>CM059835.1:34423166-36843935 GCA_030444775.1 Atalantia buxifolia | reverse complement strand
GTTAATAACTACTAAATTAATAAAGAATTTTTAAAAAAATTATCATTACTATTGTTATTGTTGTAATAGACTGTTACATAACTTTATAATGTTTAATTCTGAAATATGATATTTTTTGAAAGATAATTATATAAAATCAATCATCTCAAATTATAGGAATAGACCATAATCAAATAGATTTGATTTGACGCCTCAAAGTATATGGACACATGATGCATTGCAATTTTAAGAATGTTCACACTTGCTTCCCAGTTCGTCATTTTAATTTTTAGCTGTTCTTTTAATTTGCATTTAAATATAAATTGATTTTAGCGTGTAATGCAAATATGCAATGAATGAAAAGATTCTTTCATTTTAATGTTTATTGTGTTGACAATCGGTTGTAATTAAGTGTTGTGGCTTAATAACCAACCTTTGGCCTCATGATGAGAGTTGATTTTTTAAAAATAAATTTTTGGATTGGCATTCAAATTTTATTTTTAATAAATACAGTAAAATTTTTCTATAATGATGTTTTATGTAGAAATAACCTCTATTTAGTCATAAAAATATTTTACATAGTGATAAGTTTTATATTTTTTAGATCCCGTTTTAAAGAATTTACCTCTACATCCTTGCATTAAGAGATTTTAAGAACTTGTTTCTACATAGTAACAATTATTTGAATACTGTAAAAGTATATATATCATGTTAGATTAAATAAACTTGTCTCTGCATAATACAATTAGACAATGAGAGAAAATCATTAAAGAGAATGCAAACATTTAAAGAGTTTTAAGATAACTTAATTTTCGTATTCGTAATTAGAGCACATAGATATATATGTGCTAGTTTTTTAATATATTGGATTTGACATATTCTGTTAATAAGTATTTGACATGTTCTGTTAATAAATTATTAATATATTGCATACTTTACCTTTATATCTTTGTAATAAGGATAACGAAATTGAAATAATAATTTTTATAACTACACATTTATTAAGGTATAACTTTCTCATAGTGATAAATTAGTTTGGTTCTAATATTATAATTATGAAGAAATTTTACTATAAATATATCTAAATAATAAATGACTAATAATGCAAATGTTACAAAATAAGTAAAGGATCAATTTCTTTACAGTGAAATCTTTCTTTCAAAGTTGGGGGCAATATGTATTTGTGTGGACAAAAAAATCTATGTGATAAGTCAACTTTTGGTTCCTCTAACCTAACCATTGGATTGAGGGCCATATTTTAATTGATGGCAGCAGGCATGAATAAATGATTTACTTTATAGCCCTCATTCCCTCGAGGCACTTTTTAAAATCTGGTTCTTTTTCTATTAGAGTTTTTTTTTTTAATTGAATAAAAACACAAGGAATGCAAATAAGATTTACCCTAACTTAAAATATTTAAATACTAAATGAGGCACAAATTTTGATTTTCAATTGGGCATTATCAAATTTTGAAAATCAGATTGGTCAATGTGAAGAGATACTTGCTATAACTTTCTTATCCAAGAATTATTTCATAGGGTGAAATTAGAATAATGATATGGTTATGTTAAAAAAACTGATATCTTGTTATACAGAATGCTTATGGTAAGTAAATAAAAATTTTGAAATTAAGGGTATGCTTGGGATTACATTGGATTCTCAAAATCAGCTTTGAAAAGAATTTTGTTATGAGTTTTTTAAATTTAAGTTATTAAATAATCACTTATTAAATAAATAATTTTCTAGATATGTTTAGTAAATTTCTCATAAAATTTTGGTGTATATTGAAATGTTAAAAATGGATATTTTATTTTTCTTAAATAGATAACAATTAGATGGTATTTTAGACTATATTTTTTAATAAGAAAATTCAATTATTGAATTTCTATTTTTCCATTTATATATTACAAAAATAATCATTTTTTTTAATTATGCTAATGGCAACCAAAATTTTTGTCTTACTCATTTGAATGGGGTTGGAACTTTAGATCTTTTGTTTCATAGTCTTAATAAATTTCATGTACTGATTTGGATAATATTTTAAAAAATAATATTAAGTATTCTATTTAATTACTCCTAAGAATGTGACGAGTGATTTTTAAATAATTTTATTTAATAAATCACTTAATTTTTAGATCTTGTTTTGTACCTACTTCTTTAAAAGAAAATACATAATATATATATATATATATATATATTATTTTTAATACCCACAGATTTTGGGAAAGAGCCAAGAGAAGAAATTATAGTACTTAGTTAAGCTTAGACTTTTGAGGTGGTGAATTCAATAATCAAATAATTGCTAACATTGAGAATCACCTGTCGTTCTCGGTTGAACTTTCCTGCCATTTTTTACTTTTTTAGCAGGGTTTTGCTATTCTATACATAGCATATATAATATTTTAAAGGTGTGTTTTTCTGCAATATGCAATGTAAAACTTATAGCTTTAAAAATATAAAATTTATATTATAATTTAAAAAATTAACATGTAAAATTGTAAGTTTTATAGTTCAAGCTATAAATTTATATTTAAACTCAATTTAGTATAATTTTTTAAATAGAATTTATTTAAGTAGAGCTTTTATTAATAAATTTTTTTACTAAAAAATTAATTATTTAGCTGTCAATAAAATTTTTATTAAAAATAATAAAATTATTTTAACAGATAATTTTTTAAAGTTATGTTATAAAAAAATAAAATAAGAATGTAAAATAAATAATAAGCATTTTAGACAATGAGTTCTTTTAAAAAAACTCTCTAACCTCTATTTCTAAAAACTCAGAATTAAGTTTTTACTAGTAAAAGTAAAATAATTTATTTAAGCACCAAAAACTTTACTAAGAAACAATCTAACAATAGTAAAAATTTTAAATAAACATTTATGACCATTAATAAGCTATATCAAACAGACATTTAAGGCCTGTTTGAGATTACTTCAGAAGGCTCAAAAAATAATTTTGAAAAGTTAAAACTAATTTTAGTATATTATAATATTTTTAAAAATCATTTTGATGAAATTACTTCATCCTACAGTAAATTTTAAAAATTAGAAAATGAGTAGTTTTTTAAAATTTAACTTTGAGAATTAGATTAATGCAATTTGATACAATTTAATATGTATCCTTATATAATTATAAAAACCCAAAATTATCCTTATAATTAGAAAATAAAATCATTAACTTTAAAGAGATTATTGTTATATAAAATATTTATTTTGGTTATTAATTAACATATATACACAGTAAAAAATATTTTATATACATGTTTATAAATGTGTAAATAAATTTTATTTAACCTTATGTTTAATTCAGTCATTTATATTCGTACAACAGTTTAATAGTAAGATTTATCGAACATATATAACTGTTTTTAAAATTTATAGCACTTAAAAATAAACTTTGCTAAAAGTTTAACTCATTCTCTTACAACCGATTATTTTTCAATACAGATAACAACAATTATTTTAAAAATTATAGCACTACCAAACTAGCTCTTAATATTATATAAATTTCATGTCTTATGGGTACAACATTTATAATGATACCAAAATTCTTTTACATATATTAATACCCTATATTATTTTGTACGTCACACACATTGTTTATTTGGATAGACATGAGATTGGTTATTGTTACCAAATAAATTTTTTCTTAGGAGAATGTGAAAACATTATTATATTTATTGAAACACAAAGACAAAAACAAAAACACAAAAACTATTTAAGGTTACCCGGAATTTTTTCTTAATAATTTCTGGTGCAAGTTGGATATCTAAAAGCTCACGGGGATACAATAGACAGAGACTTAAATATTTGAAAGATAATTTTATTTTTTTCTTCTTCAATCACTAGAAGGGATGTTATCACTCAGCTCCATGAGGTTTGACAATTTATCATATACACAACTAGAAATACAAAATGGGCACACACCTTCCTGGCGTTAGAAGACTCGTTTATCCGTGATAACCTCCATTTTCACCCCTATAGTTTGCTCTAATGTCCTATTGCGTCCCTATAATTTGTAAACTATCCCAAAACATCGTATTTCTTAATTTCTTTCTTTCTTTCTTTTTTAAACAATTTGATAGTTTTACCCCTTATGAGTTTTACACTTGGACCAAGTTATAAAATTTCGAGTTGACCCAATTGAAGTTTTCTAATTTACACCAAATTCAAATCGAGTAAACATAAAGAAATTTTTCATTTTCTGAAAAATCATTGTGAATTATTTAATTTATAAAATTCTACAACATTAATTTGTATGGAATAAAAAAAATACTAAATTTATACTCATATTGGAAAAAATTTAACGAATATAATTGTAATTTTATATGTTTTCAAATTAATATTTCTAGTGTTTATTTTTTAATCAGCATTAAATTCAAATAAATAAAAAATCAAAAATAAGATTTGGACCTAAGTACCCTTTTGTTTGCAATTTACAAGTATACATAACATTCAATGATTTCTTTATGGAGGTTGTTATGTTACATCATCATGTAACATACATGATGATGTAACAACCGTCGGATTTTTATCCAACGGTTGTGAAAATAGTATGATGTTTTCATCTCATATTTTCATAACCGTTGGATTTCATCGAACGGCTATTACATCATCATGCATGTTACATGATGATGTAACATAACAAAAGCCTTTCTTTATTATACGTGGTTGGGGGAAAAAATCTCCATTATCCTTGTCGTGTCGGTACATTTTTAACAACTTCATGGAAAAATAGTCAGATGATACAATTTAAAAAGTTAGGTCGTGCAGACCCATTTCCATAATTTCTTGGTGGTTATAGGAACTTTCAATATAAGTGTAGTGGTTAATTAACAATTTCTCTTCCGTTAAAGTTACAGTGAGGATAGATCTCCCTCCAGCTTTAAGTGAGCGTTAACATTGGTTTGTTTAATAAGATTATTGGAGAGTCCTAACCGATGCGATTGTAAATATCAGTAGAGCTCTAATTGTAATATATCAGTGTATAAAAAAAAAAGTTACATAATTACCTTCAATATTTTAAGTGTTGTCTTTATCATTGAGGTTTTAAAAGGGGACGTCTCTATTTTACAATTCTGGCAATCTAATTAAGTGAAATATAATCAAAGTTTGGGGGAGGCAAGTGAAAATCCTTTTCTTTTTAAGAGCATCATATTAAAGAACAGTTTGGGATGTCATGGCTTATAAAGAATATTTATATACATCTTTAAATTTTATCTCAAAATTTCATCCTAAATAACGTGGTATTCATTTATTGGTTGATGAGATAATATAATTAATTTACTTAAAATTTATAAAAAAAAAACCATTTAATGATAACACATTATTTAGGATGAAACTTGGAATAAAAATTTTAAAATGTCTATCATTTCTTCTAATTCTCTGCTATTGATGAAATAATCGATTTGGAATAAAAAAAAAAAAAGTAGTTAAGTCTATGTTATTTAAATTGTTGAAAGTTTCATAAATAAGATGTATGTGTTTGGTAAATTCTATTAATAGAATGTTATTTTATTATACATATAAGTTTAAACTGTCTAAAAGTCAACAATAGACATTTTGATTTTTGAAGATAACAAACAAAAATTGATGATTTTAGAGGACAAAAAAAAAATCAATAATAGTAAATAAGTCATTGATAGTAATTGTGACCGTTATATTATAAATGGCACAAGGCTTATGATTTATAAAGTAAAGTTTATGAAAAAAAGATATAATTATCATTTTATTATAATAGTAAAACTATAACAAATTCTAGAAATGTTACTAATTATCCGGTGGATTATTTTATAGACTACTCTAAAAGTGAATCCCATATCGGCTTTGAAAGCCTGCTGTCGATTAATGAGAACTAGGGTGTTTCCGGATCGGATTTTACAGATTGAACATCAATTTATATTCGATCCATGATTTTGCGAATTATAAATTTTCAATTCAATTCAATTCAGTCCATACGTCTGCAGATCGGATGCGAATTTGACCCAATTCATATCCAATCCACCATTTTGCGGATTGGTTTGCGAATTGAAATTTTTTGATTTTGTCTAATCCTCAACTAACTAAATACAAAAATTTAATATAAAAATAATTTTACTATCGATTAAATTTAAAATTAAATAAGATTTAAATAAATTAATTATTTAAATAAAGTTAGAAAATACATTTAAAGTTTTAAAATATAACACACCAAAAAGAAAACAATCTCATTCATTTAAATCAGTGCATGGAAATTAACTATTTAGGAAGCTATATTTGTTTATTTAATTATTTTATATTTTATATTTTTATCGGATATAGTGTTAATATAACTATATTCTAACTTATTTATTTGTTAGTAAGTACTAATGACATATTTACAAGTTTTATTTTTTAATTAAATAAATACTTTTTATTTTTTTGGGGATTCGCGGATTAGCGAATATCTGCGGATTTACAAAAGTAGATCCATATCCAATCCACCGATTGCTGATTATCAAATTTTTAATCAAATCCAATTCACTAATCCACGGATCAGATTTCTATGGATCAGACGGATTGAGAGGATCAGATTGCATTCTGAGCAACCCTAATGAAAACTATGAAATAATAGATTACAAAAATTACCAAACAATTTTTTTTTTGTCAAAAATAATAAAATAATTTCTGCTTTCGACGTTTCAACAATAATCCAATAGGGCTTAAATTTAGTATGGTTAATTTTTTAAATTAACTTTCATTTAACCATTTTCTACTTTAATTACTTTATTGTTGACGAAATTAACACATAATAATTCGAAAAGAAAATAACTTTTGCTGATTAAACAGTTTTCAAAGTTATTTTTTCTTCAATCATGTTTGTATTGGGGTCATAATTGAGTTATTGAATCAAAAGAACTTTTTTTCCCCTCATTCATATTCCCCGAAAGTAAAGATCGGATGGTTGAAATTGAATGAAGGAAAAAAAAATTAACAGGATTTATATTCTACTAGCATGTTACTTTTAAGGACTTTGCTATGTTGCAACTGTTATGCCAAACCACACTTTTTGTCGTTATTCATAGAGGCCGTTGAATATAAAAGCAACTGATCTGACGCGTAAGAAATCGCCAGGTATTTGTTAAAGCAAACTAGATAAGTCGGTTAACAAAAAGTAAAATTACTTGTCATAAAACTCATGGTGGTATAGTCAGTTTAGCTCTTTGAAAACGCAAGGTTGGCTGTTGCAAAAGGAATGCATAGATGTAAACGGAAGGGGACTGTGACTTTACTCATCGCCACCTATAAGTAGATAACAGAGATTCCCATTCTTGGTCGTCGCGTCCAATAGGAAAAGATGAAGCTCCTTCGACACGCTTATTTGTCACTTTTGCATTAGGGTTTTACGGTTTTGAATATTTGAATGAACAGATTTTTATGAAAGAGAGGGAGAGCGGACTTCTGAGAAGGTGGTAAGCTATGGAAAGTTTAATAGTCACTTCTTAAATCTAAAATTATTGTGGATATCTGGGTGTTTATGAAGTAAATTTGATTGCGATGAATTTATGAATATTTTTACTTAGGATTTGTCTGAGTGATCATTGGATTTATTATGAAAGAGGATTGTGAAATTTGCACCGCCCTCATGTGAATGCTATGACATGTTTGTAAATTTGAATGAAAATTGAGAAAACCCATTTGCCGCAAAATTAAAAATTTCACCCTCGCTTACCTATAGTTGAGAGGACATATTCATGTACGAATCATCCAAAAGTTTTCATTACAACAAAATTTGCAATCCTTTAAAGCCAATTTTGTCGGTTAATTGCTGTCTGCAAATTGATTCTCAGATGAAATCAATGTTGTTTATGTAGCAGTGACAAGATTCTGCAACGCACGCTTACCACTCGATGCTATTAGATCAATACACAACCGACTGCAAGAGTTGTAAGTTGTCGTGTCATTTCTCTATTAACTAATTTAAATCATTAGATTGAAAGAGTTACCATCCAACGGCCGCGATGAATAACGACAAAGATAGTGGTATGATATCACTATTATAACATAACCCAACCCCACTTTTATACATCTTTCTCTGTTTGAAATTTTTTTTTTCTTGACTTTATCCCAGTGGGATTTCAACATGTGTCCTTGAAGTTGCTGTTCCCCTTTTATTTAATATTCAGCAAATCACATTCAATCAATCCATTTAATTTCAGCATAACTTTTGTTTATTCCTGTCAGTGGTTGAGTTATTAAAGAAACATTTATTTTGATACTGTTGGCGTCAGGTTCTATATTCCTTCTCTTAAAATTAATATAGGGTTTTGTAAATTTCTTTTCTCTATTAGTATCATGGATAATTTTACTTAAAAAGGGGGGTGTTTATAATCTATGATGAGATTAAAGGACATGCCAATTACAAAGTACAAACAGTACACTATTGAGTTATAAAAACTTATATTTTCGGTGTGTCTGTGTAATTACAAGAAAAAAAAGATACAATCCTAGGTTTCTCAGCAGAAAATAAAAAATAATTATAATTAAAAAAAAAAATAAATCTAATCCGTATAATTTCGGTCAAACTCATTTTAATTTGAATTAATCTAATAAAACATTTGTAATATAGTGTGAATATAAAAAAAAAAAACAATACAATCTAAATATACAAAAATGATTGTTGTACGTTTATTTTTTTTCCCCTTACTTAAAAACCATTTACCTCAATAATAAGAGTAGAAGATGTTTATCATTAAGTCAAAGAGTAGTTGTGGGAGCAAAATTTTCTCATTCTTTTGGAGTAGCAAGTATTTCATATTGTGCTTATGTTATGATATATTAATGTGGGTTTCAGTAAATTTTTGATGTGCTAATCTAGAACTTTTAATGTATCACAAATATAATATTTTGAAAAAATAATAAAGAGAGAGTGCAAAAAAGGAACAAAAGGTTTAGCATGAATATGCAAAGAATCCCACATCTTATATGGCATTAACATTAAAATTTGAAGGCTAATTTTGGAAAGTGGACAAGGTAAAACTACAAATTATATATATCCATAATGGTCCTTCCATGATCAAAGTGACCCTTTGATCATGGAAAGACCAATTTTTTAAGGTTAATTCAAAAGATAATGGTGGACAGAGTTCAAAATGAAAATTTCGCTCCTATCTTTCTCAAAAGTCAAAATCAAGTAATTGGCTAACAAAAAGAATTTTAAGTCACTTAATCGTGCCCTTGGGCGCAACTACTTTTCATAATCAGTATGTAGAGCAAGTATACAACATAGATACCATGGTGCAAATAGCTCATCTCCTTCAACAATTGTTATTCAAAATATAACTCCTAAGTATTTTAAATTTGAAAACCTAAAAAAAAAAAAAAAAACTCAAACGTGGAAGGCGTTATTAGTCCAAGCTATCCAAACCATATATCAACCAATCTCCCCTATTTGTCAAGAATTATTTAAATATTTACAATAAAACCTACCCAGAAAAATATATTAATTAAATAAATATTTATGTATTAAATCATAATTTAATACGTTGGCCTCAAGCTCGAATTTACCCAAAAAAAAAAAAGATATAAATTTATGAATTTATTGAGATTTTATTGTAATATTAATAATTTAATATACATCAGTAATTCAGTATGTTGTCTTGCTCAATCAAATTAATCAGGATAATCTTTCAGCTCTTCTTCTTTTAGCGAAGAAGTGGTATCATTCAAGAAGTGTTCACAAGTTACTATATTATAATTCTGTTTTCCACAGCTTACAAAATAAGAAATCAGAAACCACAGGCAGAAATCTCACAAATCTGTTAGTATTTCTTTGCCACTACGTTCATAACAATTTGCAAAAAAATGCAAGTTTAATGCACAAACCTGCCCTTTGTGTACATTTGTTATTTGGACCAGTATTGAAAAGCACTATCACAAATTTGTATCTACCAAAAACCAAATGCTGTAGAGAAAGCTCTCTCGTTACCTTAAATATTTTTTTCTCCCAGTTAAAAGGTGTAGAAGCATTCTCCGTTTTTACATGGACTCAAAGAGAACCCAGTTAAAAGGTGTAGAAGCATTCTCCGTTTTTACATGGACTCAAAGAGAACCCGGTGTTCCAAAAGATCTGACAAAACACTCCTCATTTTTTCAAGTGAAACAGGTTTTAGGATAACCCCATCCATTCCAACCCTCATACAATTATCCTTGGTCAAATTGTCAGTACTTCCAGTAAGGGCTACTATTAATGGCCTTTCATGACGCCTCTTAAATTTTTCATGTATACGGACAGCGACTTCATAACCATCAATTCCAGGCACGCAAACGTCCATGAAGACCACCTGGTGTTCATGAGAAACAACGCGGAAGCACTCCTCAACAGAGCTCACTGTCATTACATCACATCCCAGGTGCAACAAAAGTCCCTTCGTCACTGACCTGCTAACACTGTATCGCAAAATGGGTTCAACAATCAATCACATGATATGCAACAGATCAGTCATTAACAAAACTAAAATTTGCTCAACTCTCAATAAAATGATATCAGAACAATCAAGTTACATAAGTATGCAAGCAAAGTCAAATTTTGTTAGAATAAGAAACTCAAGTAGAGCCCAAGCCTATGAAAATCCCAACATATAAAAACTTGAAACTACTTAAAACACAATTGTCATAAAACTGTTAGAAGAGTGATCATCATATGAGAAAATGAGAATATTTTTAAACTTTTCTGTAAAACGAACGAGCATTCCAAGGTCAGGCATTCAATGGCAGGTTGAAAAACAAAAGGTGAAAACAGGAGGAAAATAGAGAGTTGTGCCACATTAAAATGTCTCAGAGATGCATTGGAAGCATCTCCAAGGCCTCATAAAACTCTACAATCACTCAATCGTTTATTTATCTTTAAGTATCACGCGAAGGCCGTTTTTAGAGATATATATTTTTAAAAACGTTTCAAAAGGTAGCGGATGGGCAAAGACCAAATCAATTTTTTAGATGCCTAAATCGGTTGGGCAGCTATAGAAAGTTGCTTGAAAACCACTCCGTCAAGCCCCTATGGGCAGGTCATTTCTAGAAGTTTCCACATCCTGATTCATGACTACCAGGTCTTTCAGTCCCACAATATTATGGAATAAAACCCCTGACAGACTGATAATAAACTCTAATAAGAAACGACCTATAAAAGAATTGCCATATAACTGACCCATTTTCATCCATGACAAGTACTTTAAGCCCTGGAAAATTGGACTGTCCGTGTACCGGCATTTTTGGAATAAAGGAGAGATTAGAATCATTTGAGTGCTCCGGAATCCCAAGTTTTACAATGAAGATGGCAGTACAACCCTTTCCAAGACCTTCACTTTCAATCCAGATGTGTCCCTCCATAAGATTCACAAACCTGGTCACATGATACAAAGTTGGGAAAAAGCTCAGATACATATGTTAACCAGTATATCAACGTAAATCACCTCTTCAACCGTAACAGCTATTAAGCTGATTTACTGCCATGAGACATGAGATAAATATAATACCTCCTACAAATTGCCAGGCCAAGTCCACTGCCACTAGAATTTCTAAGTGCAATTGCTTGATTTTGTGCAAATTTTGTAAATAAATTTGGAATGTCTTGAGGGCTAACACCAGATCCAGAATCTTTGACCTACACCAGAAAAGAAAGTTAGCCACTGTTAACTTCAAGCTCTAAGAGATTAAGCAACACTAAGAAGGATCCAATTTAACAGAAACAAACCTGTACACGTAAATAAAAATGATTTTCACTCGGTACTGGAAAAAACTCGGGAGCTCGAGAGTCTCGTAAAGATTCTGATTTTGCTACAAAACCAGTGATTGAGATGTTGCCTTCTTTTGTAAACTTCACAGCATTACCAACAACATTTAAAAGAGTTTGCATAAGGCGCTTCTCATCACCAACTGCATACTCCGGCAGATCTGGAGCCAAATTCAACGCAACAAGCAACTTCTTAACAGACGCAATAGGCTTGATTAGGTTAAGGACCTGCAATGAGAAGTGATCAAATTACCATTGCAACAAACATCCGTCTGAAGTTAAGAAATTCTATAAAATACCTTGTATCCACAACGTAATCATAGACAATATGTAAGCAGCAAGAATGGATAAACCTACCTCCCTGAATACAGCATGGAGGTTAAAAGTTCCAATTTGAAGCTGCAGGCTACCATCTTCAAGCCTTGACAGATCTAGTACATCATTTATTAAAGTAGCTAAGAGATTGCTGCTCTTTAGAATTGTTTCGACCATAAGTCGCTGCTCGGGTGTCAATTCAGTCTCTTGCAGCAAAGAAGAAAGGGCAATAATTGCATGCATCGGGGTTCTCATCTCATGATTCATAACAGCCAGGAAATCATTACGAGCACGAATGGCTGTTTCCGCTTCTCTCCTGGCCGAGTCAAGTGCAATATTCTGCTGCATAAGAAGATCTCTCGCCCTCATTGACTCTTCTAAGATTGCAGCATGGGACAGAGCAACAGCCACCTGTATCAACCATGAAGTTCAACAAATAAGTTACCCTTAATACCATCATACATTACAATCAAGGATCAATCCCAAAGCAAAAATAAAAAAGACTAGCCTCTTGCAACTGAAAATATTTTCACCCATCCATGCACAAAGCAAGCCAACACCACTCTCAAGACTCAAACCTGTGCATTCACACTAGGCAACACAAGACATTAGACATCAAATAATCGACAGACCCTCCAAGCAGACATTACCTCTCTTTTGTTAGACATATTCTCAGACTTAAAATTCCATGTTTCTTTTCAAATTTAACTTGGGTAGACCAAGCAATGAACATCAATTTTCCAAAGACTAAAACTCAAAAGTCAATTTTTCAAAATCAACTTAAGGCATAATGCTCCCAATTGTTAATCAGAATCCAGAAAAAGAAAACCAAAATAGCTATCCACATGACCAATGTCTCTAAACTTAGCATTCTCAAGCCACAGTAGGATGTCAGTATTTATACGGCAATGCAAATCCTCTGTTTACATTCATTGTTATAACTTGTACGCTATTTTGGGTCCTTTTCTGTAAGTTTGAGCTTTTGGGATAAATGGTCACTGAACATGGATATCAAAGCAAGGTTGACTAGAAGGTCTTGCGATCAATTCCTACTATCCGACTAATTAAATTTATAAAACAATGCAAGCTGGACTAGTGTTCAGATCAACATGAACAATCCATTTCATTAGATTTATGCATTCCTTGCCCATTTTGCAGCTCATACAACAATCATTATAGACTTACTCCCCAAGAAGGAAAAAGAAAAGTGTACAAATGTTCTATAATCATACAATTCAATACTATTAGAACATAAAACAATGAACAAAATGATGAAAACAATATATAGTTTTTAATAAAGTAGTATCAAACATTACACTATTTGCTGAAAAAAAAAACAAATGGTTTTAACCGCATTGAAATATGCAAACTACTTCAGGTATAACTAAGATAGGATACAGATCGATGCATCAAATGGCAATGTTTCAATGTTGTTCTAGATCAAAATCACACAAAACAACATTATAATAAAAGGAAATCACTTCAGATTTTGGTCCCATATAATAAAATACACTCACAATTATTATATTTCAAAACATAACCATGCTTGGAAACAATATGTATCTGAACATACAGGCCTCCAGGATGTCGGAAAAGTAAGGGGTATGGAGAATATAAGCTCTTGACAGGGCAACAAGGCATGGGGAAGAATTGATGTATGTGTGTTTTCATATCACAAAACACGAATTATCTACAGAAATTTACAAACATCTAATTTTTACAGAATAGAATATGCTACAGAATTCAAGAAAATATAATGCCTACTACTGACATAGAGAAAGAAATGGGATTGCTAACGGCGCTGCAGCAAACATTTCGTGAAGTCTTCAACAACATCTGAGATCGAACTAGAAGAAATTGGTAATACAAAGATCAAATCAAGAAGAGAAACAAGTCTCAAACCTGATCAGCGACCACTTCAACAAGCTCCAACTCGTGGACATGCCACTGCCTTGCACTATCAGAGGGAAGCATCAAAACCATCAAAGCATAGCGTTTCGTTGAAAGCTCTGGCCAGTCATTAATTTGAAAATTTGAGAGATGCAGCAAAGGGACACGAACAGCAACCACCTCCCCAGGCATATATTTTCCTGCAAGAGGCCTTAATCTTGCTACCGGACAATTTGGTGATATCTTTACCGCATGATTGGTACTGAATACTTGATTAATAACAGGAAGCTGGATGGGTACAGTATATCCAACAGGATTCTGCTGACGAAGTGTATACGATAGTTGAAGTTCCAAACCAGTACGAGTTGGCATCCACAAAGCACACTCTTCCAGTGCCAAAGTTCTACCCAATTCAACAAGCGTGGTCTTCAATATGGTGTGCCTATCAAGAGTGCTTCTGATCTCATGAGTCAACATCCTAACGTGTCTACCTGTTTCTTCTTGCGTACGGATCAGCCCCATTTCTCTATCGAGCTCAGCAGCCTTGTTCTTCAAAAACAGTTCTCTAGTTTTAACACTCAACAAGTCAGGAATAATATGCACGAGCATTAGAGCAGTTGCACAGGAGACCACAGCAGTCAAAACTTTAGCAGTGGTCATTACGATAGCCACAGTCCTTGAATGCATGTTAAACGTCCACAAATTAATCAGATGCGTTGCCCCACACAGAACAATGAAAGCACCAAACTGCACAAGGACCCATCTATATGGAAACAGGGCAGATTTCTTAACAAAGTAGATCAGTTCTAGAGGAATGGAAAAATAAGCAAGTGCAATGAAGAAATCTGAAATATATTGATATTTCATCAACAGTTCATCAGCTGGCCATTGTGGCTCAATGCAATTGCAAGACTCCATTTTGATTGAACCACCTTAGCCAATTCTCCCTCCTTTACATACCTGCAACAGAAGATAGTGCAATTAAACAATCACATATATTGATCAAACAAACATCCGACAGATGAAATTAATCACACTGCCTAAGCATAAAATGGAACCAAAATTCCAACTTTAAATGGGTCATATCGTCAAATTAATATCCAAATGATAACTTCTTCATGGGTTGGAGTCCAATGAGATATGTTTAATTTGGGGTCATGGAGGGGTGAGGTGCCATGTAACTAAAATATATGTATGAATGTGTGTGTATGTAAATGATAACTCTAGTGAGATAGCGGCAGCTCAACGTCAATCGACAACAACTACTGCAAGAGTAAAAACTTAAACAGCAATCGCATTTACCCTAATCTACTGTTTCAAATAGCTTTAATTCGTAAAGTTGAGAGGCTGGTACTATAACAACCGAAAGGAAAAGGAACCAAACCACAAAAGAAAAAGAACAAGAAGCCTCATGCTAGCTCTGCTGAAATGGTTCAAAAATCTTAAACAAGAAGATCAAACGATTGAAGCAGAAGAAGAACCTCAAGAAAGGTGCAATTCTGCTTCTAAAACAAATGAACATGACAATATTAAATATACATATAAAATTCCTCTTTTGGAAACCAACATACAAAAAAGTAAAGATATGCTGAATTGGAACGAGAAAAAACAAAAAATTAACAAATTTATTTGATAATATGATCCTATCTTCTACCTTCTATCTTTTTTTTTTCACCCCCCTTTAATCAACCATAACGAATAAATAAGATAAATGTTGCGCTTTTACAACCATCTTCTCTGGCAAAGCAGAACATATAACAGTACTAAATTTTCAGCTGCAACATGACAAAAATATAGAAATAAAATTATAAGAAACCCAGAAGTCAATAAAATTAAGAAAAAAAAAAACTGAACCCATTTGAGGACTCAAGTCAAAGGACTCAAATTTCTTACCAAAATTAAAACTTTCTACACAAAAATTATAAAACAAAAAGAGCGGCAGAAGAAGCAGAATCAAATGAAAGTAATTACCTTTTGCTTAAAAATGTAATTAGCTTTGAAAAATGAAGATGGCGTTAGATTTTTTTTTTCCCCCCCTTCTTAGGCCCGTGAGTAATTCATGAGAACCACTTTGACGATCTGCTTTACAATTCGAGGGTCTATTTTCATCCCTTTTTTTCTTTTTAATCCTTCAATGTGAGGTTAAGTTCGCTGCTTCAGTGGGAACTTGAAATAGCAGGCGGCTTTTGCTCATGACGAAGCTGTGACTTTTGTCTGGTCACAACTCATGAGATCACCGTTGAATCGAAGCTCTGATTGAAGTGGGACCCCAGGAGTAGCGACGTTTCATGAATTTAGGGGAGATCAGAAATGATTATTGATTAAAAGACGGTGTGAGCTGCCGACTCGTGGGATCATTTTAACAAGACAACTGATTCTCATATGCCTTTACTTTGGTCTGGAGATAATGTCTGAATATTTTCTCCTTACTATTTTAACTTTACTATTTTGTGCTAATTTACAGATAACTCCTCATTTTTATTTCAAATTTGGAAGGAACTAATAGTTTGTAGATAACCAATCAATAAAGTCCTCCTTCGCTGCTGATTCTTCACCAAAGTCCCCTTGACAATCATCGAACTTTATATTTATTGGTCGCCGCAAGGGAAAGGCTACATGCTCATTTCGAAAAGATTTCCAAAAATGCCTACATAATTGCCATGGGTCCAACATTGTCTTCTAAGTACTCACTAAATCTTTGATTATTTTCTGGGGTGGGAGTGAAGAGTGTGAATTTATCACACTCTAGTCTTTATTTCAACAAATTAACTCTGGATTAAAAATCTCACTCTATAGGCCTCACTTATTTTTAGAGTAGGAAGTGGGAGTAGGACTCCCACGGGGAGAGGTGGGAGTGGATTCCCAATCCCACCTCTACCTTTTCTACCATTTTTAATTTAATTTAATAAAATAAATAATATTATATTTATTTGAATAATAATATTATATTTATTTTAAAAATAATAGTACTATATTTATTTAATATTAATAATTAATAATAATAATAATAAATAGTTTATTCTAAGAAAATATTAATTTTGTACTAAATAATATTATATTATTATTTTATATAATAATAAATTTAATTTAATTATATAAAATAAAATAAAATAATATTTCATTTTATATTTACCTTTCTCTTTTACCCTCTTTTTATTAAATTTACTATAATTATATTTAATAAATATTTAAATAATATTATATTTATTTACTTAATATTATTATATTTAACTAAATAATAATTTGGTTTGATTCTAAGTCTAAATTACTTAAAAATAATATTATTATATTAATAGAGAATTAATAATATTACTATATACCATCTTTATTTGAAAATATAATATTATTATATTTATTTTAAAATATTAGTATTATATTTATTTAATATTAATAATTAATACTAATACGTAGTTTATTCTAAGAAAATATTAATTTCATACTATGTTAATAGTAAAAATATTTCATTTATATTGCCCTTATCAATAATTTTTAATTTATATAATTAAAATTAAAATTAAAATTAATAAAATTGTGATGTTCATAATTAAGAATATTAATAATTATTATAAATTTACAAATATAATAAAATAAATGTTTATTCATTAAATATATTTTTTATTAACTTTGTAATTAAAAACTATAATTTTTTAAATAAGGATAAAATTATAATTTGAAACTATTTTCTCTCAATCCAAGACAAACTAAGCACATAAATTAGATTCTGATCTTTATTTCACACTTCCATTTCAGTGTAAGTAAACAACCTACTCTCACTCTCATTCCACACCCTAATCCTATAATTCTTACTCCTCAAGATCCCACTCTAATCCAAAAAGTAAACGCTACCTAAAGGAGTAATATTTTTTTTTTTTGTCTTAAAGATATCTGAATCAATGGACTATGTAATAATCATCCCTCATTGATCAACACGAGCCAATTAGTGTAAGTTGATTCCTAAGCTAGGAACACCTCGTATGACAGGCAATGAGGGAGGAACACGTGACTCTTTAAGTGAAGTGCATTCAGCTCCACGAAACAGAAAATCATTTCTTTATCACAGCCTCTTGTGGATACTATTGTTCCAATCTCGATGGTAAAGGGTTAATAAAAAAATTAAAATTGATAAGTAAACTATACTTGTTTGATACAACACTTAAAACTAATATAAGTTATACCATTATGTAACTTAGTAAAGTCCTGACTAGTGTTGCACTTTGAGCCCTAAAGCGCTTTTCGTCACTGCCGTGGTCACTTTGGAGCACTGGAACTCCTTGTGCTAGGGGCACATGGGAGTTTCTACGGGCTTGGAGATCTTAGAAGCCCTTGGGCCCTGGAGCTCTAGGTTGTCCTTGGGGCTTGGATGATTTGGCTATCCACCTCTTTGAGATTTGTGTGGTGTAGCCTGCACACATCAAATTAGAAGGTGTGTTGCATACAACACCTTAAGTTGCAAAATAAACATTTGTCTTTGTGCTTTGTATTTCACACAATCAAATTTAGAAAGTGTGGTACATATGGCGAACTCTTCCCACCGCTCAATAGATGCTTGATTAAAAGTTATGAATAGCAGCCAATATTGCTTGTATAGGGTTGGGCATCGGATCATATTTTGATCAATTCGATTTAATTGGAATTGATTTATTCTTATTCGGATCGAATTCGAATTTAGAGCTAAATCCTATCATGTAAGAATTTTGCAATTCGATCGAAATTAATTTGGATAAGATCAAATCTGAATTAATCCGATCAGATTGCACTTGTTATTAAAAATATAAATATAAATATAAATTAAAAGAAACCCCTAAATCCTTAAAATTCCAAATCAGATATAAAGAATCAAAGGAGCAGCAACATCATACAAACATCAATGAACCTAGTCGATCTCTTTGAGAAAAATCCGGCTAGCTATCAAGCGTCGACTCTCTAGCTGCACGCCTACGACATTGCAACCGGCAACTGTTGAGCCTTTGAACTGCACGTTGCCACGCTACCCGTTGAAGCCGCAAGCAAACTAAAGTCTCAAACCCAGCTGCTGCATTTATTTGTTTATTGTAAGTTCCAATGGAGTCAGATCCATAAAGCTTGTGAGGTGCAGAGATTATAAGAATGGATACTTTGACTTTGAAAAACTTGCATAGATTTGGTTCTTTTGAATTACTTATGAATATATATTTTTTTTGCCAGTATGTCATTCTCCTAGTCTCTTTGATAATCGTAAAGTTGATTTTTTCATTTAGCTCTCCTACTTTTGGGATGCAATTGTTACTAAAGATCTCAACTAAATAATTGATGTTAAAATGAATTTTCTTTTTTTCTTTTTTCCATTTACTGGCTTGCTATATTTTTTTTATTCGTGTGATTTCAATTTTCTATTGCAACTTGAAAGTGGTACGATTCATCTTATTTATTCGAATCTATATTATCAATCTGAATCTAAATATAATCTGAATTATCCAACGTATTTGAATCTGATATAAACGTGTTAAGGTCGGATTTAAGTTTAAATTGCATTCGGATGACTTTTTAGCAATCCAAACAATCCAAATTTCGAATGGAATTAGAATTCGATTTTGCCCATCCCTATGCTTGTAAGTGAAACGAGAATATGGAGACAGCTAATTGAATACAAAAGAGCTTTGCTAGCCACTCTCTTATTGACTTGCTTATTATCACTCTACTCCTTTAACTTTTCAATTCTTTTATATTATTTGTGTGCATAATCTGGATACTTCCCAATTAATTTTACAATACATTATCAACATGACGATGCTCTAGTATAGGGAGTATCCTATTTTGTTACGCTTTTTATTTTATCTATTTATTTAATAAAACTATCCTCACAAGTATGCTCTATGATTACCATTAAGTTAGACCTTCCACATCAAAAAGTGAAGACAACTAAAATATTTCTGTGTTTATTTTCTACTAACATTGGTAGCAAAATTTGAAGACAAAAAATTAAAAATGAAGTAGAGGATCAATTATCAAATTGAAAATGGAAGTGTCTTTACCAATTAAATGATGCCTAGTTAATTTTATTTTTTTCATGTATATATTTTTACCATGAAATTTAATATACGTTTGTTTTGTTGTAGGTTATAGATACATGAAGTTTAAGCATAAATTATACTAATTTTGAAAGGAACAATGACAATTGTCGTTGGTTTTATCTCACCAACAATTATGAAGTATCTTAGACCCCTAGCAAGTGATATGTTCACCATATGTCTTGCATACTATCATTTTGACAAGACAGCCTTTCCTCCATTAGGAGAAAGAAAAATGCCTCTTGGGGTAAGGTGTGACTTTTTTGAGAAAGTGTCAACCATGTCTCATCTATATTTTTGCATCTCTATAAGTGCAAAGTATGAAAGGTAATTCACTTGCAGTAATTGGCAAATGCATCTGTAGATGTGGTAAATGTGATCAAATGAATTGTTATGTACCTGGTCTTTCTTTACAGACAATTTTTGAGCAATTGAGGAATTATCCACGGACACTTAAAGTGTGATAGACTACTTGGTTCGAGGGGTCCTTGAAAGAAGAAGGTTCTTAGTCAAGGTTTTACTCAAATGAGGCTCTAAAAGAGCGAACAGTCTTTGATAAAATACTAGATGCCTTGATGGAATAATATCTCTTATGAAGTACAAAGTATTAATAAAGCACATGCATCTAGAAAAATGATGTCTATCAACTCTAGGAAATTTTTTAAAAGATCGTTTTGTCTTTAATGAGAGCAAAACCATGCTGAAAATGATGAAATATCTTCGCTTACACATGAAAGTGTGGAATCATAAAGAATGCAATCATTGATGATTTTTGTGTTCGCAAGTAACTGTTAAAATATAGTTTGTTATTATGATTATTTTATCTTGTCAACTAACAAAAATTTTAGATCTTGTTGATGTTACATATATAGGTTATTTTATGAACCGTATACAATGCACATATGAATGAGATATATTTCACTTATAGTTTTGTAGAACTATTAACAAAAGCTTTCCTATATCAACATGTGATAGTATATGGTATTTATATGCCAATTGAACAGATTATCAATTTGATATATGATATTATCAAGGAAGCACCAAGCACTCAACAAGTGCACTAATCAGGGAGACCACAATCTTTCTTGAAAGAAGTTATATGAATAATTTGGACAAATATGTGTTGTACTCTTTTCCCTTAACCAAGTTTTGGTTCCACAAAGTTTTAATGGCAAAAGCTTTTAGCGGCGCAAGTTTTCCGTATGTCTACTATCACTTTATGATTTGTTGAATTGTATTTCTTTTGCTTGCTTGGGTTTTTTTTATCCTATAGAATTTTTTTTTCCAAGTAAAAGATTAATACGATTACATCAAGTGGTGGATATCCAAGAGGGGGCATTATAGGATTATGTCTATTCGCCTCTTGAGATTTGTATAGTGTAGCACGCACATATATATCAAATTATAAAGTGTATTGTGATAGATTTTAGAGAAGAATATAGAATTGAGAAAAAAATGGGTTGACCAACTTTCATTGAACAAGATAATTACAATTTATACAGTTTACATGGTTACATAGAAAAAGAAATAAATAATAGAAATGGAAATAAATAATTCACCTATTGCTAGCTTCGTAGAATACAGTAACTATCCAAGACTAAAATATTTACAACAGAAATAAGATGATATACAATCAAGCAATGGTTGACTACAATGATTCTTTAATATGTGCCCTCAAGATGTTGTCCCGCGGAAGGACGCTGATCTTGACTCAAAATGCATATATTGACGAGGAAGTGGCTTAATAAGTGCATCGGTTAACTGATTTGCAGAGCACACATGAGAGACTCGGATGTCACCATTCTTCACTTTTTCCTTCACGCAGTTAAAATCTATGGCAATATGTTTCATGCGAGAGCGAAAGATCGAGTTTGTACAAAGATACGTAGCCCTAATATTGTCACAATAAATAGTGGGTATAGTGGGCAACTGAACCTCAAGTTCACTCAACAGAGATGGAAGCCATGTAATTTCAGCAATGATAGAAGCAACTGAACGGTACTCAGCTTTAACTGAGGATCTAGCAACAGAATGATGTTTCTTCGAACTCTAGGAGATGGCATTATGACCAAGAAACATGACGCGACCACTTGTGGACATTCGATCGTCAGTGTTGATGGCCCAATCTACATTGGAAAAGCCATGAAGTAATTAAGAAGAATTACTATATAGAAATAATCCATGATGAATAGTACCCCTGAAGGTATCAAAGTAGTCTTTTTACAGCTGCCTAGTGTTGCGTGGTTGGGCAATGCAAAAATTGGGATAACTCGTTGATAGTAAAGGCAACATCTGGGCCAAGTATGAGATAAATATTGAAGGCCACCATCAATGGAGCGATATGCACTGGCATCTGATAATGAGACACCATCATGGAGACTTGGCACATGATTAAGATACATAAGTGTATGAACATTGTTGGCCTGCAACATGTCAGCCTTTTCCAATAAATCATGTATATATTTATGTTGCGAGAAGAGAACACCTGATTTGGATGGAATTATTTCAACGCCAAGAAAGTATGAAAGGGCACCAAAGTCTTTAATGGAAAATTTTGTAACACCCCAAATTTAACACGTGCGGAGCACGAGAAGAAGGAGGTTACTTACAAATCATAATCCTTACTTATAAATTCAAACTGGAATACCTCAAATATATATCAAATAAATCCGCAAGTTCACACGTCTACACTATATAATCTCCAAGAAACATAAAAATAATAAAAGTCTCAAAACCCAAATTACAAGTTCACAACAGAAATAAACTAAAAGAAACATGAGATTATTCCTCCTCTTATTCAATGGCAGACAGGAACAAAAATTTCTAACTCCAACGCTAATCGCACATCTCAAAAGAAACTTAATCTGCAAAAAGTAGTGACGAGGGGTGAGCCGTCAACTCTGTAAATAAAACCATTCCTAACACACTAGGCCTATCAATACCCAAAAAATATTGCAAGCCTCTTTTTATTTAAAAACATATATATCATAATTCGTAATTTTATAAAACATCATATCACGATAAAGTAACATAAACTCATAATAATTCAGAATATCAAAAATATGATTACTTACGAAGGCAAATCATATATTGCATTCACAGAAACAAAAGGTTAGCTCATGTCACATAGTGTCACCTATAGTCCCGGTGACCCGGCCCAGACAGAATCAGAATATTGTGTGCACATTCAGAACAGAAACCCAGTATTGGTACAGACAAATATGTCGTATATCACGATCAGAATCAGAATAACTACGGACAATAAGCCAAAACATAATGACTTATACGTGACACTTTGCACTATATGTGGTACTTTGTAATGCTTTGGCCTTCAAGAGGTGGCCCTCGCACAATCATAAATAATTGAAATCATACATAGGCACAAAACATTCGTATAAGTTTCATAAATATCCATAACAACAATTTAGGCTTGCAAATTGTTTTATAGATAAAATCATAAAAGGTAATGTAACAAAATAACTTTCATATTCAAAAGCATTTATAAAATACTTTGTTAAAAAGAATTTATGTTTGAAAACATTTTCACAAACTAATTTTGTTATGAAAATCCATTAATCTTCTAAGTAGTATAAAAACATTTATACTTATAATAATAATATCAAAATACTTATACATATCCAGTATACTAAGAATGAAGTCACTTACCCCGATTAGAGAATTCAAATAATCACACCGCTAAGTTTCTAAGAGCCTCAATCACCTTCTACACTTTAAACAAATACAAGATATAACTATCAATAACTCACTTTAAGAATCCGCTTTTCTAATTCATTCCCGAGCAAGTCTGATTCTCAGACTTTTAACTCTTAATCTAAAACTCGGAATGACATAATATTCCATGGAACTATTCTAGACATCCATGAGTACCCCATGTAAAATTTTCAAGAGGATCCGAAATCAAAAAAATTTTCAAAACTATTTATTTCTCAACAAATTCGAAACTGTTTTCTCATAACCTTAACCGAACAGAACAGGTTATGAGAATTTTATAAAATAAAATACTAATTCGAAAATTACGAAATTAAAACTGGAATTACTTGAAACGTATACTAACTTCCATATAAAATTTCATAATTTTTTGAGTTCATTTGGTGGTACTAATAATTTTTTAAATCCAATCGGAATGCTGGAATCGCAGTTTTCCACCGCAGTGGTTCTTATTTCGAAAATACATATTAATCTGAAAACGAAATCGAGTTTGATGACATAAAATTTATTAAGGAAGTTCTACATGTCTAGTTTCCAGAATGTAAATTTCCTAGGAAAATTTGTTCACAAAATATAAGTTTAAAAATCGAGATATCATGCTGTCTAGAATATTATGCCAAGAATTGATTAACCAAACTCCTAATTAATCAAAACCCTAAACAAAACCTAATCACAATGTAAATCATGCATTATAACCCTAGATAACGTGATTAGGAGTATTGAGGGGGAAAGAATGACATACCAATCGCTTCAATTCTCTCATAAACAATCGTTTAGAGCCCTAAGGTGTTGTGAGAGTGTTGAGAGTAGTAGAGAAGAAAAAAAAATAGCGTTGTTGAATTAGGGTTATAGAATAGGAAAGAAAATATGAATCTATAGAGAATTAAGAAACCTTATTGAATTTGGAAAAATAACCCTCTTTAAAAAATTTACCCCAAAAATAATCCCTGTTTATAAGGGCAATAATGTCATTTAAAAATTCCATTAAAATAAAAATTAAAAAAAAAAGAAATTTGGGCGTTACAAATTTGGTAGCAAGTTATTGTGTAAATTGGCTAAGAATACGGTCGACACTACCTGTGAGAATTAAGTCATCTATATACACTAAAAGATACATGGTGAAATGCATGTGTTTATAAATAAATAAAGAGGTATTTGACAGAGAATTGACAAACCTACATGATAATAGGAATTGTTGTAGTTAATGATACCAAGCACGAGGGGCTTGTTTAAGACTATATAGAGCTTTATTAAAATGACATACATGGGTAGGATTTCTATTATCAATAAAGCCTGGGGTTAAGCCATATAGACATCTTCAAATAGTACCTATGAAAAAATGCATTGTTTACATTAAGTTGTCTAAGAGATTGGCCATTAAAGAGTGCAAGACTAAGAACAAGTCAAACAGTTGTTGGCTTGATAATAAGACTAAATGTCTCATGATAATCTATGCCAGTCGTTGGTGAAAGCCTTTTGCAGCGAGGCTAGCCTTTTGCAGCGAGGCTAGCCTTTTAGCATTTTATGGAGCCATTAGAGTTGTGTTTGATACGAAACACCCACTTACAACCCACTGAATTTTGATATGGTGAAAAGGAACAAGTTTACAAGTCTCATTATGGAAAAACGCATTAAACTCATCGGACATAGCTACTCGCCATTCAAGGTGTTGAAGGGCTTCAGAAACTGAGGTTGGTTCAATTGGGGAAGTTAATGTGTAGACAGTAGTAAGACTTAGTTTGGTAAGTGGTTTGTGGATATGGTTCTTTGTTTTAGTTTGCATAAGATGATTGTTGTGGATGGTGGGTGATGGTAGATGAGACGGAGGAGGTGGGTTATATAGGATTGGAGGAGAAGAGGTAGAAAGTGATGAAATGGGGCCGACAGAGGATGTATCTTGCAAGTTGTGCAGGATATGATGCTCATAAGTGGATGGGTCATTGTAAATCAGTAAAGATTCAGCTTGAGAGGAAGTAAGATGAATGTGAAGAAGAGGTTAATGAGTGGGGTTGAAAGACTATTGGAGTTTGATTATTTGATATATGTATTATCGAAGGGAGATTTGGCAGGTAGTGAAAATTTGGGAGGTGAGAATTTATGGAAATTGTTGGATGCAATGCTGAAGGTTGATTTTCAAGAGCAACAGATTCAGAAATTGGCAAAGGTGGAGAAAATTGGATCAATTGATGGAAAGTAATATCTGTTGGGCGTGAAAGATGAAGAGATTATTGAGAAAATGAAAAAATGGACTTAACAAATGTGACGTGACGGGAGACATATATTTTTTGTGAGGTTGGATCATAACACTAATATGCACTTTGGGTGGACGAATAACTAAGAAAGACATAAGGGTGAGATCGAGGAGAAAGTTTATGAGACCTATATGGTCGTAACCACGGATAATAAAGGCAACCAAATACTTTTAATTTGGAGTAATTTGGCCGATGGCCAAATAATTTTTCAAATGAAGTTTTCATGGAAAAGGTAACTTTTGGCATACGATTAATAAGGTATAGCAGTAGTAAATGTATGTGGCTGAAATGTGAAAGGCATGTGTGCACGATAAAGCAAAGTGAGTCCAGTTTTGACTATATGGCAGTGAAGATGTTCAGAAAGGCCATTGTGTTCTAGGGTGTATGGTGGTATGGTAAGGTGAGAGATGCCATTAATAGCAAGAAAGGATTTTAAATAGGTGTATTCTCCTCCATTGTCTGTGTAAAGTGTAATAATAGAACAATTAAAGTATTTTTCTACTAATGCTTTAAAGAGAATATCTGATGTCATGGACATCAGATTTTTGTTTAAGAGTATATAGCCAAATATAACGAGTGAAATGGTCGATAAATATAACATAATATTTATAACAATCATAAGAAATAACCAGAGATGTCTGCACATCAGAATATAATAATTTAAGAGGATGAGAGCTTGTAAGTGAGGAAGATGCTTATTGCAGTGACAAGAATTACAAGGAAAATCAAGGACAAGTGATGATGATGATAAAGGTAAAGTTTAACTTGAAACTAAATGACACAGAATATTAGAGGTCGGGTGACCAAAGCAATAATGCCTTTGATCAATGGGAACCTTGATTGAAAAAAAAGGCAAGTATAGGCTTGTTTGTAGAGGACGGACATGGCCACTCATAAACACCATTTCTAGTTATTCCTTGCAAAAGTGGTGCCCTCGTGCGAAGATCCTTCACACGAAAAAAAGTTGGTAAGAATTCAACAAACACATTATTATGAAAACAGAATTGAGAAATAGAAATTAAATTCTTTTTTATAGATGAAACACATAAAATATTATTTAAAGCAAAGACTGAGAAGAAGATGGTACGGTGGTGGAACTAGTGTGAGTAATAGGTAGACCAGTGCCATCTCCAATGTGTACATTTTCAGAGACGGGTGTTCTGAATGTAGAAACAAGTTATGAAGATTTGTTGTAATATGATAAGATGCACCAGAGTCTAAAAGCCATTCGGTTGCAGAGGGTGTAGGAGGAGCAATCATGTAGGCTTGTGGGGCAGCAATATGAGCTTGAGGCTGAGTATTCGAAGACCAAGGAATATGTGTAAAAGTTAGACGACATTTTGCAGAGTGACCTTGTTGGCGACAAAGTTGACACTTGCCAAGATAGGGACGAGGTTGAGTAGGAGGAAGTGGAGAAGGTGAAGGTGAGTGTGTGTGTGAAAAGAAGGGTGGACGATTGTGTGAAAAGAGAGGTAGACGATTAGGTGGATTAAAGGGACGATTCTGGGCCTGGTTTTTAGGTGGATTGTGAAAGGGTTTTTGAGTTGGATTGGCGGAAGCGGGCATGTTAGAGAGATTAGCTTTCTTTTTGCTTCATGCTTAGTATGCGCTTCAAAATTGATGGGTTCACTACAAGAAAATAGGTTATTTCCAAGGGCAAATACCCTCGGAAATACTAGAAGCTTCTTGGAAAAACTCATTTTCGAGTGGGACATGCCGTCGATCCTCGTCGTATTAAGTCTTATCGGAAATGTAGAATTTCCGATGAGCCGTTGAAGAAAAAAATTATTTCCGAGGGTATCACCGTCGAAAATGGAATTAAAAGCCCTCGGAAATAAAATAAGATAAAACTAGTTGAATTTATTCTCAACTACAACTTGCCCTCAGAAATAAAATATACACTGTCGGAAATAGTTTTATCTTGTTGTCTAATGACCCCTCTTATTTAATTCAGTAATATTATTTCATTAATTTTTTTATTTTTATCTTTGAAATATCTATAATAGGAAAATAACGTAATAAACAAAATAATAATATACAAGATATGCTAAATGTAACTTCATTAATCTCAAAAATTCATAAAATCACATTCATCATTCAAAAATACAACAAAAATATCAATTTTAAAGTATCTTTTACGTAAAACAAATCCCAAATGTATATACAAAATGATATCATCATATCTTGAATATGTTCAATCATCCTCTAAAACAACTTCTTCAAATTCTGAATCGTTTGCCTCAACTTGATCATCCTCATCCCCATCGTCATCTTCTTCCGTCAAAACAATATCCTAGGTGAAAGACAGAATTTCAATCATTATTATTACCAAAACAGAAACTGTTATACTATATAACAAAGATGCTGAGATTAAGGAGAATCAACTAAAAATAGTATAATTAAAAACAACTCTATATATAGATGCATCGTCTCTATTTCAAAAAATCTAATAATTATTCCCTCATCCACCTATATTATAAGCTTGTCCATAATTATTATATAGTCACTAGAAAATGACTCATGGATGCGATCAAAACTTTTCCAAGCCTCAGAATCTGCAGGATGCCTCAGCAGCCCATCTTTAACACGTTTTTCAGAGTGCCATCTCATGTCTGTGGCTGTTTTTGATGACATAAATAACCTGTAAAGTCTAGGTGTAATTGGAAAGTAACGTAGAACCTTCCAAGGAACCTTTTTGGCTTTCCCTTCACCATCCTTGCCTTTTGTTTTCCATCTCGAAAGCCCACAAGTTGGACATTGAGATGCATTTGCGTATTCTTTGTAATAGATTATGCAATCATTCATACATGCATCAATTTTTTCACAATGCAAACCAAGATCTTTAACAATTTTTTTTGCATCATAATTAGATGCAGGTATAGGAAATGCATCTTTGAAAACCTCCAATAATGTGTCAAAGGATTTGTTACTCCAACCATTAATGCATTTGATATGCACTAACTTGACAATAAAAGATAGGATAGAATATTTTGTACAATTTGGATACAATGATTGTTGAGCCTCTTGTAATAATTTGTTAGGATCTTGGAAAAACTTTCTTCAACTAGGCCAAACATATCATCACACTCATCATCATTATTATCATTATCATCATCATCATCATCATCATCATCATCATCATCACCATCACTATAATAGTCACCATCATCATTATCACCAACACTATAACTATCACTATCACTCTTTCTAATTTCCCCATGACAGTACCAAGTAGTGTAGTCCAATCTCATCCCTTTATATAAAAGATGTCTTTCCACCTTACTTCGAACTAGTCTATACCTATTGCTACAGTTAACGCATGGACATAAGATTTTTTTTATCTTCATATTTAATGTGCCTAAAAGCATAATCAAGAAACCTCTTCACCCCGCTAACATATTCATTTGTTGACCTTTCTAATTGCATCCATGATTTATGAACTGTCATCGTGTCTTAATAAAAAAAAATATGAAAAGCATAATTATTATGCAAGCAAAAACAACAGTCGCACTCAAGACATATACAACATCATTCAAAGAAATAGAAGCCTCTGCAGATTCTAGAGAATTAGTTTCTAACCTACAGAACGTAATCAGGAAAGTAGCCACAACAAAGAATACGAGCTTCTTCGTATGGTGGTACAACAATCAAAACCTGAAACATGAGCATTATTATTAATTAATTAAACTTATCTGCAGTAAATATAAGAGTAAAGAGTAAAAAGGAATAAAATCTATAGCCAATAACAGAGAACTTGAACTTTACAACTTGCTTGAACTACTTTGAAGATAATAGCACATAATCAAATAAACAAAAATGGCTAGAGAAAAATATGGATTAATTAACTGCAGTAAATATAATTAATTTTTTCATGCATATTTGAAATTTAGAAAAGCTATGTCGTGGATGTTTAATCAATTTTTTAATCATTCAAAATTTCAAACCCTGTCAATTTGGACCGAAGAGAAACAATTGTAAAGAATATATTTTAATCAACATTTTTTTTCAAAAACTAACATGTCAAAGATGCCTTGAATTATTGCAATTTCCGGCAACCGAGATGATTTGGATAATAATTATTATATAAACTAATAACAAAATGACAAGAGATGTTTGTTACTGATATTTCTGCTGTCAAGTACTTACGATTTAGTTGTTAGCATAGTTTAACTCTCAAAACAGCAACCCAAAGTAAAACAATTTCATGCGGCATTTTATCAAACATCTAGTCTGCATTATATCTTTGCACCATTTTCTTTTACAATTTGTTTTTTCAGATTCACCTTACAACTCTAATATCCTAAACAACTGAAAACAAAGTTTACAACGTCACACAGCCATCAATAGAACTCCCACAACAATTCAATCACAACTCCACCGCAACGTACTACAACCATCATGCAATGAAATCAATTACCAGTAGCGTCAATGGAGGAGCTCGAGCAGTACCAGTAGCGTCAATGGAGGGCCAACAGACTGTACACTTGCTAAATTGTGAAGTCTCTGGAACCTAAATTTTGGATTCACGTTTGAGTGACTCCCGTTCGTAATATCCCGGGCTGAACATTTCCTTAAATTTTAGTCATGTTTGAGTGACTCCGGTTCGCGATAAATTTTAGGTTCACGTTTGATTGTTTATTATCATAGCTTCACCCGTAGGCTGTCAAGTGATAGCTAACTTTGGATTTTGGTTTAATTGAGGGGAAATGATTGTCATTCAAAAACCAAGACAAAAAAATGCATATATATATATATATATATATATATATGTTTTATTTGGCCAAATTTATTTTTTAATAATTACAAATAAAACCTTTTATTTGGCCAAAGTTTAACAATTTGATATATTTATGAGCATATCTCTTCTATTGGGACTAAAATAAATGAGTTATTTTTAATTGTTGGAAATATATGTGTTCTTATCTAATTTTTTAAGCAAGCAAAAATAAGACATTATTAAAGGTTTAATTTATAATAATTTAATTAGTCACTAAAATTATGTTCTAGCTTTTAATTAGACAAAACCCACGCACTCAAAGCCTTTATCTTGCTTTTAACTTTACAACAATAATATATTTTCAGTATTGCTCAAGTATTTTTCGACCAATATATTTTTTATCAGCGAGGGTAATTTGCCCTTGAAAGAACTAATGGCATTTTTAATGTATATCTGGCAGCTCGACTCTACCTTTGTAAAAGTACCTATTATCGAGGGTAAATAGAGCCCTTGGAAATATCTTGTCGGTAATGCTTTTATTTGTTGTAGTGGTTTCTCATGCAATTCATCGAACGTAATAGGGCTATCACGGACATGGATGGCTGAGCAAGGGTCTTTGTAATCTTCTCAAGGCCACCTAAGATTTTTAATACGAGATCCTTGTTATCAATAGAAGCATTAAGCATAGCAAGTTCGTCAGTAGTGGTTTTAACATGTTGGAGGTAGTCAGTAATTGTCTGTGTGCCTTTGTGAAAGAGACGAAAATCCTCTTTTAATTGTGTGAGACGTCCTCGTGAGGGTTTGGCATAAGTATTGGCTAAAATGGTCCATGCTTCTTGTGATGTTTTTGTAAAGGCAAGAAATGGAACAAGATTGGGAGAAATAGACCCGGCAATGGCATTATCAATTAATTGATCTTGCTGGATCCAAAGGGAATATTCTGGATTAGGCTTGTCATTTTCGGTAGTGATGGTTGGAGAGGGACAAGTTTTGGACCCATCAATGAATCCTATAAGATCATATCCTATAAGTATAGCATGAAATTGAAATCGCCAAGATATATAATTAGAGGAGGTAAGTTTGATGGAGATTTGAGTGGTTGTGTTGATTGAAATAACAGAGGAATTATTATCAAGAGGATTGACGATGGTTGGAGAGGTTTGGCTGGAAGAGGAAATTGGCAAACTAGAAGTGTATGGAATTTTTAAAGGATCAGCCATTGTGAAAGATAGAGGATTGAACTTGTGAAAGTTTTATGGAGGCTCTGATACCATGATAGATTTTAGAGAAGAATATAGAATTGAGAAAAAATGGATTGACCAACTTTCATTGGATAAGATAATTACAATTTATACAGTTTACATGGTTACATAGAAAAGGAAATAAATAATAGAAAGGTAAATAAATATTTCACCTATTGCCAGCTTCCTAGAATACATTAACTATTCAAAACTAAAATATTTACAACCAAAAATAGATGATATACAATCAAGCAATGGTTGACTACAATGATTCCTTAATATATTGCACACAACATATCGAGTTGTAAACACAACAATTTGTCTTTGTGTTGTGTATTTCAAACAATTGAATTTAAGAAGTGTGGTGCATGTGGTAAACTCTTCCACCGCTCAATAGCTGCTTGTAAATGAAATGAGAATATAGAGACAGATAATTGAATACAAAAGAGCTTTGCTGCCATATTTGAATAGAAAAGAGCTATGCTGCCAATTCTCTTATTGACTTGCTTATTATAATTCTACTCCTTTAACTTTCAATTCTTTTTGTCATTTGTATGCATAATTTAGGTACTTTTCAATTAGATTCACAATGTACATATTATATACAATTATAATTTTCTTGGAATATTATTTGAATAAAAACCGAACTGCTACTCGAAATATGTCGTTAGTTAAATTTCAAGTAGAAGTAAATTTAAAATTTCTGAAACTTCAACTGGATACGCAAACAGAGTACTAGCAAGAAGTTGCTTTGTACTTAGAACCACAATTTTAATAACCCAAAACTCTAGCTTCTTTACAGACCATAATGTTGAAATTGGGCTTAGGTCCATGTTGAGGGAACAAGGCAAAAACCCTTTACACATCGATTATATGACAACAATTAGCAAAATTTGTGTGCTACCCTAGCAATTGCATATTGACAAATGAAATATATGGACCTTAGATAAGTAACCATTAACCAACCATACATAGATTTTTTTTTTTTTAGCAGGCTTTTCACAAATTTTAGCGAGCAAAATTTTGTTATGATTGGTGGGTGTGTGTATAGGTAGCCAACTCAAACAAAAGCCCATTCCCCTCTTGTTTTGGACATAAGAGACAAAACCCTTTATTTGTCTTTTGATATTTCCAAGGTAATTCTTCGAAATTGAATGGTAAAAAATAACATCCAAAGACTTTCTGATCATACAGATGCAAAGAGAAGAAAATTGGATAAAAAATAAAAAAAAAGAAGCTGAAAGGCGAAAGATACCAAAGATAAGAAATGGTAAGTATAAAACAGGAAGAATACTGAGATAAAAGTTTACTCACTCAAATACTAAGAAGTTCTATGTTAATAATCTAATTGATTTAATAAAATTTTAATATTATATATGACATAAATTAACATCCAATATAGCAAGACTCTAGCCCTTACTCAATAATTAAAAAGTTCATTGAAAGATTGAAGTAAATTGATCAAAATCAATCAATCTCCAATAACTGAAAACAGTCAACTAGTATTTGAAATCAATTAATGACTAAGGGCCAGTTTAGTAATATTGTAAGTTTTAAAATAATTATTATTAGCTGTTTTGTAAAAATAATCAGATATAAAATGAATCAGTTAAATGTTTGGTAAAATTTATTTTAAAAATACTATGAGTTTTAAAAATAATTATATTAGTTTAGTAAATCTTACTATTAAATTACTGTAAGAATATAAATGATTGAATTTGACATAATGTTAAATGAAATTTATTTACCCATTTGTGAACATGTATATAAAATTCTGTTTAATTGTGTATATATAATAATTAATAACTAAAATAATATTTTATATGATTTTTTTTATTTGTTAGCTCAATAGAATTAGAATTAATAATAATAATAATAAAATTTTTAAAATTAATAATTTTATTTCCCAATTAATAAGAATAATTTTAGATTTTTATAATATATATAGAATTGTATTAAATATAAAACTGATTCTCAAAATAAGATTTTGAAAAGGTGCTCCTTCCCTAATTTTCAAAATTTACTGTAAGATGGAGTTATTTTGCCACAAGTCATTTCTAAAAAAATTTACCAAACACTAAAATTAGCATTTATCTTTTTAAAATCACTTTTGACTTTCCCAAATACAATTCCAAATGGACTCTAAGCTTTTTTTTTTTTTTTCTTCTTGTGATAGTATTTATAAAATCTCACAAACAAAGCAAACAAAATCAAATTGGTTAAGGTAGGCAAGCACACAAACAACATGCACAAAAAAAAGAAGTTAAAAGTGCCGTATATATCACAATTCTAATTCTTTATCAAATAAGTAACATTCATTGAACAATTGAAGTAAAGGGGTGGAAAGTCAATTAATTAATCTCCAATAAATGAAAATCGTCAAGCAAATATTTGGTTAACTCTAAAAATTCAATTCCTTATCGAACGTTCTAAGATAAGTTTTTCCGCACGTTAAGTTACATGAAGTGTTTTAGAATAATAAGATTTTGACTTTGGTTTCTTTTTTTTTTCCCTAATTTTGAGGAATGAAGAGTTTTCTCTTATTCTAAAATTAAAAAAAAAAAACATTTCATTGTTTTTCTCTGTTTTTCTTTGTTTTTGCAACCTGAATAACAATCCTAAACTTCTTTCTTATGATAGTTCTTAGAACTTTCACAAAAAAAAAAAAAAAAAATCTCCCTCTTAGACAAAAAAGGAACTCAAAATCAAATTGGCCAAAGGTAGGTAAGCACCCAAATAGACAAACCAAAAAAGAAAAAAATCAACGCCAATAAATTTGTTCTTCGTGTTGAAACGTCATGATCTCAAATCTCAAAAACGTAGAGGATACACAAAGCCTAGACTGAAGCGATCGTGGGTCGGTTTACTTTTTTGACTGTTATGATAATTTCAAAAGTTAGTTACTTACGCGGTGTCGTTTTACACGCGTCGAGAGACGGGTGGGCGGCAGAGACACGTAAAATCAGGTGTCGGGGAATCGGCACATAACGATAACGTGTCGTGAAACTAAAGGCCTAATGTTTTGGCGGCAGTTTTGAGCGGTTGCATGCGTTGGAAAGGCCAAATCTTTAAATCATCCTTTCGTCGATTACTATTGGTCGCTAAAACTATTATTATTATTTAAATCAGATCGTGCTAATCTCATTATCCAATCCAATCAATCATGAAGCAATGAAATTGACAGCCATAATGACCATGTTCTTTTCTCGTGCTCCAAACAAACGAGAATTGATTGAACAAACTTTTTTATTAAAAAATACATTAAGAATTGTCATCGATCAAAATCAGCAACACTCACAGGAGACCTAAGAATAAATTTTAATTATCCTTAAGACTGTGATGATTATATATTATATATACTAGGCTTTTTATTCTCTTTATGCATGGTTTAGTGTTTTTTTTTTACAATAAAAAAATTTACTAGGACTACTTAATTAGATCAAAGTTAATTATAATAGAGTAGTTCAAAAAAAAGCTTATTATAATACAGTCTAAATTCTACTATCACCTAATATTAAATAGATATCCTATCCATCTATATTAGCAGGGGAGATGTGTACCCTTATCTGATTAAATTGGGAAAGAAAATGAGTTCAACAATTGCTTGGACTTGAACCCATCTTGAGAGCATGAGTGTTGCTTGGTAGGCTCAGGTTTAGCTTAAATTAAGGCCTAAACTCCCAAAATCACACCTTAAAACTTAAATTAAAATTCAATTAAGTAAAAAAATAAATTATTTATAAATATAGATTATATAATTATATAAAAAGCTAAAAAATAATAGCTGTGATAATAATGCATGGAAAATTCAAAAACTTGATGAATGAAGCAACTTAGCAAAATGAGGAGGGATGTCATTAGGCAAAAAAAAATATATTAGTTGGTAGATATGGAAAGCAAATGATAAAATAAGTTAATTAAGGTCAATCACTTTAAGTCATATAGTCAAACAAGAAACGCCCCTTGAAAGTCAGTCGTCCAAAAAATTATTATCTTATTCACTTTTGATTATTATGATGGAACTACATTGAGCACCCTAAAATTAAAAAAAAAAGTCCCAAAAATTTTAAAAAATTGAATTAAAAATTTACCAATTTTATGTAAGCTTTATGTTTCACCCCCTCTGCTTAATCTTTTACACAATTTTATTATAGCAAATTAAATTTCATGGTTTATCTATTATAGATTCCACTATTGGCCTCTTTAGTTTATGAGTTCTATGCTATAATCCAATCAAATTTAAAATTTTTAAAGAAATCCTGATTCCCGTCAAATCGAAGTCCTGAATCCCAGCTTACAATTGTTACTTTATTAGGTTGTACACATATAAAGAGGCTCCCACAAAATTACTGGGAGGTTGGTGCTGATAGTTAATTAAGGAAATAGCCACATGGCCATACCTGCCTTTGTTTCTCGAAGCTATTATCACGTTCTACTGTGTGTAATTTTTTTAATTGTACGAAAAACAGAGAGAGCACAAAACTTGAATTTTCATTATTCTATTGCGTCTAAAGTTTCAGCTTGAGGATACTTTTTGTCGACTTTATCGGTCTTAGTTTCTATCATAATCCATTTCTTTTATAATCCTAAACCATTTCTTCTTTATCTTAATCCATTTCTAAAGTAATAAGCTAAGCTTAAATAATTAAACTAATTTAAAAAAACGTTAGTTCGTGTTGGTGTATATCGTGATGTAGTCATTAGCGTCAGGTATGGTACTTTTATTTAATCCTTGTGCTTAGGTAACATCTTAGATCACCTTGATTAATCAATATAATCCAATAACTTGTGATTTTCGTGCGCTATATATAAAATTATTTATTGGATTTTCATCTTTTAATTCAATGTATAGAATGTTGAATTCGTAATTTTTTTTAAGGAAAAGGAATTGGAAATTATTTGTTTGTGAATGAACCGACAATTTTATGGTGACTAAAGTTTGCGCGTACATACCATGATCCTTTCTTTTCTTTTCTTTTTTTTGGAATAAAATTATATAAATTAAATAAGAACTTAAGATAGGATTCTAGAGAAAGCAATATCAACATGAAATGATAATAAGTCAACACAAATTCAGTTAAAAAGATTAAAAGAGTATAATTAAAGTAAGATTTGGTGATGGAATTTATGTTTTTAATTTTTTTTTTGTTAAAAGAAAAAAAAAGAAATGATGCTTGACGACCGACAATTTATTGTAATTTGTAGAATTGTAGGAATGTTATGTTGAACATGTTAATAATCATGTGTATAGGATGATAATGTAATCTTAGGATATATACAAACACATATATATATATATATATATTTGTACGATCCAAAGATATAGTCAAAATACCAATGGCATGGTCACACGTTTTTCAAATCCAAATGCGTGTCTGCTTGTGCATATCTCTTTTGCCCATGCTATGTCAATAATCGGTCAACATATAATCTTGTTGATATCAGGTAAAGTTTTCACATTGGCAATAAAAAGAGATCGAATGCATATAAATAGGAACAATTATTTTACCTAATTTGTTAGGCCTCTTAACCATAGGTTTCAATTATTTTACCTAATTTGTTAGGCCTCTTAACTATAGGTTTTAGTTACGTATGAATGTTAGTTATTTGAATAAATAAAATCTTTTAGACTGGTACAAGCTGTTTGGAATATGTGTAAATTTATTAGAGTAGGATACAAGATTGAGTTTACTTTTCATTTATACAATGTAAAACTAGTCGAAATATATATATGATGGACTCAACATCAGATGAAACAGCTAGTAAAGAGACGATAGTGACACTAAAATTTCCAGACGCCACACATGCTAAAAAAGAATAGGATTGCAAGTGTTTTTTTTTTTTTTTTTTGGGGGGGGGGGGGTGGTGATCTCAAAATTTAATTAAACACACAAATGGGTTATACTAACCGAACCTATCTTCTTGGACATTCTACGTAGAACTACTCACAGACAGAAGTTCATTGAATCAATAACACATTTGACCAAAGAGGAATCCTTACCAACTTTTGCACAATTCAACCAATAAACAAAGCATGCCCCACAAAAACATGATCAAAAGGAGCGAGCAGCATCAGGAGTTCTTAAGTGCGGGGGGGAAGAGTAAGTGGTCGTGAGCAGAAATTGCCAGGCGTCCCTCTGTTTCTCTGATTGGATTGGCATCCATGGGATATTCTCATTACATTATTTGTGCATAACTGTTCTATTCTAAATTCATATGGTGAAAAATGTGATATTCTTTTACCCTAGCTACCTAAAATCCTTGCATTATTATTACTTACTATGTCTCTGAGGAAGAAAAACAAGAAGAGAAATTATTAAAAAAGTTTGATGTTTCCTTTAGTCTTTTGGTTCTATTTGGCATCAGGATAAGTCTCTGCATTTTCTAAGCAACAATTTGATGGAAAACAGTTGACTTTGGTCCACTGAGATTAGAACTATGTTGTCTACTTGCCCAGTGTTGTCTAAATCACCACTTTTTTTGTTGCCAAAAGAATAAATGAAGGGTTAATATTATCTTTTTACTCGCTTTAATTATACAAATATAACAAACAATTTTAACAATAAAGTGAAGTGTAATATTTTTACACATTGATTGTATTTTCTGATTCAGTTTCTTCCTCTTTGATTTTGCTTAAAAATTTAAAAATTTTTAAAAATTTATCTTTTACTCAATAGACTTACCTATATGCTTAATATATCTCTTTGATTCAGTTTCTTCCTCTTAGATTTTGTTTTGGTTTTATAGCTACTAAATTCTCCATTGTTATTAACTTGTTACAATGGCTTTCTTTACTTCTTCCATGTCTGAAACTCTCAAAGTTCTTATTAGGAAATAGTAGATAGGATAGAGTTTAAAGATCGCTGATTTCAATTAAAACATAAAAAATTTCACGTATAAAGATTCTTAATTTCAATTAAGACACCAAATATTTCACGTCAAAGTGGAAGAAAGTTTAATGTATATCAAAGTAAATAAGTAAATTAGTATTTAATTTATCAACTGTAGTATAGATAATGTAGAGAGCAATAACAGTGTTTTATATATACAGAAAAAAGAAAAATATAGAGATAAAAACTTTAGAGAGAAGTTAAAAGATGATAAAGTTATGATGTTTAGTTATAATGGCTATAATAACAATTTAAGGTAAGGATACCTTGTGTAGTAATATTTTTTTAAGAAGTGGGTTAAATTAATAGTTTGGTGGGTTCAAATAATTTCATTCCTGTATACTATAAAATTGACAATATATCTTTTTAACCCCAAAAATATACCTATCAATTTTTTGTATTCTTTTAAATAAATTAACATATTTAAAAAATTATAGTTTAGATATGACTGGAATAGTAAAAGAATAATAATCCCAAAAATTGAGACACAGTCCTTTTCAAATAATGAAGATTCTTCCGTCAATGTGGTTTCTCATTTGTTTCAAGTCATCTATTGAATGCATAAGCGTCAGGCAATTTCCCAACGATTAATAAGAGGGTAAGGAGGAGGAATACAAATTATAAGAAAATCTATGAAATTTTACTTATCTGTTATTGCGAATAAAAATATGGCCATAAAACCTCATGGATTATTATTGAAAAATAAAAATAAAAGTAATCTATTGAAATAATTATATATACTGATGATTAATAAAAGAGTTTAGCATTTATTCATTTTTTAAATGTTTACATAGGAATAAGAAATTTCATCCATTAGACATCCATCTTTATCTCTTATAGTTACTTAAACTTGGGTGATTACAAATTACAATTCACGACCATATGAACTAGCATTTATTCATAGTATTTGATTAAAAAAAAAAATCTAAGTTAGCCTTTTCTTGTTCATGTATATCTTTAAAATAACAATTTTCTTGTGCATGTATACCTTTAAAATAGAAAGCTCCAATAAAAATTCATGCTACTCCCTCTTTTTACCGATGTTGTAATCTAAGAAGGTTTCAAAAAAAAAAACCGACAAACAAAAATAACTAAGAGAGCCCCCAACCCCATGTGACTCATGAGTTTCTTTAACATATAAGAACAACTTCAAAAGAATCTTCAAAAGAGATTTTACTTTTTGAAATATCACATCCAGAATAATAATATTATAATAATTATAAATATCTCTTCAAATGATTTTTTTTCTTCAACACTGAAAATTTTTTTTTAATTAATACTATATTATTTTTATATCATATCACTGTCATTACTTAACTTATTTTATTTAAAATTTTTTTATAAAAAATAATTTATTTCTTCACCCATTTATTTACCATAACTAATCAAAGATCAATTCGAAGATAAAGATAAAGATAAATGAGTGTTTTGAAGTAGCTCGGTAAGAGTTTGTTTGGAAAAGCTGAAGTGGGCCAATAAAGTTTGTCCCATCTATCCACGGGGGGCAAGATTACATGTTAGTATTAATCAATCTGATTTGACACTTCCCAAGCATGTCCCAAGAGTAGGCTGCTTCTCTCAATAACGATTGGCAGGACGGCTCCAATCCGAACACTGTGGGTCAAACAATTTGTGGTGGGCCCCCAGACAAGAAATGGAACCAGTAATGGAAAGACCATTAGGGTCTTCGCTCAACTGTCCGTTTTTATTATATGCTACTGCTTGTTATTATCCCTCTCTATCCCCAATTATATGGGATAAATATCGTTGAGGTTTAGAGTCTTAGACCATGAGAGCAAAGACCAATCCAATGGGAAGACATGAAATAATTTAGGGGTTGCACATGCAATTCCTATTGGAAGTTAACTGGCTTTCTTTCTCTTTCGCTCTTTGCTTAATTGGTGTGGATACATTCATTCAATCAACACGAATTCTTTCTTTATCTCAACTTCACTTGAAAAAAGTATATTAAACCTTTAATCAACTATTCATTACTAAACATGTAACAAAAAAATAAGTTTGGAGCGGAATTCAAAGAAAACTAAAGATAAAATTAAAATTTACCGGGCTAGCAATGGCATGATACAAACTTGACAAGAATAATGGTGGGTTAGCAAGACATGAGAACTCAATTGGATTTTTTCGTTGTGATTCCCATTTTAAGAACGACAACCAAATGGATAAGAACTTGGGTCGAAATGAAATTTCAGTTACTATTCTTTAAATTAATATTTTAAAATTAGAAATACTCTTGTAATTACTTATTTGTGTAACAACCAATTTAAGATATATATCGTGAGCAATAGTTAGCTTAATTAATTGATAAAATCTCTTCGGATAGTATAAGAGTCAAATCTTGTTGTACACGTGGGTTACAGCCGACTCGGTTTCTGCCTTTGTGATACTTGTTATAACATTATTACGACATATTCTAGGGAAATTATTAGTTGTCCTCCTAAAGTTTACTCTATTATAAAAAATATTGCCGAAGTTTTAATTTATTCAATTTTTTCACCCAATATATGTGATTTGTGTCAACCATATACCAAAATGATATAATTACCTTTAATGAAAAATAAAAGCAAACACAACTTATAATTATAGTTATTTTGTAAGGGCAATTCATTCGTTTTGGTAGACAGTTGGTACAAATTTAAATTTTTGCTAGCAGATAAATTTTTAAGTGGATGGCTGATAATTTGCCTATATCCATCATATTAATCAATTCATAATCATGAGTTACAATTAAATTCTTAAAAGTTAAGATATTCTTAATCAATTCCATTCACACATATGACACAAATTAATAAAGACTATGACAATATGTATCAGCAATAATCAAAATACATGCACATACGAAAAAATTAATATATATGAACAATCAAGTATTTTAGGAGAATTAATCGTCAAATTATGGTGTTTGCCTATTTGCACTTGTGAAATAGATCATGATTTCATGATTGTAATTGTTATTCCATTTGAGTTACCAATGGACATGACACACACTTATAGTCAAGATTACTTGGTATCGTGGTGGGAGCAATTATGAGTATTAGAGTTATAGATTAACAATATAGAATTTATACGACACATCTCTTGATGGATTTTCGGTACTTGATCATAGAATTCTCTGGCCAGAGTGTGTTAACATATTTAGTATGTTGAAAATGATCATTAGAGAAAACCAGTAAGTATCAAGGAACAAGATGTAATTAAATTGATTGGACAGTTGAGATATCGATTTAATTAACGATGTGGTATAAAAGATTGGGAAGTAAAGAAATCAATGTGGTTTAGGACGAATTATTATTCGAACATATAATTATGAAGGTCAGATTTCCAAGAAATCAAAGAAGAAAAATTAATTTTTCTCGGCAAATGCTAGGTTTAGGTACATCTCTTGTACAAGTGGGATGAGTAAGAAAGCTGAAAACAAATTCAAAGTGGCCAATGGTCATAACCTCTGATGACTTGCCACCTATCATAATTTCCACGTAAGCAAGCTTTTTATAAAATAGACATGACATGTAACTAATAATAATGCTCCGAATGGCATATCCGAGATACAACAACACCTCATCATACTCATGCATGCATATATATATATATAAACAAACAATAAGTTGGCACTTTGTGCTATTTTGGATCAAGCATGCAATCATGCATCTGCATGAAATTTTTTCTAGCAAGCAAAAGCCTGATCATTATATAACACATGCCATATGTGGAATTTGAACGGTCTATAATCATCCAATTGGAAGCAAGGAAATTATGGAAATGGTTGACGTAGTCAAGTTTCTTTTTTATTCTTCTTTTAACTTTTCTTGTTTATGGTTGTATGATAAAATATCCGTTTGAAGCTGGAAAAGTTTGAATGATAGAATTCTCTGGACAAAGACGGCAGAAATAATGGTTCCTTGGAGTTTCAGATTCTAATTAATGGTTGTAAAGCGACAGAAATAATGAAAAAGCACTCTCGGCATTGTAGTTTGTTGGGTGCCATGCCTACGATTTTTGTGTATCTCACTCAGAAGACTAATCTATTAGGTGGAAAGATTTATTTTACTTGTGAGCTTAATTGACTCTCCTTTATTTGTTAATGTGGGACACACACAATTCAACATATCCCCAGTAAAGAAATTAACTACCATTGGACTCTAGTTATTTCATCTGATAAATCTAAGTTGTTCTATCACCACATTCCGGTTATTAATGTTTGGTACTCATACCACTTGTTTGAGTTGGGCTTAAGATTTCTAAGTATTTAACTAAAAGACTAACCTATTAGATAGAATTATCTATCCTAAGTATCAACCCAATTGACTGCACTTTATTAGTTAGTGTGGGACACTTTATTGAATGAACATGTTGAGAATAATTCCTAAATAGAGAGTATAAAAATTTTCAATTATTATAACCAAAGTTGATTGGTGTGAGTAGTTTGGTACTTTCACTCTTTAAGAGAGGTCATGGGCTCAAATCCCGCTCTCGCATGGAGTCACCACTTTGGCCAGTATTTTATCCTTTACGAGCCGACTCAGTGTGAGCAGGGATTAGTCTGGATTACAGACGGACTTAAAGTCTCCATGGTTGTTGGGGTCCACTCAGGACCACTTCGTGGTTCAGACAAAAAAAAAAATTAATTATTATGAAACTTTATTACCAATTACAGAATATGTTAAAGGTGGAATGAAAGAATACTATGAAGAAAAAAAAATATTGGCAGCAAAATCAATTAAATATTAATTTAGAAAAATGTGTATAGACATGAATAAAATTCACTTAGGAATTGGGATGTCGAATATCAGGTAAAAGACATAAGGAATATAGGAATAATTATAAGAAATCTTATACGAAAAATAATAGAAAATATTGTAATAAACAATTTTATCAGTTTAAAGATAATAATAAAAATAAAAAGGAAATGTTTTAAGAAAAGGTTAGAAAAGTAGATTTTAAGAACTAATGTAAGATCACGAGCTTTTATATGATATTAAAGCCAAACTCATCATATGCTGTATCATTTGATAAGTATTAAATAAAAACATCAATATGCATGAGATGAAAGCAATGGAAAAAATCTCTTTCATTGGCTCAAATTAGGTAGCGTTTACTGTAACGCCCAAAATTTCTTTTTTTTATGAAATTTTTAAATGACATTATTACCCTTATAAATAGGAATTATTTTTGGGATAATTTTTGAAAGAGGGTTATTTTTTTTTTCCAAATCCAATAGGGTTTTTTAACTCCCTATAAATTCATATTTTTTTTCATATTCTATAACCCTAATTCAACAACGTTATTTTTCTTCTCTGCTGCTCTCAACACTCTCACCACACCCTAAGGCTTTAAACGATTGTTTAGGAGAGAATTGGAGCGATTGGTATGTCATTCTTTCCCCTCAATACTCCTAATCATGTTATCTAGGGTTATAATGCATGATTCACATTGTGATTAAGTTTTGTTTAGGGTTTTGATTAATTAGGAGTTTGGTTAATCAATTCTTGGTATAATAAGCATGTAGGATGATTCTGGACAGCATGATATCTCGATTTTTAAACTTATATTTTGTGAACGAATTTTCTTAGGAAATTTACATTCTGGAAACTAGACATGTGGAACTTCCTTAATAAATTTTATGTCATGAAATTCGATTTCTTTTTCAAATTAATATGTATTTTCGAAATAAGAACCACTGCGCTGAAGTACTGCGATTCCAGCATTCTGATTAGATTTACAAAATTATTTGTACAACAAAATGAACTCGAAAAATTATGAAATTTTATATGGAAGTTAGTATACGTGTCTAGTAATTCCAGTTTTAATTTCATAATTTTATAACTAGTATTTTATTTTATAAAATTCTCATAACCTGTTCTGTTCGGTTAAGGTTATAAGAAAACAGTTTCGAATTTGTTGAGAAATAAATAGTTTTGAAAATGTTTTTGATTTCGGATCCTCTTGAAAATTTTACATGGGGTATTCATGGATGTCCAGAATAGTTCCATGGAATATTATGTCAATCTGAGTTTTAGATTAAGAGTTAAAATTTCGAGAATCAGACCTGTACGGGAATGATTAGAAAAACAGGATCTTAGAATATGTTATTAATTATCATATCTTGTTTTTGTTTAAGGTGTATAAGGTGATTGAGGTTCTTAGAAGATTAGCGGTGTGATTATTCGAATTCCCTAATCGAGGTAAGTAACTTCATTCCTAGTATCTTTGGATATGTATAAGTACTTTGATATTATTATAAGCATAAATGTTTTTACACTATTTAGAAAATTAAATGATTTTCGTAACGAAATCAGTTTACGGAAAAATGTTTTCAAACCTAAATTCTTTTTAACAAAGTATTTTATAAATGCTTTTTAAATATGTAAGTTATTTTGTTACATGACTACGTTTTATGATTTTATCTGTAAAATAGGTTGCAAGCCTAAATTATTTTTATGGACTTCATGAATCTGATACAAATGTTTTGTACTCATGTATGATTTCTGTTATTGATGATTATATGGGATTTCTAATGTTTTGGCTCATTGTCCATAGTTATTCTGATTCTGATTCTAATTCTGATCGTAAAATACGATATATCCATCGGGACCGATCTTGTGTTTACATTACGAATGTGCACACAATATTACGATTACATGCAGGGGTCACCAAGACTATAGGTGACACTATATGACATGAGCTAACATTTTGTTTTCTGTGAATGCCATATATGGTTTGCTTTTATAAGTAATTATGTTTTTGATACTATGAATTACTATGAATTTATGATACTTTATCGTGATATGATGTTTTATGAAATTATGGATTATCATATATGTATGTTTTTAAATAAAAGGAGGCTTGCAATATTTTATGTATCGATAGGCCTAGTGTAATAGGAATGGTTTTACTTACGGAGTTGTTGGCTCACCCCTCGTCACCACTTTTTGCAGATTAAGTTTCTTTTGAGAGGTGCGATTAGCGTTGGAGTTAGAAATATTTATTTCTCTCTGCCATTGAATATGAGGATGAAGAAACTCATGTTCCTTTTAGTTTATTTATGTTGGGAACTTGTAATTGAAGTTTGAGACTTTTATTTTTTTTTTGTGTTTTTGGGAGATTATATAGTATTAGATGTATGAACTTGTGGATTTATTTGATTAATAAATTTGAGGTATTCTAATGTGAATTTATGAGTAACGATTATGATTTATAGGTAACCTCCTTCTTCACGTGCTCTGCATGTGTTACATTTGGGGTGTTACATTTACATTTTGAATTAAAGTGAGAATCTTGAGAAGTGAGAATTCTGGGATTAAGAGTGTGGAGTAGATGAGAGTAGATTACTTACTTACACTAGAATGAGAGTATGGAATTGGAATCAGAATCCAATTTATGCGTTTATTTTGTCTTGGATTGGGAGTAAATGATTTCAAATTATAATTTTACCCTTATTTAAAGAATTATAATTTTTAATTACAAAATTAATAAAAAATATATTTTAAAAATAAAATATTTATTTTATTATATTTTTAAATTATTAATAATTTAATATTCTTAATTATGAAAGTCATAACTTTTTATTAATTTTAAGTTTAACTATATAAATTAAAAATTATTGATAAAAGCAATACAAATGAAACATTATTATTAACAATATAGTACAAAATTAATATTTTTTTAGAATAAACTATTTATTATTATTAATTATTAATTATTAACATTTAAATAAATATAATATCATTATTTTTAAATAAATATATAATATTATATATTCAAATAAAATAGTATATAGTAATATTATTAATTCTTTATGAATATACAATATTCTTTTAGTAATTTTAACTTAGAATCAATGTAAATTATTATTTTTAACTAAATATAATAATATTATGTTAAAATAAGTTTAATAATAGTTTAATATTATTATTTTTAATAAATGTAATTTATAAAATAAGATAATGATATTACTTAAATAATTATGATATTATTTATTTTATTTTATTAAATATAGTTATATTAAATTTAATAAAATAAGGATAAAAAAGGAAGAATCCCACTCTCACCTCCCCATCTCCACTCCAAAAATGAATGGAGCCCATAGAGTGAGATTCTCACTCCTCCCTTAAAATATGTAAGTAAACATGAAAGTGTGAAAAATCCACAATTCTCACTCTCACTCTAGTAAATAAACATAACATTAATTATTAATTAGGATAATAATACAAGCTAATTGAGACATCTTTCGACTCTTGTCAAATACTAATATATTTGATGATAAAGATTATAGCCATAATTTCATTGTTGATTGGGAAAATTATGGAAAGAACATGTATAATTAATGGCTGCATACATTGATGCATATCTAATTTTAGATTAATATTGCAATTATAATTTATATACACAATGTCACTACTATATTGTAGTGTTTACTTTCTGGAGTTGGAGTGAGCAGTGTGAATTCCTCCCACTCCAGTATTTATTTATAATTTTTAAGGAGGGAATGAGAATCTCATTCCGTGGATCCTACCTAATTTGGGAGGAGGAGTGGGATTCCCACTTCCATGGGGGAGGTGGGAGTGGGAATCCACTCCTCCTCTTTCTTTTTTACCCTTATATTTATTAAGATAAAATAAATAATATCATGTTTATTTAAATAATATTATTATATTATTTTATAAATTACATTTATTAAAAGTAATAATATTAACATATTTAAATGTAATATTACTTTTTTAGTTAAAAATAATAATTTACATTGATTCTAAGTTAAAATTACTTAAAAATAATATTATTATACTCATAAGGAATTAATAATAATATTTTATTTTATTTTATTTGAAATATAATATTATTATATTTATTTAATATTAGTAATTAATAATAATAAATATTTTATTCTAAAAAATTAATTTTGTACTATATTATCAATAATAATGTTTCATTTGTGTTACTGATATTAATAATTTTTTATTTATATAATTCATATTAAAATTAATAAAAATTTATGATTTACATAATTAAGAATATTAATAATTATTATTAATTTAAAAATATAATAAAGTAAATATTTTATTTTTAAATATATATTTTTATTAATTTTGTAATTAATAACTATAATTCTTTAAGGGTAAAACTGTAATTTAAAATCATTTACTCCCAATCCAAGACAATGTAAATACATAAATTGGATTCTGATTTCAATTCCATACTCTCATTCCAGTGTAAGTAAACAACCTACTCCGATTCCCACTCCACACTCTTAATTCTAAGATTTCCACTTTTCAGGATTCTCATTACAATCCAAAATGTAAACGCTACTTATATAGCTTAGTATATTGACAGATTGAACCAGCTGTCCAATTAATTTTTATATTTTTAAAAATTATTCTAAACATTTTTATGGTTATTTTAGTAGCTTTTGGGTCTAATTTTTTAAGATACTACAATATTTCTTTTTGATATAATTTAAAATTCAAAAAATATTATAATTAAAGATATTTTAACATAAATAAATACACGATGGAGATATTTTAGACAATTTTAAAAAAATATAACATCAACTTGATAATTAACTCAAATTATATGGACTAAAAGGACAAACGGAATCAATGTTAGTGCTTTATATCCATTTCAGTGTTGCAGATTTTTGGATCAGTAAGTCCCCACTTTTGTTTCAGGCATCCAATTATCTATGTTTCCAATTTAATGTTTTTGCATGTGCCCTTACCAAACAATACATGCATATCCCACTTGACCCATGCATGCGGCAGGCATCCTTTCGGCAGTCGATTGACTAATTGAAAGAGCCTGCCCTTCTTTTTCTTCAACTAGCAATTGCATTACCTTTGACAACAAGCTATCGATCATCAAAACCTATTTAATTGATAATTAATATGAGAGAAATAATATTCGTGCATGCATGCACAGACCAAAATGAAAGAATCGAAAGAAGAGAGTTTTGATCTGATAATATTCTTGAAACTTGGAGCCTTCCCAAATTCATGCTTACAAAGTAGTGCTAATCATAGTTTAATATATAATTAGTAATTAAATTAATTCTCTCTCTTTCTAATACAGTTAGTGGATGCTAGTGCTAGGTTCGTTGGTTGGCAGTTTTTTTCTGGTAAAGTCGGTTGGGCCAACACGTCTTCAATTATTCTCTCGGAGATTATCCTTTTTGCCTGCCGACAGAGGCACCCAGACTCCATGCAATGCAATTCTGCCATTATTGATAGATATTTTTGAATTAGATAAGAGCAACTTGCACAAATAAATAGTTGAGTTTTGCCACGTATTTTTTTCTTGTTTATTTGATTTAAGACCTTCAGGTTGGACTTCATATTTATTATTAACACGTCGAAGTAAGTCCCAATAGATGAGCATTGAGTTCCAATAAGTATATTAGGCTATGTACGTGTATATTTGTATCGTATTATCTCATGTAATAAAAAAAAATTCACGATCAAATTAGTTTTGTTGTGAAAAAAATAATAAGTAAATACATCCTTACATTCACATGAGGATTCAAACCTTCAACCTCACAAAAGAACCGTATTGATCGAGTTGATCATAATTAATATTTATATTTTAATATAAAATTAAGTTCATGAATACTATTTTTATTGCGTAGATTAAAAGAGATTTGCATGATTTAGATTCACAAAATAACAATATATATATATGCGTAATTGATCACTACATTTCATATCGATGTATTATTTTGAAATTAAACATTTACTAGATTACTCAAGCTTTACTAGATTACTCAAGTGTTATATTATTTTGAAATATAACATCAACTTGATATTAAACTAGATTTAATATTCTTACAATGATCAACTGGGGATTTAAACCATTAACACTTGAAACATTTATTTATTTATTTTTGGGTTTCCTTTTGCTCTTTTATCAGTTCTCCTCTTTTAATGGTTTTGAAGGTAGACGACCAATCTTGGGATAACAAAATGATTAGAGATAATCATGTGGCCCCATGTGGACACGTGAGCCAATGCCTGCAAGACACTTATTGACGAAGCCCTAATAATTGTGGTCACTTGCACGTGCGGCCCCCTTAAGAAAGTGATTTAGCAAATGATAATTAATGTTTCTTTAGTAATATTTCTTTGGTTATTCACGTTAAAGTTTTTGTTGTTCACATTATTATATATGTACAATTTTGATGTTGTGGGGAATATTTTTGTTTAACGGGAATCTAATAAAAAAAATTTCTTTTGCTTAATGTTATTAAACAAGTTTCTATCTAATGAATTTCCATAATATCGGTTCAGTAATGATCCGAAAGGTTGCGTGTTAGCTAGTAAATATCACATTAAAAAACATTAAATGTCTCTCCAAATTCAATCATTCGAGCAAATTAATCACAAACCCACATGTCTTGATGAGAACATTATTTTCTTTCTTCTCCAATCATCCAACTAAAACTCACTTAATTTCTAGTTAGAGAATTTTCTCATGTTCCATATCCGAACAAAGATATCTAATGACGATTTTTTTAAAAAAATTATAATAAAATATCTAAGCTTAATTATTTCCAATTGGCTATACTAAATTTAAACAACAATTATTACACCGGTGATCATGTGATTTTCCCCACTTTTGATGGTTTTCTACTCATTACGGACGTGAGTCAATGAATAATGAATCTTTCCAAATAATTGAAATGATTTGTCGTATATCTTTAAGATTCTAACAAGAACTATGAGTCTATGATTCAAATCTTTTAAAAAATTACATAGACAATAGAAATTATGTATGTAAGAAGAAATTATAAGGGTTAGGCATCGATTTTCATTTGGATCATCATATGTAGCGTTCAATGTTATTTTTTTCTTTTCCTAAGGCAATAAGTTACTCTCTGATGAGGAGTGGCAAACATCGATCCCAATCATTACTCATGAGATTAATTAAAATTGTTTTTTTGAAAATGGCAATATTTAATGGTAATAGAAGTAACAGTTAAGATATTTTGAATTAAACATATGAGAAATAAAATGTATGATTATTATAATAAAATAAGGTCCGCCTATGTTTCTACCGTTATACCTTACAACAGTTTTTGTGTTTTCTGACCCAATGACTGTAAAATTTCGTTGCGCCCCTTGTACTCGATATTATTTACTATTTATTTATAAGTATTATGAAACTTTCTACTTACTTATAATATAAAAAATTTAATTTATTTCCTTACACTGTTATTTATTTAATATTTTTTTAGAAGTATCAGAAGAGTTTCTATTTACAACCACGATAAATTAATTATCACAACACTCTAATATTAATAAAAAGACAAAGACATCCTTAAATTAAAACCAAAAAAATGCTTTTCTTCTTTTGAGGAATTACGGTATCTGATCTTCCACCACTCATCATCAACAAAAATTTTAACGATATGACCATTCATCGTGTTTATAATATCATCTCATAATAATTAATACTTTCATGACAAAAGAATTAATAAAAAAAATAAATTCACTTTGAATCCATCTCTCTCCACTATTAATTTCTCTTCATCAATAGCATTTATCGGCAATTAAAACCACCATTAGACTCATCATAGAGAGAGGGCGAGAGAGAGGAAGAAGAAACGAGAAAAAAAATATGAAACTTTTATAATTTTATAGTGCGTTCACTAAATGAGAATCGAAATGAGGTAAAATTAGAATAAAGTGAAATTAAAATAAGAAATTAAAATTAGAATAAGTTATTTACTTAAACTACATGAATCATAAATGAAATGAGTTGTATTGTCATTGATGTGTTTATCTTGTCTTAGAATCAAAATTAAAATGAGTTAAATTACAATAAATTACAATAAAACTCTTAATTAATTTTTACCATAATTATCATTTTATATTTTAATTATTGTGGTTATTATTAAAATTAATTATTATTAATATTATTGTTAATTATTATTAACAATTAAACTAAAAAATTACTATTAATTATTGTTAATATATTAATTAATTATAATACTTTTTATTGTTGTTAATAATAATAATAATAATTTTTGAGTTAATTAAATGAAGGGTATTTTGAGAATTTAAAAATTATGAGGGGCAAATTTGAAACTCTAAGGGTTTATATGAAGTAAAACAGAGTACAAGGGGCTCAACAATATTTTACAGTAATAGGATCAGAAAAGACAAAAGCTGTTGTAGCATGTAACGGTGGTAACATAGGCGGATCCAATAAAATAAAGCTTCTTATTATAATGTGTTTATGACTATTTCAAATTTAGTGACAAATATACATGTGACAACAAATGACATTAAATGATAGGGAAATTGCACAAGTCATAAATAGAGAAAACAAATTGCAATTTTCGACAAGTGCTTTTGGATGTTCATCAGCTATTTCTTTTTTCAAGATTTTTTTTCATCTTGGAAAAGACAAAAATTACATATATCACGGTTACAAATTAAAGAGCTCTCCCGCCCGTAGAATTTGGGAATTGATTGGAAATTGCATTCATGGCATAATAATAATGATGAAGTGTCCCCCACGAGTAACACTTGTTTAGGTGTTATGATGTATACGCAGTTGAATTTGGAAAATAATTATTGAGTGGGATACCTTTTGATGCCTCTATATATTAAGAAGTGCAAACCTTTGTTGGTATTCGGAAATGCTATAACAAGGATAAAACATATTTGCACAAAATTATGCCTTTATGCATGCTTGCTTGTATTAATCTAATGGTGAAATCAAAGGTGGATGCGCTAATTACTTTTGGTTTTGATGAACTGATGATGATGATGATGATGATCTAATTGTGGTAGGTTTTGCCGTGTGCAACCACAATTAAACCCCACTAGTTTTGTGATATATTTCACATCAAAACATATATTTCTTATCTTTTATATTTAATTTTTTATTTTAATTTTTATTCATGTGATTTATTTAATTTATAATAAATATGAATATAAGTGTATTTGAAAGTAAATGTAATATTGTCAACTTATACTATCAGGAAAGCTATTAACTATTATAAAGACAACATTGAATAAAAGGTATTTATTAATTACGAGGAAAATTGACAATCTCTCTATTTTTCTAATAAATGGTACACAAAACATTTTGGTATCTAACAATAAATTAGTGAATTGGGTCATGTCAAAGCAAAGCTCATCATAACATTATCTTGCACTCCTGCCATGATTGATTTTAAATGCACGGATCTAGATACATATATTTATAGTACAATTCAAAAATTTATTTCCATAAAATTTTTTTGAAAGAAATCCATCCCTATTCTACTTTTTCATGAGAAAGGAAAAGAGTTCCATAGGAAACTCGAACTAGCACGCTCAATATATTCTTTTTAAATACATTTTCTTTGCTTTGCTTATATTAATTACTATTAATGGTATATCTCTCAAAATATTTTTATCATTTTAATACTTCATGTTTTATGTTGCTTTGTACCTAGAATATGAGTCTAATGTACTCATTTAAATTTATATCAAATTTGTTCTAAGTTTAACCTTCTTTTTTGGTTAAAATGAGAATGAAAAATCTTAACCATTAAATATTAAAAATATCAATTATCAATATCCTATTATTACTCAAAATTAAGTAATCGAGAGTGCAACTCCGAGTCGATCTAATTTATACATCTAAATATTACATAATTACTTTGGCCAAACTAGTTAAGTGCACACGCGAGCATCAATTAAAAACAAAATGAAAAACTAAAGTTTGAGCATTATTATAAGAAATTAATGGGTTATAAAGTAAAGAGAACAACAAAAAGTTTGGGAAAAGAAAGATGCCACTAGGTAGTTAAACTCAATCTTGTTTATATATAATCATACAACAACAGATTAAATGAAAAAAAATTAATAAAGATCCGATCGCGAGTGGCATCGCCGTCAAAAGTTGACACGTAAGTAGATGGCTTAAGAATGTTGTAAATTAAATGTTTCTATAAGATGAGCTCCGATGGCAAATGTTGGGATTAATGGAAAGATACATCATGTCTATCGAATCGACCGTTAATAATTTGTTTTATTTTTTTAAAAAATACTATATAATATTTTTCCTTTTTAGTGGTTTAAATTAAAAAATAAAACTTTAAGCATTGGGTCATGCATGACATATTGGCAATAGGGCAAGACTAATCCCACTAATTAAATTAATTAAATATTGATTAATTTTTATTGCAGAACATGGATGGAGGATATGTTTGTTAGCCCATGATTGAAACTTCAAAGCTCGTTAATACTAATCATTAAAAAATTATTCAGTTGATGAATCCAGAGAGAAAGGAATCTGCACCTAAAACCTAAATAATTAATTTAAAATAATTAAAACAAGCACAGAAAATTAAAACATCTTTGTTTCTGAGGAAGAAAATCTTTTTATAGAAGATTTGCCAACGAAAAATGGCAATACAAAGGAAGAAAAGGAAACCTAACTATCACTTATTGTCTCCTAGTCGAGGTGTAAGCATTTGATTTTTAATTAAATAATTTAATGGGAAGTCGTTTGAATTAATCTCTGTTTAAGGTAGGAGTAAAATTAATTGAAGAGCCAAAGCTTTTACCTAGGTCTAATAATTAATGTAAAACTACGACGTCTTTGAACATCTGGCAGGTTCTAGATTTTGTTGCCGATTTATTAATTCATTTAATAGTGAAATAAATCCATTTCCTAGGAAATAAAACCTTTTGAAATTTATGGAAAAGCCATGTTCAATTCAGTGAACAAATTCCAACTGATAGAAGCACTTGAAAAATATAATGTTGTCATGCAATACAATATTGATTTTGATAGCTGGAGATTTTTTATAAGGTTGTAATAGATGATGATATAAATTTTTGGCATTTTTTTTTTCACTTTTGGGATTAATATACATTCCCATGATTCCTTTGAATGCCACCTTATTTATGATCTGCTCTCAGAATCCATATTATTGCACCAGTTTCCTCTATTTTCAAAATTGGTGTTTCCAAATTATTCCTATATTATGCTGTGTGTGTTATCTTGTGCATCTTGCTTCCCATGCACATGATTTACTGTTCCCCCATGGGCTAATCACAAACTGAAAACCATGAGTTATTTTACTTCACAATGCTTTGAACGGATTTCAATTTTCAACCTAGGTAGTAGTACATCAAAGAAAAACAAAGAGAAAGTTAAGATTTAGAAGAATAAATAAAATACGAAAACCCCTACCAACAAAGTGTTGGCTCCATTTGTACCATGTGAAAAAGCAAGTTGCATTGATTGAGTTTTCGCCCAAGTCACGGGGAAGTCGTCTTTGTTGGAACTCAGGCCTCCCTTTCGGTTCGGCGGAGACTTCTACAGATTGACACAGGGAAAGTCTCCCAAATTGGCCTACACACGATACCCGTGGATAAGAAAAAAAAAAAAAACGAAAACCTATCAAAAGGTGTAGATTCAATTAGATAAGACAGAAAACACAAAGGAACATGATTCTCTACTTATCTTAATAAATACATTAGCACAATTGATAGTTAATAAGAAAATAAAAAATAATAAATGAATACACCCTAAACATACATGACAAACAACGTACACAAGACGGAAGATTTTTAAAAGGAAAGCAAGCATACATGTTTCTTTTTGGTTTTAGAGGAAAAAAAACAAAAACAAAAAAATTATTGTCAATATTAGATGTCTTATTCTATATATAGATATAGATAGTATTTACTCACTTGTATATGCTGTGTTTCTATAAAAAAAAAAAAAAAACAAAGAATTAATCGTATCAATAAACATGGGTATCATTTATCTAGATTTTATTCATCGAATCATATGAATTAGAGTATCATAAAATCTTATCAGAAGTTGTATTTATTTGTCTATTAATTTGAGTTGATATTCACTCATCAAAGAATTGACTGTGAATTAGTATTGGGTAAAATATTTCTGTATCCATATTTTTTACTTCACTGATTTTTCTTCCTTTCTAGTCACTTTTTTAATCAAGTGGCATTGTACCAACCGAGTAAGAAGAAGCATGAATTTTCATGGAAACTTCTTTGATTGGAAAAGAAAGTTCTTGAAATGCACGAAAACAACGAACTATGGAAGCAAATGAGAGAAAGAGAACAGATAAAAAATGAGATAAGAAGAAAATAATTTGAAGACTAAGAGCGTGTGGGACAACAACAGTTTGATGGTGATGGAGATTTTGAAGGGGGAATAAGAAGAAACGAAAAGACGAAGGGACACGTGTTAGGGCGAATGCACCCTCAATTTTCTCATTGAGGAAAGAACGCGGGTTTTTAATACGTGTAATAACAAAACAACCAATAACTTTTTCTTTAATTCACACAACCCCAACACCCAAAATGCACCAATAACAAATATATATATATTTGTAATTTTAAAGAAATAAAAACTCAATTATTTCTTCTTAAAAAAAAAACTTAATTCTTTACCTTCAAATGTTAAACTTTTTTTTTCTCTCTCTTTTCAATTTGAAGTGTTATTTGTTCTAAAATTAAGGCAGGAACTTTTCCCCACTCTCTGTCTCTTACATAAAATAATATTTTAGAAAAAAAAATTGAATTAAAATTATTTTTTAAAAAAATTAAGAAGTTGTTTGTTAAATGTCTAAAGTCTGAAATTTTATTAATTTTAGATTTTTTTTTAAAATTTACTTGTTTATTTTTTAGAATTTATATCTGATTTTCAGATATTTATATCTGAATAGAAAAAGTAAACTTTTGTGACTTTAATCTGAATAAAAAATATCTGAATGACAAATAAATATTATATTCTAAAAATATCTCTATAAAATAACTTATTTTCTAAAGTATAAAATGTAATCTTTTTTTTGTCTTAATTTACAAAGACATAAATGTCAAATAACTAAATTTAAAATTTTTTTTATTATAAAAATAAATAAAATATTATTTATATTTAAATATTAAAAAAATAAATACGTCATTCGAAATTTTATATTTAAACTTATTTAAATTTAAAAAAAATTAAATTTATTTAAATTTCAAAAAAAAAATAAATACTACCTTAATGAGAAGAAGGAAAGAGTGGTGATCGTGTCAAAGAAATAAGCGACACCTCGTTTTAATCACTAAATTCAAAATCTACTCTTAAAATCGAACACGTGGTCTTCGTTTACATGCGGAGAGTGGACCTGCTTTCGCTACTGCTTTCCCCTTTAAATACCCCCCATCCAGCCCTCCCCCAAGCAACACTCAGAAGAGAAGACTCTCAATAGTCAATACTCAAAAGCACTTAAAAACGTTAAGCGCTTCTCTGAAAATCTTACAGTCCTACTTAACTCGCATTACAAGTTTACAACTACTCCCGCTGCTACTACTAGAAGTGCTTCTTCTTCAAGTATACTTGCGAAAATAGATAATCAATCTTCATGGCGGCAGCAACTACTACTTCTTCACTCATAGACTTGGGCTCTTGTAAAGATTCTTGTTCTTCTTCAAGAGCAAGAATTGCTTTTAGTTTAAAAAAGCCCAACGAAATCACTTGCTCTCTTCAAACACCTTCCATTATTCATTTCCCCAAGCAGTCCCCAAAATACCCTCCATCACCTGCAACTTCCCCTCCTCCATCTTCTCCTCCTCTTACAACTAAGCAACAACCCAAGAAAAATGACAAATTCGCCCCTTCAAAATGGAACTTTTTACAAAAGGCAGCAGCTTTAGCCTTGGACGCAGTCGAAAACGCATTGGTTTCTCAAGAGTGTCAGCATCCTCTCCCCAAAACAGCCGACCCCACCGTCCAAATCGCCGGAAACTTCTCTCCGGTGCCCGAAAAACCCGTGTGCCAGAACCTTCCCACCACCGGAAAGGTCCCCGACTGCATTCAAGGCGTCTACGTCAGAAACGGAGCCAACCCACTTCACGAACCGGTCGCCGGCCACCATTTCTTCGACGGAGACGGCATGGTTCATGCAGTCAAATTCAACAAAGGCTCTGTCAGCTATTCTTGTCGTTTCACTGAAACAAACCGTTTTGTCCAAGAACGTAGCTTAGGCCGCCCCGTATTTCCCAAAGCCATTGGCGAGCTTCACGGCCACACGGGCATCGCAAGATTGCTTCTCTTCTACAGCAGAGCGCTCTTCGGTCTCGTTGACCCCAGCCTCGGCACTGGCGTTGCCAACGCCGGCCTTGTTTACTTCAACAACCGTTTGTTGGCCATGTCTGAAGATGACTTGCCTTATCACGTGCGCGTCACTCCGTCCGGCGACCTCAAAACGGTCGGCCGTTTCGACTTCAGCGGCCGGCTCAAGTCCACGATGATAGCTCATCCGAAAGTTGATCCCGTGACGGGTGATTTGTTTGCTCTGAGTTATGACGTTGTCAAGAAGCCTTACTTGAAGTACTTTCGGTTTTCGCCCCAAGGGATCAAGTCTCCGGACGTTGAGATTCCCCTTGAGGAGCCTACAATGATGCATGATTTCGCAATCACTGAGAATTTTGTTGTGGTGCCCGACCAGCAAGTGGTGTTCAAGTTGAATGAGATGATCCGAGGTGGCTCCCCTGTGATTTATGACAAGAACAAGGTGTCAAGATTTGGGATTTTGGACAAGAATGCCACCGATGCTTCCAAAATGAAGTGGATTGACGTCCCTGATTGCTTCTGTTTCCATCTTTGGAATGCTTGGGAAGAGCCTGAGAGGGATGAAGTTGTTGTAATTGGGTCCTGTATGACTCCTGCCGACTCCATTTTCAACGAATGTGACGAGAGTCTGAGGAGTGTTTTGTCCGAAATTAGACTCAACCTAAAGACCGGCGAGTCCACTCGCCGCCCCGTAATCTCCGAGGATGAGCAAGTGAACTTGGAAGCCGGAATGGTGAACAGAAACTTGCTCGGAAGAAAGACCCGTTTCGCATACTTAGCCCTCGCCGAGCCATGGCCCAAAGTTTCAGGTTTTGCGAAAGTTGATCTCTTAACCGGACAAGTAAACAAGTTTATTTACGGAGATCAAAGGTACGGGGGCGAGCCTTTGTTCTTTCCGAGAGACCCCAATTCGAAGAATGAGGATGATGGCTACATTCTCGCTTTTGTACACGATGAAAAGGAGTGGAAATCAGAGCTGCAAATTGTTAATGCAATGACTCTGAAGCTTGAAGCTACAGTTAAGCTTCCATCTCGAGTTCCTTATGGCTTCCACGGGACGTTCATAAGCGCGAAAGATTTGGCCAAGCAGGCCTAAATTGTAAGAATTAATCAAGAACGATCGAAGCAGTGATGACGCTTATAGAGTGTATTACCAGCTTGTTAAGGAGAGATTTACCAGAGGGATGCTTGCATACACGTCCCCGGAATCTGCTCCTCTGTTTTTAGATTTTTTTTTTTCTCTTTTTGGGATTTTACAGTGAAAGGTTTTGAGAGAGACCAGCGTGTAGCTTGTTGGTGTAGCTAGCATTGGAGCTCAGCTGGCTTCTGCTTATTCTTTCACCATTGTGTATAATAAAATTAAGTACATAAATTACAACAACATATAAATAATGTGTATTTCTATATACATATATATACACATATGATCATGTCTCTACGTATCATTCATCCTCTGTTTTACTCTGTTTCAGTTTCTTTCCATTTTGTAAAATTTTTAATTTATGCCATCATAGACACTGACTTCAAATTAAAAAGATTTTTTTTTTCTGTTTAGATAATTGACAGTTTGGTCTATTTCAAAGAAATTAACAATCATAACAATGGAGAAATTAGATCGAAACACGTTGACGTATATAATCATATATATTTGCCAGATTAGTTTGATATTATTATGTTTCAATGATTTTCAAAATTTGTTACCAATGGGGAAGTTAGCAGCGGCAACATTTGATTGGCGTTCGTTGATCAATTGTCTTTTTAGGTTCATTAACCTGCCAATAACACGATGAAACATCATTGTACTATAAAATATAGGCTCGAAAAAGATTATTAAAAAAAAATCAAACACTTTCATTTGTTGGACGATCATTAGTAGAAGATTTTTCACCTGCCGACTTAGCAGGTGGATTTGACTTAATATCTATCTAAATATCAATTGAAAGGGGATATAATTACAAGTCAACTTTGTAAAAGTTTTAACTTTTGAAATGTCAATGAACGTTTCTGGAACTTGAGTGGAGATGCCCTTTTTTGCTAATTGGCATATGCACAATGTTTGGTAATGCAAAATAGGTTTCGTTTTGTACATATGGGACATCCCTTGAAAATATCAGTGAACTTATGAAATATCAAGGATATTTTTATTGATCTTATTGGCACATTGTGGAGAAAGATAAAATGCAACGAGAGCACAAAGTTGCCATGCCATTTGCTGAAGATAGAATAAACTGATAACAAATAGCGGCTGCACACATTTTTATTGTTAATGAAAAACACATCGATGAACTATAAGCATTGAATAAAAGCCCTCCAATAATTGAGACGCTCCCTTGCCATTTGAATAGTGTTTTGGTTCTTTGAGGGTCATCTCCCAAATGGGGGTTTTTCATCATGTCATTTGGCACTAAATGAACCAAATAGACTAATGACTTGGCCACGACAAAAACAAAAGAAAGAGGTGCAACAAGGATGGGGCTTTCTCTGTTCACATTGACTGTGGATTGTACTTGTGCCTCAGTATGTAGGACAAGTGTGTGTCTTTTCCCTTCTTGGCCTTAAAAGGGTTTCGAATTATCGGTATGCTGCAGGCTGAGTCATGGCCTTCTTTTGTTTTTTATATCAAGAATCAATGTGATGTGCATTATACTCACTCTCGATGTTGAGATGAGATGAAATATGTAAGCTTTGAGTCAGGGACTTGCACAAAGAGGATAGCAGTTTGATCTGAATTCATTTATCCTGTTCACAGGATGCTTAGAGTTTCTGAACTGGACTGAAAACTTGAAACATACAGAAGCCATATCCCCATCTTGGTGTCAACGTTTACTCCCACAACACTAGGCTGAGTAGTTGGCTAAAAGACAATAATGAACAAGATTTTTTCTTTTAAAAATACTACATAAATGTAAATCAAATTCCTATTGACTATGTATGTTGTGAATAGGACTCCAAAACTGAAAAAGGAATTTGAATAGTAAGCTGTGATCATACAACTGTTGAACCACCTACGCCCACCCCAAGTTCCGTTTTGTTTTATGTCATCTGCCTTATACAGACATTATTTTTGCAAGAAGACTATTATAAAGCCCAAAATTTATCAAGGGCAAAAATGAAGAAGCCATAAATTTAAATTAGTTATGACCCAGGGGCCAACAATCAGAACTATAATAAAGAACATAAAATTGAATCGGTTGTAACATAAATTGGTTAAACTTAAGGGGTCCAAATATAAAATATGCATAAAATTTGGCACGTTTCAAATTTCATCTTTTATTTTTATTTTTATTTATGGGATGGGCTGGCCAGGTACCTTCATACCTACACGTTATTTCCCCTTGAATTAATCCCCCAATATATTCATATTAAATGATGAGTTGACAGATAATGTAGCACTCGGTAATTAGACGGTGAATGATTTTTTAATTTTTTTTTAAGATTATTTATCGTGTACCTTTATAATCCACGTGATCGGTGCTACTTGATTTGTGACGAATATTTCAAAATAAATTGAGATTTGAGGCGCTACTCTTTTTATATCATCATATACCCAATCATTTTCATTTTATTTCAGGAGATCGGCAAATCTCCTCCTACAACTTATAGGTTTTACCATTTATCTTTATAATTGCCATAATACTTCGTTACTGCCCAATGTCAAAACTTTAATTAAAAACTCATTATTTTGCCCATAAAACAACCATTTTCTTTTTGTTAAAATTTAGATATTACAAGAATAATAAGATTTTGTGAAAACTATAATAGGTTAAGTGGTAAAACTCAAGAATTGCTGAAGGCAAATTGTACGTCCATCTTCCTTCATTAATTTTATGATAGTGCATCCCACTCCAATATTCCACACAAATGAAATAACTTCCTTCCAAGCTCGCTTAAGGAGCGAACTCATGACCACTGAGGAAATATGAAACACAACACCTTGAAATATAGATCATCTCATATTAAAACTCGCATGTAAAGCTCATAATCAAATAACTCAAGAATCAGACGTCACAGCATGTATACGAAATGTAGCCCTATTATCAATCATAATTCATACGCAATGAAATAATTAATTAATTATCCACACACGTAGATAAGTATAATACAAGCAATGACCTTAGTACTTATCACATAAAGTTTTATTTGTGCTTACATGCGTTTGTTGGTTACAAGCAAATCACAGTCATGAGATTGCAGTAGCCGCAGAGTGAATCTCGTCCATAGGTTTTTAGCAGACCGTACGGCGAAGAAAGCTACGTCCAAGCTGCATGTGCCCAAGTCTGTATCATTGATATAATTCAAGAGACAAATGAAAAAAAATCAAAATTAAAAATATCCAACGAAATATTTAACTTTGTCCGAGGTTTTTTCATGCAAGATTTAATTGCTTTGTTTGATGTAATGTGCTTCGTCCATTTGCCGTTTTGAGAATATTTTAGTAGTGAATTATATATATATTGTTGTATGCAGGCTGCTGGCTTGACTCGTCATGATTTTTGGCCAGTGGATTTTCTTGGATATGGAAAATTGACATGAAAATGAAATTTGGGTTTGCTTTTAATTTGGAACAACCCATGTTGCCGAAAATTCAATTTCTCTATTGAATCTTTGGCACTTGGCAATTTAATATATAATGGTTCTTGCGATCGGCTTTCGAAATGACGGCTCACAATTGTCCTCAATATCAGAAAAATCCAAGAATTGCATCATCTTGTTTAACCTAATTGAAACTTGAAAGAGGTAAGAACAGACATTCATTTAAAATCTTTTTTTACATATGAGATAATATACGTATTCATTAGGTACATGACACGTGTATTTTTACTTAAAATAATTACCCACTTATTTGGTTTTTTTTTTTTAAAAATAAATATATAAATGTCATTAGATTACCGAATGGGTATACGGCATGTTATCTCCGAAACTAATATCGTCGACCAGTTCAGTTGGTTAAATATTTTTGAGTGAAAAATAGGCACGGGGTTCAAAACCCACTCATGGGTGAGGGAAATCGAGTTGCCACTAAATTGTTTAAAAAAAAAAAAAAACTCGAATACTAATGAAATACAAATATTCCCAAATAATTTATTGCCGTAAGTATTCACTTCTGTTGCTGTATGATTTCGAAGTTTTTAATGATATAAAGAGTTAAAAAAAATTAAATGAAAATAACAGGAAAATGAATTTCAATTAGACTCTTTTTGGCCGCTTTTTAAATCATTTTGACTGCATGCAAGATGCAACAGTAGATTCTGATAAGGTATTTTATTTACACGTCGATAAAGTGTAATTAAATTATTTCAAGCGGTCTGTTTTGTCGTGTTAAATGATATTTGTTTAATTTACACGACAAACAAATCTGTTTTGTTGTTGTTCTTGTCAGTGCGTTCTCTCTCTCTCTCTCTCTCTCTATATATATATATATATATGTATATCATTAATTACACTCTTCTGTCTAAGGAAGGAGAAAACATTTATAGTTCATTTACTAAAGGAGGTATATTCTTGTTTTCCAGTTCAGCTTATAGGACTACTCCACTTACCAGTTGTAGAAGTTAGTTCTAATGGTTTATAATGCAGTCATTTTCTCCTTTTAGATAGATTAATTTAAAGTTGGAGCAGCTAGCTTTGATGTTTAAAGAGTAGTACGCTTCCAAAATATATAATTTTTTATTTTCTACTTTCGTATTTGGAAGCTGTATATTCTTTTTCTGATTCAAAGCGTTCGCATACAATATTCTGGTCTCTTAAAATAAAGATATAATATTAATTTGAACATGCACTCTATATTGTTGATGGCGAATGGAGAAAAGGACAACAAGAAAAGAAAAAAGTCATACGTAGACAGAAATTTAAGTATAAATTGCCATTGTTGCATAAAAATTTGTGAGTGGTTATGATTCAACTGGTAATATCTCTTACGTGGTATATCTCAGTGCAAAAAATCTGTGGTTTGAATTTTACTCTCATGAATTAATGGGAGAGATGAATAAGTTAACCATACACCAATAAGGAATGTTAAAATTGAGATCCGAAAGTTTCTTTTTTTTTTTTTTGTGCTATAAAACAAAATTATTTAATGCTTTTTCTTTATGTTCCGTGTGAATGTGATGAAGAAGAGAATTCGCATTCGGCTCTGAAAAATTTCCCAAAATGTGGCTGAATTCTTCCAGCACAACTAGTCAGATGATCATCCATTAATTTATGATTCAAATCCTAATAAATAATAATTATTGGAAACCATGAAAAATATACAAACATGTACATTTAGGAGCGTGAGCAGGTGCGTGCAATTGTGCACCTTGTAGTGTGCGTAATTGAAACTTCCATTGAAAGGAGCTAAGTTGTGGTGCTCATATCCTTCATTGGGAACTTGACATGTCGCCCCCCATTAGCCCCCTTATTTTTTTTTTTTTTTTTTTTTGAAAAGAGCGCCTTTATATTCATGTCCACGTGAAACATTTAGATCATAAGAGGAAATTAACGAAGCAAAAAAGCCAATAACTTAAAAGAGGTCGCTTTTTGAATAAATAATTTATTTTAAACATTAGGTAAAGGACAAGAGGTCTTTAGTATTTGTGGCTATTGTTGGTGGCAAGTGTTCGATGATCCAGAGGAGTTGCCTTCAATTCAGAAGTCACTAGTGTTTTGAAAAATCTCACCGGAACGAGACAGAATCTCATGCGCTAATTTTCCATATGGAACATGACGAACAATGGCGATGTAAAAGTCAATCAAATAATGCATTGCATGCTCAATCAATTATAAGTATCAAACAAACCAAATTTTCCCAAATTTTTCAAATATATTTACATGTTATGTATGTATGTATGTATATGTGTGTATATACGTGTGTATGTATATATGTATAGACACATACATATACATATATATACATATACATACAATCAAACAAACTTACCATTTTACTACAAAACAAGTAAACATATTTGAAGACACGATTTTAGGTCTTGAAAATTAAAAACATGCCGATTCTATTCAAATTTCAGTGGTCTCTAATCACTATCAAAGAAATTGTTGGATAATTTCTCTTTGTTGTTTCATTATTAATGTTGACTTGAAGATACAATTTTATATAAGAATTAATTCGAACCCTTTTTGCCGAACTGTATGTATGTATGATTCTGAATAGGACAGCATGAAATGGACGTAGACTTTGTGTATCAATACAAGCATTCCCATTGGAAGTATACACCAGTGATCACTACGTAAAGATGTACATCAGTATACACCTGTCGTCAACTTAATGAAGTATCCAGAAGTTTCCAAAAATTACGTAATAAAATATAATTATTTTGGACTGCTGACTGCCAAAGAGATTATTGTCATCCGACAAGAAAAAGAGAGAGAGAAAGGGAGAGACCTCCATGAATGGCACTTTATAAAAATTATCACACATCGACTGAATAGATGAACTGAGACGATGCTCAACTCTTAAACTAATATTTAAGGTCTTGGCTTTTATATAAATGTTTAGATTTTCTAAAATACAAATTAACCTGTACGCTACGTGTTATTTACTATCAACATCTATAAACAGATCACACTTTAATAGTTTGTGTACATCTGTTTAGCAACCATACAATTTTCCATGAGATTATTAGAGTATTTGGATTGAGTCTGAGATTTTTATAACATTTTCATTGGTACTTATATGTTAGATGAAAATAATACGTAATTCAATCATAACTATATAAAGTACTATAAATGAACGGGTGTTAGAATTTTATAAAAAGTTCAGTTTAGGAGTTGATGATGGACTCGATACACGCATGGTAGCCTAATATCTAATTTATTATTAGCCTAATATCTAATTTCTACCAATGTGATATATTTTTCCTATAACGTTAAATGTGATATATTTTTCCTATAACATTAACTTACATATGCAAGTAAAGCTTAGTCATATGTTGCCATAAATACACGCATAGTAGAATAATAATATCTATCGACATTAAATATATCCCTATCATATTATATGAGAAATTCTAGAATACATTAAAGATATTATATTAGCTTTATAACAAGTAAATCATGTTATCACACACACACATATTTTAACGAACTATTATGTAAATGGTGATTACACTAAATTTAAACACACATGTCATACATGCATTATTTAATTATATTTAAGATGTTCACAATTGAATTTTATCAGTTGCAAGAATTAAAAGCTTTTGTCATAAAATTTCTCGGACATTAGACCCCTTGCTAGCTAGACCATATATATGCCCAGGATTTCAGCCGACAGACACTAATGCCCAAATCAATTATCTTATTGAAAATTCGAACAAGCATAGGAATATTATATCCCTGGAGAAAGGAAACAGAAACTGCATAAAACAAAATATATAAAATAAATGGGCGGTCTAAGTATTTCCTCAGGATTTCAGGAAAGTAATTATCCGGCCTCAGCTTGTCTGGTTTTGAAGCTATATATGGCAGATGGCAACACAATACTTGGTGATAGAAAGTTTACAACATGCAGAAGCCAACGCTTATATATACATAAGATCACAGCTCAGCTTCAAACATCAGCCTTAGATAAAGCTGGCAGATGAATGCATCCACCGCCTGTCCGCCTTCAAAGTTTTATTTATTGTTTTTTAAATCAAATTCGGCCAACATATTCTGCGATTAGGAGCATGAAACACGTATGAGATCAATTCAGAATGTAGGTGATTAATGGGTGACCATATTATTGCTAGCCTTTCAATTGTTAAGGTAACATCCTGCACCGCAATCTGGAAGCACGCATGAAAAAACGGGTGATAATTAAGAGAGATGTCAAAAAAAAAGTATTGTATACAATACGTAACCTTAAAACAAAAAAAAAAAAAAATTCTTTATTAATTAGGATACTATTGCGAAATATTAAGAAAAAGAGACATTAAAACATCGCCTCTAGAGATTAGACAACTGTCTTATTCGCCGATATTTACAGCTCCAAAGTAACTGAGGCCGATACATGTGTAACACTGTTGCATGAAAACATACATAATTAACGAGATGCGTGCATGTCAAATTGTGGTCAAGGTTTCCGTAACAAAATCCTCAATACATATAAACAGCCAATGACAGTAAGAGAAGTTACAGCTAACCACAAATCGAATGGAGCCAACATACATTCTATCTTATCGTAATTTCAGCTATCAGGATAGCAAATTTTATTGAGTATTGAAGTACACCTGGATATGGTCAAAACTTCTGGTGGCATCTGAAGCATGGGTAGGCCAAAACCCTTCGCTATTTTGAAAGGTTATTATCTTGCTTATTCCAAACTATTAATTACATGAAACAAAATTCTCTGATTTAACAGCCATAATTGTTTTTTCTTTTTGACTTGTACGTTATTATCAAGTCGTTCAATAATTGGGCAAGCACAATTTAACTAATTAAGGTTAAGTGAGCATTGAATTATGAAGGCCAATAGATATTGGGACAATTTTTTGGGTTTTATCACTTGCTCCCCACAATTTCAATAATACTCCATTACCGCGTCAAAATTCTAACAAAAAATGGTTGATTTTTTCCTGAGAGTTTTTCTATAAACAACAAAAGTGATTCGCGTAAATTAATCCTCTTACAGCCACCCGTTAGTGTGTAGAAGTCTATCAATAATTCATGTAAAATGTAAAAGTCTATATATCCAAGTCTTATATATTTAACTCAAGTTCAATATTCAGTCAATGTGGGATATAGAAACTTATGGGTCTACTCGTGCATGAGTTTGACCTTGATACCATAAAGAAGTCTATGGGCATAACTCAACCCAAAAGTTAGCTCAAAAGGTGAGGGTTGTTTAAATCTTACATACTTTAACTCGAGTTTAATACTGAATTGGTATATTGATCAATAAGAGGATAAATATAAACTTCAAATACAGTAGGTAAAAGTATATCACATATACTCTCATAGAAATTTAATGTGAAATTGTGGAAAGCACAAAAACTGATTAATCAGATGCATTCATGTTGTAGAATCAAATAGGCAACAAAATATCATTCGAACTTCCCTATCAAGTTATAGATATTCATGTACTGGCTTTTAGAGCCATTGCCATCATAAATTCTATCTTTGCCCTCAAGATGCCCGGGCCTGGCTAGAGCTATTTCATACAAATTCCTAAGGAAATTTATAAAAATAACCATAAAACTTTAATTTTTTTTCATTTTAACCATACAAACTTATTTCTATCAACATTAGCCAAATGCACGCTGTTCTCCCCAAATTACCTTCATTTACGAATAAAAAAATTTTTCTTCCTTCTCCGTTCTCAAACCAAAAGCGACTTTACAAATTATCAGCGTGGACGTTTAAAGGCAACGCAAACGCCAAGCGGGAATCCAATTATAATTCATCCAGATTCAACATTAATCGACATCGATGAGTAATACGAGTTATTTTTAATATTTAAATATAATTTCAGTCGAACAATTTACCCCTCTGATGGGCAGATGGGCAGACTGTCGCACAAGCTTGCGGCAGGGCAAGTGCGACAAGCGACTGTCGCGCACTTGGCCGTGCGACAGGCTGCCCATTGTTGGCCGTGCGGCGAGGCCAAGTGCGCGACAGCAACTCGCCGCGAAGCAAAATGCGACAGTCACTTCACACTTGCCTGTCGCAAGCTTGGTGCGGCCGCTGTTGCACTTACAAATGTGCGACACGCACCAAAAAAATAGATTGATTGTATTTTTATTAATTTTGTGATGGATAAATATTTTTTTTTCTTTCGAGACCTCATGGATTGATTGTGCTAGAATTGTGTTATGATGGTTGGTGGGAGACGAGAAAATGGCGGTATGGAGTATGTGAATGGTCAAAACAGAGCTTTTTAGCGGGAAAAAATGTTTGTTTGATCAGTTTTATCGAGAGTTTATGAGGTGTTACAATTAAATCCTAGTGAATATAGTATTACAATGAAGACAACTTTAAAGTCTAGTAATACATCATATCGTATATGTTCAATGCCTATGGATATATGTGATGATGAAATGGTGAGAGTTGTGTTATAGATGGCATCTAATGTGGCCAATTATGGATGCATACCTATATTTGTTACTACGTCACCTCGAGTACCGAGTGAAAATATTGAGCCACATGTTAAAAAGAAACTTCTTTTGGAGCAAACATGCGGCCTTGATAATGAAGAAGAGGTGTTGCCAAGGACAATGTCGCGGCAATATTACTCTCCAATCAACCATAATTATGATAATATTAATAACGACGGAATTACATTAGAAGATGTTGGAGAAGGTATATTACCACTAAGGGGCGTCGTTAGAGTAACGACATTCTAAAAGTATCACAACAACGACTTTCGGGACACTAATGATTTTTATCTTTGAGACAGGGGAATAATGATTGTGCAGAGCCTGCTAATAGTATGAGAGGCAGTCATTTCAATAATACAGGTGATGATGGAGAAGCCGGTCCTTCTAATATTCCGTCATTTGAGCATGAGGATGAGTGTGATGATGATATTCCTGGGAATAACAGAGGTAATAGATCTATTCCTCCAATGGTTCGATCGAGAAGGAGAATTGACCCCTTCACAAGTCTTGCTCCAATTTTACCTTCGAACACGGTTGGTCCAAGCTTTATTAGCAGTTGTGACTCAGATGATATCAGTGTGGGTAAGCTATTTGCTGAGAAGAATGAGTTGATATTACAACTGCGTAAATTTGTCTTTAGGGATAAGTTTGATTTCAAGATTGCACGGTCTACAACGACACGTTTCGAGGCTCACTGTTGTTCGGAATCATGTGGATGGCGTATTCGAGCAACTAGAAGTTCGAATGAGCAAAATGTTCCTTGGGTGGTGCGGAGAATTGACAGTATACACACTTGTCATAATGAGGTATTGGTTGACGGCCGTCATCAAGTAAGTCATCTTGGTTGTCGATAATGAGTCATAAATCCAAATTTTATTTTTACGAAAATCAACCTGGGCTAATACCCAATGCGCGCCATCCAAGTTAACAGGAATGAGCAATTACAGATTAAAACTTACGTTAATTAATCATGTCCAAACCAATAAAATTGCCAAATAACCAACAAAAAGTGAGAACTTATATATTTTAATTACGACAGTGAAATATAATAAAATACATACCATATCCACATCCGTCATTGGTTTGGACATAATGTGTTGTCGCCCACCAAGATAGCTATTCAAGCGGTCATCGAAGACTAACGAATCAACCGAACAATCTCCGTTGTTCCATAACTGATTCAAGAAAACCTAGTACATGGATAACCAAGAAAGTAGCATAAATTAACAAATCTTAAAGGTCACAATAAACAAATAGAAATGATAACTATAAATTATCTCAAAGATGCGTTACCCAAAAAAAATGTGTAGTATGTGTGACACTTTGAACTAGGCGTTCGGATCGTTAGTTGTTTCGCTAAGCAAGCGAAAATACTAGTGAATATCTTTGTAGAAACGAGAAATATTTCGATTTTAAAAAAGTATTCACAAATCCACAACACTCAAACAACTTAAAAATATAATTACCTCATCGCCTAGCCATCCCATCGATGCTAAACCCAAAATTATTTCAAGAACGACGCGGGTGTTGAACTATCCGATCTACAGTCATATGACCCGAACCATCGATCGAACTCAAAGATACTGAGACTAGAATCCTCCAATCCTCGAAATAGATTTATATCCACACTCGTACTCAACTTAATCGCATGGTCCATGATTTGCGGTGGAGGTAAACGCCTGGACGATCTTTCCTCGCCTGAATGGAGGCATCATGTAAGGACTATAAAAAACATACAACGGTCTGTACGCTCGGCCGAACCTACTAATACCCGGAGGTGCCTCAGTAAAGATCTGCACGCTCTCCCCACTAACATCCCCGTAGAAACTATATAATGATGTGGGAGTAGAAAAATTTGGATTGCCCACATCAGTATACACTCCATAGTCAAAGGGCCCTGTCCATTCGGTAAGATACACATATTAACAATAAACAAATTAAAAGACAAATGAATAGAATTGTCAAAAGCATATGTACTCACAGTGAACGAGCGTCCAGTAGGAGAATCCTTGTTGGGACGTTTAGAAAATGAATCGATAAATCCCACCACGGTATCTTTAAAGTCTTTAAATTCTGACTTAAGTTCGTGGATGTTGCGATCAATCTTGTCCATTCGTCGTCGCATATAATCATTAAACTGCTTTGTCCTCGACTAAAAAAAAAGTAAAGGAAATTTTATAATAACAGTAAATAACAAAAAATTATGTATGCATAAAAAAAAATTTTTTAACCTCATAATCACATGCATCATCAGAGTGGTCTGTCTGCTCCTGGTGGTCATCTGCAGGCACCTCATCTGCAGAAGTCTCATGATGCTGCTCGGGTGTTGGGCTTGGTATGTCGGTATGCTCGTCTGATTGCTTTGTAATAGATGGCGGCGTGTTGATTGAGGGTTGGTGCTGTATAAAGTAGCATGTAAAATTAAAAAAAAATCAAATTTCGATTAAATAAACAATAGTACTATATAATACCGACCTGATGAACCCAGTCTGGAATACGTGGCATGTAATCCTTTACAGTGAGCAAATATTTTTTACTCTTCTCCTTTCCATTCGGCTCAAGAGTTTGTAAAACATCCCCCTACCATGAATTTAACCCAAATTGATAACTAAGTATATATAGAATTTAAATTTAATAATGTTAAAAAAAATCATAACTTATTACTTACAAGACGAGATTCGTCATTTAAGAATGAATAAACTCCAGCAAAGTTGATTTTTGAAGAAGCCATGGGCTTCCATTGCAGAATGCGGGGAATTTTTTTCTTCGTTTTTACAGCCCATTCTGACGGTAAACCTCCGATCATTTCATAAATCCAAACCTACACCAACCAAAAGTGAAAAAATTATTAAAACAACTATCAAATATTTAATATTATAAAAATTAAAAAAAAATAAAACAATGCACCTGAACCCCGGGTGTAAAACCGTAAACATTGTATTTTTCAATTTTATGATTAGGATTTTTCAACCGCATCCTCCTAAATTTCTCGTCTTTCTCGTATAATGCACAGTCAAGACTCTCGTATATAATTTTCCAAGACAAAAAATCCCATGGACGATTGCGGAAATACTCTATATCATCGACTTCATCAACCCATGCGAAATTAATTTGACAATCACCCTTTCTTGCACTTAAAATCTTGTCCGCAAAATAAAATAGTGCAATCTTTAATGCGTCAATATCATCCATTGCCTCGAAATTTAACTGCTCAAATAATGCATCAAATTGCTTAACACTGATGTTGCGATACAAACCATTAAAATACTTTTTCAGTAGCCTATGGTTTGTGCTATTGGTTGCTGCCTTATCTACACCATAGGAAAGTCCAAGAATCGACACCATTCAACAATTGACAACCTGAATCAAATGTCCACCAATCAAAACCATAATCGATTCTCTCATTGCTGTCATGCGCTTCATCGATTAATTGCCTAAGCAAAATATTGTATAAAATTACACCACTAAATGGAAAGCTTCGACATTCCAAAAATGTCAAAATATATCTTTCTTGAACAGATTCAATCACGGTTTGTCAATTTTCGCTCAATGACTTTTACTATCAAGATAAATTACACATGCTCGAAATTTGGCCAGGAAAATGATCAAGTATAAGGAAAATACATCCTGCCTAGTTGAAATTCTTTATTCGCCATCTATATCGTAATATTTATAACATAACATTTAACAAAAAAAAAAATATAGTTCAATAAAAAAACAACTGCAATTTTAGTGCGAAGGCTAAATTTGGGTGCGACAAAAAGCGCCGCACCAACATTGTGTGACAGGCGCTGTCGCACCAAAATTGGTGCGACAGGCGGCTGGCTCCGAGAGCGGCAAGCGCGAACTCCTACCAACGATGAGCGCAAGCAACGCGCGACACACAGCGCGAGCTCGCGCCGTCGCTGCCGAAGCGGCGCGCGCTCCAGCAAGACACCGGTTCCCTCCATTCAAAACAACCCAAAAGAATACACTCCCAAAATAACAAACACCACTACAAACAACACCAATACCAACATTCTCAACATTCTCAATATTCAATTTAGTAACTATCATTCTAAAATTTCATTTTAAATGAAGAAAATTTAAATAAAATCACTAACCTAAGTTTTGAAGACTGTAGATGCTAGATTGGGTACCGTTAATGGATGAAGCCGCCGCCGATGAGCGCTAGTGTTGCCGCCGGTTATGAGCTTTGCTTCGGTTTGGGAGAGATGAGGGGAAACGAAGAAGATGGGGAGAGGGATAGTTTGGTCTCAAACTTTTTTTTGACTAATGTTAATAAAATTTTTTTATTATGGTTAAAATAAAAATAACCTAAAATTTTATGATTATTTTTATAAATTTCCCAATTCCTAACCCCAAAAAGCACTGAAAGAATAAGCACAAAATATAGTGGAATCACTTGGACCAAGGTCAGAGCGGCTGCTGCCTTCTGCTGGTCCACTTGAATCAATTGTGCTGATCAAAAGGCAACTTTTGGATGGGAATGGATACGTGTTATCATCTAGTGAACCATCGCTTCCACGTCAGCATTGCTTCGCAAGCCCTAGCTAGCCAATTTTTGATGATGACTTCAATGCGTACCTCATGCACCCACGACTGCCAAAACACTAATTAATTTTAAAATCCTTTATTACATCATCATCTGCTGAACAAAAATAAAGAGGTATCTTGCTGTATGGTGATTTTTCTAGCAGATCTAGCTTCGATGTGGCTACTCAAACACCACGCACAAAGAAAGGAAACAAAAAAATTTAATATCGGCCGCTGTATAAAGAAAGCACTTGTTGCAAATGAAAGATGTCAAAAACAAAAATGCATAACAGTTTTGACCTCGGCCACTGCTAATGGAAGAATCGCAATAAAGACCAATATCAATTCTGCTAATTATTGGATGTGTATGGTACATTAAATGTAACATAGCAAGATCCTAAACAATATTATAATTGAGAAAATTCATTAACCGTTAGATCAACGTCATTTCATATGTCACCAGTGACGGACTCTGCAAATTTATTAGTCAGTGGGGCTGAAACTTGAAAGATAGAAAATTAAGAAACTACGTAAAAAATGAAAAGAAATAAACATTGGCTTTTAGAAGCTTTCTTTCAAAATGAAAAATAATTGGACTTTTAACTAACTCGACTATGATATTTTACATGATTCTTTCGCAGATGAAAATTTAACGTTTGTGAAAATAATATAATTTTATAATTTTATAATTTTATAATTGTTAAATTTTTATTAAATAGTTATACAAAAGTTATGTAACTTATATAATAATATAGGATATATTTTTTTTTAGAGATTGTTATGTTACATGATGATGTAACATATATGATTCATCAACAATCGTTGGATAAAAATTCAGTAGTTGTAGAAATATAAAATAATAAATTATATTATTTTTATTATTATTGGATAAAAATCCAATGACCGTAGATAAATAATATATTTGACATGATTATATAACATAATTAAAACTTTACTTTAAATATTACTGGTACAGAAGTGTTGTTCCGACGAAACTCCAACTAAAACCAGTAAAAGATTTGCCCGAACCTCAACATCGTAATCATAGCCTTGAACGGCGGGGCAGATTATGATATAAAGCAATTAAAATAAATCATTTTGATAATGGCTAATTGTTAAACAATAATGATAATCAAAATTTTGCGACGCCCACGTGAAGCAAAAGTTATGGACGATATCAGCTTCTTAGAATTTGTGGCTATCTTTTGGGGGACGGTTGTTTGATGATCCCGATGAAAATTCATTCTTATTATATTATTATATACAATTATGTGAAGAATAGAGATGGTAAAAATTTTTACGGGGATCGATATTTTTGGGGATTTTTCTCATTTAGAGAGGTATGGAGATAATTTCATACTTAATTTTTATTCGGGAATTTTAGTAAAATTTTTTTACCCAATTTCTTATTCGGGGAGGAGACGGGGATGAGGTGTAATCCTCATTTCATACCCATTTTTCTATTTTAATTTTTAATTTTATTTTTATTTTTTAAAATTACTAATAAATAAATTATAAAATTTGAATTATAAAATTATAGATATTGGTAAAAATAACAAATATCAAAATATTTATATTATTAAACTTTAGGCCTAATTAAATAATTAAAGTTCTAAATTTTTATTTAAGATATTAAAAAGAGGATAGATTCTATTAATTTAAAAATTTTATTTTAATTTTAATATTCATTAAATATTTTAAACTTAAATCTATTTTTATTTATTTTTAGATGTTATAATTGCCACAAATGAATCACAATTTTAATATCTAATCTAATCTAATTTAATATTTGCTCTTGATTTAATCCGATTTAACTATTGTGCTGTAAAGAGAATAGTCCACATTTATAAAGTGCCCACGCCACCATTGAAAAAGTTAATTTTGAATATAAATTCGATTTTATTTGTAATAATTTTGTATTAGACTATTAATTTGTTCATGATAGTTTGTAAAAGAAGTTTGTATCTCATGTAAATGCTGTGTTATTTACTAATTTAATGTATGTGACTTTTGTAATGGATATTAATGTAACATATATTTCGAACTTTACTTTTATTTAAATTTTTTATTTTAATATGATTAACTCAAAATCGAAAACAAAAAAAAATATTAGTTATTCGGGGACCGGGGACCTCGGGGATCCCTCTGTTATTATTCGGGGAGGAATGAAGATTCTCTCGTGTAATTTAACGGGATAGGAGAGGACAGAGACATACGTAAAATATCAAAAATAAATACAGAGAGATTGGTCTCTCCCTCCTCCCCTCCCCGTTGCCATCCTTAGTGAAGAACGTGCAGATAAAATCAAAAAGAAGAGATCCTCATGCCGACAATGCGATGTATTCAGTCAAATAACGCAGCAAAGTCGGGTGTCAAACAAGCCCCACTTTCCAAATTTTCTAAACCAATGCTATGAACGTACCATTGGTTACTTGTAGTATGCATCACAACTGACATGCTCATTCATATAGGGTTTTAAACTTAGAATGTTGGCATTGGTGATGTATAATAAAGCTAATTAATATATTTAAATTTTAATTAGGTTCTGTTTGAGATTCAAGTCGGATAACTGTGACTTAAAAATTATAACACTAAAATAGTTAATAAACACTAATTATTGTATCTTAAAAAGTAAGTTGATTTAATTTTATATTTGTATAATGAAAAATATATTATATCGTTATTATTTTATCAAAATTATTATTTAAAAATTATATTTACTACATATTATTAATTTTTATTTAATAGTTACATTTTTTTTCTTTAAAGCAGATATAACTTAAAAGTTATAACACCTTAGTATCAAACAGAATTTTAATAATAGATGAATATATCATTACTTAGTGGCGGCCTGAAAGTACATAGGTCTCCAAGTTCCAATAATTTCTATGAAAAATAAATGTCCTAATTAAAATTTAACCTATTTATTCTAAAGGTTTATTTTTTAAACTCCTTAGTGTAAAACTTTTGTAAAGTCCACTGATTTTCGCCATTGATTGTAGTATATATTGTCACTTTACCATATGTCTTATTTATGCAGAGTTGCAGACTATAAATTAATAAAGATTTTCAAGGCCAAAATTCACTACAAAAAGTTTTTTAAAAATTTAGTGCCCTCGGATTATGAAATGTGTATTGATAAATTAAAAAATGTACATAAATAATTAAGGAATTCAGATCCAATGCTTATAGAAGATGTGCTGATATTTAAAAAAAATTTTACCACCTGTGCATATTTATTTTATTATATACAGATAAAATTTATCCAATATCTATTCTTATTCAATAACTAACAATCACAATCTTATAAAAAGATTAAAACAGAACTCATATGAGTACTGAATTCAAATACGTATATAATAATATGCACATACGTATGACTCAAATAACATGAAATTATGAAAGTATCGATAAAAATATGCAATCAATAAGATGACATCAACACAGAAAATTAAATCAAACTGGTTGCCTTGACCATGCCCAAGGTTTCAGATCATCAGAGAAACTTGTTTGTTAATTTTTGAAATTAAATTTGTAACTGTCTGTTGTCATAGATTGGGGAACATGCATTATATGGAATATTGAATAAATAACTGGGTGGTCTAGAACTTCACCAATATTTTAGTATATGAAAAAAAATATTTGTTAGAAATAGCATATAGCTGCCTACTTTCGAGCAATCGTGGTATATTGAGAAGCTGCTATTTCTTCTCCCCCACACAACAAAAAAGAAAAAAGATGGGCACTAATAACCTGCTGACATCTGCATGCAGGGCTTGTTATCATGTGGCAAGTAAAAGGAAGAGGAAAATCTTTGGTGCTCTGCCCTTTCTCATTTAATGATTTGCTACATATGTGCTTCAACTAATCATAATAATATGCATACTCATGTGGCAAGTAGAAAGAGAAATGCTTTTGGAGCACCAAATATCTTCCTCAACTTCCCCAAATCCAACAAAAGGATCCTGTTTCCCAACATCTTATAGCCAGCTCATTTTAACAGATTGTCGCCATCTTTAGCTGGTTTCACTATACTTCTTTTGGATATAAGAGTAGCAATACAGGGATTGGTGTCAAATCTTAAATGAACTAGGTAGAAATTTTTACTGACACGAATTCGATCCATTTATTAATTGAATTATAATTGTTAAAATTTGAATTTGATCGATTTTATAAATGAAATGACATTATTTAATTCGTTTAATTCGTTGATATAGAGAGTAATAATATATATAGCTACAAATTTTTGTATAATTTTTTTTTGAATACAAACTGATGTGGTATGATTTAATTGGTTGGTTTAGATATCTCTTAGTTTACATAATTTATTTTTATTATTTTGTATTTTTATTCAATTAGTGGGTTAATTCCAAATCAATTAGTTTATACAAGAATTTGTGGTTGTATCATCACTCATAAGAAAAAGAATCTTGTTGAGTTTTGACAAGACACGAATCAATTAGATTAGTTAAACATGAATAAAATGATTTGACCCAAATAGTTTCGTTTAACAATTTTAATTTAAGAGTAATGCTATCATCACGTTGAACTCGATCGTCAGCTATATATCGGGATAGCCGATCATCATGAAGCACCGAACTTTCTATATATATATGTATATGAGGCTGCTGTTTGAACAAAATCTTTAGATCTTAGAATTGACACACATGGGGCATTATTCAGAACTGCAACTAGGAAATAATTGAAACAAACCGATTCTATATTAATATCATATAAGGCCTAAAATTTTCTGATCAGGATTTCAGCACAAAATTTTTATTGAAAAGATAGAAGTTCACATGGGCATGTAAACTTTTCGGAAGGCAAAAAGTCCCTTTATTTTTATTTTTATTATTTTTAAAGTTCGCCGACTTAAGTTTGATATACACAATATCCGTATAACGGAAATTTGCCATCGGCATAGCACAATTGGCGTTTGCCGTGCATAAGCTTTAAATACGAGATGAAATATTAGTATTTAGTGGGTGAAATTTCTCATCGCCATCTTAGCTCTAAAAGTTTAAAAAAAAAAAATGGTGCATAATATAAATATAATGGAAAATGTAAGATGTCTGAAGAAAACAAAAATTAATATAAGAAAAAGGACATCTACACTCTCAAGGTTTGGGAAAATGATCACCAACATCCTCATATTTTTAAAGAGGGACACCAAAATTTCTTTTTGACCATTATACCCTTTACCTCTATTATCCCAAAAGAATTAACTCTAATATTTTACAATAAATAGAAATATAATATTAAAATAAATGTAATAATATATACATTTTAAAATATTTTCAATTTTTTAAAAAATATTTTAATATTTTATAATCTATTATATATATATATTATTATATTAAAGTAAATTTTACGATAAATAGAATCATAATATTAAAATAAATGTATTAAAAATTTAAATTATTTTGAATATTAAGTAAAATAATAATTTTAACAATATTAGTATGTGAGAATGTTTTTAATTGTAGAACGTATTTAATATAAATATTTATTTAAACTCTCTACAATGAATAAAAATATATTATTAAAATAAAAATAATAATTTACATATTGAAATTTATTAAAATATTAAATATTTAAATATTATTAGTCTACTGTAGAGATTACATTATTTATATGGTATTTGTATTTACTAAAATTTTTAAAGTTAATTTTTTAGAATAATAGAGGTAAAGGGTATAATGGTCAAAAGGGGGTCTTGATGTCCCTCTTTGAAAACTTAGGGGTGTTGGTGACCATTTCCTCAAACTTTAGGGGTGTAGATGTCCTTTTCCCATTAATATATAAATCAGATTTGGTAAAAATAATACCTTTTAATTGATGTTACATAGATATTCATGCTCTAGCTCTTGAATCCACAATTACGGAATCTTAAATGGTCCACAAAAGACGCCCAATAGATCGTATCATACAAATTCCTAGCCCTAAAAAGCACTGGAAGAAATAGCACTTTCAGCCGAAATTTTTCCACAAAGCTCCAAATATTTCTCTGGAATAATGGAGTTGGGTATAAATGATTAACAAAAACAGACAAATACATACTTGCTAGTATTTAAGCCATTACGTGTCGAAAAATGGGATGTATATGAGAGAAATGGTCCCTTAGGGATCAACTGTGACGTGGGATTATTTGTTAGTAGATAGGAAAACGAACTTCTGGGTCGCTCTCAGAGGAAAGGCTAGGTGTCGACGTTCTACTGATCCGTCGCCATCCACGTCAGCCTTGTCGATGAGGAAACCCTAGCCGATTTGCTAACTTCATTGCATGCCTCACCCACATGACTGCCAACACGACACACAACAACATAGGTTAATGCAAAACCCCAATTTAAAAATCTCAATACACATCATCTACTGAACATGGAATAGCTAGCAATAGCATCACAACAAAATGAGTTTGATTGCACGAATACAATCGGGGTTCATGATGTATATGATGATGCTAGGGGTTTAATAATGGAGCTTCAACGTGGCAGGTCACTTGATCAGACAGACAATAAATTCTAGTAGTATATGCTTATGTAGTTGAGCTGTGCTTGTTGCACGTCACATGCAGCCTTTCAATTGGTATGATTAAAAAATCTGCTTTGTAGCGTATAAAGCAGACCGTATTTCTTTTAGAGGAAAGTCTTCAAAGCTTAATACAAAAAGACTGCAATCATATGATCCATGCTAGCGAGCCATAACCACAAATGTGAGGACCTGGAATTTTCGGACACAGCTAATGGTGTACAAGAAGTAAGGCACTAAATAGACTATTAAGTGAAGGGTGTCCGTGGGTTCTACCTTAATAGAAAATTTGTAATTTGACGTAAAACTCGCAATGTGATTGTTACAGGTTGAAAGAAAGAGAACAGCGTGCTGCTGGCTTGGCTCAACTAGTAAAATTTCTTTGATTAAAGTCAGAAGTCTGAGATACGAACCTCGCTCGTATAAAATAGGAAGAGGGTTTAAATAAATTTTCATTACTGTGATGCTCCAGAGAAAAAACAACAGTAATAATACATGGTATACGCAAGGGAGAGTAGCCGAAAAGCAAGAATAAATGAAATGCTTTGGACTAAAAATTTAACTAGGACAGACACTTTCTGATTCTTGAGAAAGTGTATAAATAGAGGGGTCATTCTACAATCGAACAACATTGATATTGATATATCAATAATGCTATCTTTGTCCATTATTTTTTTTTGATAGGATCTTTGTCCATTATTACTATTACTATTATTATTATGAGGTTCGCATTGATTCGATAAAGTATATCGAAACGTCGCTGAAACTAATCTTTTTCATTTCGATTGGAACCTCAATCTCATCCCAAGTTTTCATAAACAAATCCTTTTCTCCAGCCTATCATTTTCAGATTGGATTGGAGATTGCGGAAAGGTTGATATAAACTGCTGGTATAGGGCCCATTCACATAAATCAGGCCCAATCATCCTTGCTAATGCGTGATGTAAGTTAATGGAATGGTGGAACTGAATCATTGGCCGTTGGTTATTATCATTGTTTGATGTAAATTATAATACAAATTTGCAAAAGAACAGAAAATACTTCAGATAAGTCAAACAAATGCTTCATATTAACCAAAAAGGCACTCTAAATTGATGGGAGAAGCATGCAGCTAAGCTAAGAACATTCTAAACGAGCAAAATTTATAAATACATGAGATTTCTTACGGGGAAAAGCAAATGATCAATTTTCGAATCAAACGAGACTAAAACTTGATTGTAAACTGGACCTATTTGCGTCCACATTTACCGCACACTTACGAACACAAAACTGCATTTATCTAAAAGGAACATATGTCAAAAGTCATCGCTTCAATAATCCCAGATGGCTACCTGCACTGGGAACCTGGCCTTGAATTAGTTACAAGCTGGCTCAGAAAGAACAAAACAAATACACATACATAAACTGGCTCAGCAGCTTGCACCAAACAGAGGATAATGGATGCTGGAGACCTTTTGTAAGATTAACAACGTAGTTTCAAGATTAAGCAGACAAAACAGCTTCCATAAAAATTGAAACTAAAGTCATAAAAGAGTTAATAGGGTTAAGCTTAGGGCTTTCTCCTCCATTAACAAAACAGAAAAAACCACCCAAAAATAAAAAGACATTAAAGTATTTCATTTATACACATCTACGCGAATAATAATAAGACAAAGCAGAAGCAGGTCACCATACCGGGCAATTGACGACATTGATAGTCATAGATACTCAATCCTCCTCCATAGGTACATCCGGAATATCAAACCTATCTTCATCGATCGTTTTATTGATCACAGACATAGGATATGGTATGAAAAGTCAAGGAATCGAATCATTCAAAGGAACTAGGAAAAAGACAATTGCTTACATAAATCGTTAATGATATCCAAGTATAAAAAGCAACAGTGGAATGCACACATGCATCTAACATTGTCATCTGATACCATCAATACACTTATGAACAAGTCAAATTATATAAATTCCTTAAGAAATGTCATTTATAAAAATGCATCTAATACTCAATACATTAAAAATTTCCGTGACTGTTAGCATCCATAAGAAAGCATCCAACACCGAGGTTGTTTTGGCATGCAACAAACATACTTATGTAATCATGTATTACAAAAATATCTTAGCTATGAGCATTTATATAAAAAAAATGTCTTAGCTATGAGCATTTATATAAAACACATCTAACGACCAAAATAGACAGTGAAGGCTGTTTCAAAGAAACTCTCGTATATATCCTCCTTGACCACAGTTCTACCGTAGCAAACAAACAAATGGAATTAAGAAGCTTGATAAAAGCAAAACTAAAACCCAAATTGAGACAAAAACCAGGGAGAAAGAAATAAACATTCACAAACACCTAGAAGTAAATATACTTTGAAAATGTCATGCTTTTCACAAAGCAAAGGATATAAATTGACATGAGTTCTCCTTCCTTTTCACCACGATTGCGGCTACCATCAAGCTCCCTAATAATTTCAGGAGTAACCTGCATGTCAAGCGGAGTGCACAGAAATTATATTCTGCCGAAACAAGCACTTATGCAAATCATATGATCCAACAAACAGAAGTGAGACAATTATTGGCATTAGGAACAATAATCTTACTAGTTTATGTTTTTGCTTTTTAAGTAGAATTCTGAGGTCATCTTTGTCTTCCTTCCGTAATTCATTCTTGTATCTGCAAAATAATTTTATACAGCAGCCATCTCAGGGAAAAATCCAAGCGCAAATGATTTTGACGAAACTGAAAGCTTCACAGGGGTAGAGACATTTTATCCATATTCTAGACAACAATATACACTGATCAATCTACACTTCTTTTCAGTGAGTCTCTAAGAGTAATGTAGCAGATAGTTTAACAACCAATATTGAGCCCTAATCAGGGCAGATTTAGCTCTGAAGCTGCTAGCCATCTGATATGCTGCAAGCCAAATTGCTATATATATATATATATAGGATAAGAAACTGAAAAATGTATTAATAAAGCAGATGTAAAAACAGATAGTGGACCAGCTGTCCACTCAGAAAACAAAGGCTAGCACTATTTGTGTTATACAAAAGTATAGACAATCACCCCTATACAAGGTTAGAACCATTTATAACTCCCTATCTCAAGACTGATATTTGTTCCAGCTGTACTGATATTTCTTTTTTTCTTAATTTGGTCATTGAATTGAAGTTTTAAAGTTTACTTACCCTATACGCAACTTCTAACTCGACTTTCAGCCAAAACAAATATCTATGCAAGGTTTCAAATGAAATCTCACCAAAATAGAAGGAAATAAAAAGCATCCATTACCACAACGGGCTTTTCTTGGAAGAAATCAATATTTAAAAAAAAATTGTAAAATATGAAAAGAATCCCAATCTCCTTCCCTCACTCACTCTTTTCTCCCATTCTATCTCAAGTCATACATATGCATTGTAATACATTTCTTAAGTAGGACAACAGAAATCCGCAACAAAGTCTATAAAGGCATCATTTGATAAATTATAATCCCGAAGAGGTATTAAATCTCATTTTACTTGCTGTCCCATACTTTAAATGTCAATTTATCATATCTACAGATTCTTTTGTGGTTAACACCTGCAGGTTTAAATTAAACTTAGAACCAATAGTGGCAATTTAAAAGAAAAAAGAAAAAAGCTACTAACCTTTGTACAAATGCAAGGAGAGACTGATGCCATATTACTGGCATTACTCTTGTATCCTCAAGAAATCTCATAAAATGAGCAACAATAGCATCAACCACACGATATGGCAAGCCATATTTCTTCTCCAGGAGTAGCTTTATAAAGTAACTACAATGAATAACCAATGCGTATTGTAACGTGATTTTCAGATCATTTACAACAATAAAAATGATTTGCCTAAGAAATTATCTCTTACTATTCTGAAAGGTGAATTTCTTTGATTAAGCAGTCACACACACACATTGCTAAAACCTTGATTCACAGTAACTCTAATCACAATATTTCTGATCTTAGCATTATAACAAACACGCATGCATCATATATTCCTATTAAATTTGAGGTAAGTAGCATTATTCTTTTTCCACACAGGCACAGCTTAAAAAATGTGAAGTTTGTTTTCGGTGGATGGATATACAAATTTTGGGGAAAAATTCATTTTAGCCTAATATTAGAAATTTGAATACCTTGTTGTACCACAATATTCCATTTCTGCAAGCTTGAGTAGTGCAACACTGCAATTTTAAAAAGAAGCTTGAGTTAGATATCTCTTGGGTACAACAGAACTGCTGAAATTAAAGTACAATATTTTGGCAATCAGAAAAACAAAATTAGCTCATATTGTGGCAGAACACCAAATATTCCAATTAGCAACTAGAAATACAGAGAATCAACTAGCTTTCATGTGCTTCAGATATAAGCATTAGTTTTTAGAAAAGAGAAATAATGAAATTCTTTACAAGTAATTAGACAATCAAAAAAGAATTATCTAGAAGAAAATCATCAAATGATCTATGCTCTTTGATGTCTATAATCCATTAATGATTTGCATTATATTAACTGGGCCAAACTAATCGAAAGCAATTTTCCATATGAAGAGCTATTTCCTAGGATGGGAACGTCATTTTCATCAAGCAAGCATTTTTTGACAAGTTTTACTAAGGTAAACTAATAAATTCCCAGCCAAGGAAACCATCACTACTAAGCAGTACAAGTTGCTCTCAAATGATGTGTACTTGTACACACTCTCACTGTTAAATAAAATAGTAATTAAAAAAATTACCATAAAACATGCAATATTCAGCAAAAAAATCCAAAAGACTACTAGTGAGCATCTTCCACAATGGAAGGGGAACAAACAATTTACAGCTTAATAGAACTATGTTGTTTACTTAATAAGGATAAAAAACCTGGATCAAAAAATAAAAATATCAATATTCAAGGAAAAAAAAATCATATTGATTTCATAAGGCAGAAGTTTATACTCTGCCAAACCAAATGGCACAGGCATTCATAAATAGGCTAGATGTCAGGAACTTGTATGTCTTGATAAAAAAATGCAGATAAATAAAATACTCAAACAGCTAATTATGCTTACGCAGACTGCATTTCTCTGAGTCTTTTTAGAAAGACACTATAATCAGTCAGTGAAAAATTTTTATGATCATTGCGAAAAAATCTTAAATTAAAATTCATAAACTTCTTGAAATGACAATACTGAGAACTGACAACTGCAGATGCCATGAATCTATGTTCTACATTCCAGAATCCAGTAAATTAAGGTTTTCTGTTTATGCCTTAGGAAACCCAGAAATATAGAACATACCTTGAATGGAGCATAGGAATGGAGACCTTTTCAATAACGCTCCCAATGATGACAGCTTCCCTAAGGTTGCATGTCCCTGACTGAACATCAAGTAAAATTATTATTATAATATAACTCTAAAATTTGTCTATCCCATCAACATAACAAATTCAGACTCTGACTCGCAAATTGAAATTCAGAGTGGTTGAGAATTTGATCTGATTGATGAATGAGTGACCCATTAACCCAGTAACAAATGGAACTACTTGTAGACTTCATATACAATTGTGAATGACCGAAGCTAACAAAAGCTGCATTATAAATGCATTTCCACCTTTTTTTTTTTTAAAAAGAAACTAAAAATGTATTAATGAAGAAGAATTTCGAGAGATAGTGCACCAGCTGTCCACTAAGAAAACAAAAACTAGAAGTATATGTTCTGTACAAAGTTTAGATGTATGAAGAAAAAGGATGAATATTGAAACTCCTTAGAAACTAAAACCCAAAGTGAAGCAAGACGAGCTCTATCCCACAGCTGTCTCCACTTTTCCCCTCAAAAATACGAACATTTCTTTCCTCCCATATTACCCAAAACAGAGTTGCCACAACACATTTCCGCTTGAGATTATAGTGGTGAATGAGTGAATTTGCATGCACTAACGACTAACATCAATTAAAAAAGAAAAAAGAATATCTTAAACATGAACATCACTCTATACATATGGGTACACCCACAAGTCCATATACCGTAATAAATTATATATATGCTTATCCAGTAGACAGGACTCAAGGTGTTGTATTGAAAGGCAAACCTTACACAATGGGAACAGTATTCCCTTGTTGAATGCAGCAGGTTTATACAGAGATTTCTTTAAAGCTTGATATAGAGCAAAATGCAGCTTCTTATTCTTTCGAATATCATCTCTGATTCGAGGGAGCAAAACAAGCTTGTAAAAGCGTTCTGCCTTCTTAGCATTCAGGTTGGAAGCGAAAATTCGTGTCGCCTGAAACATTGCATTAGGCGTCCATTTCTCTGGTTCAGTAAGGTACAAGACCTGCTCCCACATTTGTGTTGAAGGGATGTGCTTAAATGCTTTGGGCATTTTTCCTGCTGTGTATTTACTGAGAAACTTGCCAACCCTGCACATTCCAATAATGGGACCTTTAATAAATTTCTTTTACCATATTGGCCAAAAAATAGTTCCATGGCAAAACATCCCAATAACACCATAAACATGAATGAATACCAATTATTGAGAAGAAAGAGTTAAAATGTAAACAAGTTAGAAGGTGAATAAAATGGTGCATTTTCAATAGAAACACAATCTAACCACATAAACTAACTTACCCTTTATACAAATTTATGAACGACTCATCCAACTTGGGCAAAGGCCGTATTTCTGCATAATTCCAAAACAAACAGAAATTTAAAGAAGATTAAAATCAACAAACTCAGAAAAGACACTGACATGACCATTTGATGATCATGACAACAACAACCTCCTGAAGCAATGTTTGCATCATTTTCTTTTATCTTTTTGATGATGAGGTCTGCAAGTGTAACTTGCGGACCAGCATCCTTTGACAGAAATGCCTCCAGTAATCTCTCATCATCCTCATCAATCTCCTCCTGCTTTGAATAAAAAGGACAAGAATAAACTAATCCATTAGGCTCTGAAACCAGTTTTCTGTACATCCAATATGAAAATTATTTTTTTTTAAAAAAGGTACCCACCGGCCACCACTCTATTTCATAATTGAATTTTAAAATCACTTTATTTCAAAATTGAATTTTAAAATAAAAAATTAACCTCACTTCTGGAACTATGTTTAATTGAAAAAATAACTAAACAATGCTGTAAGCATTTTGTCAAACAACAAAAGAAACTAAGATAAAATTAAACATAAAAACCACAAAACACATACTTATTTCTCCAAAAAATTTATTCAGTATTTTTCACCTTAATTGTTCTCAAATTCATTCCTTATTCCCATTTTACAAAACATTTACCTATAAGCGTAAAGTATTAGTTTGCTACAGTTATATTTATAATAAAATCCTTAGCTTGCACTTCCAAATTGATAAAATAATAATAATAATAATAATAGACATTAAGCACTGACCTCATAATTCTCGAATTGACTTTGAGTCTCATTAAAACCACTGAAATCATCAATATCATCTTCATCTTCTTCTACACGTCGCTTGCTCTGCTCTTCTTCAGCAAAAACGAAGGCGTTTTTGGTGGCGTTAGGCTCTTCGGACTCTTCTAGAACCTCCTTCTGCTGAATCATTGCTTCCTTCAGAATCTTCGAACTAATCCCCGACGATATCATCTGTAATACTTCACACAAGTAATCAAACAAGCAAACAAGTACGAACCCAATAAAAAGTAAAAAATAAAAAGAACATTACTTTATCTTGTTTCTGGTGGTGCTTGGCAGCCTTGGATCGTTTCTTTGAGGAAGCCACAGATTTGTCATCGTCGTTCGAAGGCAGGAATGGCTGCGGGTTTTGAAATCTCTCACGTTTTTGCTTTTTCGCCATTGATTGGCCTTCGATGAGTCGCTAGCTACAGAGTCCAAGTCACAGAATGAAAAACCCTCAATGCTCTGTATTGTTTTGTTGGGATAGAGAGAGGGATTGACAAAAACCCTTCAAAATCCGGATATCATTTTCCCCGGTGTGGGCCGGGTTTTACCGAGCGGGTTTCCTAGAATCCGGATGCTGTTATTTGTTTGTTTGTTTGTTTTTTTTTTATATAAATTATTTCGAAGTTATTTGAACTAATAATGCAAACAATATTGGTTCCGGTGCAACGTTGGAGAACTTAAAAACACACGACCTTCAATATATTAAAATCTATATATACTTTTTTTGAATGACATTCTCACAAAATGAGGTACATATACATATACATATACATATAAATATATATATACATATGCATACATCCATTATATATATATATCACTATATCTCATACAGCGTATGCAGAAAATTGCTATAACTAATTTTTAATTGGTAAATAAAATGAAAATTATCTTTTTAATTGTTTTTAATGGAAAAAAATATAATAATAAATATGAAAAGAGGGAAAATTACAATTAAATAAGGTAAAATATTTTAATAATTTTAAATTTATATATAAAACAAAAGGTTATAAAAGTAATATAAATATATAATAAAATAGTCACATTTCCATTTTTTTGTCATCTTCCAAGAGTGACAGTGTATGTTTTAAGTTAATTTTTTAAATTGCTATCCTCCGTTTAAATATCTTTAATTATTGGTAACTTGTTCCAATTTAGTTGACCACCAGTTTTTTTTCTATATTTCTACTCTTTTCATTGAATTCTAATTCTTATGTGGATATTTCATATTTATATTTCACATCCCTACATTCCATTGCATTCTATCTAATTTTTTGTAAGTAGTTCCATCTCCTTTTTCTGCTATTTTTAGTATTATATTCCTACTATTTTCATTGAGTTAAAAAATCTTAGGTAGATATTCCAAGTTTATTTTTAGATCTCTACTTTCCATTAACACTTATGGTTTCTTAATTTTTGGTTTGATATTTCTATTACTATTATGGATTTCTAACATTACGGTACATATTTCAAATTAAATTATCACATGCCTTCTTTGTATTAATTTTTATCCAACTTGTGGTCAATTATTCTTAATTACGGCTTCAACTACTTAACTATTTTCTCAACAATTTATGAGTTGAATATTTCAAGTCTTTCAAATGAATTTCAACTTTCATGTGAAAGTTCAAGTTTTATTCTTATTTTAACTTTATCTATTTGTTAATAAATTCCAATTTTTGGTTGAACTACTTATTCCTTGCTTTTCAAGATCTATTGTAAAATGTAGTGATTTTGTTAGAAGTGATTTTTAAAAAAATTTAACAAGCACCATAATTAACTTTTAAATTTTTAAAATCACTTTTAAATCTCACAAAAATAATCACAAATGAGCTATAACAATCCAATTACAAAAATCTCTTTTCTCAATAAGAGATCGCAACGTGGGTCATTGCCCTCCGTAAGGAGAGTGACATCACCCATGTGATCAAAAACTATTTAATTAATCTTAATTAAAAAAGGACTTTGTGAGGAAATTACAAGAATCTCCAAAGGTTTACTCCACGACAAATTCACGGCCTAATTCTATGAAGCTTCGAAATGGCCAATCAATTCACAAGTTCTTTTTCTAAATTTCTAACTCATATCCAGTAAATTTACATCAATATTAAGCCACATTCATCTTATCTACATCAATTACTCAACAATTTCATCGAATGAGTTGAAACTTAGACCCCACTTAAAACAAGTAACAAATTAGGTTAGAATTAAATTCATATGTAGGCTTGCTTTAGTTTTTCCTATTTTAGTAGACAATCCTTGTGAATTCTCTACAAAATTGTAACTTCAACAAAATACTTGTGAGTAAATATAAAAGTAAATTGTGAAGCGAAACGACAATAAACGTTAAATTCATAATCTCTTTTAAATAATTTACATGCACATGATTAAATTGTACTCTAAATATTAGTTATGTCTGTAAATAATATTGAAAATAGCAATATTTTATGAGTAATTACGAAATTTGATACCATAATAATATAATTGCTTTTTAGCTATGTAAGAGTTGGATGGAAAACTATATCCTTTTCATAGTGTGTTTAAGGATTGAAACTCCATGTATACATTCTAGAGTTGATTTCTTTAATTAAATTTTTTTTTGAAATTTGATTTTAGTCATTTGTATTTTTACAATAATTTTGTAGTAAGATTTGCCATACAAATATAAATATTTTTAAAACCAAGAGAATCGCTAATTTTAAGTGTATATACACATGTGGATATTTCTAACAAGTGTTTATAATTGCTAACTTAAAAAAGTAATAATTCTAAAAAATATAAAAAATGAATGCTGGAAATAAAAATACCAACTTGTAACTAGAGGCGAAAGATAAGAAACTTTGAATTTCATTGACATTACATGTCCAGTAGCATATGTCGTAGCCTAAACTGAATTAAAGGCTGTAGTTTTTCTTTTGTTAGCTTTTATTGAAAATGAAAGCCATAGCTCAAATTAATTTCACCATGCAACCAAACATTCAACTTCTTTTCTTTTCTTTTTTTTAAGTGCCCAACAACCAAACAATAAAAATCCAGTGATATTTTCAGCACAACCATGCATGCAAGCCCCAAATGAAAAATAAAAGATCACTTAAATTTAGCAACAAAGAGAAAATTGAATCTAGAAAGAGATAATATATGTAGGATTCAACATCATTAGTCAAATCAAAGTTGAAACTTGACAACACCATACTTCATTAAAATCCCATCGTAAAATAGAACAAAAACAAATTTATGCTTCAAAAATTTCAAAAACAATAACTAATGATATTGAAATTTAAGACAATTATAATGGAGAAGAATTAATAGAGATATAGCTTTAAATACATATTAAGTTTCTATAAGTAGCCATTTATGCTGGTAGTGCTTAACAACAAATAGTCAGAATATGCAACCTAAATACACTACCCTTAGGCACACAAAAATAAGAGGGCAAACATCAGTACTAAATGCATCTACAACACCATCTTCTAAGGCCACATAGGGCTCATCTACTTCTTAGGTCATGAACTAACAAAGTTTCTAGTAAACAGTTAATGTACTATATTACTAAAAATGGATTAGTGTATCATATTCAAAAAAGGTGTTGTTTTTTAAAAATATTCAGCTACAATATGGTTTGGAATACTATATAACCAAAAATTGATTAGTATATCCTATATAAAAAAGGTGTTGTTTTTAAAAAATATTCAGCTACAATATGGCTTGGAATACCAAAAATACAAAAGTTGCCATTTCAAGGGCACTGACATCCGGTTCAAAACACAAGCTGACAATTAATAACAAGTACAATTTGTCTACCAAAAACATCATAACTCACTAATAGAAATAAAAAAAAAAAAGACCTAATAACAATTGATAAGTAGAGAACATTAGATAAAAAATGGGAATGACATGTGAGTTAACATACCTTTAGCGATCAGAGTAACATTTTTAATAGAGCCTCGAACGGTGCCTTGTAAAGATTAATATTCTTGGTACCTTTTTAACTAATATAAATCAATGTTCAAGATTAATACAAAAAAGATGCTCTGATGCTGAAGATTGAAAAAAATAAGTATATATCTAATAAGACTCTTCAGCAACAATAAAAGGTATTGTCCATATGTTTTAAGGCATAGTATCCATAATCAAAATCATTTGGTTGCTGTGGTAGATCAATTTAATGACCGAGTTGAAAATTCAAGAAAATAAAATTTGAACCAAAATAAAGTCGAGCCTCACTAATTAGCAAAAATTCCAATGACGCAAGCTGCCAATATCAACAATTAATAATTGTTAACAAAATTTAAAATGTTGGGCAATCAAATTTAAACTAACACAGAAATGTAGTCGATCCTCCTAAGAATATGCAATTGCCAATGACCAATTGTTCATTCTTTCTCTTTGATTGAGAGATTCTAATGAATCCCGAATATCAATAGTTTGGCGAAGAACATCAATAACAAACACGTACCAATGGCCTGCACAATGTATGAGCATATATATCTACAGTCATAAGAGAGTAAAACACAATTAATGGCAAAATGCTTTGTTAACAAGGTAGTAAAATTAAAAAGAAATCAAGGAACTACATAAAATACAAACCACAAAAAGTTCATGAAAAAAAATTTCCACAGGTTTCCAATATCGCTCTTGAACCTAGAAGCTTGTCGATAGGGATTTAGTTCACCCGAGTCACCTAATACAACTTGCTTTAAATTTAAGGCGGAAAAATTAGAAGAATAAATACATTTTGTTAGTTGATAATCTGCATGGTCTCATTTAAAGAATAATGTTTGAATTATAAATTTATGATTTTTTGTTATCTTATAGAATAATATGATGGCAAAAACCAACATTGAGGAGAGGTGATATCCTTTGTGGCCTCTTTAATAGTCTTGTACTGACCATACAAAGTGATAATCTAATTTTTTTTTTCCTAGTTATGATCAAAGTGCACACATTCGTTAAGAGGTATGTTCATACATACTAATTGAATATAAAGGCATCACTGCTATTGAATCGGTCCTAAATATTATATATAGTAGGCATAGAATATTACATCATTATCGATCCATGCTCTTAGTAGGAGGAAATGCATACTACTCCATGTTATGTTGTTGTACTCTATACAAACGACAACATCCTTTTACCATAAAAGAACAACATTATCATAATAAATAAAAGCAAGATTAAGAGATTTATATCTACCTTAGAAACAAACTAGCCATAAATGCATTTTATTATTATTAGACCTTACATTTTAGCCAACTTGCTATCAAAAAAAAAAAAGAATAAATTTCATTTCATCCTTAGAAAATGAAGTGGGAACCAAAAATAAAGCAACCAAGAATCAGGGTTGGAAAAATTTGAGATTGACATTTTTTTCTTTAGAATTTTGAATATGCCTACCCTTTACAGTTGATTTTATCATTAAAAGACCGTTCAATGACTGAAAAAAATTGCAGTTCACATAATCTGAGGTAATGTCACAACATATAATTATGGTAAATATAAAAGCAATAGTAACAAATACACTTCAATACCTTAGATTCCTTAGGAATCAATTCTGGTTTTCCCTTGGACATTTCCATTTTCTTTGATAGAAATGCATCTGTCCTTTCATAATCCATAGCCATTTCCAATGTACTCAATATTTTTTTTGTACTTGCTTTTCCTTTGTGTTTAAGCCGAACCATCGTAAGGACTGTTTATCTTATTGTAATCTGGGATTGAACCTTCATTTGATAAGGTTTTAGTATACTTGGTCTTAACATTATTTTCTTAAGCAGACACAAAACTTGTGGGATGGGTTTTAATATAATTTGTGGTAGGATGATGGACATGAGAGCAACATGGTCTATAGTTTGCCTTTATTGTAGCAATTATTTTAGTGTTTTAGTCTAGTCAGATATCGCATCAGATATCGAACTCAAAAGTTATATCCTGATTGAAAGTATTTGTTTTTAAATTATTTTTTTAAAATTGGCATCTCTAATAGCTTTTAATTGAGAAGCTTCATTAGTGTTAGTAGTATGCATCTGAATCTGTTTAATTGAGCAAATAAATGATATCAAAATTAAGGGCAATGCCAATTTGTCACATATTATTATGCTAATTATAATGTTAAGTACTCTACAATAAAGTTTACCTTATCACTTCCAATCCTTCCCTGAGATCTCAACAACTTTATGATATAGTTAAGAAAATAGTATAATCAACACCATTCATGGTCAGAAAAATGCTCAAATTTAGTTATGCAAATCATCTTACTTATAGGAAAAGAAGACATCCTCCCATATATATAGTTTCATGATTCTTATATTTGCTAAGCACTACAAGAAAAAGTACCTACTATAATAGTCCTTTATGTGATGGTTTTTGGTCTAGAGGCTTACAACGATAGAAATATGATAGATTCGTTATCTGTCATGAATTTATGACATATTTGCGACAAAATATCATCTATCAAGAAAGCATAATAGATTGATGATAGAAATATCGTCTATGAAGAAACTATGATAGAATAATGATAGATTATTTGGCTGTCAAGAATGCATGTCTGATTTTTCTTATGTTGACTTTAATTTTGTGCATTTGGCTTTATTTTTAAAAATATTTTATTACCTACAAAAGTGGAATGGTGTCATATCTGTCACAGTAATAAATTTAAATTAGAATTAAAAATTTTGTAAAAAAAAGTTGCATTTTGTAAAAAGGGGAAAAAAAGTCTTGAGAATTCTCAAAACACAGCACACTATTAGCAAACTCTCGAAGCTCGACCATAAGAAACTAATGACACCCAAACACTTACTGTTCGACGAGGTTATGATTGATTGACATTATTGCTGTTATTTTCAACACTGTTCGTGTCTGCCATGGTCACTTAATCATCTATCTTTGTTGTAGTAAAATCAATCTCAATTGAAACCCAAATTGGAATGAGAACAACAACTGCAACATTTTTGTTGACTGAAAGAAACCCAATCTCTTGTCGTGAAAGAAGACCTAAATCATTATTGCTGAAGTTGAAACCCTAACCTTCACTGTTAATTGAAGCTTCACACCTTGAGGTTGGTTATTGCTGTATTTACATGTATTTAATTTTGACTATTCATTCTACTTTTATGTAAAGTAGTAAATAATTTCTAAAAAATTGAAACATTTTTGCATGTATTAGATATATTTTGGTAATTAATTGACTAAATAATTTTCAAGGAAGATACTCTATAAAAATAATTTGAATTATTTTTTGAGTTGTAATCATGGGTTGTATAGTGTTATTATCCTATGTGGCATTGAAATCACATGATAAGAATTGAAATAAACAATTATGACTAAACCATGTAGCAATTGTAGCCTTGTAGTTATCACCGATACAAAATATAAGTTCATGTGTCTCTATTTGAAATTTTTTTTTATTCTAGTTAATTTTAATATTAAGCTTTGTTAAGTTAAGTGAGTGTTAGTGCATGAATTTAGACAAGATAATTTGCAAGTTATATATTATTGTGTTATGATAACTGATTCTTTAAATATTGGCTTGAATTAACTATAATCAAAGGCTAAGGAGGGATTTTTAGCAAATGATTTTGTTATATAAAATTGAGGGATTCTTACCCCCTATAGTCATGTACTTATGCATGTGGTGCTGCTGTTTTAACTGTTGCTTTCATAGTTGATTGTTGTGTTTAATTGATAAGTTCTAGGACAATTCAAGGGAAGCTTCACTCCACCCTCCTTTAAGTAGAGAGCGGGGTAGGGATAGTACATACGCCAAGAAAGCCAATTTATTGGCTTGAAAGAGCTATCCTCTATTATTTGACTTTTTGTAATTAAATTTATTATAACTTGCTTAAAATTTAGATATCTTTAAATTTATAAGGGAAATTATCAATTGTATACCCTTAGTTTACTCCGTTATCAAATTTACTACAACACTTTTAGGGTATATCAGTCGTCCACCCTAAGTTGACAAAATGTATTTGCAGTCCACCAAATCATTAGTTGCTGTTGAGTGTTAGAAAGTGTATATTTATAAAGGAGAAAATTGTCATTTTGTACTTTAAGTTTTACTAACATTCCCATTTTTATGTATTTAAGCTTCTTGTGAATTAATTATGTGTGTTTTATTTTAATTAAGTATTTTATATATTTTTGGGGCATCGTGGTCATTTCACAATGAACGAGAGATCAGACGGCAAAACAGACATCACTTTTGAACTCAGGATATTCGAAAACCTTAGGAGGAGCATAAAGGAAAAATGTCACTGTTCACATGTACGACACTATTCACATGTACGATACTGTCCATGTTACTGTTTATGACACTGTTTATACATACGGAACAATGATGTGGCATTGACCGATGATATGGCATTGACTGATGAGGTGTCACGATTCTATTGGACAAAATTCTTATGCACTATTGATCGATGACGTGGCAGCATATTAGTGGACCAAAAATTGCGCGTACGGTGCATGCATGTACACATGATTATTTTCAACCAAACCGCGTCACTGTTCAAGCCGGTTGACTGTTCAAACCGCGTGGTCAAACTGTGTCACTGTACAAACCGCGTACTGTTGACTGATGACGTGCCACAATCCTGAGCGTCCAAACTGTTTTTAATCCGATGGTCATGATTTACTCAATCTATCTATAAAAAGGGAACCTCTCCCCCCTAATTTGATACCCTTGAATCCATTTTTAGGCTTCATTTTCTGTAATTCTTTCTCCATCTTGTATTTTCTACGTATTTTAATAAATTTTCATTTTGCCCCTAGTTCAATTATGAATAACTAATTTTCTTTCAAGCTTGAGTTGAAGGTAAAGTCTCAATATATGTCACAGGCTTTATTTGGTAAATTTATTTTCTCTTCCCCTCTAATTTTTGTGGATGTTTTGACTTTTCATCGATAAATAATAATAATCTTGTCTAGATACCGCCCTGGTTTCACCGGTACCCTAGTACAAGGTTATTATTATTTGGCACGATTAGCCCTTATCACCATATTGATTAGAGTGTGGTTTATGAGGTGTGGATTCCCCCCTCATGATTTAAATGGCACTAATAAGGAATATTTAACCCATGGTGCATGTTGATACGGATCCAGATACCCAAGCGCTTCAATTATAATAGGTTTCTCTTCAATTTATTCCCCCCATTTAAATTCTAGGATAATCTAAATCAATTTCACCACAATCCAATCATCCATTTACAAAATTAATTCTACGTGTAATTAAAATTTACCTTCTCGTGGGATCAACACTCGTCACCGTTAATTTATTCTACAATAGATTCGTGCACTTGCGAGTTTAATAAAATTTGCACAACAAGTTTTGCCGTTGCCGTTGAGAGGTAAGTTATTTTAATTTGTAGAATAATTTTTTGTAAATAATTTCTTTTAGTTATTTTATTTTTCTATTAAAAAAGAAAAAAATGTTAGCCTAAAAGGCTACACATAATATAATTTTGATGATAACAAACATGTGTCTTAAATGTTTTTCACAAATTCACTAGTTTTTGAAGGGTAATATTTATGGAAGTGAATCAAGTGAAATCAAGTTCAAGACACTCCACGGACAACGGCGAAATCAAGAATAAAGTTTGGAGCTCAAAGGATAAAATTATTGCGATAAATTCTTGTAAGCAGGTATAAATTAATTTATGCATGATTTAACATTTGAGAAGCTCTAAAGATTAATTCAATAGTTATTTTTCATAAACTAAAATATTTTATATTTATAAGATAATGTATTTTGTGGATTTGAGTAATTTGGACTTAAAAGAAAAAGTTTTATAAATCTTTGATTTCAATAAGTATTATTTTGAATTTCGAAGTCGGACCTTTTTGCAAACATTTTAAATGATTTGGGCCATACTATAATTTATGAACATTTGGGACTAAAGCGAAAGATTTTGAAAGCTTTGATAAATATGGGTATTATGTTAAAAAGGATCTCTTTGAGTAATAATAATATTTTTGGGGCCATATCATAATTTCAGAAAGTCTTGGAATACAATTGCTATTTGGAAATTCTGGAATTGGACCTATTTGTAAAGTTTTATGACGTTTTGGGCCATAGTATAATTATAGAAAGTTTTGGGCTAAAGTGTAATTTTTCTGAACAGTGGTACTGTAGCAAAATTCAAAATTAACGGTAATATCACTGTTACAAGCGGCTAGCCGGATAAATCAAGCGGCTAACCGCTTGGTCGCGGGATTTCGTCTATAACGGCTAGTTTTTTGAGTCTAACAATAAAAACTCAATCCCAACTTCTTTTTAAGGACAAATGCAAGTATAAACAAGGTCATACAACATATATTGAGCTTCCAAATCACAAATTATCATAGATTGAATCATTTTTGTGCTATTATTTGCATATTCACTCTTAAAGAGAGTTTTGTTGTAATCTTCTTTTTGTTATCAAATTGGTGAGTGAATAAGTGTGAGAAACACTTGTAAAAAGAGAGTGTGAGATAATCTCTTGATTGTAAAAGGTTTATTGACACCTTGGAAGTCAATTGTAAGAACTTGAAGCCTTGGGAGGCTTGGATAGTGAATCCTCGAGCTTGGTTGGCTTGGAGGCGTGGACGTAGGCGGGGATTGCCGAACCACGTAAAAATCCGTGTGTGTGATTTTCTCTTCCCTTACTCTTTTATTATTATGCTTGCTTGAATTTATTGCTTTCTACTCCATTAAGGTATTAGATTGATTTATTGTGCGAATTATTTAGCATATCCTTTAAAAACCCAATTCACCCCCCCTCTTGGGTTGTACAACTTGTATTTCATTTGGTATCAGAGCTTGGTTCTCTTGTTAGGACTTAACCGTCTAGAGTAAAAGATCCATGGCAACCCAAAATGATTCAACCTTTAGGGAAGGACAATCCACAACTAGGCCACCGTTCTTTGTGGGAATGACTACCCATATTGGAAAACTAGGATGAGAATTTATTTACAAACACTAGATTATGAAATTTGGGAAGTTGTTTGTGATGGTCCATTTATGCCTTTGACTAAAAATGAAGTCGGGGAAGACATTTCAAAACCTTCACGGGAATGGAATGAATTGGAAAAGAGAAAAGCTTCTCTAAATTCCAAAGCCATGAATGCATTGTTTTGTGCACTTGATAAGAAAGAATTTCATAGAGTGTCTAGTTGTGAAAGTGCTAATGAAATTTGGCACAAACTTGAAGTTGTTTATGAAGGTACGAATCAAGTGAAAGAGTCCAAAATTAGTAGGTACACTCGACAATATGAATTGTTCTAAATGGAACAAAATGAGAGTGTGTATTCCATGTATACTAGATTTACGGACATAGTGAACACTCTAGGAGCCCTAGGAAAGACTTTTTCAAATAGCGAGAAAGTTAAGAAAATCATTAGGTCGCTACCTAAGGAATGGAGACCAAAAAGGACTACCATTGAGGAGGCCAAAGATTTAAATACCTTGCTTATTGATGATTTAATTGGTTCTCTTATTTCTTATGAGGAAGACTTAGCAGCTGAAAGAGGTAATGAGGAGAAGAAGAAAAGTATTGCTCTCAAAGCAACAAAATATGAGAGTGATGGGGAAAGTGAGCCGGATGATGAGGAGTTGGCTATGCTAGCAAGAAGATTCAGAAAATTTTTCAAGAAAACTGGTGAGCGAAGAAAATTTAGAAACTTCAAAAACCAAAAGGAGAAGAAAGAGGTGATCATATGCTATGAATGCAAAAAGCCTGGACATATAAGATCGGAATGCCCACTTCTCAACAAACTCAAGAAGAAAGCTATGGTTGCTACTTGGGATGATAGTGATGAAGATTCAAGTGATGAAGAAGAGTCGCAAGAAGTATCAAACCTAGCACTTATGGCAATAGGAGATGATGATGATCTCAATGAGGTAAGTGATCCTACCTATGATGAATTGTATGATGCCTTTAAAGAAATGCATGATGAGTTGATGAAAATTGGTAAAAAGAATGCATGCCTTAAAAAGAAATTACTAGAACTTACTAATGAAAAAGATGCCATGCAAAAATGCAATGATTCATTGAATGAGAAGATTAAAGGATTAGAATTAGAGAATAAAACCTTGTATAATAAAATTGCATTATCAAATGAGAAGCCAAGTACTTCACATGAGCATCTAGAGCCACATGTAGATGATCTGAAAAAGGAAAATGAAGTGCTTAAGAAAAAGAATATTGAGCTTAGTGATGTTGTATTAAAATTTACAAATGGGCAAAAGATGTTGGATAACATGCTTAACTCTCAAAAATGTGTATTTGATAAAGGAGGACTTGGGTATAAGCCTAATTTAAAGCAAAAGTATTATAAGAATTATTTTGTTAAAGCTACCTCCACAAGTGATCATAAAATCATTTGTCATTATTGTAATCAAAATGGTCACATGAAATATAGATGTCCTGTGAAAAGAAATGCATATCATGGTGTCAAATGCATTTGGGTTCCAAAAGGAACCGTTACTAACGCTCAAGGACCCAAAAAGGTTTGGGTACCTAAGACATAAAGATTTTCCTTGCAGGGCTTAAAAAAGAAGAAAAATAAATGGTACTTGGATAGCGGTTGTTCTAGGCATATGACCGGAAACTATGCATGGTTCTCAAGTTTTTCCAAAATCGAAAATGGTGGGGATGTATCTTTTGGAGACAACTCAAAAGGAAAAATTCTTGGAATTGGTAATATTGGTAAAATTTCCTCAACTCTAATTGAAAATGTGTGTTTAGTTGAAAATTTGAAACACAATTTGATTAGCATTAGTCAATTGTGTGACAAGGGTTATAAAATTGTTTTTGATAAATCAAGATGTGTTATTGAGAATGCATATGATGGGAAAATTCTGTTTGTTGGAAATAGATATGGTAATGTTTATACAATTGACATAGAATATGCATCCAATCATGATAAATGTTTTTCCGCATTGAATGATGATAGTTGGTTGTGGCATAGAAGACTAGGTCATGCAAGCATGGATTTGATTTCAAAAATTTCGAAAAATGATTTAGTTAAAGGTCTTCCAAAAATCAGTTTTCAAAAGGATAGAATTTGTGAAGCTTGTCAATTCGGAAAACAAATCAAAACTTCTTTCAAAAACAAAAATCATGTCTCTTCTTCAAAACCACTTCAATTACTTCACATAGATTTGTTTAGACCTTCTAGATATGCTAGTTTAAATGGCAAATATTATGCATTTGTGATTGTGGATGATTATTCTAGATACACATGGGTATTGTTCTTAACTAACAATGATGATGCCATTGATGCATTTAGAATTTTCTGTAAAAAGGTTCAAAATGAAAAAGGTTGTTCTATTACTTGTATTAGAAGTGATCATGGTGGAGAGTTTGAAAATCATGCTTTTGAAAAGTTTTGTAATGAGTTTGGCATTGAGTATCAATTTTCATCACCTAGGACTCCTCAACAAAATGGAGTTGTAGAGAGAAAGAATATGTCTATTCAAGAAATGGCTAGGACCATGCTAAATGAAAACTTTTTGCAAAAATATTTTTGGGCCGAAGCCGTCAACACCGCATGTTATGTTTTGAATCGTGTGTTGATTAGACCTAATCTTAATAAAACTCTATATGAGCTTTGGAAAGATAGAAAACCCAACATTGGCTATTTCAAAGTTTTTGGATGCAAATGTTTTGTTTTGAACACAAAAGATAATCTAGGTAAATTTGATTCAAAATCCGATGTTGGTATTTTTCTTGGTTATTCAAACTCAAGCAAATCTTATAGAGTGTATAATAAAAGAACCTTGGTTGTGGAAGAATCTATGCATGTCACATTTGATGAGTCTAATCCCTCCTCTGCGGAGAAAGGAGTTGTTGATGATAATGCAGAAGAAGAATATCAAGAAGAATCATCAAATGACAACCAAAAGGATGCACCTCATGGAATTCAAGATGAGCATCATGAAGAAGCAAATGCAGAGCAAAATGAAGGTACTTCTCAAACACTCCCCAAGGAGTGGAGGTATGTTTCTTCTCATCCTAAGGATGTAATTTTAGGAGATCCCTCACGAGGTGTTACAACTAGATCATCACTTAGGAACACATGTGAACATGCTGCATTTATTTCTCAAATTGAACCAAAATCCTTTGCGGATGCGGAAAATGATGAGTCTTGGATTATGGCAATGCAAGAGGAGTTGAATCAATTTGAGAGAAACAATGTGTGGGAATTAGTCCCTTATCCGGAACATCAGTCCATTATAGGCACTAAATGGGTATTTAGAAATAAAATGGATGAATCTGGTGTGGTTGTAAGAAATAAAGCTAGATTAGTGGCTCAAGGATACAACCAAGAAGAAGGAATTGATTTTGATGAAACATTTGCACCTGTAGCTAGATTAGAATCTATTAGGATGTTGTTAGCATTTGCATGTTATAAAGATTTCGTTTTATTTCAAATGGATGTCAAAAGTGCTTTCTTAAATGATTATATTATAGAAGAAGTGTATGTTAAACAACCCCCTGGTTTTGAAAATGAAAAATTTCCAAATCATGTTTACAAATTATCAAAAGCCTTGTATGGTTTAAAACAAGCACCTAGAGCATGGTATGATAGACTTAAAAATTTCTTGTTGGATAACGGGTTTTTAATGGGAAAAGCAGATACTACTCTTTTTATTAAGAATAAGAATCAAGATATACTTGTTGTTCAAATTTATGTTGATGATATTATTTTTGGGTCTACTAATGAATCTTTGTGTAAAGAATTCTCATCTTGTATGAGTAAGGAATTTGAGATGAGTATGATGGGAGAACTGAAATATTTCCTTGGACTTCAAATCAAGCAAAACAATGAGGGAATTTTCATAAACCAAGCGAAATATGTCAAAGATCTGCTAAAGAGATTTGGCATTGATGACTCAAACACCAAGAGCACTCCAATGAGCACAACGATTAAGCTTGACAAAGATGAAAAAGGTAAAAAGTTGATATTAAAAAATATCGAGGTATGATCGGCTCTTTACTTTACTTAACCGCAAGTAGACCTGATATCATGTTTAGTGTATGTTTGTGTGCAAGATTTTAATCATGTCCCAAGGAATCTCATTTGCTTGTTGTTAAAAGAATTTTTCGTTATTTGAGTGGAACCATAGATCTTGGTCTTTGGTATCCTAGAGGAACTCATATAGATTTAACTTGTTATTCGGATGCCGATTTTGCTGGTTACAAAGTTGATAGGAAAAGTACTAGTGGAACTTGTCATTTTCTAGGTCATTCACTTGTTTCATGGTTTAGCAAGAAACAAAATTCGGTTGCACTCTCAACCACTGAGGCGGAATATATTGCCGCAGGTAGTTGTTGTGCACAAGCCCTTTGGATGAAACAAACTCTTAGAGACTATGGCATTAATCTTGAACAAATTCCTATCAAGTGTGACAATACTAGTGCCATAAATCTTTCAAAGAATCCCATTCAGCACTCTAGAACCAAGCATATAGAGATTAGACATCATTTCTTGAGAGATCATGTTCAAAAAGGTGATATTGCATTAGAATTTATCTCTACGGAAAAACAACTTGCCGATATTTTTACAAAACCCCTTTGCGAAGAACAATTTTCAAAAATTCGGCATGAACTTGGGATGATGAATTTTTCACATTAACATCTCTATTTATGTTATTAAGTCTATTAAAATTGTTTGCTTGGTGATTGTTGATGTTTATGAAATGGTTGAGCATGATAGATATGTGAGGTGTTTTATTCTTAATGCTTATGTGCTTCATGATATATGCTTGTTGGATGAATTATTTGCTTGAATTAATCATGTTTTAAATGTTTAAAATCATGATTCATGCATTAAATTGGCTCTTGATATGTTTCGGGATCACGAAATGATCTCGGGATTGGTCAAAAATAGCCGGAAAGCAAGTATAGTGCAGATAGGACAGCAACCAGGCGGCTAGCCGCCTGTTCCCAAGCTGGCAGCCGCTTGAATCATGAACCCGAGAGCAAGCGGCTAGCCGCTTGGTCACGGGTTCGGTCATTTTTTTTCTTCTTCCTTCTTCTTCTTCACTTGTTCTTCTTTGTTCCTCTCACTCTCCAAAACCATAAACACTCTCCTCCATTTCCATTCAATCTTTCTTCATTTCTCATCCATTTTTATGCACAAATCAATCATTCAAACCAATACCCATGCACTTCATCTTCTTTAAACACCTCTCAATCATGATTTCTCCACTCATTCATCATTTTCTCTCTCCCACGTGAATAGTACTTCTTCATTTTCATTTTCAAATCTCTTCATCTTTCCACCATTTTCTTGTTAAAATCAATCACTCAAACCATTAATCATCCATCACTCATCTAATTTTCACTCTCAAAACAACATTTCATCAACTCCTCTTACAAAAACCAAAATAAAAAATTCCATTATAACCGTTTCTCTCTCTTCATTTTCAAGTTTCTTCTAGTCAATTTTTGATTCAATCTTCATCATATATTCGCTCCATTCATCTCTAGGTTTGATTTGCTTGCCTTAAACACACCCATTTCACTCAAATTTTTCAAACCCGAAATTGCATCTTTTAAGCTCGTTTTCTTGCTAAATGGCGGGTGGTGACAAATCCAAGGGGAAACAAGTGGCCAAGAAGCGCAAGGAATATTATGGAAACTATTCAGAGTTTGTATTGACTCATTTTCCTCGTCCCTTGCATCGAAAAAGATTTCTCGACAATTTCATGCCAAGGTCGGTCATTCCTCCTTTCTTTGTCAATCTTAGTAATTTGGCGCATTTAGAAATTAGTGATAAATCTCTTAAAGATTTCCCTGTTACTATGGGATGGAAAAATATTTTGGTTGTTAAGGAGCAATATTATGAAAATTTAGTCAAAGTTTTTTTTATATGAATATGGATACGGATATCTCGGATAGAATTGTTACTAGTGTTGGGGGAGTCCGTATTGAATTTGATGTTGCTCTGTTAAATCGTATTCTTGGTACTCCAAATGATGGTTTGGAACTATATAGTGTTAGAGCCCAAATAAATTATCCTTGGTTTTCTATTGAAAATGCCGTTCAAAAAATTTGTCGACGACGTGATTTGTCCTCTGCGTTTTGTCGATCACCTTTGAAATCTCAAGCCTTACCTCTTCAAATTCGAATCCTTCACTATGTTCTTCATCATGTTATAACTCCTAGGTTTGGACATGCGGATGAAGTTAACCGCCTAGATGTAGCCATTTTGGACTGCATTCTTGAGGAAATGGTACTCAATGTTGGTTATATTATCCTTCATCACATGCTTAACACTCCATGTATAGCCAAACGATCCCTTCCCTATGCTAGTATTATCACTCGCATTCTCCAGTATTTCCGAGTACCAATAACCGAGCCAACCTTCTTGAATTCGAGGGAACTAGGAGATGAAGCAATAGCAAATTTGGGGTTTTATTGGAGGGACAATGGATGGCATAAAGATCGGAGAAACAAAAAGGTTACTGAAATGGCTCCTACAGATCATCGTTTCTTTAACAATGTCCTTCCACCACATCGGCTTCCTGATCTCAGTGCTCCACATCGCTCACATCCTCCACCTTCCGAGGGCCCTTCCCACTCTACTTCAGCTGATTCTGAGGATCCGATGCAGCAACTGTTGACTAAAGTGGATTCTCTTTCCGAGCAGCAAGGCAAACTTCAATCCCAGTTTGCAGCTTTTCAACTTCAGTCTATTTCTGAGCAAGAGCGTCTCTTTGAGCAGCAGCAGCGCTTATTTGATCAACAACATCGCCTCTTTGCTCAACAACAGCAGCTTCTTGATGGCCAGCAGCAACTTTTTGCTGCTCTTGGGTTTCCACCACCATCCTCTTCATCACATCCACCATCTCCTTAGAACTCTATTTTATTTTCAGTCATGTGTCACTCTGCACTAACATCTCTACATGCATTGTTGTTTTGTATTTGAGGATAATTGTTATTTGATATTTGGATATGTTGTGTTTGGTAGTTTATGTCATCTTGGATTGTTCTAATATCTTAGTTTATTACACGCTTAATTTACCTATGTTTCGTGATTAATTTTTGAGATGTTCTTTTGGGCATAAGCATAGATTTATAGTGATTTTGATGCTTGATGAATTGATGGGGTTGTTGGTTTGAAATAATTGTCTAAGCTTATATGGAAGTGTTTTTAATTATATTGTGTATTTAAGGATTTGTTCATTTTTAAGGGGAGACTTTGCCGAAATTTCTGTTCGCACAAAACGGGTAATATTTTCATCGAATTATTTTTGATGTCTTGGTTCAAATTGCATCTATCATTGTTTATATGATGAAGGGGGAGACAAATATGACTGGTCTGAGCATAAATTTCTAGTAATTTTGATGATGAAGGGGGAGAGATCATGTATTTTGAATACGGAAACATATAATATGTATTTTGATCTTGATGTATTTGTGCATGATTATGAAATATTGAGGGGGAGCTTACAAATTGTTATAGATCATATATTTAGGGGGAGTTTGTTCTTAAATTTGATTTATATGTTGAAGTCATATATGTCAAATATTAAAGGGAGTATATATGTCAAAATACATGAGATGTTTGTCATCATCAAAAAGGGGGAGATTGTTAGCCTAAAAGGCTACACATAATATAATTTTGATGATAACAAACATGTGTCTTAAATGTTTTTCACAAATTCACTAGTTTTTGAAGGGTAATATTTATGGAAGTGAATCAAGTGAAATCAAGTTCAAGACACTCCACGGACAACGGCGAAATCAAGAATAAAGTTTGGAGCTCAAAGGATAAAATTATTACGATAAATTCTTGTAAGCAGGTATAAATTAATTTATGCATGATTTAACATTTGAGAAGCTCTAAAGATTAATTCAATAGTTATTTTTCATAAACTAAAATATTTTATATTTATAAGATAATGTATTTTGTGGATTTGAGTAATTTGGACTTAAAAGAAAAAGTTTTATAAATCTTTGATTTCAATAAGTATTATTTTGAATTTCAAGTCGGACCTTTTTGCAAACATTTTAAATGATTTGGGCCATACTATAATTTATGAACATTTGGGACTAAAGCGAAAGATTTTGAAAGCTTTGATAAATATGGGTATTATGTTAAAAAGGATCTCTTTGAGTAATAATAATATTTTGGGGCCATATCATAATTTCAGAAAGTCTTGGAATACAATTGCTATTTGGAAATTCTGGAATTGGACCTATTTGTAAAGTTTTATGACGTTTTGGGCCATAGTATAATTATAGAAAGTTTTGGGCTAAAGTGTAATTTTTCTGAACAGTGGTACTGTAGCAAAATTCAAAATTAACGGTAATATCACTGTTACAAGCGGCTAGCCGGATAAATCAGCGGCTAACCGCTTGGTCATGGGATTTCGTCTATAACGGCTATTTAGTTTTTGAGTCTAACAATAAAAACTCAATCCCAACTTCTTTTTAAGGACAAATGCAAGTATAAACAAGGTCATACAACATATATTGAGCTTCCAAATCACAAATTATCATAGATTGAATCATTTTTGTGCTATTATTTGCATATTCACTCTTAAAGAGAGTTTTGTTGTAATCTTCTTTTTGTTATCAAATTGGTGAGTGAATAAGTGTGAGAAACACTTGTAAAAAGAGAGTGTGAGATAATCTCTTGATTGTAAAAGGTTTATTGACACCTTGGAAGTCAATTGTAAGAACTTGAAGCCTTGGGAGGCTTGGATAGTGAATCCTCGAGCTTGGTTGGCTTGGAGGCGTGGACGTAGGCGGGGATTGCCGAACCACGTAAAAATCCGTGTGTGTGATTTTCTCTTCCCTTACTCTTTTATTATTATGCTTGCTTGAATTTATTGCTTTCTACTCCATTAAGGTATTAGATTGATTTATTGTGCGAATTGTTTAGCATATCCTTTAAAAACCTAATTCACCCCCCCTCTTGGGTTGTACAACTTGTATTTCAAAAAAGTGAATCTACATTTTAAGATTAGAATTTCATTTCTTTTTCTCTTCTTTAAATTTTTGTAATTTAATTTTCAAGTTATTTTTCTTTGTAATTTTTCATTTATCTTGTTAATTTATTTTTTATTTATTTATTTTATTTAACATATTTTTTGTGTGTTTTCATAGTAAGATTGTAACAGCGTGACAAGGTTAGTACCGTAAATTCTCTTTTTTATTTATTTTTATTTGTTTTGTTCCTATTTTTTGTGTTCTTTGCAGGCATGGTCGAAAGCCATTATTACCAAATCTTGAACCTATAGATCTTGAACCTAAAAAACACTCCGCACACACAAACACGTTGCACTTAAAGATAAAATTAAAATGGATTTGCAACAACAACCACCACCACAGGAGAGGCCATTTAAGGACTACTTCAGTCCCTTAGCTAATTTGAGCACATCATGCATAAGATACCCAAATGTAGTTGCTAGAAGTTTTGAACTAAAACTTAGTGTGCTAAATTGTCTCTTAACATTCTATGGCCTAGAAAATGAGGACCCATATAATCATCTGAATGATTTTCATACTATTTGTCAAACTTTTAAATACGAGAATTTTTCAGATGATGATGTAAAACTTAGATTATTCTCATTTTCTTTAAAGGATAGAGCTCGTTCGTAGTTTAATACATTGCCTGCTAATAGCATTACATCATGGGAACAAATGGTAACAAAATTTTTGAATAAATACTTTTCAGTACATAAAACCAATACTATTCGCAGGAAAATTTTAGAGTTTACCCAGAGAGAAGACGAGCAGTTTTTCGAAGCATGGGAGCGATTCAATTGGCTACTTTTGAAGTGTCCACGTCATGGGTACGAGAAATGACACCAATGTCAATACTTTTTGGAGGGATTATTGTCACAAGTGCAAGAATGGCTAATGGCAACAAGTGGAGGAGAGCTAATGTCAAAAAGTGTATAAGAGATTTAGGAATTTTTCCACCGACAAATGGATAATTCTCAACAACGGAGTCGATCACTCAGGAATACTAAAAGAATTAAAGGAGTGAATGAGGTTCACATTGGCGAGTCAAGTTCAGGAATTAAAGAAGTCAAAGAGATAATTGAAGGTCTTTCTCGACAAATAGCATCGTTAACGACTGCTAAATCAACAGAGCCACATGACCATGACTTATACTCAGATCAAGCCAATGCCATCGGTGTCATGAGAAAGCCATTAAATTACAACCCATACTCCAACACATATAACCCTGGATGGAGAGACACCCCATTTTTCATGGTCTCAAGGATTCCAACAGAATGGACCAGCAGCTCCAGCTCTACCAATACAACCAATTCCTCAAGTTCCTCAAGTCTCTCAGTCCTCATTTAGACCATACAATCAAAACCAGAACTACTTTCAACCCAGACCATGGGAAGATGCATTCCAAAATTTCAAGAATGTTACTCACTCTACGATTGAGCAATAGAGCCGCACCATTGATGGACTACGAAATGAGATAAGAGGAGGCTTCAACTCACAAGCCCAATTAGTTTCAAGCCTCGAGAAGATGGTAGGACAACTTGCTTCTTCAGTTCAGACCTTGGCAATGACTGTTGAGAAAGGTAAATTTCCAAGTCAACCAGTGCCTAATCCTAAAGAAGTGCATGAAGTAAGTACCAGTTCACCACAGCACCATGGAGAGGTCAAAGCAGTCATGACCTTGCGAAAAGGAAAAGAAGTCAACAATAAAGTGGAGATGCCGACGACAAAAGAAAATCAAATTGTACCTGTGAATGTTGAAAACTCACCATCGGAGGAGAAAGAAGAAACCGACTTACGAGAATATGTTCCAAAAGCTCTATTTCCTCAGAGGTTGGCTAAAGGAAAGAAGGAAAAATCTACAGATGCGATTCTTGAAATCTTCAAACAGGTAAGTGTTAACATCCCTTTGCTTGATGCTATAAAACAAGTTCCATCTTATGCCAAGTTTCTTAAAGACCTTTGTACTAAAAATAGAAACATTCACGTTCAAAAGAAGACATTTTTAACAGAAAATATTAGTTCTATACTCCAACACAAAATTCCTCTAAAATGTAAAGACCCAAGCTTTCCCACTATCTCTTGTAGTATAGGGAACCACATAATTGAGAATACTTTATTGGATTTAGGAGCTAGTGTAAATTTGTTGTCTTACTCTGTATTCGTGAAACTTGGACTTGGAGAATTACACCCAACTCCAGTGGTGTTACAGTTTGCAGATTGATCCACGAAAATACCTCGTGGTATTATGGAGGACGTGCTTATCCAGGTAGATAAGTTTTATTTTCCTGTTGATTTCATTGTAATTGACACTCAACCAATCCAGGATTCAAGGAAGCACATCCCTATTATCCTCGACTGACCTTTCTTGGCAACTGCGGATGCTCATATTCAATGCAGAACTGGAAATATGCAGTTGTCCTTTGGAAACATGACTATGGAGCTCAACATCTTCAACATTGCCAAACAACTTCACAATGTAGATGGTGAAATTGTTGATGTGGATTTAATTGAAGCAGTAGTTGATGATACTTTTCTTTCAAACCTTAGTGATGACCCTTTACAAACATGTTTAACTCACTTTGGTTTAGATTTTGATGTTGACAGATCAGTCGATGAGGTCAACGCTCTACTGGACTCAGTACCAGCCATAGACACTAATAAATGGAAGTTAAGAGTTGAACAACTAGCACCATCAGGGAAGAAAATCATCTCATCATCAGAATCACCATCGAAACTCGAGCTCAAGCCATTACCCAACACTTTGGACTATGCATTTTTGGGAGAAGAAAGCACTCTACCGGTAATCATCTCATCATCCTTAAATGACGAACAAAAAGGTAAGTTGTTGGATGTTTTAAAAAAGCACAAATGAGCATTATGATGGACCATAGTCGACATAAAAGGTATAAACCCAACAGACTGCATGCATTACATTCACCTTGATGAAAATGTTAAATCTACTAGGGAAATGCAACGTCGGTTGAATCCTAATATGAAAGAAGTTGTTAGAACTGAAGTCCTCAAACTATTAGACGTAGGTATCATTTACCCCATTTCTTATAGTTCATGGGTCAGTCCTGTGCAAGTTGTCCCTAAAAAGTCAAGAGTCATAGTAGTTACCAATGCTGATAATGAATTAATACCCACTAGAGTGACTACAGGATGACGTGTATTCATTGATTATAGAAAGTTAAATTCTGTCACACATAAAGACCATTTTCCTTTACCATTTATTGATCAAATGCTTAATAGATTAGCAAGCCATGAATTTTATTGCTTTCTAGATAGCTACTCAGGATACAATCAGATTCCTATAGCACTAAAAGATCAAGAGAAAACAACTTTCACTTGCCCTTTTGGCACTTTTGCATATAAGATGATGCCATTTGGATTATGTAATACACATGCTACATTTCAACGATGCATGTTAAGCATTTTTTTGATATGGTTGAACGATTCCTTGAGGTCTTTATGGATGATTTTTTTATTTTTGGAGATTTATTTTATCAATATTTACATCATTTGACAAAAGTTCTACAGAGATATATCGAGAAAAATTGGGAGAAGTGTCATTTTATGGTAAAACAAGGTATAGTTCTCGGTTACATCATTTCATGCAAAGGTATTGAGTTTGACAAAGCCAAGGTGAATCTCATTTCCAATTTTCCTCCACCTAAAACAGTAAGAGAAGTAAGATCTTTCCTTTGGCATGCTGGTTTTTATAGACGTTTCATTAAGGATTTTAGCAAAGTTTCTAAACTCTTATGCAATTTACTTGCTAAAGATGTACATTTTTTCTTTGATGATTAATGTCTTGTAGCATTTGAAAAGCTAAAGCAATTGTTGACGTTATCACCCATCATTCAGCCACCAAACTGGAGCTTACCATTCGAGCTCATGTGTGATGCATCTGATTATACAGTAGGAGCAGTATTAGGACAAAGAGTTGATCGAATTCCCCATGTTATTTACTATGCTAGTATGACATTAAATGATGCACAGTTGAACTATTCAATTACTGAAAAAGAAATGCTGACAGTAGTGTTTGCATTAGAAAAATTTCGATCTTATCTCATTGGTTATAAAATTATTGTGTTTACAGATCATGCTGCTCTAAAATATCTTCTCATAAAGAAAGATGCAAAAGCTAGATTAATTCGTTGGGTGTTGTTTTTGTAGGAGTTTGACTTAGAATTCAAAGATAAGAAAGGGACATAAAATGTTGTGGATGACCATCTCTCTCGTCTTCATTTTGACACAATAATGGAACCATTACCGTTGAATGAGTCATTTCCAGATGAACAATTAATGAGTGTGGAAGTATTACCTTGGTATGCTGATATTGTTAATTATCTTGTTACAGGTAAACTTCCAGAGTATTGGGCCAAGCAGGACAAGGCTAAATTTTTTGCGGAAATAAAGAATTTTTTCTGGGATGACCCCTATTTGTTCAAGTATTGTGCAGATCAAATTATTAAACGATGTGTCCCGGAAAATGAATTTCAAAACATCTTTTCGTTTTGCCATGAACAAGCTTATGGAGGCCATTTCAGTGTTAAGAAAACAGTAACAAAAGTTCTACAATGTGGTTTCTATTGGCCAACTATATTTCGAGATGCTTACACCTTTTGCTCTTCATGTGATAGGTGTCAACGAATAGGGAGCATTACACGAAGGAACATGATGCCACTAAATCTAATTTTAGTGGTTAAGATTTTTGATGTGTGGGGTATCGACTTCATGGGACCCGTTCTCCCTTCTTTTGGCCATCAATACATATTGGTTGCTGTTGACTATGTATCGAAATAGGTACAATCAATTCCATGCAGAACCAATGATCATAAAGTGGTGATAGGGATTTTGAAAAGCAACATTATTTCACGCTTTGGATTCCCTCGAGCAATAATTAGTGATGGTGGTGCCCACTTTTGCAACAAATCATTCAAAACACTTTTGACAAAGTACTCCATCTCTCATAAAGTGGCGACCCCGTATCATCCGCAAACCAGTGGCCAAGTGAGATCTCTAATCAAGAAATAAAGCACATATTAGAAAATACTGTGAGGCCAGACAGAAAAGATTGGTCATTAAGAGTTGATGATGCATTATGGGCATATAGAACGGCTTTGAAGACCCCAAGTGGGATGTCACCCTACAGGCTAGTATATGGAAAAGCTTGCCACCTACCTGTGGAACTCGAGTATCGTGCGTACTGAGCCATCAAGAAATTCAATTTTGACATGCAGCAAGCTAGCTTAGAAAGAAGATTACAGCTGGTAGAACTTGAAGAAATTTACGATGATGCATACGAAAATGCCAAGATTTACAAGCAACGAATGAAAGTCTTTCATGATAAGCAGATTATGAGAAAATCTTTTACTTCAGGTCAGAAAGTGCTTTTATTCAGTTCTTACTTGCACCTATTCCTAGGTAAGCTACGTTCTCGATGGTCTGGCCCCTTTATTGTTCATACTGTTTTTCTACATGGGGCAATTGAAATTAAGGACCCAAAGAACAGTGTCACATTTAAAGTTAATGGTCAAATATTAAAGCCACATTTAGAGTACCAACCACATGGAGAGGACATCGAAATAAATTTAAGTGACCCACCATATTTGAATTGAGATTTTTCTGTCTTTTCGGTAATTTGATTTTTTCTTTCTTTTTATTATTCTTTTGCTAATTGAAATTATTTGTGTATAAGTGTGATTGTTTAACCATTAAGTTTTCTTTTATCATTGTTAATCATGAGTGTCATAGCTAAACAGTTCCTCCTGGACATTCTTATACCACTTCAACGTGTAAAATCTCATCTCAAGAGGTAGATTCGATTTTGTAAAACACATCGTATTTGGGCTCTACAACCACCAGAGTTAGTATCCCACGTTGAGGATTTAGAAAAACAACTCAGAGACATTAAGGGAGGTATCTTCGACATCCAGTTGGATTTAGAGGTAAATTCTATAAGACGACGATTGTAATTTTCTTTGTGTATTTTTGTTTGTTACTTCATTTGTGTGTTTTAGTTTGTCACCCTGTCAAGTGGCGGATAACGGTACTCCGTGACAATCAAGTCGGTTACTTCAATTTCCCATAATAATTGATATTCTGAGACGAAGGAATAGACAACAACAAGATTTTAGCAAAGCTTCACAATCGATTTCCTTCACTTCCTCAGAATGCCCTCCTTACAATCTATAAAACTCGGTCTCAACGCATGCGATTGCTCAGGAGGAATAACATACCTGCTGATATCCGCTGGTTAATCGAGGCCAAAGTACGCTTGGCAAGTGAGTTACCTCTTAAATTTATTGTATACATGCCTGGTTGTGGTAAAGGAAATTACGTAAGAAAGCAAAGAGCTCGAAGAATTTCGGTTGTTTGTCATATGTGTGCCAGAATGCGATGCGATAAAAAACCATGTTCTTTAGGAATGATGTCTGATAATAAAGAAGATAAGATTTAATTCATTAGGGATGACTTGAATAAGGAGTCATTGGATGATATCCTTTTGTCTCTTGAAACGCATCCCAGTGGATATGTGCAAGAAGCGATTCTCCAGTTATGGCCATTATTCTAGAAAGAGCATGCATGATATAGTCTAGGGAATCTGACTATAAACGACCCTGTTTGCCAGTTTATAAGAAAACTGGATAAGAAGCCTACCTCGACCCATAGAAGGCGTTGAAGCCGTTTCTGGACGTAAAACTAAAGGAAGATGTGAGCCATAGTCGCAAATACCTGTAAATATCCTTTTCTTTATTGTTGTTTTATCTTATTGTTGTTTTATCATTCACATTATTGTCTTTAATAATTTTATTTTATCATTGTTTGCTTTTTTCCTTTTTACTGTTTCCTTTTTGACTTTCTAGCCATGTGCTTTACACGTTAATTGACACTGACATGCTACCTCATACACAACTGTGAACCATTGTCTCCAAGATCCTTAAATATGATTCTTTTTGTTAGTATTCACAAATTGATTTTGAGAAGTATCCCAATGGAAGTTATTCCCAATAAACAATTCAAGAATATTTGTGTGCTTTCTGGATTTAACTATGGCAAACATAAAGAGTTCGTTGAGGCAGCCATAGATCTTGGTCGAAGTATAGTAGAGAGAAAATTACACTTAGTGTATGGAGGAGGTAACTGAGGGTTATCAAAATTGGTCTTAGAAGCTGCTTTTGTTAGAGGAAGTCAAGTGTTAGGCATCATCCCACGAGCCCTAAAACTTTTGGGCAGTTTGTCTGACTCACCGACTGTAGAAGAATTAGTCGTCTTAGGTATGTAAGAAAGAATAACTGAAATGCTTAATCATGCTGATGTTTTACTTTTTTACCAGGAGATCTTGCAACTCTAGAGGTACTTATTACATTAGTATCTTGGGCCCATCTGCACATTTATCAGAAATCCATCGGTTTATTAAATGTCAATAACTTTTATGATGGCTTTATCACATTTCTTAACCATGCAATAAAAAACTATTTCATTCCTTCCACAGTGAAAAAGCTTTTTATTTGTGCTCACACTGCTAATGAGTTACTTGATCGGTTACAAGCTTATAAACCAGAGCCAGATCCCAGGACCTTGGTGTTGGAGTATCCAAATAATGATGGTAACAGTAGCCGCAGTAAGAAGTACAAATTAGATTTAACTTTCCACATGTAAATATTTTCTTCTGTATTGCATCACCTAGGTGATGTTTTCTAAACTCTATTTCTTTCCTTTAAAACATTGAGGACAATGTTTCGTTCTGGTTGGGGGGAGGGAATAGTCGACAATTATGGAATCTTGGTTAAGTTTTTACTAATTTTTTGTTGTAGAAACTAACTGTTGCTAACTTTTTATGTTGAAGATGGTTGAATATGGAGTGTAATTACTCTAGAAACACATATTCTTCGTTTAAAAATAAAAAAATAAAAACTAAAAAAAAATTTCCAGGTATTTTTTTTCTTTATTAAGCTTTGATATTTATTTTTTTTCTTCTTTTTAATTTCTCTTTTATAAATATACATTTTCAAAATTTTGAGTCGAAGATGGTTGAATATGAAGTGTAGCGCCTCTAGAAACGCATCTTCTTAGTAAAAAAAAAATCATTTTCTTTTTCTATCATTTTAAGTGTAACTTTTCTAATTAGTTTTTCTGCATCATTTTCACATTTTTGCATGCATATTTTCCTTTCATGTTTAGAATAAGTTGGGGGGTAGAATGTTGTTTGAAAAAAAAAATTGTGTGATTTTTTTTAACATTAGATGATATGATGAATTTCAATTTTTAGTATTTGTATTATCTTTGGTCTTAAGAGATGTTACACCATATTTGCTACTCTACATATTGATGTCGGAGGCAAATATGAGTTGCTTGAAGGTTTGAGCCTATCATTTTTCTTGGAGCATAACCCTTTATACACGATCTCTAGATTTCTTTTGAGTTAAACCTAAAAAAAAAAGAAGAAAAAATGTGTGTTGCTACATCCGAAGGCTCATCTAACTAGTAGATATGGAAGAGTGTTTAGAGCCCTAAAAGACGATGGAAAGGCCATCTTTGACCAGTTTGAACCCTTTTAGCCATCATTTTTATGAAATATCCATAGTTAACCCTTTTGAACCTTTAAAAAAAAAACTTTTCTTTGTCAAACTTATCATCTTGACCCACTTCTATTTGAAGTATTACCCGATATCTTACATGTTTCATCGCCTATTTATGTTTGATAAAAATGTAAATAATTATTTTGCTCAGTGAAGTTGTGCAAAAAAAAAATAAATAAAAAACCAAAAAAATTACTGTTTCAAGAAAAAAAAACAATAATAGGTGAAATCCACCTTGCAACTTTCCAAATATATATATATATATATATATATATATATATATATATATATATATATATATATATATATATATATATATATATATATATATATAAGCTATGCACCACCGCCACAACAATCATGGCCGGTACTAGCCTCCTGTAAAGCTTCTTCAAATGATTCAACAAGAAGAGTTTGATGATGACTTAGGTTTACCACCTAATGGATCTTGGATATTATAGAATAATCCTTCCGGTAGAAAAGCAATATATATATATATATATATATATATATATATATATATATATATCCTCAAACATACACTTTGTTTTCTTTATTTTCCCTCCTTTGCTAGCCATGTCCATAGCCTACGTTACATCCTAATAAAAGTCCTTTTTGATTTTAGGGAACTATGGTCTGAAATAGAAGCTAGTTATATAGGCTAAAAAGATGTAGTGGTGCATAAAAAAAAAGTAAAAAAGAGAAAAAAAATTAAATAAATAAATTGGGTTGACTAACATTTTATTTGACTTGAGATCATATTATTTTTAAGCTGAGGGCATATTTCGTTCATCTTAGGAAGAGCGTGTGATATTACTTCTTTATAATCTTCTCTTAATTACCATTCATTGGAGTGACTATTTTTTTGGCTTTAATTTCTTTGTGAGAGTGTCACCACTACCGGTGAGATTTTGGGGTTTTGACATGTCATTCTTGAAAGTAGTTGTGACAAAGTCTACTGGGCTGATTCATGTTGATAGTTGATGTGGGTGTGATGTTTCTTTAGACTGGAGATAATGCTTATACTTTTATTTGATTGCTATCATTAGTCTGGTTGAATAAACACAAATGTTTTTAAAAAAATCATTTTAGATTTGAATTTTGTTTTCGTTTTATTTGCTAGGGACTAGCAATAAGCTGGTTGGGGAGTGTGTTGAGTGTTAGAAAGTGTATATTTATAAAGGAGAAAATCGTCATTCTGTATTTCAAGTTGAAATGCTTTTATTTGATTACTATCCAAGCCTTTCCAAGGCTTCAAATGTTTACAATTGACTTCCAAGGTGTCAATGAACCTTTGCAACAAGAGATTATGCCCCAATCTCTTCACTCAAGTGTTTCCCACACTTATACACTCACAAATTTATGAGGAAATGAAGATTACAATCAAATACTCTCTTAAAGAGTAGATTTACAAAATGAAGAACAAAGATGATTCAATAAATGATGATTTACGAAATTGAAGCTCAATGTATGTTGTATGCCTTTTGTTTGTCCGTGCTAAGATTGCCAAAAATGATTTGGATTTAAGTTTATATAGTTGAAACTTAAAAACTAGCCGTTATGCACTTTTTGCTCATAACCAGATTACCGTTTATGGTATCTGGAATTCTGCTTGCATGTTACCGTTAAGGCAAAAATTTGAATTTTTTGAATATCCGGAATGCCGCTTGTGATATCCGGATTGTCGTTTATGCTCCAGAAGCTTTCTGCCCCATAACCGGACTTTTGTTTAGTACAACCGGATTGTCGTTTATGCTCCAGAAGCTTTCTACCCTGTAACCGAAATTCCGTTTAGCACAACCGGATTGCCGTTTATGCTCCAGAAGCTTTAGCATACATGAATCGAATTCCGTTTAGCACAACCGGATTGCCGCTTTCCATTCGGTTGAATTCTGCCCAGTAACCGGAATTCCGTTTAGCTTATCCGGAATGCCGCTTGCTACAGTAACGGTACATTGCACTGTTTGCTAAAATTACATTTTGACCCTAAAACTTTATGAAACTATGGTATGGCCCAAAATGTTATAAAAATTTACAATTAAGTCCAATTTTAGAATTTCTTAATAATACTTTGTGAATCCTAAAACTTTCTGAAATTATGATATAGCCCAAAATGTTATGAAATGTTTCAAATAAATCTTTCTTTAAAATTTCAAGCAATACTTGTTGATGTCAAAGTTTTCAAAATTCTTTCAATTAAACCATAAACTTGAAAAATAACCAATTTCATAAAATCATTTTTCCATTAGATATAAAACCTTTATAATGTGAAAATAATAATTTATTTAAAATGTATGAAAAATAATTTAAGCTTTCAAAAACTTAATCATTCTTAATTTTGTTTGTTATCATCAAAATCAACATTATGTTAACATAAATGTTAACACAAGTTTTACTAACATTTTCATTTTTATATATTTAACCTTCTTGTGATTTAATTATGTGTGTTTTATTTTAATAAAATATTTTATGTATTTTAGGGGCATCGTGGTTATTTCACAATGAACGAGAGATCAGACGGCAAAACAAACATCACTTTTGAACTCAGGACAGTCGAAAACCTTACGAGGAGCATAAAAGGAAAAATGTCACTGTTCACATGTACGATATTGTCCCTGTTACTGTTCATGACACTGTTCACACATACGGAATGATGACGTGGCATTGACCGATGATATGACATTGACTGATGAGGTGTCACGATTCTATTGGACAAAATTCTTATGCACTGTTGATCGGTGACGTGGCAGCATGTTAGTGGACCCAAAATTGCGCGTACGGTACATGCATATATACATAATTATTTTCAACCAAACCGCATCACTGTTCAAGTTGGTTGACTGTTCAAACCGCGTACTGTTGACTGATGACGTGGCGTAATCCTAAGCGTCCAAACTGTTTTTAATCTGATGACAATGATTTACTTAATGTATCTATAAAAAAGGGGTCTTTCTCCCCTAATTTGATACCCCTGAATCCATTTTTAGGCTTCATTTTCTGTAATTCTTTCTCCATATTGTATTTTCTATGTATTTTAATAAATTTTCATTTTGCCCCTAATTCAACTATGAGTAGCTAATTTTCTTTCAAACTTGAGTTGAAGGGGAAGTCTCAACATGTGTCATGGGCTTTATTTGGTAAATTTATTTTCTCTTCCCCTCTAATTTTTGTGGATGTTTTGACTTTTCTTCGACAAATAATAATAATCTTGTCTAGATACCGCCCTAGTTTCACCGGCACCCTAGTACAAGGTTATTATTATTTGGCACGATCAGCCCTTATCACCATATTGATTAGAGTGTGGTTTATGAGGCGTGGATTCCCCCCTCATGATTTAAATAGCACTAATAAGGAATATTTAGCTCATGGTGCATGTTGTTACGGATCTAGATATCCAAGCGCTTCAATTATAATAGTTTTCTCTTCAATTTATTCCCCCCATTTAAATTCTAGGATAATCTAAATCAATTTCACCACAATCCAATCACCCATTTAAAAAATTAATTGTACGTGTAATTAAAATTCACCTCCTCGTGGGATCGACACTCGTCACCGTTAATCTATTCTACAATAGATTCGTGCACTTGCGAGTTAAATAAAATTTGTACAACAGTTGCTGTTTAAATATGATGACATCAGAGGGGTAATCTAATCTTTGCATGTGATACAAGTGATAATTTAAGGATATATAAGTGGTAATAAGAGATTTTAAAGGTATACAAGTGATAATTTTCAACGGTAAAATCGTCAATTCACTATAGTCACTATAGTTCCATGAACTTTCAAACAGCAGCTAACAGTTTAATGGTCAGTAGATAACTTTTGTTAATTTAAGGTGGATGATTGATACAACCTTAAAGTGTTGTAATATTTTTTATAAAAGTGCAAATTTAAGGTATACGAGTGATAATTTCCCAATTTATAATTATGATTCTGTATAATCTATTTGTTATGGGCCATGACATATTTGTAATATTATATTATAATAGGACGGTGAACCATTGAAAAGTATGAATTTCAGTTTATTGGCTTTTTTGGTTGCTGTATTTGTAATTTTGAAATTTGTTTATGGACCATGACCATACTTTTCTATGATTTTTTTAATTATAAAACAAAAAAACCATATGGGCTAAACTGTGTTTAACTTGTATGGCCTTATGTATGTTCAACTTTGTCTATTTCACAAAGGCGTTGTGACATTAGACAATCTTCTGAGCATGTTATGTTCTTTGTTTGTTTTATAAATATGTTAGGAACATTAATTGTTAAGCTAGAAATTGATAAGTCTTGGATTTACTGTAATCGATTATCACTAGAATATGAAAATGGTGTCCAATAATTTATAAATTTTGCTATAAAAAATGCCGAAGGCAGTATTGTCATTAGATATCCATGCCTTGATTGTGGGAATTTATCGTTTGAAACACCTACAACTATATAAGATCATTCATATATGCATGGTTTTGATGTAAAATATGATAATTGGTTTTAGCATGAGGAGGATATTCGTAAAAGTCCTTCTCCCAAAAAGAAAAACATTTTTAGCCACAAAATATAGAGTTTGACAATAATAATGAGTTAGAAATGATTAACGATGCTTATAAGGGTTGTAGTGGGGACCTTAAGGCATTTAAAGAGCTACAAGAACAAGCTGAGAAACCTTTATGCCTAGGATGCACAAGTTTACTAAGTTAGGGTTTTTAATGAAATTGTTCAATGGCAGTAGTTTTATTGCATTGTTGAGTGTTTTGGCCAATGGTTTACTTGAAAATAATGAAATTTCAACCTCTATATATGAGGCCAGAAAACTAATGTCACCTTTGGGCTTAGAATATGTTAAAATTCATGCTTGCCTAAATAATTACATACTCTACGGAAAAGAGTATGAAAGACTTTCTAAATGTTCTACATTTGGGTTATGTATATGGAAGAAAAATGATAGTTGATAACTCTATGAAATGAGAGTTATTATGGCACTTTTAGAAGTTGATAACTCTATGAAATGAGAGTTATTATGACACTTTTAGACTTAAATCAATAATAATTAGAGAGTAAATGATGTGCTTTTATTGCATTTCAGTTATGTTTTGCATGAACATCCATTTTAGTTTATTTTTAATAAATTGAGTTGTTTTAGAATAATTTATTCTTATATTATATGCATAATTGTAAGTGACTGAAAGCTCACAGTTTAAGGAAGGAATACTACTGCAAAAGACTTGCAGAGACAATGAAAGTACTTGGCTATAGAAGAATTGAAACAAGTTTGAAATAGTGAAGATGCTGTAGCAATCCTGAAGTAATGACGAATTGGATTTCGCGCGCATCAACTAAAAGATTGCGATCTAGAGTTTCCAAAAATGGAGGATACGCTCTATCTACTTTCAATTGCCTTAATTTTGAGTTATAAAAGGAGCACGCTTGTACACAAAAAGAGAGAGCTGAAACCCAAGGAAAATACCTCAAAGAAACAACAAGAAAATAGAAATCAAGAAATAGATTGGAGGTTGTGATATAGGAGAAATCGCAGAAATCAATCAGAAATCAATTCTTCTTATTATCTTCTTTTTTTTATTTATTTATGGGGATGTATTTGATAGCTGAGACTATTTTATTTACTGCTCTATCGCAAATCATGAACTAAATTCTATTGTGGTTGAGAGGTAAACGATCTTAATGGATATTTGACTGATATATGTATGTTGCTCTATGTTTGCTATAGCATTTTGTCTTAATTGTGTTTATCTCAAAAAGGTCTAACTTAATGGATCTCATTAAGACAATATTTGGTTTAGATTGGGTTCCTAAGTTGAGTTAATCTCAATTTGAATAGGGATATACTTGATCTAAAATTAGTGATGAACTAGACATAGAGATTTACCTTATAGGGTAAATGAAACCTAGAACGTTTAATGCTATATTTAATGTTGGCGTAACAATTGGTCATTGTTAGGTTGCATTAGATATAAGATATCTAACAGGCGACAACTGAAGGTGCATGAGAGATTTTACCCAGTGCTGTAGTAGATACTGTAGCAACAATACTATAATTGAAAATATAGTTAAAGCTATTAAGTGAGTTTATTGACTCAACTACTATATTCCCATTGGTTACATCTTCGTGTTTGATATGAGAATTTTCTTTATTGTGTTTTATTTGTTGCATTTTTATTTTAAGTAGTTTATTAGTTTCATAACTAGTCTTATTTTAATTTAGAGCACAACTGCACTGTTAAGGTTGCTGTAGCAAATATGATAACATCAATCTGTGTGGAGACGGTCTGAATACTCATCAGTATATTACTCGTTGTGTACATTTGTAAATTGACACCATAGCATTAGAAATTGCACACCAAGTTTTATGGTATTTTCCTCCTATACCTAGGTTTAGGCGTATGTTTCTGTCATTAGAATCTACTAAGAACTTGACTTGGCATGCAAATGAGAGGGTAGTTGATGATAAATTTCGACATTTGGCTGACTCACCATCTTGGAAATTAGTAGATAAGAAATGGCCAACTTTTGCATCCGATCTTAAAAACCTTCGTTTAGCTCTATCAGCTGATGGAATCAATCCGTGTAGTTCTCTTAGTAGTACATTTAGCTGCTGCCCAATAATTCTTATAACTTATAATCTTCCACTATGGTTATGCATGAAACGAAGATTCATGATGTTATCCCTTTTGATTTCTAATCCTCAACAACCAGGTAATGGCATTAATGTGTATTTGCATCCTCTTATTGAGGATTTGCAAAGTTTATAGGATGTTGGGATGGAAGCATATAATGCGTATAGAAATGAGTACTTTAATTTATGGGTTATTTTACTATGGACAATAAATTACTTTTAGGTATACCGAAATTTAGTGGGATGCACTATTAAAAGGTATTATGCCAGTCCATATTATGGTGTAAAACACCAAAATGTAGACTTAAACACAATGGTAAAAATGCATACACTAAGCACCAGTTTTGGCTTTTTCATGGTCATGAATTTAGATTATGAGCAAAAGCCTTTGACAATAGTGTGTGTGGTGATCCCCCTTTGAAACTGTTGAACATGGATGAAATTTTCCAACTGGTTGAGTGTATTAATAATACATGGGGAAAAAGTAGTAGCAAAAAGTGGAAAAGTGAAAAAAATAATGATCTCGTGTAGTGGAAGAAAAAATCCATATTTTATAATTTAGAGTATTGGAAGCACTTACTTGTGCGGCATCAATTAAATGTTTGCACATTGAAAAAATATGTGTGAGAGCATTTATGGTACATCAGTGGCAGACCCAGGAAATAAATTCAAAAGGGGCTTAATATAAATTGATAAAAAAAAATTTGAGAAGATAATAAAAGCCAACTAAAAAAATAATAAGTAAAATATTCAATTTCATTGACATAATCATTTTTAAAACTTCTTCAACTGTTCTCAACGTATTTTCATATTTTGAAAATGTCGAATAATAGCTTTATTGTCAATACAAGCAAATGTATATTTTTCTATGTACACAACTAGGTTATCATTCAGCCATTGATCACCTATCTAGTTTCGAAGTCGATTCTTCACAAAATTCATGGCTGAAAATACTCTCTATAGTGGCAATAGCTACAGGTAGAATTAAAGCCAATGTAACCAATTGGTAAATTAATGGATACACCTTGTCCTTTTTAGTCTTAACCATTGTCCTTGCAAGTTCACCAATCCCTTTCAAATCTGAAAATTCTGCACTAGATCGTAAATCGGTAATGTAAACATCAAGTTGCATCTCAAGTACTACAAGATCTATTGTATAAAAATCTTTAGAATAAAATTCAGCAAGTTGCAGTAATTTTTCCTTGTCAAAAGCTGCAAACAAATCATTGGGACATAAACAAGCCAAACAAATAAGCAACTTAGTATTTGACTCATTGAAACAATTATTTAGCTCTTAAAGTTGCATGTCTAAGACAACATAAAATAACTTAACTCGATACCGGTGTAAATTTGTGATCTCTCGAGCTTTACGATGCGATCGCCTTAGATTCAAAACAAATTATCCATGTCTAAAATATCGATATCATGCTTGCTATAGAAAGTAGAAACCTGACCAAATAAAGAATCCTATCCACTATCTCTCAACTTCTGAAGGTTATGATTATAAACTTCAACTAATTTTACAGTATTCAAAATATCTTGATCTTTCCTTTGTAGTGCTCGTGACAAGTGTTGTGCAAATTTTGTTGAACTCGCAAGCGCACGAATCTATTGTAGAATAGATTAACGGTGACGAGTGTCGATCCCACGAGGAGGTGGATTTTAATTGTGTGTAGAATTAATTATGTAAATGGGTGGTTGTATTTGTGAAGAAATTGATTTAAAGGATGCTAGAATTTAAATTGGAATGACGAAATTAAATTAAAATGGAAACTATTGAGATAAAGCACTTGGGTATCTGGATCCGTATCAACATGCACCATGGGCTAAATAATCCATATTAATACCAATTAAATCATGAGGGGGGAATCCACACCTCATGAACCACGCTCTAATCAATATGGTGTCAAGGGCTTATCGTGCCAAATAATAATAACCTTATACTAGGGTGCCGGTAAAACCAGGGCGGTAACTAGACAAGATTATTATTATTTGTCGACGAAAAGTCAAAACCTTCACTGAAATTAGAGGGGAAGAGAAAATAAATTTACCAAATAAAGCTTATGACACATGTTGAGACTTCCCCTTCAACCCAAGCTTAAAAGAAAATTAGCTACTCATAATTGAACTAAGGGTAAAATGGGAATTTATTAAAATACGTAGAAAATACAAGATGGAGAAAGAATTACAGAAAACTAAGCTCAAAAATGAATTGGGGGTGTCAAATTGGGGGAGGCCCCTTTTATAGATACATTGAGTGAATCATGGCCATCGGATTAAAAATAATTTGGATGCGAGATTGCGCCACATCATCAAAGGAACAAGAACACGGTTTGACCACGGGTTTGACCACGCGGTTTGAACAGTAACACGGTTTGCACACGGTTTGAACGAAGAAGCGATGTCCGAACGATTGTCGTGAGCGATATCCATGAGCAATGACCGAACATGTGAATAGTGCCGTACGTGTGAACAATGCCATTTTTCCTTTTATGCTACTCTTAAGGTTTTCGACTGTCCTGAGTTCAAAAGTGACGTCCGTTTTGCTATCCGAAATCTCGTTCATTGTGAAATGACCATGATACCCCTAAAATACACAAAATACTTAATAAAAACAAAACATATATAATTAAATAACAAAGGACTTAAATAAATAAAATTAGAGATGTTAGTGAGATTGAAAGTGTAAAATGATGAATTTCTCCTTTATAAATATACACTTTCTAACACTCAACACACCCCAACAGACTTATTGCTAGTCCCTAGCAAATAAAGCGAAAATAAAATTCAAATCCAATTTTTTTTTTTTAAACAAACTTGTTTATTCAATCAGACTAATGATAGCAATCAAATAAAAGTATAAGCATTATCTCCAGTCTAAAGAAACATCACACCCACATCAACCATCCACATGAATCAACCAAGTAAATACAGCTACTTTCAAAAATGACATGTCCAACCCCAAAATCTCACCGGTAATAGTGACACTCTCACAAGGAAATTAAACCCAATAAAAATTGTCACTTCAATGAATGATAAATGAAGTGAAGATAGTAAAGAAATAATATCACACACTCTCACCAAGATGAAGGAAATATGCCCATAGCTTAGAAATAACACGATCTCAAGTCAAACAGAATATTAGTCAACCCAATGTATTTTTTTTCTTTTTTTTTTAATTTATTTTTTTTATGCATTACTACATCTTTATAGCCCATATAACTAGCTTCTACTTCAGACTATAGTTCCCTAAAATCAAGAAGGACTTTTATTAGAATATAACGTAGGCTAGGGACATGGCTAACAAAGAAAGGAAAATAGAGAAAACAAAATATATGTTTGAGAAAAATAATATCTTTTGGAAACTAAAAAAATGCATTTCACTTATTTATTATTGTATTATATCTCTCTCTCTCTTTTTTCTTTTCTTTTTTTTAGAGAATTTTTTTTCTTTTTTTTTCTTTGCTTTCTCTTTTTTTTTCTTTTTTTTTCGGTATTGCACAACTTTACTAAACAAAACAATTATTTATATTTTTCTCAAACATGAATAGGTGATGGAACTTGTAAGATATCAGGTAATACTCCAAATTGGAGTGGGTGAAGACGATAAGTTGACAAAGAAAAGTTTTTTTTTTTAATAAAAGGCATAAAAGGGCTAACTATGGATATTTGACATAAGGGATGGCTAGAAAGGCTCAAACGGGTCAAAGACGGCCTTTCCATCATCTTTTAGGGCTCTAGATACTCCTCCATATCTACTAGTTAAATGGACCTTTAAATGTAGCAACACATTTTTTTTTTTAACTTTTTTTTTTTAAAGGGTTGACTCCAAAGGAATCTAAAGATCATGTATAAAATAATAATACTGCTAAGCCGTATGAAGAATGGGCAAAAAGGGTTACTCTCCAAGAAAAATAATAGGCTCAAAAGCTCACTTGGTATTTATTATGACATGTCAATTCTTTCAAGCAACTCATATTTATCTCCGACATCAACATGTAGAGTAGAAAACATAGTGTAACATCACTCAAGACCAAAGATAATACAAATACTAAAATTCGAAAATCATCATGTCATCCAAAAATAAAAACAAAATCACACCATTTTTTTTTTAAACAACATTCTACCCCCCAACCTATTCTAAACATGAAAGGGAATTATGCATGCAGAAATGTGAAAATGATGCAGAAAAACTAATTGAAAATGTTACACTTAAAATGATAGAAAAATGATTTTTTTTTTAACTAAGAAGATGCGTTTCTAGAGGCACTACACTCTATATTCAGCCATCTTCGACTCAAAATTTGAAAATACATATTTATAAAGGAGAAGTCAAAAAGTTAGAAAGATCACACGAAAAATAAGAAATTTTTTTTTCCATTATTTTTTTCCTTTTTTTTTTTTACTAAGAAGATGCGTTTCTAGAGTAACTACACTCCATATTCAGCCATCTTCAACACAAACTTGATTAACATTAGTTTCTACAACAAAAAATTAGTAAAAACTTAACCAACATTCCACAATTGTCAACTATCCCCTCCCCCCAACCAGAACGAAACATTGTCCTCAATGTTTTAAAGGAAAGAAGTAGAGTTTAGAAGACATCACACAGGTGGTGCAACACGAGAATAAAATATTTACAAAGCGGAGATTTAAATCTAATTTGTACTTTCTACTTCTTATTGTTACCATCGTTATTTGTACACTCCAACACCAAGGTCTTCGGATCTGGCTCTGGTTGATAAGCTTGTAACAGATCAAGTAGCTCATTAGCAGTGTGAGCACAAATAAAAAGCTTTTTCACCGTAGAGGAATGAAGTAGTTTTTATTGCATGGTTAAGAAATGCGATAAAGCCATCATAAAAATTATTGACATTTAACAAACCGATGGGTTTCTGATGAATGTGCAGATGAGCCCAAGATGCTAAAGTGATAAGTGCCTCTAGAGTTGCAAGATCTCCTGGTAAGAAAATAAAAGCATCAGCATGATTAAGCATTTCGGTTATTCTTTCTTGCATACCTGAGACAACTAACTCTTCTCCAGTCGGTGAGTTAGACAAGCAGCCTAAAGGTTTTAGGGTTTGTGGTATGATGCGTAACACTTGACTTCCTCTGACAAAAGCAGCTTCTGAGACCAATTTTGATAACCCTCGGTCACCTCCGCCGTACACCAAGTGTAATTTTCTCTCTGTTATGTTTCGACCAAGATCAATGGCTGCCTCAAAGAACTCTTTATATTTGCCATAATTAAATCCGGAAAGCACACAAATGTTCTTGAATTGTTTATTGGGAGTAGCTGCCATTATGATACTTCTCAAAAATAATTTGTGAGTGTAAACGAAAAGAATCATATTTAAGGATCTTGGCGGCAATGGGTCACAGCTGTGAATGAGGTGTCATGTCTATGTCAATTAATCGTGTAATGCACATGACTTGAGAGTAAAAAAGAAAACAGTAAAAAGGAAAAGCAAGTAATGACAAATATAAAATTACTAAAGACAATAATGCAAATGGTAAAACAACAGTGAAATAAAACAACAGTAAAGTAAAAGGATATTTACAAGTAGTTGCGGATCGTTGTGGCTCACATCTTCCTCTGGTTTACGTCAGAAAGCGGCTTCAACGCCCTCATGGGTCGAGGATAGGCTTCCCATCCAGTTTTCTTATAAAGCGGCAAACAGGAGTCGTTTATAGTCGATTTCGAGGCTGTATCGTGCATGCTCTTTACGGAATGATGGCCATAAGCGGAGAATCGCTCTTGCACATATCCTTTGGGATGCGTTCAAGAGACAAAAGGATATCATCCAATGACTCCTTATTCAAGCCATCCCTAATGAATTGAATCTTATCTTCTCTGTTATCAGACACCATTCCTAAAGAACATCGTTTTTTATTGCATAACATTATGGCACACTTATGACAAGCAACCGAAATCTTTCGAGCTCTTCGCTTTCTTGCATAATTTCCTTTACCACAACCAGGCATGTATGCAATAAATTTAGGAGGCAACTCACCTGCCAAGCGTACTTTAGCCTCGATTAACCAGCGAATATCAGCAGGTATGTTATTCCTCATGAGCAATCGCATGCGTTCGGATCGAGCTTTATAGATTGTGAGGAGGGCATTCTGAGGAAGTGAAGGGAATCGACTATGAAGCTTTGCTAAGATCTCGTTTCTATCCATACCTTCGCCTCAGAAGATCAGTAATTATGGGAAAGCCCAAGTAACCGACTTGATTGTCACGAGTACCGTTATCCGCCACTTAAGGGTGACAAACTAAAACACACAAACAGAGTAACAAACAAAACACACAAAGAAAATCACAATCGTCCTCTTATGGAATTTACCTCAAGCTCCAACTGGATGTTGTAGACACTGCTCTCAATGTCTCTGAGTTGGCTTTCTAAATCCTCAACGTGGGATATTAACTCCGGTGGTTGTAGCTTCCAAATACGATGTGTTTTACAAAATCGTATCTGGCCTCTGAGATGAGATTGGACACGTTGAAGTCGTCTAAGGATGTTCAAGAGAAGGCTGTCTCATGATTAAAAGTGATAAAAGAAAGCTCAATGGTTAAACAAACACTTTTATGCACAAATAATTTCAATTAGCAAAAGAATAGTAAAAAGAAAGAAAAAAAATCAAATCACGAAAAAAAAACAGAAAAATCTTAATTCAAATGTGGTGGGTCACTCAAATTTATTTCGGTGTCCTCTTCATGTGGTTGGTACTCTAGATATGGCTTTAATCTTTGGCCATTAACTTTAAACGTGACACCGTTCTTTGGGTCCTTAATTTCAATTGCCCCATGTGGAAAAACAGTATGAACAATGAAGGGGCGGACCATCGAGGCGTAATTTACACGGGAATAAGTGCAAACGAGAATTGAATAAAAGTACTTTCGACGGGAGTGAAAGATTTTCTCATAATCTACTTATCATGAAAGACTTTCATTATTTGCTTGTAAACCTTGGCATTTTTATGCATCATTACGAATTTCTTCAAGTTCCGCTTAATGTAATCGTCTTTCGAGCGACTTGCTGCATGTCAAAATTGAATTTCTTGATAGCCCGACGCACGATGCTCGAGTTCCCATGGTAGGTGGCAAGCTTTTCCATACACTAGCCTGTAAGGTGACATCCCAATTGGGGTTTTGAACGTCGTTCTATATGCCCATAATGCATCATCAAGTCTTAATGACCAATCTTTTCTGTCTAGCCTCACGGTCTTTTCTAAGATGTGCTTTATTTCTCGATTGGAGATCTCAGCAGCCTTGGTTTTGCGGATGATACGGAGTCGCCACTTTATGAGTGATGGAGTACTTTGTCAAAAGTGCTTTGAATGATTTATTGCAAAAGTGGGTACCACCATCACTGATTATTGCTCGAGGGAATCCAAAGCGTGAAACAATGTTGCTCTTCAAAAACCCTATCACCACTTTATGATCATTGGTTCTACATGGAATTGCCTCTACCCATTTCGAAACGTAGTCAACAAAGAACCAATATGTATTGATGGCCAAAAGATGGGGAAAGGGTCCCATGAAGTCGATACCCCACACATCAAAAATCTCAACCACTAAAATTGGATTTAGTGGCATCATGTTCCTTCGTGTAATGCTCCCCATTCGTTGACACCTATCACATGAAGAACAAAAGGTGTAAGCATCTCGAAATATAGTTGGCCAATAGAAACCACATTGTAGAACTTTAGTCCCTGTTTTCTTAAGTATTTGAAATGGCCTCACAAGCTTGTTCATGGCAGAACGAAAGGATGTTATGAACTTCATTCTCGGGACACATCGTCGAATAATTTGATCTCGCACAATACTTAAACAGATAGAAGTGGTCATCCCGAAAAAATTCTTTATTTCCGCAAAGAATTTGGCCCTGTCTTGCTTGGTCCAATGCTCGGAAGTTTACCGTAACAAGATAATTAACTATATCAGCATACCAAGGTAATACTTCCACACTCATTAATTGTTCATCTGAAATGACTCATTCAATGTTAAGGGTTACGTGTTGATGTCAAAGTGGAGCGAGAGAGATGGTCAGCCACAACATTTTGAGAACCTTTCTTATCTTTGAATTCCAAGTCAAACTCTCCAAAAGTAACACCCAACGAATTAGTCTAGCTTTTGCATCTTTCTTTTGAGAAGATATTTGAGCAACATGATCTGTGAATACAATTATTTTACAACCAATGAGATAAGATCGAAATTTTTCTAATGCAAACACTCTTTGCTAGCATTTCTTTTTCAGTAGTTGAATAGTTCAACTGTGCATCGTTTAATGTCATACTAGCATAGTAAATAACATGAGGAATTCGATCTACTCTTTGTCCTAATACTGCTCCTACTGCATAATCAGATGCATCACACATGAGTTCGAATGGTAAGCTCCAGTTTGGTGGCTGAATGATGGGTGATGACGTCAACAATTGCTTTAACTTTTCAAACGCTACACGACATAAATCATCAAAGACAAAATGTACATCTTTAGCAAGTAAATTGCATAAGGGTCTAGAAATTTTGCTAAAATCTTTAATGAAACGTCTATAAAAACCAGCATGCCCAAGGAAAGATCTTACTTCTCTGACTGTTTTAGGTGGAGGAAGATTAGAAATGAGATCCACCTTGGCTTTGTCAACCTCAATACCTTTGCTCGAAATTATGTGACCAAGAACAATACCTTAATTTACCATAAAATGGCACTTCTCCCAATTTAAGACCAAATTCTTCTCTATACATCTCTGCAAAACTTGTGTTAGATGATGTAAACATTGATCAAATGAGTCAAAAAAAAAAAAAAAGTCATCCATAAAGACTTCAAGGAATCGTTCAACCATATCAGAAAAAATGCTTAACATGCATCGTTGAAATGTAGCAGGTGCATTACATAATCCAAATGGCATCCTCCTATATGCAAAAGTGCCAAAAGGGCAAGTGAAAGTGATTTTCTCTTGATCTTTTGGTGCTATGGGAATCTGATTGTACCCTGAGTAGCCATCTAGAAAGCAATAAAATTCATGGCCTGCTAATCTATCAAGCATTTGATCAATAAATGGTAAAGGAAAATGGTCTTTACGTGTGACAGAATTTAATTTTCTATAATCAATGCATACACGCCATCCTGTAGTTACTCTAGTGGGTATCAATTCATTATCAGCATTGGTAACTACTGTGACTCCTGACTTTTTGGGGACCACTTGCACAGGACTGACCCATGAACTATCAGAAATGGGGTAAATGATACCTGCATCTAATAGTTTAAGCACTTCTGTTCTAACAACTTCTTTCATATTAGGATTTAACCGACGTTGCATTTCCCTAGTAGATTTAGCATTTTCATCAAGGTGAATGTAATGCATGCAGTCTCTTTGGTTTATACATTTTATATACTGCTTATGGTCCAACCTAATGCTCCTTTGTGCTCTTTTAAAACATCCAACAACTTACCTTTTTGCTCGTCATTTAGGGATGATGAGATGATTCGAGTAGAGTGCTTTCTTCTCCCAAGAACGCATATTCCAAAGTGTTGGGTAATAGTTTGAGCTCGAGTTTCGGTGGTGACTCTGATGATGGGATGAGTTTCTTCTCTGATGGTGCTAGTTGTTCAACTCTTGACTTTCATTTATTAGTGTCCATGGATGGTCTTTGAGTCAAGTAGGCGTTGACCTCATCGATCGATCTGTCAACATCAAAATCCAAACCAAAGTGAGTTAAACATGTTTGTAAAGGGTCATCACTAAGGTTTGAAAGAAAAGTATCATCAACTAATGCTTCAATTAAATCCACATCAACAATTCCATCATCTGCATTGTGAGGTTGTTTGGCAATGTTGAAGATGTTGAGCTCCATGGTCATATTGCCGAAGGACAACTGCATATTTCCAGTCCTGCATTGAATGTGAGCATCGGCAGTTGCCAAGAATGGTCGGCCTAGGATAATGGGGATGTGCTTCCTTGAATCCTGTGTTGGTTGAGTGTCAATTACAATGAAATCAACAGGAAAATAAAACTTGTCTACCTGGATAAGCACGTCCTCCACAATACCACGAGGGATTTTCGTGGACCGACCGTCTAAGTTGTAACACCCTTTGGAGTTGGGTGTAATTCTCCCAATCCAAGTTTAACAAATACCGAGTAAGGTAATAGATTAACACTAGCTCCTAAATCCAACAAAGCATTCTCAATTGTGTGGTTCCCTATACTGCATGAGATAGTGGGGAGCACAGGTCTTTACATTTTAGAGGAATTTTGTGTTGGAGTATAGAACTAACATTTTCAGTTAAAAATGCCTTTTTCTGAACATGAATGTTTCTCTTTTTAGTGCAAAGGTCTTTAATAAACTTGGCGTAAGATGGAACTTGTTTTATTGCATCAAGTAAAGGGATGTTAACACTTACCTGTTTGAAGACTTCAAGAATCTCACCTGTGGATTTTCCCTTCTTTCCTTTAGCTAACCTTTGAGGAAATGGAGCCTTAGGAACATACTCTCGTGGGTTGGTTTCTTCTTTCTCCTCCGGTGGTGAGTCTTCAATATTCACAGGTACAATTTGAGTTGATTTTGTCACTGGCATCTCCACTTTGTTGTCGACTTCTTTTCCTTTTCGCAAGGTCATAACGGCTTTGACCTCTCCATGCTGTTGTGGTGAACTGGTACTTGCTTCATGTACTCCTTTAGGATTAGGCACTGGTTGACTTGGAAATTTACCTTTCTCAACAGTCATTGCCAAAGTTTGAACTGAAGAAGCAAGTTGTCCCACCATCTTCTCGAGGCTTGAAACTGATTGGGCTTGTGAGTTGAAGTCTGCTCTCATCTCATTCCGTAGTCCATCAATGGTGCGGTTTTGTTGCTCGATCATGGAGTTAGTAACATTCTTAACATTCTGGAAGGCATCCTCCCATTGTCCGGGTTGAGAGTAGTTTTGGTTTTGATTGTATGGTCTAAATGGTGGCTGAGAGGCTTGAGGAACTTGAGGAATTGGTTGCATTGGTGGAGCTGGATTTCTTTGGTCCATTCTGTTGGAATCCTTGAGACCATGAAAAATTGGGGTGATCTCTCCATCCAGGATTATATGTGTTGGAGTATGGATTGTAATTTGATGGCTTCCTCATGACACCAATGGCATTGGCTTGATCTGAATATGAGTCATGGTCATGTGGCTCTGTTGATTTGCGGATCGTCAACGATGCTTTATTTGTCGAGAAAGGCCTTCAACCATCTCTTTGACTTTTTGATTCAGAACCAGACTCGCCAATGTGAACCTCATTCACTCCTTTAATTCTTCTAGTATTCTGAGAGATCGACTCATTGTTGGGAATTATCTCGCTTGTGTTGGAAGAAATCCCAAATCTCGATGCACTTTTTGACATTAGCTCTCCTCCACTTGTCGCCATTAGCCATTCTTGCACATTTGGCAATAATCCTTCCAAGTATTGGCATTGGTGTCATTTCGTACCCATGATGTGGACACTTCAAAAGTAGCCCATTGAATCGCTCCCATGCTTGAAAAAGCGCTCGTCTTCTCTTTGGGTGAATTTCGAGATTTCCTGCGAATAGCATTGGTTTTATGAACTGGGAAATATTTATTTAAAAATTTCGTTACCATTTGTTCCCATGTTGTAATGCTATTAGCAGGTAATGTATTGAACCATGAATGAGCTCTATCCTTTAAAGAAAATGGGAATAGTCTAAGTTTAACGTCATCTTCTGAAAAATTCTCATATTTAAAAGTTTGACAAATTGTATGAAAATCATTCAGATGATTATATGGGTCCTCATTTTCTAGGCCATAGAATGTTGGGAGACAATTTAGCACACTAGGTTTTAGCTCAAAACTCCTAGCAGCTACATTTGGGTAACGTATGCATGATGTGCTCAAATTAGCTAAGGGACTAAAGTAGTCCTTAAATGGCCTCTCCTGTGGTTCTGGTTGTTGCAAATTCATTTCAGTTTTATCTTTACGTGCAACATGTTTGTGTGTGCAAAGTGTTCTTTCTAATTCAAGGTCTATAGGTTTAAGATTAGGTAATAATGACCTACGACCATGCATGCAAAGAAAATAAAAATGATAACAAATTAAATAATAATAAAGAAGAAGGAGAAATTACAATACTAACCTTATTGTGCTGTTACAACCTTTCTATAAAAACAAAATACACTAAAACAAATACGTGAAATAAAATAAAAATAAATTAATGAGATAAATGAAAAATTACAAAGAAAAATAACTTGAAAATTAAATTGCAGAAATTTAAAGAAGAGAAAAAGAAATTCTTACCTAAAAATGTAAATTCACTTCTTTTTTTTAATTAATTAAGAAAAAAAATTACAAGGAAACAACTAAAATAATAATAATAATACTAATAGTAATAATAATAATAATAAAATTATTTACAAAAAATTAATTCTACAAATCAAAATACTTACCTCCCCGGCAACGGCGCCAAAAACTTGTTGTGCAAATTTTGTTGAACTCGCAAGCGCACGAATCTATTGTAGAATAGATTAACGGTGACGAGTGTCGATCCCACGAGGAGGTGGATTTTAATTGTGTGTAGAATTAATTATGTAAATGGGTGGTTGTATTTGTGAAGAAATTGATTTAAAGGATGCTAGAATTTAAATTGGAATGACGAAATTAAATTAAAATGGAAACTATTGAGATAAAGCACTTGGGTATCTGGATCCGTATCAACATGCACCATGGGCTAAATAATCCATATTAATACCAATTAAATCATGAGGGGGGAATCCACACCTCATGAACCACGCTCTAATCAATATGGTGTCAAGGGCTTATCGTGCCAAATAATAATAACCTTATACTAGGGTGCCGGTAAAACCAGGGCGGTAACTAGACAAGATTATTATTATTTGTCGACGAAAAGTCAAAACCTCCACAGAAATTAGAGGGGAAGAGAAAATAAATTTACCAAATAAAGCCCATGACACATGTTGAGACTTCACCTTCAACCCAAGCTTAAAAGAAAATTAGCTACTCATAATTGAACTAAGGGTAAAATGGGAATTTATTAAAATACGTAGAAAATACAAGATGGAGAAAGAATTACAGAAAACTAAGCTCAAAAATGAATTCAGGGGTGTCAAATTGGGGGGGGAGGCCCCCTTTTATAGATACATTGAGTGAATCATGGCCATCGGATTAAAAATAATTTGGATGCACAGGATTGCGCCACATCATCAGTGAACAGTAACACGGTTTGACCACGGGTTTGACCACGCGGTTTGAACAGTAACACGGTTTGCACACGGTTTGAACAAGTGATGCGAGCGAGTGTCGTGAGCGATATCCATGAACGATCGAACATGTGAATAGTGCCGCACGCGTGTGAACAATGCCATTTTTCCTTTTATGCTACTCTTAAGGTTTTTCATCATCCGAGTTCAAAAGTGACGTCCGTTTTGCTATCCGAAATCTCGTTCATTGTGAAATGACCATGATACCCCTAAAATACACAAAATACTTAATAAAAACAAAACATATATAATTAAATAACAAAGGACTTAAATAAATAAAATTAGAGATGTTAGTGAGATTGAAAGTGTAAAATGATGAATTTCTCCTTTATAAATATACACTTTCTAACACTCAACAACAAGTCATTTGCATAGCCAAGAATATTTTTTATCAAGAATAAACAAAATACGAAATCAAATGATTGCATCAACTTCAATAGTGTTTTAGCTTAAAATCTTTGCTTAGAATTTCCTTCAACTTTAATTATCTCAACCACTTCAACCACAAATGGAAACATAGAAATTATGCTCATTAACGTACCATAATGAGAAGACTAGCATGTATCAACAGGACGCTTTAAAGTGATCTCTTGATTCAAACCTTGTCCACTTGAAAGCTCGCCTTTACCTAATGCTTCAATAACTGCAAGAGTATGTTTCTCATGTAGAATATCAAGATGTTTAGATGACACTCAAACAACATTAACTAGCATTGAAACTAAATTGAATAAATAATTAACTTCTTCATGCTTTGCTACAGAAATAAGAGCCAACTGAAGTTTATGAGCAAAACAGTAAACATAATAAGCAGATTCATTCTCCTCTAAAATGAGCGTTTTCAAACCATTAAACTTAACACGCATATTAATTGCCCTATCATAACCTTGTGTATGTAACATTAACAAACTCAATCCAAACCTTGAAAACATATTATCAAAAGACTCTTTAAGTGAGGTAGTTGTAGTGCTAGAAACATGTTCAATGCCTACAAAACGTTCAACCGCATATCCATTCTTATTCACATAACGTAATACAACAACCATTTACTTTTTTGTAGATATATCACGAGACTCATCAATTAGAACAGAAAATAATGCACCATCCATCTCTCTAATAATAGCATTAGTACTTTCAGTTGCAGCACAACTTACAATGTCTTTTTGGATCTTTAGAGATTTCATTTACGGATTTAGAGGAGTGTTTCTGAAAGTAACATCATTAATATCTTCATTATGATCAGCAAGGAAGCATAAAAGCTCAAGAAAATTCCCACTATTGCTTGAACCATCAGGCTCATCATGCCCACAAAATGCTAGCCCTTAATTTCAAAGAAATCGAATGCAATTAACAACAACATTCAAGGGAGTTTCATATTCACTTTGAGTTTTCTCAAATTGTCTTTAAAAAAATGTTGCAATATGTTGTTTCTAATTCATCAACCTTTCATATTTCTGCTTAGCTCTGTTATGGGCACTATTGACACCTCCTTCGTGAATCTTTAATTTTTCTTTCTTTCTCCAATTTTTAAATCCTTTCCTAATAATAGTATCATTGCTCGCTTGATCACCATTATCTTTTTTGAAAAGATGACAAAAAAGACAATATGCTGACTCTTCTTTTATACTATATTCCAGCCAAGAACCAAATTCTTTAAACCAATCCGAAACAAATCTTTGTTGTTGATTTCCACATTTCTCAAATTTAAAATTGTGCCCCTTAGGTTGAAAAGGACCCCTTTGTAAGTATGCTCTTCGAACTTGATCTCGAATATTATAATTATAACTATCAATACAAAGTCGTAAGATATGGTCAACAGACAAATTTTGTAAATTGACTTCATATGAACTGTCACTAGTTCCTTGTAAAAGAGATGGGAGTTGTGGTTTCTTTTTTAAAAAAATTTCCATATTTGTTTCAAAACAAATAAAACTATTATTAGATTAAATTTCACAATAAGGCTAAATCTTAACAAAATAACTCTACCAACTGAAAAAGAATAATTAATTTAATACAAATTCGATATTACAAAAATAATATTGTACAATACACTTAATGGGGCTCACGGGAAACATACATGATTGTAAATTTTATTTTTTCAATTGCTCATTTATTTATATTGAAATGTCACATTAGATCTTTGAGTTTAGTTGTCTTGACTTTTAAAATGTGATTAGTAATTATGGAGCTTGGATAGTTGATAATATGCTCTTATGACTTTTGCATGCCTTTGCTTGATCGATTATTTGTTTTATTGATTATTGATAGGGGGAGATGCCTCGACAACTTTACTTAGTTCTTGTTACTTTTATTTTGGATAATATGCATTTTGAACATTTTTGTTGTCCAAAACGGGAGACAAAGTAATATGTCATTTTGATGATGTCAAAAGGGGGAGAATAACATGCACTTTGAGCATTCTTTTGATGATTGATATGTGATTATGGTGTTGATTTTGAGATACAATGATGATTTGATTACATGGTTGGTTAATATGATGATTTATGATAATTTGGGAGTGATATTACTAAACTTGTATTTGAGGTGATGCTTATTGTTAGGAAGAGATTCACTAAGTATTCTTTTTGATGATGAAGTGGGAGAAAAATACATGTTTTTAAATTTGTAAAAATCTGCTACTCTTTTTCTTTTCAACTAAGTTTTCTTTTTTATGATGAAGGGGGAGAGGAATACATGTATTTGCATTCGTTAATTTAGCTAATTGGCAAATTGTTTAAACTTATAATATACTCAACGAGAGCTTACGTTTAGAGGGAACAATTTGTAAAATCATTCTTTAAATACATTTAAGGTTTGTCATCATAAAAATGTTAACATGTATATGTCCATAATGTTGATTTTAATGATAACAAACAAGATTAAGAATCATTAATATTTTAAAAGCTTAAATTATTTTTCATACATTTTAAACAAATCATTATTTTGATAATATAAGGGTTTTATACTTAAAGGAAAATTGATTTTATGAAATTGGTTATTTTTTAAGTTCATGGTCTAATTGAAAAAGTTTAAAACTACGAAAATGGACTTATTTGTAAAGTTTTATGAAGATTTGGGCTTTATTATAATTATAAACCAATTTAGGGCAAAACTATAATTTTAAAAAATAGTTTCACTGTAGCAGTCACTGTAGAAAACAGCTAACCGTTTGTGGAAAACGACGAACCGATAATTTCCAAAAAGCATAATTTTCAAAAAGCATATTCTACAAAGGATTGTTAAAATAATGGTTCTGGAAAAAAAAAGGTGAACCGTTTACCAAAAACGGTTAACTGATTATTTGAATTTCAGCCCAACGGTCATTTAGACTAGTCAAAATGGTTAACCGAAAATAGTTAACGGCGACTCAATTTTTGGCAGAAAGTCAATAACGGCTATTTTTCAGCTCTAACTATAAATAAACTCAATCAAATTTGAACAAGGAGAGATCCAAGAGCTATCATTGAGCTTGTTACTGAGCATATAACCATTAGGGCTTTAAACTTGTTTTTGTTTCTTTGATTTACTTATTGAGCATTCATTTGTAATCAAACACATTGTGTGAGAGAAAAATCATTTGTAATCTTTATCCTTGAGAGGTTGTAAGCGTTGGGATACACTTGGGTTACGAGATTAGGGATAATCTCTTGGTGTAAAGGTTGATTGACACTTTGGAAGTCAATTGTAAAGAACTTGAAGTCTTGGAAGGCTTAGATAGCTGTGGGCATATTTCTTTCATTTTGGTGAAGGTGTGTGATATTATTTCCTTATTATTTTTCTCTCAATTTACCATTCGTTGGAGTGACTATCTTTATTGGGTTTAATTTTTTTGTGAGAATGTCACTATTACCGGTGAGATTTTGGAATTTGACATGTCATTCTTGAAAGTGACTTAATTACTATAGCTGTGATAAGTCTATTAGACTGATTTATGTGGATAGCTGATATGGGGGTGATATTTCTTTAGGCTGGAAATAATGCTTATACGTTTATTTTATTACTATTATTAGCCTAATTAAATAAACACGATTGTTTAAAAAAAAGTAAAAAAAAAAATCAGTTTGTGTTTGAATTTTGTCTTCGCTCTATTTGCTAGGGACTAGCAATAAGCTGGTTGGGGGGTATGTTGAGTGTTAGAAAGTGTATATTTATAAAGGAGAAAATCGTTATTTTACACTTCAAGTTTCACTAACATCCTTACTTTTATGTATTTAAGTCTCTTGTAATTTAATTATGTGTGTTTTATTTTAATTAAGTTTTTAGGGGTATCATTGTCATTTCAGAATGAATGAAAGATCAAAGAGCAAAACGGATAGCAATTTTAGACTCAGAACAGTCAAAAACTTTAGGAGAAGCATAAAAGGTAAACGACATTGTTCACATGTACGGTTCACGATATTGTTCACATATACGGTCCGAAGACGTGGCATTGATCAATGACGTGGCAGCATTCGATTGGACGAATGATGTGGCATTGACTACTTATGTGGTTTTAACTGATGAGTTGGCGTTGACCGATGATGTGTCGCGATCCTATTGAACTAAAATGATTATGTAGAGTTGACCGGTGATGTGGCAGTATGTCAATGAATCAAAAAAAGTGCGTATGATATATGCATTACATAGAATGACAACGCTAATGATGTGTTCTATCTAATCAGAGCTTGCCACGTGGCATAATCCTAAGTATCCAAATTGTTTTAATCCGATGGCCATGATTTACTCATTGTATCTATAAAAAGGAGACTCGCCCCTTAATTTGACACCCCTGAATTCATTTTTTAGCTCTATTTTCTATAATTCCTTCTCCATCTTGTATTTTCTACGTATTCTAATAAATTTCCATTTTACCCCTAGTTTAATTATGAGTAGCTAATTTTCTTTCAAGCTTAGGTTGAAGGTGAAGTCTCAACATGTTCCATGGGCATAATTTGGTAAATTTACTTTCTCTTCCCCTTTGATTTTTGTGGATGTTTTGATTTTTTATCGACAAATATTAATAATCTTATCTAGTGCAAGGCTATTACTATTTGACACAATAAGCCCTTAGCACCATATTGATTAACCATATTGATTAAAGTGAGGTTCATGAGGAGTGGAAACCCCACTCATGATTTAATTGACACCAATAAGGAATATTAAGCACATGGTGCATGTTGACACAGATTCAGATACCCATGTGCCTCATTTCAATAGATTTTACTTTAATTTGTTCCCGTCATTCTAATTTAAATTTTAGGATAAGTCTAAATCACTTTCACCACAAATCCAACCACCCACTTAGAAAATTAACTCTACACGCAATTAAAAGCCACCTCCCTCTCAAAAAAAAAAAAAAAAAAAAAAAAAAAAGCCACCTCCTCGTGGGATCGACACTCGTCATCGTTAATTTATTCTACAATAGAATCGTGCACTTGCGAGTTCAGTAAAATTTGAACAACATTGGCTACCTTTTTTCTTTGATGTAAAACAAGTTTTGGATATTAATGCAATTTTGCACATTTACCTTCTTCTTAGATTGGTATTTGGTATATGCTTCACCAAAACTGCTAGAATGGATTTTCTTAGTCTAATCAGTGTTGTTGGCTTCCTCTACTGTTGCTGGAAGTGAACTATATTGTTAGCTTTCTTTGTGTTGCTAGAAATAACTGTTGTTGGCTACCTTGTGTTATTGGAAATGAACTGATCATGGTTCATTACTTTTGTATGTGTTGTTGGAATTTAGTTTCTATGTTGTTACAATACTCTTCTATTTATATTGGACTTAGTCACATGTATTTGGATAAATTATATTGATCGACAATTATCAATAATTAGTCAAATGTTATTTATTTTGTTTTCTTTGATGGTGAATTTTTTATTGCAATATTAATTTTAATAATCTAATTAATTAGCTAAATTATGAAATATTCATTTCTGAATCAATTGCAGGATCTTTATTAAAATGATATTAATTTAATGGTACAAACAAAATAGTCATTTTTAGTAATTATAATTTCAATTTTCTAATTAATTGAAAAAAATCAATTAATTACAAATTCTATTTTCACACCAAATTAAAGATTTCTCACTAAATATTAAAAAAAAGCCAATTCTAGATTATTATATTTCCCTCTAAATAAATGGCGGTTGTATGACTGGTTATATCTATCACAAGCCATGACTGATATTATTCTGTCATCAATTCTTGACATTGGCTACAATGACGGTACGAACAACCGTCATCCACCTCCTACTATAACAATTTTTCCTTGTCATAATAGGTACTTTTTCTTATAGTGAAGGGACTTTACTAACCATTTATAACAATATGAAGCCCAATTAAATTATTTAACATTATGAACATCCTTGCATGGATGCAGGAACAAATGCGATATATGACCACTTGTTGGGCATAACAACATGGCTAGTGCAAACAATGTAAATTAAGGCAACCTGCTTATATCAAGATAATATTTGCAAAATGAACAATAGCAAGCATGAACGAGTTCAATAAATGGCTAATGTGTGCTCATATTTCGTAGTAACTTCAAATATTTTATACAATTACGTATTATAAAAGAAGAAAGTGTAAGAATAGAATATATTGCAAAAGAAATATAACAGATATTCATGATTTTATATAATAATGCATGTACACATGAATGTGCCAAAATCAACTTTATTACAAAACTTGATAATCTCATTGGTTTTATATAATTGCTTTATAATACCCTCATGCGTTTTGATGTTGATCCCTATATTCAATAGTATTTTCACGTGGTCCAGTCGATTATATTTGTAATAATATACCTCCATCTTTTACACCCATGATGTCTAAAAATGTTCTGGGCATAGTTTGAAATTTTGACTATAAAGTTCAATAATATTGCATTCAAGTTTGAATTGATTAACCAACCAACAATATAATTACCTCTTCAGTCGACCACATTGGATTTCAAGTAGGCTTTTAAATCCTATTTCTCTTATTGCATTTTTCTTATCTTCAGCCAAGTGCACACCTAGTTTCCAAGGTAAACTTATCTGCCTTAAGAGTCTTTGATTTATTGTTATCAGAATACACATCTGCATAGGCAATCCTTTCACATTGCCCTTTATACCTTGCCTTGTGATCTACTGGAAGGTCTTTGTTGGTTTTGCTAGTGAGTTTCTTCAACTGTGACAAAAGTAATAAAGATTAAAAAAATTTACAAACTAGATTTAATGAACATACTAATTTAAAAGAATATCACATACATTAATCCTAATAGTGGTAGACAAATTAACACTATGACTTCTCAAAAGCTGTTCTTCATTACTACAACTGCATAATTTCTAATTAATAGTTATATAGTATGTGCATGGGATAATAAATGAGTATAGTCACTTACAAGTGAGAGACAAATTTGTATGTTGAAGACGTAGGAACTGCATTTTAATTGTTTATTTTTAGAAGCTAAGTATTGCTCTTTTTTAAGTTTACTGATTGTTGTTTGCACTTGCATAGATGATTGTACATCCGTATTCCTATGAAAAAGATTGTAAATCCATCAAGACCTATAGCATTTGAAAAAAAAAATTAGCTATTTTTTTCTTTTTCTTTTACCAAATTTTACATTCTTATACTCTAATCCAATCTTTTTAGTTTTTCCTTTTCCATTCTTTTCATACAAATATCATGTAATTACATGTTCATTCTTTTTATATCACCTCATAGCAAGTTAGACTATACCCTTCAATTAATTAATTCTTCTATACTAAAAAATTACAATGATGGTTTAACTCGCAATTTTAAAGGACACATTGTAATTTGGAAATTCGTACAAGCTATTGGTCGGTTTCTTTGTATAATTAGGAATCTCTTTAATAGTCTTTGTTAATTAAGGCTGATTCTTTGTGAAAATAAATCAATATGTTCAAAATACAGACTTTAAAAAGAAATAAGAAAATAGAGAACCTTCAAACCAATTAAGAAATTACCTTGTAAAAGAGAATTAACTCACGATTCTAAAGGTATTTATAGAATTGAAACATAGTGAGTAACACAAGAGTAATTCGGAAATTTTTACCACTAGTTTTTTTTGAACTGCAGTTGAAAATTTCTTTAACTATATTTTCATTTTGGCTGTTGATTGAGGCTAATCCTTCATTGATTAAGTAGCTGATTCTTCGTTGAAACTAAGTTAAATAGAAGCCAATTCAAGATTATAACGCATAAGATAAAAACCTAGTTAGGTTTTCAGGCTTTAGGTCTGGAGCTTAGGCTGTAAATTCATAATTTTTTATTTGAGAAAGGGATTTAGAGAAACACTCGTTGGTAGCCTCCAATCTCACCAAACCATTAAATTTTGTGTTTCGAACTTACTTAGAAAGACTCGTTGCATGCCTAAGCTTTAAAGATAGATAAAAATGAAGAGAACATTGAGTATGAGGGAGAAAAAAAATCTTATTTATACTGCATCTTGATCAATAGCAACTAATACGTCTGGTAGCCAATATTAATTTCAAAAAATATAATCTGTTGGAACACGTTGAGTGCGATCCAAAGGCCAATTAATTGGTAAATAAAAAATTTACTAGCAAATGCAATGTTGTATTATAGGTGGAGCATATATACATATTGTTGTGAAAATTTTATTGTACTCGAAAGCGTACGAATCTATTGTAGTATAGAGTTGTGGTAACAAGTGTCGATCCCAAGAGGAGATAGATTTAACTATACGTAGGGTTAATTTTCCAAGTGTTTATGTGAGTTGGATGGAAGTGATTTCTTTATCTTAAGATTTAAAATAAATTGGCAGGAATGAATTAAAGATGAAAACACTGCAAATAAAATACTTGAGTCTCTAAATTCACACTCAACATTTCACCATGGGCTTACTATTTCCTTTTAGTTCCAATTAATTTATGACGCAGGTATTTCCACTTCTTATAATTCTCACTCTAATAAATATGGTGTCAAGCATTCAATGTGCCAAAGAATAATGATCTTACACTAAGTGTGATGTCAACAACATGTTGTGCCAGGCGATAATAATATTTCTATTAACAATGTGGCACGACCGTCCACTAAATAGTTTAGACGTACTCTCTATTGACACTAAGTCAAGACACCCACAAATACTACAGAATAGTTTCTCCCTAATAACTATGGTGCTAAGTGCTCATTGTGATAGACAGTAATGATTTTTCACCAGAGAATTGGTATATCGCGAAAAATTTAGACAAGATACACTGTCTGCCGACAATGAGTAAAAATAACCACATAATTTAGAGAGGAAAAGAAAATAAACTTACCAAATTAAGCTCATGGATCATGTGGAGGCGTCACCTTCAACCCAAACTTGAAACTAAATTAGTCACTCATAATTGAACTAGGGGTAAAATGATAATTTTATTAAAATACGTAGAAAATACAAGAATGAGAGAGAATTACAGAAAATAGAACTAAAAAATAGATTCACGGGTGTCAAATTAGGGGGTGAATCCTCTATTTATTGATACAAAAGATAAATCTCATGGTCATTAGATGAAAGCAATTTGGACGCTCAAGATTGCGCTACATGGCAAGCTTTGATTGGCTAGAACAAACTATTAGTCAACACCATATCAGCATTTCAGTCCATGCTACCACATCATCGGTCAACGCCAAATCAACATTCTAGTCTAATAGAATCTGCCACATCAGTGGTTAATGCCACATCATTAGTTCAATAGGATGCTGCCATGTCATTAGTCAATGTCACGTCATCATACTATATATGTGAATAATGCTGTACTTGTGAATAATATCGTATACATGAACAATGTCAAATACCCCTTTATGCTCCTCCTCAGGATTTCAATCGTTTAGAGTTTAAAATGCCATCTATTTTGCTGTCTGACTTCTCGTTAGTCATGAAATAGCCAAAATATCACTGAAATACATAAAATACTTAAATTATAATAAAACACACATAATAGAAGGTTAGAGGATTTACGTAGAAATGTTAGTGAGATTTGGAGCACAAAATAATAATTTTACCCTTTAAAAAATGTATTCTCCGGTACTCAACACACACACACATATATAGATATATAGGTGTCTTAATAAATCGCATATTATAACAATTTCAAAAGAAAAATGAAAAATAAATCATCAAAGCAAAGCCAAAATAGTACATCATCATTATTTATGGGTGTAACTAATGACCCCCGTATCTTTCAATTTGGTTGTTGTAAGTAGGTCTAAGTAGGGCATAATAAAGCCTTTGCTTTTATTTTTTTAGGCAAAAAAATTAGCATAAATCATACTATTGATGTCCTATTAAGAATTTCTTCTAATATTGGTCTAATATTTGCGAGCAAGAGCTCTATACGAATTATTTTTAAAGAAAGAATATGCAAGGACAAGCAGAAGTAACAATGATTATCAGTAAAGAAGCTTATAAATTTTAAAATGATTTAGACTCTTTCGAATATAAACAAGTTCTCCAAGAAAAAAAATCATAATCTTAGAACATGAAATAGATAGTAACCAAATTATTGTTCATTCTTTCATTTGGCAAGGACATATTTATAATTTCGGAATTGGATGAGGGAGAGGAGCATCTTATTCGGTAACAATGGTCTGAAAGTTCAAACATCTATAATTTTAATTATATTAATATTCTAGTATAGATTTTCTTGTTTCTTTTATCTTGAAATACCACTTTGAAAACAAAAAATAATCATTTAATTGGGTCTACCATTGGTTCAGGACAAATATGTATGTTTAATAATTTGCATTTTCATACACATTTTATTTTATGAGGCTTGAATTATATCTTATTGTTCTTTCCTTTGTTTGTACAATGTAATAAGGTTGCTCTCTATTTACTTACCAATTATTTTAGATAATGTGCATGATTGATGTTTAAGACTTGAAGTTTGTTGATAACTTTTTCTTTTTGGCAACATGTTGCCATTTAATAATAAGGAATCTATGTGTCACCACCTAAAAAAAAAATGGTTTATGTGACTGATACTCTGCTGTCACATATAGCATTATATGACTGCTTTGGGATGACAAATAAGGGTGACATACACAAGCGTCCCAAAGTTTATATCACTGATGGCATGGCATCACAAAATGTCCATTTTTTACTATAAACCTACTGTCACAAAAGATAGAATGGTCTCCAAATTATATGACGACTTTAAGCAGTCATATAAATCACTAAAATTAACCTACCACATAGCTTTAAGCGGTCACATAAACAATTAAAATTGAAACCTATCACAGAGCTTTAAGCGGTCATATAAATCATTAAGTTGAAACCTTTGTGATTGATTCAAGCAGTTTCAAATTTAAAATATTTGACAAATGTAAATTTTTTAATTAAAATGACAATTCAGTACTTTCAATTAAAATGAAAAAGTTTAATACAAAATCATGTAAACATCAACGTTTGTAAGCATAAATGATAAGTTATTCATCAATCAATATAAAACAGAATTTGATAGATATATAAAGAAATCTATCTCTCTTGAGCCTAATGTCTACTCTCTTTAAAAAATTACAACAAGTTTAAAAAGAACCCAATGCCTGATCTCTCTCAAAAATCTACAGAATACAAGAAGTTAAAAAATACGAGCAATTTAAACACAGCGAATGTCCACGAATAACGGCATTATTTTTATGAAATATTTAAAATAAATCTTTCATTCTTCTAACCCAATCTATTTCATACATCCTAGCATATGCTTATTTAGAAATTTAAATTCACCTCCAACAAGGCTACAAAACAAATAAGGAAAGTAATCAATAAAGATTGTGAAAATTTTGAATAAACCGGTGATAACATTAGAAACCATTATATTAATCAATATCCTGGATCCATATAGTTTAGATTATCTAAAGTTAAAAGTCTAACGCAAAAAAATCTAATCAATCAAATGCATAATGAGATTCATTTCATATTCTGAGTTTGCATACCATTATGTTTCTTCAACAAATGTCTAGCAAACAAGTGAGAGCAAATATAACAAGAAATCAATCACCAAAATATTTAGATAGAGACAAAACATAAAAGAGGAAATACTAAAAGTAGAAATTTTCTTATAAGTCTAGACATAATTTGCACTAGTAACTATATTATAACAATGTGCATTGGATGTGTCCGGAACCTATTAAGAAAGATCACATATTAAATAAATTACAGTGTAAATTTTTAGCAAAAATTTTATGTTAGTTAAAATATGTACCCTTGATCATTCACAGATGGACACATTTATTCATTAAAATAGTTGAAACAATGTTGTAAAAATGAATGTACTTTATCATACTTGGCCTGTTTGTCACCTTGGAACTTACCATAACTAGATTGTAACTCAACATGTTTTCATTGCAAGTCACCATATTTGGATTGCAAGCCATTGTATTTGGATTATAATTCTTCATAGAGTGTTGCCAAGTGGCTAGAAAAACAAGACAGGGATGACAAAAACGGCAGCATGTGCTATAGTTTTTAGGCACATTCTATCTCTTTGTTTTTGCAATAAAAATTAAAAACTAATAAAAACAATAAAAATCAGAAGAAAATCAAGGGAAATCGAAGCCAACCTTGTCCTTGTAACATCACATCTAGTTCACAAACAATCCCACAAATCAAAAACACCACAATCATTTGTTATTTAAAAAAAACCATAAATGTAGCCATCGTTGAAATCGCTGACGACAACCATGCTATTTTCCCATTTGCACTTTATCCTCTTTTACAAATGATCTAACCTGAAAAACATAACACAATGATGAAAAGAGCCAGTATTGTGCCGATAAGGACACGAATACGCCGATGACATCTCATCCCTCTTGATAATCATATAACGATCTCTTTTAACAAGAGCATTACATTGCACTCAATAAAGCCATAACCTTGCACTCAGTAAAGCCACAACCTTGCACTCAGTAAAGCCACTAGCACCAAGCTGACAACAAAGGCAGCTTTGTACTTGAAGAAATTGTTGTTGGTTAATTAGCAACTTTCACCCTCCTATTAAATTTTTGTTAGACAAAAATTTTGTAAAATTTGTAATTACTTATTTTTAATACAAATATTAATTATTTTGTAAAAGTGGAAAATTTAGAAAATTAGCATGAATTTAAAGATGTGCAATCGGAAAAATATAAGCCAACTCTTGGGATATTATTTGATAGTCATGAGGAAATGTTTACATTCTACAAAGCCTACAATGAACAAGAGGGGTTTCCCGTGAAAGTGCGAACTAGTAAGAAAATGAGTGATGGGATTGTAAAATACGCGACATTTGCATGTGGTTGTAGCGGCAAGTCGGAAAGTAAATATATTAATATGTTGAAGCCAAAAGCTAATGTGAAAAATGGTTGTGATACTAGAATTGGAGATTGTCTAAATAAAGATGGAAAATAGATTCTTCAAACTTTAAACCTTTGATAAAATCATGGATTGAGTCTGGACAAAGCTAAGTATTTCCTTTACAACCACAAAATTAGTGCAAGTGCAAAAAATTGTATTGAAATGGTTGATTGTGCAAGAATTAAAATTGCCCAGAATTTCAATGCTATTGTTATTGAAGCCAGTGTGCATGAAATGTTTCATTCTTAAAAAAAAGATTGCAGAAATCTGTTGGTAAAACGAGGTGATTCAGCTTAAAGAAAGAAATGTTTTGACAATTCCAAGTAGTTCCAGGAAGAACAAATAGAATGAATTTTTTTTTAAGCATTGATTTAGATGAGCAGGATAAATTGAAGAATGCATTTTAGGTAGATTCAAGGACTAGGGCAGCTTATAAATATTTTGGAGACATCATCAACTTTGATACCATATATCTTACCAACAAGCATGACATGTCGTTTGCTTCCTTTGTTGAAGTTGATCTTTATAGCTAGTCTATTCTGTTAGGATGCATATTGATTTCACACGAGGATACAGAGATATTCATGTGGTTATTAAAGGCATGGTTATCATGCATGTTTGTTTATTCTCTTATTGGTATCATTACAAACCAAGACAAAGCAATACAATAGGCAATTAAGAATGTTTTTCCTGCTACTGGGCATCGATAGTGTTTGTTGTTGAGTGTTAGAAAGTGTATATTTATAAAGGAGAAATTCATCATTTTACACTTTAAATCTCACTAACATCTCTAATTTTATTTATTTAAGTCATTTGTTATTTAATTATATATGTTTTGTTTTTATTAAGTATTTTGTGTATTTTAGGGTATCATGGTCATTTCACAATGAACGAGATTTCGGATAGCAAAACGGACGTCACTTTTGAACTCGGGATCGAAAACCTTAAGAGGAGCATAAAAGGAAAATGGCATTGTTCACATGTACGACACTATTCACATGTACGCAGATCGTTCATGGATATCGCATTCACGACAATTCAGACCGCGTTATTGTTCAAACCGTGTGCAAACCGTGTTACTGTTCAAACCGTGTGGTCAAACCCGTGGTCAAACCGTGTTCTTGTTTTCACTGATGACGTGGCGCAATCCTGTGCATCCAAACTATTTTTAATCCGATGGCCATGATTCACTCAATGTATCTATTAAAAGGGGACATTTCCCCCTAATTTGATACCCCTGAATCCATTTTTGAGCTTAGTTTTCTGAAATTCCTTCTCCATCTTGTATTTTCTACGTATTTTAATAAAATTCCCATTTTACCCCTAGTTCAATAATGAGTAGCTAATTTTCTTTCAAGCTTGGGTTGAAGGTGAAGTCTCAACATGTGTCATGGGCTTTAATTGGTAAATTTATTTTCTCTTCCCCTCTAATTTCTGTGGAGGTTTTGACTTTTCGTCGACAAATAATAATAATCTTGTCTAGTTACCGCCCTGGTTTTACCGGCACCCTAGTATAAGGTTATTATTATTTGGCACGATAAGCCCTTAGCACCATATTGATTAGAGCGTGGTTCATGAGGTGTGGATTCCCCCTCATGATTTAATTGGTATTAATAAGGATTATTTAGCCCATAGTGCATGTTGATACGGATCCGGATACCCAGTGCTTTATCTCAATAGTTTCCAATTTAATTATTTCGCCAATCCAATTTAAATTCAAAGCATCATCTAAATCACTTCCACACAAATCCAACCACCCATTTACATAATTAATTCTACATATAATTAAAATCCACCTCCTCGTGGGATCGACACTCAACACCATTAATCTATTCTACAGTAGATTCGTGCGCTTGCGAGTTCAACAAAATTTGCACAACAAGTTTTTGGCGCCGTTGCCGGGGAGGTAAGTATTTTAATTTGTAGAATTAATTTTTTTGTAAATAATTTATTATTATTATTTTAGTTATTTCCTTGTAATTTTTTTTTCTTAATTAATTAAAAAAAAAAACGAATTTATATTTTTAGGTAAGAATTTCTTTTTCTCTTATTTAAATTTCTGCAATTTAATTTTCAAGTTATTTTTCTTTGTAACTTTTCATTTATCTCATTAATTTATTTTTATTTTATTTCACGTATTTGTTTTAGTGTGTTTTTTTATAAAAAGGTTGTAATAAATAAGAATAAGGTTAGTATTGTAATTTCTCCTTTTTCTTTAATTTTATTTGTTTTGTTCTCAATTTATTTTCTTTATTTGCATGCATGGTCGTAGGTCATTATCACCTAATCTTGAACCTATAGACCTTGAATTAGAAAGAACACTTCGCACACACAAACACATTGCACGTAAAGATAAACTGAAATGGATTTGCAACAACCAGAACCACAGGAGAGGCCATTTAAGGACTACTTCAGTCCCTTAGCTAATTTGAGCACATCATGCATTAGATACCCAAATGTAGTTGCTAGGAGTTTTGAATTAAAACCTAGTGTGCTAAATTGTCTCCCAACATTCTATGGCCTAGAAAATGAGGACCCGTATAATCATCGAATGATTTTCATACAATTTGTCAAACTTTTAAATATGAGAATTTTTTGAAGATGATGTTAAACTTAGACTATTCCCATTTTCTTTAAAGGATAGAGCTCGTTCATGGTTCAATACACTCGCCTTCGCTAATAGCATTACAACATGGGAACAAATGGTAACAAAATTTTTGAATAAATATTTCGAGTTCATAAAACCAATGCTATTCGCAGGAAATCTCGAATTCACCCAGAGAGAAGACGAGCAGTTTTTCGAAGCGTGGGAGCGATTCAATGGGCTACTTTTGAAGTGTCCACATCATGGGTACGAGAAATGGCACCAATGCCAATACTTCTTGGAAGGATTATTGCCAAATGTGCAAGAATGGCTAATGGCGACAAGTGGAGGAGAGCTAATGTCAAAAAGTGCATCAGAGATTTGGGATTTCTTCCAAATGACAAGCAGATAATTCCCAACAACGGAGTCGATCTCTCAGGAATACTAGAAGAATTAAAGGAGTGAATGAGGTTCACATTGGCGAGTCAGGTTCGGGAATCAAAGAAGTCAAAGAGATGGTTGAAGGTCTTTCTCGACAAATAGCATCTTTGACGACTGCCAAATCAACAGAGCCACATGACCATGAGTCGTATTCAGATCAAGCCAATGCCATCGGTGTAATGAGAAAACCATCAAATTACAACCCATACTCCAACACATATAATCCTGGATGGAGAGACCACCCCAATTTTTCATGGTCTCAAGGATTCCAACAGAATGGACCAAAGACTCAGCTCTCCACCAATGCAACCAATTCCTCAAGTTCCTCAAGCCTCTCACCACCATTTAGATCATACAATCGGCAAAAATTACTCTCAACCGCACCATGGGAAGATTCATTCCAGAATTTCAAGAATGTTACTCAATCTACAATCGAGCAACAGAACCGCACCATTGATGGACTACGGAATGAGATGAGAGCAGGCTTCAACTCACAAGCCCAATCGGTTCAAGCCTCGAAAAGATGGTGGGACAACTTGCTTCTTCAGTACAAACTTTGGCAATGACTGTTGAAAAAGGTAAATTTCCAAGTCAACCAGTGCCTAATCCTAAAGGAGTGCATGAAGCAACTACCAGTTCACCACAACAGCATGGAGAGATCAAAGCTGTCATGACCTTGCGAAAAGGGAAAGAAGTCGACAACAAAGTGGAGATGCCAGCGACCAAAGAAAATCAAATTGTACCCGTGAATGTTGAAGACTCACCACCGGAGGAGAAAGAAGAAACCAACCCACGAGAATACGTTCCTAAAGCTCCATTTCCTCAGAGGTTAGCTAAAGGAAAGAAGGGAAAATCCACAGGTGAGATTCTTGAAGTCTTCAAACAGGGAAGTGTTAACATCCCTTTACTTGATGCAATAAAACAAGTTCCATCTTATGCCAAGTTTCTTAAAGACCTTTGCACTAAAAAGAGAAACATTCATGTTCAGAAAAAGGCATTTTTAACTGAAAATGTTAGTTCTATACTCCAACACAAAATTCCTCTAAAATGTAAAGACCCAGGCTCCCCCACTATCTCATGTAGTATAGGGAACCACACAATTGAGAATGCTTTGTTGGATTTAGGAGCTAGTGTTAATCTTTTGCCTTACTCAGTATTTGTGAAACTTGGATTGGGAGAATTACACCCAACTCCAGTGGTGTTACAGCTTGCAGATCGGTCCACGAAAATCCCTCGTGGTATTGTGGAGGACGTGCTTATACAGGTAGACAAGTTTTATTTTCCTGTTGATTTCATTGTAATTGACACTCAACCAACACAGGATTCAAGGAAGCACATTCCCCATTATCCTAGGCCGACCATTCTTGGCAATCTGCGGATGCTCACATTCAATGCAGGATCGAAATACGCAGCTTGTCCTTTGGCAATATGACCATGGAGCTCAACATCTTCAACATTGCCAAACAACCTCACAATGCGAGATGATGGAATTGTTGATGTGGATTTAATTGAAGCATTAGTTGATGTTACTTTTCTTTCAAACCTTAGTGATGACCCTTTACAAACATGTTTAACTCACTTTGGTTTGGATTTTGATGTTGACAGAGATCGGTCGAGAGGTCAACGCTCTACTTGACTCAAAGACCATCCATGGACACTAATAAATGGAAGTCAAGAGTTGAACAACTAGCACCATCAGAGAAGAAAATCATCCCATCATCAGAATCACCACCGAAACTCGAGCTCAAACCATTACCCAACACTTTGGAATATGCGTTCTTGGGAGAAGAAAGCACTCTACCAGTAATCATCTCATCATCCCTAAATGACGAACAAAAAGGTAAGTTGTTGGATGTTTTAAAAGAGCACAAAGGAGCATTAGGATGGACCATAGCAGACATAAAAGGTATAAACCCAGCAGATTGCATGCATTACATTCACCTTGATGAAAATGCTAAATCTACTAGGGAAATGCAACGTCGGTTAAATCTTAATATGAAAGAAGTTGTTAGAACAGAAGTCCTTAAACTGTTAGACGCAGGTATCATTTACCCCATTTCTGATAGTTCATGGGTCAGTCCTGTGCAAGTTGTCCCCAAAAAGTCAGGAGTCACAGTAGTTACCAATGCTGATAATGAATTGATACCCACTAGAGTAACTACAGGATGGCGTGTATGCATTGATTATAGGAAGTTAAATTCTGTCACACGTAAAGACCATTTTCCTTTACCATTTATTGATCAAATGCTTGATAGATTAGCAGGCCATGAATTTTATTGCTTTCTAGATGGCTATTCGGGATATAATCGATTCCATAGCACCAAAAGATCAAGAGAAAACCACTTTCACTTGCCCTTTGGCACTTTTGCATATAGGAGGATGCCATTTGGATTATGTAATGCACCGCTACATTTCAACGATGCATGTTAAGCATTTTTTCGATATGGTTGAACGATTCCTTGAAGTCTTTATGGATGACTTTTTCTGTCTTTGGTGACTCATTCGATCAATGTTTACATCATCTAACACAAGTTTTGCAGAGATGTATAGAGAAGAATTTGGTTTTAAATTGGGAGAAATGCCATTTTATGGTAAAACAAGGTATAGTTCTCGGTCACATCATTTCATGCAAAGGTATTGAGGTTGACAAAGCCAAGGTGGATCTCATTTCTAATCTTCCTCCACCTAAAACAAATGAGAAGTAAGATCTTTCCTTGGACATCTTTGGTTTTTATAGACGTTTCATTAAAGATTTTAGCAAAATTTCTAGACCCTTATGCAATTTACTTGCTAAGGATGTACATTTTGTCTTTGATGATTCATGTCGTGTAGCGTTTGAAAAGTTAAAGCAATTGTTGACGCGTCATCACCCATCATTCAGCCACCAAACCTGAGCTTACCATTTGAGCTTATGTGTGATGCATCCGATTATGCAAAGTAGAGCAGATTAGGACAAAGAGTTGATCGAATTCCTCATGTTATTTACTATGCTAGTATGACATTAAACGATGCACAGTTGAACTATTCAACTACCAAAAAGAAATGCTAGCAAAGATAGTGTTTGCATTAGAAAAATTTCGATCTTATCTCATTGGTTGTAAAATTATTGTGTTCACAGATCACGCTGCTCAAATATCTTCTCACAAAGAAAGATGCAAAAGCTAGACTAATTCGTTGGGTGTTACTTTTGCAGAGTTTGACTTGGAATTCAAAGATAAGAAAGGTTAAGAAAATGTTCAGGTGACCATCTCTCTCGTCTCCACTTTGACATCAACACGTAACCCTTAACATTGAATGAGTCATTTCAGATGAACAATTAATGAGTGTGGAAGTATTACCTTGGTATGCTTGATATAGTTAATTATCTTGTTACAGTAAACTTCGAGCATTGGACCAAGCAAGACAGGCCAAATTCTTTGCGGAAATAAAGAATTTTTCGGGATGACCCTATCTGTTTAAGTATTGTGCAGATCAAATTATTCGACGATGTGTCCCAGAGAATGAAGTTCATAACATCCTTTCGTTCGCCATGAACAAGCTTGTGGAGGCCATTTGCGTTAAGAAAACGGGGACTAAAGTTCTACAATGTGGTTTCTATTGGCCAACTATATTTCGAGATGCTTACACCTTTTGTTCTTCATGTGATAGGTGTCAACGAATGGGGAGCATTACACGAAGGAATATGATGCCACTAAATCCAATTTTAGTGGTTGAGATTTTTGATGTATGGGGTATCGACTTCATGGGACCCTTTCCCCCATCTTTTGGTCATCAATACATATTGGTTGCTGTTGACTATGTTTCGAAATGGGTAGAGGCAATTCCATGCAGAACCAATGATCATAAAGTGGTGATAGGGTTTTTGAAGAGCAACATTGTTTCACGCTTTGATTCCTCGAGCAATAATCAGTGATGGTGGTACCCACTTTTGCAACAAATCATTCAAAGCACTTTTGACAAAGTACTCTATCACTCATAAAGTGGCGACCTCTTATCATCCGCAAACCAGTGGCCAAGTTGAGATCTCCAATCGAGAAATAAAGCACATCTTAGAAAAGACCGTGAGGCCAGACAGAAAAGATTGGTCATTAAGACTTGATGATGCATTATGGGCATATAGAACGACGTTCAAAACCCCAATTGGGATGTCACCCTACAGGCTAGTGTATGGAAAAGCTTGCCACCTACCTGTGGAACTCGAGCATCGTGCGTACTGGGCCATCAAGAAATTCAATTTTGACATGCAGCAAGCTGGCTCAGAAAGACGATTACAGCTGGCAGAACTTGAAGAAATTCGTAATGATGCATACGAAAACGCCAAGGTTTACAAGCAGCGAATGAAAGTCTTTCATGATAAGCAGATTATGAGAAAATCTTTCACTCCAGGTCAGAAAGTACTTTTATTCAATTCTCGTTTGCACCTATTCCCAGGTAAACTACGCTCTCGATGGTCCGGCCCCTTCATTGTTCACACTGTTTTTCCACATGGGGCAATTGAAATTAAGGACCCAAAAAATGGTGTCACGTTTAAAGTTAATGGTCAAAGATTAAAGCCATATCTAGAGTACCAACCATGGAGAGGACACCGAAATAAATTTAAGTGACCCACCAGATTTGAATTAAGATTTTTCTTTTCGGTGATTTATTTATTTATTTATTTTCTTCTGCTAATTGAAATCATTTGTGCATAAGTGTGTTTGTTTAACCATTAAGTTTTCTTTTATCACTTTTAATCATGAGACAATTCCTCTTGAACATCCTTAGAAGACTTCAACGTGTCCAATCTCATCTTAGAGGCCAGATACGATTTTGTAAAACACATCGTATTTGGAAGCTACAACCACCGGAGTTAATATCCCACGTTGAGGATTTAGAAAGCCAACTCAGAGACATTGAGAGCAGTGTCTACAACATCCAGTTGGAGCTTGAGGTAAATTCCATAAGAGGACGATTGTGATTTTCTTTGTGTGTTTTTGTTTGTTACTTAGTTTGTGTTTTGTGTTTTAGTTTGTCACCCGGTCAAGTGGCGGATAACGGTACTCGTGACAATCAAGTCGGTTACTCAGGTTTCCCATAATTACTGATCTTCTGAGGCGAAGGTATGGATAGAAACGAGATCTTAGCAAAGCTTCATAGTCGATTCCCTTCACTTCCTCAGAATGCCCTCCTCACAATCTATAAAGCTCGATCCGAACGCATGCGATTGCTCATGAGGAATAACATACCCGCGATATCCCGGTTAATAGAGGCCAAAGTACGCTTGGCAGGTGAGTTACCTCCTAAATTTATTGCATACATGCCTGGTTGTGGTAAAGGAAATTACGCAAGAAAGCGAAGAGCTCGAAAAATTTCGGTTGCTTGTCATAAGTGTGCCAGAATGTTATGCAATAAAAAACGATGTTCTTTAGGAATGGTGTCCGATAATGAGAAGATAAGATTCAATTCATTAGGGATGGCTTGAATAAGGAGTCATTGGATGATATTCTTTTGTCTCTTGAAACGCATCCTAGTGGATATGTGCAAGGAGCGATTCTCCAGTTATGGCCATCATTCCAGAAAGAGCATGCACGCGATCTGATCTCGGGAATCGACTATAAACGACCTGTTTGCCGGTTTATAAGAAAGCTGGATGGGAAGCCTATCCTCGACCCGTAGGGCGTTGAAGCCGTTTCGGGACGTAAAACCCAGAGGAAGATGTGAGCCACGATGCAACTACCCGTAAATATCCTTTTACTTTCTTGTTGTTTTATTTTCTTGTTGTTTTACCATTTGCATTATTGTCTTTAATAATTTTATATTTGTCATTACTTGCTTTTCCTTTTTATGTTTCCTTTTTGACTCTCAAGCCATGTGCATTACACGATTAATTGACATAGACATGACACCTCATTCATGTTTGTGACCCATTGCCGCCAAGATCCTTAAATATGATTCTTTTCGTTTACACTCACAAATTATTTTTGAGAAGTATCATAATGGCAGCTACTCCCAATAAACAATTCAAGAACATTTGTGTGCTTTAGGATTTAACTATGGCAAATATAAAGAGTTCTTTGAGGCGACCATTGATCTTGGTCGATGCATAGAGAGAGAAAATTACACTTAGTATACGGCGGAGGTGACCGAGGGTTATCAAAATTGGTCTCGAAACTGCTTTTGTCGAGGAAGTCAAGTGTTAGGCATCATACCACAAACCCTAAAACCTTTAGGTCGCTTGTCTAACTCACCGATGGAGAAGAATTAGTTGTCTCGGGTATGCAAGAAAGAATAACCGAAATGCTTAATCATCTTTGATGCTTTTATTTTCTTACCAGGGAGATCTTGCAACTCTAGAGGCACTCATCACTTTAGCATCTTGGGCCCATCTCGCACATTCATCGAAACCCATCGGTTTGTTAAATGTCAATAATTTTTATGATGGCTTTATCGCATTTCTTAACCATGCAATAAAAACTACTTCATTCCTCTACGGTGAAAAAGCTTTTTATTTGTGCTCACACCGCTAATGAGCTACTTGATCTGTTACAAGCTTATCGACTGAGCGATCCCAAGACCTTGGTGTTGGAGTGTACAAATAACGATGGTAACAATAGCAGTGAGTTAAGAAGTACAAATTAGATTTAAATCTCCTGTAAATATTTTATTTTGTGTTGCACCACCCAGGTGATGTCTTCTAAACTCTACTTCTTTCCTTTAAAACATTGAGGACAATGTTTCGTTCTGGTTGGGGGGAGGGGATAGTTGACAATTGTGGAATGTTGGTTAAGTTTTTACTAATTTTTTGTTGTAGAAACTAACTGTTGTTAACTGTTTGTGTTGAAGATGGCTGAATATGGAGTGTAGTTACTCTAGAAACGCATCTTCTCAGTTAAAAAAAAAAAGAAAAAAAAATAATGAAAAAAAAAAAAATTTTTTTATTTTTCGTGTGATCTTTCTAACTTTTTGACTTCTCCTTTATAAATATGCATTTTCAAATTTTGAGTCGAAGATGGCTGAATATAGAGTGTAGTGCCTCTAGAAACGCATCTTCTTAGTTAAAAAAAAAAAAAAATCAATCATTTTTCTATCATTTTAAGTGTAACATTTTCAATTAGTTTTTCTGCATCATTTTCACATTTCTGCATGCATATTTTCCTTTCATGTTTAGAATAGGTTGGGGGAGGGTAGAATGTTGTTTAAAAAAATATATATATATTATTAGTGTGATTTTGTTTTTATTTTCGGATGACATGATGACTTTCGAATTTTAGTATTTGTATTATCTTTGGTCTTGAGTGATGTTACACTATGTTTGCTACTCTACATGTTGATGTCGGAGATAAATATGAGTTGCTTGAAAGAATTGACATGTCATAATGAATACCAAGTGAGCTTTTGAGCCTATTATTTTTCTTGGAGAGTAACCCTTTTTGCCCATTCTTCATACGGCTTAGCAGTATTATTATTTTATACATGATCTTTAGATTTCCTTGGAGTCAACCCTTTAAAAAAAAAAAAAGTTAAAAAAAAATGTGTTTCTACATCTAAAGGTCCATTTAACTAGTAGATATGGAGGAGTATCTAGAGCCCTAAAAGATGATGGAAAGGCCGTCTTTGACCCGTTTGAGCCTTTCTAGCCATCCCTTATGTCAAATATCCATAGTTAGCCCTTTTGAGCCTTTTAAAAAAAAAAAAAAAAAAAAAAACTTTTCTTTGTCAACTTATCGTCTTCACCCACTCCAATTTGGAGTATTACCCAATATCTTACAAGTTCCATCACCTATTCATGTTTGAGAAAAATATAAATAATTGTTTTGTTTAGTAAAGTTGTGCAAAAGAGAAAAAAAAAAAAAAAAAAAAAAGAAAAAAAAAAAAAAAAAAAAAAATTTCTCTAAAAAAAAAAAAAAAAAAAAAAAAAAAAGAGAGATATATAATACAATAATAAATAAGTAAAATGCACTTACTTTTTAGTTTCCAAAAGATATTATTTTTCTCAAACATATATTTTGTTTCCTCTATTTTCCTTTCTTTGTTAGCCATGTCCCTAGCCTACGTTACATCCTAATAAAAGTCCTTCTTGATTTTAGGAAACTATAGTCTGAAGTAGAAGCTAGTTATATGGGCCAAAAGATGTAGTAATGCATAATTAAAAAAAAAAAAAAGTAAATAAATTGGGTTGACTAGCATTTTGTTTGACTTGAGATCGTGTTATTTCTAAGTTGTGGGCATATTCTTTTCATCTTGGTGAGAGTGTGTGATATTATTTCTTTACTATCTTCACTCTATTTATCATTCATTGAAGTGACAATTTTTATTGGGTTTAATTTCTTTGTGAGAGTGTCACTATTACCGGTGAGATTTTGGGGTTTGACATGTCATTTTTGAAAGTAGCTGTATTTACTTGGTTGATTCATGTGGATGGTTGATGTGGGTGTGATGTTTCTTTAGACTGGAGATAATGCTTATACTTTTATTTGATTGCTATCATTAGTCTGAATGAATAAACAAGTTTGTTAAAAAAAAAAAAAAAAAAAAATTGGGTTTAAATTTTGTTTTCGCTTTATTTGCTAGGGACTAGCAATAAGCTGGTTGGGGGGTGTGTTGAGTGTTAGAAAGTGTATATTTATAAAGGAGAAATTCATCATTTTACACTTTAAATCTCACTAACATCTCTAATTTTATTTATTTAAGTCATTTGTTATTTAATTATATATGTTTTGTTTTTATTAAGTATTTTGTGTATTTTAGGGGTATCATGGTCATTTCACAATGAACGAGATTTCGGATAGCAAAACGGACGTCACTTTTGAACTCAGGACAGTCGAAAACCTTAAGAGGAGCATAAAAGGAAAAATGGTACTTTGTTCACACGTGACGGCACTATTCACATGTGCAGATCGTTTTCATGGATCTCATTCACAACATTGTTCAGACCGCGTTACTGTTCAAACCGTGTGCAAACCGTGTTACTGTTCAAACCGCGTGGTCAAACCCGTGGTCAAACCGTGTTACTATTCACTGATGACGTGGCGCAATCCTGTGCATCCAAACTATTTTTAATCCGATGGCCATGATTCACTCAATGTATCTATAAAAAGGGGGCCTCCCCCCCCTAATTTGATACCCCTGAATCCATTTTTGAGCTTAGTTTTCTGAAATTCCTTCTCCATCTTGTATTTTCTACGTATTTTAATAAAATTCCCATTTTACCCTAGTTCAATAATAAGTAGCTAATTTTCTTTCAAGCTTGGGTTGAAGGTGAAGTCTCAACATGTGTCATGGGCTTTAATTGGTAAATTTATTTTCTCTTCCCCTCTAATTTCTGTGGAGGTTTTGACTTTTCATCGACAAATAATAATAATCTTGTCTAGTTCGTGCCAGTTTTTCTAAGGCACCCTAGTATAAGGTTATTATTATTTGGCACGATAAGCCCTTAGCACCATATTGATTAGGCGTGGTTCATGAGGTGTGGATTCCCCCCTCATGATTTAATTGGTATTAATAAGGAATATTTAGCCCATGGTGCATGTTGATACGGATCCAGATACCCAAGTGCTTTATCTCAATAGTTTCCAATTTAATTATTTCGCCAATTCAATTTAAATTCCAGCATCATCTAAATCACTTCCACACAAATCCAACCACCCATTTACATAATTAATTCTACATATAATTAAAATCCACCTCCTCGTGGGATCGACACTCAACACCATTAATCTATTCTACAAGAGATTAGATTAGCGCTTAAACTGCGAGTTCAACAAAATTTGCACAACATTTGTGCATGTAATGAAAAAGTTGCCTGACAAGTTAAGGGCTTTTAAAGAACGTGAAAGAATAATTCCTTCATTGCTTTTTGTTGTTTATGATTTGCTGAGCTATGCTGTGCTCGAGGACGCTTGGCATGACATGATTATGAAACATGATTTATAAGATAATGATTAGTTAAATAGTTTATATGATGAGAGGCATTGTTGGATTTTATTCTATTTGAACAACAATTGGTAGGAATGTTAAAAAGTTAGTGAAGTAAGAGTATGAAAAAATTTTCTGATGGGTTTGTTAACTCAAAAATAAATTTAAAGTAGTTTGTGAAGCAATATAAAAATATGTTGAGAAAAAAAGTTGAATTAGAATGGCAAGTAGATACCAAGTGTTTTAGTAAGAGCAAGATATAAGATGGAGAAGCAAGTTTACAAGGTGTACATCATTTTCAAGTTTAAAGAATTTCAACAAATTAGTTGCATTGATGTATTGTAATATACTGAATTATATTGGACTAGTATACGAAATCTTTGAATCATATGGGCAAAGTAAGAAAAGAATCTTTAAGGTCATTTTTTAAAAAGCTAAGTATGAAGTTAGCTATATATGTTCAAAATTTCAGTTTAGGGGAATTCTTTGCAGACATGCCCTTACAGTGTTAATACATAACATTGTTGAATTACTTCCAAAAATAAACATTTCATCAACGTGGAGGAAAGAAGTGAAAAGATGCTATAGTAGGGTAAAAGTTAGTTATAGTTTGCAGAATTTATCCATTTAATAGGAGAAATATGATAAAAAGTGTATTACTTTCACTGAGGTTGTAGATATATCTATTGATGATGAAAATTGTTATAAGTTTGTATTAGATTGGATTGATGGATTGATAAAGAATGAAAGGCCAACCCAAGCAAATTCCTTGTGGAAGTGTAAAAATAACTGTTAGTGGTGAAGTAAGTTGTAGCAGCACCAATGTTGAACATGTAATGACTGATCCAATAGCAACACGTTGTAAAGGTTGTCCTCCTTGTCTAAGGAAACAATCTTCGATTCATAAGAAACCTACACAAAAGAACAATGTTGCAAAAAAAAAAAAAAACAAAGTTTGTTCAAATACAAATATATGTTCTCTAATTTTATTTGGTCTCCGTTTAATTGTCTTTCATAATTTTACAAGAGTTACAAGAAGATGATCCATCGCCTTATCAAATGCTTAGCGAAATCTCCACAATGGAGAGCAACATGGCCACAGTAAGTTTGTGAATTTTTATTTACAACTTTTCTTTTATTTTGGAGATACGTAACAATATAATGACGATAACTACATCAACAATATAATGAAGATAACAATCACCATGATTGATGTTTGACTTGTATCTATTCATTTTTTCCTTCATTATTTTAGTTAGATTTCGCTTAAAAGGAAAAACTATAAATTCTATCCATATATATTTTGATCACCAACTCATACATACTAGCTCCAGTTGTATTTTATTAGAATTGGGGAAATAACCAAAACAAAATGATGAATTAATGATATATGAATATTATGTTTCTAACGACATAAATCATTGCATTATTGTCGTTTTTTTTTATAATTTTTGTTGGTCTCGTGTTTTCTTGATAACTTTCGATGGCATAAATCATTGCAATTTTAAATAAAGAATACATAACACCAATCACAATGAAAATAACATTCATTTTATTTAAACATCGCACTTTATACATAACAATGAGTACAATCTCTTCATTATGCAATATATATATTGCAATCATTATTCCTAAAATACAATATGCAATGGATAAAATAAGCAAAATACTACAATTATTTCTGGCTTTATCAGTTTGTACAGTTTTATCGCATATAGACACTTCAGTTTGCACCCACTTATTGCATGTTTCCATGATAGATTTTGTATTTTCTGAGGTATTAAATCTCTCTTGCAATTTTTCATGCATTTTCTGTAGTAATTGTATGCTATTTGGACATCCAATAAAGATTTGTAAGACTGATGAACATTACCTTTGAATCTATTCATCTAGTTTTAGCATTCAGGCCAAGAATGGATGGATTTTTTTTTTCATACAAAAGCATTAGATGGATTTTATTTTTGGTATCATTATAATGAGCACATGTCCTCATTCTAGACTAATTCATGTACAAGATGCCCTATGATTATATATGTCACATGAGGGTTACTCAAGAGGAAAGAATGAGAAATTCCAGACCCACAGTTGGCAAGGTGGTCTGAATCCCTTTCAAAGTTCAAGTTTGAGGTAAAACATATAAAAAGAGAATAAAATACTATTGCAGGCTTCCTTTCCAAACCACTACCAGCAGTCTTGATGGCTTCAAGCAGCTGAAGAATGGGACATAGAGAGATCCCCTTTTATCTTCAACATACCAGGATCTATAAAGAGATCCCTCTTCATGTATTATGCACATCATCTCATCATTGCTTTAATAGGCATGAACTGAAATGTGGCATTACAATTTATTAGAATAAATTGTCAATACATAATCAATGAATTTCATTTGACATAGCTCATGAAGGATAAAATTTTTAGTCAAATAATTAAAAAAAAAAGACATTTCTTGTCACTCCTAAATATCAATCCATTTGCTTCTAATTCTTCGTGCCTTTAAATTCTTGGCAATAAAATAAAAAAGAAGAAGAAGAAAGTATTATTTTACAAAAAAATTGGATGCTATTTAATAAAAATTGTTATATTAAAAAAAGTAAGAAAAGATTCTAAGATTTTACCGAGTGGTATTGGGCAATTGGTCATTATAACTTATCACACAGTATAATAAAAGAAAAAACAATTATGCATTGTTAAAGATTTATAGCAACAAGCAAACCCCATATATGTTATAGTAAAAAAAAAACTAAATAGATTATTAAAACTTTGTGAATTGAATAAATAAATAATGAAACAAAAAAATGTAATAATAATCGTTATGATAGAAATGAAAGCAATTCTGAATCAAAGAAAAAAAACCCATTGAATGAATCTGTATAGTGAATCACATTGATTAAATTAGATAAAGAATGAAAATTAAAAAATAGTACCTTATTAATGAAACAAAATATGAATGAGAGATAAGGTTGCAGAATTGGATAAGAGATGATCAGATGAAGAAGCACTCAAATAGTAATAGTTATAAAAAAAACGTAAAAGAGGGGAAGAGTTTTAGCCTAATGATATTAAAGCTAGATATAGAGAAATTACTTAATGTCTAATTTTAATAGTAATTGACATTTACTTTTAAGTGCATAACCCAAATGCCGTAGTAGATGTGCAATTAACAGCATATATATCTATTTTATTAAAAAACTTATAACCAACAAAATAATATTTACTCCGTCAAATGATGTTTTTATGGCTATTATTATTTGTCTATAGTCAAAAAAGAAATTGACTTTCACATTCAATAGCAGGTAAAATAAATCTACTATCCATTTATACTTTTAATAGCATATATTTTAAACATGCTTTCTTTACTTACTTTTTAACAGCATTTTTTAATTATCTGCCATAAAAACTCTATCGTTAAAACCCATTTTTGTTGTAGTGAGACTCTCGATGAGATACTTAATATCACTACTGCAACTGATTAGAAGGGCTTTCCATTAAACCATTTACGTCTTGAACTTGGATAAAGAACATGAACCTAAGGAAATGTTTCTCAATACAGGAATGCATGTGAATATTAATGAGTTAGTTGATCAGTTTGACCCTCTACCTATAAATATTAAAGGGAAAAAGAACTAATCGTAGCCTTAATCAATCATATTAACCACAATGTCAGGATTAAATAAGAAAGGCCACTGAAATTTTTAGTAATATAATAAGTGGCAGATTAGACAAACAGAAGAGTGTCAAAACTCAGTAATCAAGTCATCTTAGAGGCATAGTGGAAAGGGTCCTAAGTTGTACACTCGTGCAAAATGTATATAAATTGTTGACAGCATTAGTGTTGATGATGAAATTTAGAGGAATGTTTTAAGTTGTTGTTAACTTTGCCTTATGTAGCAACTATGTTGTTGTTTCCTACACGTGTTTAATGTTTGTGTTTGACTGTTTTCTATTTCTTTTGATTATTTTTAAGCTTTGGACAACTATATGAATCATGTTATTTTGTTTAAACTTTGCAAACTATGTATTGATGTTTTCAATTAATGAATTAATATTGTTCTATAAGTTTTGTAACATTTTTATTTTAGTTGATTAATTTAATTAAATTAACTTTTTTTTTAATTTCATAGACGTCTATACAATAAATATCTTAATGGAGGAAAGTGATTCAGATAATTCATCATATAGTGAGTCATATTATCCATTAAATGTGATTAAGAGCTTGATGAGATTGATAATATTGCAATAGATATGCTCTTACTGTTGTAGTTGAGCATTTATTTTCAGTAATTACAATCTCAACAATGTGAAAGACCGCTAATTATCTCTAGCTTAATGGATTGGATTATTTGCAAGAATTATTATTTGGGCAGCCATATAGGATATATGATTTACTTCGCATGAGTAGGCATATTTTTTTAAAAGTTATGTGATACTGTTCAACAATCACACTTCTTACAAAATGACAAAGAAGTTGGCATGCAAGAAACTATGGCAATTATTTCTTACTTATTGTGTCACATAACATTCATATATGTGTTGCTGCTAATCGATTTCAGCGCTCAAATGTAAAAATTTATAGGCAATATAAGCGAGTTCTTAGGGCAATATGTTTATTGACATCACAAATTATTCATCCAAAAAGTCAAAAAGGGACACTACTAATAATCCAAAATTCAATCTATATTTTAAAGTATGGAATTAAGTTATGACAAACATTAAAAAGATAATAAATATTTTCTTAATAATTTCTTCATTTCTTGTTTGAGGATGTATTGGTGCAGTTGATGGAACTCATATAGCTGCATGGCCACCTACCGAAAAACAAAAACATCATATAGAGGTAGAAAGGTTATAAGGTTATAATCATTTAAAATAGGGAAATTATCCACCGTCCACCCGTTTTTTTACCGTTTTTCAAAAATGCACAATTTTTTTTTTTTGCTGGAATCCATCTTAAGTTACATTTCTTTTTACTTTTCCACTTCCGTTTAGAGACCGTTATAACTTTGCTAACATCATAAGGATAAAATTATTATTTCACAACGACACAGTAGTGGATAGGTGCAAAATAATATAACTTAAAGCGGAGTTCAACAAAAAAAATTAAGAATTGTGTATTTATAAAAAAATACGAAAAAACAAATGGTCCGTAGATAAATTATATTTTACATTTGAGGGTAAAAAAGTCATTTAAATAATATTCCGTTAGTTTTCTTAATGGTATCTAAACGAAAGTGGAAAAGTAAAAAGAAATGTAACTTCAAGTGAATTCCAGATAGAAAAAAAAAAGAATTGTGTATTTTGGAAAAAGTTGGAAAAAATAGGTAGACAGTGGATAATTTCTCTTTAAAATATTATGTGGGTTTGTTCTTTTTGATATGATGTTTACATTTTTATATATAAGTTAAGAAGGGACAACTAATGATTCAAGAGTTTTCTTAAATGTGATACAAATAAAAAATCAATTTGCTTTACTAAAAAAGGTATGAACTAAAAATATTTCTTAGGGAAATTATCTTTAAAATCATTAGCTTGAAATTAACATACTTGTAAATAAGATATTACCATATTATGAACTCAGAGTGTACAAACGTGCCTTCATTTTTAGCACCACATCAACGTCAAAGGTATAATTTACGTGATTATAGGGAGCCCAAAAAGCACCAACAAGGCCAAATAATTGTTCAACTATTGACATTCTTTGTTGAGAAATGTATTTGAATGGTGTTTTGGCATTTTAAAGGGTCGATTTCCATATTTAAGTTAAGTCCAAACTATCCTTCATGTAGGCAATGACTTATCCCCATTACTTGTTGTGTGTTGCATAATTTTATTTGTAGAGAGATCCAATGTGATAGATTTTTTAAAGAATTTCAAGTGGAAGATATGATATTCAAGGAACAAAATGAAACAAGAGTAATAGTGGACATAAAATTATCAGTTGGCCAAATGAATGCCACTTTGGGGGTGCGCATTTGATTCGATTGTGCCCAAATTAAAATCGAACTGAATTATATTATGGTAGTTTGTTTCCATTCAGTTCGAGCAATAACTAAACCAAACTAAAAATCTAAACAATTCAGAGAGAAAAGTTTAAATTAAAATTAAAATTAGATATTACATGTTATTATTAACGCAATAATATACACCTTACTTTATTTTGTTTAATAATTGGTGCTTGACTCACCTTGAGAATAATGTAGATCTTGGTAAATTTGGTGTGAAATTCTAATATTGTTAGATAACTAGTTGAAGAATCAAGAAGTGGTGAATGTTGATGGCAAATTGAAATTGGCAATGGAACTCTGAAGTTTCTTCTATATGTGATTGTATTGTTGCTTTCTTGTTTTTTTTTTTTTATTATTGTGGATTTGTAATTTGTAGTGGATTTCTAAACAATATATATTTCATGTCAGGACTATTATTTATGAATTATGAGCTCAAGATTGTTGTTGTAATAATAGTGTATTATTATTATTATTTTGTTTTTCATTGAATAAATATACAAGTAAAATTGCTAGAATCTGAATAAAATCAAACCAAATTAAACTAAACCAAACCAAAATATAGATTGAATTGAATTAATTTGGTTAGTTTCAGTTTGGTTCTAGTGTTTGATTCGTATCCAATTCACAAAAATGCAAACCAATTAGTTTTAGTTTAGTTTCTAGGCCAAATCATATGGTGCCTAGCCCACTAGAGATATAATTGCATTATTGCAGGAGTATTTGGCATGATTATACATGACATAAACTGTGAAACGTGTATGTCAATTTTATTTATTGTATATATTTGAGTTTCTCTTATTACTATTGAATAGATATAGCTAATATTAACTTTTGTTTTTGTAGGTGACAATCATTGATGCACATTTGATCTTTCAAGTTGAAACAGATATATATGACATGTTGTGGATGCAAACATTTTTTACTTGACTCTTTTGTTTTATATTTTGGTTTTAATAATAATTATGCATAAATGAACTACTCAAATGTCTATAATAAATGTAATTGTATTTTGGATTTTTATTTTATTATATGCTAATTAACGTTGCTTTCATTATTTTACATTTTGTTTGCATTTTATTGTGTATGTTTTAGAACATAATAAATTATAAGAAGCTTTTCATGGTGAAAATATATTATTTCTATGTGAAATTTGATTTTATTTTGATTAAAATTTTAATAACAGAAGATTATATGTAAAAATTACAAGCAATACGTACTGCATAATGAATTGAAAAAATCTATTTTATAAATATCAACATTTTTATTGTTTTCTATATTTGCAAACATACAACTAAATATGTTTTCACTGTTTTTCATGTTTTCAAACAAACAACCAAATGCGTTTTTATTGTTTTCGTTTTCATATATTGTTTTGAAAATACACTTGACACTACCAAATACATTATCATTTTTCAAATTTATCACATCAAAAACATCATTTCTCATCTCTAAAACAATGGGTAAAATCACTAGTGAAATAAGGACTTAGTTATGGTCTGTTATAGTACCATACACACGATTCACAAAGACTGCAACCATTGGATTTCTCACCATAGCTGGCTCCAATGGCTGAAATCATTTGTGGTTTGGTACCACAGTTACACCATAGTTGGATCCCTGAAATTACATTGCCAAATATACCCTTAATATTCAAAATTATTACTTTTATATTTTTTTCAAAGAATCACCAAAGTGTAAAATAATTCTATGTTATCAGGGTGTTAAATTGTTTCTACTTATGGTCAATCCACAACATCAGAAATTAAACAACATTTTTTTTATTTTACAAGTTAGAATAGTGGAACTCAGGGTGCGTTGGGTAAGATCTTTCGGTCTTTGGATTATTATTTTTCGTTTTTGAAAAACGAAAAATAATAAAACATGTTTGTTACCATCTTTTCCTCTAACATTTTCGTTTTTTTTAAATGTTTTTGTTTTCCATAATTAACAAAGAATAATTAAAAATACAATTTTTTTCTTTGTTTCCCATTTCTTATTGCACAGCATGACCTTGTAATATTTATTGCTGGTCAGCTTGCAAGTCCCTTACCCTTTAATATAATACACATTGTTTTACAGAAAACCATTTTGCATCTGAATTTTTCTCTCTTTAAAATCGCTTCTCAACTTGAATTATATTTATACTGAATTGTACAAGCTCTACATTATACCAATACTGAAGTTTATAAACCACACATATTTGTTCAAAAAAAATTTCTGTATGTTTTCAATTTTGGGTCTGGCCCGGCCTCATCCCTACCCGGGCCACATTGCCCCAGACTAGGCTGGGCGTGTATTCTGTATCTCAATTTGATTGTTGCCGTAGAGCGGAATGTAGACTCCCTTCTTCTATTAGGTTACTAAATTAGCACAAATCATATTATTGATGCCACACTAAGAATTTTTCTATTAAGCTTCAATGTATGCGCCCCCTCCCATTGGTTCAGCATCCGAGCAAAAACTATATAGATAAGTTTTAAAGAAAGAATATACAGGAAGGGCAGAAGTAGCCATAATCATCATAACAGAAGCTTAAAATAATTCAGACTCAATTAAACTTGAACAAGTTCTCCAAGAAAAAGAAGTAATAGAAAGTAATCAAATTATTGCTCTTTCTTCTATTTTGCATGCACGTATCTATAACCTGGGAACCGGACGAGGGAGAGGAGTATCCCATTCAGTGACGATGTGATCACGAGTAATCTCTTTGAGTGAGCGGCAACCACTTAGTGCCATCGTTAGCTCAAATTCTTCACGCAGCATCTCGAGTACTCTTCTTACGCCTTTCTCTCCCTCAGCTGCCAATGAGTACACCACTGGTCGTCCAATCTGAAATCAAGACCATAATTATAAAAGCCTTCAGTCTCAATTTGTTTAAACAGAAATGATATTTTTATTTTATTTATTTACTTATTTATTTATTTATTTTTTCTTTTAAGGGACATTGGCAGGGCATGATACTTACAAATATACCAGAGGCCCCAAGCGCCAAGGCTTTGAAGACATCAGTTCCTCGCCTAACACCACCATCCAAGAACACAGGAATACGTCCTTGAGTAGCTTTTACGACCTGAATTTGTGAAGACGAAGATAAAGTATGAAAACATTTTGAGAAAGGGATAATCTACATTCAACCTCAGTAGAAGTTTCGAGCTAATGAAAAAATAAAAAATAAAAATCAGCTGTGAATCGCTTTGACTTACCTCTTCCAGGGCCATGATAGTGGCAGGGACATAGTCAAGTTGACGAGCTCCATGATTGGATACAATAATCCCAGCTGCTCCAGATTGAACTGCAATCCGCGCTGCATACCACACGCAACAGAGTTGTATGAGCACTCATAGGCTTACTGGAGAGCTAGAAATTAAAAGTAGCGGTAATAATACAAGCCTGGAGAGTTATTTTGCTTACCATCCTCTGCTGTGAGCACACCCTTAACCAGAATTGGCAATTTGGTGATTGTTTGAAGCCACTTCACGTCCTATACATATAACATCACATCGCATTCAAATGGAAAGTCTTGATACAGACACAGAATGTTCTGCATCACAATATTTTACTATGCATTTATTTATTGAAAATGCATAACATTGTTAAGTAGTATCTATTGTATTTCTCAATTACGACCTAATTTTAAAGAGTGGCTAAAGAACTGTTGCAGATAAAACTCAATGCAAGTCTTAGGGTATCATTTGATATACCTTCCAGCTCAGAGAACGATCAATTTGGCCAGCAACATAGGCAGCAAGTCCAGAGTCATTTGCCTGCTCGACATCATAAAATAAAATAAGAATTATGGAGAATGAAACACATTGTTCAAACGTAATAGTTCCCAAATTGCTGTAATTCCCATTTACCTCGTCCATCTTGCCAAGGTCCAAACCCTGAAAATTCTTCAATGTCAAAAATGGTGGTAGAGTGAATCTGTGAAACAAAAACATGTCAGCAGCAGTTCAGAAATGTAAATTGATTTAGGCAGATCAAAAGGCATATCAACTGAATCATTTGGATTCAACTTTTAGAAGTGTAACCTGTTCTTGATGTCAGCTTCTCTGCGACCCAGCCTCGGGGTATCAACTGTTAGAGCAATGGCCTTGAATCCGGCTCTTTCAGCCCTTCTCACAAGTTGAGCAACCACATTCCTGTCCTTGTACACCTGAATAATTTAAATAGCAAAATGATCAATCAGAAAAAGCATAGCAGTTATTCTCAGATGAAAAATATGCTAACTGTTTGATTGAATAAACCTAATGAAGGACATCAAACATGGTAATTGACTTACATAGAGCTGGAAAAAGCGGATGCCAGGTCCTGTTGAAGCAACCTCTTCAACGCTGGAAGTAGACCACGAAGACAATGTCTGAAAATTGAAGCAAAGAGTGGAAGCTTTTACATTAAGCCATCCAACAAACCATTATTACAGCTACAAATTGGGAAGGACCTAGAGTTTCATCCCAAATCAGAAACTATGTGTGATAAGCCCTGGTAAGGTAAAACTTGAAACTGGGAAGTGTTAGCATGGTGACTACAGAAAACATTTGTCCATGAAGCAGTCATACTGAAAATCCTAAATATGGTATCCAAATGATGCAATTGCAGGCAAGAGAGTGCTAGACACCCAAAACCTCTGCTTTAGTAATTCTGTAGCTTCGTGGATCTCTGGCATTAACTACAATTCTAGTTCATACATTTCCCTTATTACTTATGCTATCGATATCTATCTACTGGAGTCTGGCTGCTAAGTCTCCTTCAGAAGCTAACAGGAAAGCTTAATCCATGATTAGGGGCATCACAAGAAACTAAATCAGCATTGAAACAATCTATCCAATTGCTATAAGGTATCCAACTTGAAGACAAGGCATCTGATCGCGCATGATCCAACTAAAATAGGTGATAATTACCCCCCAAAAGGAAAAGCGAAAATTGTACGAACAAAACCTGTAGTGTCGTTTTAAGGGTGTATTTTTTAATTTAAACTTCAAAAAAGGAGGGAAGCCAAACCATAATCGTTCCAGCAGCCGATGCAGCTCTAGCTGTAGCATACTCCCCTGCACGAGTCAAAAGCATATGGTGTTTGTCAGGATGACAATCACTGTCAATATAATTACCACTTATACACTTGTAGACTCGTATTATTCAGACCAATTTTAATTCAAATCATTCAGGAACCCACCTTAAGCTCCCAATACTGACCACCGATTATGATATATCCCTCTACTGCTCTACCTTCTACCGACCCACAAAAATGTATAACGAAACATAATTTTCAATTACTCAATCAATTATTTGAAGCGACTCATGACAAAAGTCTCGATACAAAGCGGATAAGCTTACAGAGAAACAATTATTACCTTCAGGATGAGCCATCTTCTGCATAGCTGTTGGGGCAATCATGATTGGCATCGATAACTTGAAGCCCAAGACAGTGGTACTCATGTCTATTTTGCTTACATCAATCAGAATGCGAGGTCGAAACCTATCAATAATAACAGACCCTAGTCATAAAAATACCACAGCCAATCTATATAGCCAAAGAACTTGAACACTTGAAAGATTTTATTTTCAAGTGCTATATATATATGTGTGATGAGGCAACAGAGAGCTCACAGGATTCTTGAGAAAGCATTCCTGTTCTCTTGCAAAGTCCACTGGTCCTCTGCACCTGAAGCATAGTAATCAAACACCATCTTTGGCAACTTTTCCTTGGCAATGGCCTCATACTCCATCACATTTGTGATCTCTCCCATCTTGACAGTTGACTGTTTTCTACTCAAATTAATCTGTACAGGTCAAATTAAATTAAATTAAAGAAAACAAGAAAAAAATTGTTCTTGTTTCAACTTAATTATTATGTTAATCCAATGAAATAAGCTCATACATAATAAAGAAGAAGTAAAGTGAAACTTATGTACACACATACCTAAGGTTTACAAAGACTATGCAGCAAAGTGCATTCAGAGAAACCAGTGGAGAGAAGACGATGATGAACAAAGACGGAGTTATAGAGAAAGATTCAGGAAATAGAAAGCAAAGAGAAAATAAAATAAATATAAGTTTGCATGGAGACAAACAAGGGGGCTGATTGAATTATAAGACAAGAAAAAAAAATTAAACAAGAAAATGCAAGTTGAGTGGATGAGCATTTGGAGGTGAGAAATTGAGAACAAATCTTATCAGGGAAAATGGGTGGCTATCATCTGCATATGGTGTGTGTGTTTCATAATTTTTCTTCTTCATTGTCATTATCTCTCTTGTTATCAAATTTAAAAAAATAAAATAAAATAAAATGGAATTTTAAGACTTGTTTTGTATATAAATCTGGATAAATCATGCCAAAGAAACAGACAAGACAGGGGCCGTTGCTTTCCCTCTACCTGCCAGTTAAATTGTATGAAGTTGAGTTTCACGATAACTTTGTGGGTCGGGTACTCGGGTTGGCCCGTCCATAACTCCATTTGTGAGCCAATTATGAAGGCTTATCCGTATATGTAGTTTGTTTTGTCTTTTCACTTTACTTTTTGCTTTTTCAGGTATATCTTAACGGCAAGAGCGGGTTCAAATCTAATAACTCTTGTTAATATAATATATTTTTATTATATTAAACTTAGGACTTTTATTAAAATTTTAAAAATAGCACATAAATAGTACGTCTTATCAATAGAATGGGTGAAAATAAATATTTTTCTTTTAGCATTTGGAATCCATTTAGTATATAATAAATATTAGGGATCTCAATAATTGAGTATTAATTTCTTGTGTTACTTATTTATTAAATAATAAATTTTATAATTTATAAAATTACTTAATTATCATATAATGAATGAATGTAATATTGAGGGGCTTATATCATCACAAAGTCAGACTAAAGTGAATATTGGATTTAAGGCTAGTGTTAAAGATTGTAGATTGACTTATTATACTCTTGACTATGTAACCAAAGACATTGATATCTTAGCAGAATTACTCCTTGTAACTTCTTAGTCCAAAGTTCCAATGGGGGTTGCAGTAGCTATGGAATTTTCTACTAGTTCTTGAACAGCTGTTTAAACCGATTGGCTTACCAACCTTGATCATTACAAAAAGGCAATGTTACAACATTGAGCTCGTTGCTCGAGAAGAGAATCAATATGTATGTTATGTAGCTTACCCATTGGACCTTTTAGAGGAAGGTGTTATGTAGCTTACCCATTGGACCTTTTAGAGGAAGGTGCCAGATAGAAATAATTTTGGTTATAGTTTTCCTTGTGATGGTATAGAATAAGCGCTCAATTGTAATATTTCAAGTTGAGAAACATTTTATTTAGTGATTTTCTTGATGTTAAATATCATTGGATGAGTTACCTTTTACTAGCATTAGAAACACATCACAATATGACAGAGTAACATTTCACAGTTTAATAAATTTTTCACTTATTTGATGGGATGGTTAAAAGATTATCTTTGACTCAAATTGAAATTTGAATATTAGAATGCCTAACATTGCTCGTACATATAACTTTTCAAATATAATTTATTTAAATGGATCTTGTGCTATAAAATTTTTATAAGTACAATTTTTTACTAAAGTGTTTTAACTGTAATTTTTCTCTTTTTAATATACGAGTTGTTGAAGGTAAGGTTAGGAAAAAAATAAAATAAAATTAGTCGTAATAAATAGAGATGTATGTAAATTGATATTTCAATATTCCTTTTTTCAATTTTACATATATATATATATATATATATATATAGTGTTGACTTGATTTAAAATCTTAAAATTTATTAAAATTTAAAAAAATTATTAAATTATATAATTTAATAATTTTTATAATTATTATTCTATTAAATCACATAATTTAATATATTTTTCGAACTTTAACAACCCTTTAATTAGAACATTTATTTATCTGACCATCGTTAACTTCGCTCTGTTCTACTAACGAAGAAATCCTTGGGTCCTCATGGTACGAGTGTACGACAACACGCCTACGAAATTTTATAATTTAAAGAATTGATGGTCTACTGTAGGAGTGACTAAGCATACCACCTGGGCAGATCTTACAAAAGCTTTTCTACTTTCTCTTGATCTTCTCTCTTCTCTCTCATGCATAGGCCCGAAGTGAAAAGGCATTTACATCCAGAGGGGCCCGTGGGCCGAAAAGTGAACGCGGCTTATGCATTTCGGTTAAAAAGGCCGTTCAGATATTTTATTTTAATTTTTAATAGGTCGACGAGACAGCGAAGACTAGGCTTGGCAATTTAAGGGCCTGGGCTGGGCTTTGCCAAGCCCAGGTCCAAGCCCTCTCGAAGCCCATCTAATTCCGGCGGGCTTGGGCCTTGACAGGCCGGGCGGGGCAGGAGGCTTAGGTTTTCGAATTTTCAAATAATTTTTTTAAAAAATAAAACTATAAATTTTTAAAACATAATTATCCAATACATAATACTACAATAGGCTAAACTTAAACATAATTTTCTAATACATGATTAGCCAACACACAAAATATGAAAATACTAACATCACAAGTACCGTACACAACATAAAAATCAATCGTTAATATAAAAAACAAACTAATCCAATATTTGAGGGCCATCCTCGTCCTCGTCCTCATCCTTCAATTCCTCGCCAGTAAAAATTTCTTCTTCAGGAACTCCACCTAACCAAAAAAAAAGTGTTAAAATAAATAATAAATTAAAATATTAGTAATTAATTTTGTAAAAAATGTTTTTATACCTCTACTGCTAGTAGCCCATAACCAATGCTGAGAGCACATGATAGCTTCCAATGTGTCTGGATGTAGTCTACTCTGATGTGGACTCAATGTTCTACCTCCCGTACTAAAAGCTGACTCCGAGGCAACAGTTGTCACAGGTATGGCTAACATATCCTTTGCCATCTCCACCAAAATAGGATATTTGCTGTGTTCATCTTCCACCATTGTAAAACATCAAAATCCGGAGTTCTTTTGACTAAAGGATCCTCCAAATACCTATCTAAGTCGGACTTCGAACTAATAGGTTGACTATTTTGGGTTGCATATGCATCAAAATCACCCATATCATCTATATCATCAAAATCAATATGAGATTGGTCGGAAGGAACAACAAGTGCGGTAGAAGACTCACCAACAACACCATATCTCGTAGTTGAGGATTTGGCCTCATAATAATTCATCATTTCATCACAAAGCTCTCGCACTCTCTTAAGCTGATTTTCAAGGCCGACTGCATAAATCTTCAGATAATAGTAATTAATCAACATCATCTTGTATCTCGGATCAAGAATAACGGCCATGACCAATACCCCACTAATCTCATCCCAATACTTCAAAAAATTTTCAATCATGTTATCCGCCATATTCTTAACTGCAGGAACATCTGATGTTTGCCACCCCTTCAATGCAATCCTCATCTTACAAACCAATGGAAAAAATATATTAGCAGTGGGGTATGTTGTACTCGAAAACATCTCAATCAACCTTGAAAAAGGCCTCAAATAATCTAGCATTTGCTTAGCCAACTCCCATTCCTCACTACTAGGCAAACACTTGTATTAAGGCTCAAGTGTATGTAGTCGAGAAAAAAACACTTTTGTACTTTACTACAAGTTCAAGCATCGCAAAAGTCGAATTCCATCTAGTTGGACAATCAAGCCCCAACTTTTTCACATCCATTTGCATTTGACGACATGCCAACTCAAACTTTTCCACCTGTTTTGGTGATGAACTCCAATAAGACACACTGTCTCTAACACGTGTAATACCACTTTCAATCACCGACAACCCATCCTTCACAATTAAATTCAAAATATGAGCCGCACACCTCATATGAAAAAAATTACCGCTCAATATCATTGACTCAGTTGACAACAATCTTTTTAATTTTTCAACCATCTCATCATTAGTTGAGCAATTATCCAAAGTAACCGTGGATAGCTTTCTATCTAGATTCCAATCCATCAAGCACTTCACCAAAATTTGCGAAAGGCAATCAATTGTATGTGGGGCTTGCACATATATAAATTTGTTCATTCAAAAAAATAATAAAAATTAAATAAAGTACCTATACCATACAAATTTAAATACAAAATTTAATAAAGTACCTATACTATACAAATTTAAATAATAAAAATTTAATAAAGTACCTATACTATACAAATTTAAATACAAAATTTTAATATTTAATATAGTAAAAATACCTTAGGATTCGACTTTGCAGATGCCAAGAGTTGTCAATGAAATGTCCCGTGACAACCATATAACATTTCTTTTGATTACAAGCCGTCCACATGTCTGTAGTAATTGCCACTCTACTATTATTAATCTCCACCAAATTCATTGTCTTCCCCTTTTCAACATTATATATCTTAAATATCTCACTCTTTAAAGTATTTCTAGACACATGCTTCACCAATGGATTGCAATAATCAACAAAATCTCTAATCGCCTCATACTCCACAAATCTAAGAGGAAACTCATGCTTAACAACATTTCTTTGTAAGTTTTTGACGGGCAACCAATGGATCAAATTTTTGAACTCCAAGCTCACCACTTTCAGTTTTCACCAAGTGTTGCTTATTCTCAAGAACTTCTTCAATTGTCGGTTGATTAAAACCGTGCATTTGTCTAGTATGTCTATTTAAATGACTAGTTCCCGATCCACAAGAAAGAACCGTTCCACAATTATTGCATTTTGCCTTTACTACACCACCAACATTTATTTTTGTGAAATGATCCCAACAATTTGAAACAACCCTTTGTTTTTTTTTATCACTTCGCATTTCTTCTTGAACATTTTTCGACTCCACAGATTGATTTGAAGGCAAATTAGAAGATTCAGAAGCATTATCCATTATAAACCTATACAAAATTAAAGGCGTCAAAATATTTAATTAATTAATTAAGCTAAGTGTAAATGCAGTAAACACATACTGCATTTACAAGCACAGGACAAAGACAATCGGCAAATTTACAATTTCTAGAACTCCATACAGTAGCTATACAATGGATATTAGAAATACTTCAATCCAAAAATACCAACAAAACTAACAAAGAGCTCAAAATCATTCAACATTTTTTAAATTACCCAACAACCAAACTACATTCTTCAAAGATGAAAATCACAAAATTATTCACAAAATTTTTCAACGAATTAACTAATTACATATATTTAGGCCTTAGATAATACAATACAAAAATTTGAAGCACAATTGACATGGATTACCGGAGTTAGATGGCTTGCTGCTGCTAGTGTGATTAAATCGCGTCTGAGAGATCTTTCGCCTTCTTTGCCTCGCGCGCGTTTCAATAGTTGTTGTAACTTCACGTGGTCATTTGTCTTTGATGGTTGAGGGTCTTCTTTGGAGTTCTTTGGGTTACGCGAGAGATGCTCGCTGTGCTGATGGGTGGCTGGGTTACGCGAGACGGCGAGAGATGCTCATTTGTTGTTATTCTGCATTCTTTCTTTGGGATCAACGGTGGGTGTTGATGTTAGCCGGACGCCGCTTTGGAATCTGGATGCTGCTTGTTGGTCGCCGACGGCAAGAACAGTGGACGCCGGCACGGTGACGCCGCAATGAGGGTGCTCACTGGCTCATTGCTCACGAAAAGAGGGATTTTAGGGATTTGGCGAGTTTGCTCATGAAAGAGGGATTTTTGTTTTTTTTTCAGTTTTTTTAATTTTAATTTTATAATATATTAATATTATATAATTTTTTTTAAATTTTTTTTATATTTTATTTATTATAAAGCGCGACTTAAGTCAGAAAGCTTTACTACTGCGCCCTTGACTGGCGTATGTTATGAACTTTACTAATTACAAGCTCTCATCCATAATTTAAAGCCGCGGGCTGGGCCGGACTTATGCGGGCCTGGGCTTTCCTGCCAACCCTAGCGAAGACAACAATGACTGAGAGCGAGCTATTAAAGTGTGTAAAGACTAAGGAGCAGACCGCAGTGAGCTGAAATTAGAAAAAAGAATAAAAAAATAATAATTATATATTAAGACAGAGGAATTAATTAGAGAATTGCGAGGGATTTGAGTTAAGTAAAGCGGAAGCGGAAGCGGAAGCGGGAGCGGCAATGGCGGATCGGGAGAGAAGAATGTTTAGAGAACAAGTGTTAACTTACGCATACATTCTCCTCTACATCGCTCTCTCTAGTGGTCAGATCTTCTTCAACAAGGTCAATTCCTGCATGATCTGTTAATTCATTGATTTTTTCCAACAATAATGTTCGTCATTATTTTGTTTGTGATTGCTTTTATTAATGTCATTTTAGATTCTCGACTAAATTGAAAACTGATTTTTGTTCTAGTGCTACTGTCCTTTCTAGTTGAGCAACCATATTTTAGTTAGAGTGGTCAAGTCACTGAAATTTATTTGGCTAGTTTGACTGTGATTGAGGCCCTGTTTGGTATTAGGATCGGGCAGCTATAACTTGAAAACTAGGACTAAACTATTTGATAAACACTAACCGATCTGGTTTGGAAGTTAAGTTGATCTGATAACATTTGGTAAATTGCGTTAGCTTCTAACCTCTGTTGCAAGTGTTTACTAAACACTTTATGGCTATCAAGTATGGCTTAAAAAGCTACAGCTGCTAGGAAATAATGCTGAATGGAATTCTTAGTGCATAACATTTTGTGATATTGTGGTCTATCACTGACAAGTCTTGAACCATTTGTTTCTTGATAGTTTGCTACTAACACAAAAAATTTGATAATGGGGGAAAACGTTTTCAAATACTCTTAATTGGAACTGATGGGTTGCAAGGCTTAAAATATTAGCTGCAAGGTCTATCTTTTTTTTTTTCCCTCATTTTTAAAGCCCTGATGTCTCATTTAACATATTTTATCTCCTGAAATAAGTAAGACCTTTTTGTTACACTTTAGTTGATGTCCATCTTGTTAGAGTTTAACTTTGAGTGATTTGTTTCCTGCATATTCACATATTTTATGGGTTTATGTACAATTTGACCACATTGGTCCCATCCTGTTCCAAAATGCAGTGGGTATTGTCATCAAAGGAAATAAACTTTCCTTTTCCTCTTGGATTGACGCTGCTTCACATGGTGTTTTCCTCTGTATTATGTTTTTTGCTCACCAAAGTTTTCAAGGTATCTAGCTTGCTGTATATTGTGCTAGTGTCTGAGTTTTTAGTAGTCAACTATTTTGTGCAACTCTTGAATGTATGTTATTTGTCTTTCCTAATAGGTCATGAAGGTTGAGGACGGAATGACAATGGAAATGTAAGCATGATGTTTGAATTTGCAAAGTTGTGGTTACTGAAAACTCTTGATGGCTGATTTATGAGTCTTTTTTTATGGTAACTGCTGCAAATGTTGTTATTGGAAACTTAGAAGATACGACCATAGATTCTTTCCGGAAATGAAGTTAGATAATGTTCCGTAGTGGTGTTCACTGATTCAGATCTTTATTAGTTCTATAAAATTGAATGTTAAATATAATTGTAAATTTGGATGCATATGAATGTAGGGTAAACCCAGCAGATGATAGTGTGATTTCACATTAAAACAATCAAGATGAAGAGCTGGCCTAACTTTAATTAAACTTTATATATGCAGATACACAACATCAGTTATCCCTATTGGTGCAATGTTTGCAATGACCCTATGGCTCGGAAACACTGCCTACCTCTATATTTCAGTTGCATTTGCACAAATGTTGAAGGCAATCAGTAAGTAGTTACCATTCCTGTTTCTTGTTTCGCTCATGGATATTCATGATGATCTTAGATATTTTTGTGAAGTTCTAGGTAGCATAAATTTTTCCTTGCACTCTAACGAGAGATTTTGTTGTCCCCCAATTTATTGAATGATAGTTACTGTTCTTGTTTCTTGTTCCTCTCATGGATGTTCATGCTGATCTTAAATTTTTTGTGAAGTTCTAGGTAGCATAAATTTTTCCAGGCATTCTAATTAGAGAATTTTCATTGTCATCCAATTTCTTGAATGATATTTGCAGTGCCAGTAGCTGTTTTCATTCTTGGAGTAGCTGCTGGACTTGAGGTAATGAGCTGCAGAATGCTATTGATAATGTCAGTGATAAGTTTTGGAGTTCTAGTGGCTTCTTACGGGGAAATAAATATAAACTGGATTGGAGTTGTTTACCAAATGGGTGGCGTTGTTGGCGAAGCGTTAAGACTTATATTCATGGAGATTCTGGTTAAGAGGAAGGGTCTCAAATTAAACCCTATTTCTGTCATGTATTACGTCAGTCCCTGCAGGCATGTTTCAATTTTATATAATTTGATTAATTTCTTTAGCTTCAAGCCATCGCTTAGTTAAATATTTGTTTTCTTATGCATCCAGAAAACTTATGCATGTGGCAACCATATATTAATTTATTTTGCAGTGCTCTTTGTCTCTTTATACCGTGGATCTTTCTGGAGAAACCAAAGATGGATGCACTGGAAACATGGCACTTTCCACCGCTTTTGCTAACACTGAACTGCCTCTGCACATTTGCTCTCAACTTATCAGTTTTCCTTGTGATCTCACATACAAGTGCTCTGACTATCCGTGTTGCTGGAGTGGTTAAGGATTGGGTCGTTGTCTTATTTTCTGCCCTTCTTTTTGCGGATACAAAGCTGACAATTATTAATCTTTTTGGCTATGGCATTGGTAAGTACATGAACATCTGTGTTTTCGAGTCTGTATATGAGTTTTAATCTTATTGCAACCTTCATGTCTTTGTTTGATAGCTCCAGCAGCAGAGGCATCAATTTTCCTATGGCAGAGAATATAATATTTAAGATGATAGTCAACATCTGCTTACAATTTGGGATCTGGTTTTGTTGGATTCATATGTAATCTTGGGAGGGGACAGTTATCAACTTTTAAATTAGACCTTGGAGATAGACAATAAAATGGGACATGTTGACTTGTTTGTGAGGACGATGGCCTTGCTAGTTATATTTGTAGCATCCGCCGTGCACCACTGCCTGGATCAGAAATTCTTGTGTGGTAAAACTGTACATCTATGCTTTAGATTATCTAAACATTAGAACAATTTTTTGGAGATTGGATCCTGCAAAGTACATTTTCTATTGTTGAAATTGTTTATAACATTAAGATCTGGAATGTTTTGAAAATTCATTTTGGTTAGATGCTTGAAAATTATTTGTTCTGGGTAATAACGATAAGTAGTTGACAATGTAGTATTAGCTCCAAAGGAGTGTGGTGCTGGCCCTAGGGGAGGAGTGTTGGGGGGTTTCTGTGGAGTTGTTTTCTGTCTGTGAGTTGCAATCTTATGCTTTGGGTAGTCTGACGCACCCAAACTTGTGTCCTTTGTGCCAGGACTATTTGAATGAGATGTAAAGAAAATGTTGAGCAAGTTAAGGGCTGCTTTCTGAAAAAGAAATTCTAAAATCTTGTTAAATGTTTCTGCTTTTGTTTATTCATCTGTTTTCTTATTTGTTCCATATGCAGCTATTGCTGGTGTGGCTGCTTATAATAATCACAAGTTAAAAAAGGAAGCTTCTCGAGCTATTTCTAATGACTCACAACAAACACAACTGACAGCAACAACTACATCATCTACTTCTGAAAGATAGTTTTCAGCCAACAGTAATCTGTGAAGACTTGTTCGAGGTAATAATCTCTAGCAACTGAACTTCTATTTGAAATATTAGCTGTCTCTTCTGTAGAACTGTTCTTATTTCTACGTTTTTATTCTGTTCTTTCTTTATTGTAGGAAACCTCGACGTGTTTGTAGTTCTTGATAACTCTTTCAGTGAAGCATCAATTTGTAATATCGTGTATTTGTATTGATGGTTGCGGCTGCTCCTTCATTATGGTATTTTTTTTAGTATTGCCGGTTTGGAGCTGAATCAACTCCTGCAGATGAGAAAGTGGTGTGTAAAGATGTAAAACTCCACTACTGTATCACCCTGAAAAGAAACACTTGCAACAGATGTTGAAGGCTATTTTTCTGAAAAGATTGATAGGTATTTCATACTCTCATTTTCCCTTTTAACGATTTTCTTTAAAATGATCAGTACCATTTGGTTGGTATATAAGACTATGACAATACACCAAGCTGTGTAGTTCGAATTCTATATACTTTGGGAAGCCTGCACTGCAGTTTACAAACCTTTTTTGGCCTGTTGAAGCTCAGTTGTAAAATTTGAGTCAGAATTGATGTTGAAGCTCCGAGCAAAGGGCTGATTTTAAGTGGCTCTAATATATGTAAATCACACGGCTTAAATTGCATGAAAAAGAGGGAAGATGGTGACCATATATCCTAATTTTATCTTGTGAGGGTGATGAAGAAATTGACAATGGATACAACAATGCCCGCAAAATTCATTGCTAGTTTTTATAAAATGGTAGAATTAATTAGATAAATTAATTTTAATTAGGAAGGTTACCTAACTACTGCTCTACCTTGGTCTTTCGTAAGCAGAAATTAGGTTAGGCTCTTGGCAAATTTTGGATTTTGCTTATTGTCAAAATCACCTTGTTGAATGCAGAAACAGTTTGTGGATTTACCATTATCAAATCCGTTCCCACAAAAAATTTAACTAAATCCACCTCAAACTGTAGTGAGTTTCTTTTTAAAAAAAAATTGCCCACCGTGCGTTTTAACAATTACTATATGCACTTACTACACACAATTACCAAATACACTTGCAATCCATAGTAGATTTTTTGCGGCTCTTTTTATTTGAAATCACAAATATTAAAAAATACCTTTAACAATATATAAAAAATTAAAATATAATTTAAAATATAAATTTATAACAATAATCTAAAAAAATCCACATATATAATTTAAAATATAAATTTATAACAATAATATAAAAAATCCACGTATATACCATGTAAATAACAACTTAAAATTTCAGCATTAAAACAAATACATAAAATATATTAATTTAATACAAAATATTTTTATTATATGCAAATCGTTATTACTAAAATCAATGTCTTGTTCCATCTTTTAATCAATATTAAGGTATTGTCAACAATATTAGCCAGTAAATTTGGTACAGCTATTGTTAACAATAAATTAAGCAAATAAAAACCTAACTTTACTAATCAATTATTAGGTTCAAGTCATTAAAGCAAAACAAACAAAATCAATTAAAATAAAATATCAATAATATTAAACTTGAAAATTATAAGATTTTTACTTGTTAAAAGCTTATTTTGTGTGTGTATATATGTATGTTGCAGTTGGATAGGTTAGGTTTAGAAATTATAAACTTTTACGATTGAATTTTTTTAATATGGTTTTTATGATTAAAATTACAAAATAAATAATTAAAATAAATAATGCACAAGTATATGAAGATTTTTTCCTCAATACTAAATTTACCCGCAATCCACAACAGATTTAAGTTTGAAACATTAAAACCACTCGCAACCTACAAAATTACTTTAGTGGGTGAGTTTTTACAAGTAAGTTTGGACAGGTTTACTAATTCATAGGTAATTTTGCATATCTAAAAGTGATCTTTTGACATTGATATTCAATAAAACTTAGTGTACAAATTATTAAAGTGTACTTTTTCGATTAACATTGGGGTATATACAAAATTTATGAGGGACCTAAATGATAAAAGAAAATTATATGTGACAAAATTGTTATACTCTCACAACTGTGAGAGTAGCGGTTCGAGTTCCTACGTAAGAGCTTATTTTTTTATTTAATTATGATATATAATTAAGTGGAGATAATTTTTTTTTTCGAAATGTGAATGGAGTAGGCACCCTTCAAATATTAGAGAAAGTAAAAATCTGAATAATATTATATAATAATTAATGTAAACTAGTCTTAGTAATTGTCTAATTATAAATATCAGTTATAATCTTTTATAATATGAGTTGTAATTTGAGTATTAATCTCATGTAATTGAAAAAAAAATGAACTCACTTAAGAATTCTTGAAATTTGTCTTGCATGATCTATGTTTGTTGATAAAAATTAGGACAAGATTTGCATTTTTCACTGCATAATTTCAAACCTTTCTTTACAGAAATTAATTGCGATCCAAACATGTAAATATTAAGATAAAAAAAATTTTAAAAAAAATTAAGACACGACAAAGGTGTGTCTTCTGTTATCCACACAGCCCTTGAAATCATTTCCCGCAAAGATATCCTAAAATGTGATTTTGTTTAAAAAGATAAAATTACCATTTTAGCAAAGTACTTGAAAATATTTTTGAAATAAATTTATATTAAGACTTTGACAACACTATCTTTGAATACAGTGTTCTATAGCCTAGACTAAAAACACCATCTCACGATGAGAGTTTATTTCTGACCATTTAATCATGTAAGGTATAGTACCCCGTATATCATATGGATACTATTTTATAAAGCAATTTAAAATAAATTACCATTAATTTGTTTATGGTTTTATCTTTTATTATTATTATTATTATTTTAAATTTTATAAAATTAAAAAATTAAAATTGAATAAAAAGGGAAAAATAAGTCTAACAGACAGAAGATGAAAGGAAAGGGGGGAAATAATCAAAAATAAAATAAAAAATGAACCTTCTCAAATTCAAGGGAAGGGAATTGGGGGTTTGCTTTGCTACCTCCTCCTTCTTCTTCTTCTTTTTCACTCTCTAATGAATTAAAATTTCCCCGATTTCTCTTTTAGAAATAATGAATTAAATTCATTATTATTATTACTTTTTTTTTTACCAATATTATCAATTTCCTCAAATTCAAGTCCAATTCATCTCGAGTTAGTTAGAATTCGCGAGAGCGATGCGATCTTCTTCATCTTCATCATATTCTTCTCACCGATGAATTTGAAGCGGCAAGCCTCGGTCGTCTCCGTGGATGGGACTTGCTCACGAATTGCAAATGAGTTGGCAGCCGAGTCTACTCAGTGAGAAACGCAAACGCGGCGGCCCTCCTTTAGGCTTACGTAATCTCGGCAACTCTTGTTATCTCAACAGCGTCCTTCAGTGCCTCACCTACACTCCTCCCCTCGCCAATTTCTGCCTCAAGCTCCAACACTCCTCTCTCTGCAAACAGCTTACAGGTTAGATTAATTTTCTTTTTGGTATTTAATTTCTCTTTTATTTTTTTGTTTTGTGTAATTTTTTAGACCTAATTTTTGAAAAATATATAATTATCACAGGTGATTCGGCTTTGGACGCGGAGAGAAAGCGCGAGTGTCCGTTTTGTATCCTGGAGAAGAGAATTGTCCGGTCACTGAGCGTGGACCTAACACTCGATGCGCCGGCGAAGATCCAGAGCTGTTTGAGGATTTTCGCCGAGCATTTTAAGTGCGGACGTCAGGAGGACGCGCACGAGTTCTTGCGGTACGTGATTGATGCTTGCCACAACACGTGTTTGCGGCTCAAGAAGCTGAGGAGGAAAGGAGGTGGCGGCGGCGGAGGTGGAGAGACCATTAATGGTGGTAGTTCTGTAGTTAAGGAGATCTTCGGAGGCACGTTGCAGAGTCAGGTTAAGTGTTTGGCTTGTGGTGCTGAGTCGAATAAGGTTGATGAGATTATGGATATTAGTCTCGATATTTTGAATAGTTGTTCGCTTAAAGAAGCTATGCAAAAGTTTTTTCAACCTGAGATTTTGGATGGCAATAATAAGTACAAATGTGATAAGTAAGTTCACTAGTTCCTTTGTAATACTTATTTTTATTTTATTGTGGTGTCATTTGAATGAAAGACTTATGCTTGTTTAGTTGTAAGAAATTGGTGTCAGCAAGGAAACAAATGTCGATCCTGCAGTCGCCGAATATACTTGTAATCCAGCTCAAGGTGCGCATGCATATATTTAGCTGCGGATTAGTTGTTAATGATTTTAGTTGGTGATTTATATTCTTGTTTTTGCATTTTGAGTGATGGATTATTTTGTGCTGGCAGAGATTTGAGGGAATATTTGGTGGGAAAATTGATAAGGCCATTGCTTTTGAAGAAGTTTTGGTTCTTTCGAGCTTCATGTGCAAAGCAAGCCAGGTGAGTTGAGCTTGACACTGTGAAGTTAGTCATACTGTGGTCATGAAAGGTTTGATTAAATAAGTGCCTACACAATTGAATGAATTTTCAGCAACACAGTTTAGTGATGTGTACACCCAGATGTTTATAGTTTTGGATTAAGATGGTACTGCATCATTTTGAAAGTTTAGTCTAATAGAATTATGATAGATTTCTGCTCAAGTCCATTTGTCCTTTTATAGTCATAGCTGTGAAGTGAGTAATTTGCTCGATAATTCAAGTAAGATATTATGTAGACTACAAATTTATTACCTCCTTAGCCTCATATTTATCAGGTAATTTCAACTTGTATGGGCAGTTAAGATAGAGATGGTCAACAGATTTTTGAGTGATTGATTAGGCATGAAGAAATGATAGGATCATGTCAAAGCATTTAGCAAGTTTCAAAATCAGATGGAGTGTGGGTCGTTATGTACAGAGTTTGTTTCTGATTTCTGTAATTTTGTCTGTAGTGTTTGTGCTTTCTCACTCACTTTCACTCACTTTCTTTTCAAATCAAGTTTCTAGTTGTTCATCTTTAATATGATGCTCTCTGTCCCCCTTTCTTTTAACTTATGGAAATTCTGTTACCTGCCTATGAAGATGAATCATCTGCGTTGGAACCATTGGAAGTGTTCTTTGTTGTGGTTGTACCATATTATAAGTTGTTTCCTTTCCATATAGAATTGTTATTTCCTCCATCTATTTGCAATGCAGGATCCTCAGCCAGAGTATAAACTTTTTGGTACCATTGTGCATTCGGGCTTTTCTCCTGATTCTGGGCATTATTATGCCTATATCAAGGTCAAACTTCATGCACTGCTCATTTTATTCATTAGTGAGTTTCAGTAATATAACTGTCTCGTCATTTTGTTGATATCGGTTCTCTGTTTGCGTACAGGATGCTATTGGCCGATGGTATTGCTGTAATGATTCATATGTTTCTGTCTCAACTCTGCAAGAGGTTCTGTCAGAGAAGGTATATATACTCTTCTTCATTCGTGCTAACCAAAGACCAGTGTCAGCCAATGGCACTTTTGCTTCCAACGGTGTTAAATCTCACGAAAATGGAAAGGAGGCTTATAAAGGTGTGAAGGGTACTGTTCCATTGAAAGCAGTGGCTACAAAGCCTAGTGCTGAACAATCGTCTCGGAAGACTCTCTCTACCATCTCTAAGGTTGAGAAAGTGCCTTCTAACCCACGTCTGAAATTCAGCATTTCTGGAAGCTCTGGTTGCAAAGGCGTTCCTCCAACTAGTAATGGAAAGGTCAATGTTCATAAGAGTCACAGCGTGAAAATGAATGGGGTTGTGAAAGACTCAGTTCCTAAGGAGAAAAGTGGAAAAGATCCATTTATAAACACAAATGGTTCTTACAAGAGTAAAAGAGTTGATGTTGTTGGTAGAGGGAATGACCTTGCATCAGTTTCAACAAGTGAAAATGGGGATACGCAAAGTGTTGGTTTGAATCCGGTAAAACCAGATCCCCATGAAGGTAATTGCACGAGCAGCAGGACAACAGCTGGAAGAGTGCCAGATCCTGCCAAACTGCTTAATGGTAGTGTTAAATTTGACACTGATGTCTCTGGGTCCAAGAGAAAATCACAGGAGTCTTGCATTTTGTTGGCGCAGGATTCTGAACCTCTTGCAAAGCTTCAAGAACTGGAAGAAGTGTATGTGCTGTCACTTAAATTATTCTGCACTTTTCTGGTTAATGTAAATTTACACTGTTTACATTTCTTTCTGTTATCCTTGATTCTGCATTTTGTTTTCTCTTTGTTGATTTCTGTTCATGTAATTCTCTGCTTCCAATTCTCTCAGTCACATGCATCCCACCTCTTGCGATGTGATGCCTACCAGTTAGGATTACGAATTGGTTAGCTTGAGTATGTTTTCATCACCTGTGTGAATATCTGGTCCACACTTGTAATTTTTCTGTTTTTAATCAGTATACAGATTCTGTTTTCTTTACCAAGAACTGTGGGATTTGAATCTTGTGAAACTTTTATCTCAGTGTATTTACGGCTAGATATAGTGGGTGGGTGTTTGGAGTCAGCTTAACCATTATTCATGACGAATATCATTTCTGTCCCAAAAGAAATATATTTTGAAATCCCGCTAAGTCCACTTATTGTGGAAAAATTGTTTTATATGATCACATGTTTTGATAATTGTTTTATCTAAGATAATACATGTTTGCTACTCTGGCTAGAAATGATTTAATGGTAATATTTTTATATTGATTACACTAGGATATCATTTAGTTCTCTTATAGTGCTGCCTGTGAACCCAATCCAAGATCTTTTTCCATTTCCTTAATAAAATTATTGCTGTTCATTTTTTCTTATGCGTGCATCTCTTGTTTATGGGGTCTGATGTTTCTCCTTCAGCATGAGATATAATTATCCATAGATAACTTACGTTTTAAGTTAGTCATTTTGTTGTCTCGCTGGTTTTAATACTTGTTTGTTTGTTCGTTCCGGAATTTCAGTCTGAAGAAAGAGGCTTCTTCAGTTTTGCAATCATGTGGTTGGTCTGAAAAGGTCCTCAGTTATATGCGTTCAAGAAAGAGGCAATGTGCACATGAGGTGGGAATCACACCAGGAGATATTGATTTAAAGTAAGTCATTTTCTTGATATTTTTATTGTGTTAAAAGGTTCAAAGGGATAATTTCCCTTAGAAGGCTTCTGTAGATTTCTTTAGACCAGAATGGTTAACTTTTATTACCTAGGGGGCTAATCTTTTTTTTTTGGGGGTTGGGTTTTGGTGGGGAAGCAATGTTGAGATTCAAAAAGGATAGTCTAAGGGGGTTATTGAGTCAATACTTACAACATAGGTTGATTCTAAAGGCTGATATGTTTTATCCCTGTGGGAGGGGGTCACACAGTTGGAGTCAACAAGGAGGCGCTTAAAGCCTTGGGGATCCTGTTGCTGCAACTGTAATAATTGAGTGATTGTTGCTCCTGTTCAGCCTTATTCTTCTTTTTTCTGTTTATACCAACTTGTGATATTTCTTCATGCTGGAATGTAATGGCTGAAAACTGGGGTTATTTGCTTTGTGTTCGGCTGAGATGGGCATGAGTATCATCGTATATTTCCCATCCTGCTGTGGCTCAGTTTAAAAGTCAATTCATGTCATTGTGGGCATTCTAGTTTTGTGCTGTAATGCTGTTTCACCAAAGACATTAGTTCTCATACAAACTAATCAGTTAAGCTTTCAACATATGAAATTATGCAGATTATGAACCCAAAGTTTTGACTTTTAAACTGCTTAAAATTTTTCTTTCAATATTTATTCAACTAACATTTTGAGTACATTTATTGACTTTATCCTAGCTGTGTAGATTTTAGATTCTCATTATATAAATAGTTGATGAGTAGTCTGGATATGATAGTAATTGACATTTTGGCTGCAATTTTGTTTATAGATCTGGCTGATGGCTTTTACCTAGTTTATGGACACAAATCCTCTCTTCTTTTCTGGAAACCCATCTTCTGGTTTTGATGGTGTTTCATCCAGGCTCACTGGTTTAATGGGAAAATTATTGATAAGCTTAGCTATTGGGTACTCATGATCCAAGATGATTTTCTAACCTGTTGTTACCGTCATAAATCGCGAAATCTCAACAATTATTAAAACAGTTCCTCTACATTCCTATGTTGATTTTGGTGGTGTCAAATAACTTCAATGAATTATCTTAGCTTTCTTTTTATTGGAGCTACAAATGCCTTTTTGCCTTGACCAATTCGAAAGGGAGTTGTTGAAGAAAATATTCTGGAAAGTATACCCTTTTCTATTTTCAGAATTGGTTTTATGTTGGCATCTTCTTAATACTAGAATTGCATTTATGTATATTCTGTATTCATCCTTTTGTTGTACTGAATGAGCTTGAATTCTTCTGTGTGTGCTGGCTGCTGACTAGTGGTGCCCACCAGTCATATCCCTACATTTATACGATGTGATTGGCATTTGAATAGAGTAGAAAATGACAGTGCATTTATCAACAGTGAGTTTAGTTTCCTTAGATCATACTGATTGCCTATAAGTGGGTATGAACGAAGTAGAACTACAATTTGTTTTCCTTATTTATTTATGTATATTACTTGTCTTATATTTTTTATTGCTCTATAATTTTATTCCTATTCCAGCATAAGATAATTCATTGTAGTATGTTAGCAGTTAGGTGAATGTCATGAAGTTTTCTCTGCCTTCCATTGAAGTATGTTAGTAGTTAGGTGAATATCATTAAGTTTTCTCTGCCTTCCATTCAGGGATGGCAAACAGCGGGCCTGGGCCGGGCTTTTTCAAGCCCAGGTCCATGCCCACTGTCAGTTAAGCGTGCGGGCCTGGGCCGGGCTCGGGCTTTATTTATTTATTTTAAATTTTTTAAATTATTGTAAATTTAAAATAAATTAATGATTAACAAGTTATTACAATCATAGATAAATTAAAGAAAATAAATATTTTAAATTCAAATAATAAATAAAGCAAATAAAAGCTCATAACTTTAATTTTTTTTAATACTGGATTTTCTAATTCAAACTCTTTGTTAATTAATTGACACAAAAGAAAGAATTTATTATCATAATTTTAGTTTTTTTGAATCATAATTGATTAATAAGTTAAGAATTTAAGTTTTTTTTTTATTTTTAAATTATTTTTCAATTTTAATTATATTATTCTAATTTATAAAATTATTTTTTAAAAAAAGTAGAGGGCCTGGGCTTTGTCCGGGCTTTTTTTCTTGAGCCCTTGTCCAGGCCCTCGTGTGAGGGCTGGGCTTGGGCTGGCCCGGGTTTTTTTTGCCACCCCTAATTCTCAATGGCCTCTTGTCCCATATGGGAAGATTTGGAATAGAGATAGTTGACAAGTAAAAATAGAATAGTGATGAAGTCTATTGGGGTTGATGTTTAAGAGGAGATATTAGGTTTTGGTCTTGGATACTTTGAGAATAGAAAGAAGATAGTAGGCAATACTCCATAGTAGTACTTGTAGACTGAAGAATTATTGAACGGCAACATTTCAAGTAAAATATTCTGGCTTTAGATTGAAGGCAAAAAGTATGTCCCTTTTGATCCAAATAAAATATTTTAAACAAATCATTAAGTTCGAACTTGTAATAAGATTTATGAACTTGTATTTTTGCTAAATTTACATACAGTCCCTTGATTTATCTACTATCTAGTCCTATTTTTTTTATTTATTTATTATGAGACACTTGTTGTAATCTTTTACCTGCACCAATTAGAAACTCTGTTGAGCCTTTTTTTAATGCAGGAAATTGTTGATCAGAGATGCAAAGTCAACCTTTCTTTCACAAATACCTAATTCGTTGAAAGATGACCTTGTCAAACATCTCAGATCATTTAGCGAGGGAAAGCGAGAAATTCCAGGTCCATGATTCACTCTATTGTTGTATAAGGTAGTAGTAAAACTTATAATTTTATTATTTTCCAATGGGATTTTGGTGATAATTCAGAATTTTCTGATTGCATTACCTTAATACTTTTTTTTTTTTTGGGGTTATTGATGATTTTGCAGTTACCTGAGATATGTTTGCCGGCGGAGCTTAGAGTAAAAAATACGTGATGTACAGACTCTCTTACTAATTGTTGTTGGTCGGGAGAAAAAAGTTGTAGCAGCTGAGATGTCTTCTTGAGACCATAGTTGTGGGGTAGGTAATGTTCTCTCTATCCTAGCAAGTGCTGACAATGACCAGAGATTGTTATACTGTCGTATAATTGTTCTGCTTTGAGCAAGAATGTTTGGATGCTGTTGAGATAATGAGATGAGCTAAAATATTGTTGAAAAGTCTTCTTTCCTTGAGGCTGTGAAGTTGGTTTTGTCAGAGAACCAAGTAGCGGGATTCTTTCGCTTTTTGTATGATAATTTTCCCATAGCAATCCTCATTTAATGGATGCCTACAATTTTTCCATCTAAATGTAGCTGGATAGTACTTTTTGGATAAGCATTTATGTACTATAAGTGAGATTTATACTTCAGTATGACAAAGGTAATTCGGAACCCTCTTTGTTTAGTGACTTCGCTTACAGCAAGTGCAAGCTGATTTGAGCTGTTGTTTCCAAATCATCTTAATGATTTTTGTGGACTAATGATGTCACCATCGGAGTTGTTTGGTTTTATCCAACAACTACAATTAGATCGTCGTCCCAAGTTTATTTAATTATAATCTTGTAACAATCCTTGGTTTGCGCGCACAATCATGGAGAGTGAAGTTTTACTGGATTAGTTTAGAAACCCATCAGCAGCGAAAATTAGAATAGCCTCGGCAGAAACGGGAGTTGGGTACGAGTCAACGAAGAGGATTCGGGCAACCATAGCAATCTGATATATTTATATATTTCCCCTTTTGGATACGAATGGCAATTTGATTCTAAGGACGAATCCTGTTAATAAAACAGAGCGAGTTTTGATTCAAGTGGGGCAGACCCAGATGTTAATTAAGCATTTTATAGTTTGGAAAAAGCTATTTACCCCGAATATTAACCCCGAATTTGCGCCGGAATGTAAAACGCTGCGTTTGGTTTCATTTGCTTTTGAGAAGCACGTGTTTCAGTTTACTTTTTCCTTTTAATTGCCAGCACTTTTGTTTGGTTTGCTTTGCTTTGTCTTTCTTTCCGTTTTACTTCACCACTCTGCTGGAATTGTCTTCCTCTTCGTTTTACTTTTTCCGGATTGTTTTGTTTGTCTCTGATTCTATTCCTGTCTCAACTACAAGCTTCTGTAATCAGTGTTTGGCCTAGGCACAAAATCATTGCAGTTTGCAGTTTGCACAAAATCATTCCACCACCCATTCGCCGCCACCAAGCTAGCCACAACCATTGTCAATCCAACTGCCATTTAGTTCATTCGACTCAACAAGCACATTTGAGCAAACAACATCCCCAATGGCAGCCAATCACAGCCAAAACCCTGTGTTTGATGAGAGGAATTTGGGTGGTTTTTAGTTGGGGTTAACGGAGAAATACTTGCTTGGCTTAGCCGCGTGCGGCCATAGGTTTGCTTGGCATGGCCGCGTGCGGCAATGGGCTCCCTTGGAATTCCCTTGCGCGGTCAGGGGTTTGGTTACGCAATGACCACGAGTTTTGTTGGGTTGATTTGGATTTAAAAGTAGTTGTGGAGTTGTTAAGTGTGTGAAAGAGAAAATAAAAAAATGAACGGAGAAGAAGATGAATATGGAATGGATCGAAGAAGATGAAGAAGAAAGAAGAAGAGAGAGAAAATTAAATGGAATGCTCACAACGTGCTGCCCAGCTGAAATGAGTTGAAGCAGGGTACAGCGACGTCGTTCGACGAAAACGGAATGCGACCACACACGTGCTGCCCAGCTGAAACGAATTGAAGCAGAGCAAAGCGACGTCGTTTGATGAAATGGGAATGCTCACACGCGTGCTGTCCAGCTGATATTAAGAGGAAAAAAGATTAAAACAAACGACGTCGTTTTCACAATTTTCGGGGCTTGACTTCGGGGCTTGACTTCGGGGCTTGACTTCGGGGCATATAGCAGAACTCTTATAGTTTAGCTTATGAGTCGGACTATTGAGTACCTTCTAAAACCTTCTTGAAACCTTTTTTTTTTTTAATTATATTGAGTTATTGGCATCTCACCAAAACTCTCTTGAAATCTCTTTTTAAAAATTATATCCTATTCTCATTTATAAATCTTTCAACATCCAATAATTTTTTTACTCTTTCAGTCTTAAAATCTGTATTCTTCTATTCAAAATTTCTTTATTGTTTAGTTTCTAAACCAAAAAAATAAAGATAAAAGAAAAATTAAGAAAAATTTTATGCTGAGAAAATAATGAATATTTTAAAAGTGTGATACAATTTTATTATATCTTATAACTTTGGGTGCAACAATTAATTTGAAAATCTTTAAAAAATTATTTGTAAATTATTTGCAGTGAGATAAAATTTATTTCTTTTGTTCTTCCACTGTGCTGTATTGTAATCTTGCTGCTATGATTTTTACAGTAAGCTTGCTTTGGATTTGATAATTACTTCCTAAATTTGGATTGGATTTATAATATAAAAAGAAAATTCATTTTGTGCAAGTAAAATATCTTGAAGAGAGAAAAAAAATTATAAATGGTGTTAATTGTATTTATATTTATTTTTAAATGTAATTGTAATATTATATGATTTTATGAAATTAACTAAGGGGCGTCAATGGCCCAAACTCTTCTAGTATGTAAATGAAGTTTGGAATCATAATTCTCTTTTGGTGCCTTTTGACCCTTACTAATGGCAGGTTTTAGAGTAAAGATATCCAAAGGGCTGTGGAAGAAAAACAAAAAGTCACTTTGACAAGAATTAAACTTTGGTCTCATACCTCGCATAACGTCTACGAACAACATTATTTTAATTTAAATATTTTATTTAAAATTTTAACGTAAATTTTAAGATATTAATTCCTCACAATTCAATAGTGGATGAATTAATATCGACGACAAGTACGTACATTTTATTCCATGTGGTCCCCACTTCTAACAAAGTCACCATCCCATCTCTTTTAACTTCTCATGGCTGTTCCCTTAAAAAAAAAAAAAAAAAACTTCTCATGGCTATTAGGTTGTCTTCTGGGCCTATTGTTGAGTCAGACCAGCGAGGACATTTCTCTTTTCTTGTTGGTGACACCTCATTGGACGCTCATGGCCTCCTAGTATCGTCCCCACTACAGACAACCCCTTTATATTTTTAGCTTACTTTTGCGTTATCTCATTAGTGCTCAAGACATTTTAGAATGGCTTGGTGGATATTGAAACCTTTTGTTTATGAACCAAATGAGTTTCCACGTGGCAACATATCATTTGGCCCTCACCAAATTACCCACCAACAACGATTCTCGGCCTAAACGGCAAACGGTGAATGCTAGTGAGGGTGTGAAAAACGATGAAGTTAGGAATGATTGCAATATTTTAGTTATTTTTAGCATTGTATTCTGTATTTTGGGAATAATAATTGCATTATGTAGTTGATATAAATGAAGGCCTCTTGTTCTGCTGTAAGGAGAACAATCTGTGCAAGGTTTTCTTTCAACTGAAAAAATGAGTATTACTATGCTAAGGATCTTATTAAAACTCGACATGATCTTACTGAAAATTTGACAGAATGTCCTCTATAATTTTCACATTTTGAACCCGTAAAGCTCTGTAGAGCAAAAAATAAAATATAAAAGAGATGAAATGAGAAATAAAAAAAACTAACCACTTCAAGAAGAAGACTCGTTAGCTAAAGTTTTCTTAATGCCGGTTGAATTTCTAACCAACTATGACACTGATTGTTGATAGCACTCCAGCAGTTATTGCCTGCATTGGGTAATAAGCATTCAAGCTTTCCTAAACTTTCTCAGCCACCAAGCAGAAAAACTATACACAAAAAAGAAAAATCCATAATAGAGATTAAACAAAACAACAAAACAAATAAGAAAAAAGGGACCTTTGTTCTAGAAGGGTGTTGCTGAAGCTGCGTCAATTACTGTTGCAATCCTTTCTTTGCAACTGATCCCATTTTCTGTACACGGACAGTAATAAAATGTCTTCCATAAAATAAAGACTTGCCCCCATTAGTGTTTGAGGTCTCACATAACTAAGGACAAGGGACAGATTCATAAATAAATATGAAACATGTCTAGCGGAAAATGGAACAAATAGCCGACAACAAAAAAATGCTTAAGATAATAGGTGGTTAGAATGACTAAGGACATCCAATCCTATTTAGTTAGGAACAGTAGATAAAAGGAAAAAAAAGGTTATCCATTTGAATCAAAAAATATCCTTAGAATCACTTTTGTAAATGAGCTATTTGTGAAAGGAAAGACTCCATTTTCCATTTTATGTAAACAAAATGATGAAAAACATAAGAGAATCTTTAGCAGGGCCAACATTATCCCGAATACAGCTCCAATTTACAAAGCAATAAACAATAAGTAATGGTTGCTTGACATTTCAATATCTTCAGCCCCATCAGCAAGAGCAAGAAGTTCTTAAACCTCATCTAAATATATAATATGCACAGTAAATTTCTCTTCTATGTAGAACATAAATTGAATATCGCCTAAGCTTAACGACTGAAAGACGAGTGAGGATCTCACAATGACAGGGCAAACAGATGTTCTGAATGGAGGAGCCAGTGATAGTCTGACAGTTGCCCCTTGATCAAGATTATGTCCAAAATCAGCTAGTTAAACCGAACATTTGGATCAGCTTCAAACTAAAATCTAGCAAGATAAGTTCCTATAAAATTTTCAAGAAAATGGTCTTTTAACATATCGATTCTACAGTCAATTTGCCACCACAAATGTGACAAAAATGAGCACTAAAATTTTAAACAAACTTTGAATATTTTTTGTATCATCATTCTAAGTGAGGCCCTATTTGGTAGCTTTTAAACTACAGTTATTGTGAAAAAAAAAAAGGAAAAAGATGTAACTATATATAATAAATATAATTTTAAAATAATAATTTAAAAAATTAGTAAAGATATAATAATTTTTATCATACAAGTGTAAAATTAAATCAATTTAACTTTCAGGTTACAGTAACTAATGCGTACCAAATATTTTAAAGTTATAACTTTTACCCAACCTCAATCCAAACAAGACCAAAAATTTGAGAAACAATGACATATTTACGTAAATATGCAAAAAATGAGCGCCAATCCTCGCAATACCACTGTTTGGTTCTGAGCAGCTTAGCCTTGCTACTCCCGATCAACATCCTTCCACCCGTTCGGCCATCATAGATTCATAATGGAATAAAATAATTGTTAATTTTTTTAGGAAATTTTGAATTCAAAGAAAGTAGCAAAAGAATTTCTGTGAAAGCACCAAATGCATTACCTTTTGGACAATAGCATCAACATTATCTTTTAGCTTAATACCGAAACGAATTGCCAAAAAGTGACCATTTGAAACCACCACATCATGATAATAGTAAATTATGTGATAATTCTTCATGATTGGCACTAAAGTATTTATTAGACCCATTAAGTTATACTAGCATTTTATCACGTAACAATATGAGTTTTCTAATTGCTACTATCTCAGGTTCACGTACAAATTACAAGTATTCGATAGAGATATATGATCTGTGTCGTCGATTATGTATTCTATGTATACAGTTTGTTTGTTACAACATGTCGCTCATTTTTTTTTCAATGGAACGAGTCATTCATTACATTAGTATTAATTTAACATATATAACCCGTATTAAATTTCTTCGTCAATCGCCGTGCATTGAATTTTATAGAACTAATGTCGACATTTTGTAATGAACGTCATAGTCTTGGTAGATAATTGTTGAAGCTAAAAGAAGCATAGAATTCGAGGTCTGATTTGACAGAACAATTATATTATTAACCCCTTTAATTAGTTAAACAATACAAAATCCATTATTATAAGTCAACAAATTATTGATGTATAATTTTTTTTTTCGAATTACAAAAAAGGAATACTTTGATTCATCAATCAATTTTATATATACCAATCAAATTCAAAAAATTTGAATAAGAAAATAATTTTTGAATCTTTTTAATAGTTCTCAAAATTTTTATTTTACAGTATGCAAATCTTTGCCATTATTTATAAGTTTCCGATACAAATAGACGACCTAGTGATGAATATTTAATTTTTTAAATTCCCAAGTAGTATTGATTACTTAACATGAGCATATACTTGTTCTGGATATGCCTTTTTACTGTTGTAGACATTAAAGTTATGGTTTGCATACTCTAGTGGATCCAAACAATATTTATTAGATAATGCCCTTTAAGTCTATATCACTTTATATGAGCTGGACTTGCTCATATGCTATCAATTATGTTGTGCAATTCTAGGGAAATTGAAATTATTGTGTTGCATGCGTGGTTCCCTTTCTTTCTCTTTCCTACACTCCTGCTGACTACAAACCTAATTGGTAGTGCTGTTTGTGGCGTGAGATTGGAGCTTTTTGTTGCTGCCCATCTCTTGCCAAGTTTTATTCTTTCTTATTGGTCCTGCCAGCAAATCAAACTTTTTGTATGTGAACGGGGATGATACATTAAGTTTATAGATTACTTTTTTTTTATCTGTTTCATACTCCATTTGTATATTATAATTGAATCTTTGGCTATTATCCTTTGCCTGCAACCCCAGCTCGTTAATTAAAGAACATAAAATTCATCTCTATTTACTTAGTTTTTTAATTTAATTCCATGGACATTAAGGTGAAATTTTGATTAAAGAAAACTGTCAATTAGTGCGGCATGTCAATGATTCTTTTGTTGTTACTAACATCAAGTTATGTGAATTTTCACATTAATGTAGTTTATTTAGCGTGTATGTTGTGTTATACAGCATGTGCATGAATTTTTTATTGCCAATATTAAAGCAATTTTTATACAGTTAGCCTTACATCATGCTATTTTTTAATTGTAGCTGGCTAAGGATGGCAATGAGCCAACTACTGTATTCGTAAAATTCATGGAAGAGACACATAATATGGGAATATTGAAGAAGGTGATGATGAAGATTCTAATTTGAGACTCTGTTTCCATTTTAATCAGCAACAACAGACTTTCAATTTATCTCAATCACTATCTCCTCTCCTCTATGATAGAATTTCAGTCCACCAAAGACAACAACAGTTGGTTATTGATAAAGCGCCAATTTCAGAATCACAAGCGCCATCACTACTAAACGCTCAAAACTATAAATCTCAAGTTTTACAAGCTTTCAATCTCGATCACAGCTAGATAAAAAATCAGAATTTACAGAAAACAAACCAATCCAGTGCTAGAGTTAATGAACAATTATATAATTACAACTCTGATAACAGTGGCTGTAACATGTTTGACAATGATGATGAGTTTTAGCAAAATGCAGAGCAGCCTCAGTTACATGTCCAAGTTACTGATCCAAATGTTGGTGAATCTGATGATGATGTTGGTGATTGTTTGTTATCAGATTATAAGATGACAACAACGAATTTGGTCCATGTGCTGATGAAGATGGTGATAAAGTAATGGAGATGATGGATGCTGAGGTGAAGGCCAATATGTATATTCCTAATGATGAGCCTGTTGAAATCTTTGTTGGACAGTACTTCAAAAACTTCACTGAACTTGCAGTTGCTTTTGAGGAAGTTTGCTATATACGAGAGATTTAAAACCAGGAAAGATAAGCTTGAAAGGACTAGGATTTCTGTTGGTTACGAAGGGTATAGGTGTCCTTGGTATTTACATGCAAGTAGAACTGTATTTTGAGAGACTTTCATGGTAAAGTATAATGTCCATACTTGTACAAGGCTATTGAAAAATCCAGAATGAACTGCCAAGTTTATAGCTTCAAAATTTCAGGAAACAATTCTTTCACACCTTGAAACTAAAGTTACTTTTATTATGAGTGAGCTAAACAGAATGTATGGAGTTAAGGTTGACAAGCAGAAGGTTTATCGAGCGAAGAAAATTACTCTTGAAAGTGGTGGGGCAGACTTTGAGTCAAGCTATAGGCTCATCAGATTGTATGCACAGATGATCCTCAACAAGATGCCAGATGTCTTGGCCATTGTGTATGTCATGAGATTGCATGATAATCAAGTTAAGACGCACTTTGATCGATGCATTATTTCATTTCCAGCACTCAAAAAAAGCTTTAAAGAGGGCTGCAAACCTTTTATTTGCATTGATGGCTACCATTTGAAAGGTCCATACAAAGGTATTCTTCTCTCAGCTGTTGCATTGGATGCAAATACTAGTATTTATCCGATTGCTGCTTGTGTGTGTAATGTTGAAAGCACAAATACATGGACTTGGTTTTTAGGACACTTGAAATAGCATATGAAAGATTTAAGGCAACTTACTTTTATGTGTGATAGGTAAAAAGGAATTCAAAATGCCTTAAGACTCGAGTATCCTAATGCACATGTTAGATTTTGTGCAAGACACCTTTTAGCAAACTTAAAGTGTAAGGATCTAAGAACTGACTTTAAAGGTGGCTTTTGGGAAGTTACTCGAGTTGTTAACTAGATTGATTTTGAAAGAGCAGTGGAAAAAGTCAATAGTACAGATGCTAGTGCATATGAGACATGTAGAAAAGTACATCCAATATTCTGGTCAAGACATGCATTTGACCAAACTTTCAAATCTGATCATTGCACTAATAACATGACAGAGTCATTCAATGCATCGCTTTGTGAGCAAAGAAAACTACTTCTGCTGACTTTGTTGGACTTCATTTGAAAAAAGATGATGAAGAGGATGATAACCAGAAAGAAGAAAGCAGAAGCTTGGCCATCTAAAATTTCCAGAAGATTGTATGAAAAGATGCAAAAAAAAAAACCTACAACTGTCTAGAGGCTATGGTATAGCTCGTGCAAGTGAGTGGTTGTATGAAGTTCAAAGCAAATGGAGGACTTATATAGTTGATCTGGGACACCATTCATGTGACTGTGGTTTCAGGGACACCAGTGGGTACCCTTGTGCACATGCAATACCTTGTATAGTATATAGTAAGAAAGACCAAGAACAATTTTGTGAACCGGTGTTTCAAGAGAAAAGCTTACCTAAAATTTTATGCTGGAATCATCCAGCCAATTCTAGATAAAGTCAGTTGGCCAACAGTACCTGGGGATGAGATTTTGCCTCCTTTGGTGAAAAAGCATCCTGGAAGGCCAAAATTAAATCAAAGAAGGGAGGCTGATGAGGTTCCTACAGAGAAAAGGAGGTACAAGTTGCAATGTAAGTGTTGTTATAAGTTTGGCCACAACAAGCGAGCTTGCCCAATTAACCCAAACGATGCCAACAAGAAGACAAGACACTTTCAGGTGAAATAAAGACTAAAACTTATATTTTTCATATTTCATAGATGCTAAAATTGTATGCTGCAAATAGAATTAATTCTGTATTTTCCTTGTGAATCAGAACAATCTCAAAGCTTACAAAGAGGCAGCTGCAAAAGAAAGGGAAATTGAAATTGGTAATATGATAACTACTTGTAAATGTGAATGTAGAGTTATATTTTTTCTTCGTATGAGTTCTGATTGTTGGTAATATATGCATGAATATTTGAGTCTTGTTGGTTGGTTTGATATAACCAGTTTACGAATCTTCTTATAGAAGCAATACAATGTTGTAGTTACTTTTATCATGACTAACTTACAGGACCACTGCAAAGGAACATATCTCAAGGCCATTACAATCCAACGACTACAAGAGTGACAAATCCATTTGAAAGTCATAATGCAGCAGTGACTAATCATCCACTAAATCGGCAGCAGTCAATAGTGTCTCAGAATTTTTTTCATAGTGTTCAGCCACATATCCACTTTGGGGCTTTAACTTCTAATGTCAGAAGGCTTGAGTCTCATGGCAGCTGGATTGGAGTTTAAGGTAGAAGAATTATGCAGGGGAGTAGTGTCCAAGTAAGAGGAAATGACATGGTTATTGGTAATGAACAGTCAAGGACATTGGATAAGGGGAAAGCATCAGCTTTCCCACCAAATAGGGTATGTTATTTACATTATAATTTAACATTATTTACAATAAAATCTAAACAAGAAGTTAATACAAATTATTGCTATTTTTTATGCAGCTATGAATTAATTGGGTTGATGTCATTGGGAGTTGTTAGTAAGGTAAATAGTGGAAGTTTAAATGATGTTTGATGACAACTTCCACAATACCATGACAAACTCTAATTAGAAATAGTTATTTTGCAGTATTTTGATGCATTTTTGAACCATAAGCTTATGAATGAGTGCAAGGACACTATTATATAGGTGTATTTGGAGTTTGTGGTATTTTGAAAGTTGTTAGGTATAGGAAAATCATAGGCTTAACAGATATACCAACAATAGTTTTTTGTTTTTTTGTAAAGAATTTATAGCAGTTGGTATTGTTTCCAAACTGTTATTGATGTTGTCAATGATTAATTATATATTTCAAATATCAAGTGTTACAAAATGCATTCATATATTGGTGGTGATAACCTCTAAATGCATGATATTACAGGTCATGTGTTACTAAATGCATGAATTACAGTAGTAGTGGGATATGAAATCAATTAATTAATATTACATGTCAAGTGTTACCATTTAATTTCTAAATACTACATTTGGTGATAAACAAAATAAGAAGTAGAAGGATGATAATCATGTTGACACATGTCTTTGTTGCCTTCAAAATACTTTCTACAGTATCAAATCTGTTATTTACTTCATCTCCTAGCGCTTGAGTTGTGTCCATGCCATTGTCATCACCATGTGTTCCTAGAAACAAATCTTGTCTTGCAATAATCTCATTAGCTTAATTATCAGTTCGTGACACCATCTAAAAAATCCACATGTGCCTGTTCTGCAATTGTAGAATAGCTTGTCTGGATTATCTGGAGTTTTTGAAATATTGATTATTGCCCTGTACCCGCAATAACATCTCTTGTTGTAGAACTTTATAAGACCACCATTTATGTCTTCAACATGTGGGACACCGTGGCTGCACGATGAAGAAGGACTCTGATTTGTGTTTGATGCTTGGGGTTTGCCATGACTGTTGGATGTATTAGCTGAAGTAGGCATTGTTTGATAATGATTTTTTTCCTGTAGTGGATGATTGGGATGTGAACTGATTTATGAATGATGAACTCTTCAGTCGTGAAAGCTAATTGCATGCATTATGAATCTATTTAACATGTTGAGGCAAAATGATTATCTCTTGTTAACGTTGTGAGCATTTGGGCAAGCAATTGAAACTTGCAGGTTACCGTTATAAGACTATTGGAGCATTATTTTTTAAGGGTAAAATAGTAATTTTTTACTCATAAATATGTAAAATTTTGTGGGTAATTTTGACTTTTGGCTATAACAGTTTTTCGAGACTGTTTGCCAATTCAACGTGCACTTTATCAGTGATTGATGCAATTTTTGTAATTTAATAATTTGAAATTCAAATTATAGATAAAATCGTCTTTCACCAAAATAACTGTCACAACCGTTAAATTAAACTACAAAACTTAACGGAATGGGTGCACAGCGATCATTGTTGAAACAAGTGAGTGCAAGGTAATATTTGTCGAAACATACGGGGGATGGCGAAAAATAACCCATTTTTTTAAAAAAATATTAAGAATCTTAATAGTAACACAACCACCATAAAATCTTACAATAATGTAGCGTTATTTAACAAATAATATTAAATTTTTACTTAACACTACAATACCGTACGATTTTATAATTTTTTATCATCATTATATTAGATTCTTCTATTCAAATTCAGAACTGATTTTCAGTACTCAATTTTTTTTTAAGAACTGACAGGTTGGCGCTTTGTAATGTTGTGACGGCTCATATTCTTTGTAGTTATTCGTTGAATATAATTCCGGGGCTGATCTGACTGTTCGCTCCTACGTTAGTTAAGCTATATAAAGTCTGAATGGCAACACATTTGGACCAATTATTTTCTTATCTATAATATTATATACACAAACTGCCATGCACATTGATAAAAAATTTAAAATATGTAGTACTATTTAATTTTTTTTTTCTTTAGCATGTTGCTCACCTATTACAATAGAATTAATTTAACAAATTAACTAACCAATACTGAATTTCTTTGTCAATCATCGTGCATTGATTTTTAGAACTAACGTTGACATCTTGGAATTAATATCGCGACTGTTCATATTCTTGGTAGATACCGTTGAAGCCAAATGAAGCACATAATTAAAGGTCTGATTAGACATAAAAGTACTATTTAGCCCCCAATAACTAGTTAAGATATATAAAATCTAAATGGGAACACATATGGACCAATTAATGTTGCTCCCCTACTTAACCGGTCTTAACACATGCTGCCATGCATTGATTTTTCGACCTCTCGCTGGACAACTCGTTTGCCATTCATTAGAAATAAGCATATATACAATTAATAAGGCGGCAATCGACGGATAACAAACAAAATTAATGAGAAACCAATTGTTTTTCTCTAACTAACACAATTTAAAAGTATTTAATTTACTTCTAAGTATAAGAGTGTTTAATTATACTATATTTCGGTGAGTCTAAGGTCGATCTATAAACAAATTATTTAATTTTTTTATTTAACTTTATCTAAAAAATAAAAATAAAAATTAAAAATATGCAATTTAATATGATAAAAACTATGAAATTGAATTAGTTAGGGTTATGGATCCACTCCTAGTAAAAAATACAATTTAATAAATTCTTTCTTTATTTTTATTTTATTGCTCAAAAGATTAATTGTATAAATTACAATTACTTTCCCATTAATTTTATTATGGATTAAGTACTTAATGTGTCAAAACTTAACTTGTCTACAATAAGTCAAAATACTATTTTATTGTACTTTATACTAAGATAATAAGAATTTATTGTGCCAAACTCCCATGTTTGTCTACAATAAATCAAAATTTCAAAATATAAAATATGGAAAAAAATTAAATAGAAAATAATCTAATTTATATAATTGAAAATAAAATTTGATTAAATCATTTTTTTTACTAAGAGTTTCACCTCACCCTAACTATTAATATTTATCTAAACATATTTGAAATAAGTGAAATTATTAAAATTGAAAAATAAAATTAAAAAAATTAAAAATTAAAAATAAAACTAATTTTATTTATTAAAAATATAGGATTATTATTATTTTACTACTTCAGGAATTTTGAAATATCAAATGACTACAAGAAGTATTGTCTCCTATCATTTTATTACTATATCTTTATAAAAATATCATTTTACTACTTTTTTGTTGCAACTACTAGTTGACCGTTAGTTGACTAACACAATACCAATTTTATCCTTCATGATTAAAAAAAATAATAAGATAAATTTGTAATTCATATATCATAATTCTAGTAAAAAAATTATGTTGGTATTTTATATCCATTTTAATAAATATATTATAAATTTATTTTGTAAATAAGCTTCAAATATTTTTTTTAATCATGAATGGTGAAATTGGTATTTTGTTAGTCAACTAACTGGTCAACTAAGGGTTGTAACGGAAAAGTAGTAAAATGATATTTCTATTAAGATATAGTAGTAAAATGATAGGAGACAATACTTCTTGTAGTCATTTGATATTTGATAATTCCTGAAGTAGTAAAATAATAATAACCCAAAAATATATTACAAAGAGAGCTGAGAAGAAGAATTTGAAGGGAAAGAAGAGAAGGAAAGGTGTGTCCCCCATGCTATTTATACTAATACATGATTAATCCACACCACACAAATAAATAAAACTAATTATAACTTAGCCTCAGATTTGTTCAACTAATAAAAAATAAACCTAAATTAATCCACTCAAGTACATCCAACAAATTCCACTAACAATTACCATACCTAACATAACAAAAACTTATAATTTTATAATTACCACATTTACCGTGGTAAAAACTTATAAATTTACAAAAAAAGTCTCGGATCCTCCTCGATAATGACATAATTTCTCGGACTTCCAGAATCCAAATTTGACATCCATATATTTGTTTGAAGCCTTAAGTTGCATGAAATTATTATTTTCACCTAATAAACACAAAAATACACAAATTCAAGTATTTAGAAAAATAATTACAAATTTTCAATATATTCCACAATTACAAATATAAATTACATTAATAGTACAAAATAACATTTTTACTCCTTAATAAACATACAATTTTTAATACTAATCACACCCTCTAACTAGCTTATTGCTAACCCCTAGTAATTAAAGCGTCATATTAAATTAAAATTTATAGAATTCACATGCAAGTTAGTAGTTTTTCATCCATCCTCTAAACTACCAAATAAATAAACTCTCCCAAATTTTTTATAATTCCTTGTCGTGAACTCATTATTCAAAATATCATAAACCTTTTTTTGTGCTCAAATAATTATTGTTGAGGAAATTGATGTGCTCAAATAATTTGTGCTCAAATAATTATCCGAAAAGTCAACTCGATAATGATCGTTCTCATGTTCAGGAATTTCAAATTTTAGAAAAATTCGTAACCAATTTACAATGTTATAAATTATCTTTTCCATTATTTTACAAAGTTGTCAAATATTTTACAAGTGTTATAAAAATATGTTCATAGTATTATCAATACATCAAAAAAGTGGATATGGTGCTGTCAAACTCCTATTCGTCATCTGGCTAGCCCATATTATAAACAAAACTTGTAATCAATAATTTAAACCCATATCATCTAGCACAAATAAAAAAAATAAGAAATAAAAAATATATGACAAACATTCAAAACTAATAATAACTTACTATTACGTATTTAATTGGTCAGTTGTACCTTAAAATATCATAAGGAAAAAAATACATAACAAAAAAAATCCCTTATTACTGCTAGAAGGGAAGAGTAATTTGTAACCTAATACTTAAGACTGCAAATTTTGTGATTGCTCATAGTAAAGTCAATTAAGCATAATTTGAGGTTCTTTCATGGTTGCAAAACATCCCCCTTTTCTCTTTACAATTAAAAAGTTGAGTAGCAAACAACCATAATTTGCCCCAATCTCAACCACAGGAGTAGCTTCAACTATCTTCATTGCTTCGGCATACTATATCCATTCATTTCTTTTTGTAATTTTATTAACGTAGAACTCATATTCTCAGCTACTTCAACAAGACGTTCAATTTGTTGTGATATTTTTGTAACGCCTCCAATTAACCTTCCCCCTCTATGATCAATTCTTTTTCCTTTCTTAATTTTCTGGCTCTTGTGCTACATAGTCCAACTACTCTTTTGTCCTTTTTCTCTTCAACATCTTCTGACTGGTAAGTATACTGAACTTGCTTATCCTTGTCAGAATCATTATTTTCTTCAGCTGTAAATATTGTATTATTATTGGAACCCTCATCATCATCAAGTGGAATTACTTGAGAAGAAGTTGTCTAAGCTTTATTGCCAGTAATTGTGATGTTCAATGCCCTACTTGTGGAATTTTTTTACTCCAGGATTTGCCCACACATAATAAATCATATTTAGATGAGTTGTGAAAATATTAAGTAAACTATAATAAAAGCTGTTTAGTTGATATTAGTAACTTCAATTTACTCTGCCACCATTTCGGAGATGTATCAATTCTTTTCTTTTGTATATTCCATCCTAGATCAATTTCCTTTCCAATAAGATCTTTCCATAATTTTGCGTCATTATTTATTGCATCCCATTTATTTTTCAATTGTAATTTATTATATTCTCTTCCCATCGCTTTACAAAAAATTTTGACCAAATTTTCCCATTCCAGTTTAGTAAGATGAGTCCCTGGGTGAAGTCCTTCATCTACTTTTACAATACATGAATTACAAAAATTGATAGAGTCTCACTATCCCATATAGCTGTACCTTGTGGTGCATTATTAGTTTTAGTTTGATTGACAAGTTCCTTGTGTTTGTTCATCATTGCAAATATATTTTAACACAAACACAACTTTAAAAATTATAATGAACAAAAAAGAAAATGAATGGCGGATAAAATATATGGTAAAGAAAAAAGACAATCAATAATATTATAGAAAAGAATTTGTTAAGAATTGAAAAATGACGTAAAAACTAAAAATCACAAACACTCACAGTTCATATACATGAACCATTGACTGGCGGCATAAAAAATTATAAACATTGCAGTTGAACATGCATGAAATCTTTTAGAAATAAACGATCCCAAACAAAATAAACAAGCAAATATTATATTAAGAATTTCATCAATCAATTGCATTAAATATGCATGAATTTAGTTAAAAGGCAATGCAAGACATATTGTATCTTGCCTATTTGCCATAGAGAAATTTTGATGGGATGGTAAAATATAAAGAAGATATAAGGGAAAAAGTCATTCTCATCCCTAGGGTTTCATAAAATAGCCTACGTCATCCTTACTTTTTAAACAATAACTCAAAACACCCTTCCGTTAACTTACCGTTAGTTTAATGCCATTTGTTCGTAATTCATTGAGGGCAAATAAGAATTTTCCATTAAAGAGAAGTTAGAAAAAATAAATAAAAGTTGACATATAACTAAAAATATTTTTTTTTATCTAATCCCACTAAATAGAAAATACGGAAAAAGATGGAAAACTTCTACTTGAAGCAATTGTTTTGCACTTTTCTTTATTTTGGCAAACATGAAATACCTATAAACCTTAGATCTAAGTATAAAAAATAATCACAATTTCCATATTCGATAGTATAAATATGCTCTCCAATTGCACTATGAGCTGACTTGGGAAGATAGTGGTAAGGACTTGGGGAGACAATAATGGTCAAAGAAGAATGATGGTAAAGCTCAAAATAAAAATTGGTTGAAGATTAAAAAAATATTTAGCACATGCAAGTACATAAATTCGTTGTATTTTTGAGTTTTTCTTCCAATGATTTTAAGATATTGTGTTAATTATAGTTTGTTGCTTATGGTAATTATTCAATTGTTGTATCAAACTACTTCATTGTTGATTTCATTTTTAAAAAAATCATGAATTTTGCATATTTTGTATAGCGTTATTTAATTGTATAAAACATTTATTTTAATATGGTTTGTATCATTTTAATCAAAAATCTTATTTTACCCTAAATAAATTACTAGTTAATGGTATTAAACTAACGGTGAGATAGTGGAAGAATGTTTTGGGCTATTGTTTAGAAAGTAGGGATGAAATGGATTATTAAATGAAACATTAGGGATGAAAATAGCTTTTTCCTGAAGAAATAGAGTAAACGAAAATAATGTGTGAATTATAATAAATATTTATTAAAATATTGATTTTGTTTCCCATTTGAATGAGGGTAGTGTCAGGACTAAGTAATAATTGTAAGGATATTTACGAAATTATATTAAAGGATAAAATTGGTTCTCAAAATCAAAATCTGAAAACATCTCTTTTCTTTCTTTTTTAAAATCAGCTGTAACAGATGTTTATTTTAACAAAAGTGATTTTGATTTTCTTTTTTTACCAAAACTCTAAAATTTACTTTTATAGATTGTCAAAATTAATTTTAAGCCTTCTAAAAACAATCCCAAGTGGGCCGTAAGACTTAATATGGGAGTTGATATAATCAACAAGTTGCCTCTATATAAATCAAGCTAAGGAAAAGAGTCTTCACGTACATGTTCATTTACACTGAACAATAATCGTGGCGCTACAAATTAAGATGATTATATTTATATATTGATCTTTCAATTTGCAGAACCGGCGCGCCTACACGTTAGACGTCGCTGAAAAATGCGATGTGTGCACTTTTAATGTGCTAGAATTGGATGTGATATCCAGGAGATTTTCTTTTAGAAATTTCATCTTCATCTTCCAATTATTATGAAATAACTTAATTCATGAAACGTTCCGAATAAATTGATGTCAATCCTGTAGGTACCCTTTGCATGCTTAAATGAGAATCGAGAGTCTAGACGCGATGAAAGGAATTAGTCAATTAGTAACGCATAAAAATTTGCAAAGTCCATTTCATTAACTTGCACATTTTTTTAATATTTTCTTTTATTCTTGATGACTTATCTATCATTGTGATCCTATCTTAAGAAACTAGGCTCCACATAATAATAGTTATTTGTATGTTCCAAAAAAATTGTGTCAAATTATATTAAAGGTTTAAGATTGAATAAAATATTATTTTTAATTTAAAGTTATTTGGGACAATGATTTATATAATGCATAGTATTTATGGAATTTACATTGAGAGAAAAATATTTAAGAGAATGCAAACATTTAGACTTTAAAATGACTTTGCATAACACTATATAGATATATGTACTAGTTTTTATAAAATTATATTTATATTTTTTTTTATTAATGTATATATATTAGACTTGACATGTTCCTTTAATTAATTATTAATGTAGTGCATACTTTGCCTCTATATTATTTGCACTAAGGATGACTAAATCAAAACATTAATTTGTTTAACTATACCTCTATTAAGTGATTACTTTCTCATAGAAAAAAATAATAATAATTGGTCCCAACAATATGACTATGAAGAAGTTTTACTTACTATTATTATAGTTTGAAACCTTATAAATAATGATTTCAATGTGAATTTCACAATCACTCTGGACACAACATGAATTAATATCTTGAATCCTAAACTAAGTAAGTTCCTAACAGGAATTTTGTTACCATTTACAACAAGGGAGGAGCTTGGAAGATCTAGAAAAATATAATAGGGCCAAAATTCATGAAGTAACTTTTAGAAGCCAAAGTCTAAAATGGGTATGAAGAGGCAAAGAGGTTATGTGTAAAACTGGAAAAGTTGTAAGGCAAAATCATAAAGGGTAAGGATATTTTCACCCCACTAATTTTGTAAATTAATCCCAATTTCAAAACATAATTACAATAAGTTCACATTATTCTAAGAAAATTTAAAAATCAACAGGAGGCCTGAACAATTAATTAATTAAATCATTCTTATATATCTATAAGCAAATTTCTTTTTATCTTTCTTTCTTCCTTTCTTTTTTTGGGAAAATAAGAGGAAAGAGTGAAGTTCATCATCATCAGTATTATTATTATTATTTTGAAAAAGGAGTGAAGTTTATTAATTGAAGAGGAAAAAAAAGTGATGAGCTTATTCCTTAAAATATGCATGCGTAAAAGTGGTAGAGGGAAAAAGGCTGAAAAAGAAGAGGCATAAAAAAACTTTATGTATGTATATGTAGTGTATATCCTCTTCAGCAGTGTGGAGTTCAAACCAAACCCTACGGAAATCTATAACTAATATTTACATATAACTAATACTTACATAAAATTTGATGAGTCAAGCTATCTCAATTTAGATCCACAATTTGCTAAATGTTTACCATTTATAAAATAAATATCAAAGCAGTTGTGTCTTTAGCAAAGTGAAAAAATGACAACAATTATCATATTTGTTTACCATATAAGAGTTTGTACAATAACATTTAGGAAAAATGACACATACATTTCTAAAGTTTGAAGAAATGGTCACAAAGATCCTCAAGTTTTCAAAAAAGACATTAAAATCTCCTTTTTGACTATAATACCTTTGAATATAGTAATTCAAAAATTGGCTTGAAAATTTTTTTAATTAATAAAAATTTAATATAAATAATATAATATATCTAGTGGACTAATAATATTAAATTATTTTTAACATTTACAATAATTTTAAAGTTTTAAAATTAATTTATTTATTTTGATAATATATTTGTAGTTATTATAAAGATTTTAAATAAATCTTTGGTTTAATGGATTTTACAATTGACAAAATATCTCACTATTAATAATATTAAAATTATTTTTTATAATCTTAATTTATTTGTTTTAATATTATGTTTCTATTTATTTCTAAAAATTAGTTTAATATAATAAAATAAGTCTAGCATATTGTAAAGTGTAAAAATATTTTTTAAATAGTAAAATTATTTAAAATGTATGTATTATAACATTTATTTTAGTGCATATTTCTATATATTGTGAAATTTTGGAATCAATTTTTTTGAGTTTATAGAGTTAAAGAGTATTATGGTCAAAAGACAATCTTAATGTCGCTTATTAAAAATTTGATAGATTTTATAATTATTTTTCCAAATCTTAAAGGTGTAAATATCATTTTTCCCAATATTTATATGATTTTTGTGACTATACTATTATCGTTACGCAAAAAGATATTGAAAGGCAGTGTGTGCTGCTTTAATTGGAATTGGATAGACTTTTATATTCACAAACAGACAAAATCTTTTGGAAAAAAAAAAACAGCCCAGTAAAATATAGATTTTTGGTGAGTTTTTAAATAACAGAGGGGCTTTGATTGTTTTCTCAAAATTATATACTAATATATGCAAACGTCAATATTTTTAAAATATGTATTTCCATTAACACATTAACTAACGATGTTTTAATACTAAATTATAGTTATCTCGGTAATTGACTAGCTATATTTTGTGGTTATTTACCATGGTCTAGTTCAAAACTGTATTTTCCAAAATGCAAAAATTATTCGCAGCTAATAAATTTTTTATACGAATCATCTTAAGCTATGGTTTTCTTAAAATATAACATGTGTCATAAAAATATTGAAAATGAAACGAAACACTTGAGATGTGTAATGAAAATCTTGAGAAATTTAACAAAAAAGTCGAGGCCAACGTACTCAAAGCACCGTAGTCTCTAACAGACTTAACACTCTTAACTCCAGGAACAGAAAATTACAATTATCAATGTGATGCCGGTGATCAATTTCGCTGCCGAGTTCACTTAAAAGCTAGAGGTACCCAATCAGTCTACTGTCACCTGGATGATGAAGTGCTCCATAAGAATATGAATAACGCTTTTTAACAGAATTTCAGGTACATGATATTGGCAAATATATATTACAACATTTTCAAATTTTTTATTACACTTTTATAGTTGTCTGATATATTATGTTCCTAACGTATCGGTTAAATATCCCAATGCAGAATAGTAATAATATTTAATACCCCAACTTATCTCATCAGCCCCCAATTTTTTAATCACTCCATTTATTTCTACAATTACTCTCCTTAAAACAATTAGTTTTTAATTTTAATTTTTTTATCTGTATGGAGTGTCAGCTTTACCATCACCATCATCTTCACCAGCACATATCGTCATCACTACCAATCCATCTCTTCTGCAGCACATGAGGGGTTCTGTTACAGGGTTTTGTAAAATTTTGTAAGTAGTGTATTTTGTTTCGACAGATGCTTGGGATTGATTTTGATTTTTGGTGATAATAATTCAAGATTTTCAAATTTTCGATTCGGCTTTGGATTAGGAGATAATATTTGATTCATACTGTGAATCAATTCAAGAAAGTGAAACGGATATGAGAGAGAAACAAAATATAAATATTATTTATTCTTAACTATTTTTTAGTAAGGATAGATCTAAAAATAAATCGAGTTAACCGAAAAGTGGAGGGTTGATCAAATAAATTAAGGAGGTCACAGGACACATGAGATCACTGCTTAAGTCACCAAATAGAATTGAAACCCATAACCGAAGAAAATACCAATTAAGAAAACGAAAAACAACAGTCTCACGCTGACAAAAAAAACACCTTATAATACCTTCATTTCATATCCTAGATGCTCTACACATTTGTTATCCACAAAGCCACCATTATGCAACCAATGTATATGACAAAAAACCAATTCAATAATCAATTGATCATCTCAACATTCATATTTACATCTCTAAAAGAAGCATATATTTGAAAGTTGTTAATAAGGAGCTTATTACACTAAAAGGAATTTTCTCTTTGCTCGTAAAAAAAGGAGTGTAGACATAATTTGTTTTGGTGGAGACGAGCAATAACAAGCTTGCTCTTGACATGTCCAGCGCACAGAAAAGTATAACTACTGGGCCTACCTGTTGCAGTAATAGGCTTGGGAAAAATTGTGATGAACCATCCCATTGTTGTTCTCCCATAGGCATTGACCTTACAAATTTGGCGGTGCGTTTGATAGGTATAGACCGATTGAGATCGAAAATTTGTTAGTGCGTATGGTAGGGATAGAGATTGAAATTTTGTTGGTTTAATCAATTAGTACAATCCCAATTTTCTTAGTCAATCCTCTTTTGAAGTTGCTTGACTGGGAATTTTTTATCCAGTGCTGGAAAATGGATATCTTAAAATATGTGATTTAATGTAGAGGTGTTGACGCATTGACTAGTTGACCTCATGCAAGCTTGACTACCACTTATTTGCTTTCTTGTGTATTTCAAATCCAAACCTTATGGAAACCTATAGCTAATATTTACATAAAATTTGATGAGTGAAGCTACCTCAATTTAGATCCAAAATGTGCTAAAGTATTTGTTTATCATATAAGGGTCTGTATAATAATATTTATACGATATTTGTGACTGTATATGACAAAAAGGTATTGGAAGGCAGCGTGTGACTGTGTTGCTTTAATTAAAATTGAATAGACTTTTCTATTCACTAACGGACATAATCTTCTCTGGACAAATGCCCAGTAAGCAAGTTAGTCAGTCAGGATCCAAAAGAGCACCCGGCAAACAAGTTAGTCAGGGCTCAGGATCCGAAAAAGAGAGGTCAAGTTGCCCATTAATTTTGATCACAAAATTGATTATATGTATTCGGATCAGTTTTTCAGCTCTTTTGGAGAAATGTATAATGGAGAAACATTTTAAGACCAGTAAATAAGTTAGTCTCTCAGTATTGATCCAAAAAAGCAGAGGTCAATTTGCCCATTAATTTTGATTCCAAAATTAAGATTAATTCTGTCCTGGGACGACTTGATTTTTAAGCTCTTTTCGAAAATAGATACAAGAATCGTTGTGGTAAAACTTCTGAGAATCACTCAATTGTTTCATTGGAAAATCCTACCATTTTAACATTTTCTGGACGACGCTAGCAGGGGCGGATATTGCTTATTAAAATAATCACTATAAATTATAAACCCCCATAAAATTAAAAATTTAACTTTTAAAAATTATAAAACCTTGTATTTTTATTAAAAATAATAATAGCTCACCACTCAAAATATTTTCTATTTTCAAAAATAGGATTAATTCTTCCAGTCTCTATAATAATAGTAGAGTGAACGTTTTCAGTAATGAAACTCACGAATAATCATCTTTGGAATCGGATAGAATAAATAATAATTTGGTTATTTATATATGAAACAATAAATTTAATAATATTGATAATGAGTCTATTGCATAACATTTTTAAAATATGAAAATGCGTAGAGAATAATTATAAATGTATTAGCAAATATTTTATATATTCAAAATTTTAGTTTTTCATATTTTACTATTATCTAATTTAGTCCCCGGTAAATTATTTTTCTAGATCCGCCACTGGACGCTAGCTCTTTTGTGGTTTTTATTTCAAAAAAATGCTATTTGAACATAATAGCGATAAAAGAGTGACAAAAATACAATAAAAAATTTTTAAAAAAACTAAAGAAAATATGATTTTCGTGTTCTTGTAACCATTTTGTTCGGCGATTCATAATCTTTGTAGATTTTCATTGAAGCCAAAAGAAAGCATATATAATTCAAGTGCTGATTTGACAGAACAATGCTATTACCAGCCTCTCAGTTAAGCTACATGAATCTAAATGGCAACATATGTGGTCCAATTAATTTCTTTTCTACTATACATGAACATGAGATAAATTATTTCTATTTCGTGAACAGTTTTTTATGACTTTTTCTTTTCATTTTCCTGATAAATCAGTAAATTATCTAACCTTGTGGCTTATCGTAGCCATGGCCTTGGTTAATCTGTATATATACTTGCTAGGTACGGATCAGTGATCCTTAGGTTGTGATCTCAATTAATCAATTAATTATGAACCAAAATCAGTGCTATTATTTCATGTAAATGTGGTAAGTAGCATGGCCATTACAGTATTACAAATATGGAAGAAATCCTCAAATTACTGTGATTGATTTATTCATTTTCTGCTATTACCTTTCTTGTATAAATTGGGCCTATAAATTAGACGTATTAATAAGAGGAATTTTCGTTTTCTCTTATTCTAAAACTTTTCACTTTTTATACCATTGTAGTTAATTTGATAAGCGATTATTAGCTTTTCCTCTTGAAATTATTGGGGAAATTTACAATAATAACCTAAAAACTTTTATAATTTTCACAATTGACCCTCCAAAGTTTTTCCTATCATAATTAGCCAAACACAAGGTTTCTTCCCCAAATTACTCTTGTCTATCAAACTAAACGCAACTTTTCTTCTCCCTCTTTATCAAACCAAACGCAACCTTGCACTCTTGAATCATCACCGGCAAATGGCAACGGCAAATGACAACGGCAAACAGTAAAAGTGAACTCTGATCAAATACAGTTGAATCCATCCAGATCCAACACCAATCTGACATGATTCTAACAAAGTAAAATTGAGTCAATTTGATTTCGTACGACAAGAGAGTTTCAGTGCAATTGTATGTTGGTGCGACAGGCACCTGTCGCACTGAATTTGTGCAACTGCAACCTGTTGCACCAAGAGTGAGTTGCATTGCAGATTGCACACCATCACAATCTAATCCACGCCCACTACAACTTCTTCACCTATACACCACACCAACAACTTCACCCATGCAATCAACATCACAAACTCTTCAATTTTCACTCACCATCACCAACACAACACAACACAACACAAAAATAGCAACATAGAAGAAGAATAGAAAATAGAAATCTAGGGTTTTTGACCTAATCTTTAATTTCAACTCTTGACCAAAATTTTGGTGATGTTGGCTACCAAGAATAGACTTCGGGAAGTCGCCGGCGACGAGTGAACACGTTGGGAAAGAATTCGGCAGTGAGAGAGAGAGAGAGGAAGGAGAGGAATGAGAGGGAGGAGTTATGGGAGGGGTATTTTCGGCACTTGGGAGAATTTTTGGGTAATGTTGATAGGAAAAAATTTAGGGGGCCAGTTGTGAAAATAGTAATTTTTTTTGGGTTATATTTGTAAATTTCCCAAATTATTGTCTGTCACTTACCCTTATTGTTTTCATAATGATCCATAACTTCCATGATATAGTAATTTTATAACAATATCCTTATTTTCAAATACACTTTTAATTTATTCATATATATTTTTCATAAATTAGATAAATAAAAAATTGAAATTAAAATTAAAAATTGTTTACTAAAGATAAGGAAAAAAATCTTATTCTTATTTTTTATTGATTCTAATTTATTTTTTATTATTTGTAAACTGATATAATATTAAATAGAAATAATAAATAAAAATTTTTAAAAGTACTTGAACCTTGAATGCTTATTCACATATTTAGATTGCAACACATACATAACATACAAACACTACCGCTAACGGTCACCACATTGCAAACCAAAAAAAAAAAAAAAATCAATACAACTAAAACATAGGTTTGGGTGTGAATTAAAAAATTAATAATAAGATACTTTTCTAATACTTTTTATTTTTTAAAATTTTTTTTATCATAATTGTATACTTTAAATTTTCAAGGGCAAATATTAAGTCAAATGACCCATTTGTCCCTATTTTCCTTTAATTTTTTTTTATGCCAATAGGATTATTGGGAATTATGAAAACAATATTCTCTGAAGCCTTGTAAGAAATAATGATGTATTTAATTTGAATTTTACTAGCACTCTGATATACACGACAAGGATTAATCTTGAATCTAAAATAATCATGTTTCAACAGGAATTATGCTACCATTTATCGCCAGCAGGCAGCTACTCCGGCGGAGGCTCCATTTACATATTTTTTTTAATTTTTAGAATGTTATTTCAAAATTTAGAACTAGTTAATATAGACACATTAACCAATTATTTTTATTTTGTAACACTGTGACGGTTCACATTCTATCTAATAGATTTTCATTGAAGTTAAAAGAAGCATATATACAATACAGGGCCTCAATCGACATATCGGTAACTAATGATGAAATGCAAGTTATGCAACCCAAGAGGGGGGTGAATTGAGATTTTTAAAATTATGCAATATAATTCGCACAATAATTTAATCTATTGCCTTAATCAAATCAAAAATAATAAATTCAATCAAGGACAATATTAAAAGAGTAAGGAAACAGAAAACAAACACGAGAATTTTTACGCGGTTCGACTATCCCTGCCTACATCCACGCCTCCAAGCTCACCCAACTTAAGGATTTCACTATCCAAACCTCCCAAAGTTTCACATGTTTACAATTGACTTCCAATGTGTCAATGGACCTTTACAATTTAGAGATTATCTCCCCAATCTCTTCACCCCAAGTGTTTCTCACACTTGTACACTCATAATTTTATGAGAAATGAAATTTACAATAATGAAACTCTCTTTAAGAGTGGATAAACACATTATAGCTCAATGATGATTTGCCAATTGGAAGCTCAATATATGTTATATGATCTTGTTTATACTTGCATTAGTCATTAAAATGAAGATGAAGTTGAATTTTTATAGTTAAAGCCTGAAAACTAGCCATTATAGACACATTCCCACAACCAAGCAGTTAGCAGCTTGATTTATCCAACTAGCCACTTGTAACAGTAATAATACCGTTATGTTTGCATTTACTAAAGTAACATTGTTCACAAAAAATAAACTGTGGCCCAAAACTTTTTATAATTACACTATGGCCCAAAATGTTATTAAAATTTTTAAATAAGTCCAATTTTAGATTTTATAAATACTAAATTTTATTCTAAAAACTTTTTAAAATTATGATATGACCCCAAGATATTAATATTTTTCACGGAGGTCATTTTTAAAATTTAACATAATATCCATAATTTTAAAATTTTCAAAATTTTTCACTTTAATCCAAAATTTGAAAATATAAGATTTTACTCAGGCGGTTAGCCGCTTGCTCTCTGTCCAATTTTGGATTTTAAATGTTTAGATTACATTCAGATCCTCAAACTTTTATAAATTATAGTACGGCCCAGAAAGTTTCAAAAGTTTACAAATAAGTCTAATTTTGAAATTTAAAAATATTTATTAAAATGAAAGATTACAAAAATTTTTTTATTTTAGTCCAAATTTCTCAAATCCACAAAACACCTTATCTTATAAATATAAAACCTTTTAGTTTATGAAAAGTAATTATTGAATTAATCTCTTAAGCTTATCAAATACTAAATCATGCATTAATTAAATCATACCGGCTTTACAAGAATTTGTTGCAATAATTTATCTGTTGAGCTCTAAACTTTATTCTTGATTTCGCCGTTATCTGTTGAGTGTCTGGAACTTGATTGCACTTAATTCACTTACATAAATATTATCCTTCAAAAACTAGTGAAAATGTGAAATACAATATTTATTAAATTATTTAAGACATATGTTTGTTATCATCAAAATTACAATATGTGTAGCCCTTTAGGCTAACAAATGAAGCCAATATTTTTTATTTTATCCTACCTGCAAGGCTGCAACCAGTCTATTTTAGAGGTGTTTGACGCATTTACTTGTTGGCTAACATCATTGATTCTATCAACTCATTTGCTCTCTTGTATGGTTAAAATAAATTTCTCTTTTAGTGTGTTTATTTGTACATCCATTAGACTTAGATGTTTATTTCTATCTGCCTTGTCTAGCTAATCTTTAATTCTTGTTGTTCTCATCTTTAATTGTTCTCTACTCTTTCTATAATTATCAAGTCTCAGTTGATCTCCTACCACGCAATGGTGTTACCAAACTTGAAAAATAATTTAGCAATTTTCTCACTCGTTTCCCTTATCCTATTCCCTATTTTAGATTTTCCACTCACTGTTTCTTCTAATTCTACGGAAGAAGCCCATTCACTTCTAAAATGGAAAGTTAGCCTTTAAAATCATAGTAATGGATCTCTCCTACTTTCATGGACTCTTGATAATGTCACCCAAAAAAGCTTGTGTGCTTGGGCTGGAATTCATTGCAACAATGCGGGAAGAGTCAATAGTGTTAACCTCGCAAGTACAGGCTTAAAAGGTACGCTTCGTGATTTCTCATTCTCATCATTTGCCCATCTTGAGTATCTGGCTCTTTGGAGCAATCAACTCTTTGGAAACATCCGCCTCAAATTGGTAACATTTCAAAATTCAAGTACCTTGATTTATCATCCAACTCATTTTCTGGTACCATACCAGTACAAGTTGGCCGCCTAAGTAATCTTAAGGTCCTTAGCCTATTCGAGAATCTGCTAAGTGGCTCAATTCCTTATTAATTAGGCCGATTAGGTTCTCTAAAATTCCTTGCTTTGTACAAAACCTTTTTGGAAGATTCAATCCCACAAGAGCAACTTGACCAACTTGGTTACCTTATATTTTTATAGCAATTCACTATCTAGCTCAATTCCAAGAGAAATAGGAAGCTTGGGGTTTCTTTCTGATCTAGAATTGAGCCACAATAAACTCTATGGCTTAATTCCTCATTCTCTGGGTAACTTGACTAGCTTGAATACATTGTATCTTTTTAACAATTCACTTTTTGGCTCAATTCCTAGTGAAATAAGAAAATTAAAGTCTCTTTCTTATCTAGAACTGAGCTACAATAAATTTGGTGGCTCAATCCCTCACTCTCGGAGTAACTTGACCAGCCTGGCTTCCTTGTATCTTCATAACAATTCACTTTTTGGCTCAATTCCAAGTGAAATATGACGTTGAAGTCTCTTTCTGATCTAGAATTGAGCGATAATAAACTCTGTGGCTCAATCTGTCATTCTCTAGATAACTTGACCAACTTAGCTACCTTGTATCTTTATGATCAATTCATTTTCTAGCTCAATTCCAGTGAAATAGGAAAATTGAAGTCTCTTTCTGATATAGAATTGAGCAATGATAAACTTGGTGGCTCAATCCCTTACTCTTTGGGTAACCTGACCAGCTTGGCTTACTTGCATCTTTATAACAATTGACTTTCTGGCTCAATTCCAAGTGAAATAGGATGCTTGAAGTCTCTTTGTGATCTAGAACTGAGCGACAATAAACTCCGTGGCCCAATCCCTTATTCTCTCGGTAACTTGACTTAGATGACTTTCTTGACTGTTTTTGATAATGCACTTTATGGTGCTATTCCTGAAGAATATGGGAACCTTGTGAAGTTGACTATGCTAACTTTAGAGAATAACCAATTACGAGGTCCAATTCCTAACTTGAGAAATCTGACAAGCTTAGTAAGAGTACTTCTTAATCGAAACTGTCTCACTTGTAATATATCTGAATCTTTCGATATTCATCTAAACTTAACTTTCATAGATCTCAGCCACAATTATTTTTATGGTGAAATCTCATCTAACTGGGGAAGATGCCCAAAGTTAGGCACTTTAGATTTTTCCTCGAATAATATTACTGGTAGCATACCCTTGAGATTATACACTTATCTCAATTAAAAGTTCTTGGTCTTTCGTCAAATCACATTGTTGGTGAGATGCCATCAAAACTTGGCAAGCTTAATTCTCTGATCAAGCTCATTTTGAATAGTAATCAACTTAACAGACAACTATCTCTAGAGCTTGGGTCACTCATTCAACTTGAGCACCTTGACTTGTCTTCAAATAGATTGAGCAACTCAATCCCAAAAAGTCTTGGCAACTTGGTTAAATTGCATTACTTGAATTTGAGCAATAATCAATTTATTTTGAAAATTCCAGTTGAATTGTAGAAGTTAATTCATCTTTCAGAGTTAGATTTGAGTCATAACTTTCTCGGAGAAGAGATGTCATCTCAAATCTACAATATGCAAAGCTTGGAAAAGTTGAATCTCTCCCACAATAACCTCTGGCTTCATTCAAAATTGGTTTGAGGAAATGCATGATCTTTCATATATTGGCATATCCTACAACGAATTACATGGATCAATTCCTAACAGCACAACATTCAGAGATGGTCCGATGGAAGCATTACAAGGGAACAAAGGCTTGTGTGGAGATATCAAAGGATTTCCATCTTGTAAAGCATCCAAGTCACACAAACAAGCTTTGAGAAAGATTTGGGTTGTTATTGTATTCCCTCTCTTAGGGAGTTTTGTCCTTTTAATTTGTCTAATTGGATTGTTCTTTATGTTTCGAAGAATGAGTAGCTCACAAACACAACAGAGTAGCCTTGGAAATGCTCCGAGTTTGCTTTCAGTGTTAAGTTCTGAAGGAAAATTTGCGTACGAGGAAATCATTGGAGTAACAAATGGCTTTGATGATGAGCACTGCATTGGAAAGGTTGAACAAGGAAGCGTTTACAAGGCTGAGTTACCATCTGGAGAAATCGTTGCAGTCAAGAAATTTCATTCGCCGCTCCCAAGTGAGATGGCATGTCAACAAGAATTCCTTAATGAAGTTAAGACATTAACAGGGATACGACATCATAATATTGTGAAACTTTATGGCTTTTGTTCACATGCCCGACACTCATTTATAGTTTTTGAATATCTTGAAATGGGTAGCTTGGCCATGATCCTGAGCAAAGACGCAGCAGCAAAGGATTTGGGATGGACAAAGAGAATGAATGTGATAAAAGGTGAGTTGATGCATTGTCTTACATGCACAATGATTGCTTCCCACCAATTGTTCATCAAGATATATATAAAGCAAGAATATATTGTTAAATTTGGAGAATGAAGCCTATGTTTCGGATTTTGGAACTGCTAAGTTTCTCAAGCCAGACTCATCTACGTCCAAGGTTGTCTGATAATGTTCCTAACTTATCCATTAAATGTCACAATTTGGGAGGAATAACAAAAAATTTGAGAAATATAACGAAAGCAAAATGAGGAATGAAGAAACACACGTTACAGTAGTCATGCTATAGAATTGAAATCCGTAATCCAAGAAAATACCAATTAAGAAAACAGAAAACATCAATACCTTCATTTCATATCCCGGACATATGCTTTATACATTTTTTAACAACAAAACCCACTATTATGCAAACGCTCTCTGCCTGTAAGCCTAGCACTTAAAAATAACTTCTTCAATGATCATTTTTCACAGCTAAATAGTTTAAGAAAGCATTAGATAACATTCAGATATACATCTCTGAAAGAAACATACATTTAAAAGCTCTTAAGGAGCTCACACAACTACGTAAATGAAATTTTCCCTCCCCAAAAAAAAGAGATTAGTCATAATTTGGTTTAGGGGAGATGAACAAGTTAGTTAGAACCACCTGAGTGCCGACGGGAACCATGTCAGTCATGGCAAGCGATGCCGCGCAAGCTCGCTCTTAACATATCCAGCCCAGAAAAGTATTAATAGCTGGTGGCTCACTGTAAACTACGGGGCCTACCAGTTGCTGCTGTAGAAGTGGCTGGGGGAAAAGAGTGACGAACCATCACATTGTTGTTGTCCAAGGCATTTACCAATGCACTGCTCCTTACAGTTTGCTCCTAAAGACGATCAAGTGACAAAAATATTTCCATCCTTGTCACATCCCTGTTAGCCTGTTGACCATACATACAGTAAGTGAATGTACAAAGATTGCTAATACGAAATAGAGTTTCAACAAATAGCCTACAATTTATTTTTGAAGCATACAGTTAAGTTAATATTGGGTTACAAACTTAGGATAGAGTAGGCTGCAACATACATGTTCAGGAGAACGACAAAAAATTATTTCCATTTCAACTGAAGGTAGGTTTTTTCCATAAAAAAAATGCTTGTTCATTTAAATCTTAAGAACATAATCCTTGACGAAATTGACAGCAGATCATTTTAAGTTCTATTGCTTTGCCGTGCAGAAGCCACTCCTGTTCGTATTCCTTAGAGTTTTCTTGGGTAAGAGGAGTATAGTGTTGACTCCGGCGTAGTAAAGAGCGAGCATGAGAGAGAGGGGTTGTTGGTGCTGGCCTGCTGTTGCCTGTGCATAAGAGCGTGCGTGAGAGAGCGCCGCTACTAGTGGCCTGGTGCTGCCATGCTCGGCTGCTGCTGCACGGGCTAGGTTTGCCAGCGGCGTGCGTGCTACTGAGAGAGAGGGTCTGCGTGTGTGTGCGCTTTTAGGGCCCGTTTGGTATTGTTTCTGAATTTATATTTTTTGAGAACAAAAATGAGAATGAAAATAATGTTTTACAGTTACTGTATTTCGAATTTAAATATACGTTTGGTATTATTTTTTGTATTCTGTATTTTAAAATTGAAAACAGTAATATGCGTTTGGTAGACATAATTAAAAATGATAAAAATAATAAATGCGTGTTTGGTAGTACTATTTTCAAAAACAGTTTTTGCTAAACACTTAATTCATACTTATACTTAGAAAATTATTGTTTTAACTAATACATAGACAATCATACCATAAATAATTTAAAACAAAATAATTATAAAAAATACATGATCATAAAGTTTTAGTATTAACATTAATAAAAAAATATTTTACATTGTCATTATCTTTACACTATAATTAAGATACATATTACAATACATATGTTTTAAACAAAATAATTATAAACATTACATGATAGACATCATGCATTATGTGTCTCCTCCACAAAAATACTTGAAGTCAAGCAACAGAAATCTCCTCCACACCACTGAGATCCTCAACAAATTGTGCTTTTGATGAAAGCCCTATTCAAAGAGCAAATTCACGGTAAAATTCCTTAGCGAGCATTTTACAGAACATAGCTCCACATCATAAACCAGCAATAGAATAAAAGGACCATTCTAGTTTATCCATGACAAGGTAAAAATGTAATCAAAATTACCAAGGATTACTGACAAAACCTAAATTAAGGTCAACCATAAGGAAATACAATGGCCAAAGAACACAAACTGGGAAGATCTAACATATCAACATCAGTGACTCAACAAGCACCAAAGTGAATTCAAAGTTCATTATCAGTATGACCACAACAATGGAACTTAAACTAATGAAAATTAGTAAAATATTTAGCCCTCCACAGGTGAAATCAAACACCATTTAAATATTTCTCTTTCACACTATTATTTTTTAGCAATGAATAGAAAGTGAGCAAGAAGCAAAGACTTTGCACCATGAAGAGATTGAGGCAATTTAACTCTAACAAAGCATGACCAGAGCACACAGAGGAGGGGGAAAAAAAGCATAACCAAAGCAATTAGCCCTTGCTAATTAAAATGTGAAAATGGAGTGTACGCACAGAAAAAAGAACAATAAAAGGCATATCAATTACGTACACCATACTCACTTGACATAAGAATAATAACACAGCTTTTAAGAACATCATCCAATCCTTCAACAAGATCAGAGGGGCTTATCATTCCAGGCAATCCATCAATAGACAAGGCAGCCTGAACAACAGTTAGATCATCATCGTGAAGCTGATGCAAAATAGCATCTTGAATTGTCACAAGACTCTGACAACAAGATAAATGAGAAAAATTAAAAAATCAGAAAATCTCAAATAAGAAAACTTGCGGTCTGGTATATATGATATTTAATATGCCAACATGAATTAAAACAGAAAAATGCACGCACATAACATTTTGTCAAGCTAATCTCACACAGCCTCCACACCAGTACTATAACACAGAATCTTGGCAAAGCAGTCAATATTGGCTTTATAAAGCCAGGAATAGTTAAATAAAAAATCAGCAACTCACAATAGCAGAGACGGAGCCGACAGAGCAGTAGCAGTCGAGGCAGTCGAGACGGAGCAGAGCGGTGGAGACAAACCAGCAATGGTGGCGGAGATAGAGGAACAGCAGTGGCCCAATGAAGCGGCTGCGTCGGTGAAGACAGAGTACAGCAGCCGATTTGGGCACATAGAGAGAGAGTAAGTGCTGTGAGTGGATCACGAGAGAGAGTCGAAGAGGTAAAGCACACCGAGAGGGAGGAAGCGCTGTGAGTAGATCGGGAGAGAGAGTCAAAGAGATAAGCCCGAAGAGACAAGAACGAAGGAGTTTGTTTTTTAATTTATTTTTTAGTTTAGTTTTAGAATACGTGGAGAACATGTTAAACATGTTCTCACTTCCATAGTTATAAAAGTGAATCCAAATTATTTGTTTTATAATTTGTTTTTGGAAATCCTGCCACCGAACACGTACTAACTTAAATTAAGAAAAGGAAAATGAAAACGGGGCTTATAAAACGATACCAAACGGGCCCTTAGTGTTTACAAATTATCTGTAATTTCAGTGATTTGGTGTTTGTATAGGACGGTTGATTTATAAATCCGTCATTAAAAATATTCACTTTCACGTTAAAATTAAAACTAAAAATATTCACTTTCACGTTAAAATTAAAACTATTTTTTCTACATATATAATGACCGTTATATATAACAACAAATATTAAAAATTATCACTTTTAATAACGATTTTTTAAGAACCGTCATTAAAAATAGTCATTTTTAATGACCGTTTTTTCAGAATTGTCATTAAAATTAAAATTATTTTTATGTATGCATATAATAACTGTTTTATGTAAAAACCGTCATTAAAAATTAAGATTATTTTATTTACTTAACTACACATATAATGACCATTTTATATAAAAACCATTATTAAAAATGATCACTTTTAATGGCGGTTTTTATAAATGAACCGTTATTAAAATTAAGTGTAGATTTTGCTTAACATTTAATGACGGTTCTATTAAATAACGGTCATCATAAGTGCTACAAATTATGAGTCATTAAATATCTTTAATGACAGTTGTTAAGAAAAATCGTCATAACTTATGGATCATTGTTTTATATTTTTGTAGTAGTGCTTCAACAAATAAAAATAGACTGTTGTTATTAAGAGTTGTTTGGTATATAAGTAAAATTAGAATACATAAAGTTGAAAACATGGTTTGTCAATAATATATAAGTTTTAGTTTTGGTGTGTTGTTGCAATTCAGTTGGGTTTGAGATTTCAATGCAAACGAGTTGAAAAACTATTTTAGTTCGGTTCGAATCAGTTTCACATTACAGTTCTAATTAGTGAAATAATATTGGGTACAATTACAATTTGGGTTACAATTTCGGATCAGGTTGTAATTTTGGTTACAGCAAATTCATATTACAATTCGTTTGTCATTTTGGCATTTGCTTGATGTGCTTTTATTTCTTTCTTTCTATATTTTTTCAATGTATTCTTTAATTACTTTTGTTTCGATGCTGCCTTGAGTGCGTGATTTTGTCCTTCAAATAATTAAATAAATAAATATTGTATAAATTTGTATGAGATACGAAACTTCTTTGCTGTAAGTACATGTAGGGTTGGCAGGAAAGCCCGGGCTGGCCCAGGCCCGCATAAGTCCAGCCCAGGCCCGCATAATTCCGGCCCAGGCCCGCGGGTTTCAAGCCTAGCCCGCGGCTTTAAATTATGGATGAGAGCTTGTAATTAGTAAAGTTCATAACATATGGGCTCAGTCAAGGGCCTGAAGTAAAAGCTCGGACTTAAGCCTAGGCTTTATAATAAATAAAATATAAAAAAAATTTAAAAAGAAAAATTATATAATATTAATATATTATAAAATTAAAATTAAAAAAACTGAAAAAAAAACAAAAATCCCTCTTTCGTGAGCAAACTCGCCAAATCCCTAAAATCCCTCTTTTCGTGAGCAGTGAGCCAGTGAGCACCCTCAATGCGGCGTCACCGTGCCGGCGTCCACTGTTCTTGCCGTCGGCAGCCAACAGTGCATCCAGATTCCAGCAGCGTCCAGCCAACATCAGCGACCCACCATTATTGATCCAAAGAAGAAGAATAACAAAGAATAAAGAAGAATAACGGCGGCCGAGCATCTCTCGCCGTCTCGCGTAACCCAGCCACCCATCAGCACAGCGAGCATCTCTCGCGTAACCCAGCAACCCAGCAGCACCCCTCACCCATTAGCACAGCCACGCGAAGTTACAGCAACTATTGAAACGCGCGCGAGGCAGCAGCAGTCTCTGTACGCGATTTAATCACACTAGCAGCAGCAAGCCATCTAACTCCAGTAATCCATGTCAATTGTGCTTCGAATTTTTGTATTGTATTATCTAAGGCCTAAATATATGTAATTAGTTAATTCGTTGAAAAATTTTGTGAATAATTTTGTGATTTTCAGCTTTGAAGAATGTAGTTTGGTTGTTGGGTAATTTAGAAAATGTTGAATGATTTTGAGCTCTGTTGTTAGTTTTGTTGGTATTTTTGGATTGAAGTATTTCTAATATCCATTGTATAGCTACTGTATGGAGTTCTAGAAATTGTAAATTTGCCGATTGCTGTCCTGTGCTTGTAAATGCAGTATGTGTTTACTGCATTTACACTTAGCTTAATTAATTAATTAAATATTTTAACGCCTTTAATTTTGTATAGGTTTATAATGGATAATGCTTCTGAATCTTCTAATTTGCCTTCAAATCAATCTGTGAGTCGGAAAATGTTCAAGAAGAAATGCGAAATGATAAAAAAAGAAAACAAATGGTTGTTTCAAATTGTTGGGACCATTTCACAAAAATAAATGTTGGTGGTGTAGTAAAGGCAAAATGCAATAATTGTGGAACGGTTCTTTCTTGTGGATCGGGAACTAGTCATTTGAATAGACATACTAGACAAATGCACGGTTTTAATCAACCGACAATTGAAGAAGTTCTTGAGAATAAGCAACACTTGGTGAAAACCGAAAGTGGTGAGCTTGGAGTTCAAAAATTTGATCCATTGGTTGCCCGTCAAAAACTTACAGCAGCTGTTGTTAAGCATGAGTTTCCTCTTAGATTTGTGGTGTATGAGGCGATTAGAGATTTTGTTGATTATTGCAATCCATTGGTGAAGCATATGTTTAGAAATACTTTAAAGAGTGAGATATTTAAGATATATAATGTTGAAAAGGGGAAGACAATGAATTTGGTGGAGATTAATAATAGTAGAGTGGCAATTACTACAGACATGTGGACCGCTTCTAATCAAAAGAAATGTTATATGGTTGTCATGGGACATTTCATTGACAACTCTTGGCATTTGCAAAGTTGAATCCTAAGGTATTTTTACTATATTAAATATTAAAATTTTGTATTTAAATTTGTATGGTATAGGTACTTTATTAAATTTTGTATTTAAATTTGTATGGTATAGGTACTTTATTTAATTTTTATTATTTTTTTGAATGAACAGATTTATATATGTGCAAGCCCCACATACAGCTGATTACCTTTCGCAAATTTCGGTGAAGTGCTTGATGGATTGGAATCTAGATAGAAAGCTATCCATGGTTACTTTGGATAATTGTTCAACTAATGATGCGATGGTTGAAAAATTAAAAAGATTGTTGTTAACTAAGTCAATGATATTGAGCGGTAATTTTTTTCATATGAGGTGTGCGGCTCATATTTTGAATTTAATTGTGAAGGATGGGTTATCGGTGATTGAAAGTGGTATTACACGTGTTAGAGACAATGTATCTTATTGGAGTTCATCACCAAAACGGGTGGAAAAGTTTGAGTTGGCATGTCGTCAAATGCAAATGGATGTGAAAAAGTTGGGGCTTGATTATCCAACTAGATGGAATTCGACTTTGAGATGCTGGAACTTGTAGTAAAGTACAAAAGTGTTTTTTCTCAGCTACATACACTTGAGCCTCAATAGAAGTGTTTGCCTAGTAGTGAGGAATGGGAGTTGGCTAAGCAAATGCTAGATTATTTGAGGCCTTTTTCAAGGTTGACTGAGATGTTTTCGGGTACAACATACCCCACTGCTAATCTATTTTTTCCATTGGTTTGTAAGATGAGGATTGCATTGAAGAGGTGGCAAACATCAGATGTTCCTGCAGTTAAGAATATGGTGGATAACATGATTGAAAATTTTTTGAAGTATTGGGATGAGATTAGTGGGGTATTGGTCATGGCCGTTATTCTTGATTCGAGATACAAGATGATGTTGATTAATTACTATTATCTGAAGATTTATGCAGTCGGCCTTGAAAATCAGCTTAAGAGAGTGCAAGAGCTTTGTGATGAAATGATGAATTATTATGAGGCCAAATCCGCAACTACGAGATATGGTGTTGTTGGTGAGTCTTCTATAGCACTTGTTGTTCCTTCCGACCAATCTCATATTGATTTTGATGATATAGATGATATGAGTGATTTTGATGCATATGCAACCCAAAATAGTCAACCTATTAGTTCGAAGTCCGACTTAGATAGGTATTTGGAGGATCCTTTAGTCAAAAGAACTCCGGATTTTGATGTTTTACAATGGTGGAAGATGAACAAAGGCAAATATCCTATTTTGGCGGAGATGGCAAAGGATATGTTAGCCATACCTGTGACAACTATTGCCTCGGAGTCGGCTTTTAGTACGGGAGGTAGAACATTGAGTCCACATCAGAGAGGACTACATCCAGACACATTGGAAGCTATCATGTGCTCTCAGCATTGGTTATGGGCTACTAGCAGTAGAGGTATAAAAACATTCTTTACAAAATTAATTACTAATATTTTAATTTATTATTTATTTTAACACTTTTTTTTTGTTAGGTGGAGTTCCTGAAGAAGAAATTTTTACTGGCGAGGAATTGAAGGATGAGGACGAGGATGGCCCTCAAATATTGGATTAGTTTGTTTTTTATATTAACGATTGATTTTTATATTGTGTATGGTACTTGTGATGTTAGTATTTTCATATTTTGTGTGTTGGCTAATCATATATTAGAGAATTATATTTAAGTTTAGCCTATTGTAGTATTATGTATTGGATAATTATGTTTTGAAAATTTGTAGTTTTATTTTTTAAAAAAATTATTTGGAAGTTCGAAAAAGCCCAAGCCCGGCCCTGGCCCGTCAAGACCCAAGCCCGCCCGAATTGGATGGGCTTTGAGAGGGCCTGGACCTGGGCTTGGCAAAGCCCAGCCCAGGCCCTTAAATTGCCAAGCCTATGTACATGTACATTGGTATTAGTAGTAAAAATTAATACTTTGATTATATGATCTTGGAATTGTCAATTCTTTTTTAGATCAATTTCTTCTAAATATTTGGAAACAGGTTTAATATACTTAAATAAAAGAATATATATATATATATATATATATATATATATATATGTCTTTTTTCTTTATTAATATCCGAATAGAAATCTTTATGCAGAAGGTTTTTATCAAGTTCAAAATCTTTTTCAAGAACGTTGATAACATTTTTTCACATTCTGAGAAAATGTGGGAGAAGTTGGAGTAGAAGGTTGCTTTTCTCCATGGCTTTGTTCCTGTTGTCTACTAGTATAAATCGGGTGAGGAACACTAATAGCATAATCAACAGAATGTATTGAAGGGCTAGGTAAATCTGAAGTAGAAAACCTAGGTTGACTCTTTGTAGGTTGGAAAGGGAGATTTATAACTGAGGGAACTTTTGAAAATTCTTTTTCTAAAATTGGAATTTCAGAATTTAAATCCTTTTCAGAAAATCTGGAAGATGTAGAGAACCGGGATCGTGGAAAGCGAGTGAGTTCAAAGGTATCCAATTATTAAGGATCTCAATAAACCAATTTTAAATCAAGTTTTAACCTAAGTCTATCTCGGTCTTTAAACTAAGTCTACTAAATTTTAAAATCGTTTAATGGTACGTGGCTTGTTAACCCCCAGTGCGGACCAGACTAATGCCCATTCGGGATCATCTCTGGAACTTATGTCGAGGGATTCCCGCCTATATACCTTTAAACAAAATTTTAGTTTTGCAATCTTCTTTACAACAAAGGCTCAAAGATAATACTAGATCTGGATCCCAGAAATAGTATTCTGATTGGAGGGGAAGAAGAGAAGTACAACAGAAGACAGAGATCCGGTCTCTTTGCTTCTGAGGAATGTAGAATTTTTATGGCAGATCTGATAAGAACCAGTCTGCAGAATGCTTTAAATTAAAATGCGGAAAAGTAAAGTGCAGAAAATTTAAATTGCTTTAAAAATAAATTGCGGAAAATTAAATTGCGAGAATTTAAATTGCAGAAATTAAAGTACTGGAAATAAAATTTATTACAGGCTTTGAATAAATTACAAATCTTTAAAAGATCAGTTGCTTACATTTATTTGCTTTAGATCTTGAGATTTAAAAGAAGAAATGGGAAATTAATCTTAAAAACTCTTAACGAGATACTTCCTTGATCTAAGATCTTGGGATAGTATTCCGTTAATGTTTTTGTGATTCCAGATTCCCAGAGAGAGGGGGGGTGTAGAGAGAAGGGAGAGAAGAAGAGAGAGAGAGAGAGAGAGAGAGAGAGAGAGAGCTCTAAAACTGATCTGAGGAGTCTAAGTCTTCCTTCAGATTTAAATACAAAATCGACTCAACCGGGACTGTAGCTTTATGACCGGAACTGTGGCTTTTTAACTGTGGCGCGTCCTGTAGACTGTGGCGCGTCCTGTAGCATTTTAAAGCGAGCGCGTCTTGTGGTGAGGCGTGGCGCGTCCCTGTAGCAAGATCTTGTAGCTTTAATGAATTTTTGAAAAATAATTTTGATTTTACATGGGAAATTCGGGTGAAGAGACATGTGCGCTCTCACTTGTGTCCAGAGGACCACCCGAAACAAAGGAAAAAATCAAAAGAACTTAATATTACACACTTTTTTTTTTTTTAATACAAAGAAAATTACAAATGTCTTTAATGCTTTATAGGAGGGAAGATTCCGAAGCAATCGTCTTCATTATCGTCCCCGAGAGAAATAAATGGTTCAGATTCATCGGCTTCAGAGGAGCTGACAACGGATGTCTCGGATCTGGAGGCGAGAAGCTGTTCCATGACTTTGAAATATTCTTCTTGATCTTTGCACTGCAAGAAGAGATTGGGCTCTGGATTTTGGGTAAGAAAGGTTCCTTGGGCTTTAATGTCTTCGATGGTTGGGGCAAGGAAACCTTTGCGTAAAGCCAATCATGAATTGTATGGGTGGTTAATTTTTTGTTCATCAAATTTTGACCACCATTTGACTTTGAATGTTCTTTGTAAAATTAATTGGGTATCCTGAGTGTGGTAACGGAGATTCCACATCCATACCCATGGTAGGAAGAAGTTTGTACAGAAACAGAGGAAAGGAGAGAACCTTCTTTCTGATTCTGTGGGTTTGTAATGGGCTTTGAAAAGATTTAGACACTCGGTGGCATTCTGGGTGAGGATTTCAGGACATGGGCCAAAATAGTTCCACCACTGTTGAAACCAGTTTGGAAGGCTTTGAACGGTTATTTTGAATTGAAGAAAAATAACCATGAGTGGGATTTTTAGGGTTTTGTAGGAAAAAGGTGTTAAACCACGCTTGTTGATAATCCCAAAGATGAGAAAGTCAAACAATGTGGTAGACACATTTGAATCTTTGTAGTAAAGGTTTTTGTTTATGGAGTTGGTCACCCATTGTTTTGGGCTTAGGACTTTGAGAATGGTTGCCGTTGAATAGCGGGCTCTGTATGGGAATCACCGAGGAAGAAGTGTTTGAATCTAACTGACTCGGTGGACTCTAAATGCTTTGGTAATAGGACCTCGGGTTTTGTTAAATCCCAAGGTTTAAAAACCAGCCTATTGGAAAAATCTTTGAAATAGCTTGAAATGGATCAGAATTATAAAATCCATCCTCCATAGATAAAATGTTTTGGAAATGGGTTTTATTAAACCAATTCGAAGTTTTCTTTGAAAGCTTTGTTTGTGAAAGTACAATTTGGGAAGATGAGCTTTCACTAAAACAATTACATTTTGAGAAGAAGGTTTTGTAATTTCTTGGCTCAAACTTTGAAAAGGGATTTCTTTAAGAGATCTTCTAGGTATTTCTTCAGAAATAGAATTTTCTTCTTTAGGAGAAATTTTGCTTTGAGAAAAACTTTGTAGGGCGAGCATGAGCTCAGGGGATTTGGAAATGGATTTCATCCACTCATTTACTGTTCTGCGAGGCAATGGCTTTAGATTTTGCTTCTTCATCCTCGATCATGTCAATCCAGGATTTGATGGGTATGGCTGATGAGAGTAATTTTTCTTTAGGAGGGGAAGAGGCTTTGGATGGTGTTTGGGATACAGGGTCTTTGAGAATCCCTTTCCCTTTGTCTTTGGTCTTTTTTGGCGGCATTTATCTTTTTGAAGAAACTCTCGGTTAGAAAATCGGGAGAGAATTTGTATCACCTTTAATAAACTCAATGTCAAAATCAAAAACACTTAAAATAGGTTGCCATCGCAAAAATCTGTTTTTTGATGCAATGTTTTGAACATCCTTTTCTAAAACATGTTTTCATAAGCTTTGCAATCAATTCTAAGCAAAAATTTTTGATTTAACAAGTCACTTTGAAATTTAGATATGCATAAGACAATAGATAAAATTTCTGTTTTAATAGTAGAATAATTTTTCTGACATTCATTCCAATGTGCAGAAACATATTGTACTACTTGTTCTTTATTATTATCAATTTGCTTTAATATCCCACCGTAACCTAAATCGACGCATCGGTTTCAACTATTTTAGGTAATGCAGGATTTGCAAGAAATAAACATGGAATTTCTTTAACAATATTTTTTATCTGTTTAACAACTTTAGTATGCTCTTCTGATCATGCAACAGGATTCTTTTTTAACCTATCATGCAATGGTTTAGCAATCCTATTAATGTTAGGACAGAAATCAAGAACATAATTTAAACTTCCTAAAAATCTTTGCAATTGGGTTTTATCAAAGATTTTATCAGGAAATTTATCAGTGAAAGAAAGAGATCTTTCAATAGGGGTGATAGTTCCTTTTGAAATATAATGGCCAAGAAATCGGATTTTAGTTTGAAATAAGGAAATTTTGCTACTAGAAATAGCCAGTCCAGCTTTTCTAGTTGCGAAATAAAAAGTCTTTAAATGTTTAAAATGTTGATCTATTGATTGTGAAAAAATCAATACGTCATCAATATAAACAATACAAAAATCAGAAAAAGGATTATAAATGTCATTCATAATTCTTTGAAATTCTGAAGGTGCATTCTTTAAACCAAAAGGCATTACTGTCTATTCATATTGACCAAATGGAACAGTGAAGGCTGTTTTATAACGGTCTTTAGGGTGAATTTGAATTTGCCAAAAACCTGACTTCATGTCAAATTTTGAAAATATGAATGCAGAGTGAAGTTTTTGGAGTAAATCTTTTTTATTAGGTATAGGGTACCTAATCCATTTTAAGGCTTTATTTAGGGGTTTATAATTTATTACCAATCTTGGTGTACCTCTTTCTATTTCCGAATTTTTATTGACATAAAAAGCGGCACAAGACCATGGGGATCTTGATTTGGTAATTAAACCTTTGGATTCTAATTCTTTGATTTCTTCTTTGCAATGTTTCTCTAATTCCATATTCATTTGAATAGGACGGGCTTTTGTGGGTATTTGTTTTTCATCAAAAGAATTTTCGTATGGCAAATCAACCAAATGTTGTTTTCTGTTCCAAAAAGTAGTTGGTAAATCAGCACATATTTCCTTTTCAATTAATGCTTTAAATTCAGAAATTTTTCTTTGTATAAAATCATTTTTTAATTGATTTTCTACTCTTTGTAAGTTTAAATCTTTTTGTAAACAGGTTAGATTAGCCTGTTTTGATTTTAGTAAAACATTTATTTGGTTCTGGTGTACAGAGTTGGCTTTTATGATGTTTAAATTTCTAGTTTTAGGTTTTTCTATAAAAGGGAATTTTAAACTTATTTTTCCCGCTTTAAAAGATATACCATCATAATCAACAATATAAGGAGTTATGAGATTTATAAATGGTGTTCCTAGTATAACAATATGATGGATGTCGTTTGTTAGAAAGAAAGTAGTTTTAAATTCAAAATTATCTTTAAAAACAGATGCTTCAACTTTAGAATGGATGTTTAGTTTTGAATTATTGGCGGCAGAAAGTCTTTCTTTTATTTTTTTCTTTAAATTTATCAGGAACAAAAATTTCTTTAATACAATTTAAATCAGCACCAGTGTCAAATAAGGCAATGGTGTCAATTTCTAATTCTTTGGAAAATACTAAAGTAATTTTTATTAAATATTTTCTAGCGGTGATTTGATTTAAAACAAAAAGAAAATCATTTGGAATTGATTCAATGTTTTCAAGTTGCAAATCATTTTCACCAAATTTTAAATCATTTTTATTATTAGAATTTGATTCTTTATCAGAGTCATCTTCCAATTGTTTTTGTAATAAAAGTTGGATGGTTTTTAATCGTTTTCTGTTTTTCTTTTAACTTTTTAATCTCAAGTTTGATGTCTTTAATTTCCTTTTGAAGATCTTGGATGGTAGGAGTTGTTTTCTTTGTTTTCTTTTTCTCCAAGATTTCTGTAAGGTCATAAGTACTATTCTTGATGATTGGAATTTTAGTCTCTGGTTTTTCTTTTATTTCCAAAGTCTTTAGAAGTTTATCTAAATATTCTCTTTGAAGAGTTGGATCGAAATATGTTTAACAAGTTCAAGAAAAGTTTCTTGGTCTTTTGTCAAAACATTGATTTTATGAGGTTAGAATCGAATCATCATCACTTGTGATAGATGTTTCCGAGTCAATCAATTCATCAATTTGTAAAGGATCACTGTCTCCAGATAAGGAGAAATTTGAGTCAGAATCATCAGACTCTATGAGCAGAGGAGAGATCTTTGAAAGGGTTTCTTCATCGAGATCAAGCTCGTGAAGCCTTTTGTTCATTCTGCAATACTTTGCAGTATGGCATTTTATTCCACATTTATGACATATGGCTTCTTTGTAGTTAAAAGGAGTTTTGGGTTTGGATTTAAAAGCTTTCTTTTTAGAGAAATTGGGCTTTTTATAAGGCCTCGAAGGTTTCTTATAAAATTTTTCTCTAAAATCGGAAATGGGTTTTTTATGGCTCTTGTACTTGTAATGTTTTTTGTAAGGCTTCGAAGAACACTTACCATTACAATCTTTGGAATTAGAAATTTTAAACGGGTCATAATTGAATTGTTTCTGTAAACTGCCTAACTCTTGCTTAGATTTCCTAAGCTCCCATTTTATTCGTTTCTGTAACTTCAAACCTTGACAAATCTTTAGACCTTCCTTGTTGATGAAACTAACCAATTCACCATAGGTGAGTTCATCATAAGGAATACGATTGTCATAAAGGGCTTTAATGGAATTTCTAACTTTTTCTCCTAAGAGAGTAGGTAAACCAGCGAGGAATTTTTCTTTCCATGTTGTGTGGTTTGCATCATCTCTTAAGAAAAGTCTAGTGAAGAAGGCGGTTTTATAACTTTGAAATTCACTAAGTTTCCTACATCTCAGATTATGTAGTAACTCAGCATTTTTATCTCTAAGGTGTGAAGGATCACCTATGAAATGGAGGGATATGGTGAGGATTAGAGTAGCAACTGCATCCTGGATAGGATTGTTGAACTCATCAAGGATTGGTAACCTTTCCTCATCTGTTTGGATAGAATTTAAAATATCTGATTGTTGCTGATTAGTGAGAAGATGATCCCACCATCCTTTTAGTTGACCTGTAAAACCAGCAATGAGGATTTCTGCAATAGCTTTGTCAGAAGTTCCTGATTGGGTTTTATAAGCATTAGCTGCCATGGTCATCTGTTGCAACAACCCTAGTATGTTGTATTCAGACATGCCATCTAAATTCCACTCATAGACAGAAGATGCATTAAACCGAGATTGATTTAGTGCACTTGGTCTATTATCTATGGCTAGATCTGGTGGACTTTTAGTGGTTGGGAGTGTCAATTCCCAATGAACTTTATTTACTCTAGAAGTAGGTTCTTCTTTGAAGTTTTCTATATCCGAGGAGGCTATAGAAGATTGGTCCTGTTCTAGCACTGCAATCTTGCTAGATTGGGCACTATCAGGAGTAATTTGGACTTTAGAGGAAGAGGCAAAAGAAGATTTTGGTGTAATAGGAGAATGAGATGCTTCTATTCTATCAAGTTGTTCTTTAATAGCTCTGGCAAAATCTGATTTGGATTCTTGAACGAGCTTCTGACTACGTTTCGAAACCTGAAATGGTTTGAAAATAGGTTCTTTAAGCTTTTTCAAGGAATCGGACTTTGATAAAACAGGAGAGGGAAATTGAATGGTTGACCCTTGGATTTGACTCTCTATCCTAGTCGACTGTTTTCCTATTGTATTTAGATTAGCATTACAGAAATTATTCTGTTGGATAATGCTATCTAAATCTTTATCCGGATCACTTGGTTTATGGATTTTGTAAGGTGAGGCTTTAATAAGAGTAGGAGGGTCACCATGATCAATGGTTATACTCCTGAGAGGAGGATGCTCAGATTCAATGGCTCTATCGATATCGATAGATTCCATTCGATGATCTTTTACTGTTGTGATTGGATTTGATTCTTTAAAGGGATAAGAAATATCATTTTCTGAAGCATAGATTTCAAACCAATCAAAAAACATAATATGGACTCTATGCAAATGTACAAAATCATAATAAATTTTTTGAATTTCTTTTCTTTGGTTTAAAAAGTGTTTAAAAAACCAAAGTCTTTTTTCTTTATTAATATCCGAATAGAAATCTTTATGCAGAAGGTTTTTATCAAGTTCAAAATCTTTTTCAAGAACGTTGATAACATTTTTCATTCAATGAGAAAATGTGGGAGAAGTTGGAGTAGAAGGTTACTTTTCTCCATGGCTTTGTTCCTGTTGTCTACTAGTATAAATCGGGTGAGGAACACTAGTAGCATAATCAACAAAATGTATTGAAGGGCTAGGTATATCTGAAGTAGAAAACCTAGGTTGACTCTTTGTAGGTTGGAAAGGGAGATTTATAACTGAGGGAACTTTTGAAAATTCTTTTTCTAAAATTGGAATTTCAGAATTTAAATCCTTTTCAGAAAATCTAGAAGATGTAGAGGGTCTGGATGATGTAGACCTTCTAAATGACAATTTGACTTTACCGTCAGAATACTGAGTTACATTTTGCAACTCTGTATTTGGCTCAAGTTGTCTGGGAATCACTGGTTCAGTGGCTCCTTCAAGGATCCATTCATCTGGAAGGTTTATGTCTTTTCATTGGATGGGTCTGGGTATGACAGTGTTTGCTTTGGATAGGTCAGTCTGCAAGAGAAGAGTCTCGTCTCTTTTTGACTGGAATTTATCTTTGCGTGGTAAGCTTATTTGAAATCATGACTTTATAAGATATTTTGAAAATTAATGCAACTGGAACAGATCCTTCCAACATATTGTAATTATGTGTCTTGATCTGTAAAATCATGCTTTTCAAAATATTTTTGTCTTTTAAAAAGATCGTTATATTAGGATAACAATCAAATGAAATAAGTCCTTTACAGAGACTAGATTCAATACTACTGAGTAAGGAATCATCAAAGGAGATGAACCTCCCATCCCGAGGACAAAGAAGAATAGAAGTATTTAAACCTTCTTTCGTTAATGGTTTTATGCCAACTTGAATTAAACCAATATGGACATAATTAAATTTCTTTTCTTTTAATTTCTTTAAAGAGTGTTCAGAAAATAAATGAATTGTCTCAAATGGCTTTGAAAGTGTGATATCTCTTTCTTCCATTTTTATAACACAATCTGTTTTTAAAAAATCAAGTTTTTTCATTTTATAAATCTTGTCTTTAGAGACCTTTGGTAAATCCCAATTGTCAATTGCTTTATCAAAATCTTCAACAATGAATTCTTCTGAATTCACCACATTCTTTGAAACACTGGTTTTATCAGTAGAAGAACTGGAAAAAGAGGATGCTCTACAGAGTAGAGAATCCATGTTTGTTTTAAAACTTCAATTAAAATCTATATGAATGCCTACAGGTATGGTTTTACAGCCCTATGCGGAAATCCTATCCTGAAACGGGTCTTACTACCAGTAAAAATTCAGCACACACACAAAACAATTTTGGAATTAAAACGACACAGATTCTTTTACAACTATATTACACCTACTTTCCCTTGGCTCTGATATCAATAGGTATATATATATATATTTTAATGATCAATAAGTAATCGCTTACATATATTATACAATTCGCTATGTGACAATAAGGCGACAAGATAAGCAGTAATTTAACACTTAAAAATTTGAAATAATTTTGTCATATATCTTCACGTCACTTGTGGTGTAAACTTTACATCATAACTTTGTAAACAAACCATTATCTCATTAATTTTTTTTTCACTTGTTACAATCTGATGTCTACTAGGAATTTAGATACATATGTATATTATAACCCGAACCTTAGCTAAAGCTACCGCAGAAATCTACTCCCGCTATTAACAACAAACTGGGGAGAAATCTACCATTATTTCGCATAATATTTATTTCATATTCACAGCTACAATTGATTAATTTCGTCAGCCCATGTCAGTATCATAAGCTTTTTACAATTTTGGACCTTCAATCGACCACATGTTCCCCATGGGTACAATTCTTTAATGAAGATGATTAAGATTATGTATAGAGAGAGAGATTAAAAGGAGTTCTCATCTTAACATGAATGTACATTATAAAAGTACACCCTAAGAATTTTATTTGAAGTTCCTGGGCAGCTGAGATCAGTTTAACTACCAAACAGGAACCTGATTGAAGGTCTAAAAATTCTCCAAAAATAAAAACCCAGAGATATAAGAGATAAGACAAAAACAACATAATGCTACAGCAAAATTGTTGTTCCTCCCCCAAGCTCTAATTATTAAATTCTGCCGCAAAGCCATGAATTACTCCATACGAGATGTACGTATGTAGGCCATTGTTCTTTTATTTCTCTAAGTAATAAATTAAACTAAATTGAAGTTGATCAACAAATATAGCTGCTGCCATACATGCTAGTTTTTTTTGACATTTAAGCGCTTTTCAACAAGAACGATTTTTCTATCTGTCTTGTAAGATGCAATGCAGCATGATGAGGGGAGCCACACCCACAAGTTGATGGTGAAGATAAAGCACTTTCATTGTAAACTCCAAATTCTTTTTCTTCTTCAAAAATTGTGGCCAACATTTTTGGCAATTGCTGGCGCTTTGGTACCGAGATCAACTGCGGCGGCGCAACTTCTGTTGTAATCCTTGAAACCTGAATCTTTGCCATTGATAGGTGTGATGAAGAAATGAAAGAATCGAGTTAATGGAGATGAAGTGTGAAGAAGAGTATAAATGAAGATAAGATTAAGATGCTTGCTATGGCTATATGAATTTTATGTCGATGAATTTATATAGTGTTTCAAGTCGAAGGTAAAGTTAAAGCGTGAGGTTGCAGCATTTATGTGGTCGGTTCCATGTGGGCTCACTCCAAAAGTTTAGTAGCTTTCATGCAAGCCATCAAGCATATGCTTTGTTTAGGCATGTGACGGCTGCCCAGCTACCCATTTGATTTCTTGTCTTCGAGGCAACCAATATAATATGCCATCATGCATTGCATGCGTGTCAAAATTCAAATCGATGATTTTTTTTCCTTTATTCTTTCTGAGAAAAATTATCACAGTCAAAGATTAGGACTAATCTAATAATTCCAGCATGTCAATATATACTTGACATGAAAGACGAATGATCGCTGCTTTACTTAAGTTGAAATTTCAAAATTTCCATGCTAAAAGGATGTGATAATTGAGTTTGTACTGTTGAGAAAATGATGGGATGAGTTGGATACGTCGGCGATCTTAATAGTGTCAACTCGATTTGCAAATTTATTTTGGATTGAAAATGTAACCTTTATTTGTTTATTTATTTATTTTTTTGATGCGGATTGAAAATGTAACTTGAAAAAGATGAAATTAATTGTTTGAGCGAAGCCATTGTCGTGTTTTTAAGTGAAATAAAACGAAGGCACGTAAGTATATATAAACGATCAAATCACCTATTCCCATTCACGAATGCAGGGTTTCGTCTTCTTTTGTCAGCTTTCTCCTTTTTGTTGATGTGTTACAACATGAAAGAAAGAAGGAGTCACAATGCTTTATCTCAACAAATTATATGTTTGACATTTATTATCTCTTAGTTAGGATAGGTTATCCTATAGCATTAATCTTTGTTTCTAGCGTGTTTAATTTTTTCATTTCCGAGTTAAGAAATTTTTTATATTACTTTCTTTGTTGTCAGGTATTCTCCTTGCTGAGCCTTGAGTTTTAGCTTCTCTTACAGAAAACTCAAGTGTTGTATTTGAAGCCATTAGCAACCTAATGTATTGTTTTCAGTTTCTATTGCATGCTTGAGATGTTTTATGTTAAAGATGTTTTATGTTAAATGAGGATTAGGATTCCATTCTAATATGAATTTGAGCTAAGTAAACTTTGAGTAGATAAATTGTTGCTAGATAAACTATATAAGAATAGTTAAATCTCAACTATCTCAAGAAAGCTAATTAGAGAAACCTACCACGTTAAATGAACTATAGCTGACTTTACATTTTGCAACATAAAGCGTAAAAGATGAAACTACCGTCTTAATATTATGATGCAACTTTTGTTATATTGAATATTTTTTCTTTGGCTAGCATTTTGTTACGGAGGACAAGATGATCTGTACACGTGAAAGAGCCTGATAAGAACAAAAGAAGAAAATATCCCCTCGCAAAGCTTAGGGGCTGCTTATTAGCTTGGCCCTAAAAGTTTCCTTGTCAGATAGCATGAAGGATTGAACAGAAACGCAACTGTCAGCTTTTCAGTAGTAATTGCATGAAGGCGATGTAGCAGCAATGTCAATGTTTCAGATCGTCGGTTTATTCTGCGAATGAAAAAGCTGAAAGCGGCCAAGCCGTACCTTTTAAATCAAGAAAGGGACCATCAACCTCTTACAGATTTTTTTGCATAGTGATCCAAATCATCCAGTGAATATTTATGCGCTTAGATGGATCATGGATATGCATGATCTCAACTCCAACTCAGCCCCATAAATTTTCTATATCACCAACGAATCTGTTGCATTTATAGCTATTACTTTCCATGCGCTATTACAATTATGACATTTACGGAATACAATTGTAACTAATTTATAGCTGACTAAAATGGTTAACACGAGGTAAGTATGAACATATTTCAACAACTTAAGCTGAGATGGCAATTGCCCTGTCACTTTGCTTATTATTATCTTATATCATGTGCTTGTTACTTTTTCTCAGTTTAAGCTTCTTCCTTTTTTTTTTTTTTTTTTGGGACAATGAGCTTCCTTAACAGTCATATTTAAAATCAAGAGACAAAAATAAACATTGAGTTTGACTCTTAAATAGTTAAACTGTATGAATGAAAGAGGTTTGATCATTATGTCTACAATTTATTCTGTGCCTGGTATATAGTGAATGCTGAGCTCTCCAGCAAGGACTTTGTTGTGAATAAAATGCATATCTATTTCAATATGCATTGTCCTCGAATGGTAAATAGGATTCGTAGCTAATTCAATTGCACTGACATTATCATACCAAGTTTTGGGCTTCTTTATGCAATTTATTTCAATTTTAGTGAATAAATTGTAGCCAAATTAATTCTACACTAGCTAATGCCAAGGCTTGACATTCACTTTCTACACTTGATCTAGTTATGACAAACTACTTCTTAGAAGACCAAGATATCAAATTATTACCTAGATAGATGCAATATGCACCAACTGATTGCCTATTATCCAAACCACATGCCTAATCAGTATTTGTAAAACCAGTAAGCTTTAAGTTGCCTTATTTAATGAACTTCAAACCATAGTTTTGAGTAGCTTTCAAGTATTTCAAAACTTTTTTACAAGCCATGAGATGTTGTAGCATATGTGCAGAGACATATTAGCTGAGTTTATTCACAGCAAATGCAATTTTAGGACATGCTAAAATCAAATACTACATTCCCCAAACAATACACCTATAGTTGGCTGGATCTTAAAGGAAATAACCAACTTCTCCTTGTGTAACTTTCTATAACTTCAAACCTATGCTCATAAGAGTGTCAATGCCTTTACAGTCAAACATATTAACCTTAGATAGTAAGTCTTTAATGTACTTTCTTTGTGATATGTATATGCAATCTGTATTATACAAAACTTCAATCCTAAGAAAGTAAGATAATATCTGAAGATCTTTCAAAGCAAACGTTATACTGATTTTGGCTATAAAACCTTTTAAGTCTATAGTACTTGGTCCTTTTATCAAGATATCATGAATATAGATAAGCACAAGAGTTACAGAGGTTTGACTTCTTCTCAGAAATAGAGATGTGTGTGAACTAGTATTGATGAATCCCCAATGTAGCAAGCAGCTTTTTAACTTATCATATCAAGCTCTAGGAGCTTGCTTGAGGCTATATAAAGATTTGTTAAATTTACCCACACAGTCAGGCTATTTGTTGTCAGTGAAACCTTCTGGTTAAGGCATATAGACCTCTTATGTCAGTTCTCCATTGACAAAGGTATTGTTGACATCAACTTACCTTATGCTCCACTTGTTTATTATAGCTAGGCTTAAAACTACCCTGACAGTGGCTGGTTTTACCACTAGATTGAAAGTTTCAAAGTAGTTCACCCTTACTATTTGTTGAAAACATTTAGCAACTAGTCTAGTTCTATACTTGGCCACACTCCCATCAATATTGTATTTGACTTTATAGACCCACTTATTGCCAATAAGCTTATAGTCAGCCTTTTTTAGAACCTAAGACTAGGTGCCATTATTGATTAAAGCATTATACTCATTTTACATTCCTTGCACCCGTCTAAAATCATTCAAAGCTTCTTGGACTGTTTCTGGTTCTCTGTGAGTTAGAACAGTGGTATATACTTTAGGTTTAAAAATATTTGCTTTGCTTCTAGTTGTTATAGGATGAATGTGGGAATATATTTAAGATATAGGTTGAGGTAGAGATGAATTATTAGAAATTAATGGTTGAGTTTAAATAAGAGTAGAAGATGGCTAGTATGTGTTTGATAAGACTAGTGTAGTTTTGATAGGATTATAATGAGATGATGGCTGGGGTATGTTTAAAGGTAAAAGTATAAGAGAGATTTGTTGGGAATATTGATTAGCTGCTAATGGTGGAGGATGAACTGAGTAAGAGGACCATTGCTATCAGAACTTGTAAAGTTAGGATGATCAGTGCTGTTATCAGAGAATGAATTTATTATAATTAATGTAGAGAGATGATATACTTGTTTAGAAGAAATGAATATAAGGTCAAAGAAATGGGTTGAATTGAACTGTGAAAAACAAAACTAGTAGCATGTGGAAATGTAAGCTAAAAAAAAATGACATGTTTCGTTATATATAACTGACCAAAAGGATGTAAATATTTGTATCCTTTATGTGATGGATTATAACCAAGAAAAATGCATTTACTGAAGTGATAATCAAATTTGTACTTGTTATAGTCTCTCAAATTGTAAGAAAAGGCATAATGAAAACATTTGAACATGTCATAATCAGGTTTGTAGTTGAAGATTTTCTCATATGGGGTTAAAAGTTTTAGAATAATAAAGGGCAGTCTATTGATAAGGTATATAATTGTATGGAAAATATCCCACCAAAATTTGAAAGGTAACTAAGATTAAGTTATTAGAGTAAGTCCTAACTCAATAATGTGACTGTGTTTCCTCTAAACCAATCCATTTTAATAATGTATGTATGGACAAGAGTATCTAAATATGATACCATATTGATTCAAGAAATCAGTAAAAGACCTATATTCTCCCCCAATCAAATTATAGTATCTTAATAGTTGTATTGAATTAATTTTCAACTTGTAATTTAAAAAGCTTAAAGACATCTAGAGTTTCTGATTTGAGTTTCAAAGAGCAGATCCAGGTGTATCTACTGAAGTCATTAACAAGACATCTAACAAGACTGATGTAATACTGATAACCATCTCTAGAATAGACAGGTGAGGGACCTATGGGTTTGTATGAACAAGTTCTAAAACCTAAGAAGTTTTAGTTGGAGTTGATGAGAAATAAAATTTTTGACCTTTGCCCATTTGACATGCTTAGCAAGTATATTGAAATGCCTGTTGTATTAGAGTTTTAGAGAATTAAGCAGACTTAACATTTTTTAGAATTTATTTTAAAATGTACTGATTTTGATGAACAAATTAGTTATGAAACAAATCAATTTTATTCACTGATGTTTTATATAAAGGAAAATAGCAGATGGATAACAAGACTTTAAGCCTGCATTATGAACACTAATAACAGAATTGAAATGACAAGATAACATTGACAATGGTTTTATCAAGACTGATCTGAAAAAGAAAGGATGATGTGATGACTTAGAGAATAAAGATGTTTTGAGTAACAGTTTGTATAGTCCTTTGTCAGTAAGTCTCTACAAAATTACTTGCCCCTTTAGAAAATCCTTCATATAACAGATGTTCCCAAGAAATTCAATAGACAAGTTATTATCAGAGGTGAGTTTATAAATGCTAAATAGATTTTTGGTAATGGAAAGTACAAGTAAAATGTCTTTCAGTGGAATATGCGGGTTTTGTGTTTAATGATCACCTTTTAAAACTAAGAAATGCATCATCAATATAAGATATGGGCAAACCTTGTCCATTCTGAATGATGAGTTGATCTGATCTACTAAATTCCTTTGCAACACTCATATTGGCCATGTTGTTGGTTAAATGATGAGTTGCTCCACTGTCAAGATACCACCATTCATCAATAGGTTCTTCAAGGTTAGCAAGATAAGCAGCTTCAAGTGCAGAAAAATTGTAAGTTGTATATTATGGCATGGAATTCAAATTAGACAACTAATAACTATAATCTTTCATAGCATAAAAGTCATCAGAATATAGTGCAAATCTAGCATATCTAGTATATGGTTCAAAGCTAGCCATATATGTTGATTTAAAATCTCTTCCCCTGCCAAAAGTGCCTTGATTGAGGTACATAATTCTCAAGGAACGTATACCAACAAGCATTAGGTGTATGATTAGATTTATTACAAATCTAACAAATAGGAAGGGAAATTATCCACCAACTACCTGTTTTTTTACCGTTTTTCAAAAATACACAAATCTTTTTTTTTTCAGTGCTCTACCTAAAGTTAACAATTTTTTCATTGGTCTACTCTCGTTATAAAACCGTTAGAACTTTACTGACATCATAAGGATAAAATTGTTATTTCACAACGACACAGTGGTGGACAAGTGCAAAACAATATAACTTCAAGTGGAGTTCAAGAAAAAAATAATTAAGAATTATGTATTTTTAAGGTAAAAAAGTCATTTACACAATATTCCGTTAGTTATCTTAACAGTTTGAAGACGGAAGTGGATAGGTGCAAAATAATTTAACTTCAAGTGGAATTGAAACCAAAAAAAAAAATTGTTTTTTTGAAAAAATTTGAAAAAAATAGATGGTCGGTGGATAATTTCCCCAAATAGGAATAATCTTATCATTTCCATATATACTAGACATTGAGTTTTCACCATGGGACATATTGAATATAGTTTTAACATGTGATGATGGTATGTCAAATTACATCTATAGTGAGTGTCCCCTGCCAAAACTGTTATCGCCAGTAGGAAAACCTTTAGGATATGTGTGAAAGAACATTCCTCTTCTAGCATTATTGTTCCCATTTGTAGAATGAAGATCTCCCTAATAACCACTAAATCTGAAGCCTCCTCTTCTACACTTACCCTTGGGTTGAGGGTAGCTAGAGTGCACCATTCTAAAGTTGGCATTAAACATTGATTTAGCACTCTGATTTTGTCCTAATCTAGCCTCATGTGTCAAAAGTAATGCATATGCATCATATATGTCATTTTATTAGCAGTAGTAATAGAAGCAAGATCTAAATAACCAGATCCCAATCCATTTAAAACTTGCATCAATAAATCTCTCTCTAATAGAGAGCTACCAGCACATGCAAGTTTATCAACAAGTATTTTAACCTTCAAGCAATATTCTTCAACAGACTTGGATTCTTTTCTAAGCACATTCATCTCATATCGAAGTCGTATTATCTTAGTTTCTAGTTGAGCTCCTAATTGTTTCTCAATAGATTTTCATACATCATATGAGTTATCACAATTAGGAACAGAGCTCAATATTGATCATGAGCTCGTTAGTTGATATAAGTTGGATTATCAAATTTTTGCACTAATCCATCAGCTAATGTTTGAGAAATATATTGTTTTGGCACATTTTGATCACTAGATATGAAATATTCAAGTTGATATGCTCTTATTAAAGAAAGAACAGTTTTTCCTCCAAAGCAAGAAATTGGATTGATCGAGCTTAACTAGAGTGTTGAATGAAAAGGAAATCTATGTTGTTTGATTTGCAAGTGTTGAATTTGGATTTGATGTTGTACTGCTTGAACTAGCAATGGTTATGGCCCTGATACCATGAAAAAAATAGAGATGGAGTTGTTTGGTTACTAAGAAAATATCTCAAAAATTTCCAGAATTTTTATTATTTGAGCTCATAACAAAATGTTACTATTACATTCAATTTATACGCATTGCTTAAGCATTACAATTGTAACTAATTCATAACTAAAATGGTTAACACAAGCTAAGTATGCACACAGTGTTTGTAATAGATATCAACAACTTAAGCTGAGCTGGCACTTTACTTATTATCATCTTATATCATGTACTTGTTACTCTTTCTTAGCTTAAGCTTCTCCTTCATCTTCTCTATATAATGAGCTTCCTCCTTCTCTTGTGCCCTTATTTTTTTTTTCTAACGTAAACATGCTTTTAAGTCATGCGATTTAATAGAGTTAGATTTTAATATTAAATTGCATGACTTTATAGTGCATTAATAAATAACTTTATTAAGTCGTATGATTTAACATTGTGTCTCTATTAAAAAAAATGAGGACGTCCAAAAAATATATGTACATATATAATATTAAGAATCTACATTGAAAAAAATATATAAAAATATACAAATAAAAAGCTTAACACACCTGAGTGTCATTCAGTGGACTAAATGTGGCTCAAAATGGGACACGAGGTATGTATTTAGAGGAACCAACAGAGCGTGGTTGAAAGACATGACCGCACGGCACGTAATAAGCAACAGAGAGGACCATTTGCCCCCTTCAAATGAGTTGCCGTTGTCCCTCAAAATTAAGTTTTTGTGTTGTCCTCCTTACAAGATAGCAAATACTTACAATTTCCTTATGATAAACATGACACGTCATGCCTATAATTATCAGTTTTCAACTCACTCATATTTTTCTTCAGTTTGTAAAGAAAATATACATCATTATTACGACTTCTAGCAAAGGATATTATTAAGCCCAAATGTTTCTTTTACTCATCCTAACTGTTGTTAAGATACTATTCAGAAGGCATTTTTGTTTTAAATGTTGATAATTAAAGAACAAGAAAAAAAGTACTTGGTCCGGGGATTTTGCCCCAAATTATCCCAGGAAAGTCAAATAAAAAACATCTCAAATTTATATTAATAATGTTATACATATTCAGTCGGGATATTTAGTTTGCATTCAATAGATGTGTTAACAATAAAATTTCACCATTTGAATTAAAAATGACAAGAATTAATGATTGCTGTTGTATTTAACCTATCCTGGATGATTTCAGCAAATTTCTCCAAGCAAAGTAACACTGTCGGACAATGACGGTGCTAGAAAGTTAATTTGGGGGGGCTAAATTTAAATAATAATATAATTTAAAAATAGTCAATAAGTAACAAATACTAAAATAAAAATTCATTAATATATTTAATTTAATTCATTTATAACTAATCTCAACTTGTTTTCATATGTTAAAAAAAATTGAAAAATAACCTTATCATCAAGAATACAAAATAAATCTTTTTTTGTATATACAACAATAATATCACTCAATCATTAATCTCTTATATGATTTCATAGATGATTTTTAACAAAATTCATAGCTAAAAATGCTTTTTTGACTATAGCGATAAGAACTAGTAAAAACAATAAATAAATCAATGAATATAATTTATCATTTTTAGTATCAACTATTTTTCTTGTTAACTTATCAATTCCTTTTAAATTTTAAAAATTTGTTATCAGAACTCACTTCTATAATGTAAATATTAAGTTGAATTTTAAGTGCTATAAGACTCATTAAAAAAAAATCATTTGAATAAATTCAATGACGTGAAATAGTTTTTTTTTTTTTTGTGTGAGTAGAGTTAGGGATGGAAAAACTTCAAAATACAATGTTTCTTAGTGAGTTAGAAGTATAAAAATAAATACTTAATATATTGTTTATTTTTAAATTTTAGCAGGAACTTTCTTAATAAATTAAATTTAAAATGAGACAAATATCTAACTAAATTTGTAAATTTTAAAAAGTCAAGGGGGGCTACAGCCCCCTAGCACTAATGTGGCGCGGCCACTGCTGCCGGACAAAGAAAAGACCATCTAACCAAACATTAAAAAGAAAAGAAACCATTTGTTTTTTTGAAGGGTTTGGCTACATTGGAGATGCTCCAATGTAACGCAAACAAAGAAAAGCTGTGTAATCATACAAGGCACCAATTGACGGTCACGATTAAAACGACAATGGGCTTAGTCCTCGGCAACTGTAAATACCTGATTTTCTCCAACTCGATCTGATTAATCAAACTTGATTTAAGTTTCTCCAACCAAGGCAACAACTGGGTCTGTCCTCCACATGCGAAGGGCGTCCGCATGGTGCCAAGTGAGATGGACGGGGTCAAACAAGAAGGAGAACTTGGAGGGTGAGAGGGTGTAGAGACGTGTGGAATGAGACCATAGGAGGGGCAGAGGAGGAAGTCAAAGGTCAAGATTCGATTGTTTCTTATTTTGATCCACACGTGGAGTCGGGCATCGTAAGTGTGTGGTTGTGAGGGAGGGGGTCATTGTTCTTTACGACTGTGTATGGAGCAGCAGTCAAGGCTTGATTGAGACCAGAGTTCCTAGAGGGGGAACATCTCCTGAGGAATTTGTTATATAGAAATAGAGAGGATATGAACTGATGAAACAACCCAATCAATCAATAGGTCCAATCACAATGATCAAATCTATCTCATTAATTGCTTTAAATCTCATATACCATTTGTGAGATTATTATATTGAGAAGAAGTTTTATTTTTTTTTTGCATCTGCCTGCAAATTCCACTTCTTAAGAGTTCTAAAGAAACCCAGCTAATTAAACTATGCTATTGCTTGATTTTGTTGATGAGAATGGAGTGAAGATGAGATTGATTTCAATTATAATGAAGAAAAGAGCGAAGGCGAAGAAGAAGCAAAGACCATCGGTGGACAATAACCCATAATCCTATGCATATAATGTGTTTTGCGTTCATATAATCGTGACCGTCAGATCAAGTTTATATGATCACACGGTTTGTGTTAGTTGGCGCTAAGTTGGAGCATTATTTGAAATCTCAATTGTCACTTCAATGAACAAATCGGTCAAGAACCTGAGCCGAAGCTTAAATAAATTCAACGTTTCGGAAAATGTCAATTTCATTGGATTAGTTAAGAGTACAGGATGATGCACGTCAGCCCGGCAGTACTAGAAACTTTTCAATGATTCATAAGGCGGCTCTGGAAGTTTTCCGTGTCTTAAAAATATCTAATGCCAGTATAGGAGAGTGTTCAGTATACGTGATTGAATTAAAGTATCTGCCATATTATTTTCTATTTTTGCAAAAGGTAGACGGAAAATGAGAATGATTTGTTCTCAGTGAAATTAACACACTGTGGCACCATACAAGTTTTCCGTTTTTTCAGTTTTCGAGAAACAAAAAATGTCGGTTTGAAAACGATATCAAACTAAGCCCGAGTTTTGGTCTTTCTTTCACTCTCTCAGCCTCTATCTCTCAAATTTTAGAATAAAAACATTTGTTCCTGAATGTGTTATGAAGAGTATAATTAACAAGTTAGCAGGTTATCATGTTTAATTGTTCATCAAAGTGCTACTAATACTACCATACAACAAACAAATACAAAGCCCGCAAAACATCAATAAGATCCAAGAGAATAGTAGTAGCATGATTTTGCTTCCAGTATTTTATTGTTTTTTTTTCTTTTTCCAATTTGTTATTTCCCTGCGCATACCCGTTTGTGATATTTCTTTAATCCACACCAAACATTTTCCTCACCTCCGAACAAATCCGAGTACTTTCTTCTCATCTTTTTGCCCATGCAATAATTTTGGGGCACTCAGTCTCTAACCTGAATTTACCCAATGTTTAATATGAGTGAAACCAACAATAGAGAGGAATCAAAGCCACATCCACGAACCCAAAATTTTCGCCTCCAAAATGAGGCTTGTCTCCAAGCTCTTCTTCCAATGTTTTCAAAATTGCAATGAATTCCTTTGTCATTTCCTGCTGTCTTTCTAATTTTACTGCCCATATCTCCCTCCCATTGGTATGAATCTGCAATTTATTCTACCACAATTCATACCATTCGTGATTCATACAGCAACAAATAGCTTCATTCAAAACTAGCAATGTTTTTTTTTTTTTTTGATTGTAGATATAAGGCGAGTAAAGTCCAATTGATATTTTAGCCTCTCAACACTTGAATTTTAAGTCCCCAATTAAATAAAATTATTTTAAAACCATTTGACCATTTCTTCAGAGACCAAAAATTTATTTAACATATTTGTATATCGATTAAATTAAAAAAAATTAACTTATCATTTTTTACACATTATTAAAACCTTCATCTTACTCGGTATTTTTACAACAATCTTATTTATATATATATATATATATAAAATTGAAAACAACAATCTATTTATATAAAAAAAATTGAAAACAAAAATATTACTCAAAAATTTAAATCAGATCTATTTAGATATCTACTCTATTTATATTTTTTATAAAAATTAAATAAATAAATGTTATCTAAACTTAGATTGTTTTGGTACCAACATATCACAATCATAACTTACAAAATAAAAAAAAAAAATTATATATCAAATAAAAGAAAAAAAAAAGATAGAGAGAAAACAAAATTTCCCATATATAAAAATAACCCTATCGATTATAATGAACTTACATTCTTGTCAATATAATCAACCCAGAGTCTAGCTTGAGCTTTCAAATAAAGATCAGAGAGAAGCAAAGGAGCTTTATCATTCCAGACTTCATCAATGTACTGCACAATATTAGTTGATTCACGTATTGGTTTGCCATTATGGATGAGAACCGGGACTTTCTTTTGAACCCGGTTCATCTGCAAAAGCATGGGCCCTTTGTTCAACGAGTCCTGTTCTCTGTATTCATATTCGATGCCCTTCTCTGGCTAATGCAATCCTGACCCTCATCTCATACTTGCTGACCTAGAAATATAATAGAATGATCTCGTCCGCCATCATCCCTTAAGCTTAATTAGCTATGTTGAAGATATTGTATTGAATAATTGATCGATGAAATTGAGGAAATATAGCAAGTGTATTAGTGTTCTTATTTATACTTAATTAGCTTAATGATCGATCTCATGATTTTCTTTCTCTCTTTTTTTGTTTAGTCAAAGATTGATATCATGTTGTTTTCTTCATAACGAACATAAAAGTAGTTGAATTATTATTATTAGTTTCAAAGACAGTATTCTATTAATTACACCACTGATTTCGTTACCGCAATACATTTACGCAGACGCACCAACTCAACATATTGAAGCATCGCCCAATCATAGAGAGCCTGCCATATTGCAGGTCTATGGGTCCCGTAAGATTACCTTGTTATTTCGCATAAAATTATGATTAATTACATTTGTTTATTTTGTGAATGGCAAAAAAACTTGTGCCGGCCCAAGCCATTCCCACAACTTTGCCCTAGGTTTCCCACATGAGGGTCTGAACAAGAGTTTAAGAAAAAAAATTTGGGCTAAACTCAATCGCTCTATTTTTTAAAAAATATATTTATAAATTTAAATAATAAATTTAAATTTAAAAAATAATGAAAAAATAAAAAATACCCTTAAATTCATAATTTATATATTAATAATGAATAAAAAAATTATAATTATAATATTAAATTCTCTTTTGAGTGTTAATTAATTAAAAGAATATTCGAATTAAAAAATTTAATACTAAAAAATTAAATGTCTAAATTTTATTTACTTTATTTATTATTTTATTTTAAAATATTTATTTTTTATTTATTATTTTTATTATAACAATTTAATTATTATTAACTCATTTTAAATTTACAACAGTTTTTTAAAAATTTAAAACAATAAGTAAAAGTTCAAGCTCAAGATCAAGTTCAGCCCAAGCCGACCAGGCCCAATCCTTACCATTCTTATCTAATGGGCTTAGACCGGCCTTAATTTGCCAACCCTAATTTGAAATAAAGTTTCTTATCACATGAAATTGGCAACCGCAGAACACAAATTTCGGAACTACACTCTCAGGCTGCATAATATGTAGACATTATACCAGTTTTTCAGGTGATTTGGCAATATTCAGCAAAGCAACATAATTAATTGCAAACAATGCAACACTAACACTATTGACAGGTCCCTGTTGTATCCAAACCTTATAATTGTTGGCATTTGTTTTTCATTAATTTAGTGACAATACTACCAAAGGAAAACGACTGATATATAGAAAATATCAACTAAAAAGGGATGTGTAATACAAAGACTGAAATATCAAATTAGGCCCTCTAAGGTCTGCAATTAAAGGGATAAAACAAGAAGGGTATGTATGTATGAGAAAGCAATACGTTTAAAGTCCTAGTGTCACAGCAAGTAAAATCTTCAGGCTCCAAATGATAATCAACCCCTACAAATAGATATGCTAAGCCGACTGACATATCTTGTTAAAGTAAATAACATTGGCATGTAGTGTTGAGGCCTCAGATTTAAGGCAGAAAATTCATATAATTAGGAGTAGTGGAACTTTCTCATACTGCTGAGCCCAAACATTTCAGAGAAGAACTCTGCTGAAATTTCCTATACCTCATAGATACTTTTCAACTTCAGATTCTTACAATTTTAACGTGAGAAACGATAAAATCTATCTTAACGACCATTTGCAGAGAAAAGCAAAAGTAAAGAATTACCAGTTCTTCAACCAAAAAAAAAAAAAAAATAGAGTTACCTCTTCATTTTGTTTATATACAAAATGAAAGTTCATAGCTCTTTGCTATTGGAAGAACAAGAATATTATCAAGCATACTGAAGAAGATTCAAAACAGATTCCCTATCAGGCATGCTAGGAATGGCTCCCTTCACTTGGACACAAAGAGAAGCAGCTGCAGCTGTAATAAGTTGCAAAAGGTAAAAATAAAAAATTTGTTGTAATGCAATATTAATTCCGGGATAATAAATACTTGTTTGTTTTGTGAGTGCACGTGTATATATTTTTTATTTTTTATTTTTTTTGGGCGGTGCTTTTGGGGAATGAATATCACTATGACAAATACTACCATCTTTCTCCACCAACGTACCAGCAAATCTCAAACATTCCTCTCTTGACTTGCCCTCAACAAAACCCACGGCAAAAGAGGCAGTGAAAGTGTCACCAGCTCCAGTTGTATCTATGACTCTTGCAGCTGGTATAATTGATTGTTTAATTGGCTTCTCCCCTTCTACAAATAGAGCCGATCCCTTGGCCCCAAGTTTCACTAGGACTTGCTTAACACCCTGAAAACAGACACCTCCGACATTCAAATAAATACTCAAACACTTTATATTCATTGGCACTTGATTGATTTAAAAGCTAAGAATAAACCGTATGGGTAAAAGATGGTTGCTGGAATCTCAGATTCATTAAACTTGTAATACTTCGCAACATCTGCTTTCTTTTTATTTAACAAGTCTATTGCTCTAGAGATGAAATATTTGCTGAGTTATGAAGCCTCCAAAAATAAGTAATTTTCACATGCCAACACTCACCATTTTATGACACTTCACCACAGCTTCACTAATCTGTTCATAACTGTCAGTTGGCATTCCAGTCAAACGACCAAGTTCGGATTCATTCGGGCTCAAGATATCAACAAAATTCAACAGTTCTTGAGGGATTGGAGCATCCATTCCCCCAGCATCAAAAATGACTGGAACACCTGCACTTCTTGCAGCCTAAAGATATGATGGCATCAGAATATGCAACTAAATATCAAAAGAAAGCAGACCAAACAAATTGAAAACATAAAAAGCCTCAATACAATTCAAAGTGACAAATTCCAAGAGACAGTGGAAAATAATGAAACAAAAAAACTCCTTAACCACAATATTTTCAAAGTTCAATACTTACATAATATTCAATCAAAATCACCAGATCATGTGTGGATCAGTAGGGGAAATGATTACTTGCAAACTAAAGAAAGAAGACTTTGGCACCATTGATTTTTTTCCTTTTCCCTTAACAATGCTTTCCAGTTTCAAACATTTGGTGGATGCAGAACAAGAACACTCAGCTGCAGAAGATCTTAAATTCACAGCTCTAACTGAGAACTATCTTTGCATTGAGGTGAAAAGGTTTAAGAAGAATTGAGGATTGATTTAAGGGAAAACTGTTGGATGTTTAGGGTCATACTGTTGCTAGAAGTAATAATGAATACTGTAGAGACATAATAAAGAAAAATAATACAGAGAAACACTAGGTAATTGCTCCAGCAAATTAATCTTAAAAGCTTATGACAATACTTTATTATTCTTTTTCTCCCTCCAGGTCAACAGAAAGCTTGTATACTTGAACTAGGAAAAGCATAATAAAATGCTTTTTCAGATTGTATTCGTAAAAATAAATGTTGTAAAATATAATTTCATAATTCAAACCAGATTTGAACTAGGGAAGACCCAACAAACTAACAGAAACAGACTCCTACAGCAATTAATACCCAAAATAAGAAGCATGGATAATAAAATTCCCAGAATTATTGATTTCCCCTTGACTCCATAAACTTTATAAAAATCTCAGAAAGAAAAACAGGTAACCTTAAACCAGTAACATCCTTAACTCCGTAAGTAACAAAATAAGATTAAAAAAGATCACAAATTGACAAGATAACATTCCAACTACGTCCAACATTAATTGATAAATGTATCAGCTCTTGTTGACTTCATCTGTTAAGGATTATGCTTTAATTTCTATTACAATCTCATTGATAATATTGGCTATGTTAACTGTAGTCAATAAAATTCATTTTTCCCAATTAATACTACAGTTCTTCAAAACCTTTATAATTAATTCACCCCTTAAAAAAAAGTATAGTCATATTTTACTACCACAAAAATCTACTCGGGATACAAAAGAAACAGAATGTGTAGAAAATAATAAACAAAAAAGTGAATCTTTCCCTAGAAAAATGTACAATTCCATATGAAGACCCCGGTGACAATCATATCCACATTGCAGAGTATAATTGATCACATAACAGTCGACTATTTGTGTTTTCCACATCATTTTCCATATAAAGATTTTAATCGAGTCAAAGGGTAATGTTTTGGTGGGCTCCAAAACACCATTAAGCTTTGATTAGTGGCATCTAACTTCCTCTGATGAGAAATTACCGGGAACCACTATAATGGGTAAAGGGGAATTCAGGGATCAGAGGAGCCAATATGTAGCCCACACTACTTGCACCTTTTAGAGAGAAGAGATTAAAAGTATTCGTAGCTAAAAAGTTATTTCATTAAGTATGGCGTTATTGTAGCAAAAAGGATGTACGAATTACAAATTACCACCTGAGTATAAAATAACAGCATATCCACATACCATGTTGAGACCCGAGGCACTTTCAATGAGTAATGCAAAATTTCAAAGTTTAATGTTGAAGTGGAATTTGTTTGAATAAACAAACCAATTTCTCTGTTGAGTTAACAATGTAACAAAGCCACAGTTGAACATCCAAACTATACAGTCAGGCTTGCAATTCAAGACCAAAATGCCATTTCAATATGTCTTCCTAGAACTTTGGTTACCTCTGTTTTATCATTATGTCTTAAGTCCAACCTATCTGTTTATCAATCGTCTCACACAGACTTGCACCTAATCTCCCGATGGATATTATCGCCTAATATAAGATATTAATGCTGCAATCCTCATTCAAGAAAGTGATATAAATTCACCACTCTCATGTTCACAATAGTGGTCTTCTTACTTAGGGTATACACTAGGAAAGAAATAGTAGATTTGAATAAATTTCCCCTATTTAAGGTCCAATTCCATATGATCTTTTAAGTTGCCTCTTTACACTCCTATCAATATTTCTCTCATCTTTTGCATACTTCAGGACTACAGAACAATCCTAACTCTCTACAGAAAGAAGTTAAAGGTCCAGATGCATACGAACCAAGAATTCATCTTGCACTTCATACGCATATGAACTTAAAAATAACAAATATATGACATGTCTACTGAATTATTAGATTGATTCAAATTATTAGTGTAAACCTCTTTACACTCCTATCAATATTCTTTAAATCTAAACCATATTTCCATAGCTTGTAAAAATTACAATACTCAGAACGAATATAATGCCTATGAATAAACTTAAAAATAACAATATATGGATTAATTGCAATCAACAATAAGACAAGATTAAAAGAACCTGACCTTTGCAACGTGAATGTTGACAGAATCAGGAATCTCCCTCTGAAGCAAAACAATCCCGGCCTTCTTTACAACCTCCAAATCCTCGTCCCCAAACTCCTCAGGCCAACAACTCATATTAGCCCCACCAACAATGATAATAGAGTTCTGCCCATCAGACTGCAGCATCACCACAGCATGTCCTGTTGGGACACCAGCATCTTTAACAACATTCACATAATCCAATCTCACCCCACATCCACTCAAAGCATCAGTGATCAATTTCCCATTTGCATCTTCACCCACTTGACCCACAAAGTAAGTTGGATGGGAGAGTTTCGCCCCACAAGCAGCCTGATTGGCCCCCTTGCCCCCAGCAAGAGTCTGGCTAGTCTTGGCTGAAACTGTCTCGCCTACTTTAGGAAGCCTGTCGATTTCCACATAGATATCAAAATTGGCTGAGCCAACTACTACGAGTGGTGGTGGCACGTTACTGGGGTTTTTGGGTACTGGGTTTTGATCTCTTCGCTGACATTGGCATTTAATACCATGTGCGGGGAATTGCCGATTTGTGGTGGTGAAGTGAAATGGGGTTGTGTTGATGGGTTTGTTGAGTTGTTTTGCGAGGATGTTTTGGAATTTGAGTTGACAATTGTCTGATGGTGAAAGCGATATTCCTTTCATGATTATTATTATTATTATTATTATTGTTATTGTTATTAGCTTTTGCAGAGCAGAGAAATTTCAGACTTTGATATGAGACAAGGAGTGAATTGATCGTTTTCTTTCTCCTGGGATTTTGACGACTACTAAGAAATACAAGTGAAGTGGAGGTATGGACTTTGGTGTGCACGGGGGCTCCACGCTCTTGAAGTTACGCAGATTACAAGCTCCAATTTTCAGTATTGTTTTTCACTCAGCCCCGTCATATGTGACATATAACAACACACCCTCGTATTCTCATCTTATCGGTCATCAAAGTGCCCCACATCAACCCCTTTAAAAATGTATATATACAGGATAAATTTTAGATTATCCCTGGTGAATATATTTATATTGTCTACTTATTTTTTAAAACTTTTACTTACTTCTATTTTTATTTTAAAAATAATAAAAAATAAGTTAATGATTTTTTTGTCTTCTTAACAAAAGTTAAAAATGTTTCAGATTTTTAAAGTAAATGAAACAAATTTAAAATAGTAAATTTACGAGAAGATAATATGAAATTAACGTATATATATCTAATATTAGGATTTCTCTAAGATGTTGTATGTGTTTTTACAACATTGATAGTGAGATTAATGTAGACCCCTAGATGGAAGGGTTTTAATTTGAATCATTTATTTAATATAATAGATAATTAATAATTAATTAAAATATAGCAGGTAACAGCTTGTTGGTGAATATTAATTTTTTAATTTTAAATTAATATTAATTTGGAAAAAACTATCCACACCCTTAAGTTTTACTTAAATGGTCATATAAATCACTTTAGTTTCATAAATAGTTATATATACCCTCTTAATTTTATAAATGATTATTATACCTCTTAATTAAAACAACCTAAATAAATATAAATATAGTAATAGGATAAAAATAATAAATAAATATCATACGATGCAAATAAAATATTACAATAATTATAATTAATAAAACAATGTGTATGATGAAAAGTTTTATTCATATTAAGTTATTATTTGTCTATCCCGATGGATTTACTAAAATCAATTAATCCAAAAATTGATTTTAAGATTGATATTAATATAGACATAATTAAATAAGATATTGTAAAAAAATATAAATTTTGAATATTACTTTGAATGTTAGGTATAATTATTTAATATTATTAGTATGTGAAATAGATTTTAATATTATTAAAAGAATATGACAAATTAATATTGTTAAAATAAATTTTTTAATGTTCATAATATTTTATAAATTTTTTCTTATTTTATATATTATATTTTTTAATTTTAAGGGATTATGTATGACCATTTAAGCAAAATTTGGTGGTGTAAGTGGTCTTTTCCCTATTAATTTTGTAGCATATTTAAAGTGTTATATTATATATCATACATCGCTCTTAATATGTTGATTTCATTAAAGTGTTATGTTATTAAAAATTAAACTTTGCATTTATAATATACCACAACTTTAATGTAACTGTAATAAAAAAAATGAAGATATTTTTGAGTAGTCAATTGTATCTTTCTTTTACAAAATAGTAGTATAGAAATACATTGGTAAAATAAAAAAAAATGGTATGGGAAAAAGTTAATATAGGCAATTATTCTTATAGTTATTAAAACATATGAAGTGACACACATACTCACACACATACCGAGTAGTTGTATGTGCCCCTATTTATTAATGGGGGGAAATTAAATTATCAATTATCCCGATAAATTATGAATTGATAAATGTAATATAAATATTAGTAAAAATTAATTTATAGACTAATGAAGTAAATCATATTGTACGGACATTTGATACATTAATCTAAAGTCAAATGAGATATATCACATGCATATAGTTTCGTAAGCTAGTAAGCAAATAAAATATACCACGTGAGAATTTGAAGGCTACTATTTATATTTCACCATTGGACAAACACCATATATTAGAATAAAAAAAATCTCACAGCAGAGACTACATCCGTTTGCATGCTTTGAAAGTAGAGTTTGAAATTAGTTTAATTACATGATAATCAAATTATGTTATAACAATATGAATATAATTTAAGTACTATTTTAGCAATTTTGGGTCTCAGTCTTCAAATTAATTAAATGTTGAAACTCTTTTTTGTTTTACTTGAAATTACTACTTAATAAAATTACAAAAAGCTGATAACTAATGATGTAGGACACATAGTTCAAATAAATTTTAAAGCGTAACTAAACATTTCTATGAATATCAGTTTCGTATACATGTTCATATATTTTACTGAAATCATATATTTATTGATTTTTTTGTAATTAAATAAAATATATTATTCAAACGAAATTGTGAGAATATTTGAAATTATAGGAGTGGTCACTGAAATTTGCCGAACTTGAGCCACAACAAAACACAATTCAAACTCATATTTGTATACAATAATCAGTATCTCATCAAAGATCAAATTTTAGTGGAGTTTTTGGTTAATCAATCCAATTTAATTTGAGTACGGTTTTTTGTTGTTTGATTATCAAGATTTTTAGTTTTGAAAAATTTATGTTGAAGATAAATCTGGGAGCTATCACTACAAGAAAGCCATAGATATTGATAAAGAAGGTTAGTGCTATATATAATCTTTATAATTTGATATTTAGGATTTTTATCTTTATTTTGTTGCTCAGTAGAGACATGGTCATGAGGAGATTTTGGCTGTGTAACTATATAATGACTAATACTTTAAAATCAAACATTGTTCTACTGGTCCTTAAGAGGAGATGTTGAAAGAACGAATGAATATATCTTCCAAGTCAATTGCTTCAATGCTTCTGAGCAATTTGTATTTTTTAAGTCATATCTTAACGTAGAAAAATTTGAATTGAACACTGTAAAATTATTTGAACTTCTAACAGATATAACTTTCCAAGGTATATAGCTTGTAATTTTGTTCTTGAGGAATTGATATCATTTAATTCAAAAAAAATTCGGCCTTAAGTAGTTTGAAGACAGCTGTGATATTGGTGCACTAAATTGTGAATATTTCTAAGAAAAGACGTTCGAATTTGATTATGTAAAGTTCTCATATTTATATATGTAACCATATATATTATGTGATCTCATATATTCTAGATTAATACAATTAAATCATGAAATTTGTCTAATAATCATAGACTTGGTTGCTTTAATGCTTCTGAGCAGTCAGCATTTTTTAAGCCATATATTCATGTAGAAAATGTCAAATAGAAAACCATAAAATTAATTGAACTCTTGAAAAATACAGCTTTCTAGAGATATATAGCTTGTAATATTATTCTTCATTATTTGATACTAGTTAAGTGAAAACATCTGGCCCTGTGTAGTTTAAGGACAACCATGACCTTTGTTTACTAAATCCTGAATATCTTCAAGAAAAGAAGTTGAAATTAAAGTTTGTAAAACTTCTCTATAATTAGACACATTTGTGTATCCAATCATATATACTATGTAATATTATATATTCTAGGTTATTACAATTTAATCATGCAAATTTGCTGACAAAAAAAATTTCAATATTTTTTTTTACAGTTACCAACAAAAATTCAAAAAGAAGCAAAGTTTGACACTCATTCATAATATGACATTCCTTCAAAGGCTAGGGCAACCATTTTGCCAAGGGCAGATGATTCTTCATGTTCCATTTATTTTAGTGGTAAGCACATGCAACAGCTCACTAGTGAAGATGTAATTGGAAGTCAGTTTTAAATACTCACAGATGCTGAGAATTTTTATAGTAAATACTCAAAAGTAATGGGCTTCAACATTCGTAAGAATGATATAAGGTATGATAATGATGGTGAGACCAATGTGAGATGTTGGGTTTGTAGTTGAGAAGTTAAAAGTGCTAAAAAGTATGTTGAAAAGAAAGATAGAATTTGGGAACTAAGGGTCGTTACAAGAGTCAAGTGTCCAACTACTTTTAGTGTGAAAAAGAAAAAGAAGCTCGGTACTTGGGTTGTTAATCAATTTATTCTTGAACACTCGCATAAGTTGCCAATGGATTATGAGGTTAAGTTCCTTCGAAGCCATCGATCATTTAAAGATTGTGACATGGCTCAAGCTAGTTTGATGAAAGTTGTTGGTATTAAGACTATAAAAATTATGGACTTTTTAGTCAATTAAACTGGGGGTTATGACAATATGAGCTTTACACTAGAATATTTGTACAACTCATTAGATGTTGAATGTCGACCTATCAGAATCTGCACTGGCATACTTAAAAGGAAAAGCTTATACGGATTTGAATTTCTTTTGCAAATACACTATAATTAAGGAGAATAGACTTGCAAACTTGTTTTAGGCTGATTCTATTGCTCGTTTAGATTATCACCACTTCGGGGACGTGTTAGCTTTTGATAGTACATACAAGACAAATGAGTGTTAACATTTATGTTAACATAATGTTGATTTTGATGATAACAAATAAAATTAAGAATAATTAAGTTTTTGAAAGCTTAAATTGTTTTCATATATTTTAAATAAATCATTATTTTTACTTTATAAAGGTTTTATATTTAATGAAAAAATGATTTTATGAAATTGGTTGTTTTTCAAGTTTATGGTTTAATTGAAAGATTTTTGAAAACTTTGAAATCAACAAGTATTACTTGAAATTTTAGAGAAGGATTTATTTGAAATGTTTCATAGCATTTTGGGCCATTTTATAATTTCAAAAAGTTTTGAGATTCACAAAATATTTTTTAGAAATTCTGAAATTGGACCTATTTGCCAAATGTATAACGTTTTGGGCCATAATGAAGTTATGGAAAGTTTTGGGGTCAAACTGTATTTTTGAAAATAGTTCACTGTAGCAGTCACTGTAGCATGCACTGTAGCAAATGGCTAACCGTTTACTAAAAACGGTTAACCGATTATTTCCAGAAAGCAAGGATTGTTAAAATGATGATTCTGGAAATTAACCTTGAACCGTTTATAGAAAAAGGTGAACCGATTATTGCTAACCTTGAACCGTTTACTAAAAACGGTTAACCGATTATTTCCAGAAAGCATTTTCTTCAAAGGATTGTTAAAATGATGATTCTGGAAATTAACCTTGAACCGTTTACAATTAACGGTGAACCGATAGTGACAAACAGCAAACCGTTTATTTGAAGAATTGGCTCCAACGGTAACTTTTGAGAATAAACGGTTAACCGTTAACGACTAACGGCGAACCGTTTGCATGAGCGATCTATAACGGCTAGTTTTCAGCTCCAACTATAAATAAGCTCAATCCAATTCAAACAACAAGAACTCCAACGATTATCATTGAGCAAAATATTGAGAATACAACTTTCATTGAGCTTTAAATTCTTGTATTCATCTTATTCATTCACACATTGAGCTTTCATTTGTGATCAAACAAATTGTGTGAGAAAAATTCTTTTGTAATCTTTATCCTTGAGAGATTGTAAGTGTTAGGATACACTTGGGTTAAGAGATTGGGTATAATCTCTTGTTGTAAAGGTCCATTGACACCTTGGAAGTCAATTGTAAGCGTTTGAAGCCTTGGAGGCTTGCTTAGTGAAATCCTCAAGCCCGGTGAGCTTGGAGGCGTGGACGTAGGCGGGGATAGCCGAACCACGTAAAAATCTTGGAGTTTGCTTTCTCTTCCCTTACTCTCTTTTAATATTGTGCTTGATTGAATTTATTGTTTTTAATTTGATTAAGGCATTAGATTGGATTGTTGTGTGGTTTTGTTAGAATATTTTTTAAAATACCAATTCACCCCCCCTCTTGGGTTGCACACTTATATTTCAATGAGTATGGTAATCTATTAGTTATGTTAGTGGGAGTTAATAATCATTATGCGACATGTTCCTTTGGATGTGCATTACTTGGGCATGAGACAACTGAGACATACATGTGGATGTTGGAAACATTATTGTCAAGCCTATTTCTGTGGTAACTGATGGAGATCGAGTAATGAGAAAGGCAATTAAAAAGATGATTCTTGAAGCTCGACATCGTTTGTGTGTTTGGCATCTACAAAGCAACGCACAGTCTAATGTACGTAATAAACCTAATTTCACAAAGATATGTACGAAGTGTATTTTTTAATTTTTTACACTTGAAGAGTTTGATAAATTATGGTGGAATATGATGGAGGTAGAAGGTTTGCAAAATAATGATTGGGTCAACAAAATTCATACAAAACAACATAAATGGGTAGAAATATTCTTAAGGGTTATTTCTTTGCTAGCATGCATACTACACAATGGTGTGAGGGAATAAATTCATATATGAATAGATTTATTCAATAGAAGTTAAAAGTTGCAAGAATTTGTTCGACAAGTTGATCGAGCCTTGTCACACACAAGATACAAAGAATTAGAGCAAGCATTTAAAACAAAGCATTCTAGTTCTTTGATGAGTACCTATCTTGAAAGCTTGGAGAAGAATGCTGAGAGCATTTACACTAAGAATTTATTTTTCATGATTCATGATCAGATTTGTAAGGAAGCTCAATTCATGGTGTCGACCTGTGTGATTGTTCTAGATATGCAAGTGTACCAATTGATTAAATTCAGACAAGCAGACAAGAGGTGGACTGTTGTGCACCGCCAAAGGATAAAAAATTTAAGTAAAAATGCATTAAGTTTCAATCATATGACATTCCACATTGTCATTTATTTTGTGTGATGAAGTCTTTACATCTTTTTGAGATACCTAATTTATTGTTTAATAGAAGATAGAGCAAAGATACTAGTTAAATGTCCACTGAAGTCATTAAATGATCAATCTAGGGATATTCTTAAAATGATTAGGTATAGGTCACTAAGTATCGAGTTTAATGAGATTTGTTACTATGCCTCAATGACAAATGCTGGATGATTGAAATTAAAGGGTCTTGTCACCCAACTCAATCTAAGATGATAGGGTTGAGTGGAAATTTTGAACAGAAAAGAGATAGGTGGTCCAGTTGGAAAAGAAATGTTGTTATTATAACATATCCATTAATTGAGAAGACGAAAAGTGCTCATAGTGCAAGAGTTAATAAAGGTATCAACTTGAAAAAATATGGATACTACAAATTACATGGACACAATAGACGTAAATGTCCAGTACTTAATGAGGTATATTTATATTAGCATAATTCGTACAAATGTTGAATATTCTAGTTGTTATTTGAATTTATTTTTATTGATACATTTTTGTTTGATATGATATAGGTTGGAGAAAAAGGTGATGAGAAGCGGAAGAATCTTACAGATCATGAAGGGAGTTCAAATGCTTCACTTGATATTAATTTGTTGAGGTAATTATTTATGCCAATGGTTAAGTTTTTTTTTTTTTTTGGGACAAGGCTGCTGAGTTTAAGGAGTGTGGTTTAGATGCTAATGAAGTGTGTTCATTTGTTTATGCTTGTTCAGGAGAATGAACCTTCAGATAAGGATGTTGTTGAGGAGAAATTGCAATAAGAGGAGGATTTTTTTTCCTGATGAATCGATAAGTAGTATCTAATAAATTCAGAATAGTTGATTTTTTTTCATTCAAAAAAAATCTGTATTAAAAAATTAGATGATCACGAACTTCTTGACCAAATGTTGTATGATAGTTTTTTACACTATAATAATGTCGTTTTAATGATCCTAAAATCACAGCATGCGATTATAACATTGAACTACCTAGCGGAGCACGAATTTCACAAATTCATGGTCTCATTTCCCTTTTTCTCTTATAAGTTCGTTTACAATTATAAATTTTTACTTTACCAGACTACAGATTGCTCGTGTATAGCTAGCTATAAATAAGGTTTATTGTCAAGAAAGAAAGCATTATTCCAGTAATACACATGAATGTTCAAGGGTGCATGCAATTTTTACTGATTACTTAAAAGCATAAAAGTTTCTAGCACCATGCTTAAGTTGGCCTACAAAGGTTCAATTAAACAGGGTTAATTTCTCTTTTGTCTCTATGCAAATATTCTTTTGTCATTTTGAAAGCAAATTCCACTTGACCCTTCTAAAAGGGATTTGTGTGGTTTACTTAAGTGGTCCCTGAAAATGCATCCCTTAAAGTGCATCCAAAGTCTAACGGCCATATATATTCTATTGGTTTCTCCACTAACAAAACAAGCCAATTTTTATATCTTGTGCTATCCCAAGCTCTAGTTTACTTGCATTCAAGAACTGACAGGATTGAACCGAATCAATCTCCATCCTTGGCCAAAATGGACTAGTGAAGATTGCTTCCAAAGTTCTAATCATTGTGTGCTCCTTCTCCAATTGAAACTGAGGCTGGTCTGTTGAAATCATCTTTTAAGAGTTTGTTTAAGAAGAAAATTCACTACCAGAAAAATGGGCTTTACTGACACCAAATTAGTGTCAGTAATTACTTTTCCTGACACTTGTTAATTGTGTCAATAATGCTCCAGCCAGAACACACTGACACTAATTTTTAGTGTCAGTAATTTTTGTGTCAGTAATTCGTGTCATTACAGTATCACTAAAATAATGACACGATAGTATAAGTATTTAATAATACTAATTATATGTCAGTGATTTATGAGACTATAGTATCAAGAGCTCAATAACATCGAAAATTATTAATGTCATTTTAAATATTTAGTGTCAGTATTTAGTGATCTTATGCTGCTTTTGTGTTGTGCAAATTTTGTTGAACTCGCAAGCGCACGAATCTATTGTAGAATAGATTAATGGTGTTGAGTGTCGATCCCAGGAGGTGGATTTTAATTGTGTGTAGAATTAACTTTGTAAGTGGGTGGTTGTATTTGTGGAGAAATTGATTTAAAGGATGCTAGAATTTAAATAGGAATAGCGGAATTAAATTGAATTGGGAACTATTGAAATAAAGTGCTTGGGTATCTGGATCCGTATCAACATGCACCATGGGTTAAATATTCCTTATTAATACCAATTAAATCATGAGGGGGGAATCCATACCTCATGAACCACGCTCTAATCAATATGGTGTTAAGGGCTTATTGTGCCAAATAATAATAACCTTATACTAGGGTGCCGGTAAAACCAAGGCGGTAACTAGAAAAGATTATTATTATTTGTCGACGAAAAGTCAAAACCTCCACAGAAATTAGAGGGGAAGAGAAAATAAATTTACCAAATGAAGCCCATGACACATGTTGAGACTTCACTTTCAACCCAAGCTTAAAAGAAAATTAGCTACTCATAATTGAACTAAGGGTAAAATGGGAATTTATTAAAATACGTAGAAAATACAAGATGGTGAAAGAATTACAGAAAACTAAGCTAAAAAACGGATTCAGGGGTATCAAATTAGGGGGGAGGCCCCTTTTTATACATACATTGAGTGAATCATGGACATCGGATTAAAAATAGTTTGGACGCACAGGATTGTGCCACGTCATCTGTGAACAGTAACATGGTTTGACCACGGATTTGACTACGCGGGTTGAACAGTAACACAGTTTGCACACGGTTTGAACAGTAACACAGTTTGCACACGGTTTGAATAAAAGATCGTGAAGAATGACCCATGAACGATGCATACATGTGAATAGTACCATACATGTGAACAGTGCTATTTTTCATTTTATGCTCCTCTTAAGGTTTTCGACTGTCCTGAGTTCAAAAGTGACGTCCGTTTTGCTATCCGAAATCTCGTTCATTGTGAAATGACCATGATGCTCCTGAAATACATAAAATACTTAATTAAAACAAAACATATATAATTAAATAACAAAGGACTTGAATAAATAAAATTAGAGATGTTAGTGAGACTTGAAGTGTAAAATGACGATTTTCTCCTTTATAAATATACACTTTCTAACACTCAACATTTTGGTTAATATTAGACTTTTATTTTAATTATATTTTCTTGTTTATTTTACAACCAAAAGAAAACTCAAGATATATTAAATATACAAAATCTCGCAACACAATTGCATAATAAACATCTCAAATACATCATTTAAATTCACATAATTCAACTACACCACTGTTTGGAAAAGAAAAACATAAGTACTAAATTAAGTTTTGGACAAGCTCTAAACAACGAAGTACTAAGTTAAGATTCAACAAATATTAACCAACAAAAAGAAGCACAAAATGTCACTGAATATCTACACGCGGCTTCATTTTTCTTTTCCCACCTGCAAGTACATAAAATCGTATACGCAAAATAAGTCTTGGATATTTGGGATAAAAAATAATCAGGTCAATTTCAGTGTTTATGGATGCTGGAATAAATGATGAGGCAAGAAATTAGGTCATGCTGAAACACTATATACGGCAAACATATATCAAGTAGGGAAAAGAAGTATTAAAAGCTTTAAGTTTTAAATACCTCTGCAACCTTTAGAAAAACTTTGCTCGCATCTTCAAAATTAACCTGCAAAATTGACAAAAGTAAACAGATTAACAAGTATATACTGGCCCATGTTTCAGAATTGCAAATGCATCAGCTCCAAACTCTTTAAAAAAAACAATCAACATGGAGGAGGCCTGCTTACATTAGACAATCATGCCCCAAAAAAAATAGAGAAAGAGAAGCAAATGGAAATATCATCACCCATATTGTCATATAATAATTGATCATGCATCAAGATATTTGGGATCTAAAAATACATTGAAAAGATCTTTGCAAATAACGGTCCAATTAGAAAGCTCGGTGTTCACATTTTTGAAAATTCTTTTTGTTGCTGGCAACAGAAAAGGATTCCTTTTTCTGCTTATTTTATAAAAATATTAATATAGGCTGCACAACTTTACTTAAAGTAATCTTTCATAAATGCTCTCTAGACAAGGTTGATACTTGCTACCTTTCACCCCAATTACAAAACCATAGAAACTCACCACCTAGACAAATTTTAAATTATCTCTATAGTTGGCTATAAAAAAATGCTAAATTTGTTTGCAGCCTTGCCCAAAAATTTCAAGAACATTGAACACAACGCATTATAGGTACAAATATGGCAAAATGAACTAATTTCTCAAATTATTAAATTATTACTAAATCAAAAGGTTGACAAATGATGATCCGGGATTCACTCGACATGTCATCTAAAGTGATACAAAACAGTAGAACTATGAACCAGGACAAAACTTGCAGCAAGATAACTGCAATATCCCCCTTTTGTGTAAGATAATAATATTATTCTTCAAAGAGAGATGCACAAAAAAAAAATCCTACAGGAAAAAAGAAACAAATGCATGTTGAAAACAAGCAAGCATATGGGTATGAGTTTTATTGCTGTTTATATGCGAATCATGTTAATAACTAGCCACAAAAAAATAGAAACTAAAAGTTTTCACAAAATGGATGCATATTAACACAAGCCACGAATTATGATTTCACTAACCATTGCACACAAAGGTTCTAGACCAATTTTAGAAGGAGGTTCTGCAAGTCTCACTCCTTCAACTGCTTGAAAATCAATCATTAACTAAAGAAATACACAAGAAATTAGTTTAAATAATAAGAAAGGTAAAAGAGATATTTTATTAAAAGCTCTTAAATGGGGAACTTTGATTTCCACAGACTACGCAACAAAAATAAAAACTGGATGAACTACAATAAGTGAGAAGACATACTGGAATTCTATCATCAAAGAAAGATAAGCTTATTCATTTTTTATTTTCTCTCAAATATCTAGTAGTACCATAAGGTAATAGGATAAGATCACAGAAGTTGTCATAAAGAGTGTAAAACACTGAATAACAAAAATTGGACTAATAAATAAAACTCAATTTATTTTCTCCCTCAATCAATTGCTTTGAGCTTACTATGAATTCAGCTATGAATTTGAGGAAAAGATACAGACCTTAGTCTGCCAACTTCTTCTTTATGAGGTTCAGGGGCTGCAAATACAGACCTCCATTTCCCATCAAGCACTGTTAACCTCTATGACAAATTAAAGGTAAAAAGATGAATGAAATAAGTGTAATGTGTAGAAAAAAAATGAAGTCTATGGGTCTATGGGTACAACAACACTTCAAGATTATTCAAGTTTTAGTTTATTTAAATAGACATGCCTTGAACTTCAACAGCATAAACAATACATTATAGCAGCAATTTCAATTCATTTCAATCTTAGGATTTTTTTTTTTAAAAGTCCTTCAAACTAATGAAAGGCAAATATAAGTGTGTTTACAGAAGAAAAATCATGAAATGAGTTAATGACCATGCAAGTGAGGAAACACAGAAATTTTTGAATAAGATCGAAACTAACCATGTAAGTGAACAAAGAAAATGTAAGTCTCCAAGTGCTACAACAAGCAAAACTACCTTAAAACAAGCATTTCCTTCTAGAATTATAGACAAATCATGAATTTTGTGCAATCTCAAAACATTCAGACAAGCATGAACTTAGTTAATTCATATCATAGTCATTGTCTCTATTAAAAATTTTCTAACTGAAAAAAATAAATAAATAAACAAGTTGGTTTCTATAACACAATTTGCCTCTCTTTACATGAAACAGAACTATAAATAATACGTAATAATTACTAAATACACAACCATTGAATCAAAATAATATAGAAATATAGAAAAAAAATAAAAATTACAATTAAATAAATAAAAAATAGATATGGAAAAGAAATCCCACCAAGACTGCACTATTGGTAGAATTTCTCAACATCTGTAACAACCCAGAAAATTAAATTAACAAAAGAACCTAATAATCATAAGCTAAAATAAAACAAACCCGTTAATTAATTTGACAAAGAAAATAAAATATTAAGCCATTACCAACAATTGAAACCTTAATCAAGGCAGCTCATCTGCCCTTAAAATCGTTGAAAACCTCATTTATAGGTCTACGTATAGGGTGCAGTATCCCTTTTATAGCCAGTAAATTAACTAATTTCTCAATAATTTTCTTCAAATTCAAGCAACAATTAATAAGAAGGGAAATTTGATTTTCGAATATTGAACAAAAAAAGTAATATTTGAACAGAAAAAGAAGAAAATTGATGAAAGAAGCATCGATTACAGTTTTGGTCCGTTTTTCAATTTGGGGAAAAAAAGAGAAAAAAGGAAAAAAAGCCTCACTTGGGGTTTTTGCTTTATATTATCTATTTGAGTTAATTGAAAGAGTTTGTGAATGGACCAAAAAAAAAAAGACATCGAGAAGAGAAAAAGGAAAGAGAAAGAGAAAGAGGAAGGCGGGAGACAATTTTGGGTATGAGTTTGGGGTAGAGATTTGTGAGTATAAAAGATAGTGAGACAGGGACAATTGCTAAGTTTGGGATATGTTTTTCTTTGATTTTACATGTTTTAAATTCTTAATTTCGTACCTGTAGTGTCAGACCTCTTGAACAGAACTGATACCGGTGACGGCGTGGGCGTGGGCGTGGGGAAGGCGTGGACGCGGGTGTTTGGGCGTGGTTATTCTCTATCTTTAACGATAGAGAAGAAGAAGTCAAGAAACGGAAGGGAAATTGGGCAGCGACTGCAGCGTGGGCTCTCTTGCACACTGGAGGATGGGAATTAGGGTTTGGTTTTTAATATATTAACTTTTATATAACATTGTAATTCTAACTTAATTTTATGGGGTTTCGTGGTTTGTGATATAAACTTAAAAGTTTTCAGTTTTAGAAGTCTCAAGTTCGAGTTGAAATGAAAACAAATTATATTGATGTTTTTTAAATCTTTGATACTTCAGAATCAGTAATCTCTGATATTTAATTTACTGACACACTAGTATCAATAATTTGTGATATCTATTTGTTAAAAGCAAAAAATTGTGCATAGTTAGATAATTATTGATACTTTTTCTAAAGTGTCAGAAACAAAGTGTCAGTAAAAGTCATTTTTGTAGTAGTGATTTGATAATTTTTTCCTACAAAATTTTCATAAAGTATTTTGCAATGGATATTTGGAGATTTAGATTTTTAGTTAATGACTTACAATCATTTACTTTTAGACTGAACTTGAAACCAAAAAAAAAGTCATACTATTATTTTTGTGATATTTTTTGTATTAGAAGAGACCATAAACTTAGAAAGTAACAAAAATTAATGAATAATTGAAATAAAAACTTTATGTTCGAATATAAAGTTCAATTAAAGAGGACAAAAAAATTGAAAGTAGCAAGACATAAAATATGTCCAATACCTAATTTATTCAACCCTTGTTAGACAAATCAATTGAATTTTCTTGTTGGTTTCTTCAAATGTTCTCGAGTATCAACTGTAGTTCTAACTTTATTAATTGAAAGATTTTTTTTTTTGAGCAACAACTTTTGTTCTAACTTTACTAGTTGCAATAACATTTGTCTTGGGACCATAAAATGATAGTACTTTTTGTATAACACTATTTCTTATCTCATTTGCATCACCATTTACAAGGTGTAGTGCAAGACGAAATCTTTCATGATCTGATTCATACTGCACATAATACAATTAATAACACAATTCAATATTGATTAAAGCATTGTGCAAACTAAGAAATGTAAATCATATAATTAATTTACCTTATAAGTTAGGAATAGCATCTCACAAGGTGTCTCCATGAACTTCATCACATACAAACCACTATCATTTCCATTTGGTTGAATTAGTACATTATTTTGATACAAAAAGTCAAAGTCGATGAAGTACCAGTTCGAAGGAAAGTTAAAGGCTATATCACGAAACAATCCCAGGTCCAATGCATGTAACTGGAATAGTAATAATGATAGTTATTATATATTGCATTCGGTGATTTCATTGACAATTCACAAATTTTAACTTACGTTTTGCTTAACTATTTCCTCATGATGATTTAGTTCTATTTTAGAACTAGGCAAAGAATCCCAAATCTCAACAACCTTATCTTTTATATCCATTATTGCAAAATACCAATGTTTTGCAAACCCATCATACAGAGAAACATATATCTATGGAACAATACACAAATTTTGTACTAATTATTACACCTCAAATGGTAATAACAAAATATATGATATTTGAGTATTGATATATTCGAGTGCACCCATGTAAAATTCTTAAATTTTATGTTTACCAACCGAAATTTCAATCTCTGATCTATCAGTGCTAGATGCTTTTAACATATTCGCCACTAGTTGCTACAAATTCATAAAGTAATAATTATATAAAAATAGTGAGATATAACTTTTAAAAAGAAATTCTACTTTTTTTTTAAAAAAACTATTATATATGTGTAACAGAAAAACATATAGCATGCCGCAAAAAGAGTTAGTAAAACAACCAATTCTTAGATTTATGATCTTGTTTCAAACTCTCCTTTCTAGTTAAGTACTCAGCATAACAACTTATGATCTATAAATAAAATCATATAATTATTAAAACATGCACTACCAAATGAAAACTAAATTATAAATTAATTATAAAATTACACACACACACACACATATTCCCTATACCTCATCAAATATCTAAACATTAAGAGCTAAAGAAGACATTAACAAGCGGGCAACAATATGTTGCTTTATCATTACAATTTTCTATTTGTATCATTTTAAAACTCACATTAATAGTAAAATAAAACAAATAAGAACAACAAAATACAAACATACCAAATATGATCATATTCAAATACTTCCCTACCTTTTATCTAGTTGTTCATGAAAAATATATTGTAAAATATACCATTCTTCCTCTAAAAAAGAAGCTCCATGTTTTGAACCAATCTCCTTATTATGGCATCTTCTTTTTTTGGTGAAATTTTTATAAGGAGGTTTTTTATAGCGTCTGGACTTCCGAAGATTCATCTTTTTACTCTTAATTGTATTTAGTTTGACTGACGATACTAAATCCACAAAATCAACCCCATCCATTGCTTTAATGTTTTACAATAAATTTGTCATCGTGCAAATATTTGTTTTGATGCAATGTTTTGAACATATTTTTCTAAAACATGTTTTGCAGCCTTGCAATCAATTCTATGCGAATTTATTTACAAAACAATGGTGGAAACCGTTAGAAAGAAAATGTGGTTTCAGGAAATTAAAGATTTGGAGACCAAAAGACTTATTGTTAAATCAAGGTCCCTTTGATATTAGGGCTTTAACAATGTTTTTCCAATTCCATATTCATTTGAATAGGGCGAGCTTTAGTGGATATTTGTTTTTCATCAAAAGAATTTAGGTTATGGTGGACACAGGGTCTTTGAGCATTAAGTTGGTCCAAAGGAGATTTAAATATATACCTTTCTTTGATTGATCAAAGATGAAAGATCCCTTAATGCTTTATTAAGGGGTTTGTAATTTATTACTAGTCTTGGTGTTCCTCTTTCTATTTCAGAATTTTTATTGACATAAAAAGCGGCACAAGACCATGGGGACCTTGATTTAACAATAAGTCCTTTGGTCTCCAAATCTTTAATTTCTTCTTTACAATGTTTTTCCAATTCCATATTCATTTGAATAGGGCGACCTTTAGTGGGTATTTTTTTTTCATCAAAAGCTACAGCTCTGCTACAGTACCAACATGAATTTTAACATTAATATGTATTGTTGTAAAGAATCTGTGTTGTCTGAGTTTTGAAATTGTTTTCTCTGTGTGTGTTGAATTTTTACTGGTAGTAAGCCTCGTTTTAGGATAGAGATCCATTTAGGGCAGTAAAACCACACCTGTAGGCATCCACATAGGATTCGATTAAAGATTTTAACAACATGGACTCTCTACTCCATAGAACATCATCTTTACTGCCCTAAACGGATCTCTGTCCTAAGGAAAAGTCTGATAAAAAATGTGGTTTTATAGTCATGAAATTCACTAAGTTTTCTACATCTCAGATTATGTAGAAACTCAGTATTTTTGTCTCTGAGGTGAGAGGGGACACCTATAAAATGAAGGGATATAGTCAAAATCAAGGTAGCAACAGCATCTTGAATTGGACTATTAGTTTCATCCAGAATGGGAATTTCATCCTCATCTGTTTGAATAGAATTTAGAATATCGAAATGTTGTTGTATAGTGAGAAGATGATCCCACCAACCTTTTAATTGACCAGTAAAATCGGCAATTAGGATTTCTGCAATGGCTTTGTCAGAAGTTCCTGATTGGGTTTTATAGACATTAGCTGTCATGGTCATTTGTTGCAATAATCCTAGGATATTATATTCAGACATTCTATCTAAATTCCACTCATAGATGGAAGATGCATTATAACGGGATTGATTTAATGCACTTGGTCTATTATCTATGGTTAGATCTGATGGACTTTTAGTGGTTAGGAGTGCTAATTCCCAATGAATTTTATTGACTTTTGAAATCGGTTCTTCTTTAAAAGCGTCTATATCTGAAGAGGCTATAGAGGATTGATCTTGTTCTAGTACTGCAATCCTGCTTGATTGAGCACTATCAGGTGCAATCTGGACTTTAGAAATAGGAGTAGAAGAGGATGCATCTTTAGAAAATTGAGTAGGAGAGGATGCTTCTATTCTATCAAGTTGTTCTTTAATGGCTTTAGCAAAATTGATTTTCTATTTTTTGTAGATTTAAATCCTTTTGTAAACAGGTTAGATTAGCCTGTTTTGATTTAAGCAAGACATTTATTTGGTTCTGATGAACAGAATTGGCTTTTATAATATTCAGATTTCTGATTTTAGGTTTTTCTATAAAAGGGAATTTTAGTCTTATTTTTCCTGCATTAAAGGTTATATTGTCATAATTAACAGTATATGGGGTAATGAGATTTATGAAAGGTGTTCCTAATATGACAATATGATGAATGTCATTTGTTAAAAAGAAAGTAATTTTAAATTCAAAACCACTGTTAATAACAGCTGCTTCTACTTTAGAATGAATGTTCAGTTTTGAATTATTGGCGGCAGAAAGTTTTTCTTTTGTTTTTTCTTTAAATTTATCTGGAACAAAAATCTCTTTAATACAATTTAAATCGGCACCAGTGTCAAATAAGGCAATGGTGTCAATTTCAAGTTCTTTGGAAAAGACTAAGGTAATCTTTATTAAATATTTTCTTGTGGTAATTTGGCTTAAAACAAAAAGAAAATCATTGGGTACGGATTCAATGTTTTCAAGTTGTAAATCAATTTCTTTTTCACCATCTGAATTTGATTCTTTATCAGAATTATCTTCTAATTGTCTTTGTAATAGAAGTTGAATAGTTTCTGAGTCACTCTTTTGTTTTTCTTTTAATTCTTTAATTTCGAGTTTAATTTCTTTAATCTCTTTTTGAAGGTCTTGAATATTAGGAACTGTTTTCTTTTTTGTTTTCTTTTTATCCAAGATTTGAGTCAAATCATAAGTGTTTTTCTTTATTATATGAATTTTTGAAGTTTCTGATTTATCTCCTACCTCTAAGGTTTTTAAAAGTTTATCAAGATATTCTTTTTGTAAGGTAGGATCAGAAATGTGTTTAACCAACTCAAGAAAAGTTTCTTGGTCTTTAGTCAAAACATTGATTTTCTTTAAGTAAAATTCTGATTGGCTTGAGTCAGAATCATTACTGGAATCAGTTACAGAAGAACTTCTCTCTCTCTCTCTCTCTTCTTCCTTCTCTCTTCTTTCTCTCTAGAGACAAAAGAAGTCTTCTATATTCAAGGAATTTTCCTATCATCGGTTAAGTTCCTTGTTTTCAGAATTTTTCTAGAATCTAGCTTGTAATCTCTTAAAGCTGTCGGTTTAATCAAGGGCCTTGCCTCACAGGATCTACCAAACATGGAATGTCTTTAACTATGCTTTTTATCTGTTTTACGACTTCAGTATGATTTTCTGACCATGCAACAGGGTTCTTTTTTAACCTATCATGCAATGGTTTTGTTATTCTGTTGATGTTAGGGCAGAAATCAAGAACATAATTTAAACTTCCTAAAAATCTTTGCAATTGAGTTTTGTCAAGTATTTTATCAGGAAATTTATCTGTGAAAGTAAGGGATCTTTCAATAGGAGTGATAGTTCCCTTTGATATATAATTTCCTGTTTTAAGACGAACTTTAAACATTCATACTGGCCAATGGATAAACATTATCTGATCCCTTGATTTGCAAGGGATCTGTTAGACTATTTGTACAAAAGTACTTGATTTTTTTTTTAGCCCAAATGTAAGACGAACGTCATCCTTAGAGATGACGCAAACCATATAACTTGGAAGGAGAAATTCCTTGCAGGTTTACCTACCCTATTAGGAGAAAAGGTTAGAAATTCCATTAAAGCCTTATATGACAACCGTATTCCTTATGACGAGTTAACTTATGGTGAACTTGTCAGTTTTGTTAATAAAGAATGTTTAAAGATTTGTCAAGATATGAAATTACAGAAACGACTTAAATGGGAGCTTAGAAAATCTAAGCAAGAGTTACGAAGTTTCTGTAAATAATTTAATTATGACCCCTTTAAAACTTCTACTTCCAAAGATTGTAATGGTAAGTGTTCTACCAAACCTTACAGAAAACATTACAAGTCCAAAAGCCATAATAAATCTTTCCCTAAATTTAGAGAACCTTTTTATAAGAAACCTCTGAAGCCTTATAAAAGACAATTTTCTAAAAAGAAAGAATTCAAACCAAAACAAAAAGTCCATTTTAACTACAAAGAAGCCACATGTTTTAAATGTGGAATGAAAGGCCACACTGCAAAGTTTTGTAAAATGAGCAGAAAGCTTCACGAGCTTGGCCTTGATGAAGAAACATTTTCAAAAATAGCCTCTTTAATGATAGAATCTTCTGACTCTGAGTCTTCCATGACGGGAGATGATGATCCCTTACAGATTGACGAGTTAGTTGACTCTGATTCCAAATGTGTCTGCCACATTGTTTGACCTATTCCTATTGGGATTACCAACAAGCCTGGTTTAACACATTCATTATTCAAAATCCTAAAAAATCTCACTCTTGGTTATTTTTCTTTAATTCTAAAATAACCGTACAAAGCCTTCCAAATTAGTTCCAACAGTGGTGGAACTATTTTGGCCCAATACCAGATATCCTGACCCCAAATGCCATCCAATGTTTAAATCTTTTCAAAGCCCATTACAAACCTTCTGAGTCTGAGAAAAGATTCCCCCATTTTCTTTGCTTTTGTACAAATTTCTTCCTACCTTGGGTATGGATGTGGAACCTCAGATACCACACTCAAGATGCCCAAATGGTCCTTCAAAGAACTTTCAAAGTCAAATGGTGGTCCAAATTTGATGAACAATCCAAATTAACTACCCATTTAATCCAAAATTGGCTCTCTGCCAAAGGTTTTCTTACCCCAACCATTAAAGACGTTAGGGCCCAAGGAACCTTCCTTACCTGAAGGAATTTTTGTAAACTGTCTTTCTAGTGAGGAAACACTAGTATTAGAATCTTTATCGGAGAATCTAGTAGATGTAGATCTCCTGAATGAAAGTTTTACTTTACCATCTGAATACTGAGTTACATTTTGCAACTCTGTATTTGGCTCAAGATGTTTTGGTATTGTCGGAGCAGTGGCTCCTTCAAGAATCCATTCATCAGGAAGATTGACATCTTTCCATTGAATGGGTTTTGGAATAACAGTGTTTGCTTTGGAAAGGTCAGTCTGCAAAAGAAGAGTCTCATCTCTTTTTGACTGGAATTTATGTTGTGTATTAAACGCTGAGATCATGGCTTTGTATGATATTTAGGTTAGGTTGTTTTTCATCAAGAACATTATTTTGTTTTTCATCAAAATAAATTTACCAATTTTTTTTTAAAAAAAGGCTTTTACCAAGTTGTAAGACGGACTTTAAACAAGCAAAATAAATTTACCAAGTTGTAGTACGTGGGGTTGTTATACCAGAACGACGAGATCCTTGACAAATATTTTAGCCAAGATATTTAAATCTCCTTTGGACCAGTAGCCCGCACGTTACGGTTTCCAGCCTATATACCTTTCTTTGATTGATTTAAAATTTTATTAGGGCTTTAGCAATCTTATTACCACAAAGGCTCAAACAGAAATATTAGATCTGGGTCCCAGAACTAATATTTAGATTGATTGGGGGGAGAAGAGAAAATACAACAGAAGACAGAGATCTGGTCTCTTTGCTTCTGAGGAACGTACAGGTTTTATGGGCAAATCTGATATGGAAGTCCCTTTGATATATATATATATATATATATATATATATATATATATTAAAATTCATGTTGTTAAATCAAGGTCCCTTTGATATTCCTTTGGTCCTTTGGTCTCCAAATCTTGATTTCCTGAAACCACATTTTCTTTCTAACGGTTTCCACCACTGTTTTGTAAATAAATTCGCATAGAATTGATTGCAAGGCACAAGACATGTGGTTTCAGGTGGTCCTCTGGACACAAATGAGAGTGCACATGTCTCTTCACCCGATTTTGTATTTTGTATCTTTTCTATATAAAGACACAGTGAAGACATATAAAGCTACAGCTCTGCTACAGTACCAATGTGGTTTTATAGTCTAACATGAAAGGCTTTTACTGTTAGACTAATGCTCAAAGGCTTTTACTGTTAAACAAAGCTAAATTTAAAAAGGCTTTTACTGTTAAACAAAGCTAAATTTAAAAAGGCTTTTACTGTTAAACAAAATAATTACCTAAATAAACTGGAACAGATCCTTCTAACATGTGATAGTTATGAGTTTTGATCTGTAAAATCATGTTTTTCAAAATATTTTTATCTTTTAATGAAACCGTTAAAAGCCTTTTTAATAGTATTGTGCCGCTTTTTATGTCAATAAAAATTCTGAAACCGTTATGTTTGGATAACGGTTTGGATAACCATGGGGACCTTGATTTAACAATAAGTCATTTGGTCTCCAAATCTTTAATTTCCTGAAACCACATTTTCTTTCTAACGGTTTCACCACTGTTTTGTAAATAAATTCGTATAGAATTGATTGCAAGGCTGCAAAACATGTTTTAGAAAAAGATGTTCAAAACATTTGCATCAAAACAAATATATGGGCAAATTTAGCTTTACCTAAATTTATTTAGGTAAAGCTACAGCTCTGCTACAGTACCAATGTGGTTTTAAATGCTCAAAGATTTGTTCCAGTCTTTAAATGCTTAAAATGTTAATCTTAATAGGTGGTTCACCATGATCAATGGATAAACTCCTAAGAGGTGGATGCTCAGATTCTATGGTTTTATTACTGTCGAAAAGGTTCTATTCAGGAATTTTCTTTCTAACAGTAATAGGATTTGATTAAACCGACAGCTTTAAGAGATTACAAGCGTTTAATACGCAACAGATCAAAACAGCCTATATATATATATATAATGAATGTGCAAGAACAAATCATTTTTAAAAAAAATGTTGAATAATAGTTTATTATCATACCTTTCCAACAACACTGTGGAAGATTTAGTTCTGTTTCAATTTCCTATATGTGAATAAGTTTTTCAATGACAAATTTTCATCACATGCATCTTTAATCTTCTCCTTAACCTCTTTTATCTTCATCCCAAACTCATCTCCCTTTCCCATGAAATTTTGACCACTTGACTGTATTTAGTTTGACTGACGATACTAAATCCACAAAATCAACCCCATCCATTGCTTTATCCTACATACATAACAACACGAATTTTAATATATATATATATATATATATATATATATATATATATATTGATAATTGGGATCTACCAAAAGTTTCTAAAGACAAGATCAATAAAATGAAAAAACTTGATTTTTTAAAGACAGATTGCGTAATAAAGATAGAAGAAAGAGATATCACACTTTCAAAACCATTCGAAACAATTCATTTATTTTCTGACCACTCTTTAAAGAAATTAAAAGAAAAAAATTTTAATTATGTCCACATCAGGTTAATCCAAGTAGGCATAAAACCCCTCACTAAAGAAGGATTAAATACTTCTATACTTGCAGTCCTCAGAGATGGGAGGTTCATCTCCTTTGATGATTTCTTACTCAGTAGTATTGAATCTAGTCTCTGTAAAGGACCTATTTCTTTTTACTGTTATCCAAACATAACGGTTTCTTTAAAAGACAAGAATATTTTGAAAAGTATGATTTTACAGATCAAAATACATAACTATCACATGTTGGAAGGATCTGTTCCAGTTGCATTACTTTTCAAAATATCCTATAAAGCCATGATTTCAGCGTTCAATACGCAGCACAAGTTCCAGTCAAAAAGAGATGAAACTCTTCTCTTACAGACTGATCTATCCACAGCAAACACTGTTATTCCTAAACCCATCCAATGGAAAAATGTTAATCTTCCAGAAGAATGGATTTTTGAAGGAGCCACTGAACCAGTGATTCTAAAATAACTTGAGCCTAATACAGAGTTACAAAATGTAACTCAGTATTCCGATGGTAGAGTTAAATTATCTTTTAAAAGGTCAACGTCACATAGACTCTCCACATCCTCCTTTCAGGAAAATCACCATTACCCATGATAAACCACCTTTTCAAATCAAAGCCTATCCTTACAAAATTCAAAGACCTAATGATATAGAGAAAAACTTAGATAACATTATTCAACAGAATAATTTCTGTAATGCTAATCTAAATACAATAGGAAAGCAGTTAACAAGAATAGAGAATCAATTCCAAAAGTCTACCATAACTGTCTCTCCTATTCCCTCTTAACCTGTTACATCAAAATCGGATTCTGACAAGAAGCTTAAAGAACCTATTTTCAAACCTTTTAAGGTTTTGAAACATAGTCAAAAGCTTGTTCAGGAGTCAAAATTAGATTTTGCTAAAGCCATTAGAGAACAACTAGATAGGATAAAAGCTTCTTCTTCCTCATTTAGTAAAGTTCAAATAGCCTCTGATAGTGACCAATCTAGCAAGATTGGTGTGCTAGAACAAGACCAAATTTCTGTAGCCTCTTCTGATGTAGAAGCCTTTACAGAAGAACCTATTCCTAAAGCCAACAAAATTCATTGGGAATTAGCCCTACCTACTGTCAAGTCTCCACCTGATTTAGCCATAGACAACACGCCAAGTGCATTAAACCAATCCCGTTTTAATGCATCCTCTGTCTATGAGTGGAACATCGATGGTATGTCTGAATACAATATCTTAGGATTGTTGCAACAGATGACCATGGCAGCTAATGCCTATAAAACCCAATCAGGAACTTCTGACAAATCTATTGCAGAAATCCTCATTGCTGGTTTTACTGGTCAACTTAAAGGTTGGTGGGATCATCTTCTCACTAAACATCAACAGTTAGAAATCTTAAATTCCATCCAAACTGATGAGGATCAAACACTAATCCTTAATGAATTTAATAGTCAAATTCAGGATGCAGTTGCTACCCTGATCATGACTATATCTCTTCATTTCATAGGTGATCCTTCTCACCTTAGAGATAAAAACGCTGAGTTACTACACAATTTAAGATGTAGGAAACTTAGTGAATTCCAAAGCTATAAAACTACTTTCTTCACTAGACTCTTCTTAAGAGATTATGCAAACCACATAACTTGGAAAGAAAAATTCCTTGCTGGTTTACCTACTCTCTTAGGAGAAAAAGTTAGGAATTCCATTAAATCTTTTTATGACAATCGCATTCCATATGATGAACTCACCTATGGTGAATTAGTCAGTTTTGTCAATAAAGAAAGTTTGAAAATATGTCAACATTTGAAATTACAGAAGCGTTTAAAATGGGAGCTTAGAAAGTCTAAGCAAGAATTAGGCAGTTTCTGTAAACAATTCAACTATGACCCTTTCAAAACTCCTATCTCCAAAGATTGTGATGGTAAGTGTTCTACAAAACCTTACAAGAAACATTACAAATCTAAAAGCCATAGAAAGTCTTTCCAAGATTTTAGAGAAACTTTTTATAAGAAAACCTCAAGGCCTTATAAGAAATCCCACTTCTCTAAAAAGAAAGATTTCAAATCTAAACAAAAAGCCCCTTTCAATTACAAAGAAGCCATATGTCATAAGTGTGGAAAGAAATGTCATACTGCAAACTATTGCAGAATTAACAAAAAACTTCAAGAGCTTGACGTTAATGAAGAAACCCTTTCAAAGATCTCACCTCTGCTCATTGAGTCTTCTGACTCTGATTCAAATTTCTCCTTATTAGGAGACAGTGATCCGTTACAGATTGATGAGTTAATTGACTCTGACTCTGTATTTGATAATAGTAGTGATTCTGAAACAGAATCATACCTAAAGAAAATCAATGTGTTAACTAAAGATCAAAAAACTTTTCTTGAATTAGTTAAACACATTTCTGATTCTACCCTTCAAAAAGAATATCTTGATAAACTTCTAAAAACTTTAGAAGTAACTGATAAAGCAGAAACCTCAAAAATCCATATTGTCAAAAAGAATACATATGTCCTAACTGAAATCTTGGATAAAAAAAAAAGAAGAAAATTATTCCTAATATTTAAGACCTCCAAAAAGAGATTAAAGAAATCAAACTTGAAATAAAAAATTTAAAAGAAAAACAAAAGAATGATTCTGAAACCATTCAACTTCTCTTGTAAAAACAACTTCAAGACAATACTGATAAAGAATCTGAATCAGAATCTGATGAAGATAAAATTGGTAACCAAAGCCTTGAAAATATTGAGTCAATACCCAATGATTTTCTTTTTGTTTTAAAGCAAATCACAACAAAAAAATATTTGATAAAAGTTACCTTGAATTTTTCCAAAGACTTTGAAATTGACACCATTGCCCTTTTTGACACTGGTGCCAATTTAAATTGCATAAGAGAAGATATCGTTCCAAGAAGATTTCATGAAAAAACCAAAGAAAGGTTTTCTGCCGCCAATAATTCAAAACTCAATATTAAGTCTAAAGTAGATGCTTCTATTCTTAACAATGGTTTTAAATTTCAAACTACTTTTGTTCTTACAAATGACATACACCATACTGTCATCTTAGAAACTCCTTTTATAAATCTCATTACTTCCTATACTGTTAACTATGATGGTATATCTTTTAAAGCAAAGAAAAAGAAACTCATTTTCTCTTTTATTAAAAAACCTAAAACAAGAAACTTGAATATTGTAAAAGCCTATTCTGTTTATCAGAACCAGATTAATACGCTCCTCAAATCAAAACAAAATGATTTAATTTGTTTAAAAAAGGATTTGAGTTTACAAAGAATTGAGAACCAATTACAAGATGATTTTATAAAGGGAAAAATCTATGATTTCAAAGAGCTAATAGAAAAAGAAATATGTGCTGATTTACCAACTGCGTTTTGGAACAGAAAACAACATTTGGTTGATCTGCCATATGATAAGCGTTTTGATAAAAAATAAATACCCACTAAAGCCCGGCCTATTCAAATGAATATGGACTTAGAAAAAAACTGTAAAAAAGAAATTGAAGATTTGGAGTCTAAATGACTCATTGTCAAATCTAGGTCCTCATGGTCTTATGCCGCCTTCTATGTCAATAAGAACTCTGAAATAGAAAGAGGTACACCTAGATTGGTAATAAATTATAAACCTCTTAATAAAGCCTTAAAATGGATTAGGTACCCCATACCTAACAAAAAGGATTTACTTCAAAAACTTCATTCTGCATTCATATTTTTCGAAATTTGACATGAAGTCAGGATTTTGACAAATTTAAATTCATCCTAAAGACTGTTATAAAACTGCTTTCACTGTTCCGTTTTGCCAGTACGAATGGACAGTAACGTCTTTTGGTTTAAAAAATGCACCTTCAGAATTTCAAAGAATTATGAATGACATTTATAATCCTTTTTCTGAATTTTGCATTGTTTACATAGATGATGTATTGATTTTCTCCCAATCAATAGACCAACATTTCAAACATTTAAAGACTTTCTATTTTGCCACTAGAAAAGCTGGTCTAGCCATTTCTAGTTCAAAAATTTCTTTATTTCAGACTAAAGTCAGGTTTCTTGGTCACTATATTTCAAAAGGAACTATCACTCCCATTGAAAGATCTCTTGCCTTCACTGACAATTACAAAGATTCCTAGGAAGCTTAAACTATGTTCTTGATTTCTGTCCTAACATTAATAGGATAGCAAAACCATTGCATGATAGGTTAAAAAAGAATCTCGTTGCATGGTCAGAACATCATACTGAAATAGTCAGGCAAATAAAAAATATTGTTAACGAAATCCTATGCCTATTCCTTGCAAATCCTGCATTACCCAAAATCGTTGAAACTGATGCATCAGATTTAGCTTATGGTGGGATATTAAAACAAATTGATAATAATAAAGAACAAGTAGTACAATATGTTTCTGCTCATTGGAATGAATGTCAGAGAAACTATTCTACTATTAAAAAAGAAATCTTATCTATTGTTTTATGCATTTCAAAATTCCAAAGTGATTTATTAAATAAAAAATTCTTACTTAGAATTAATTGCAAGGCTACAAAACATATTCTGGAAAAGGATGTTCAAAATATTGCTTCAAAACAGATTTTTGTAAGATAACAAGCTATTTTAAGTATTTTTGATTTTGATATTGAGTTTATTAAAGGAGATACTAATTCTCTCCCTGATTTTCTAACGATAAAATTTCTTCAAAACAGATAGATGCCACCAAAAAAAAATAAAGGGAAAGGGATCTTCAAAGACCCTGCATCCGAAACACCTTCAAAAGCCTCCCAGGAGCAAGTAAATAAATGGATGAAATCTATTTCTAGTACTCCTGAGCTTATGCTCGCTTTACAAAGTTGTTATGAAAGCCAATTTTCCATTAAAGAAGAGAAAACTATTTCTAAAGAAATTTCTAAAGCTCTTCCCAAAATGTAGTTCTTTCTGGTGAAAGTTCTTCATCTTAAATTGTACTTTCCCAGACAAAACTTTCAAAGAAAACCTCGGATTGGTATAATAAAACCCATTTTCAAAATATTTTATCTATGGAAAATAGATTTTATAATTCTGATCCATTTCAAGCTATTTCAAAGATTTTCCCCAAAAGCTGGTTTTTTAAACCGTGGGATCTAACAAAACCCCAGTCTTATTATCAAAGCATTTTTGAATCCACTAAGTCAATAAAATTCAAACACTTCTTCCTCAGTGATTCTCATTCTAAGCCCGCCTATTCCACCGCCACTATTCTAAAAGTCTTGAGCCCAAAACAATGGGGTGACCAACTCCATAATCAAAAGTCTTTTCCCGTAAATTTCTTAATGCGTCTACCACATTGTTTGACTTTCTCTTACTGGGATTATCAGCAAGCATAGTTCAACACATTTTTTGTTCAAAACCCCAAAAAGTCCCACTCTTGATTATTTTTCTTCAATTAAAAAATAACCGTGCAAAGCCTTCTAAATTGGTTCCAACAGTGGTGGAATTATTTTGGCCCATGCCTAGAAACACTTACTCCAAATGCCACCCACTGTCTAAATCTTTTTAAAGCCCATTATGTGCCTTCAGAATCCGAGAGAAGGTTTCCTCCTTTTCTTTGTTTCTGTACAAATTTCTTCCTCCCTTGGGTATGGATGTGAAATTTCCGTTACCATACACAGAATGCCCAATTAATTCTCCAAAGAACTTTTAAAGTCAAATTGTGGTCTAAATTTGATGAACAATCCAAATTGACTACCTACATGGTTCAAAACTGGCTTTCCGCCAAAGGTTTCCTTGCCCCAACCATCAAAGACGTTAAAGCCCAAGGAACCTTCCTTACCCAAAAATCCAAAGCCCAATCTTTTCTTGCAGGTGCAAAAACAGAAGAAGAATATTTTAAAGTCATGGAGCAGCTCCTCGCATCCAGATCTGAGCCATCTGTTGCCAACTCTTCTGAAGCCGAAGAATCTGAGCCCTTTATTTCCCTTGGAGATGACAACGAAGATGATTGCTTCGGAATCCTATCTCCAATAAAGCATTGTAAATAGCTTACTTACTGTTGTAAAAAAAAAAAGGAGTAATTTTATATTCTTTTGTAAATTCTGTATTTTCATTCCGCATTTTATGGGTGGTCCTCTGGACACAAGTGAGAGCGCACATGTCTCTTCACCCATCTTTTGCTTGAAAGTCTTAAAGAATCATGATGCTATCCCCTCTTATCTCAAAAGACCTGCTCTCGCGTGAAGTTACTGTTCAAAACCCGCTCTCATACGAGAAGCTACAGTTTCGCTACAGTTGTGAAGCTACAGTCTCGCTACAGTTAAAGACCAAAATTTTGTATTTAAATCTGGAGGAAGACTTAGACTCCTCAGATTTTCAGAATTCCATTCTTCTCTCTTCTCATCTCTCTCTCTCTCTCTTCGGAGAAACTCTCTCAATCTTTGGGAATCAGGAATCAGGAGACATCAAGGAAAATTTTCCTGTCTCCAGATTAATTTCCCATTTCATTCTGTAACATTTCTTTTTAAAGCATCAGATCGAGAAAAATAAAATGTAAGATTTGTAATTTTATTTCAAAGCCTGTAATAAAAATTTGGATTCAGGTATGTTTAAATTCCTGCGATTTATTTTTAAAGCATATCTTGTAGACTGGTTTATATCAGATCTGCCATACAACAGCTACATTCCTCAGAAGCAAAGAGACCAGATCTCTGACTTCTGTTGTATCTTCTTTTCTCCCCCCATCCAATCAGAATACTAGTTCTGGGAACCAGATCTAGTATTTTCTCTGAGCCTTGTGTTGCTTAGGTTTGCTTAAAGAATAAAATTTTGTAAAAAAGTATATCGGCTGGAAACTAGAATGTGCGGACTATTGATCTGTTCTAAGTCAGATCTGGGTCCAAAGGCAGATTAAGTTCTGCATTGATCTGGTAAAACAACGCCACGTACCAATTAAAATTGGTTATTAAAATCTTGATTAATAATTCCTAAAGATTCACACACTTTCCACGATCCACGATCCTAATATATATATATATATAATGAATGTGCAAGAACAAATCATTTTTGAAAAAAATGTTGAATAATAGTTTATTATCATACCTTTCCACCAACACCGTGGAAGATTTGGTTCTATTTCAATTTCCTATATGTGAATAAGTTTTTCAATGACAAATTTTAATCACATGCATCTTTAATGTTCTCTTTAACTTCTTTTATCTTCATCCCAAACTCATCTCCCTTTCCCATGAAATTTTGACCACTTGATTCGTTCTCGCGAATTTGAACATCTTTACTAGAAGTTGTCATCTTGTCCTTCCATGGCTGTGATTGCATATGAGTTATAGTATGTTCAAGTGTTTCAACCACACTATACAATTTTTGCACCAATGCATAAGTATCTAAATTGTTCCTCTTCAACTCACCTATTTCATACCTAACAACAACAAGATTAAATGTCATTTGATCTTTTTTTTTTCTATTTAGCTTTTTCAATTCTTCTCATGTGTGCAATTTTCAAAGTTTTCTTTGCCATTTCCTTTTGGTTTTATGCTTTGTTTGAGCTCTGCCTCATTTTTTCTTTCCATCTGTGTTTTACACTTTAAATTTTTTTTAAAAAACTACAAAACTTATACTAGAATATGAGGAACAATATAATAATAAACAAAAAAAGTTGTGATAGCACAGTATGCTCATTAAAATGTCTTTTTTTTAACAAAAAATTACTACTGAAATAAAGTATTGGCTTGTATTAAGGTTCACTTTTAATAACTCAACTCCCCACTTGGGTTTTATCCTTTTCTTAAAATCTTAGCTCAATCAATTTAAAGATCCATTTTTTTCTTTCCAAAGATCTAAAAACAATTTCTTTTATTGGTTCCCTTTACTTCTTTGGATCGTCTTTATTAGTACAAACTTCATGTTATTAGAGATACTGATTTATGGGAGGTATAATCCCGTCAATTGACCATTTTGTAGCAATGATCTTTTTAAAAAGAGAGGAGCAGTTGTTTGAAAAAAAAAATTGCTTTGCCTCTATTACTGTCTTTTACCAAACTGCTATGTATAGTTTCTAACTATGAGCATCCAAAAATATGGTGCATTGTGATTCATGCAGTGTAATATGGCCACCAATGCCACCTAAATGGAGTATTACTCAGCAAAATAAAGCAACATAAATGATATTTTAAACAATACATTAATAAGTGGGGCAAGATCATGCCAATTTAACCTTTCGTGCGTCGCGGCTGAAGACGATCAAATTGGGGCAAAAAAAAAGAGAATGGAATAAGAGGCTGAGATTAATGAATGGGTGATAACTTTATAAAATGAGAGTTATCATGGTATTTTAGACTTAAATCAGTAATACTTAGAGAGTAAATGATATACTTTTATTACATTTTTGCTACATTTTGCATGAACATCCATTTTAGTTTATTCCAATAAATTGAGTTGTTTTTAGAATAATTTGTGCTTAAATTGTATGCTCAATTATAGGTGACTAAAAGCTTAAATTTTAAGGAAGGAATGCTGCTGCAATAGACTTGCAGAGATAATGAAAGAACTTGGCTACAGAAGAATTGAAACAAGTCTGAAATAATAAAGATGTTGTAGCCGCTGCTGTAGCAATCCTGGAGCAATGATGACTGGATTTCACGCACATCAACTAAAAGATTACGACCTAAAGTGATGCAACAGAAGTTTAATCTTCAAAATATTCCGTTGATTTTAGAGAATACTGCAATAAAAGAACAACTAAATTCACGTTGATTCAAAAAAATACCGTGAGTTTAGGGGGTAAGACTCGCTGATTCCGCAGAATATCGAAAATTAACTGAACTCAAATACTCACAAAGAGATTTGAAATTGAAAATATTATTGAAACCAAACATGCCTTCAAAGGCTACAAGAGGGAGCTATTTATAATAATAGTAATTATCCTAAATCACAAAGGAAAACAAAATTCTAAATTGAAAAGGAAACAAAATCTCTAAATTAGAAAGGAAATTAAATTTCTAAACCTTAATTAATTAGGAAACATATCCTAGTATAATATAGATTCTTAATCTGCATCATTCCCCCCAGGATGGAGAGAATTCGCCCTCGAATTCAAATTATCAGCCACAACAACTTCATCATGATCACCTTTGTAAGGAATAAGATGTTTGTCAGTGAACACATCGGCTTTGCAGTTAGGAAGCTTCAGCCTCTATGCATTAGGATTTATCTTCTCGATAATTTTTAAAGAACCGATTTTTTTGGCAGAAAGCTTGTTGTACTCGCCAACTGGGAGCCTATCTTTGTTTAAGACATCCCAAACAAGAACTCCCACTTGAAATTCTAAAGCTCGACGCTTTTTTTCTGCCACAATTTTATAACCTTCGGTAGTCTGTTTCAAAGACTCTTGTGTAATTTCATGAATCTTCTTAAGCTGCTCAATAAGGTCTTCTGCCTTGCTGCTTTTGAAAACTAAATCTGGAACTGGAGCCAAATCATTGGGAGCTCATGGATTATATCTATAATTCACTTGAAAAACGCTTAAACCAGTACTACGCTTAACTGCATGCTTATAAGCAAACTCGACTTGATATAACTTTTATCCCATATCTTCAAGTTATCGCCAAGTAGACTACATAGATGGTTTCCTAAAGAGCGGTTGACAACTTTAATTTGACCATTTGTTTGTGGGTGATAAACACTATTGAAATTCAGGCGAGTGTTAGTCAACTTCCATAATGTCTTCCAAAAATGGCTAAGAAATCGTGTATCCCGATCAGATACTATAGAACTCAGTAAGTTATGCAATCTATAGACTTCCTTGAAGAATAGACGAGCAACAGTCAAAGCGTCTATAGTCTTCTTGCAAGCAATGAATTGCGCCATTTTCGAGAATCGATCAAGAACAACAAAGATTGAATCCACACCCCTCTGAGTGGGGGGTAATCCCAAAACAAAATCCATGCTAATATCTGCCCAAGGTTGTGTTGGAATTGGTAGCAGTATATATAACCCAGCATTAGTTGCAGCGCCCTTGGAAACCTGACAAATGTGACCAGTCTCGACATAGTGATAGACATCACGTCTTATAGTAGGCCAAAAATAAGTATTGGCTATTAGAGCCAGAGTTTTATCACGACCCATGTGCCCTTCGTTATGTAACTCTGCAACGATTTTCAATCTCAAACTTGAGTCAGGAACACATAACTGATTACTCTTGAAAAGGAATCTGTCATGTAAATGATAATTTGAGTAAAACACTACAACAACGTCTTCTAATATAGGAGCAAAGAAAGGATCGGAAGCATATAACTCACGAAATGTTTCAAATCCGAGAACTTGATCATGCATCTGTGTCAATAAAAAAGTTCGTCGACTAAGTGTATCTGCTACCCAGTTGGATTCGCCAGAGGTATGTTTCACCACAAAAGTAAATTGCTGAAGGAATGTCGTCTCCGTGGCATGTCTGTGAGAGAGCTCGTCTTGACTATTAAGATACTTTAACGCGGCATGGTCAGTGTATAAAATAAAGTCTCTATGAATTAAAAAATGTCACCAATGTTTTAATGCTTGGACTACTGCATAAAACTCCACGTCATAAATGTTGTAGCGTGCCTTTGCTCCGTTCAACTTCTCACTGAAATAAGCTATAGGCTTACTTGTTGGCTAAGAATAGCTCCAATGCCTACCTTGGAAGCATCACAATGTACCTCAAAAGTGAGGAAAAAATCTGGTAGGGCAAGTAGTAAGGCGAGTACTCGGGCAGTAATCAACTTTTCTTTGATCATCTTGAATGCCTTAGTAGCTGCCTCTGTCCAAGAGATTTGTCCTTCTTTCATGCAATTCGCGATTGGTGCCACAATAGTACTAAAATGAGCAATGAATCGCCTGTAAAAAGAGGCCAATCCATGGAAACTTCTGGTGGCGGATAAAGTAGTTGGTTGAGGCCAATCTCGAATAGCATCCACTTTTGATTGGTCAACAGATATACCATCCTTTGACACCACATATCCCAAAAATAATACTTTCTTTGTTAAAAAAATACATTTGTTTACTGTTGTATATAAACTTATTACTCTTAAGGCTAAAAGTACTTCTCTCAAATGTTGTAGATATAACTCTTGATTAGTGCTATATATAAGTAAACAACCACAAACTTTCCAATGAAATAGCGAAGAACTTGATTCATAACTCACATAAAAGTACTCGGAGCACTGGATAAGCCAAATGGCATTATCGACCACTCGTATAACCCTTTGCGAGTTTTAAAGGTTGTTTTCCATTCATCTCCAGGTTGTTTTCAAATTTGATGGTAGCCACTTTTCAAATCAAGTTTGGTAAAAACTGTTGTTCCACTAAGTTGATTTAACAAGTCATCTAATCGAGGGATTAGAAAACGATACTGAGCTGTAATTTTATTGATAGCTTGACTGTCTACGCACATTCTCTAAGAACCATATTTCTTTAGAGTCAATAAAACAGGGACTGCACAAGGATTAAAACTTTCACAGATAAATTTATTGATAGCTTGACTGTCTACGCACATTCTCTAAGAACTATATTTCTTTAGAGTCAATAAAACAGGGACTGCACAGAGACTAAGACTTTCACGGATAAATTCATTTTCTAGTAACTCTTCCACTTAGCGCTTTAATTCCTCATGTTCTGTAGGACTCATACGATAATGAGGTCGATTTGGTAATGTAGAACCTGGTACCAAATTGATTTGGTGTTGTATATCCTGAAGATGTGGTAAACCTTGTGGTAGCTTATTAGGGAACAAATCTTGAAATTCCTCCAGAATAGGTGTCACAGCTTCAGGAATCTTTGAATCACCATTAATCTCATTTTTCAATAAAATGCAGACTCTCTTTATCTGTACTACAACATCTATAAACTGCTTCTTGCCTAACAAATAATTACCCAAGTCTTGTTGGAGAGTAAACACATTGTTAGGTAGGAGAACGATCTTAGCATTGTTAAACATAAAGCTGTAGGTGTTTCTTTTCCCATTATGCACTACGTTTCGATCATATTGCCAAGGTCTACTCAGTAATAGATGACAAGCATCTATAGTCACAACATCACACCAAATTTTATCTTTATAAATTGAACCAATAGAAAAGGAAACTAAGCAACGTTTCGATACTGTCACTTGATTTCCTTTCTTCAGCCATGTAAACTTGTATGGAGTTTGATGAGGTTCTGTCTTTAAATTCAGCTTCGTCACGGCTTTTTTCGAAATGACATTCTCGCAACTACTTGAGTGTATGACTATACGACATACTTTACCCCTAATTGTGTAAGTAGTCTGAAAAATATTTTATCGTAACCATTTGTCTTTGTCTTGACCTTTAAGAGTGAAGAATCCGCAGTTCACGATCAACATTGGTCCGCTATCACCATGTTATTCAACAGATTGAACGCTACCACTACTATCAAAAGTTGGCTCTTAAGCAAACTCTTCAAACTCTTTCTCCTGGTAGTCTTCACTTTCCTCTGTGCCTACGAATAAGCCTTTATTGTATTTTCCTCCATTTTTACATTATATCATTCGGTGACCACTTTCTCCGTAATTAAAATAGCGTAATCCTGAACCCAAGGATTGAGTTTTGCTGCTTTGACCAATTTCACTAGGTTTACTAGTTTTATTTGGAGGATTTGGAGGAGTGGAATTACGGAATTGGGAAGTTGGGTTTGAATTATCACGAACAACACTTCGAGGACCTCGAAAGCTTGAATCATTAGTATGTCGACTAAATTGTTTCTCCAACTGCAAGGCACATTCTTTTTTAAGCTTAAAGCAGTATGGGTCAAGTAAATTTAATTGGTCTTGAAACTGAGATCGAGTCAAGTAAATTTAATTAGTCTTAAAACTGAGATCGTAGGCCTCCAATGTAGCGAGAAACCTGCTATTCTTCTGTCTCTGTCAAGTCATTGCGTGCCACCAATTAATGGAATTCTATGGTGTAATCATCTACTGTCGATTACCTTGTTTTAAATTCTGTAGCTGTTGGTATAACAGCTTGGCGTAATTATGAGGCAAAAATGCTCCACGCAAGTGCTTCTTCAACTTTTCCCAAGTATCAATCTTCTTTTTGCCTTGCCTAATCCTTGTGAGCTTAGTTTGTTGCCACCAAGCTGCTGCTCTTCTATGAAATTGAGTTGCAGCAAGCGAAACTAGTTTATTTTTAGGATCTTCCTTGTATTCGAAAACTTACTCAATGGCATTAATCAAATCCAATAATTCTTCAAGTCGACCACTTCCTTGGAATTCGGGAATGTCAATTCTCAACCTAGATTCCCATCTTTTGTCATCATTAGACTCAGTTCTAGGCCGATGCCCAGAGAATGGGTTAGCAAAGCTTTCATTTGATTTGTCTTCGTGTTCTGGAGTACGATAGCGTTCGTCAAGTAACTCTGCCATTCGTGCTATTTGTTCAGCTAACATACCAATTCTGGCTGTCATGCTAGCTAGGGCTTCATCTTTAGAAACATCATCTTGATTGTAAATTGCAGCATGAGCATTATGAGCTTTTCTTGGAGGCATTTTCTAAATTCGGGTTTAAAAAGATAATGGGGGTAAATTGAAAATTAAATAAAATTTTAGGTCGAACTATAATTATGCAAAAGTTTTAGATTTCTGGTGACGGTGGTCAGAAATTGAGTAAGAATGGGTGGATCTGAAAGATTTTGGGTTAATGAGTATGATGGTGGTGGTGGTTTGTCCAGAAAGTTGGTGTTTAGGCAGGAATTTGGAGATAAATGCGGCGGTTTTGAGGGCTTCGGTTTCCGGTGGTTTGAGCGTCGATCGACGGTGAGGAATGGTGGGAAAGGTTCAGCTGGTGGAGAGGAATGGATTGATGGTAGTGCTTCTGGCCAAATTGAGGCGGAAAGTAGGGAACGGAGCGGCGGCGATCGCGACTGTTTTGGCTTTTTTTTTCTCGCGATCTGTGGCTAATCGATGGTGGAAGATGCTTGGGGTTTGATGGCCAGCGATTTATAATCCGATTGGTGGTGGTTGTGTCCGAATTGGTGACGGAAAACTAAAATCGGCAGCCTTAGACGGTAGCCGCGGGCTGAAGCTTTTGCTTCTGTTTCGTTTTTTTTAAGCTAAATGGAAAAGAAAAAGGAAAAAAGAAAGGTTTGGTGGTAGATGGAATTAGATTGGTGATACCAGGTTTTATCTCTGCCAAGCTGATGCAGCGAAAGTTTAATATTTAAAATATTCCATTGATTCTAGAGCATACCGGAATAAAAGAATAACTAAATTCACATTGACTCAAAAGAATGCCGCGAGTTTAAGGGGTAAGACTCGTTGATTCCGCAGTATACCGAGAATTAACTAAACTCAAATATCAAAGAGATTTGAAAATTGAAAATATTATTGAAATCGAACATGCCTTCAAAGGCTACAAGAGGGAGCTATTTATAATAATAGTAATCATCCTAAATCACGAAGAAAAAAAAATTCTAAATTGAAAAGGAAACAAAATTTCTAAATTCGAAAGGAAATTAAAGTCCTAAACCTTAATTAATTAGGAAACATATCCTAGTATAATATAGATTCTTAATCTGCATCATAGAGTTTCCAAAAATGGATGATACGTGCTATATACTCTCAGTTGCCCTAATTCTGAGTTATAAAAGAGCACGCGTGAAAATAAAAAAAGAGAGCCATCACTCAAAGGGATGAGCCGCAAAGAAACAACAAGAAAACATAAACCAAGAGACAAATTGGAGGCTATAACAGGGGAAAAATCATAAAGATCAATCAGAAATCAATTCTTCTTATTATCTTCTTGTTTTCTATTTATTTATGGGGATGTATTTGATGGCCTATTTTATTTACTATTTTATCACAAATCATGAACTAAATTCTATTGTGGTTGAGTGATAAACAATCTTAATGGATGTTTGACTAACATATATGTGTTGCTCCGTGTTTGCTCTAGCATTTTGTCTTAATTGTATTTATTTTAATTCCCTATTTCGGCTGCCCACCCATTTAGTGGATACTAGCTAAGAAAGAGCCTAAAAAATGTCTGATTTAGTGGATCTCGTTAAGGCCATACTTGGTTTTAGATTGAGTTTTCCAAGTTGAGTGAATCTCAATTTGAATAGGGTCATGCGTGATCTAAAATTAGTGATGAACCATACATATGGATTTACCTTATAGGGTAAAAGGAACCTATAACGTTTAATACTATATTTAATGTTGCCATAACAATTGGTCACTGTTAGGTTGCATTAGATATAAGATATCCAATATGAGATAACTAAGGATGCATGAGGGATTCTGCCCAGTGCTGTAGTAGATGTTGTAGCAATGGTGCTGTGATTGAGAAAATAGTTAATGCCATTAAGTGAGTTTATTCACTCACTATTTCATTCAGATTGATTACATCCTAGTGTTTAACGTGAGAATTTTCCTTATTTCATTTTATTTGTAGCATTTTTATTTTGATTAGTTCATTAGATTCATTAGATGCTTTATTTTCAATTAAAATAAGACTGCACTTTTAAGGTTGCTGAAGCAAATCTGATAACATCAATCCCTGTAAAGACAATCTGAATACTTATTAGTATATTACTTGTTATGTACACTTTTATATTGACACTCACAGCATTAGATATTACACACTGGTGGGCCTTTGCTTGCTTTGCCCCTCTTTCTTAAACGATTGGTGGGCTGCTGCTTCCATTGATTAACCAGGTCTTCAACCACTGTTTTTTCTGCCTGCCATCCTATCGTTTGTTGAAGAGATGAATTCGAGTCGAAAAAAGAAAGTGCACTGAAAAAGACGAATCACGAGCAGTTGATTGCTGACTAAACCAAGTCTTGGCTTCACTTGATTACTGATTTAGCTTATTTTGTCTTCCATCCAATGTGAGGAAGGAGCTTTGTTGCTTAACATGCTGCAATGCAATTTTATTATTTGAAGTTCACACTTTAGGGTTGCACACATTACTTAATTCTATGAATAAAAAGAATTTGTGTTCATTCCTTGTCTAATGTCACCATCCAGCAGCACATGTAAAAGCCTGCCTATCAAATACTCAAGGCAATAAAAGGAGAAAATGTTGAACTACAAGAACAACTTTACGATTCTTATCAATGGTTAATCATTTAGGAATTGAGACAGCATTCAAGAATCCAATTTCAATACAAGAATGTGAGAGATAAACAAATGGTGAATTTTATGAGATAAAGAAAGAGATCATGTTTTATCGTATCTCTATTTTCTTTCTTTTTAAATTTACAATAACCTTTTCAACCGGTTTATGAACTGATTATAAAATTTTTGAAATAATTAGATATTTTCACTCTTAAAAATAATGTGTACCGTTGATTACATCCAATGGTACATGTTTATTGTACTATTGATGCCGTAAAAAAATGATGGCATCATAAAGGGACCCTTGATATTAAAAATTACCGATATTGTTTACCGAAGTCCAATACTTAAGAGTTATGAAGTCAAAAGCTTTGTTTAGTAATTGTTATTTCTAAATCTAAATGTTCGTTTTTTATTAAATAAATAAAAATGTTGAAAGTTGTTTATTGATTTCAAGAGCAGCAACTCATTAACAACCCTTTAATTTTGCCTATTTTGTTTCATTTCAAGTATAAATATTTTCTTAAGGTCCAGTTTAATTTTATTTGAATTTTTTACACAAATAATCATCCAGAAGTAATATATATAAATGAGTCATTGTTTATTTAATAGAAGTGAAAAAAAAAGTAAATTCCAATTCGATAAATATAGCTTTGAAAAGCTAAGAATGTTATTAGGTTGAGTTTCCTTTCCTTTTGTTCCTAACGAGATGCTAAAATAAAAATAATCCAAAAATCGATTCTTTTCACTCTCTTGATCTATTATTTATAACAGGCACTCAAAATTTTAGCACAAGATTTATATCCTTGGTCATCTAACTTTGTTGTTCATTTTTAGAATTAATCTTGTCCATTCATACTAATGGGCTCAACCCATGAGTGCACTTAAGTTAGCTTGAGTAAATGGGTTCGAGTCCTAACCATTGTTAGAACTCAATTTTCCTTCTAATTAAATAGGACATAGTGAAATTGTCTCTCCATTAATAAAAGTGCAATAGATGTCGTTCCAATATTATGTGAAGGTAGAAATTCAGACTGTGCCATATCAAAATTATCAAGGATAGTTTGATAGACTTTTTATTGTAAATATTAGTAAAATTATAATTGTAATATATCACTCTATCAAAAATATTCTTGTTCGTCCATTATTTTGTCTATATTTTTATTATATGATCATTATACATCGAGTTCAACATTTGTTTGATTGTTTTAACATGATGTTGGGTGCTTTAGTCATTATTTCCTGGGCCCTAAGTCTTTTTCTTTTATTACCTAACACGTCTCAAATATGTTATTACTCTCAAGTATAAGAGTATCTAGTTATAATATAACCTGGCGAGTCCGAGGTCGAACCATAGGAAATTTAAAATCTAGTAGTCAATTTAAAACAAAAAAATTAATTGCGGGAAAAGAAATTACTATGAATCAATTTAAGAATATGTTAAGGTTACGGGATCCACTCTTAGTATTTAAACTATAATTTTAATACTGTCTCATTTTTATATTTTGTCTCACTTTTACCAGTTAATTATTATATTATTTAATTCTCAACTAACTATTTATGTGGATAAATATGGAATCAAGTACCCAATATGCCACAACTATATTAATGTGTCGACATTATGTCAAAATACCATACAAATTCAAGGAAATCTATTAATTAACATGACATAAAAATAACCAGAAAAAAATAAAATAAACTTAAAACTCACTTGAGAAAGTAATTAATTTTATGATTTGAAACTTTGAGTTTCACCCTTCAACTCAACTTAGTAAAATTAGTCACTCATATTGAAAGAAAACAAAACACTATTTTTATTATTTGACAAATTTCTGGAATATATTACAAGAAAATTGATACAAAAGAAAACAAGAAAAGAAAAGAAAGAAAGAAATCCTCAACTACATTGTATTCTCTCTCGGCTTAGCTCCTTTCTACTCTTGGCTCTCTCCTTTCTTCAGCTTTTATGGGCGATCTTTAGCTTCAATTTCTTTTATTTTATTATTATTTCTTATTATTATCAAACAAACAAAACACGGGTGATAGTCAAGTAATGTGATGTCCTCTTGACCATCACCATTATGATTGCCTATTTTCTTTTTTCTTTTTATTATTTTATTGTTATTATTTTATTTTATAATACATATACATACATACATACATACATATATATATATATACACACACACATACATACATACATACATACATTCAGGGGTGTGATGGTCAGGTAGCAAGATGGCCACTTGACCATCACGAGTAACGAAAGCATGGTTGCTCATCCTTTTATTATTTTATTTTTTTATTTTTTTATTTTCATTTTTTATTTTTTTATTTTTTTATTACATCTCCTCAATTATGCTCCAGCAATTCTTTTTCGTTCCCGCTTTCGATTCTAATTCCATCTTTATTCCTGAAAAATATTTACAAGATAAAAATTAACATAAAAATTAACATATTGCGAATTAATTTATTAGAAAAATATATTTGGGGAGTGTTAAGATAATTTAAGAATAATGAGAGCATTAATCATCACCTTAAGTGAAAAACTAATAATTTTATCCTTATTACACATACACTTTTTAGTGTTAATCATTACCCATCACATGAAGTATTCTAAGGGCAAGTTTCATAAATGTTGTAGTTTCTAAAATAATTGATGTTACTTATACTACGAAAATAATTAGTTGTAAAGAGAATCAATTAAATATTTGATAAATTTTATTTTGAGTTTTAAAAGTAGTCATATGCATTAGTTAATCTTATTGTTAAAACTATTATAAAAATGTAAATGACTAAATTTAACATAATATTAAATAAAATTTATTTATACATTTATAAACATGTATATGAAATATTTTTTATTGTGTGTATGTAATAATTGATAACTAAAACAAATATTTTATATTATTAATTTTATTTTTTATTGTCTTATATTAATAATACTAATAATCTCTTTAAATTTAAAAATTTTATTTCCTAATAAATAAGGATAATTTTAGATTTTTATAATATATATAATGATAAATACGTAATTGTGTTATGTATAAAATTTGTCTTGGCCTAATTTTAGTTTAGCCCAAAGCACTATGGAAGCTTCTCTACAAAGGGTGATTTTCTGGTGAAGATGGAGATGGGTTGTCTAAAGACGATTTCAGGAGACAGTGATGGCTGCGACAAACTTGAAATCACAAGAAATGGCCATTAGAGGCTTTGGCGATGACACTTTAATGGTTAAGTCAGTGGGAGCTTGGAGGAGATGATGAGTTTCCAAAAAACTCTAGAATAAGAGAATAGTTTAATGTTTTTTAATGAAAGAGTGAACTTATCCCTTAGTGAGACCAACCTAACCTATTAAAGTGACGTGCCCCTGATGGTATCTTTATGCCCTTTTGGACACGTGGAAAACTGTTATTGGTGATTTCCCTCCTCACATAGGGTCTTAAGAGTAATTTGGCTCATTTTGTGGAGGTTTTTGAGCTTACTTAGGCTAGACAGCTCCATTTGAGGATAATTTATGCTGACAGTGTGCCCTTAACTCTAATTGACCTATTTTGAATAAATTAATGAGGTTGAAGAGCACCTAATTTCACTAAGGATGGTGCAAATGAGTTGTGTATGGTTCTTCTTTCTTAATTCTAGCTTTGGCGGCTCACAAAAAGATACATTGGAGACAATTTAGGTGGGGATCGCATGGTAGTTGCGTGGCCTGGTGGCCCTGGCGTAGTTGTCATTATTTTGTGGTCTTGTATAGACATGTGGTGAATTAGATATTTTTTAAGAGTCAACATTCTATCACTCTTGGGTAGGGGTGTTCGCGGATCGGATTTTACGGATTGGACATCAATCCATATCCGATCCATAATTTTGCGGATTATAATTTTTCAATCCAATCCAATCCACGGATTGATTAAACTCAATCCAAATCCAATCCATATATCTGCGGATCGGATACGGATTTGACTCGATCCATATCCAATCCATACGTCTGCGGATCGGATGCGGATTTAACTTAATCCATATCCAATCTACTATTTTGCACATCAGTTTCTGAATTAAAAATTTTTAGTTCTCCCCAATCCATGAACTAATGAAATAAAAAAAAATCTAATATAAAAATAATTATGCTACTAATTAAATTTAAAATTGAATAAAGTTTAAACAAATTAATTGTTTAAATAAAACTAAAATAATACATTCAAAGTTTCAAAATATAGCACATTGAGATTAATTATTCAAATAAAGCTACAATAATACATTTAAAGTTTCTAAATATAACACACTAAAATTAATTGTTTAACTAAAGTTACAATAATACATTAATATAACATCGAAATTAATATTGAAGTGCGGTTTTGCTAAGACTTGCTGGATCTCATCCCCTGTGGGTTTTGTTGGTCACTGCACCTCTTTCTTGGGTTGGCTGGATCATATATTTACGCGTTGCAGTAAAGAAGAGTGTAATATTGCTATAATGTTGTGCTGGAGACTCTGGATAAATCGCAATAACAGAGTTTGGAATCACAAATCGTGTTCAGCTTATCAGGTTCTTAACTCAGCTGGGCAGCTCCTGTATCAGTGGCAGGTAGCGAGGAAGCAAATGTATAATGTTCATGATGATGTTCACGGGCTGGTTCATGGGGCATTGTGTTGGGAGAAACCTAAATTTGGATGGGTTAAGTGCAATGTGGACGCAGCTCTGTTTGCATCTCAAGGAAAAATTGGCTTTGGTTGTGTGATTCGAAATTCAGAAGGATGTTTTTTGGCAGCAAGGTGTGCTGATATGGCAGGAAGTTTTGGAGCTCGGGAGGCTGAAGCTCTTGGCATTCGTGAAGCCCTTAGTTGGATTAAAGGGATGCAATTTCCTTGTGTTGTGATAGAGATGGACTGCTTGCAGGTGTTTCGAGCTTTGACTGAGGAGTTTTCAGGCCCAAATGGATTTGGTTTAATTATTGAAGATTGTCGAGCTCTTGTTAGATTTATAGGAGAAGTGCAATTCTCGTTTGTGCGTCGGTCTGCGAACGTTGCTGCTCACTCTCCTGCAAGAGTGGCAAGTTCTTTGTCAGGTCCCCACGAGTGGAATATCGTTCCACCTTTGTGGTTATTGAAGTTTCTGTAATTCTTTTTGCTTAATGAAAGTTATTCCATTTTCAAAAAAAAAAAACATCGAAATTAATTGTTCAAATAAAGCCATAATTAATTGAAATAACGAAGTTTTTGAAACAAAAAACAGTCTGATCCTTCACCAAGGCTGTTGCATTTATCAAAAAGTGGTGATTACGGAGCCGTCAACGATGGGAACCAAGAGAAGTACGGGTGACGATCTTGAAGGTTGTAATAGTGCAATTGTTTGGCTTGAACTAGTGATTGTGAAGTGGCTCAATGGACTCGAGGAAGAAGAAGGCTTGTTCTCGCTGAAATCGCGCAGCCGACGTCCTTCAAATCAGTGTCGAGAGTGTATCGAACCAGTATTGGGTGTTGCTAGTAGGGATGATAATTTTTCTCGATGGGATGGAATTGAGACATATTTTTGTTCCATAAAAAAATTTAGGGACTGGAGTGAGACATTTTTTATCCCATTTGCATATACGAAATGGGAGTGGGATTGGCAAATTCCGTCCCATCCTATCTCATTGCCGACTAAGAAAAGAAATTTTTCCAATTAGATGCAGGATCTCATCTCTTTTGGGATGAGATCGGGACATATTTTTGTCCCCAAAAAAATAAAGGGACAGGAGTGGGACGTTTTTTCATTCCACTTGCATATACGGGGCCAGATTGGGATTGATAAATCCCATCCCATTCCGTCTCATTGCCAACTCCAGTTGTTAGTGCGTGTGACAACTGGGAAGCTTAGAGTTTTTTGTTTACAAATTGTTGGTGACTTGTCGTTATGTTACTTTACTTTTGGGTGACTTTGCAAATTATTGTTAACTTGGTGTTATGTTACTTTACTTTTGCTATTGCGTGTGACTTTGTTTTTATTTTGTTTTATAATTTTTATAAGTTATATTTGTATATTTGATTATTTAATTATTTTTTTATTTTATATTATTATTGGGTAATTGGTAAGATATATTATAGTACTTATGTAACTATGTAATATCACATTTATAATAATTTTTAACTAAATATATATATATATATAGTTTTTTTTTTTGCGGATTCACGGATTTTTGCGGATTTACAGAAGTAAATCCATATCCAATCCATCGACTGCGGATTTTTAAATTTTCAATCCATATCCAATCCACGGATCCACGGATCGGATTTATACGGATTGGATTTTCACGGATCAGACGGATTGAGCGGATCGGATTGGATTCTGAACACCCCTACTCTTGGGTAATTTAAGTGGTTGAGGCTAGTTCTTCGAGATCTTCCCTTTTCAACTTCTTCTTCATCTTTTATCATAGTCCCGAATAAAATTTCTAATTTGTCATGCCCTTAATACCTCTAGCCTATATTTTGTACCAACAAGATTCCCCTAGTCTTCTTTAGTTAAGAATGAGATGAAGAAAACTAAACTTTTGCTTGAAGGATTATGACACATGAGAAGATCTCCTGTAGGGACAGTTTTAATAAGGTTCATCCCGATATCTTTTAGTGAAATTCTTTATTTATGCTATGGAAATAAAGGCTCGTTGCTATCTTTTTTGTGAGTTCGATCATTCTTCCAGTAGCTTTGTCTTTTTTTCCTCACATGAATCCCTTGTTTTGTAAAAGCAGAAGCATGGAAGGCAAGCCTTAGAGTAAGAATCTGACCAATAGACTTGTTAGGAATCTAAAGAAGGAGTCGACATAAAGACCTTGATAAACATCACAACCCAGGATAAGATTCGGAAATTGAGCTTATGGATGACTAAGATCAAGAAGGATCCTAAATAAGAAAGTTTTAGGGTTTTTTTATTCTGATTTATTTGCATATTATGTTCAGGGGACTATCTCCAATCTTCAGAGGATCGGCTTTCATAGCCTCTAAAGTTATCCATCGTCTATGAGGATTGACCTCAGTTAGTTCGAGGTTTGTCTCCAGTGATTTGGGGAATGTCTTTGCTATTTTGGGGCTGTCTATTTTGTTTTGGAGAATGTCTTTTGTACTAAGTGATTGTCTCTTTATTGGCTTTTAAGCCACTTTTCGTAACCTTCTGGTCCCTTTCTACTTTATATATTCGATAGCTTTTCTGAGGAAAGACAATTAAGACTACGGAAGGTTCTCTTTTAAGTCGGCCAGAAACGAGCATCGAGCTTTTTAGTTAGCCTCAATCGTATCTTATGTTTTTTACAGTGTTTTTGGCAAGCTGATATCTCATGTGAGACCCTTTTTCTTCTTACCTCTTGTAGTCTCTCACCAGTTTGGTTATTAGTTGGCCTTAGTTGTATCTTATGCTTTTGACAATGTTTTTGGCATGCTGATATCTTATGTGAAACCCTTTTTTTCTTTTTTTACCTCTTGTAGGTTATCGTGCTTCATGCCTAAGTCATGGACCAGATCTGTAATGGCAATTGATCCACGACAGAGGTCCTGCGAAGAGAAAGACCTTATTAAAAAGCAACTGGATTCTATACATGGCAAAGCGAAAAAGGGCCAAAGAGAATGCTAAAATGCAGGCACTCAACTCAAAGCAGCAGGCTCAGAGCATTATAATAAATTAATTTTATACTATCAAGGTGGACCATCCCAATACAATTGTGGAGAAGCACCTCTCGTATTTTTCTTATGCCCAAATGACGTGAACACTTCACGATCCTGAGAAAATCTTTGAATCATTCGCGAGGAAGGGGGATTTATCTTCGATTCCATAGGAAATAGTCTATGATCTTAGAGGTGTCGACCATCCTCATGATCCAAGTTTAACTTTCACTGATCAGCCTTGTATGGAAGATTTAGTCATAGGGAGACTTTGCTGTAGGCAGGAATACTGGCAATGGGGAGCATAAGATAGGAGAGAAAGGTCACTAAGAGTAAGTCTCAGGTAGTGCCAAGAGGCGACCTCACCCAGAGGCTGTTTCGCGATAAGGACTTTGCTTGGAGGCTGGTTTGCTCGGAGGCGCTTTCGTTTGGATATGGTCAGATAGTTATGTTAGATCTCCCCTTGACTTGAAGTAGAATTGTTTTATGGAACATCTCAGATAATGACATGAGATTTTCTCTTGATTTGAAGTAGAATTGATCTGAGGAACATCTCAAATAGTTGTGTGGGATCTTCCCCTGATTAGTGATTCAAAAAAAATCTCATCCAATATATTGCAAACATAACAAAGAACAACTAGATACGAGTAAAAATAAGGTTCACTCAATCATAAAACATAATGAAACTCAAGTTCTTTAATACGCATCTAAAATTGGTGTTTGTTGCCTAAATGCTAGCTTTGACCTTAAAAGGTTTAGGAACTCTAACCTTAAGTGGTCTCAATATGTCTAATTATAAACAAACTCACATTCATTCAAATACCAGGCAAGTGGGTTTGGAATTCTTATGACCTAAGGATGTCAATCAATTCAACGAGTTCTTCCCTCATGGAATACAAAGTTGCTAGGTCCTTATCATGCTATAAACACAATCAATAGGGAAGGTAAATCATGCTTTTATCAATAAAAGCCTCAAACAAATTATAAATGGTGCCCAAGTGAGATGATCTCATGATGTCTTTCTAAGAAAGTATCGATCATATGAGGGACCATTGAGGTGTCTTCCAACATTAAGTGTAAATAGTATGTTTAAAATATATAAGTTTAAAAAATAAAAAGTGGAGTTAGAAAAAATAATCGAGAATATTAAAAAGAGGAAGTTGAGAAATTTATGGTGGACTTATCAATAAGGGGACCTTCCAACATCCTGGACATTCGAGAGCTTTGAATGAATCTTCATTTAAGGTGAACTCCATGCTGTCTTAAATACTTAGGGGGTGTGAAGCGCACTTTCAGAAATGGTGACTTTCTTATTATGTTGAAATTTTAAAGAGAATAACGTGTTTCTTTTTAATTTGAGGGATGACCCCTTTTTGAACGAGTTCTTCCCACTCATGGGTGATCCCTTTGCTAGGAATTTTTCTTAAGGATCTTTCTTGGAGTTCTTCTCATTCTAAGGCTCTTTTGTGAGTCTTTCTCACTCTAGGATGACCATTCTAGGATAGTCCCTCCTGTTAAGGAGTTTTCCTTACTCTAAGGCCTCGTCTGATAGTTATTTTTATCTTAGGTGATCACTTTGGGCATTCTTCTTACTCTAGGGCTCTCTTAAGGAGGTTTTCTTATTTTGAGGCGATATTTTAAAGATTTCTTCTCATCTGGAGCTCCCTTAGGGAAATCTTTTTATTCTGACAAAGCCTCTATAGAAGTTCGTCTTATTTGGTGCTCCCTCAAGGAAGTCTTCTTAGTCTGAGACAGTCTCTCTTATATTCTTTTAGTGGTCACTTTTTGTTGACATCTTATTTGAGCTTGTTTACGGTGTTTGAGAAGGTTTTATCTTGTGAATAAAAGTGGCTTTTTTATGGAGAAAATTCAAATCTTTGTGGAGAGAAATCAAGTCTTTGAGAAGAAAATTGACTTTTATGGATAAAAATCACATCTTTATGGAGAAAAATCAAGTATTTATGAAAAAAAAACTACTTTTTTTAGAGAAAAATCGCATATTTGTGGAGAAAAGTCATATCTTCTTGGAGAAGAATGGTTTTTTTTTTTTTTTAAAGAAACATAGTATGTTTGAGAAGAAAAGATGGGTTCTTTGAAGGTGAGAAGCTCTCTTTGTCAATGGAGATTGGAACAATGGATTCTTGTTTGTCATCCCCATAGACAACGCTAAAATGTTTTAGCTTAATTTTGGTTTAGCCTAAAATGCTATGAAAGATTCTTTATAGAGAGTGGTTTTCTAGTGACAATGGAGATGGGCTATCTAAAAATAGTTTTCAAGGAACAGTGATGGCTGAGGTGAACATAAAATCACAAGAAATAACTATTAGAGGTAGCATTAGTGGCAGCCAACAATGGGACTCTGATGATCAAATCAGTTGGAGGTTAGAGAAGATGATGGGTTTCCAAGAAAGTGTAGAATAAAAGAAAAGATGGTGTTTTTTTGGTAAAAGAGTGAACTTATCCCTTAGTGAGACCAACCTAACTTTAAAGTGAAATGCCCTTAAAGGCATCTTTATGTCCTTGTGGACGTCCTTTTGGACATATGGTGAATCGTTTTTGGTAATTTCCCTCCTTAGATAAGATTTTAAGAGTAATTTGACTCCTTTTATAGAGGCCTTTAAGCTTGCTTAGGTTAGATAGTTGTCCATCTTGAATAGCCTATGTTGACAGTGTACCCTTAACTCTAATTTACGTATTTTGAATGAACCAATAGGGTTAAGGAGCACCTGACTTCATTAGGGATTGTGCAAATGGTTTGCCCATACCCTTTCTTAGTCCTAACTTTGGTGACTCACAAGGAGGTACATTGGAGACAGTGCAGGAAGGGACTGAATGGTAGTTGCGTGGCTTGGTGATGCTGGTTTGGTTGTCATTGTTCCGTGGTCCCATATAGACACGTGGCGACTTAAATATTTTGTAAGAGGCATCATAAGGACATAAATGTTAAATATATATAGTATTGCATTACAATTTAATGCAATGCATCATAATGTAGTATATTATAATATAACATAGCTAATATAATGTAATATAATACAATGTGTTAGATGCATCTTAAGTGATTTATTTTAATTATTTCTAGTTAACCCTTTCCCAAGTAACGTTTGTTTTTTGTTTAAAATCTGAATGAGCTCTAAATTTTTCTGAAGCCTGAATGGGTTTGAATATAAATATCTAAATGACATGTTTATTTTTTTATTTTTAATATCTAAACATAAGTGGTATTTTGTTTGTTTTTATTAATAAAAAAATCTTAAATAGGTTATTTAACATTTTTGTCCTTATAAATCAAAACAAAAAAGGATTAAATTTTATAGTTTAGGAAATAAATACATATAATACTGATATTTTTGGAACACAATATTTACTTCTTATTCAGAAATTTTTCCATTTAGATAAAAGTCATAAAATTTTATTTTTATATTTAAATATAAACGTTTAAAAATTAGACATAAATAACAAAACCAAACAAATAAATTTAAGAATTTTGAAATTAATAAAATTTTATACTTTAGACGTTTAACAAATAAACCCTTAGTTTTCCATTTTTAAATTCTCAAAATTATGAGGCTAAAAAATTTAACTTAGACAATTCACCCAATTTTTTAAAAATAATAACAAAGGTTTTTTTTTGTTTGAATTCTAAGTTTTAATTATTTTCAGGCATTTAGAGCATTTAATTTGTTTCCTTTTTATAATTTATGTCAAATTATAAGATGTTTGGGCTTCAATGGAAAAAGTTAAATATTTTAACTTTTATTGAATAGCAAAACATCTGAATAAAAACTTTAATATTCTCTTTTATTAATACTCTTATTAAATATATTTATGTCATACTACATAAATTATCCTTTTACTTTTTTTTATTTATCAATTTTCTTTGCTTTGTGGAAATTCAACAATCAATATTTTTTTTAATTGTGAATGGGAATTTTAAACATAATAAGTCTTTATGTGAGTGTGTTTTATAATAGTTCGATCTCTTTGTACTTATAATTACTATTTTTCTAATAGATTTTAAATATTATTTAGTACATTAATTTTAATTTAAATGATTAAATAATTCTTGGTTGGCTTACATAATTAACAAGAAAAAATATCATATAAATTATATATTAATGTCAAAAATATAGGTGTTAATTTTTTTTTTAATTTTTCATACTTTGTTAAGTTACACATCATCAATATTTTTATTAATGTCAAAAATATAGGTGTTAATTTTTTTAAATTTTTCATACTTTGCTAAGGCACACATCATCAATTTTTTTAACTAATTAAATAATTTATTTATAACTTGTCATATGTTTAACTAATAAATATAGGTATTATTAATATTTATGGGATTATATATGTCAAAATATTTGATTTTTGATGTTTTTATTTTTAAAAATAAATAATTTAACACTATATTTAGATATTCAAAAATAAATAAATATATTATTTATATATGTATTCAAAATTATTTAAACTCCACTCAAATTCAAATTTATTGATGTTTTTATATACTAAAAAATAACACTATATTTATATGTCAAAATATTTGATTTTTGATGTTTTTATTTTTAAAAATAAATAATTTAATACTATATTTAGATATTCAAAAATAAATATATATATTATTTATATATGTATTCAAAATTATTTAAACTCCACTCAAATTCAAACTTATTGAAATTTTAAGATGGAAGAAAGCACAAAAAAAAAAAAAAAACTCCACACACGAATGCTTCCTCCGTCTGGGCTGTAGACCCAAGCCGAGGGACTAGAGAATTCTGCCTGTCTACGTGGGCAACACAGAGCCTCTTCTCAGTTCATCTCCACACAAGGCCACGTGTAGCACCTCTTTTTTTTTTTTTTTTTTTTTTTTAAGAGTTGTACCACTTCTTATTTCTTTTATGTTTTTTTTTCACTTTTCTGCAAAATTTTAAAATTATTTTACGTTTTAGTCACAAATGGAAATGGTCAGCAATTGATGATAATGGCGATTTCACATTGTTTAATGAGTCTCCCAACAACGAGGCGCATTTCTACTCTCCGCCGATTCGAATCCCGCGTCAAGTCCAAGCTATTTGTTTCAGCTTCTCCTTCTTTAAGACGGCCCAAAAGAGTTTCCTTGTCAGCAGTTCGCGCCATGGGCTCCTCTGCTTCTTCCCAGAAACCAGACAACATTCAAGGTCTCTCTGTCTTTTTCTATTCTAGTTGCTTGCATTTTTTGTTTCCTTCATCATATTTCTCTTGTTTTTGCCTTTCATTCTATTATGAATAGTGCCGTTTTGGATTATCAGGAACTAGAATTCTGGCATTTGTGTTCTTGGTTTGGTATTAATCAGTTGGCTAGATGGAATTATAATTGCCGATTTTAATTAGGATATGTTTGGGATCGTTGTTTCCCAACTACGCATACTTGATAGCGAGTGATTCCGTTCCATGCTGCACTAAAAGCCAGGCCACAATAATCCTCGACTTACCCTTTAGTATTATTTAGTATTATTTGATGGACTGATTGGGATTGATAACAGTCAAAAGCAATTGCAAAAAATGATGCCTCATTTCCATAGAGCTAAGAATTTTATTCAAAGAATATCCCTTGTGATACCCTGCTGATAGTATCACTTGCATTCGGTTAGGATGTCCACGGAATTGATGATCATCATGAGATAATTCTTTGGGGGAGTCAACATTTATGTCCATGGATAAGTACAGGCATTCTAATAAATCATATTGTGAAGCAGAGGTGCTCAAAAGATGGAAATCTGTAAACAACTTTGATATGTTAAACAGTAAACTTATTTATTCGTTGTTGGAGCGTATGCTCAGGAACTTGTGAGAATTTTCTCTTTTATCTCTTTTAATAAGATAAGCGCTACTACTGTACCTTATTTTGCTGATTTCAGGATTCAATTGCAATGGAACAGTTAATTCTAGAGGGATATTAATGGAGACAAAGTACTTCTGGATTTTGTTGATAATGAGTTTAGTTGTTTTTTGGTTACATGTTAGCTGCATCCCATGGTTTTAAGCCACACACCCACTTCCCACGGGGAAAAAGAAAAAAGGAAATTCATTTCCCTTAGCTTATTCTCCATAAATAAGAGATGAGATTGGTTGGAATATGTGTCTTGCCTTATAATCTGTAATAGTTGCATTTTTTATCATTTTTATTTGACAGGAATTCATCTGTTGTCTTCTGCAGAGGCCAACACAGTTGGTTATGCTTCTATAAGTGATGAAGAATGGAAAAGACGGCTCACAGGGGAGCAATATTACATAACCCGACAAAAAGGGACTGAGAGGGCTTTTACTGGGTATGATGTAATATGTTACTGTAAACCATTTACATTACTTTTACCTGTAGTAGGCAAGTGTCAGCTTGCATGTAAGTTCTGTGCCAGCCTTGTGGGACACTGACCTGCTCTTTACTTTTGCCCCTCTAAAGCTTTACTCAGGATTGGGTCAGACCATAGAATTTTCACTGATGGTTTCCTAGATATAGCATTTACAACTATAATTTTGATAAAAGGACCAGCTGGGAGTGACTGTCAGCATAGAGTGCTATTTTTACTAACAACTGATGTACAATAGGATATGCTGTATTTGTTCTTCTTGTTCAGGGAATATTGGAACACCAAAACCCCTGGTACCTACCATTGCATTTGTTGTGACACACCTTTGTTCAAGTAAGAGTTTGTATTTTGTTTAGGCACTTTTCATAAGAAATCTTCATTGGATCTTCAATAACCTTGATCAACTGCTATTCTTCCTCTAGATCATCAACCAAATTTGACAGTGGTACTGGTTGGCCATCATATTATCAGCCCATAGGAAGCAATGTGAAGTCAAAGTTGGATTTGTCAATTATTTTCATGCCTCGCCAGGAGGTCCTTTGTGCTGTATGTGATGCTCATCTTGGCCATGTCTTTGATGATGGCCCACCACCCACAGGAAAGCGTTACTGTATCAACAGGTAAATTATTCCCATTGATTGGTGGCCTTTAAATTTTTTACCTGAAATATGTAATGTTATGCTTGACATCTTATTCATACTATTTTGCAGTGCTTCCTTAAAACTGAAGCCAAAATAGGTTTGAATATCAAGCCAGAATACCAGAATGAGCTACATGTAAATGAACTCCTACTGTTTATACTTGTTAATCAATTTTTCTTTCTGTGAACTACACTTGTATGACAGAATGTTAATATTTTTTATTGCTATGTATATATCCAACACGCATTGGATGATGTCTATGGCCTCTGGAGAAGGAAAATCATGAGCTTAACAGTGGACCTAAGTTTATGGAATTTAGGTGTGGGTCTTTTATCGAGATGGAGTAAAACCGGCAAAATGATGTCTATGGGGTATAGTTGTAATTATCTAATATATTGTGAGTTCTGTCCTAGAAAAGGGCAAAGGGGATTCTGTTTGTTCTTTGTTCCGTTTCCGTTGATGTTCTGAGAACATATTACTCTATTTATTTTCTTTAGATTCATCTCGGGCTGTATAATTTCACCTATTGGCGGGGAGGTTAAAATTTGAAACAGTAAGCGGTCCAAAGTTGCGCAACCACGCATACAGTAGAACAGAAAATTTCATCTCAGGGTAGTCTTAAAAGTTTTACGAGATTCCTTCTACTGTCTGAAAGATGTAATTTTTTTTTTTTACATAGAATTATTATTTAAATTATAATTTATATTATATGAGATTATAATTTATATTAATAAATTAAATTATTATTAAGACTAATTATACCAATATTTATGGGATTTGATTTAGATTTTTAATCTTCATTAATATTTGAGTAATGTTTACTTCACTTATACTTAGTAGAAAATTACTTAGTCGAAAGTAAATTTATTTTTATTTAATTATATATTATAATTAAGAAAAAAAATAATCTCACATTACGATTATGGAAATTTAAACTACAGTCTTCGAACCCTAATCACTCAGCCAAAAAGATGCAACCTCTTTATATCTAGAAAATTCCGTTTATTTTTATAATAAATATGAAACAGGCAGGGTGTGTCAAACAAATAAATTATTTTCTCTTGTTCTTTGCGCGCGCATACACACACAGGGCCAGGCGTTTGGAATCCGAAATTTTGTCGGGTTCATTTTGGTTCAGATTAGTTATTAGAACCTGAATGGGTAAATTTGAAGTCCAATAAATTTTTATTTCGATTCGAATTCAAGCCGAACCGAATTAAAAACTCGATCTGGTTTGCCGTTAAAAATAAAAATAAAAGCAAGATGTATAAAAGACAAAAAAAAAAAAAAAAAACGCAATTCCTAATTCCCTTCTCCTTATTGTAGAACACACGCGCTCTAAGCGCTAACCCTAAGCTAAGAAACATCCATGCTACACCGCCACCATTGTCACCCCCTTTCAGGTGTGTCGATGCGGTTGCAGTCTTTGGTCAACCGAAGCTGCAATTGTTTCTATCGTTTCAGTTGTTCAGTTGATTTGCTTCCTTGTTCTAGCTACCATTGCCTCTACCGTCGCTCGTCATTGCCTCCATCTTCATTCGCCGTCGTGAGCTGTACTAGGTAAATTATTGTATTTGATTTGGGACTTTGGGTGTTGTTATTGATGGTTGTTTTCTGTAATTTGGGTTTAGGGTTCTTAAAGAAATGGGTTTTTAAATACTATAAGTACGTTCTGTAAGGGTTTGCATCTTCTATTCAATAAATCTAATCCCATCTACACCAATCATGAAACTCAAAAACTCCACATTAGTATATAAAAGGCTATATTTCTTCAGATTAATGTAACGCTTATTGCAACACCTCTATAATTATTGTCAAATGCTTCAGGTGTGTCCGCATAATAAATCAAAATATTATTAAAATACACCACAACAAATTTGTTGGAAAAATGCTGAAGAATCTGATTCATTAAATGCATAAAGGTACTTGGCACATTTAATAACATGAATTTCATCATAAACAACTCGTATAGCCCTACCGTTGCCTTGAGTACTATCTTCCACTCATCTCTAGGCCTAATTCTGATTTGATTACCATTGCGCAAGTCTATCTTTGAGAAAATCTGAGCACCTTCTAACTAATCTAACAAATCCCAGAATGTTAGAATAGAAGATCAGTGTTTCATGTTAATATGGTTAATTTGCCTATTGTCCACATACATATGCCAGCTCCTATTGTTCTTTGGCATCAACAAAGCTAGTACAACATATCGACTCATGCTCTCAGGCATGAATCCTTTCGCAACAACTCATCAACCTATTCTTGTGAGATTGCATGCTCTTGAAGAGTAATGCAATTGTGAGGCAATATGATACTATATATTTCCGAAAGGCGGTAGGCCATTTAGCATCTTAGAGGGTGCAACATCAGCAAACTTAGCTAAAAATAGTTGTACTTTATCAAGAACAGTCTTCACTTTGAGTTCCTTCTCATCTTTTAACTTCTTGCAGCCATCACAATCATCCTCCAGATGACTCTTGAAAATAGTCAGAAAACCCTTCCTCTCAGCTTTAGAATTCTTTTTCTTGTTCGTTAAAAGCACCAAATGAACCTTCTTAATATTCCATCACAATTCATATACAGTATCATTTCCTTTGTGAATTGCATCAACAATAAACTGCCATGGTCTACCTAGTAAAAGATGACAAACGTCCATATCCACCGTGTCAGAAACCACATCACTTAAATCTTCCCAATAAAGAAAGGAATATGACAAACTTTTATAACTCACGTTGCTGTCCCTTCTTTATACACCTTATCTTGTAAGATACTAAATTTTTTTTTTATAGTCCCGTCATGTCAACTGGCGCCTTCAAAATTATGTTCTTGCTATTACCTATATCAATTATCACATTGCAATTAATATTGAAAATTGCAATATGTACTTGGCTCTCATCTAAATTGAATAATTGATGGAATTACAAATGGGGTTGGAATTACAAGTTTTTTTTTTTTTTGGGGAAGGAAGTTAAGAATCAGCAATATTTTTTAGAAATCAAATCAAACATTATCATTAATGGTGCCACATGTCCTAAAAATCTTATTGCATTGATTATCATCTTTAAACCTCGGCGCTAATAAAATGTTTTACATAATACAAATCAGCATCTCTCTTTCATCTGCACCCATCTTTAATGCTTCTTGCCATCTCCATCCTCAACAATGTTTGCCTCTGTCTGGTCTACTTCATTTTTTACTAAATTCAAATCTTTACCATGGCATTCATTTTGATCGATGCCTTGGTTTCCCACACCTTAAATACTTATCTAGAATAGGCTTTGCATATGGACTATTTTGCAGCTGCTATTGGTACTGCTGCTGTCTAGGTGGATGCTGCCTTATTTGTTGCTCTAATGGTTGTTGTGACTGACGACTTCTAGCCCATATCTTTTGCTTGTTCTCAACCCCATTACTACTTGGCCAATTTTGCAACCTACTTCCGTTGAGTTTTAGAAACAGCAACCTACGTCCGTTCTTCCCACTACTTCACCATCGTGATCGTTATGCCCATATTCCAGAGTGGCTCTATGGCCTCATCTTGAAGCTCTTATTTCAATCCATCAATATAATTTGCAACTGTTTTAAATTCTAGATCATCCAAATTACTTCTCGTTTGTATTCAATTAGAATTCTCATACATAGTTATCGACACCGTAATTTGCTTGCTTGCAATTCTAATATTTCAAATATAACTGTTGTTTATAATCTATTGGCTCTTCCATTATCCTCTGGATTCTAGGCGGCGATCTGATTATTGGCTCTCCTGTAATTCTTCTTCGATTTTGTATGTGTTGCTGCCATGTGGATGACGTGCCCTTCAACTTAAGTGCCACTAGCTTAACCCACTTCTCTTAAGGAATCTCTATATACTTAAGGAAATTATCTACTTGTGCTATCAAGTCTAAAAATTCTTAAATATGCGTCCCACCATAGAAACCTAGAAGATCTACATTAATCTTGTAATCTAACTTCTTTCTGAAATTTCTTTCATAATCCGCAAATTCATCCTGCTCTGAATTGCTTACCAAGGCTTTATGCATGTGGGTAGGCATTCATCTTGTAGGCCTGGATACTGATGTACTACATTTCGATTGGCACCCTAAGGCACTACTTGACGATTATCTCCTTAAAGTATCTTCTCATGGTTATAATCTTGTTCTTCACAGTTGACTCCTTGAAGTACTTCCTCACAATTAACTACTTGCCTTTGATCTCTTGCTCTGTTCATATCATTAATAAAAAGCCTATGATCCTCGATTGCTCGCTCTATTGCCTCCATTCTTGGGTTATAGGCTTCCTCAATGACTTGCAAGGTTGCTTCTCTGGCTATCTATTTGACAGCTTCCATAGTCTGTGCCTACATCCCTTGATCATCAGCTTTGGAATAGTTGTTCCTTTTATCGTTCAATCATACCATGGTGACAAACGAACCTACCTCTGTTACCAATTGACGATGTGGAGATGTAAAAGATAAATAGATAAAAGAAACTAAATTTTTGAATACTGAAGATTTGATTGGAAAACTCTGAATGAACAAAGTTAGGGTTTTAAGTTCTTATTATGCTAACCTTAAATATTACGAATTTATCAAAATAGGCAAATCTGAAAATTTTCTTTTATAATGAAATTCTTGTAATTTAAATAAGGAAAACAAAAATTAACAGCACCTAAATCTGATATTTAGAAGAAAAAAAATTTCTAAAAGTTATTGAAAAAATAAGAAAATAACTAAAAATTATAAAATGATTAGAAAAGAAATAGAATTTCTAGCTCGGCAACGAGGCAAAATGGCATAATTATTCTCAATTTGCTTCGAAACAGTATATTATACACCTAAGACTGACACTTATAACTCAAGTTATGCCTTCTGAAAAGTATCTTACTTATCCTACGCAACCATCCTACATCATTAACTTAGTTTAACATAAATATTTTAATTGACATTAGTTTATTTTAATATTTTTGTGTTGGTAATATGATTTTATATTTATACTATAATATGATTATATCAAGTTCTAAAAATAAAATTATCAATTATTTAAGGGTTAGGTACTCTTGAGTAGGGATGGCAATGGGGAGGGGAGGGGAGGGGACCAATCTCCCCATACCCATCCCCGATATTTTGCGTATGTCCCCGTCCCCTCCCCGTCCCCGTCAAAATTACTTGAGAGAATCCCCGTCCCCTCCCCGAATAATAACAGGGGATCCCCGAGGGTCCCCGATCCCCGAATAACTAATACATTTTTTTGTTTTCAATTTTGAGTTAATCATATTAAAATACAAAATTCAAATAAAAGTAAAGTTCGAAATATATCTTACCTTAATATTGATCCATTACAAAAGTCACATGAAAAATATAAATTATAAAAATAATTATCTTTGTCAATCTTCATAATCCTACAATAAAAAGGAAAAAATAACTTTTATATCGACAATAAAATAAATGAAATAAATGTAGATACTTAATTAATATTTTTAATAAAACTGTTTACCTCCTGCTCGTCCTGCTCCTCCTGTTCTTCCTCGAGGAATGTGGCAAATTGAGAGATAGCCTCAGATTTCAAACCTAAAACAATAAAAATGATATAAGTAACTTAACTTATAAGTGAAAATATTAATAATTGTATAATATAATTACAATGTAAAATAAACTCATACTGCCATTGTAAGCTCGTAGCCAACTTTGACAGCACATTAAGGCCTCCAATGTGTTTGGATGAAGTTTGTTACGGTGTGGGCTCACAACTCTACCACCGGTGCTAAAAGCTGATTCGGAAGCAACAGTTGTAATTGGAATTGCCAAAATATCTCTAGCAATTCGAGCCAATATAGGATACCTATGAGCATTTGTCTTCCACCAACTCAAAATATTAAAATCTTCCGTCCGTGGTATAACTTTCTCATCCAAATATGAATCTAATTCATCTGCAACAACTACACAATCTCCATTGTTTACATAATCATCAAAACCTGTCATCCATTTGGTTGCTTTCTTATAAGAATCCCCTGTAGATCTAATAGAAGAACTACTACCAGTATAATCAGAGCAATAAACAGTTGGTGGAAACTTCAATTGATACTCTTCCACTAATTCCCGGCAAAGGGTGACCAATTTCCCAACATACAACTCTTTGTCATCACCATAAACCATAGAAAAGTAATATTCAATAAACTTCTTTTTATACCTTGGATCAAAGATACATGCCACACCCAAAATTCCACTCATGTCTTGCCAATATTTACCAAATTTCAATAACATCAATTGAGCCATATGTTGAATCCTATCACAAGGTGATAAAAGCCAGTCTTGTAAAGATAATTTAATCTCACACACATGTTGCAAGAATACATTCGACGTCGGATACTTAGTTCCTGAAAATAACTCAGTGACATCATAAAAACTTTTCAAATTCTCTTCCAAAATAGTGGCAAACTGCCAATCTTCCTCACTAGGACAACACTTATATTGTCCATCAATATGCTTTAATCGAACAAAAACATTTTTATATTGCAAAGCAGATGAAATCATCAGATATGTGGAATTCCACCTAGTAGGACAATCAAGCACTAATTGTTTATTATACTTAACATTTGAACGACTAGCAAATTCTTCAAACTTCTCCTTTCTTTTACATGATCCAGTCCAAAAAACAACACTCTCACGAATTTTTGCAATTCCATCACTAATCACAGTCATACCTTCTTTGACAATCAAATTTAATATATGGGCACAACAACGAATGTGAAATAATTGTCCACGCAAGATGAGATCATCTTTATTAAGCTTAATCAAAAGATATTCCATCATGCGGTCATTGGCAGAGCAATTGTCCACAGTCACAGAAGATACCTTATGTTCAAGGTGGAGATCCATCAAGCAATTAAATAATGTGTCACAAAGCTTTAAGCCAGTGTGTGAACCTTTTACATGCTGAAACCTACAAGAAGAAAAGAAAAAATATATTTTTTTTGTTAAATTTTATTTTAATTAACATTAAAAAATAAGTTAAATAAAAAAAATTAAAGACCTTACCTCAAAACTAAACTCCGTAACGTCCATGAGTCATCAATAAAGTGTCCAGTAACTGCCATGTACCCTTTTGTTTGGGTATCCGCAGTCCACATATCTGTTGTGATGGCTAGCCTACTTTGATTGCTCACCAAGGCATTCAAATTCTTAGCCTTTTCATTCTCGTACAAATCTAATATCTCCTTTTTAATTGTATTTCGGGACACATGCTTCCACATTGGGTTAAGAGAGGATAATATCTCTCTAAATCCTTCATGATCAACAATACTTAACGGATACTCATGCTTGATAATTGCATGTGCAATTGTTTTCCTTGTGACATCTTGATCAAAAACAAAAGTTTCTACCTTTGACTGTCCTTTATCATCCTTGACAGTATTCAACTTTGTCATGTAATGATTGATATCTTTTTGTTTTTTCATGAAACACGATTTCATATGGTCATGCAAATGCTTTGTTCCATCATTTTGCCTTGATACCAACTTGGAATTGCAATAATTACATACTGCCTTTTGTTCCCCATTAACTATCTTTTTCTCAAAATGATCCCAGACAATAGATCTTAATTTTCTAGTTCTTCCTCTTTTTGATGACTCATCCGAAATAACATTTTCTGTTTGACCATCATCATCCACATGGACTACATCCACTAATTGTGGTGTTGGAGTAGCACTTGACATGTTTGCTTCCATTGGTCTAAAAATATACAAAATTAAATAAATTAAACATAATACCAATTTAAATTTTCAATTAAGAAGATTTTTACACAAGAATTTTATAAATCAATAAAAGCATAAGAGTTGTCTTCAACCATAGACCGCCACTTTCATTATACAAAATGACAAGAACTTTGTTTACATGTGACAGTGAAAGAAATTAATAATAAAAAATTAAACATACAAATTAAAAGAATCGAGACTTACTTGCGGATGGTGGTAGTGAATGCTTATTCAACAATGTCAATGTGGCGCTTAAATGATGGCATGTGAATGGATGTGGTGTGATGTGAGTGATGAATAAAAAGCCACCGAAGAAGAGTGCTGAACGTGCAAGCCTTTAATTGATTTGCAAAGACTGACTTGACAAAGACAATTGTAAGCGTGCACGCTGCGTTTGGGATATTTTTAATTTGGAACGCACAAGAATGGGGAGCTGTGTATTTATAGGCAAGCTTTTCAAAATTCGAGACGGATTTCAGCTCTTGGAAATTCTTTCCTAACAAGAATAGGATTATCAATTAGATTACATATTAAAATTATAATTTGTTATAGAAAATTATAACATTAAATAATAGATTTAAATTTAAAATATTTAATGAATATTAAAATTAAAATAAAATTTTGGGCTAATAGAAGCTACCTAGTTTTTTTAATGTCCTAAACAATAATTTAGGACTTTAATTAGTTAATTAGGCCTAAAAATTTAATAATATAAATATTTTAAAATTTGTTATTTTTACCAATATTTATAATTTTATAATTCAAAATTTATAATTTATTTAATAGTAATTTTAAAAAATAAAAATAAAATTAAAAATTAAAATGGGGAAATGGGTAGGGGATGGGGATTGCACCTCATCCCCGTCCCCTCCCCGAATAAGAAATTGGGTAAAAAAATTTCCCCGTCCCCTCCCCGAATAAGAAACTGGGTAAAAAATTTTCCCCGTACCCTCCCCGAATGGGAAAAATCCCCGTGGGTACCCGTCCCCGTGGGGATTTTTGCCATCCCTACTCTTGAGATCTCCTTTCATCAATTGCAGTCCCTATCTCCTCCTCTCAAGTAATTATAATAGAGACAGGGAGGATACGAGGCCTTAAACAGAACATTGTGGATGAATATGAAATGTCGACACCGTTGCCTTTCCTTCCCATTACCATCCTTCCCATTACCATCTCTGATCACAAGACAATTATTTTCATTATTTGTTTTAACCTGTCAGCCAATCTTTTTTATGTCATGTAAGCTGTCGTTATTCTGTATTGACTTGTACTATTTACCATGCTTAAAATCAAGCGTCTTTTTTAGTTATATTTAATGTAACTTATAGTCATTAAAAATAAAATAAAAATAAAATATTGATCTCATATATTTCACTTTTATATTACTTATTTTTACATTATTTTTACTAACCGTAATTATAACAAATATAACTGAGAGATTGCCATAAAATTATTATATCTAAAAGCATTTTAATGTTCACTGCTTATTTTTTGGTTGACATACTATGGATTATAGCTTTTATGTGGATCGGTTCCCACCACCCTATGCACGTTTCTTATTTGGGTTTTGCTACTTTATGTTTTTATGTTTAACGTAAGATACAATCTTTTTATACAATTGATTTATGTAAGGTAAGGTAGCAGCTCCCTTCCTATTTTAATGCTTCATCTATTTATTCATTTTTTTTATACTATTGACCATCTACTGTTCATAGAACCCGATTTTAAAATCATGCCTGTCTTTATTTGTCGTCCAGACAAAGACTTCACTGGGATGTTTCTCTACTTTTGCAAAAGATTTTCGAGATTTAACTTTCTTTTTCTCTAGGTAATTGGAAATTGAGCGTTCCTGATGGCACTGCCTTTTTAGCCATGCAGGACAAACAAACATCAATGAATTGGACGTGCAGTGGTGTGCACCTATCCTCTCCGGACACCCATTCTCTCTTGTTGGCGGAAAGTTATTTTACCACAATACCGCAATTGTATATTAAAGTTTTGGAGGTTAGGCTCCGTTTAGTTTAATGAACAAGTTCAAAAAATATAACCCCCCAAAAAAAATCTAATAAAAATATTCTAGTTGGTAATGATTTTTTTTTTATTTAATGTACAACTGTCCTTAGAACAAAAGCTGGACCTAATTAGAGAACCGTAAGGGGATTAATATTGGATAATATGATTATATTTATAAATTTACACTGTACCCTTTTTTCTTTGACGAAGTTTTGTTTTATTAAATTTTAACAGTACAGTATTAATCACATAATAACATCAATGAAATTTAACTAATATGGTGACCCAAGAGAGGGTGTCGTGAAGTAATAGCCCATATGAAAATATAACTTCCCCGTGGCTTCGAATGACTGTATGTATCTGTGATGCATGTAATTGTTTTGAAAACAATAAGAATTGACTTCTTATAGTTTATTAACAAGCTATTTATACATAATTTATTTTTTAAATAATTTTTTTGTTTTGTTATATTTATAACAGTGAAACATGACAAATAATATTAGTTTTTTCTCTTTGACAAAAGAAATAATTATAATAAGTGGTAGACATTTTTGAACACTATGATAAATGATGATTGATAGAATTTTCGTATATGTGGCTGTGCTGACGAGAAGTACCGGCTATTTAATTATGAATTGACCTTTTGAAACGTAGTTTTGCACAATTAACATTTTCTTCTTCTTTCATGACGAGTTTTAACCATGAGGCTTCCGTCCAGATGCAACGTCCATCTGTCTTATTTTGTATTATTTATAGATTCGAAAAAAATTTATGAGAGCTCAGACTCAAGAATGATTTCTCAAAAAAATAAAAAATATAAAATACAAAAAAGCCTCAAACAATGAGGTTCTCAATCTCTAAAACCGTGGTGCCTTAAAAAAAATTGAGGAATCAATAATATTTTTTAAAATATTTATGAAAATAAACCATGTGCAATTTTTTTAGAAAAAAAAATAACCTGTGATTTTTGAGAAATTTTTTGACGTATCCAACTAGTAAAAATGTTTTTTTTTATTCCATCTTAAAAAAATGTCTTATTTACACATAACCACTAATGTTTTTTAGAACTTTTCAATATAAATATAGTTTACATTCTTCAAAAAAAATTATTGATAAAATGTTATTGAATTGTTCTGTAGGTAAAACACTACTAATTAGGCTGGGTAAAATTATTTGAACCGAATCAAACCAAACCATTTTAACTCAAACAAATCAGTTTGATTCACTGAATTTAAAAATTTATTTTGGTTTGAGCTATTTAAAAATAAAGGAAACTAAAATTAAAAAAAAAAACCAAACTGAATCAAAACTATTTGATTCAAGGGTTTAAATCGATTCAAATGTCTCAAAAGCTAAATTTCTGTATAGATGAAATTCCAATTCCAATAATGTAAATTTCCCCCAAAAAAAATCCTAATAATGTAGAAAAATCTCCATAAATAATAAGAAATGGAAAATTTATAGATATAAAATTCCATGTGATATGACTACGTTAAAAATAAATTTACAATAATGTATACGGTAGATGATGATTCCGGGCTTACAGTGATATTGACCAAGTCACTTCGGTAAGTGTGGCATGCTATGAATGACATTGAAAGCATCCTCAACTACCTCACCTAAACCGCATTTATACCTCTGAGCAGCAGCTTCTCCTCTCACTCTGAGACGCCACAAACAGAACTTCCCATCAACTCTCCCAATCGGCTGGGCTATCTCAATTGAGGCAACAATAACAACAACAACAAACAGCAGTAGTTGGTGCACATGGAGAAGAGTAATAATATTGGTGCTGCAGTTGCTGCAAGCTCTCCTCTGCCAATGATGGGATCGAGGGCTCACCAAGAGATCAATGAGGATGGCAACGCTGCCTTGCGCACAGCTGAGCCCATTGCACGTTTGGTGCCAATGGCTCTCTGTGTTGCTGCACTTGTGCTCATGCTTAAGAACTCTGAGACTAATGACTTTGGCTCTCTTTCTTACTCTGACCTTGGAGCTTTCAGGTTTGTAGATTCATTTTTCTTTCAGTAAATTGTATACTTTCCGAGGATTTCAAGAGACTCAACTGATATTGATTCATTATAATTGTTTAAAAATTGCCTCAAATATGTAGGTATTTAGTGCATGCCAATGGCATTTGTGCAGGCTATTCGCTTCTTTCAGCAATTATTGCAGCCATGCCTCGCCCCTCCACCATGTCTCAAGCCTGGACTTTCTTTTTCCTTGATCAGGTAAATAGGGCTTGTTTTTGCTTGCTTTTGATGATATTCAGCTTGAATTGAAATAATTTCTACATGATTCCTTTCCTCATCTTAATTAGCTCTTCTGTTAAGCTTTCAACACATCTTGTGTTAAAGTGTACATCACATCAAGGGTAGTGCATGATCGGAATTCGAATACTCACGTGAAAACGCTAGTTTGACTTAAATTTATTGACAAAATTGGACATAATTTGGACCAAAAACTGAGCCATCGTTTACAAGTTGTTTCGTTAATTTTATGGGCATTTTAGGGTTTTGATTGTCGTACGGAAAAAGTAGTGAAATAAAATTTCACTTTATTATCATGCTTTAATTTAATGAAACAACAGTTTAATATTTTTCTATTTTTTATTATTAATATTATATGAGATAATTATTAATATTTATAATCAAATAATTCTTAAGATTATTTTACATTCAATTTATAAAAATTAGTCTAAATCTTCACTCTTACTAATATTTGAAGAAATAATATTTTGTGAAAAAGAAGATTACCTCTACTCAATTATTTTTCATTGAGGAAGGAAATTTAAATTCGCATCAACACTAGTACTCACTAAATAATCTTCTTCTTATCCATTACTACCAAATACATATAAGTAAGAAACCCAAATCAGGGAATCTTCGTCCATCATAGTTCTCAATAACGAGAAACAGATCCATATAGGTCATCCAAATTCCATTATACAATTTGTTGATCAGTTACTTAAATTTTTTAGTTTTAAAAATCAAGTTAAAAGCAACGGGTACGAAAACTCCCTTAGTGACAATTATCAAACCCTAATTTTACTTCAATTATATAACTTCTGTCAAAACAAGAATCAAAAGCTTCTGCTAAATTCATGAACCCAGTTGCTCACTTACTTGATTCTGGCGGCTGGAGCCGTGTCGACGGAGGTGCTGTACCTAGAACGCAAGGGAGATTTAGCCATCACTTGGAGCGCAGTTTGTGGTTCATTTGGTGGATTCTGTCACAAAGCTATAGCATCAGTAATAATTACATTTGTTGCAGTGGCTTGCTACGCTGTTCTTTCGCTCATCTCCTCTTATAAACTCTTCAGCAAATACGACGCGCCTATCGCCTGCTCGGGCAAGAATATTGAGGTTGCCACCTTCCATGGCTGATGATCGCTCACTCAGTTTGATGCGATATATTGTGTTTGCTCAAGTTACTCCATGCAAGTGCTTGTTTGTGTTATTGCATAATTGTAATGTAATTATGGTCATGATCTTTACTTTTAATCTCTCCAACTCGAGAAAATAAATGATCTTTGCAAGCTCTGGGTTATGGAAATTCTGGCATGGAGAAATAAACATCCTTTGTTTTCATATTCTAGCATGGATAAAAGGCACTGAATGGAAAAAATTGAGTACAGAAGAGGATCTGCAAGTTGAAATTAGATAAGATGCTGTGCTCAATCATTTAATTTTTGAATCAATGGAGCAACTAAGAGTTAAATTTGAATAACCTATTGAGAACATTTGTCATCGGAGCCTGACATAGTTTTGATCTGCCATTATAGCACCAAAAATTTTCACAATAGGTTTAATAAGGTAATGTATAATCATTAGGGATTCAGATCTTCTACTAATTCTATTCTTAGCTTCCTTTTTAGATCTATTGATCGGAGGTTGAGAAGAGAAAAAGAATAAATCGATACATTTAAACTATCATAATTAATGTACACGTCCGCGAGTCTTGAAAGACAAGTCAAGTCAAGATGATGATAATAGAGTATTCATTTTTTTTTTTTTTTGATAAGTAATAGAGTATTCATTTTGATATATCATAATTGAGACGTATCAGTGGAGAATTCATTTCCATATATCATAATTCAGACACTTCAATCACCATATGGCACTGTATGGTCCTCGTAAAATATCACTTAATTCCCCAGTCAAAATTCATTTAAGGCCCCACTGAAAGAGTTTTTAAACCTTTGGATGAGAGTGGTAGCTTTTGTCGAGCCCCAATCTTTTTTGCTTATTTTTCCACATTAATCTTTTAAACTAAGGGTCAGTTTGGGATTGCGGAGGTTGATGAAATAAACTGTTGATTAAAAAAGTCGCTTGGTGTTTGGTAAACTGTACTGTTGCGGTTGCTGTGAGTTTGAAAAGTAGAGAACATAATAACCAAAATAGACATACGTTTTAATTACTTTTTATTTTATGTTTAATAAATTATTTTGACATTTATTTTTTAAATATATAAAATTAAATTAAAAATAGATTGCCAACGAATTTAAATTCATTAATTAACAAAAATATAAATATATAGATTAAACTTTAAAAGTATAGTTATGAAATTAGCATATGAACTTACCGGATCAAAATTGGAGAGAATGTACTTGGTTATGGTGGTAACTAAATTGTGGTGGTAAAATAATATCTAATGATTTATATATTAGAGTTTATGGATAAGTAATATATAATATCTTTTTATTAAAATACTGGGGTTATAATAGGTATTTTAAAAAGGCGTAGTAACTTATTGAATAAGCTACTAATGAAAAACAACCATCTACCTGCTTTTAAAAGCTGTTGACGAAATGGTGAAAATTATTAAATAAGTTGTTTTTTTAAAATTTACCAAACACTGTTTTTATCAAAAATTATGAAATAAGCAGATTATTGGGTTTCAACTTCAATCTCAAACGGGGCCTAAATATATAATAACATTCAAGATACTTGTTGTACTATTTTCGTATTTTATATTAAAATAACTACTTAAACTTTACCAGTTTGTAATAAATTAAGAATTTTACTCATTTGTCATCTTTGTTTACACAAATAAAGATTGAGAAAAAAAAGAAAATTATTTATATGAAAAATCTCAATTTTAATTGGCTCCGAGGAGGTAGCTAAGTGGTGTTAAAATAATTTTATTTAGCTTACCTACTGGCGAGTCAAAATCAAATTTTGAAAAAATTAAAGCACTATAAAATAAATATATAATTTTAACCAACCTTATCTTTTTAAAAAAATCAATTTATGAATTTAATTTATTGATAAGGACGACCAGATGGCACAGAAGATTTAAACACAAGAAAACAAAATAAAAACAAGGAGGAAAAGAAATTAAAAAAGAAACAAAAACATAGCCCAAACGACATCAATATGAATTTTTATAAATTATAATCATAGGGAATAGGGATAGACGGATAGTACCTGGCACGATCGTGCTTCTTTGGTCTTTTATTTATTTATTTTTTTCAGTTTATTTTTTCCCTGCTGATCACTCATTTTGTGATCTTTCTCTTATCCACACCAGACATTTTCCTCAGCTCTAAAATAAAACCGAGCACATTCTTCTCACCTTGAAGAGACTTGGAAACACTGCCTGCATCTTTTTGCCCATGCAATAATTTTGGGCCACTCAGTCTTAAAGATGAATTGACCCAATGTTTCATATGAGTGAAACCAACAATAGAAAGGAATAAAAGCCACATCCACGAAACCGAAAATTTTCTTCCCAGAATGATGCTCGTCTCCAGGCTCTTCCTGCAATGTTTTCAGAATTTCAATTAATTCCTTCGTTACTTCCTCCAGTTGTTCTGTTTTTAAGGCCCATATCTACTTTCCATCGGTATAAATCTGCAAATAATTATTTTACCTCATTTAATAACATTCATTATTTATTTACTAGAGCAACAAATTTTTTGATTCATTCACTATATACATTCAGTCGAATAAAGATTATATTTATTTTTTAAATAATGATTATCTTTATAGTGAATAAAGATTATATTTATTTTTTAACCTCTTATCTCTTTTGCAGTTTGAATTCGGATGGTAAGCTAAATAAAACTATTTGAAATTTATTCTACCAAATTACGTGGAGACCAAAAAACTTATTAAAATTCATTTTGTATAAATTAAGATATCATTTTTTATGATATTAAGAACCTTTATCTTACTCAATGTTTTATAACAATCAATTTATAAGTAAAAAATAGAAACAAATATATTATTTAGATTTTTAAATTTGTATCTATTCTTATTTTAATCAAATTCAAATTTCATATGAAAAAAATAATAATACCTAACTTTGATCGTTTTAGATACCAAAAAACTACAATCAAGACTTAGAAACTAAAAAAATTCAAAAAGAAAGAAAGATAGAACACCAAAATTGCCATAAAATATTAACTCTATCAATCATAATATTAAACATACATTCTTGTCAATATAATCGGGGACTAGCTTCGCACCTCACCCAAGGAACTCAAGGGTGCGTAGCTTCTTGTTAAAGGGGTGTTTCTGTTCCTCTTCGCACCTCACCCAAGGAACTCAAGGATGCGTAGCTTGCTTGTTAAAGGGGTGTTTCTGTTCCTCTGTTGTGGGAGAGTTTTTCCCTAGTTTGGTCCTATATGAAGAGTTCTCTAGACTTTGTGATGATCATAAAGACTGATAGGTCCCAGTCAGAATTAGTAAGAAATAACAAGTAAATAATTTGTGCTTCTTAGGGTGAGAATTGCCACAATTGCTAATAGCATTGGATACAAGTCTGAACTCCTTTTATTGAGATATTGGAGCTTATTTATAGTTTCATACATAACGAACTACTTTGCTTTGTAACCGTGAAAGAAGGCTTAAACAAAGCTAATGAGATAAAGTAACTAATATCAAGTAAACTACTTAGCTATAAATTCGAAGCAAATAACAATCTTAAAGGAAACATCTTTAAACAAGAATTCTCCACCAAATCAGTAACGACTTGATGTGGTAAACCACCCGTTGCATCCTTGAAGAAGTCAACTTTAATATTCTCACTTAAACGACACACTTCCACGTGATGCATGCCTCATGCATGACTTGCATGGCTTCTTGCATGTGCCCATGCATATTCCTCATACTTGCTGTTGCGTTTAGGTGCTCGCTTAGACCTGCGTAGCTCCTTATCAAAGACTACTTGGGCGCATAGCTACTCCTCCATAGAAGCTTAGGTCATAGTTTTGGCAGCAAGAGGAATTGTAGCAATCTTTGATCAAAGAGCGTTTGTGCTTCATTGATTTAACTGCATTACAATTGATTCGAATAGAAAAGGGTGCTTTGGATTGGGAGGAATCATTAATGATTGGGCAAAAATTAAGTGGAAGGATAAAGAAAAGAGCGATGCTGAAAAAAAACAAACCTCAAAACCTGAATTTATTTTCTGAGAGATAACAGCATGAACCCAACCTCAAACGTCAATTCGATCACAACGTTTCAAATTTGCCAACCACAAAACATGGTTAGGATGTAATAGAGGGGATTTGGGCATAGATCCTCCAATATATAAGTTAGATATTTGCCATATAAGAAGGGAAAATGGGTTGAAAAAATTAGAGATAATGTTGGAATTCCATGGATTTTCAGTGTTGTTATTGAAGATCATGTAATAGGTAGAATGATTGAAAGGTTGATAACTTGTAGAGTTAGTTGAATTCTTCATCTAATGTTCTCTTTAGCTTAAATAGGACCTTGATTGTGGGTGTTCACCTCCTCAATTTCAACACACTCTCCAACAATTACCGGTAGTTATCTATCAATTGAGGGTGCTTGAAAAGGTAGTGGCACATAACTTTCTTAAAAAATAAGCCACATTTATCATACAAATTTTCAAGTCCAACAACTTTAGGTTGTATTAATAACTAGGTTGGCGGCATAAGCTTCAAGTTATATTTACAGACTAGGTCAGTAACATAGGCTTAGGGTTGTACTTATAAATTAGGTCGCTAACATAGATTTAAAGTTGTACTTATAGACCATATCGCCAATATAGGCCTTAGGTTGTACTTATAAACTAGATCACCAATATAGGCTTGAGCTTGTACTTATAAACTTAGTCGCTAATATAGGCTTCAAGCAGTGGCGAAGCTAGCATCATTTGTTTGGGTGGGCTAGATTTTTTTTTTTAAAAATGAAATTTACTTCTCAAAAAATTTGTTTTAAGCAAATGAAATTAAGCACACTATATAAGCAAAAATTTAACTATAAAACTATAAAAATACAATGTAAATAAGAAAAAAACTATTGACGAAGCTGTGTCTTGCGGTTCTTCAAAAAAGAAAATTCATCTATTATCGCATCTGAGTTGATATTGTCTGCAATTTCTCTTTCGATGTAAATAACCATACAACCTGAAAGAAACTCATTCTCCATATTGTTTCCATGTGTTGTCTTAATCAGTTTCATGGCAGAAAATATTCTCTCTGTTGTTGCTGTTGAAACAGGAAGGGTTAACACTAAACGAATTAATCTATCCAACAAGAAATAAATCTGTGACTTTCTAGTCTCAACCAATCTTCAACACAATTCAGAAAGGGAAGTAATATTTTAAAACTCTTGAAGAGAGTGTATATCTATCTCAAAAAACTCTAATTGTCTTCCCAAAGTTTGTAACTCCATCTTAGTGAAATCTTTAGGATAAAATCTTTCAGCAAGGTGCAAATATCTTCAATTTTAAATGATTCAAATGCATCAATAGGATTTAAAGTTGAAATAAGAGTTAGGAGTTCCCAAGTCTGTTCAGTGAATCTATTATTCAACTCCATCAATTGAAAATCTATCACAGCATTAAATGTATCATAATGATAATAATGCTCAACTGTAATATAATCATTCTGCTGACAAGAACGTCCTCTGCCTTTCATATGGCAAGCTTTCATATCAGGCATATCTATCTCATTCTTTTCACAAAATAGGACTACATTCTCAATAAAGTTTCCCAACCATTGTCTCGCAGGCTTTGAAGAAGTTTTTTCGTAGTTGAGACTAAGTGTACAGCATTTAGAATATCTTGAGATTTCACTTATAATGTTTGACAAAGTAAATCACTCACCCCCAAAACTTTATTTAATAAATGCAAAATGAGCACAAATTTAAAAGATGTCATTGATTCACACACACCTTTAGCCTCTCCACGGATGCTATTGTTAGGCCCATACTCTACCAACTTCCCAAGAACCTTACGAACAACACTAAACAAATCAAGCAACCTACTGACAGAACGGAAATGAGAGCTCCACTGAATAGCTCCAAGTCGTTGCAAAGTATGAATTTGATTGGCCCCTGAACCAGTTTGAACTTCTCCTGAAGCTATCAAATCTATTATTTATGCTTCCCAAATAGATTTTACCTTAGAAAGTCGTTTAACAGATGAAGTCAGAACATTTACAATTGAACCAATGCTGAAAAGAAAAGCCATACATCTGGCACATCATTAGATGCTGCAACTAAAGCAAGTGGTAGCTGATGTGCAAAACAGTGTATATAATATGCATATGGGCAATCTTTTAAAAATAATGCTTGTAATTCATTCCATGCACCCCGCATGTTATTAGCACCATCATACCCTTACCTTCGGATATTTTCAACTAAAAGATCATATCGTGCAAGAACATTACATATTTCCTTTTTCAATATTACTGTTGTAGTTTCCATGATATTGACAACTTCAAAAAACCGTTCTCGAATATACCTATCACAATCATCATACCTTAAAATAATAGCTATTTGCTCTGTATCAGGTTCATCAAGTGCTTCATCTACTAAAATACACAACTTACCATCTCCAAGTTCCTTGTGTATCTTGTTTGGCACTTTGTTTGCAAGAATATTTAAAAGCTCTTTTTGAATGTTAGACGATGTATACTTAGCATATGATGGAGCATTTTCCAAGACAACTTGAGCAATTTCTTTACTACACTCCACTGAATGCTTTATCAACTCTATAAAATTTCCACGATTTTTTGAATTAATTGATTCATCGTGACCTCTAAAAGCACATGCTTGCTTTGCTAACCATTTAACAGCAATAATTGAGGTCTTCAATCGTAGCCTATTCTCCAAAAGTTGTTGTGAAGTTTGGGCATTAATTAATCTATCAATGTATTGAATTGGGTTCCTCAAACAACCCCAACTCTGCATATTCTTATTATGATGAGTCATGCTGTAAAAAGGGTCATTTTTTCCATTGTTGACTCTCTTCCAACTAGAAAACCCTTCAATAACGAATTTTGGGTTGTTTGATGGAATTTCATTAAAAAGAAAGTATGGAAAACAAAATGCACTATCTTTTACCTCAGAGTACTCAAGCCATGGAAATTTTTTAAACCAGTGATACTGAAACCTATGTTCTTGCATACCATCATTAGTTAGTGGATAATCTCGTAGTTTAAGCTGATAATGTCCCATTTTGATATACTCCTTCGAATATCATCACGTTGATTTACTGAATATGTCTCTATTTGATGACGTAACCCAGGATCACGCTCTACATAAGTATTTCTAGTTTCTTCAACTTCAACCCTTTGAAACTTGGAAGTATGTTGCTCACTGGAATCTTAAGCATTAACTTGACATGGAGATAAAGACTTGGTGGATGATTAATTTCCACCTACTCTCTTAAAAAAAGAAAATAGTGTTTTTCTTGGTTTATTTAACATTGAATCTGTAATATAATACATTAAAAAATTATTATTTATTTTATAAAAAATTTGATAAAATCGCAAGTTAAAAACTAATTAAAAAAAGTCAGCATTCAAAATTAATTGTTTTACTATTTTATTCACTCATTCTTTAATGCCATTATTATTTTATAATTCCAAGAAGATGAATCAGCACCTTTCACAGTTCCACTTTATATGCTATCATCACCGTTTGTCATGTTATAATATTCTAGTAGTCTATTATCACATTCTAGTATTTTATAATTTTAAAAAGATGAATCACAATTCACAAAATCAACAACTTCCAGTCTTCTACAATTCCAATTCGTGTGCCAACCATCATTATCATAAAATCATATTCTATTCTATAAACTAAATTTTAAAAGGCAAAGTGATTTGTACCAGGGGTCGCATCAAGAGAATGGGCATTCGGTGTCGGCTCGGCGGTGAGAGATTCAGCTTGCGAGTGCGGGCCTTGCGGCAGTGGCTCGGCGTCACTCATGAAGCAGCGGCTGGGAGTCAATTCGAGCACAGGAGACTGGGTATTCAGCAGCGGTAAGAGACTTGAGCAATTGAATTTTGGTGAATTTCAAATTCGGATTTAGTTAAATACTGCCATATTGGTAAGTTTTATGAATTGTGATTTGGGGAAAATAAAGATTTCTATGATTATTAATTTTTTATTTTTTTATGAATATTAATAAAAGTAAATTTATAAATTATAATTTTTTTTTCAAAAAGCTTACAGCCCGGGTTAGCCCACCTTGAGCTTCGCCTCTAGCTTCAAGTTTTACTTACAGTCAGTCGAATGGCAGTAGGTTTCAAGTGCGCTTGGATCCCCTCTCTTTTTTAAAAAAACGAAACTTAAATCTATTTGGGTTTGTGAAAATCTAGTGACTTGTCTTAAGCACCATCTGCTTGTTGCGTTATTTCATTTTTAAATATAAATTTTGCTGGGTTTTGGAATTGTCCTACTTTGTTCTGTTTTGTATGCAGTCACTGATGAATAAAGTAACACAGCGTCTAGTTGGAGGTTGCTATCATTTTTCTTTGTCGTTATACTGTGTATTGGTATTGAATAGAAAGTTAAGGTTTTAAGTGTGTTGATTACGCAGCAATGGAGTTTAGAGGCAACAATAATTTGCTTTGAGGATTCGCAAAATGCGGTTAGAAATTCGTTAAATGGGTTCGGTGATATTGAATCGGGAATGAACAATAATCAATAAATCAGATGAGATAATAAATTAGAATCAAATTACAGTGTGGCGGAGAGTGAGTCCAAGAAAACAATAAATGAAAATTTAATTGGGGGGAATTATCTACACAGGCAGGCCAGTGACAAATCTGATGATATGTCGCTTAAAAATGATGGAGATGAACATGAGTAATATAGCATGAACAACTGAAATTTGATAAAACAATTAAAGAGATTAAAGACGAGTCCAGATTCCAAATGATATTACACTTACGTTATTGTGGGAAGATGAGATAGCCAGTGGATTAAGTGATGAAGAAACTGCGGTATACATAGAGATGAGTAAACTTGGTTTTAGGTTGCCAATTCAACCTTATTTTGCTCGAATTTTGGTAAAGATGGGTTTGATTCACAGTCAACTTAATTCAAATGGCTGGAGGATTTTAGGTGATATGTATGTTTTGTGGGCCGAGTAGAACAATACTGAACCTTGTTGTAAGGAACTCACACACTTGTATCTATACAGTAAACATGGGGTAGGTCATAAAAGATAATACTCTTTTACATACAAATCAAAAGGTAGAAGAGTAATGCTCGACTTTTCGGGCTCATGTAGGGGTTGGAAAAGTAAGTACTTTGTGGTGGGTGGAAATTAAGGTAAGGATGTAGAATTAAAAAAGGGTTGGTCTAAAGTTCCTACTCAATTTAATAGACCACGTAAAGAAAGTTTTATTCGGGTTGAGATCAGAATAGGGTTGTAAACTAACACTTGTGTTTTGTTGTATTGACTTGGAAGAGGAATATTGGCATAGATGACAAATTAAATGCAAGAGTTAACAAAGAATTTTTAAATGCAGAGGACTTGAAGCTTTTGTTAGCACCTGAGAGATTGCTTAGCACTGTTCTCATTTCCAACTTACCCTAAAACAAAGAGAAAAAATAAATAAAAGGTGAAACTTTTCTGAACTTAAGTGATTATTTTTGTTGTAATATACAATCATTTGCTAACTTTAGTCTTAAACTTAAGTGATTATTTTTGTTGTAATATACAATCATTTGCTAACTTTAGTCTTTCTTTCACCATTTTTGTAGGCAATATGCCAGTTGCCAAAAGCACCTCTGTGGAGATTAAGAAGCCTTCATTGATGAGATATCAAATGAAGAGAGTGAACTAGATAACCAAAAATCATGTTGGGAAGTGCACAAAGCAATAGGTTTCTGCTCTAGCACATTAGTAGATTTACTTTGTGACTCGCTGCTATAGTCACATGCAAATGTCGCATATTTTACAAACCCATCACTCCCTTTGTTACTAGTCAAAATTTTCACATGAAACCTTTCTTGTTTACCATAAGCTTTGTAAAATACAAATATTTTTTCATGACTATCAAATAACATCCCAAGAGTTTGCTCATATTTTTTTGGTTGCACATCTTCGATTGCACGCTAATTTTTAAAATTTTTTAATTCTACAAAATAATTAACATTTGTATTAAGAATAAGCGTGTATTAAATTTTTCTGAGCAAAAATTTTTACAATATTAAGAATAAGTTATTATAAATTTTTACAATATTTTTGCTCAAAAAAATATAATCCATTAAGTTTCTAACAATTTAAAATAAAAAATTTTAAATCAAGCAAAACCCAAAATTAGCCAAGATCGAAGTAATACTCACTGATAGAAATAATATCTGGAAAAATCAAATTGTCGTTTTGGTATACAATATTAATTTTTTTTCCCCAATCAATTTGTCATAGAGAAACTTATTATAAATCACAAAATTGAAAATTTTGTACAGAATTATCATTTACCATTAACGACGCTTACACGATCGAAATTTTTTATTTTCAATTATTTTGCACAAATCTGATTATGTATGAGTGAGAGAGTGAGATCATTAAATGAGACTTTTGGCTAGGGGTGTTCAGAATCCAATCCGATCCGCTCAATCCGTCTGATCTGTGAAAATCCGATCCGTATAAATCTGATCCGTGGATTGATGGATTAGATATGGCTTGAAAATTTAAAAATCCGTAATCGATGGATTGGATATGGATTTACTTCTGTAAATCCGCAAAAATCCGTGAATCCGAAAAAAAAATTTATTTATTTATTTAGTTAAAAAATCATTATAAATTTAATTAAAAAAATATTATAAATGTGACATTACATAGTTACATAAGCACTATAACATATCATGCTATTACCCAATAATAATATAAAATGTAATATAATTAAATAATCAAATATACAAATATAACTTATTAAAATTGTAAAACAAAATAAAAGCAAAGTCACACGCACTAACAAAAGCAACCTAACATAACGTCAAGTTATCAACAATTTACAAAGTCACCCAAAAGCAAAGTAACAAAGTGCCAAGTCACCAACAATTTGCAAACAAAAAACCCTAAGCTTCCCCACCGTCACACATACTAACAACACCCAATACTAGTTTGATACACTCTCCAAACCGATTTAAAGGAAGTCGGCCGCGTGACTCTGGCCAGAGCAAGCCATCTTCTTCCCCGAGTCTATCGAGCCACTTCACAATCACTGATTCCAGCCGAGCAATTGCACTATCACAACCATCAAGATCGCCACTCGTACGGCTTCTCCCGATTCCCATCGTTGACGGCTCCGTAATCACCACTTTTCAACAGGCGCAACAGCCTTGGAGAAGGATCAGACTGTGCTTGGTTTAAGAAACTTCGCCATTTCAATTAATTGTGTCTTTATTTAAAAATTTCGGTGTTATATTAATGTATTATTGTTACTTTATTTGAACAATTAACCTTAGTGTGTTATATTTTGAAACTTTGAACGTATTATTGTAATTTTATTTGAACAATTAACCTTAGTGTGTTATATTTTGAAACTTTGAACGTATTATTGTAATTTTATTTGAACAATTAACCTTAGTGTGTTATATTTTGAAACTTTGAACGTATTATTGTAGTTTTATTTGAACAATTAATCTCGATGTGTTATATTTTAAAACTATGAATGTATTATTTTATCTTTATTAAACAATTAATTTGTTTAAATTTTATTTAATTTTAAATTTAATCGGTAGTAAAATTATTTTTATATTAGATTTTTTTATTTCATTAGTTCATAGTAGGGATGATAATTTTTTCCGATGGGATGGGATTGAGACATTTTTGTCCCATAAAAAAATTTAGGAACGGGATGGGACATTCTTTTATCCCACTTGCATACACGGAACAGGAGTGGGATTGAAAAATTCCGTCCCATCCATCTCATTGCCGACTAAAAATGAGAATTTTTTTTAATTAGGATGAGAGAATTTTTTTCAATTGGGATAGGAGAATTTTTTTCAATTGGGATGGGATCCCGTAGGATCCCATCTCTTTTGAGATGGGATCGGGATATATTTTTGTCTAAAAAAAATATAGGGACGAGAATGTGACGTTTTTTCATCCCACTTGCATATACAAGACAAGACTAGAATTAATAAATCTTATCCCATCCCGTTCTATTGCCAACCTTAGTTCATGGATTGGAGAGAACTAAAAATTTTTAATTTGGAAACTAATACGCAAAATGGTGGATTGGATATGGATTAAGTTAAATTCGTATCCGATCCGCAGACGTATGAATTGGATATAGATTGAGTCAAATCCGCATTCGATCCGCAGATATATGGATTGGATTTGGATTGAATTTAATCAATCCGTGGACTGGATTAGATTGAAAAATTATAATCCGTAAAATCGTGGATCGGATATGGATTGATGTCTAATCCGTAAAATTCTATCTGCGAACACCCCTACTTTTGGCGATTACCGTGTGGGGGTGGTAGCAGTCGTGTCATCCTCGATAGCCTTGTTCAATTAAGAGCATCATCATTGGGATCCCAACATGTTAAGAGCAATGTTGTTGATAAGATGCAACTACGTTTGTTGTATTGTTGGTTTGCTTCACCGGTTGGCGTTCAAGAGATGGAAAATGCTATGCAGTGACGAGGATTAGGATTGATGAGGATGACGATAAGCTGATAAGCTGCTTTTTGGAATTTCTTTATATTTTCCTCTTAATTTTTATTATTTTTTAATTTTTTAAATAATAAAATGAAGACAAAGGGTGGCAACAAAAATGGTAGCATATGCTACCATTGTTATTATCCTTCTCTCATCTCTCTAGCCATTTAATGACAATTAAAAAACTATATAAGGACAGATTTTAGCTCATAGTGGCTGTTAGATTGTTTGACCCCAAAAGGATCTCAAGAAAAAACAACATACAGTACTACTAATAAGGGACAAAATTAATTACCCTTTATCGTAGTTTTTTTATTTTTTCAGAAGAGAAAATTACAAAAGCATCTCTCAAAGAGCGGTACAAGTACAACCAAACCCAATACACGATTGTGCTACTTGATGTTTCTCATTTACTAGCAATATCCATTTCCTTTAAGGCACTCCAAACTTTTTCCTCAACACTAAAACAAATTCATACACTTTCTTCTCATCAGGAAGTGCCTTGGCAACAGTCTCTTCATGTGCACATCTCTTGAATCAAGAAATAAAGTTTGTGGCATTGGGGCTCAACGTTAAACTATCCAAATGTCTCATACGAATAATGCCAACAATAGGACAGAATCAAACACAAATCCGCATACTCAAATTTGTCTCCTCCAAAATAAGGATTATCTCCAAGCTTCCCTTCGAAGGTCTTCAAAACTTCAAAGAACTCCTTTGAATCTCCAGTTCTTCTCCTTTTGTGGTCCATATCTTCCTCAAAGTAACGGTCATCTACAATTTACTTTCAGTACTTGTATCAGAAAATTTCTTCGAAATAGCTAACATTTAACACATTCAGTTTCAGCATCTATCTCAAGAGAACAAAACTGGCGATAAGTTCATTACAGGCTTACGCCAATGGTAGAACTGTAGGGTCCATCTTACTTCAGTGGACCAAAATGCCTAAAGTCTAAAATAATTTGCTCGATGCGTAATTATTGTAAAATTTTAGACTTGGATGAAATTAACTAGAAAATATATAAAAGGAAATAAGTGAAGAATTGCGAAAGTTGTAGCCATTTCGCGAAGTAAGAAGACTCTGCAAGAGAGAAAGAGGTATTTTTATTTTCTTTAGGTTTCAATCTTTAATCAAACGATCGGAATGTGATTTTAGCTCCGATTTATCCCAAATTTGGAGGTTAAGTTTCTGACATCTCACACTACATTTCTACTGGTGTTGATATGTATTTTATCCTTTTAGTAGCTGTTATTTAAGATACTCACTTATTGGAGAAATAGATTTTAAATCTATTATTGTAAGCCAAGATTGTTGAAAATCTTGATGTTGTTAGCCTCTAGTGTTATCTGGAGAAGAATTTATGCTATAATCTCATTAATATAGTGGAAGTTTATATTTAACTATGGTCCTGTGGTTTTTTCTAATTTAGATTTTTCACGTAAAAATAGGTGTCTTTCGTGGTTGGTTTTTGCTTTAGATTTATTAATTTATTTTTCTATATATTTATTTGTGGTGCACATCCTATTTTTATCACACAATGAGGGAAAGAGTTTCGTTTCTGCTTAATTTATAACTGCTTGCGGTAATCTCTTTCCCAACAGAGTGGTATCAGAGCGAGGTTGTGTGTTTTTATTACTTGTGTGGTTGAGATGGAGGAGTCTTCGACATTCATGATTAAATTGAAGTCATGGAATTATGGTATTTGGAAGTCTAGAATGGAAGATCTGCTCTACATAAAAGACTTTTATGAACCTATTGAAGGTGACGAAGCTAAACATGCTGATATAAATAATAAAAAAATGAGCTCAATTAAACCAGAAGGCCGTGGGTACTACTAGGTCATGGATTGATCAGAGTGTGTACCATCATATCGCCAAGGAATCCAAGGTTGATGCTTTTTGGAGAAAATTAGAAACAATTTATGAGCAGCCGACAGCACAAAATAAAGGCAATATGATGAAAAGGCTTGTTAACTTGAAATATAAAGAAGGCCGCAGTATAACTGAACACACTAGTGAGTTTCAGGGCTTAGTTGATCAGTTAACAATTATGAAGATCATTCTAGATGATGAGTTATAGGCAAAATTGTTACTTAGTTCTTTGCCTGATAATTGGGAGACGAATGGTAAATTAACTTTGGATATGGTTACAGATAGATTGCGGAATGAAGAATCTCGAAAAAAGAATGTTGAAGTAGTTCCCTCAAAGTCAGCTGCACTTTTTTCAAAAAACCAAGAAAGACAGCAGAGAAGTCAAAGTAGAATTTTCGGTCAGCAGAATAATGATAACCCTAGAAAAAGATCTAAGTCACAAAGGAGAAACATGAAGTGCTTTCACGTTAGAAAATGGGTCACGTTAAAAGGAAGTGTAAATTGTGGAAAAGAGAACAAGCGAAAGAAAAGGGTGATGGTCAAAAAAATAACAAAGAGAATGTTGCAGCAGTAATTGATGGTGATATGGGTGACTGATTCGGGTGCTTCATTTCATGTTACTGCACATGTTCGGATGAGAAATGAAAGGGCATCCAAGATTGTGGGCATAAGAGATATTTACTTGGAAACAAGTGTTGGTTGTAAGCTACTCCTTAAAGATGTAAGACATGTACCAGATATTCACCTTAATTTGATCTCCACAGGAAAACTTGATAATGATGGTTATACTAACCAATTTGGTGAAGCAAAATAGCACTAAAGGCTCTCTAGTATTGGCAAAAGGAAATAAAATAAACACTCTATACGTAATAGAAGCCAAGATCAAGAAAGAATATGTGAATGTGGCTATAAAAGATTCTGACATTGAGACATGACACAAAAGGCTTGGTCACATTGGTAAGAAAGAGTTAGAAACTCTTGCCAGAAAAGAATTTCTATCAAGCTTTGCGGGTATGTCCCTTAAGATTTGTGTTCATTGTTTAGCTAGAAAGACACATAGAGTAGCTTTTAAAAGCTTTTCTCCATCTAGAAAGTCACAAATCCTTGATTTGATTCATAGTGATGTTTGCATGATGCAAAGTAGATCAATAGTAGGTAGACTTTACTTTGTGACTTTTATTGATGACTGTTCTAGAATAGTGTGAGCTTTTGCTTTGAAATCTAAAGATCAGGTGTTTGATATATTTAAGTTCTTCCATGCTTATGTTGAGAAAGGGACATGAAGAAAATTCAAATGTGTCAGGGCATATAATGGTAGTGAGTACAGAGGACCATTTGAGCAGTATTGCAGATCCTATAGAATCAGACTTCAAAAGACTGTACCAAAAACCCCTCAGTAGAATGGTGTTGCAGAAAGAATAAACAGAACAATTGAATAAATGATCAGATATATGCTTTCCAATGCCAAGATTATTAAATCATTCTGGGCAGAGGCTATGCGTACTGTAGTTGATTTGATTAATATTTCTCCTTCAGCTCCATTAGATGGCGATGTACCTGAAAGAGTTTGGACAGGGAAAGATTTTTCTTATAAACACTTAAGATTTTTTGGGTGCAGAGCATATGTTCACATCCTTAAAGATGAGAGATCGAAACTTGATGATAAAGCAAAGAAATGTATTTTCTTAGGCTATGGACATAAAGAATTTTAGTACAGATTATGGGATCCAGTGGCAAGAAAACTAATGAGAAGTAGAGATGTTGTGCTTCTTTAAGCTCAGATAGTTGGTGATGAAGAGAAAAGCGATGAGTCTCAGTCATCTTTAAAGATTTCTATTATTCCAACTTCAGTTTCTCCACATATTGTTTGTGATGATCATGGGGGAGCTAAAGAGGATAATGATGATGGTCCAGCAGAACCAGTTGAGCAAGCACCTCCAGAATCACCAGCACTACCAGTTGAGCCAGAATTGAGAAGATCCACTAGAGAATAATGACCTTCCACTAGATATCCTCCACATGAGTATGTGAAGCTTGCAGATGGAGGAGAGCTAGAATGTTTTGAAGAAGTTATGTCTCACCAGCATAAAAATGAGTAGGTTAAAGTCATACAAGAAGAGATGAGATCCTTGAATGAAAGCTATACTTATGGCTTAGTAAAGCTACCTAAGGGAAAGAGGGCACTGAAGAACAAATGGGTTTATAGGTTCAAGACTAAAAATAACTCACAACAGTGGTACAAGGCTGGATTGGTTGTGAAGGGTTTCAGTCAGAAGAAATGTGTTGATTTTGAAGAAATATTTTTTCTTATGGTAAAGATGTGTTCCATCCGAGTAATTCTGGGATTAACAGCTAGCTTCAATTTAGAGATTGAACAGGTTGATGTAAAGACTGTTTTCTTATACTGTGACTTAGAAGAATAAATATACATAGAGCAACCTGAAGGATTCAGTGTCAAAGGAAAAGAAGAACTTATATGCAAATTGAAGAAAAGTTTGTATGGGCTGAAACAGGCACTAAGACAGTGGTATAAGAAGTTTGATTCTTTTATGGAGAATCATGGTTTTAGCAAGACTATGTCTGATCATTGTGTTTTTGTGAAGAAATTTGATGATAATGATTTTATTATTCGTTTGCTTTATGTGGATGACATGTTGATTGTTGGTAAGAATGCTAGGAAGATTGACAATCTAAAAGAAGAGCTTAGCAATTCTTTTATAATAAAGGACTTGGGATCGGCAAAACAAATTCTTGGCATGAAGATTTCCCATGACAAAAAAACTGGGAAGTTATAGTTATTTCAAGAAGCATATGTTGAAAAGATTTTTGAAAGATTTAACATGCACAAGGCAAAATCTGTATGTTCTCCACTTACAGACCATTTCAAGCTTAGTTCCGAGTATTGTCCTACAAGTGAGAAAGAGAAGTAAGAGATGAAAGGAGTTCCTTATGCTTCAGCAGTTGGTAGTTTGATGTATGCCATAGTTTGTACAAGACCAGATATTGCACATGCAGTTAGTGTAGTCAGTCATTTTCTCTCTAATCTGGATAAAGAACACTGAACAGCATTAAAATGGAATCTCAAATATCTCAAAGATATTTCCAAGGCATGTTTATATTTTACTGGTGATAAACCTGTATTACAAGTGTACACAGATGCAGATATGGCAGGAGATGTTGATTCTAAAAAGTACCTATCAAGATATTTGCTCACCTTTGCAGCGGGCGCAGTTTCATAGCAATCTAGACTTCGGTAGTGTGTTGCTTTATCTACCACAAAAGTAGAGTATATTGCAATCACCGAAAGTTGCAAAGAAGCCTTGTGGATGAAGAACTTTCTACAAGAGTTAGGTGTAAAGCAAGACAACTTTATTGTATACTACGACAGTCAGAGTGCCATTCACTTGGCGAAAAATTCAACATATCATTCGAAATCAAAGCATATTGATGTGAGGTATCAATGGATACGAGACGTACTTGAGCAGAAACAATTACAGCTTGAAAAAATTCACACAACGAAGAATGCATCAGATATAATGACAAAGTCATTGTCCAAGGAGAAGCTGGAAAGTTGTAAGCAAAGAGTGGGCTTGGTGGTACCCTTTAGATGAGATAGAAGGGGAGATTTGTAGGGTCCATCTCACTTCGATGGACTAAAATGCCTGAAGTTGAAAATAATTTATTTGATATGTAATTATTGTAAAATTTTAGACTTGGATGAAATTAACTAGAAAATATATAAAGGAAATAAGTGAAGAATTGCGAGAGCTGTAGCCATTTCGCGAAGTAGAGAGAAAATGGTATTTTATTTTCTTTGGGTTTCAATCTTTAATCATACAATCGAAAAGTGATTTTAGCTCTGATTTATCCCAAATTTAGAGGGTAAATTTCTGACATTGCTATCTATATTTTTACTGGTATTGATCTGTAATTTATCCTCTTAATAGCTGGTATTTAAGATACTCATTTATTAAAGAAATAAATTTTAAATCTATTATTGTAAGCCAACACTACAAGAAAACTGACAATAGATGACAGACAATTTATGACAGACTATGAGTAAATTGGCTTATATCATAAAAGAATAATAGATTTATGACAAAATTTTCAATCAATCACAAATTAATAATGGTTTTGTGATATAATTAGTTTCCATCACTGATTAATGATAGTTTTGTGATAGAATTATTTTTTATCATGGATTAATGATAAATTTGTGATATAATTATTTGCTATCAATAACTAATGATGGTTTTATAGAATTATTTTTATTATATTATTATTATTATTATTATAATATATTATTGTTATTATTATTTTTTTATTTTTATAATAATAATAATAATCAATGAAAACAAAATTAATGGGAATAATTTTAACAATTATTTTATTGACCCACACGTCAACTTGTAATTGTAATTTAATGATAATATTTTTACTTCGCCACGTGTCGACTTGTAATTCCTTGTTTATAAAGTTATAATGTGAACAATTACACTATATAATTTTGTCAACTATTAAAACGAAAAATATGAAACCCTTAATCTAATCTAATCACACACACTACTTGTTAAGTTCCGGTTGTTGCCGGCTGGTGCACTCACTGTTGCCGGCTGCTGCACCTCAACTTTTACTACCGCCACTGCTCTGTCGTCATCAAGCTTCAGTCACTGATGACCGGCTGGCCGTCGTTTCTATACATCTACTGCCGCTCATCTCAATCACTGTTGCCATTCCTCCATCGTCACATCAAGTTTCAACCCAGCCAACCGCCGTTCCTTTACTACCGAGATCAAACACCATTTCTTTCTCTTCTCTTTCTCGGTACAAGTGTGAAAATGCCTATCAGGACTCTGTTTTTTGTAGTTACTCTAGAATATTTAGGTGGCATCATGTGCTGTTCTTATCATTCAATAACTAGCAGCCGATGTCGAGGTTGTCGTGGATATCAGTGCTTCAGTTAATTGGCTTAAGGCAAATGCTTCCAAAAAGGTTGGCTTGGCTGGATATTGCATGGGAAGTGCTCTCGCTATTGCAAGTTCTGCCAGGTTCTGCTTCCACCCTTTTTTAACATTAAAATTCATGTGCGCATTTTAATTTTTTGACTTGGAGACTCCCTAATGAAGATAAAAAAAATTTAATTAGATGCAAGCCTACAATATCTGGATCCATATGATGTGAGATGTGTTCTAAGGGATCATATTGGAAGGAATTTTTTTTCAATTAATGGGTGAATGTCAATGGAATGCGGTCTACTAAAGAAAGGTGTTTGGTGCCCGAAAACACTTTGATCTTTGTGAGTAATTTCCAACACACTGTTGAATACTTGTTTTTACAGTCCAAGTCTATAGAATTATTAAGATGATCATTAAAGGTGAATGATTGAATTGAATAGTTGCTAGGTATCTGGCAATGCATGTATGACAGAATTTGACCCCTCTAACAATACTTTAAGACTTGATGACTTCTATAATATTTAAAGAATTGATTAAAAGTCTCGAATCTCCAATGATTTTTAAATTATTTGGAAGTGACAGGTCAAATTCAAAAAGAGGGCAAATATTTAAAATAGCCTCTAGAGATTTTTAGTGGCTATTTTCATTGCAAAACAGCGCTGCAGATTTGCAGGGGCTGTTTTGCTACTGTTTTAAAGTCAAAGCAACTCCAAAAAAAAATTTTAGCTATTTTGCATTGAAAATATTTTTTAAGATCATTGAGGAAAGAGGGGAATGAGAGCAATAGTTTTTAGAAGGCTTAATGATGAGTTTGATAAATGTGACATGTGTTATGGGAGTAAAGTGACAGATGTTTATGTTGAGGCTAAAAGCTTGAGCGAGCAAATGAATTTTTTGATTGCTTTTGGGTAAAAATTAAGAAATTGGAAGGAGTTCTATACAATTCTATGTAATTCAAGCTTAAAGGACAAAAGCATGAAAGCAAGTTGATTTTCAAACTTACCATTGACTATATACATCTTTAATAGCATAAGTTAATTTGCTAATGAACATTGTAAGTTGATGATATCTTAACTTTCTTTTATTCAATATATGTAGCATTATTTTTGAAGTTTGACAATATTAATCTTGTGATTATCAGTGATTGTAATGAGAGCAAAGTTTTGAAGTTGGTTAATGAAACTGTTGATGGGATGATGTAGTCTGCCAATCTGGTATAGTCTTAGTTGATTAGATGTCGAAGTTGTCTGGCCTTTTTAACTTATTGATGCATGTTGGATACAGTGATTGGATTTATATCTCAAGATCATTGTTATGTCAATGGACTGACGTAGAATTAAGGCTTGCAACTGGCTACGAGGAAGTCACCGAACTTCAGCACTAATTAAACCTCTGCAGTGCATACTTTTGGAATTCATGTAAGATGTCTATCATTTACCTTGGTCTTCTATGTTTCTTAAGCATTAGATTCTGCAACTTTTTTACGGTTCTGCAATCTACTTAATTTAATGCCAAAAGTTGGTTTTGCTGAATACTTGGTTTTGTTGAATACCAATAAAGGCACGCCTCATGCAGACAGAAATAATAATGGGAATCTATATTGAGGAGAATATCTATGATAAATTTGTATAAGTTTATGTGTATTGATTGCTTAGCATCTTAAAAGAAATCAATATTCCATCTATCCGGATATATGATCTTATCAATGTAGTTTTTATTATATATGTCTGTGCCATATGTGGTCATGTAACTTGGTTCCAAACCAAGGACTGAACGCAGTTGGTTTGTAAGATTTTGACTATAATAAGTCACCATTAAAATGGAATCAAACTGTTTCTAGTATGCCATATCAGTACTTGGCAAGCTTATTCTACATTTTTTAAGAATCATGCTTATGGAAATGATAAGATTATGGTGCAATCCTTCTACTGTTATCAAGGTTTTATGTTACTTTGCAGAGGTGGGGCAATGACCATCTTGCCCTTGTCTGTGAACTGGCCATTGCAAACAATGGTGATGGTACCTGATTGCATGTCCAATTCAAATCCTTTACCAGCATGTTCACATAGTGAAAAGCTTTGGTTCCATGAAGAGTTCCAACCACATGGGGGAGCAGCTTCTTTGGCAAGTTACATTACTGTAAGGTAACAGGGCAATGTTTATGGAATACATTTTAAGGTAAATTGTGCTTCAATCCACTTGGGAGATTGGTTAGTATGAGCATGAAACTATAGATGCACTTTGTTGTTAATTGTTACAATTTGTTGAATTAAAGTTGTAGTGTCAAACTATATTGGTTGCTGTTAAGGATTGTAGTGTAGATGTTATGCATTTAATAACATTGGGTATTTTGATTGATTCTGCATAGATTGGGTTGCTGGGTATATGGCTGGAATTAGAGTATTGTTGGAAGATGGTACTGCTGCTGGAAGTTTTGGAGGAATTCATGCTAGAAGTCTTCTTGTTAGAATATTTGCATTAATCGTTGGAAGTTTTGTTTGGTAATTTGGCTTGGTGGCTGCAATTTTAATTGTTTTTCTTAAAGTTTGATTGGAATTTAACTGTTGTTTTATACTTTGGAATGATTTTTTTCAATTTGGAATTTTTTATTATGTATTAGTGGTGATCACATTGGATATTAGATATATTTCTTTTGAAATTAATTTGTTGCATTGAATGGATGTTAATTAATATTAATTTTTTTATGATTTTGTTTTATTAATTAATTAAATTTGTAAACAGGAATTCATCAATAAATTCTAATTATGATATATTTTTTAAAAAATCAAAATTTTATGACGGGAAATATCCATCATAAATTCTGCTGTAAACAATTTCAGGCTAAAATTAAATAATAAAATTACAAATGATAAATTGAATCTCCTGCCAAAAATTAAAAAAAAAGCTTAAAATTTTAAATAAATTTAAATTTAATTATAATTAATTTAATATATTAAAATATTATGTGATGGATATATAACTGTAAAAAATATAATGAATTTATTACGGAAAATATTTTATTATAAATTAATAATAGTGATATAAATTTTCTGTCATAAATTAATGATAGTGATATAAATTTTCTGTCATAAATTAATAACAGTGATATAAATAATGTTTAAACTGTCTGTTATACACCTCCTTTTATGATAATTATTTTCTGTCATCTATTCCTTGTAGATGAATTTGAATTGTAGTCAAACTGAACCAAAATTTTGAACTCAATGGGGGCATTTTTTTTCCCCCAGTTCATAGTAAACAATTCTTATTTGTAATCAAACAACAAATCCATGACATTAACTTGGAATTAAATATTTTATTCACAAAATTTCAGCTTCTATTTAAGTAGATCACAATTAAATCTCAAATAAATAAATAACCATAAGCATACTTTAGAAAATCAATAATTAAGTCACCTTTTTCTCAATAGAATTGACCGAGAACTTAGCTTTAGCTCTTCGGTAAAGATCAGAGGGGAGTAATGGAACCATGTCCTTCCAAACTTCATTAATGTACTGAACAATGATGGATGACTCACAAATTGGTTTGCCATCGTAGATGGGAACCGGGATCTTTTTGTGATTCCGGGTTCAACAGCAGAAGCGAAGGGGGCTTATTAAACATATCGGTCATTTTTCTGACCCATTAAATATTTTAATTCATTTTTTTGGTTCTATGAGATTTCTTTCCCGCAAAAAGTTTCTTGTCTTCCAAAGACTTCACTGAATGTCAAAAAGTTAAGTTTTAGCAATTAGAATGTAATTTAAGAGTGTATTTACTTGGAGGATTAAAAAATCAAAATTCATATGAAATTGATTGATGGTATTTATTTATTAAAATAGAAGAAAAAATAAGAATGAAACATGTCATACCCATATGTTTTTAGAATTAAGAAATGAATTTAATGTCTCTTGAGGGGATAGAAAATCAACTTCCATCCCTTAATTTAAAAAACATGTGAGCCCCACATATTAGAATCAAGTTCCCATTCTTTGAACTTCTTATTTTGACCCCATTAAATTTTCATAATTTTCAAGTTGCCCTTAAGTTTTGCATTTTGGTTCCCTCAGAGATTTTGTATATTCACAAATAGGTGCCTCACTATTTATTATTAGTAATATAATAATAATAATAATAATAATAATAATATCATCATTGTTATTTATTAATGTCGTTGTTAGTGTTTTGACTATTAATAATCATAATCACAATTATTAAAATAAATAATGACAATATTCAACTATGATTATTTAAGTGACTTGCAATAATCCATTCCGATTTGAAGACAAATTAAACACATCAAAATTTATTGTTACTATTATTTTATATTAATGATAAAAGTATTATAGTTAATTAATATATTAATGTTAATAATAATAATATTTTTATTAACAATAATTAATAATAATAATATTATTATTATTATTAATTAAAATACAAAATAATAATGACAATAGTTAATTAAGGGCTTTTAAGTAATATATAACAATCTAACTTATTCGAATTTCAATTCCTACAATTCAAGTAAACAACTTATTCCGATTTGAATTTCTCATTCTAATTCCATAAATTGTTTTAGCCTTGCTTCTTTATATTAATTTTAATTATAAAAAAGTCTTTGGATTCAATGTCACTGATTTCTTCATGATAAATATTATTTAAATTTTGGTAGGCTAGTAGGAAAGTTTCTTCTTTCTTCATACTCATCTCTTCCTTGCGTTTGAAGTAGTTATTATTAAAATTGAAAACTAGTATTTGTCACCTTTATGTCATACTTTTCTATCTGAATATCATTATTCATTAAAAATGCCAATTTTCGGGCCTGTAACATCGATTTTTCGTTGAAGTGTGATTCGGTTGTCGTGGATTACTGCTTTTGTAATGCATCTTCATCTCCAACATGGCAACACAGCTGCTTTTCACATGTTGGTCAAAACTGTCTTCGTATGGTCAGCTTCATTTCCATGGAATTTCACATTTCTCACTAGTCGAAAAAAGAAATAAATTATGTATAAATTAAACATATCGTTTAAGTTTGGCGTAACCACAAAAATAAAAAAATGTATATGTAAATTAAATTTTCTTTTTCGGAGTCATATCAACATGATGGTTCTTTATTTATTTTTTTCAAAGACAATGATAAGTATTAGCTTTTGGATAGCTATATTTATTTTCAGGTTGGAAAGTGCTTTTTTTTATTTTAGCGAATACTAAATACAATATACATCCATAAATTAAAGGATCCATTTGAGTTGTTTTTGAGATACTTAAATGCAATATTGAAAAGCTAAAAACTAATTTTGTATTTGGTAAATTTTTTAGAGATCACTTTAGCAAAATCATCTCACTCTAGTAAAATTTGAGAAGCAATGAAGAAGTGGCTTTCTTTAAATCTAATTTTGAGAATTAATTTTATATTTAATATAATTTTATATATATCCTTATATATATCATAAAAAAATTAAAATTATCTTTATTTATTAATTAAAAATAAAATCATTAAATTTAAAGAGATTATTATTATTGCCAATTATATTGAGATAAATGAAACAAAAAATAAATAAACTTAATAATATAAATTATTTATTTTAATTATCAATTAATATATATACACAATAAAAAAATATTTTTTATACATGTTTATAAATGTATAAATAAATTTTATTCAACATTATATCAAATTCAGTTATTTACATTCTTACAGTAGTTTAATAGTAAAGTTTACTAAACACATATGACTATTTTTAAAGCGCACAATACTTTTAAAAATAAATTTTATTAAATGTTTAACTGATTCTTTTCTTAGTTACAATTGATTATTTCTACAATACAACTAACAATAATTATTTTAAAAACTACGAAATCATCAAACTAGCCCTAATATGCAATAAGATAATAACCTTTAATTCTATTATATAATAGTTTTTTGATGTCTTGACTATGCTAGTAGGCTAAATTAATAACTCAAATAAATTAATAAAATAGTAATTTATTTCAAAACCCTAATATAACTCCACGGACCCATTCATACTATTAAAATTACAAATACAATAGTTATGATATTTTATTAAATATAATTGGATTTCATCTCTAATTTTATTTATTGTTAGAAGTTCAGGGGATTGAATTATGAAATTATAAGAATTTTAATTTTCTTGTTAATTTAATCTATATTTAGTGGATTATTGATTGTTGATTGATTTAATTAGTGAAATACAATGAATTTTTAGTTGATTAAATGTATGTTCATTGAATTGTATATACTCTTTGTAAATTAATGAATTATTAATTTATCAATTAATTAATATCTCTTTAAATTAATAGATTCACTATAGTTGCAATATAGAAATTTTAATATTACAGTTCTAGTCATTTAGTTATTTTAAATGATTTATTTTTTATCTTAATACTAGGTCAATCCTGACCCAATTGTGTCAAGTAAAAACCCAATTGGACAAGACTTGGGCTTAAACTAACCCCAAACCCGACCTAAGCATTTGCCATCCCTAATTCAATTGTAAATTTAAAAGAGTTGCAAAAATGAACTTGTAGTGATGTTACTTAGGGGGTGGCAATATGTGTCAGGATTCGTTTATTCGATTCGATTCGATGCGAATTAAATGAGTTTGGGTTTGAAAAAACTGATTCGTTTAATAAATGGGTGAATTCGATTCGATTCGTTAATTAAACGAATCGAATGCGGGTTTGAAAATTTCGATTCGTTTATTCATTCAAAATTCGTTTAATAAATGGGTCATAAACGAATCGAATACATGTCGATTCATTTAAAATTCGTTTATTATTTATTTAATTAAATTACTTTTTTATCCTTAAATTTGTTTGAAAGCTTTTTATAATTTGAAGGTTAATATTGTAATTTTAAGCAAATAAGTGAATATCTACTATATGACCAAAAAAAAAAACACATTACACATTCACACATTCGCATTTGACATTTCACACTCACACACGATTGCACAAGGCCACAAACACAAAATCCCTAACGTGTAGGGAAAGAGAAGCCGTCACCGCAGCCATCAAAGCCGTTGGCCACTACTGCAACTCCTAGCCGCCGCCGCCAATCCGGCCACCCGGCACACCCTAACCCTCACCGATGCAGCCACTGGTGGCACGAACTCACACCACGTCAGCCGCACACAAGATAGGCTTTCATCCTCTGCACTACTTCCTGCCGCGCTAGCTACCCACCATCACAGTACACCATTGAAATTTTGCCTTTTACTGTTGTTTTACTCTTTTTTTTGCTTTGTTGTTTTTTCTTTGTTTTCTTTGTTGTTTTGTTCTTTTCTTTTGTCGTTTTTCTATTGTGTCGCTATTGTTTTACTGCTGTTGTTTGACTGTTGTTTAGCTGTCATTTTTGTTGCTATTTTGCTTCTGTTTTGTTGCTATTTTACTGTTGTTGTTTGGCTATTGTTTCGCTGCCATTTTTTTTGCAATTTTACTGTTGTTTTGTTGCTATTTTATTGTTGTTTTGTTGCTGTTTTACTGCTATTTTACTGTCATTTTACTCTTTGTTTATTTCTTTTTTCTTTTTGTTGTTTTGATGCCTTCTTTTGGCTATTTTATTACTATTTTGTTGCTGTTTTACTGCTGTTTTGTTGCTGTTTTACTACTGTTTTGTTGTTGTTTTGGTTGTTATTTTACTGCCGCTACTGTTACTACTGTTATTCTTGTACTCTCTGTTTCTTTTCTTTTGGAATAAATTTCTTTGATTAATCAGGGCCCTTAAAATAATTTTAAATTATTTTGTTTTTAGGAAAATGGACACAAGCCAAAGTAATTCAGCCTACACAATTAACGATTCTAGTGTTGGAGATGATGATGTAAATGACATAATCGAACTGGAAGAAGAGATTGAAAAAGGTTTAAGGCCAATGGAACAAAAGGCACCACGACAAAGGAAACTAACTTCACAAGTTTGGTCGTTGTTCCGTAAGGTTCCGGGGGATAAGTATCCGGACAACAAGCCGAGAGCGGTGTGTAAAAAATGCAGCATTGAGTACGTGGTTGTGCGCAATTCTGGTACAGGCAATCTAAGAAGACATTATGAAACTTGTCCAAAATTTAAAAAGCGTGATCCTGCACAAATGATGTTAGATCGTAGTGATGGACTGTCAACTCGTGTTCTCAAGTCGGAAGCTCATGTGTTTCGTGAATTATTGTCTTGTGCCATTGTTATGCATGATTTGCCATTTCAATTTGTTGAATATGAGGGAATTAGAAGGATTTGGAATGATTTGTGTGATGAAGTACCGAACATCTGTAGGAACACTGCGAAAGCTGATGTGTTAAAAATGCATAATAGGGAAAAGACAAAAATTAGAAGCATGTTAGAAGAAGCTCCTAGTAGAATATGTCTTACTACTGATTTATGGACTTCTATAACTACAGATGGTTATTTGTGTCTTACTGTACATTTCATTGATAAGGGATGGAATTTACAGAAAAAAGTGCTGAATTTTTGTTAAATGCCAACTCCACACACTAGGGTTGCTTTGGCTGAAAAAATATTGTCATTGTTGTGTGAAAGGAGTATTGAGAAAAGAATTTTTTCATTGACTGTGGACAATGCTTCAAGTAATGATGTTTGTGTTGCAATGTTAAAAAGTCAATTGAGATTAAGGAATGCTTTGGTGTGTGATGGAGATTTCTTTCATATTTGATGTTGTGCTCATATTATTAATTTAATTGTTCAACAAGGATTGAAAGAAATTGAGAAAGAAATAGAAAAAGCCCGTGAGAGTGTGAAATATGTCAAAGGGTCACAAGTGAGAAAAAGAAAATTTTTATTATCTCTAGATGACAAGAAAGGATTAAAACAAGATGTTCCTACAAGATGGAATTCAACTTTTCTTATGCTTGATAGTGTTTTGTATTACAAAAATGCTTTCCGTCATTTACAATTGAGTGATTTCAATTACAAGAATAGTCCTTTTGAAGAAGAATGGGGGAAAATAGAAAAGATTGCCAAATTCTTGTCTATGTTTTATGAGATCACATGCATTTTTTCTGGTTCAAAATACCCCACTTCAAATTTGTATTTTCCGAAGGTGTTTGTGGCTAAGGTTGCTTTGGATCAATTATTTTGTAGTGAGGATGTGTACATGAAAACTATGGCACAAAAAATGATCGAAAAATTTGAGAAGTATTGATCTGATTTTTGTATCATTTTGGCCATAGCGGTCATCTTAGATCCTAGATACAAGATGGCATTTGTTGAGTTTGCTTATAGCAAGGCTTATGGTCAAAATTCGGAGGAGTTGAAACATGTTCGAGATAAGTTGTTTTCAATTTTTGGTGAGTATAATTTGATCACACCATCTTCCTCCACTACATCCGTACTCACTCAAATGAGTGATGTTGGTTCAAGTGTGAGACGTAATGACAATAGTCAAAGCACACTTAACCAAAAGACCATGGATATGTTCAAGGTATATTTACAATTTTCTTTTTTGTTTCCTGTAAGACTTATTATTTCCACGCTTGTTTTGAATTTTGACTATTCTTATTTCTTAGTTATTTTGTAGGAGTTTGATGATTTTGATAACATGGATTGTGGTGCTTATGTTTGAAAATCTGAATTGGAGCTTTATTTAGATAAGCCAAGAATTGATAGAAAGATTGATTTGGACATTCTAAGTTTTTGGAAAGGAAATGGATTTCGTTATCCTAACCTGTCTTCCATGGCTCGTGATATCTTGAGCATTCCTATATCCACTGTTGCATTTGAATCAGCTTTTAGTGTTGGCGGTCGAGTTCTTGATCAATTTCGAAGTGTATTGAAGCCAGAGACAGTCCAAGCAATTATTATTACTAGAGATTGGAAGTTTGGAGAGATTGGTAAAACTTGCTTATAAAATTTATTTACTTTTCTTTTATAATATTACATGCAATTGTTTCTAATTAAGATTTATTTTTATAAAATTATTGTAGAAAAATTGGATATCACTGTGGACCAACTTACTCAAAACATTATAAACATGAGCACTAATTGTGCTCATTCTGCAGAGAGTGCCAATGATCCAAATGATAGTGTGTGAGTGTGGTAGGTAAAGTTTTTATCTTGTTTAATTATTATTTCCTTGAAAATGCTACAAATTTGCTATATATTTTGATTTTTGAAATTTTACAATGACTATTATCAATATTGCAGCATGTTAATAACATTTTATTTACTTTTTGGTGTAGGATTTTTGTTTTCAAGGTGACAAAGACAAATGAAAAGAATTAAAGAAATTACATTTCTTTATAATTTGAATTTGAATTATTGTTATTTTTAATATTAAGGATTTGGTATTTGGATGACTGTATAATATGATTTAAATTATTTGTATTTTGTTGTGGGATATTAAATTTGTATTTTTTTTGCTTAATTTTGTTTATTAATTATATTTTTCTAAACGAATTGTAAACGAATCTGGACTCGATTCGATTCGTTATCTATTCGTAAAGGATAAACGAATAATAAACGAATCCGGATTCGATTCGATTTGTTTATCAATTCTATTAAACGAATTAAACGAATCGAATCGAATCCGAATCCTGAAATTTTAATTCGTTTAATAAACGAATTAAATCCGAATCCATAGAATTTTGACCCAATTCGTTTACGACTCGATTCGAATTCGATTCATTTATTCGTTTTGCCACCCCTAATGTTACTATGGTGGTATGGATTGAAATATAAAATGCCCATAAATACATAATTAGCTTAATGATCGACATAATGATTTTTTTTTAAATGAAAAAAAGATCGACCTCATGATCTTGTTCTTCTTAATAAGCAAAAATATAAATGAATTATTGTTGTTGTTTGAGAAGCATTCTGTCAGTTGCGCATGCCACTAAATTATGTCACAAGAAAAAAAACTTTCTATGAGACGGATGCACTACAAAACTTGTCATTTGACCAAGTGTATGGGTCCTATAATGGAACCCACAAATTTTTTAATTTTCAATCCCTTTCTTCTTCACATTATTATTGCTATTGAGTGGATTAATAACATTTGAGTTTATGTGGCTTGTCCTTTTTTCCCCCTTAAATAAGGACATAGTTTGCAACAATGTTTGGCATATAAATTGACACATTGTTATTAGTCTCTACTTCCTCTCTCTTTCATGCTGAGCTTATAAACGAAGTTTCTACCTCCGATGATCTGTACATTTGATAAGATAATAAATATGTGATGATTTGTTAGTTAGTTATATTGGAATTAAAAAAAAGAATTAGGTCTGCAATTTTCTTCTTTTTGCCTGCATTTAATACAATAATATGTCAATATTTTGTGGATTTGGTTACGATGCAATTATGGTATCGTGTCACAGTTTGCACCAACCATTAAATCTACTTGGATCCACAGTTGCATCCCTCATCTAAGTGGATCCAATGACTAGTGCAACTATAGCACGGTCTTACTGTTGCAGCATCGCCGAATCCATGTTTTGTAATATATATGTCACAGTTACACTGTAGTCGAATCCGTAATTTGTAACGTGTACTTAATTTACACTTGTTTGAAATCAGCAAAGCCTAAATCCAACCCAACAATCAAGCCCAAGCCAGATAAACCCGGCCTGAGCCAAGACCAAGAAGATGTACAAGTTCCATTTGCTGACCAATGATAAGTTGACGCCTCTCCTAGCACTGTGGACTAATCCCTTCATCTCTATGTTTGAAAAGTTGCAAGACACATCCCCAACTCCACTAAAGCCACTATCAAGGGCCACCCCGCACTGATGAAGGAAAAAAACATGAGATACTAGCCACCATAGCCATAATCCTCTACTGCCTCGAAGCATAGGCAACTACTATCGTCTGACCTAATTTCTATATAGGAATCTACACATTATCCGACAAATAGATATACTAAGATGAGTTATTTGTTATGATTAAGTCGAGTGGTACTTAAACAGTTTTATTCAACAGATCACCTGATTTTGAAATACTAAGATAAATAAAGAATTAAAAAATTAATTTAATTTGCGATTTGTCTATCTTTTTATCTTTTAAGGAAATTTAAAAATAATTAAATAAAAAAAGAAGTCTTGTGGAGTTACTGCCCATAACTTCTTAAAAAATTGGCCCCCAAGCATGTAAAACTCCTTATAAAAGGAAAATGATATCTATGAAAAGACAAGAACAATTATGTTAAAATGCTGACAAGAACACGATGAGTGTGGTGTAACTGTGCGATGTTTACAACAAGATTACTTAAAACTTTCTCCATAATAAGATTCTCGTAAACATTACTTGCTCATTATGAAAAGCCTTGGTAATGTTTTTAAGATAACATAGACTCTAATGCTGTGTTTTTTTGATAGAATGAGAGTATAGAGTGTGAATTTCTCTCATTTCAGTATTTACCTGCACATTTAAAAAGAAAAATAGAAGTCTTGCTCTGAGGGTCTCACTCATGGAGTGAGTTTCCCATTCCTATGGAGGATCCACTTACGTCTTTTTTCTATCCTTCCTTTATTAAATATGATATAATTATATTTATTGAGATAAAATAATATTACATTTATTTAAAAATAGTAATATCTTTTTTTATTTAAATAATGTTATTATATTATTTAATAATATTACATTTATTAATCATAATAATATTAAACTTATTTAAATATAATATTATTATATTTAGGTGATAATAATGATTTACATTGATTCTAGGTTAAAATTACTTAAAAATAATATTATTATATTGGTAGAGAATTAATAATATTACTATACACTATCTTTATTTGAAAATATAATAGTATTAAATTTATTTAATATTAATAATTAATAATAATAAATAGTTTATTCTAAGAAAATATTAATTTTGTATCATATTATTAATAATAACGTTTCATTTGTGTTGCTCTTTCAATGATTTTTAATTTACATAGTTAAAATTAAAATTAATAAAAAATTATTATTTACATAATTAAAAATATTATTAATTATTATTAATTTATATAATTAAAGTTAGTAATAAAATAAAGAGTTTATATTAAAAAAAATATTTTTTTTACTTTATAATTAAAAACTACAATTCTTTAAATAAGGGTAAAATTATAGTTTAAAGCAATTCACTCCCAATGTAAGATAAAATAAACACATAAATGGGATTGTTATTCTTATTTCATACTCTCATTCTAGTGTAAGTGAATAATCTACTCCCAATCACACTCCGCGCTCTCAATCTCAGGATTCTAACTTCTCATGATTCCCACTCCAATCTAAAAAGTAAACGCTATCTAAATATAATTAGGTCATATTTGTTTAAAAAGAATTATTAACAGCAAAAGAGATCTCAAGAACAAACAAATTGAATAGTATATATCAACTAATACTAGTTTGAGATATAAACTTTGGTACAAAAAGTGATATGTTTATATAATTACCGCATATTATTTAAGATTTATTTTCATTTTTCTTAAATTAAAAAAGGTCTGATCTGCGGTGATTTTATAACACTTCCACATCAATTTGGGTAATCAACATAAGAATTTGTACTATTACAGCACAAACTAAAACTTCTTTTATTACATCTTATTTTTAGAAAGGAAAGTTACAAGAAGTATAACAACCGAATACAAAACTATAATCTATAGGACATCAGATACCTGCTGTATAACGTTGCGTTTTGGTTTTTTATTATTTTTTTAATATTCTATCGTTTTTCCTCCTTTTACTCCACACCACACCTTTTCCTCAACATTAAAACGAATTCAAACACTTTCTTTTCATCCTTGAGAGACTTGGAAACAGTTTCTTTCTGCATGCATCTTTTAGCCCATGCAATAATTTTGGGGCACTCAGTCTCTATGCTAAAATTGCCCAAGGTTTCGTATGAGTAAAACCAGCAATAGAATGGAATTAAAGACGCATCTACAAACCCAAAATTGTCGCCACCGAAGTAAGACTTGTCTCCAAGCTCCGCTTCCAATGTCTTCATAATTTCAATGAACTCCTTTTTTGCTGTCTGTAGCTCCTCTCCTTTTAAGGACCATATCTTTGTCCCAGCATTATACACCTACAAATTTATTTTTCACAATTAAATCTAAAATACTGAAAAATTATAACATGCATGGCTAGGCTTTGTGAGGCAAATCAAGCCTGTTCTGCATGTCTTGCTATATTTATTATTTATTAGATACCAACAAACTATAATCAAAACTGTAGAGCTAAAACTAAAGGACTTTTAACACAATCAGCGAATGAAGCATTAGCCACAAACCATTAAAAAGCTTAAGAGACGAGGGTTTCCTTTATTTTATATAGATAGCCCAACACTCATTTTCAACTATTATAGATTTTTCCCTTTTAGTACCCTTATCACGTGCAAATTAATTTTTTAACATGGTTTTGTCACGTGAAAATATGATGTACGCTCCTTTGTAGTGGAACCCGCGCTAATAATATAGCCTGTAAACTTAATTCATAATTAAAAATTAGCTTAGTAGCTATATATATAAATCAAGATTCATTTTCAACCAACTTGAGAATTTTCCCTTTAACAATGACCAATAAGAAGAAGATAAAACGACGATAGTATAAAACTCGCTTAGGACATCATTATAATATTTATAGTCCTTATTATGTCATAATGAATCAACGAGTCTATATCTAGAAATAGAACGCTTAATCACATGTGAGCACCAAGGTGGACACAGTTCACTTGTAAAAGAAATTAATCCCATTAATTAAAAAAAAAACTTTGGTCTATTTTACTTCCTCTCATTTTATATTATTTTTTTTTCTCACTAACCAAACAACAATAGGATATCTCAAGAAAACAATGAAGGACTTTCGATCCTTGAAAACTTTCGATAAATAACAAGAGCATAAATTTTATAAACATAACTGAGATTAACCCACGTTCGATTTATTAAAAAAAAAACAAAAAAAACAAAAAAAAAAAACACTTACGTTCTTATCAATATAGTCAACCCAGAACCTAGCATGAGCTCTCTGGTAAGAATCTGAAGGCAGCAATGGATTTTTGTCACTCCAGACCTCATCAACGTACTGCATAATAATGGATGACTCGCAAACCGGCTTGCCATTATGGATGAGAACCGGAATCTTCTTGTGAATCGGGTTCATCTGCAGAAGCAAAGGGGTCTTATTAAACAAGTCCTCATCTCTGAACTCATACTCGACCCCTTTCTCTGCTAGTGCAATCCTGACTCTAATCCCAAACATGCTGGGCCAAGAATCCAGCAGAATCACCTCGTCCGCCATCGTAGCAAAAGCTTGCAGCTTAATTAATTAACCTGAAAATTTCAAATTTAGGAGGCCATGAAGTTGATGAAAGATGAACTAAGGGTAATTAGTGTGTATTTATTGTGAGGTTTTGTTTTAGTCTTGGTCTTTTTTTTTTTTGTATAAATATTTTGGGTTCACTTCATTTGGTCTTTCATATTGCAATAGAAAATAAGTAAAACGTATTCTTGCGCTAACTAAATATTTTAATTCATTTTAGTCTTTAAGAAAAAATAGTTTAGAATTCTTTAACAAAAAGATCCTTGTCGTTCAAGGCTGGACCGAAGGTTCAAAGTGTTTAGTAATTGGAGGGTTATTTAAATTGTTTTAGTCTTGGTCACCTTTGGCAGGCTCACAGGAAAGTATTTACAATTATTATTTAAATCTTTGGCCGGCTCACAGGAAAGTAACCCTTTTTCCTTCGTTTGTGGCGGCACAAAAACACTGATTTGCCAATTGAGTATGTTGAAAACTCAAAACTTTTTGGTGAGTTTTTTTAAATTGGTTGAAAAAGAAAAATGAGCCACATTTATTACTTTTGTTTTTCAAAATCGGCACCAAATTGTAAGCCGTAAAATATGACTTTTGACAATCATTCACCAAATGAAGAAAAATAAAAAATGATTAGCAAAATTTGTCGAATTGACAGATAGGAGAATTGACAAATTGCAAAGCGGATTGTGCAATAGTGCAACATTTTTTGCTATAAATAGAGATGCACTCTTCATTTGTAATGCATCCCAAAATTTGTTAAGTTTATAAGTTTCTAAGCTTTTGAGAGAAGTGTGTCTCGGGAATTTATTTTTCCTACAGAGTGAGAGAGTACTGCGTATATTTGGGTTTCTGGGAAGTAAGATTCGTTACTCAAATATTTGTACTCTATTAATTGTTAAATAAACAATTATTCTTTCTTGCCTACATGGATGTAGGTTTAATTACCGAACCACGTTAAATAATGTGTCCTTTATTTTTCTGTAATTATTTGGTGTGCTTGATTTCGCATTCCGCGCACAACAAGTGGTATCAGAGCCGACGGTTCGTACTTGGGAGATACAACACTGTTAACATATACGATACTATTCCCATATACTAAGCCTTTGTTCACATACCGTACTATTCACGAATACGGTGGAGACGACCATTTGTACTTGGGAGACAGTCTATTGTAAGTAGTGTGTATTTTTGCATGTCTAGTAAAGTTCTGTCAACAAGGCGATAAGAGCCTAAGGATTCTGGTTTTTAATTGGGATCGAGTTCCCGTCCAGTCTTCTAGGAACTTTCCTGGTGCATTTATTCACGCGAAATTAACATTATAGAGGCTATTTTTCTCTTGGAAATAGTTCGTTGAGAAAATGGTAGAAGGTGAAACTTCCAGAATTGGGGAGAGATCTACCAAGACTATTTCAGGAGACACTTCAGGAGGGAGGCGAGATTTGTCAAATTGCTATTCAACACCTGTTATAGGAGGTCAGAAGATCGATGTTGAAAAGTTTGATGGGAAAATCAACTTCGGCATATGGAGGCGCGAAGTTATGGATACTCTTATTTAAATCAATCTTGATGTTGTTTTGAAAAATAAAAGACACTTATATAATGAGGAAATTTGGGATCGTATAAATGAGAAAGCTTGTGGTCAGATCAGATCTTGTTTGACCAAAAAGGTGAAATACTTGGTGAAAGATGAGGAGTGTGCGATGACTTTGTGGCGTACATTGGAGGAGAAGTACCTGCTGAAAAGTCTTAAAAATCGTCTTCATGCAATGAGCCAAGTATATGGCTTTCGAATGAAACCTGGGATGTCAATGCACGATCATGTCTCAAGATTTGAAAAATTACTTGCTGATTTGAAGAATCTTGATGAAGATATTAAGAATAAAGTAAAGACTATGATTTTGTTACACTCAGTACCAGAGGAATATAGTCATTTTGTGACTACCTTGATATATGAGAAAAGCGTGATCATCTTCAAAGATTTTTGCACAGCATTGACTAACTTGGAGATTCGAAATAATGATAAAAAGCCTGAACGAGCATCGTCTGAAGCTTTGGTGAGCAAAGATTGGGCGATGGAGAAAAAGAAGAAGCGTGGTGAAAGAATTCTCAATCCAAATTGAGAAGCAGAAATATAGCTCGAGATGAGTGTGCCTTTTGTCATGAAAAGGGCCATTGGAGGAAAGATTGTCTGAATGCTCAAAAGAGAGATGGGAAGAAACCAGTAGTAGCAAACATGGCACGTAAAGATGAAGACTCTGATTATTCACTAAGTATTACTCCTACAGCATATGTGGCTAGTTCGAACGAGTAGATATTTGATACTGGAGCAACCTACCATTTGTGTCCTATTAAGGAATGGTTTACGGATTTTCGTAATCTTGAATCTAGTGCAGTTGTGATTGGGAATGATCACCTTGTCGCACAATCGGAATAGGAACAATTCGACTTAAAATATTTGATGGAATGGTCAGAAAACTGAAAGAGGTTAGATATGTTCTAGTTTTAAAGAAAAATCTAATTTCTATAGGTGCTCTAGAAGCTAAAGGCTATAAGGTTACCATTGAAGATGGCACAATGAAGTTTACAAATGGGGCTATAGTGATTCTGCAAGGAGTTCGACGTCATAATTTGTACTATTTAAGGGGAAGTACAACTGACAAAGCAAATGTTGCTGAGGCACACAGTGGCACCACCAAGCTATGGCATGTACGACTGGGATATACTGGGGAGAAGTCTTTGCAAACTCTGATGAGGCATGGACTCTTAAAAGATACCAAAACCTGTAAATTAAATTTCTGTGAGCATTGTGTAGTAGGCAAGAAAACAAGGGTCAAGTTTAGTACAGCTAATCACGATACTCGTGAGATCCTTGAATATGTTCACAGTGATGTATGAGGACCAACCAAGACTGCATCAATTGGTGGAAACCATTATTTTGTTACATTTGTTGATGATTTCTCTAGACGTTTGTGGGTGTACACCATGCAAGCAAAGGATGAGGTTCTAGAGATTTTCGTGAAATGGAAGAAACTGGTGGAGACTGTTGGCGGCGAGAAAGATCAAAGTATTACGTTCTGACAATGGGGGTGAATATACTTTTGATCCATTCTTGCAAGTATGCCAGAGTGAGGGCATCAAAAGACATTTCGCGGTAAGACATACTTCACAATAGAACGGCGTGGCTGAGCATATGAATTGTACTTTATTGGAGAAGGTACGATGTATGTTATTTAATGCTGATTTAGATAAAAAGTTTTGGGCTGAGGCTGTGAGCTATGCAAGTCACTTGATAAACCGGTTGCCTTCTACTTCAATTGGAGGTAAAACTCCTATGAAAATGTGGTCTGGAAAGCATGCATAAGACTATGATCATATCAAAGATGGTAAACTAGATCCTCGTGCTAGAAAAGCTATCTTTGTGAGATTCAAAGATGAAGTAAAAGGCTTTAGGCTTTGGGATCTTGAAGATAAAAAGTTTGTGTATAGCAGAGATGTCACGTTTGATGAAGCTTCAATGATGAAAGCTTCAAGTTCTCAGCAGGTGGAGAACAAGACCACAGAAGTATTGCAGCGGGTGGAGTTTGATACAACTCCATATGTACCAGTTAGTTCTACATCAGAGAAGGGTTCAACTATAGAGGTGACACCCAGAGTTGAAGAAGAGATTGTTTCTTTTGATGTCCCACAAAATGAAGAAACAACTAATGATGTAGATAATGATGATTCTATAGTAATAAGGAGGCCAAAAAGAGAGATAAAGAAACCTGGATGGCTTACTAAAGACATGGTAATAGCCTATGCACTTCCAATTATTGATGATGACATCCCCAACACTTTTGATAAAGCATTACGCAGCAGTGAAAGTGATCAGTGGAAGTTAGCTATGGAGGAAGTGATGAAATCTCTCCATCAAAACCAGACTTGAGAACTTGTGAAGTTACCAAAAGGGAAAAGGGTTATTGGCAATAAATGGGTCTACACCAAGAAGCAAGTATCTCCAAATCAAACAACTCCTCGATACAAGGCAAGGCTCGTTGCAAAAGGTTTTGTTCAAAAGGAAGGTATTGACTATAATCAAGTATTCTCTCCAGTTGTAAAGCATACTTCCATTCGTATCCTACTTGTCTTGATAGTTGAATATGAGTTAGAGTTGCCTCAATTGGATGTTAAGACGGCGTTCTTACATGGAGATTTGGAGGAAGAAATCTATATGACTCAACCTTGTGGTTTCGAAGTTACTAGAAAGGAGAATCGTGTGTGCAGATTGAGTAAATCTTTATACGGATTGAAACTAATTCTTCGAATGCGTTGAGTTTGGAGAATTTTGAACTACGGTTGGCTTGATCCCAGATTTTGGATACGTAGGAAGTCACAGAGATACAGCCAGTTTGGGGATGATGATCCGTTGGTAGTCGGCTCAAATTTGGACAAATCTTCACCGAGGTAGAGAATTGTTGAAAAGTCAAAGCTTTTGGTGAGTTTTTTCAAATTGGTTGAAAAAGAAAAGTGAGCCACATATATTGCTTTTGTTTTTCAAAATCGGTACCAAATTGCAAGCTGTAGAATATATGACTTTTGACAATCCTTCACCAAATGAAGAAAAATAAAAAATGATTAGCAAAATTTGTCAAATTGACAGATAGGAGAATTGATAAATTGCAAAGCGGATGGTGCAATAGTGCAACGTTTTTTGCTATAAATAGAGATGGATTCATTTGTAATACATCCCAAAATTTGTTAAGCTTATAAGTTTCTAAACTTTTGAGAGAAGTGTGTCTGGAGAATTTATTTTTCCTGCAGAGTGTAAGAGTACTGGGTATATTTGGGTTTCTAGGAAGTGAGATTCATTACTCAAATATTTGTACTCTAATAATTGTTAAATAAACAATTATTCTTTCTTTCCTCCGTGGATGTAGGTTTAATTACCGAACCACGTTAAATAATTGTGTCCTTTATTTTTCTGTAATTATTTGGTGCGCTTGATTCCGCATTCTGCGCACAACAGAGTAAACCGGCATTTTGTCATTGTTTCCGTCACCATTCTGTCACATTTTTTTTATCTGAATACCATTGCTAGTTAATAACTGCCAATTTCATGGCTATAACATCGACCTTTTATTAGATTGTGATTCGATTTTTGTGGTTTACTGGTTAAACCGCCATCATGTGGTTAGTTTCCATACACTTTCAGCAGCAGATACTTTAGCCAAATTACTGGGCTGGGCTAGGCCTGAAATATATATTAGCCTAGTCAACCCCTTAAAAAAATAATAATAACAATAAATTGTACTCTTATACACTTCTTCATTATTTAAGTTTCCGTTTAACCAAATGAAATTTTTTTTTTAATTAACATGGTGGTTTCTTTATTTGCATTTTAATTTACTTTTTACTACCACCACAAAATAATCCCGAGCGCGTTTGGCATCCGACATCTTCGGACCAAACAAATCCATTACTAGCCACTAGCAAATTTCGGGAAGGAAGCCACTTTAATAATAGAAGAAAAAGCCAATATGAAGTCAATAGTTACGCTTAAGTAAACAAAAAAAGTCGACTTATTTCTTTAAGGGTAGACAAATTTAGTTTTGATTCGAGTTATTGGGATTTTCGAGAATTCATTTCACGGATAATTTGATTTATTAGGGTTTAAATAATCAGCCCAAACCAAATTAATCTTAAATAAATTCAGTTAGGATCGAATTGAAAATTCGGATTATTAATTCAAATTGGGTGTTAATTTGAGTTACAACCAAAAATTCCACATTCAATTTAAAATTTATCCTAGATACTAAGTCAGTAAATAAAAAAAAAATGCAATAATCAAATTTAGCCTAATAGACTTCCAAATTACAAAGTCAATAACTGAACAATCCAAGCAAATACATACTAAGTAAATACCTTATTCAATGATTCACTATTGGTTTATGTTCTTCACAGTTTCTAAATAATAATATTCGATGACGAAGTAAACTCAAAAAAAAAAAAAATCAACTATATATGCAAAGTCTAAAATATTGCGAAATAATATTCTAAAAAAATACAAAATTTTGAGAAAATAAGGAAACGGGCAATTGGGTTTATTTGGATTTAGTTTAACCCGACCGTCGGGCAAGGCAGATTACGAAACAGCAAAAAAAAAAAAAAAAAGAAAAGAAAAGCATTCATAAATATTCTACATATATAATTTTGTCCACCATGACAGTGAATTTATCTTTCAAAATTACGACTCAAATCTATTAGCATAGAGAAAAATAACAATAAAATTTCCAATTTTATAACTAACTCTCGGAAACCTTATTTCAACCAATAATTGATGTGTTGAAGTCGTGTTATAGAAAGAACAAAAAGATGAATTGTCAAGATAAGATTTATAATTACAAGGGATGTAGACTTAAAAGATTTATAAAGGAGTGCCAATGCTCGAACTTTCGTTAAAAATCCAGTTGGATCCAACTTAGGCTTAACCCAACCCTACTGTTCAATATAGGAGCCTCAAAAAAAATTCTTGTCAAGCTGTTGAAGTCTTGTATTATATAATCAAAAATGACTCGAATCTTAGTCGCCAATCTCAATTATTATATGTTGTTCATTTATGGAATATGAAATTTATAACTGATAATATTCATATTTCACTATTCACTAGATATGTATTATATCGATTAAAACTTTATTATTAAGATCCCTAGCATTACTCTTATATAATATTTATAAATTAATGCATAAACTAACGCCAAACCAGGATTATCAGTAAAAAAAAAAATGATTCTAATTATATCGCTACAAAAACTTGTATAAATAAATTTGTACAAAATATTATGGTAAGAACGTTTTAAGATAAAATATAATGTCACAACACACTTCATACACATTTACTTGGACAAATTATTTGTTCTTATATCATTATTTAAGTTGTGATTGTATGTCCCACTATATGTCCGACAACGTGAGCACCGTTAGATACTTAAATTTTAATGATCTTTGATAGCCTTTTAATTATATTATGTTGTGCTCTGGTACCATGTTGTGCGCGAAATATAAAATCAAATACACTAAATAATTACAGAAAAATAAAGAATATAAGAATTTAACGTAGTTCAACAATTATGCCTACGTCCACAAGAGTATGAGAAAATAATTGTATTACTGATAATTATTTGAGTACAATATTTGAGTAAAGAAACTTACTTTTTAAAACTCAAATATATCTAATACTCTCACACACACTTGAAAGAAAAGAATCTCTCAACTGCTCACCCTGTTCAATTGTTCACTCTCAACAATTCTTCACTTGAATTGTTTCTATCAAATTTTAGGATGATATGAAATGAAGAAATGCCCTCTATTTACAGATTTCAAGCTTGCACTATTGCAGCTAACCTTTAATTGCATTTCAACAATTTTTGCCACCTCTAAATATGTTTCAACAATTTCGGCCACTGATTTGAAAAACTCTTTAACTTTATCCAAAAAATGTCTTGCATCCAAAAAAGTCTTCATAATTTTGCAAAAGTCTTCATGCCCTTTTTTATTTTAACAAATCTCCACCTTGACGAAAATTTTACTAAAATCTGAGCCAACTACTTGTAGACCATGATACTTCATTCCCAAAAGGGGCCACATCTTTGTGATTACCTACGTACCCAAAATCTAGGGTCAAGCCAACCGTAATTAAAAAATTTTTCCAAACTCAACACATTCGAAGATTTAAATTAGTTTGAAGTGATGTTGAAACTTAACTCCAGAAATCACTTTTGCCAATGTATCTAATGGGTTATATTTGGTATTGATCTTTTCAACAACACTCTTGATAACCTCTCTCACATAATTATGCTTCACATCTATGTGTTTTGTTCAAGCATGATATTTTGGTTCTTCGCCAAGAATATCACGCTTTTGGTTATCACAGAAGATCTTAATGTTCTCCTGGATTACTCCCAAATAACTTAATAAGCATTTCAACCAAATAACTTCCTTTATAGTTTTTGTTGCTGCCATGTACTCCGCTTCCATAGTGGAAATAGTAATTGTCGATTATGGAATCGGCCTCCAATTAATCGAACCTTCACATAGTCTGTTGTTAATTTTTGTTTGTCCAGGTCTTCGATAAAATCATAATCACAATACCCAACACATTGTTGATCACAATCCTTCTTGAATAATAATCCAACATGAACTATCCCATACAAATATTGGAGATCCACTTCACTTCAAGCTAATGGTTTTTGCCTGGATGGTGCATGTATCAGCTAATCATATTCACAACTTGAGATATGTCAGGCCTTATACACAACATAGCATATATAAGATTACCTTTAGCAGTAGCATATGGAACACGAGCCATTTAGTCGCACTCCTCTTGAAAAGTAGAACATGAAGAAGAGTTTAATGTAAAATGATGAGTTAGACGAGTACAAATTGGTTTAGTTTTATCATTCTTACAAAACATTTCTAGCACCTTTTTCAAATAAGACTTTTAAATCAACCATACGTTCCTATTCTTTCGATCTCTATGAATCTCTATCCCAAGGATTCTCTATGCAACACCCAATTCTTTCATCTTAAACTCAAAAGCTATTTGTTTCTTTAATATTTCAATCTCACCTCTATTCTTTGAAGTTATAAGCATATCATTGATATAAAGTAATAGATAGATAAAACTTTCATCTTGTAGTCTTATAAAGTAAACATAGTGATCGTGTTCACTTCTGGTGATTTTTTACCTTTTTCTAAACTAGTCAAATCTCTTGTGTTACTGCCTTGATAATTGTTTTAATCCATACAAAGATTTAATCAATATACGCGCATACTCCTTCCTAACAACTTTGAAACCACAAGGCTAACTCATATGGATTTCTTTCTTTAAATCTCCATATAAGAATCTTTGTCTTAACATCCAATTGAATCAACTCTAACTCATATTCAACTACCAAGGCAAGTAGGATAAAAAAGAAAGTATGTTTTACAATTGGTGAGAATACTTCATTGTAGTCAATACCTTCTTTATGAGCAAAACCTTTTGGTATGAGCATTTCTTTGTATCGAAGAGTTGTTTGATTTGGAAAACCTTGCTTCTTAGTGTAGACCTATTTTTTACTAAAAAACCTTTTCCTCATAGGTAACTCTATAAGTTTCTAAGTCTGATTTTGATGAAAAGACTTCATTTATTCTTCTATAGCTAACTTTAACTAACCACTTTCACTACTATATCTAGCTTCATTGAAATTATTGGGGATATCATTCTTTACATGATAACAAGCCAGACACTCAAATACACGAATAGAGTCATAGTCTTGTGCATGTTTTCCGGACCACATTTTTGAAATATTAACTAGGCAATGTATTAACTAGGGAAAAACTTTATACTAGGGTGCCGGTAAAACCAATATGGTGTTAAGGGCTTATCGTGCCAAATAATAATAACTTTATAAAGTGCCGGTATAAAGTGCCGGTAAATCACTTTCACACAAATCCAATCACCCATTTACATAATTAATTCTACATAAAATTAAAATCCACCTCCTCGTGGGATCGACACTCAACACCATTAATCTATTCTACAATAGATTCGTACGCTTGCGAGTTCAACAAAATATTAACTAGGCAAAAACTTGTTGTGCAAATTTTATTGAACAGTTTATGATGATGTAAACACTTTATGATCATTCGTCCTGCATGGAATTGCCTCTACCCATTTTGATACATAGTCAACAGTAACCAATATGTAATGATGGCCAAAAGAAGCGGGAAAGGGTCCCATGAAGTCGATACCCCACACATCAAAAATCTCAACCACTAAAATTGGATTTAGTGGCATCATGTTCCTTCGCGTAATGCTCCCCATTCGTTGACACCTATCACATGAAGAGAAAAAGTTGTAAGCATCTCGAAATATAGTTGGCCAATAAAAACCACATTGTAGAACTTTTGTCGCTGTTTTTTTAGCGCTGAAATGACCTCCACAAGCTTGTTCATGGCAGAACGAAAGGATGTTATGAAATTCATTCTCTGGGACACATCGTCGAATAATTTGATCCGCACAATACTTGAACAGATAGGGGTCATCGCAGAAAAAGTTCTTTATTTCCGCAAAGAATTTAGCCTTGTCCTGCTTAGCCCAATGCTCTGGAAGTTTACCTGTAACAAGATAATTAACGATATCAGCATACCAAGGTAATACTTCCACACTCATTAATTATTCATCTGGAAATGACCCATTCAATATTAAAGGTTCTGTTATTGTGTCAAAATGGAGACGAGAGAGATGGTCAGCCACAACATTTTCTGTCCCTTTCTTATCTTTGAACTCCAAGTCAAACTCCTGCAAAAGCAACACCCAACGAATTAATCTAGCTTTTGCATCTTTCTTTGTGAGAAGATATTTCAGAGCAGCATGATCGGTGAACACAATAATTTTACAACCAATGAGATAAGATCAAAATTTTTCTAATGCAAAGACTACTGCTAGCATCTCTTTTTCAGTAGTTGAATAGTTCAACTGTGCATCATTTAATGTCATACTAGCATAGTAAATAATATGGGGAATTCGATCTACTCTTTGTCCTAATACTGCTCCTACTGCATAATCAGATGCATCACACATGAGCTCAAATGGTAAGCTCCAGTTTGGTGGTTGAATGATGGGTGATGTTGTCAACAAATGCTTTAATTTTTCAAACGCCACAAGACATGAATCATTAAAGACAAAAGGTACATCCTTAGCAAGTAGATTGCATAAGGGTCTAGAAACTTTGCTAAAATCTTTAATAAAACGTCTATAAAAACCAGCATGCCCAAGGAAAGATCTTACTTCTTTGACTGATTTAGGCGGAGGAAGATTGGAAATGAGATCTACCTTGGCTTTGTCAACCTCAATACTTTTGCATGAAATGATGTGACCGAGAACTATACCTTACTTTACCATAAAATGGCACTTCTCCCAATTTAAGACCAAATTCTTCTCTATACATCTCTGCAAAACTTGTGTTAGATGATGTAAACATTGATCAAATGAGTCACCAAAGATAGAAAAATCATCCATAAAGACCTCAAGGAATCGTTCAACCATATCAGAAAAAATGCTTAACATAAAACGTTGAAATATAGCAGGTGCATTACATAATCCAAATGGCATCCTCCTATATGCAAAAGTGCCAAAAGGGCAAGTGAAAGTGGTTTTCTCTTGATCTTTTGGTGCTATGGGAATCTGATTGTATCTTGAGTAGCCATCTAGAAAGCAATAAAATTCATGGCCTGCTAATCTATCAAGCATTTGATCAATAAATGGTAAAGGAAAAGTGTCTTTACGTGTGACAGAATTTAATTTTCTATAATCAATGCATACACGCCATCCTGTAGTTACTCTAGTGGGTATCAATTCATTATCAGCATTGGCAACTACTGTGACTCCTGACTTTTTGGGGACCACTTGCACAGGACTGACCAATGAACTATCAGAAATGGGGTAGATGATACCTGCATCTAATAGTTTAAGGACTTCTGTTTTAACAACTTCATTCATATTAGGATTTAACCGTCGTTGCATTTCCGTAGTAGATTTAGCATTTTCATCAAGGTGAATGTAATGCATGCAGTCTACTGGGTTTATACCTTTTATGTCAGCTATGGTCCATCCTAATGCTCCTTTGTGCACTTTTAAAACATCCAACAACTTACATTTTTGTTCGTCATTTAGCGATGATGAGATGATTACTAGTAGAGTGCTTTCTTCTCCCAAGAACGCATATTCCAAAGTGGTGGGTAATGGTTTGAGCTCGTGTTTCGGTGGTGACTCTGATGATGGGATGATTTTCTTCTCTGATGGTGCTAGTTGTTCAACTCTTGACTTCCATTTATTAATGTCCATGGATGGCGCTGAGTCAAGTAAGGCGTTGACCTCATCGCCTGATCTGTCAACATCAAAATCCAAACCAAAGTAAGTTAAACATGTTTGTAAAGGGTCATCACTAAGGTTTGAAAAAAAAGTATCATCAACTAATGCTTCAATTAAATCCACATCAACAATTCCATCATTTGCATTGTGAGGTTGTTTCGCAATGTTAAAGATGTTGAGCTCCATGGTCATATTGCCAAAGGACAACTGCATATTTCCAGTTCTGCATTGAATGTGAGCATCCGCAGTTGCCAAGAAAGGTCGGCGTAGGATAATGGGGATGTGCTTCCTTGAATCCTGTATTAATGTTAAAGATGTTGAGCTCCATGGTCATATTGCCAAAGGACAACTGCATATTTCCAGTTCTGCATTGAATGTGAGCATCCGCAGTTGCCAAGAAAGGTCGGCCTAGGATAATGGGGATGTGCTCCCTTGAATCCTGTATTGGTTGAGTGTCAATTACAATGAAATCAACAGGAAAATAAAACTTGTCTACCTGTATAAGCACGTCCTCCACAATACCACGAGGTATTTTCGTAGACCGATCTGCAAGCTGTAACACCACTGGAGTTGGGTGTAATTCTCCCAATCTAAGTTTCACAAATACTGAGTAAGGCAAGAGATTAACACTAGCTCCTAAATCTAACAAAGCATTCTCAATTGTGTGGTTCCCTATACTACATGAAATAGTGGGGGAGCCTGGGTCTTTACATTTTAGAGGAATTTTGTGTTGGAGTATAGAACTAACATTTTGATTAAAAATGCCTTTTTCTGAACATGAATGTTTCTCTTTTTAGTACAAAGGTCTTTAAGAAACTTGGCATAAGATGGAACTTGTTTTATTGCTTCAAGTAAAGGGATGTTAACACTTACCTGTTTGAAGACTTCAAGAATCTCACCTGTGGATTTTCCCTTCTTTCCTTTAGCTAACCTCTGAGGAAATGGAGCTTTAGGAACGTATTCTCGTGGGTTGGTTTCTTCTTTCTCCTCCGGTGGTGAGTCTTCAACATTCACGGGTACAATTTGATTTTCTTTGGTCGCTGGCATCTCCACTTTGTTGTCGACTTCTTTTCCTTTTCGTAAGGTCATAACGGCTTTGACCTCTCCATGCTGTTGTGGTGAACCGGTACTTGCTTCATGTACTCCTTTAGGATTAGGCACTGGTTGACTTGGAAATTTACCTTTCTCAACAGTCATTGCCAAAGTCTGAACTGAAGAAGCAAGTTGTCCCACCATCTTCTCGAGGCTTGAAACTGATTGGGCTTGTGAGTTGAAGCCTGCTCTCATCTCATTCCGTAGTCCATCAATGGTGCGGTTTTGTTGCTCGATTGTAGATTGAGTAACATTCTTGAAATTTTGGAATGAATCCTCCCATGGTCTGGGTTGAGAGTAATTCTGGTTCTGATTGTATGGTCTAAATGGTGGCTGAGAGGCTTGAGGAACTTGAGGAATTGGTTGCATTGGTGGAGAGTGAAATTCTTTGGTCCATTCTGTTGGAATCCCTGAGACCATGAAAAATTGGGGTGGTCTCTCCATCCAGGGTTATATGTATTGGAGTATGGGTTATAATTTGATGGCTTCCTCATGACACCGATGGCATTGGCTTGATCTGAATACGACTCATGGTCATGTGGCTCTGTTGATTTGGCAGTTGTCAAAGATTCTATTTGTCGAGAAAGGCCTTCAACCATCTCTTTGACTTCTTTGATTCCCGAACCAGACTCGCCAATGTGAACCTCATTCACTCCTTTAATTCTTCTAGTATTCCTAAGAGATCGACTCCGTTGTTAGGAATTATCTGCTTGTCGCTGGAAGAAATCTCAAATCTCTGATGCACTTTTTGACATTAGCTCTCCTCCACTTATTGCCATTAGCCATTCTTGCACATTTGGCAATAATCCCTCCAAGAAGCATTGGCATTGGTGCCATTTCTCGTACCCATGATGTGGACACTTCAAAAGTAGCCCATTGAATCGCTCCCATGCTTCGAAAAACTGCTCGTCTTCTCTCTGTGTGAACTCTAAAATTTCCCTGCGAATAGCATTGGTTTTATGCACTGGGAAATATTTATTTAAAAATTTTGTTACCATTTGTTCCCATGTTGTAATGCTATTAGCAAGCAATGTATTGAACCATGAACGAGCTCTATCCTTTAAAGAAAATGAGAATAGTCTAAGTTTAACATCATCTTCTGAAAAATTCTCATATTTAAAGGTTTGATAAATTGTATGAAAATCATTCAGATGATTATATGGGTCCTCATTTTCTAATCCATAAAACGTTAGGAGACAATTTAGCACACTAGGTTTTAGCTCAAAACTCCTAGCAGCTACATTTGGGTATCTTATGCATGATGTGCTCAAATTAGCTAAGGGATTGAAGTACTCCTTAAATGGCCTCTCCTGTGGTTCTGGTTGTTGCAAATCCATTTCAATTTTTTCTTTAAGTGCGATGTGTTTGTGTGTGCGAAATGTTCTTTTTAATTCAAGGTCTATAGGTTCAAGATTAGGTAATAATGACCTACGACCATGCATGCAAAGAAAATAAAAATGAGAACAAAATAAATAAAAATAAAGAAGAAGGAGAAATTACGATACTAACCTTATTACTCTGTTACAACCTTTCTATAAAAGCAAAATACACTAAAACAAATACGTGAAATAAAATAAAAATAAATTAATGAGATAAATGAAAAATTACAAAGAAAAATAACTTGAAAATTAAATTGCAGAAATTTAAAGAAGAGAAAAAGAAATTCTTACCTAAAAATGTAGATTCGCTTTTTTTTTAATTAATTAAGAACAAAAATTACAAGGAAACAACTAAATTAATAATAATAATAACAATAATAATAATAATAATAATAATAATAATAATAATAATAATAATAATAATAATAATAATAATAATAATAATAATAATAATAATAAAATTATTTACAAAAAATTAATTCTACAAATCAAATCCACGAGAAGGTGGATTTTAATTTTATGTAGAATTAATTATGTAAATGGATGATTGGATTTGTGTGAAAGTGATTTAGATTATGCTGGAATTTAAATTGGATTGGCAGAAATAATTTAATTGGAAACTATTGAGATAAAGCACTTGGGTATCTGGATCCGTATCAACATGCACCATGGGCTAAATAATCCTTATTAATACCAATTAAATCATGAGGGGGGAATCCACACCTCATGAACCACGCTCTAATCAATATGGTGTTAAGGGCTTATCGTGTCAAATAATAATAACTTTATACTAGGGTGCCAGTAAAACCAGGGCGGTAACTAGACAAGATTATTATTATTTGTCGACGAAAAGTCAAAACCTCCACAGAAATTAGAGGGGAAGAGAAAATAAATTTACCAAATAAAACCCATGACACATGTTGAGACTTCACCTTCAACCCAAGCTTGAATGAAAATTAGCTACTCATTATTGAACTAGGGGTAAAATGGGAATTTTATTAAAATACATAGAAAATACAAGATGGAGAGAGAATTACAGAAAACTAAACTCAAAAATGGATTCAGGGGTGTCAAATTAGGGGGGGAGGCCCCCTTTTTGTAGATACATTGAGTGAATCATGACCATCGGATTAAAAATAGTTTGGACGCACAGGATTGAGCCACGTCATCAGTGAACAGTAATACGGTTTGACCACGGGTTTGACCACGCGGTTTGAACAGTAACACGGTTTGCACACGGTTTGAACGATGAAGTGATGCGAGCGAAAGTGTCGTGAAGCGATACCCATGAACAACGATGCAGTACATGTGAATAGTGCCATTTTTCCTTTTATACTCTTCTTAAGGTTTTCGACTGTCCTGAGTTCAAAAGTGACGTCCGTTTTGCTATCCGAAATCTCGTTCATTGTGAAATGACCATGATGCCCCTAAAATACACAAAATACTTGATTAAAACAAAACATATATAATTAAATAACAAGCGACTTAAATAAATAAAATTAGAGTTGTTAGTGAGACTTGAAGTGTAAAATGACGATTTTCTCCTTTATAAATATACACTTTCTAACACTCAACAATGATATTTTGGTTCTTCGCCAAGAATATCACACTTTTGGTTATCACAGAAGATCTTAATGTTCTCCTGGATTACTCCCAAATAACTTAATAAGCCTTTGAACCAAATAACTTCCTTTATAGTTTTTGTTGCTGCCATGTACTCCACTTCTATAGTGGAAATAGTAATTGTCGATTATGGAATCGGCCTCCAATTAATCGAACCTTCACATAGTCTGTTGTTAATTTTTGTTTGTCCAGGTCTTCGATAAAATCATAATCACAATACCCAACACATTGTTGATCACAATCCTTCTTGAATAATAATCCAACATGAACTATCCCATACAAATATTGGAGATCCACTTCACTTCAAGCTAATGGTTTTTGCCTGGATGGTGCATGTATCAGCTAATCATATTCACAACTTGAGATATGTCAGGCCTTATACACAACATAGCATATATAAGATTACCTTTAGCAGTAGCATATGGAACACGAGCCATTTAGTCGCACTCCTCTTGAAAAGTAGAACATGAAGAAGAGTTTAATGTAAAATGATGAGTTAGACGAGTACAAATTGGTTTAGTTTTATCATTCTTACAAAACATTTCTAGCACCTTTTTCAAATAAGACTTTTAAATCAACCATACGTTCTTATTCTTTCGATCTCTATGAATCTCTATCCCAATGATTCTCTATGCAACACCCAATTCTTTCATCTTAAACTCAGAAGCTAGCTGTTTCTTTAATATTTCAATCTCACCTCTATTCTTTGAAGTTATAAGCATATTATTGATATAAAGTAATAGATAGATAAAACTTTCATCTTGTAGTCTTATAAAGTAAACATAGTGATCGTGTTCACTTCTGGTGATTTTTTACCTTTTTCTAAACTAGTCAAATCTCTTGTGTTACTGCCTTGATAATTATTTTAATCCATACAAAGATTTAATCAATATACGCGCATACTCATTCCTAACAACTTTGAAACCACAAGGCTAACTCATATGGATTTCTTTCTTTAAATCTCCATATAAGAATACTGTCTTAACATCCAATTGAATCAACTCTAACTCTTATTCAACTACCAAGGCAAGTAGGATAAAAAAGAAAGTATGTTTTACAATTGGTGAGAATACTTCATTTTAGTCAATACCTTCTTTATGAGCAAAACCTTTTGGTATGAGCATTTCTTTGTATCGAAGAGTTGTTTGATTTGGAAAACCTTGCTTCTTAGTGTAGACCTATTTTTTACTAAAAAACCTTTTCCTCATAGGTAACTCTATAAGTTTCTAAATCTGATTTTGATGAAAAGACTTCATTTATTCTTCTATAGCTAACTTTAACTAACCACTTTCACTACTATATCTAGCTTCATTGAAATTATTGGGGATATCATTCTTTACATGATAACAAGCCAGACACTCAAATACACGAATGGAGTCATAGTCTTGTGCATGTCTTCCGGACCACATTTTTGAAATATTAACTAGGCAACCCAAGAGGGGAGGTGAATTGAGATTTTAAAACTTATGCAAAACAAACCACATAACAATTTAATCTAATACCTTAATGGAATCAAAAATAATAAATTCAATAAATCACAATGATTAGAGAGTAAGGGAAGAGAGAGCAAACACAATGATTTTTACGTGGTTCAATAATCCCTGCCTACATCCACCCCTCCAAGCTCACCCGGCTTGAGGATTTCACTATCCAAGCCTCCCAAGACTTCAAGTTCTTTACAATTGACTTTCAAGGTGTCAATGGACCTTTACAATCAAGAGATTATCTTTCCAATCTCTTCACCCCAAGTGTTTCTCACACTTGTACACTCACAATTTGATGAGAAATAAAAAATACAATAAATAACTCTCTTTTAGAGTGTCTATACAAATGATAGCTCAAAGAAGATTTAATCTATGATGATTTTCAAATTTGAAGCTCAATATGTGTTGTGTGCACTTGTTTATGCTTGCAAAGATTGCTCAAAAATAAATTAGATTTGAGTTTATATAGTTTGAGCTCAAAAACTAGCCGTTATGTATTTTTTGCTCACTGTCGGATTGCCGTTTTGACTAGTCAATATGATCGTTGGACTGAATTCAAATTGTCAGATCACCGTTATCCAAGATATCGGATTGTCATTAGTGTCCAGAGACTAATCTTTCAATTCTGTGAAATGTCGGTTAACCGTTATCTAGATGTCGAATCGCCGGTAGTGTCCACAGGCTAATCTTCAATTCTGTTCGATGTCGGTGAGCCGTTATCAAAATGTTGGATAACCGTTTTCTATAGTGACTGCTACAGTGAACTAATTTTTGTAAAATTACCGTTTAGCCCTAAAATTTTCTATAACTATGTAATGACTCAAAACTTTACAAAACTTGTCAAATAGGTCAATTTTCAGAATTTCTAAATAATACTTTATTAATCTCAAAACTTTCTGAAATTATGATATCACCCAAACTATGTGAAATTATGGAATGACCCAAAATATTTAAATATATTCAAATAGATCCAAATCTGAAATTCAAAACAATATTTATTTAAATACAAAGATAGCAAAACTCTTTTATTTTAGTCCATATCTTGAAAAACAATCTAATAACATAAAAATCATTTTCTTGTTATAAAAGCACAATATGTAAATATTTGTTCATCCAAAACATATGGTTTGTTATCATCAAAATTAACATTTATAACTCTATAGGCTAACAATTTTTGTTAAATTTTTTCCTCCAATTGCAGTAGAAGGCAATCAATCTATTAAGTGACTTGTATAGCTTATAACCATAACCCACAATTTTTTATTTAAACTAACATTAGATAATAAACACCATATTCTCTCCAGCAAAGTACAATTCGTATGTTCAGCCACACTATTATGTTGTGGAGTATATCTCATTGTGAAATGTCTTTATATACCCTCACTCTGGTATACTTGCAAAAACAAATCAGAAGTATGTTTACCCCCATTATCAAATCGTACTACTATGATATTTCTGCCAGTTTGAGTCTCCACTAGTTTCTTTAATTTCACGAAAATCTCTAGAACCTCATTCTTTGCTAGTGTGATGCACAACCACACACGTTTAGAAAAATCATCAACAAATGAAACAAAATAATGGCTTTCACTAAATGATGCAGTCTTGGTTTGACCCTCATGTATCGCTGTGAACATATTCAAGGACCTCACGAGTATCATGATTAGACGTATCAAACTTGACATTTTTTTTCCTGCCTATAACACAATGTTCATAGAACTTCATTTTATAGGTGTTGGTACCTTTTAAAAGTCCATGCTTCATCAAAGTTTATAGACAGTTTTCTCCAGTATATCCCAATCGTAGAGGCCATAGTTTAGTGTGTCATTATGCGCCTCAGAAACATTAGCTTCGTCAGTTGTACTTCCTTTTAAATAGTAAAATTTTTGATGCTGAACCCCTTACAAAATCACCATAGCCCTATATGTGAACTTCATTGTGTCATCTTTAATAGTAACCTTACAATCTTTAGCTTCCAAAGCACCTACAAAGATTAGATTTTTCTTTAATGCTAGAATATATCTTTCTTTTAGTTCTCTAACTATTCCATCGAACATCTTGAGCTGAATTTTTCCTATCTCTATCATTCAATAAAGTTGATCATTCATCAACATAATTGCACTAAATTTCGAATTATGAAAATCCTTAAATCATTCCCTCATGAGACACAAATGATTGGTTGTTCTGATATCAAGTATCTACTCACTTGAATTAGCCACATATGTTGTAGGTGTAATACTTAGTGAATAGTCAGAGTCTACATCTTTACGTGCTATATTTGCTGTTATTGGTTTCTTCTTATATATCTTCTAAGCCTTCGAACAATCTTTCCTCCAATGGCCCCTTTCAAGATAAAAGAGACACGTATCTCGAGCTACATTTCAGCTTCTCGATTTGGACCAAGAATTTTTTATACCCATTTCTTCTTTTTTTCCATCGTCCTTTCTCTGATTGACAAAGCTTCAGACATGCTCTTTTAGAATGTTTGTCATTATTTTGAATTTTCAAATTAGTCAATACTATACAGACATCTTTAAAAATGATTTACCATAAAATAAGGTAGTCTTAAAATGGCTATATTCTTCTCAAAGTGAGTGCAGTAAAATTATAGCCTTGACTTCATCCTTAATATTTTTATCAATACTTCTCAAATCTATTAGTAACTTCTCAAATCTTGAGATATGGTCATGCATTGACACCCTGTGCTTCATTCAAAAGCTATATACCTGCCTTGTTGCATGAAGACGATTTTCAAGACCTTTTGGTAAGTGCTACTCCTCCAATCTATGCCACAAGGTCATTGCACACTCCTCACCTTTTGCTGAATATTTCACCTCCTTAGTCAAGTAAGATCTGAATTGACCACCGACTTTCTCGTTCATAAAATCTCAAGTTTCTTCGTCATATAAGTGTCTTTTATTTTTTAGAGCAACGTCGAAATCAACTTGAATAATGGCATCTATAACTTCGCGCCTTCACATGTTGAAGTTGATTTTCCCATTAAATTATTCAACATCGATCTTCCAGCCTCTTATAACTGATGCTGAATGAAGATGTTATAAGTCTCACCTCCCACCTGAAGTGTCTCTTAGAATAGTCTAGGTAGATCTCTCCCCCACTTCTAGAAGTTTCACCTATTATTTTCTCAATAAACTATTTCTACCGAAGAGATCAGTATATATGAAAATAATACATTATGAAAGTTCTCAAAAAAGACTAGAGGGGTCACATCGATCCCACTTAAAACTCAGATTCCTTGGGTTCTTATCGTCTTTATAATAGAATTTTCCTAAACATGCACAAATCTACACCATTGCACAAGCTACTGATCCTCCCCAGTACAACCTGTTGGCTCCAGCCTATTTGAGAATAGTAACATATATGTGAATAATATTGTATACATAAATAGTACCGTATGTGTGAACAGTACCATCTACACTAAGTATGAACCGTCGACTCTGATACCACTTGGTGTGTGCAAAATGAAAATCAAACACACCAAATAATCATAGAAAAATATAGGAGACATGAATTTGACGTGATTCGACAATTATGCTCACATCTATGAGAGCAAGAGAAAATAATTGTATTACTAATAATTATTTAAATACAATATTTGAGTAAAGAAATCTCACTTCTTAAACTCCAAATACACTTAGTATTTGCGCGCGCTAAAAAAAAAAAAGAGTCTTTTAATTGCTCACTCTCAATAATTTGTCACTTGAATTGTTTTTCTCAAAATTTAGGGTGAAATAAAATTAAAAAAAAAATTACCTTCAAGCTTGCACTATTGCACCTAACCCTTTAATTGCATTTCAACAATTTCGACCACCTCCAAATACATTTCAACAATTTCAGCCATTGATTTGCAAAACTCTTTAATATTATCCAAAAAAAAGTGTTGCATCCAACAAGTCTTCATAATTTTACAAAAGTCTTCATGCCCTATTTGATTTTAACATATTAATGGTAAATCGATATCGAAGGGTAAATTAGTCATGAGACTTCACAATTGAATAAAAAATAATTTAAGAGAAATGATTTTAACTCATAAAGGGTGGTAGATTGACGCCACAGAATATTCCCAAGAGAAAAATAAAATAGTAATAGACAAAATTCATTGTTCTAGTTTATTTTGAAGGGAAAATGACAAAGCATCTGTCGCAAGGAGAGATACAACCAAACTCACTACAACAAACCTGCACGATACAAATGCAAGTATTATAAGCGAAACCCAAAATTAAGTCATCAACCACCTGAGAATAGTAGGCAGCACGATTGTGCTGCTTTGACTTTTCTCATGTTCTAGCTATATCCCTTTCCTCTACTCAATTCTAAATTTTCCCCTCAACACTGAAACAAATTCAAACACGTTTTTCTCATCAGGAAGTGCATTGGCAACAGTCTCCCTCTGCAAGCATCTCTTCACCCAAGCAATGAATTTGGGGCACTCAGCCTCAACGCTGAACTTTCCAAATGTCTCATACGAATAAAAGCAACAATAGTACGGGATCAAACACAAATCCACATACCCTAAGTAGTCTCCTCTGAAAAAAGGCTTATCTCCAAGCTCTCCTTCCAAGGTCTTCAGAACTTCAATGAACTCCTTCTTTGCTGCCTCCTGTTCTTCTTCCTTTGTGGCCCATGTCTTCCTCGAAGTATTGTACATCTACAATTTACTTTTAATATTGTATCAAAAAGCTTCTTTGTAATATACAAAATTTAGCACTTTTAGCTTCCATCTTAAGACAACAATATCAAAGCCGATGGGTGCAAGTCTTACAGAGACAAAATAAAGGACTGAATTTATGTTTTCTTAATAGTATGCATATTTTATGATAAACTCAAGTTTATGACTTTTCCATTTTGATCATAATGTAAACATACTAAATATGATTGCCGAAACATACGTAATATGCTCATAGAAATTAAATGCGGAAAATTAGAATCTAACCTCCAGCCATTGATGTATCCGTATGTGATTGTTACTTTCGGATTTTGATGCTTCTGTAGCCTCAGTAATCAAAACCAGATGGTGTAGTTTTTTGTTTTTCTTTTATGATTACTAGCTGCAGGGACCAAAATTGTTTCCACCATCTCTTTATATTAGGTCATTTTTCCATCAAAAAACTCAAGTGATGGTAGTTATCTTGTTATCATAACTAATTGTTGGCTCCAAACGTGGCATATGTTTCTCCAAATGGAAAAAGGAAACGTGTGGAATATTAGGCCAAAACCTTAGTGGAATGTTAGGCTAAAACCGGTACAGCTAGGTGTCCAACATTCTCCCACTTGGGCTAAACATTTCACTTGATTTGATATTTACATATTCAATTCGTTAGACTTAAAAGGAAAATAATACATGAATCATGGCGATAATTCCTCTAAGAATGAATATTATCTTCCATGTATTACAATGCATCATTTTTCTTAAATCCAGCCACTTATGATAACTTAGCTTTATGAATAAACCCCATGTTTATTCTTGGTCCAATAAAATTGATATTTTCTCAATATAAATGAATGTGCACCTAAAGATGAAAAAACATCACTATAAATAAAAACCAAGAGTTTCATTTATATTACATTGCATATACAATGAAAATTACATGATGGAACCAAGTCCCATTCGGTCTACATGATCCTTAAATTTCTGTGGTGGCATGCCTTTAGTTAAAGGATCAGCAATCATCAATTCAGTGGTAACGTGTTCAATGACCACTTTCTTTTCTTTAACATGTTCTCTTATGGCTAAATATTTAATGTCGATATGTTTACTTCGACTTCCGCTTTTGTTATTGTTAGCCATGAAAACTGCAGCTAAATTGTCACAAAATATCTTCAATGGCTTAGAGATTCAATCCACAATTCTAAGCCCATATATGAAACTCTTTAACCATACACCATGCGAGGTAGCCTCAAAACAAGAAACGAACTCAACCTCTATAGTAGAAGTAGCAGTCAAAGTCTGCTTTGTACTTCTCCAAGATATAGCTCCACTGGCGAGTATAAAAATATATACAGATGTTGATTTTCGTGAATCAACACAGCCAGCGAAGTCTGAATCGGAGTAGCCAATTACTTCCAAAGTATCAGTCCGTCTAAACATAAGCATAATCTTTGGTCCCTTGAAGGTACCTCATTACTTTCTTTGCAGCTTTCCAGTGGTCTAAACCTGGATTACTCTGATATCTTCCCAAGATTCCAACAGCAAATGCTATGTCAGGTCTTGTACAGACTTGAGCATACATCAAGCTTCCAACAGCAGATGCATATGGAATATTTTTCTTTTGTTCCCTTTCAAAATCATTTTTGGGACATTGGTTCAAATTGAACTTGTCACCCTTCACAATGGGAGCTATACTAGGTGAACAATTTTTCATCTGAAATCTCTCCAAGACCTTATTGACATAAGTTTCTTGAGACAGACCTAAAATTCTCTGTAATCTGTCTCTATAGATCTTAATGCCTATGACATAAGATGCATCACCCATATCTTTCATGTCAAAATTCTCAGAGAGAAATTGTTTTACTTCACAAAGCAACCCTTTATCATTGGATGCAAGTAAAATATCATCCACATATAGAATAAGGAAACAAATATTACTCTCACTGACCTTTTGGTATATACATTAATCCATAAGGTTCTCCACAAATCCAAATGAAGAGATAACATCATGGAATTTTAAATACCACTGACGGGAGGCTTGTTTTAATCCATATATGGATTTCTTAAGCTTGCAAACCAAATGCTCACCATCACTAGAGGAAAATCCTTCTGGTTGTTTCATATAAACCTCTTCCTCTAGATCTCCATTAAGAAAAGTTGTTTTCACATCCATTTGATGCAGTTCCAAATCAAAATTTTCAATTAATGCCATAATGATACGAAAAGAATCTTTCTTTGATACAGGAGAAAAAGTCTCCTTATAATCGATTCCTTCTATCTGAGTGAATCCTTTAGCAACGAGTCTTTCTTTATATCTTTCAATGTTGCCTAATGAGTCCTTTTTTGTCTTAAAGACCCATTTACATCCTATGGCTTTTACACCATTAGGCAACTCAGCAAGATCCCAGACTCTGTTGGATGACATAGAATTCATCTCTTCCTTCATGGCATTATACCAAAAATATGATTCTCTGGAATTCATGGCTTGTGAAACAGATTCAGGATCATTTTCGGCTCTAATATTATAGTTAGATTCTTGTAGATACACTTTATAATCACTAGAAATTGCTGGTTTCTTTATTCTAGTAGATCTTCTTCATGTTGGACCAACATTCTCCTGAGGAGTATGCTGTTCAACTGGTTGCCCAAGAATTTCAGGTAATTCCTGAATAGACTGATCTACCGGATTATTATTAGCAACTTGTGGAACTTCAACAATTGGTTGCACAACACTTGTTTGAACTTGAGGAGTGTTGTGAATAACAAACAATCTATCACTTGAGGTAGAAGGTTGAGCATCTGAATGATCCTTCTCAAAAACAATATTCTGAGATCGATCGCTCCCACCGATCAAGTCATTTTCAAGAAATTTAGCATTTCTTGATTCCACAATTCTAGTGCTGTGAGATGGACAATAAAACCTGTACCCTTTAGACCTCTCAGCATATCCAATGAAATACCCACTAATGGTCCTTGGGTCCAACTTCTTTTCTTGTGGATTGTAGATTCTCACTTTAGACGGGCATCCCCAAACATGTATATGTCACAAACTCGGTTTCCAACCTTTCCATAACTCAAATGGCGTTTTAGAAACTGCTTTGGTTGGAACTCGATTTAATATATACGTAGCCGTCTTAAGAGCTTCAGTCCACAAAGATTTAGGAAGATTAGAGGCACTAAGCATACTGCGCACCATGTCTAGTAAAGTTCGGTTTCTTCTTTCTGCTACACCATTCTGGTCTGGAGAACCAGGCATAGTGTATTGGGCAACAATCCCATGCTGTTGAAGAAACTTCGCAAATGGACCGGGTGCTTGCCCATTCTCTGTGTATCGACCATAATATTCCCCACCTCTATCTGTTCTCACGATTTTAATTTGCTTTCCATATTGTTTCTCTACTTCTGCCTTAAATACCTTAAAAGCATCTAATGCTTCACCTTTATGATTAAGTAAGTAGAGATACATGTATCATGAGTAATCATCTATAAAAGAGATGAAGTATTTCTGACCATACGAGTCCATGTCTGGACTGCAAATGTCTGAATGTATGATCTCTAATATTTCTGAGCTCCTCTGAGCACTTTTATTTCTCTTGTTGGTCTGCTTTCCCTTTATGCAGTCCACACAAGTATCAAAATTAGTAAACTCTAAAGTATCAAGTACTCCATCATTTACTAATCTTTTGATTCGTTCTATGGAGATATGACCGAGTCTCCGATGCCACAAAAAAAAGAGGAATTTTCTTTTATAACACACCGTTTAATACCAGCATGAACATGCATTGAAGTATAAGAAGTATTGTTTTGCAAATTAAGACGAAAAAGACCATCAGACAATGTACCATTCCCAACAAGTGCAGATTTATAATATACATTACAAAACTTGTTTGAAATATTAAAGGAAAAACCGAGTAGTACAAGTTTTGAAACTGAAACCAAATTTCTAGAAAAACTTGGAATATAAAATGTCTTTTCTAAAATTAAAACAAACCACTACTCAAAATCAAACTGCATGTTCCGATTGCCTCCACATGTGAACGCATCTTATTACCAGAAAAGATGCTCTGTTCACTTCTCACTGGCTTCCTTAGGTTTTGCAAACCCTGCAAGGTATTTGTTACATGGATTGTAGAACCAAAGTCAATCCACCATGTGTTATGATTAACATCAACCATATTAGATTCATAACAAACAAAAGAGATTGATTTACCTTTCTTTTCAAGCCATTTCTGAAATTTGAGACAATCCTTCTTCATGTGTCCTTTCTTTTTACAGAAAAAACACTTAGATTGTTTTTTAATTTCTTCCTGCGGAGGTATTTTACCTTTCCCTTTCTTTTTGGCTTGAAACTTATTCTTTCTTTGTGTTACAGTGTATGCACTTTCACCAACTTCCATTATTAGTCTCCCTTCCTCTTGAACACACATGGTCATTAATTCATTAATTGACCATTTATCCTTATGCGTGTTATATGAAATTTTGAAGGGTCCATACTGTTGTGGAAGTGTATTCAGTATGTAATGCACAAGAAAGGTTTCAGACATATCAACCTCAAGAAGCTTCAACTGAGCCGTAATGTCCCTCATCTGCATGATGTGTTCACGCACACCTCTAACATTAGTGAGCTTCATAGATGAGAACTTTATTATTAGGGTGCTTGCAAGTGCCTTATCCGAACTCACAAATTGTTCATCAATTGCCTTCAGTAATGCCCGGACATCATTATGCTAATCGACCGAACCACGAATAGCAACAGAGATTTTGGTCTTTATGAACATCACACTAAGGCGATTAGATCGCTCCCATTTGTCATAAAGAGCAATATCTATTTCAGTGCTGTTATCATCAATAAGTGGTTCGTCTTTCCGAATAGCATAATCAATATCCATCCACCCCAAATGCAAAAGAATTCTCTCCTTCCAAACTTTATAATTATTCACAACACTCCTCAAGTTCAAACAAGTGTTGTGCAACCAATTGTTGAAGTTCCACAAGTTGCTAATAATAATCCGGTAGATCAGCCTATTCATGAATTACCTGAAACTCTTGAGCAACCAGTTGAACAACATACTCCTCAGGAGAATGTTAGTCCAACATTAAGAAGATCTACTAGAATAAAGAAACCAGCAATTTCTAGTGATTATAAAGTGTATTTACAAGAATCTGACTATAATATTGGAGCCGAAAATGATCCTGAATCTGTTTCACAAGCCATGAATTCCAGAGAATCATATTTTTGGTGTAATGCCATGAAGGAAGAGATGAATTCTATGTCATTCAACAGAGTCTGGGATCTAGTTGAGTTGCCTGATAGTGTAAAAGCCATAGAATGTAAATGGGTCTTTAAGACAAAGAAAGACTCATTAGGCAACATTGAAAGATATAAAGCAAGGCGCGTTGCTAAAGGATTCACTCAGATAGAAGGAATCGATTACAAGGAGACTTTTTCTCCTGTATCGAAGAAAGATTCCTTTCGCATCATTATGGCATTAGTTGCAAATTTTGATTTGGAACTGCATCAAATGGATGTGAAAACAGCTTTTCTTAATGGAGATCTAGAGGAAGAGGTTTATATGAAACAACCAGAAGGATTTTCCTCTAGTAATGGTGAGCATTTGGTCTGCAAGCTTAATAAATCCATATATGGATTAAAACAAGCCTCCCGTCAGTGGTATTTAAAATTCCATGATGTTATCTCTTCATTTTGATTTGTGGAGAGCCTTAGGGATCAATGTATATACCAAAAGGTCAGTGGGAGTAATATTTGTTTCCTTATTCTATATGTGGATGATATTTTCCTTGCAACCAATGATAAATGGTTGCTTTGTGAAGTAAAACAATTTCTCTCTGAGAATTTTGACATGAAGGATATGGGTGATGCATCTTATGTCATAGGCATTAAGATCCATAGAGACAGATTACAGGGAATTTTAGGTCTGTCTCAAAAAACTTATGTCAATAAGGTCTTGGAGAGATTTCAGATGAAAAATTGTTCACCTAGTGTAGCTCCTATTGTGAAGGGTGACAAGTTCAATTTGAACCAATGTCCCAAAAATGATTTTGAAAGGGAACGAATGAAAAATATTCCATATGCATCTGCTGTTGGAAGCTTGATGTATGATACCCACTAATGGTCCTTGGGTCCAACTTCTTTTCTGATTGTTACTTTGCGATTTTATATATGATATAAAATATGATAAATTAAATGTGATATTCCTGAGTTAAATGGTGATAATTATAAAGTTTGGAAGGAGAGAATTCTTCTGCATTTGGGGTGGATGGATATTGATTATGCTATTCGGAAAGACGAACCACTTATTGATGATAACAGTACTGAAGTAGATATTGCTCTTTATGACAAATGGGAGCGATCTAATCACCTCAGTGTGATGTTCATAAAGACTAAAATCTCTGCTGCTATTCGTGGTTCGGTCGATTAGCATAATGATGTCCAGGCATTACTGAAGGCAATTGATGAACAATTTGTGACTTCGGATAAGGCACTTACAAGCACCCTAATAATGAAGTTCTCATCTATGAAGCTCATTAATGTTAAAGGTGTGTGTGAGCACATCATGCAGATGAGGGAGATTGCGGCTCAGTTGAAGCTTCTTGAGGTTGATATGTCTGAAACCTTTCTTGTGCATTACATACTGAATACACTTCCACAGCAGTATGGACCCTTCAAAATTTCATATAACACGCATAAGGATAAATGGTCAATTAATGAATTAATGACCATGTGTGTTCAAGAGGAAATGAGACTAATAATGGAAGTTGGTGAAAGTGCATACACTGTAACACAAGGAAAGAATAAGTTTCAAGCCAAAAAGAAAGGGAAAGGTAAAATACCTCCGCAGGAAGAAATTAAAAAACAATCTAAGTGTTTTTTCTGTAAAAAGAAAGGACACATGAAGAAGGATTGTCTCAAATTTCAGAAATAGCTTGAAAAGAAAGGTAAATCAATCTCTTTTGTTTGTTATGAATCTAATATGGTTGATGTTAATCATAACACATGGTGGATTGACTCTGGTTCTACAATCCATGTAACAAATACCTTGCAGGGTTTGCAAAACCTAAGGAAGCCAGTGAGAAGTGAACAGGGCATCTTTGCTGGTAATAAGATGCGTTCACATGTGGAGGCAATCAGAACATGCAGTTTGATTTTGAGTAGTGGTTTTGTTTTAATTTTAGAAAAGACATTTTATGTTCCAAGTTATATGTAAAATTATATATTAAGTATTAAACGACATGTCATATTTGCAGTTACCTATTAAACGACAATCGGTTACTTGTGGATGCCATGTCGTTTTATTTAAGGATATACAAATTTTGTCTTCCTTATGTTGTATGCGATGACATGTCCTCCGCTTGTTTTATTTATGAATGACTTGTCATCTACTTTCGTAAATGTTAAATGACATGTCACTTTATTCCGGCTCAACTTTGTGAATTTAAGCGTTCAGAACATAAATTTAAGGTATTTTTGTTATATTTGACTTCTGGAAATACTGTAAACATGTAAATATCAATGTGATGATGTCATATTAAAATTTGTATGCATTATTTTGATTTAATAGTTGATGCATGCAATTTTGATAAAATAAAATAAAATAATGTCAAGTGATCTAATATGATTTTTATTAATTAGGGAGTGGCCACAGCATCCTTAATTATGTAAAATTATATATTAAGTATTTTTAGATCACATATAATTTAATGACATTAATTGTGATTAAACATATTTAATATAAAATGTCTTTTCTAAAATTAAAACAACACCTCTACTGTAAGCATACATAAGTATGATTTCCGAAACATACGTAATATGCTCATAGAAATTAAATGCAGAAAATTAGAATCTACCCTCCAGCCATTGATGTATCTATGTGTAATTGTAGCAGTCAAAGTCTGCTTTGTACTTCTCCAAGATATAGCTCCACTGGCGAGCATAAAAATATATCCAGATGTTGATTTTCGTGAATCAACACAGCCAGCAAAGTCTGAATCGGAGTAGCCAATTACTTCCAAAGTATCAGTCCGTCTAAATATAAGCATAATCTTTGGTCCCTTGAAGGTACCTCATTACTTTCTTTGCAGCTTTCCAGTGGTCTAAACCTGGATTACTCTAATATCTTCCCAAGATTCCAACAGCAAATGCTATGTCAGGTCTTGTACAGACTTGAGCATACATCAAGCTTCCAACAGCAGATGCATATGGAATACATTATATTAAATATGTTTAATCACAATTAATGTCATTAAATTATATGTGATCTAAAAATACTTAATATATAATTTTACATAATTAAGGATGCTGTGGCCACTCCCTAATTAATAAAAATCATATTAGATCACTTGACATTATTTTATTTTATTTTATTTTATCAAAATTGCATGCATCAACTATTAAATCAAAATAATGAATACAAATTTTAATATGACATCATCACATTGATATTTACATTTGTACAATATTTCCAGAAGTCAAATATAACAAAAATACCTTAAATTTATGTTCTGAAGGTTTAAATTCACAAAGTTGAGCCGGAATAAAGTGACATGTCATTTAACATTTACGAAAGTAGATGACAAGTCATTCATAAATAAAACAAGCGGAGGACATGTCATCGCATACAACATAAGGAAGACAGAATTTTTATGTCCTTAAATAAAACGACATGGCATCCACAAGTAACCGACTGTCGTTTAATAGGTAACTGAAACTATGACATGTCGTTTAGTTCATCTATAGTAACCGACATGTCATCCAAGTTCGTCTTCAACCTCCAGCCGGGTCTTATTGTTCATATTTGAACCAGAATGACCCGTTTTACAGACCCGACTCTCTTTATGATTTACCAACACCAAATTAAATGATTCAAACCATATAAATGTCAGGAATCGATTTCCTAATGATTTGAAACACTCATAATCATAATAGCATGTAAAAATAAATAATTTTAAGTTTACAAAATAAATTCGGATATTTTCACATATATCACCAAAAACAGAACACATCAAGACAGAGGTTTAACATGCTCTGATACCAACTGTAAACATACTAAATATGATTGCCGAAACATACGTAATATGCTCATAGAAATTAAATGCGGAAAATTAGAATCTAACCTCCAGCCATTGATGTATCCGTGTGTGATTGTTACTTTCGGATTTTGATGCTTCTGTAGCCTCAGTAATCAAAACCAGATGGTGTAGTTTTTTGTTTTTCTTTTATGATTACTAGCTGCAGGGACCAAAATTGTTTCCACCATGTCTTTATATTGAGTCATTTTTCCATCAAAAAACTCAAGTGATGGTAGTTATCTTGTTATCATAATAACTAACTGTTGGCTCCAAACGTGGCATATGTTTCTCCAAATGGCAAAAGGAAACGTGTGGAATGTTAGGCCAAAACCTTAATGGAATGTTAGGCCAAAACCGGTACAGCTAGGTGTCCAACACATAATTCATTGCTCCTCACCATTGGCCTTGACATTTTTTTCTGAATTTACATCATAGTCTACTCAGGTTTATGATATTTGTATTATAGCCCCGTCGAATCAAAATCCTGATATGCCACAGCTTACATCAACAATATGGATCATTTTTTTTTTGTTATAAAAAAAAAACCCAGAACAGAATTCTCATAGACATTAAGTTAATTACTTTAGTTTAATCTGAAAGCTTCAGCTTCTATATAAGTTAATTACTTTAGTTTAGTTAAGAGACCAATTAGATCTGAAGCAGAAACAGAATTCTCAACTTGAAATTGATTATTTTAATCTGAAAGTTTCAGCTTCTATATAAGTTAAATACTTTAGTTTAGTTAAGAGACCAATTAGATCTGAAAGAGAAACTGAATTCTCATAAATATCTATCAGAAAATCAACAAGTTACCTTCTTGTCAATAAAATCGACCCAGAACCTCTCTTGAGCTCTTTGGTAACGATCGTAGGGAAGCAATGAAGCCTTGTCCTTCCGGACTTCATCAATTTACTTAACAATGATGGATGACTCATAGACCGATTTGCCATTATGGATAAGAACCGGGATCTTCTTATGGACCGGATTCATCTGCAGAAGCAGCGGGCTCTTGTTGAACAAGTCCTGTTCTTTGTACTCAGACTTGACGCCTTTCTTTGCCAGAGCAATCTTGATCCTTATCTCAAACATACTGGCCCAGAAATCCAATAGAATCACTTCGTCCGCCATTGTTACAGAACCTTACTGAGGATTAAGGGCGAGTGAGTGAATAAATAACGATTAGTATCGAAAAGTTAGGTTTTATGAGTGTGTGTATTTATAGCGTAAAGTTTGCTCCAGGTCGTTTGACATGCATACGTGCTATGAACAAAACCCGGTGACAACTAATTTGTGTTGCTTTTTATTTTTCTAGAAATATTTAATCCATTAGTTATATAAATACTTGGATCATTATTGATATTTAACATAATTTTAATTTAATTATTTTTCCTTATAAAAAAAGTCAAATTGCTCAAAACATGTGCTTTTAAATCATAAATTTAAACAACTAATGAGAATTTAATTAGTTAATTCGACAAAAATAGCTGCATGCTAAATTCAAATTTTTATCAAATACTTGGCAATTGCCAGTCCAGCTGCCTAACAACTTAAACAAATAAGGCCTTACATTAATCTAGGTAGATTTCTAATTATATTATTGTAAAAAAATAATAATAAAAATAATTGGTATTTGAAGAATTTTGGTACATTTAAAAATTAGTTTCAAATAATCTAACTTATTTATTTATTATCTACTTTATTGGCACTGAATTTAAATCTACGTAATCAAAATAAATGATACATTTTCTGTTTTATTTGAACGTTATATTCACAAATACTATTTAGGCCTATTTGAAACTGCTAGGCTGGCCGACAGTTCTTAATGGGACCTTAGAAAGATGAATGTATAAAAAGAATATTTCTGAAATTTTTTATTCTGTTGTTAAAAAGAATTTATGTTCACATTTATTCAAAATTTGTTTTCTGAAATTTTTTATTCTGTTGTTAAAAAGAATTCATGTTCACATTTATTCAAAATTTAGACAAATTGAGTTGAAGTGCAATTATTAGTGTTCTTGCTAGTCTTATTAATTAATTAATTATAATTTTTTTTGTATAAAAATAATATGGCATTGTTGTCGAGGGAGAAGGAATACTCCTTGTGAGAACAAGATATTTTAACCCTTTCGAACCAGTTTTCTCTTTTTTTTTTTTTTTTTGGTTCTGGAAACCAAGAAGAAAATATTAGAAAGCTTTCTTGTAATAATATTGTCTTCATTTTTTTTAATCAAAATCAACAATTTTATGTTTGGTTGAGCTGGACCAAACATAAAATTGGTTAAATAATAATCATTTATGGTTAGGGTTCTAACGATCATGTAGAAAATTCTTTGGGGAAATTATAGCTCATTTGATCCAGTTATTGGACTGTTTTAGACAGCACCAATTTAGCCATCAGCTACGGAAAGAGATTTGATTTCATTTCAGATTTTCAATGTCATATTTCCATTTTATTTTCTTATTTATTTATTTGGAAACCAGAAGGTAAGCAGAATATTTTATACGCAATATGTGTGAAATCTCAACGACTCAAATAACCTTGTATTTGTGTCAAAAGAGCAATCTACCTTACGGTTTCTATATATATCTATAGAAACCGTAATTTATTTTTAAATTAAGCTTGTATTTGTGTCAAAAGAGCAATCTATCTTACCGTTTCTATATACCCACTAAAACTCGTCCTATTCAAATGAATATGGAATTAGAAAAATATTGTAAAGAAGAAATCAAAGATTTAGAGACCAAATGACTCATTATTAAATCAAGATCCCCATGGTCTTGTGCCGCTTTTTATGTTAATAAAAATTCATTTATTGGAATTTTTAACAATAAGTCTGGACCTTACCAAGGACTCGAACCCGCGACCTGGCTCTGATACCATAAGTACCTGGCCAGTCTTTGCTGGAAATCTCACAGGCGTCTGGACCTTACCAAGGACTCGAACCCGCGACCTGGCTCTGATACCATAAGGCGCTTACCATCACACCAAAAGTTTAAGCTGTTAGTGGAGGTGCTACTTTAATCTTATAAGCACCATCCCCAGGCCACGTGTGCACGGTTTGAACCCTTAGATTTAGGTTACGGTGGAATATTAAAACAAATTGAGAATAATAAAGAACAAGTAGTACAATATGTTTCTTTCCATTGGAATGAATGCCAGAAAAATTATTCTACTATTAAAAAAGAAATTTTATCTATTGTTTTATGCATCTCAAAATTTCAAAGTGATTTACTAAATCAAAAATTTTTACTCAGAATTGATTGTAAAGCAGCAAAACATGTTTTGGAAAAAGATGTTCAAAATATTGCTTCAAAACAATAATTCTTTGAAATTCTGAGGGTGCATTTTTCAAGCCAAAGGGCATAACTGTCCATTCATATTGGCCAAATGGAACAGTGAAAGCCGTTTTATAACGGTCTTTAGGATGAATTTGGATTTGCCAAAAACCCGACTTCATATCAAATTTTGAAAATATGAACGCAGAATGGAGTTTTTGGAGTAAATCTTTTTTATTAGGTATGGGATACCTAATCCATTTTAAAGTTTTATTAAGGGGTTTGTAATTTATTACTAGTCTTGGTGTTCCTCTTTCTATTTCATAATTTTTATTAACATAAAAAGCGGCACAAGACCATGGGGATCTTGATTTAACAATGAGTCCTTTGGTCTCTAAATCTTTGATTTCTTCTTTACAATGTTTTTCTAATTCCATATTCATTTGAATGGGACGAGCTTTAGTGGGTATTTGTTTTTCGTCAAAAGAATTTTCATATGGTAAATCCACCAAATGTTGTTTTCTGTTCCAAAACGCAGTTGGTAAATCAGCACATATTTCTTTTTCAATTAATAATTTAAATTCAGAAATTTTTCTTTGTGTAAAATCATTTTTCAATTGATTCTCTATTCTTTGTAGGTTTAAATCCTTTTGTAAAAAAGTTCGATTAACCTGTTTTGATTTAAGCAAAACATTTATTCGGTTCTGGTGAACAGAATTGGCTTTTATAATATTTAAATTTATGGTTTTAAGTTTTTCTATAAAAGAGAATTTTAATTTTTTTTTCTGCTTTGAAGGATATACTGTCATAATTAACCGTATAAGGAGTAATGAGATTTATAAAAGGTGTTCCTAAAATAACAATATGATGAATATCATTTGTTTAAAAGAAAGTAGTTTTAAATTCAAAACCACTGTTAATAACAAATGCTTCTACTTTAGAATGGATGTTCAATTTTGAATTATTGGCGGCAGAAAGTTTTTCTTTTGTTTTTTCTTTGAATTTATCAGGAACAAAAATTTCTTTAATACAATTTAAATCAGCGCTAGTGTCAAATAATGCTATGGTGTCCATTTCAAGTTCTTTGGAAAAAACTAAGGTAATCTTTATTAAATATTTTCTTGTGGTAATTTGATTTAAAACAAAAAGAAAATCATTGGGTACAGATTCAATGTTTTCAAGTTGTAAATCAATTTCTTTTTCACCATCTGAATTCGATTCTTTATCAGAACTATCTTCTAATTGTTTTTTCAATAAAAGTTGGATAGTATCTGAGTCACTTTTCTGTTTTTCTTTTAACTCTTTAATCTCAAGTTTAATTTCTTTAATTTCCTTTTGGAGATCTTGAATATTCGGAACTATTTTCTTTGTTTTATTTTTTTCCAAGATTTTTGTGAGATCATATGTATTCTTTTTAATGATTGGAGTTTTAGAGGTTTCTGCTTTATCTAAGGTTTTTAAAAGTTCATCAAGATATTCTTTTTGAAGGGTTGGATCAGAAATATGTTTAACTAGTTCAAGAAAAGTTTCTTGGTCTTTTGTTAAAACATTGATTTCATGGTGTTCTGAACCAGAGTCATCATCACTTGTGATAGATGTCTCTGAATCAATTAGCTCATCAATTTGTAACGGATCACTGTCTCCAGATAAGGAGAAATCTGAGTCAGAGTCAGAAGACTCAATCATAAGAGAGGCTATTTTGGAGAGTATGTCATCATCAAGACTAAGCTCGTGGAGCTTTCTGCTCATTCTACAGAACTTTGCAGTGTGACCTTTTTGTCCACATTTAAAACATGTGGCTTCTTTGTAATTAAAATGGGCTTTTTGTTTGGGCTTGAATTCTTTCTTTTTAGAGAAGCGTTTTTTATAAGACTTCGAAGGTTTCTTATAAAAGGTTTCTCTAGGTTCCTGGAAAGGTTTTCTATATTTTTTAGACTTGTAATGTTTTTTGTAAGGTTTTGTAGAACACTTACCATTACAATCTTTAGAAGTAGAAGTTTTAAAGGGGTCATAGTTGAATTGTTTACAGAAGCTTCCTAATTCTTGCTTAGACTTTCTAAGCTCCCATTTAAGTCGTTTCTGTAGTTTCAAATCTTGACAAATCTTTAAACCTTCCTTATTGACAAAACTGACAAGTTCACCATTGGTTAACTCATCATAAGGAATGCGATTGTCATACAAGGTTTTAATGGAATTTCTAACCTTTTCTCCTAAGAGGGTAGGTAAACCAGCGAGAAATTTTTCTTTCCAAGTTATGTGGTTTGCATCATCTCTTAAGAATAACCTGGTAAAGAAAGTAGTTTTGTAGTTTTGAAATTCACTAAGTTTTCTACATCTTAGATTATGTAGAAGCTCAGCATTTTTATCTCTGAGGTGAGAGGGGTCACCTATGAAATGAAGGGATATAGTCAAAATCAAGGTAGCGACTGCATCTTGAATTGGACTATTGAATTCATCCAGAATGGGGGTTCTATCCTCATCTGTTTGAATAGAGTTTAAAATATCTAATTGCTGCTGATTGGTAAGAAGATGATCTTAAATCAAGATCCCCATGGTCTTGTGCCGCTTTTTATGTTAATAAAAATTCTGAAATAGAAAGAGGAACACCAAGACTAGTAATAAACTACAAACCCCTTAATAAAACTTTAAAATGGATTAGGTATCCCATACCTAATAAAAAATAACCATGAGTGAGATTTTTTTAGGGTTTTGAATAAAGAATGTGTTAAACCAGACTTGTTGATAATCCCAATAGGAATAGGTCACACAATGAGGCAGACACATTTGAAAATTGACGGGGAATCTTTTTTGGGTGTAGAGATGATCATTCCACTGTTTTGGGTTCAAGACATTTAAAATAGTAGCAGTGGAATAGGCAGGTTCTTTATGGGCTTCACCGAGAAAGAAATGTTTAAATTTTACTGACTCAGTGACTTCAAGAATGGATTCATAGTAAGATTGAGGTTTTGTTAAATCCCATGGTTTAAAAAACCATCCAGGGGGGAAAAACTTTGAAATTTTTTGAAATGGGTCAGAATGGTAAAATCCTTCTTCCACAGTCAAAATGTTTTGGAAGTAGGTTTTATCAAACCAATCCGAGGTTTTCTTTGAAAGCTTTGATTGTGAAAGAACAATCTGGGAGGATGAACTTTCACCAGAAAGAATAACTTTTTGAGAAGAGGATTTTGTAGTAATTTCTTTAGAAACAGGGTTTTCTTTTGGAGAAATTTGGCTTTGTGAAAAACTTTGTAGAGCAAGTAAAAAATCAGGGGAATTAGAAATGGATTTCATCCATTCATTTACCTAATCCTGAGAGGCAAGGGTTGTAACTCTTGATTCATCATCTTCAATCATGTCAATCCAAGATCTGATCGGCATGGCTGATGATAATAATTTTTCTTTAGGGGGAGAAGAGGCTTTGGAAAGTGTCTGGGACACAGGGTCTTTGAGGATCCCTTTCCCTTTATCTTTTGTCTTTTTGGGAGACATTATCTGTTTTGAAGAAACTCTCTGGTTAGAAAATCAGGGAGTGAATTTGTATCGCCTTTAATAAATTCAATATCAAAATCAAAAATGCTCAAAATAGCTTGCCATCTAGCAAAAATTTGATGGCAAAAGCTTTTGGAGAAATTTGTTTAATTCCAAAATTAACTAATGGTTGTTAAAATCAATAGATCAACATAAAAATTTGTTTAAATTTTTTTAATTCCAAAACCCTGTTTCTAACCCCAGAACTCATAAAAATTTTATTAAGGTAAATTTATTTTTCTTAAAGTATGTGTTGCTTTCCCTTTTTAAAATTGCCTGTTAAAAACAACCATTAGTTAATTTTTCCTGAAATAACTATCGTCTTAGATCCTTTTCCTTATGGTATCAGAAAATCATTTATGGTCAGCAAAACAAATTTTTGCTAGATGGCAAGCTATTTTGAGCATTTCCCCCCAATGCTCAAACACAGAATTTTATAAATCAGCACCATCCCCAGACCACGTGTGCACAGTTTGAACCCTTAGCTCCCTTCCCCTCCCAAACCGGGTTAACGGGGGACCCTTAGCTGGTGGGACCCACGCACCTGGGCCCACAGTACCTGGCCAGTAACTGACAAGTTCACCATAGGTTAACTCATCATAAGGAATGCGATTGTCATACAAGGTTTTAATGGAATTTCTAACCTTTTCTCCCATAAGGCGCTTACTATCACACCAAAAGCTTAAGCTGTTAGTGGAGGCGCTATTTTAATCTTATAAGCACCATCCCCAGACCACGTGTGCACGGTTTGAACCCTTAGCTCCCTTCCCCCCCCCAAATCGGGTTAACGGGGGACCCTTAGCTGGTGGGACCCACGCACCTGGGCCCACTGTACCTGGCCAGTCTTTGCTGGAAATCTCGCAGGCGTCTAGACCTTACCAAGGACTCGAACCCATGACCTGGCTCTGATACCATGTAGATCTACTCTGGATCAATCCTTATTTAAAGCTTCTATATATATATATATATATATATATATATATATATATATATATATATATATATATATCAGTTTATCACTAAAATTTGTTGCCAATTGCTTTTCTTAACTTCAAATTTTAATTTCTTTCATTTTACCATCAATGGAAAAAAAAATAGCAGGATTTTTAATAGAAATTAGGGAAATTGACATCTATACTCTCACAATTTGAGCAAATGGTCAACCAAGCCCCAAGTTTTTAAAATGAGATATCAAGACTCTCATTTAACCATTATGTACTTTATCTTTATTATCTAAAAAAATTGACTTTAAAGTTTTTATAAATATAAATATTATATAAATAATATAATCTATGTGGTAGACTAAAAATATCAAAATATTTTAATAAATTTAAATATGTGAATTATTATATTTATTTTAATAATTTGTTTCTATTTATTGTAGGATTTTAAATAAACATTTACATTAAGTACATTTTGCAATTAAAAAGAAAGTCACATACTAATAATGCTAAAATTATTATTTTACATAATATCTAATAGACTATAAAATATTAAAATATTTGTAAATATTGAAATTATTTTAAAATGTATATATTATCACATTTAATTTAATGTTGTTATAATACATTAGAGTTTATTTTTTCATGATAATAGAGATAAAGGATATTATAGTCAAAAGAAGGTCTTGGTGCTCATTTTTCGAGACTTGGGGGTGTAATGACCGTTTTTGCAAATTTTTAAGAGTGCACATATCTTTTTCCCTAAAAATTATAGTAAAATTTTATTTTCCCTAAAATGTACAGGTATAAATTTACCACTGAATTTAAAAAGTATAAAATTAATTACACACAAAGAAATAAAACTTTTATCAATTAATTATTTTGAATATAAATATTATACTAGTTTTGATTTAAGGATCCCTCATTGGCCCCAAGATGTTGGTCTCCAATCAGAAAAGTAAATACTTCTAGAAGCTTCTAGCCCAGTTGGACCATAAAACTCAGTAGCCTAAGCGGTATTATTAAACTAAACAAAGCAACAAGCAATGAAATCAAAAATAGATAAAGCACCTAAACTATAAGATAAGTCAGCCTCCCTAAACCCCACAAGTGTATGACAAGCCCATGCAAAAATCTTGATTAAGATATATCAGATTCTACCAAATATACAAAATGAAACCTAACCATGACCTCCATTCCATATCATCCACACTAACAATCCACCACTCTCCTCTAAAAAAAGAATTTTAATAAATAATCAAAAATAACACTAAGACTAAAGGTCAAGTTGGTAATTTTTCTTATCCCCCACACACAAGTACAAAACTCACCCCAAAAATAAAGAACCTTGGATGTTGGAACAAATTTCTTAAAATATCCTTATAACATCAGTAATTTCTTAGTAACATTTATCATTTAGTCGTAAAATAATAAAAACTAAAACATTAGATATTAAAAATAATTATCAGAGAAAGTTAATTGTAGAATAATTTAGAAAAAAAATTAATTAATAAAATGATAATGTCCAAAAAAAAACTTATAATTTAATATCAAGCCTATCGTCACGCAGCTTTATTTAAAGGTTTGAGTCCCCACCTTTTGCCAGGACTCGCCTTTCTAATTCCACCTTATTGAAGAGTAAATATGTCGTCCACAAATATAAAAAGAATAAATACAATTTAATATCGGGGACATCGGACGATTACATAAAGATTAAAAAAAGGGACAACTAAAAAGAGAGAGAGAGAGAGAACGAATCCACTAATTTATTAGCATACTTGAACCAACTTTTTTCTTTTATTCGCCAAAATTCTTAATAAATTTGAACTTTTCATGGGATTCTTGCTCTTTCTCCTAGGTCAATAACTTTCCGCTCACCGAGCACGAAAGGATCAAGAAAAACAAGTCGCGGGGGTAAGGACATCGGACAAAATCAATTGTCCTTTATTGCAGTTTATTTAGAAGGGAAAATGACAAAAGCATCTTCGAGGAAGAGATACTCAACCCAATAAAAATAGTCACACCATACCAATCATACCAATACAAGTAAGCCAAACACAATCAACCCCCTTAGATTAGCCAAAGAAAACTTGTAGAAATAAATTTGTGGAAAATAATGTGATGGAAAGGTTAGGCTGAAAAGTAATAACTGCAAATGAAAATAATTATAAACTATCCAAATAATTATCTCCAATATCCAATCAATTTCTGCACGTGATAACATTTTATATAACCATTATCAACGTTGTGAACTTTGTGTGTGATCACAACACCTTAAGATAACAGTAGGGGACAAAATTAATTGTCCTTTATTGGAGCTTACTTTACAAGGGAAACACAACAAATCCGAATACAAACACACAATAGGAAAACAACTATTATAAGCCAAACCAACATCAACCACCTAAAGAATAAGCAGGCAGCACGATTCTCAGCTCCTAGGTATGTCCCTTTTTCTCTCTACTCCAATCCTAAATTTTTCCTCATCCCTGAAGCATGTTCAAGCACTTTCTTCTCATCAGGCAGTGCCTTGGCAATAGTCTCCCTCTGCAAGCATCTCTTCACCCAAGCTTCAAACTTCGGGCACTCATCAACGCCGAACTTTCCAAATGTCTCATACGTGTAATAGAATGGGATCAAACTCAAATCCACATACCCAAGATTGTCTCCTCCAAAGAAAGGCTTGTCTCCAAGCTGCCCTTCTAAGGTCTTCAAAGCTTCAAAGAACTCCTTCTTAGCTGCCTCCTGCTCTTCTCCCCTTGTGGTCCATGTCTTCGTTGAAGCATGGTACATCTGCAATTTACTTTCAATATTTGTATCAGAAAATCTGGCTGAAAATGGATAAAATTTAACACATTCAGGTTCCTCATCCCTTTCAAGACGACAAAATCAGCAACAGGTAGGTTACAGTCTTGCAGCCCGCTGTAAAACTATGTACAGGCCAAAAATCATCCAAAAAAATAAAGGAGTGAGCTGAATTCTAAGCATATTTTAAGATTTTCACCTAAAATTTCAGCTTAATCGCTTGTTTCTCTTTAATTATTATTTTCAAGACAAAAGATTCTACTATCTCAAAAATATAGAACTCCCAAATATCCAGCTATTCCTTTAAGAAAAAAAATCTATAAACTCACACACCCACTAAAGCTGAAACCAAGAGATAAACATTAAGAAGGCCACTACTTACTACGCTTACTACTGAAACTAGACTTTAACTGCAAATATTCAGCCTACTCCAGTTTATAGTACTCTAGCTATGATCCTCATCGTTGGCCCCTTCACTGATCTTATGCTACAACTACAACCTACTAAAGTTTATAATATCTGCATCATAGTCCTGTAAAAACCAAAATCTTCAACTCTGTAGGGGACATATTTTCCCCCTACGTTCAATGCAAACCCGCTTTATTTGTAATCAAACAACAAATCCATGATATCTACTCGACAATGAAGTATTTTAATAACAAAATTTCGGCTTCTATTTTAATAAAATTACAATTAAATCTAAAATTGAAAAAATACCCATAAACATACTTCAGAAAATCAACAACTAAGTTACCTTCTTGTCAATGAAATCTACCCAGAACCTAGCTTGAGCTCTCTGGTAAGGATCAGAGGGAAGCAATGGAGCCTTGTCCTTCCACACTTCATCAATGTACTGAACAATGATGGATGACTCACAGACCGGTCTGCCGTTGTGGATGAGAACCGGGATCTTCTTGTGAACCGGGTTCATCTGCAGAAGGAGGGGGCTCTTGTTCTTCAAGTCCTCTTCCTTGTACTCATACTTGACGCCTTTCTCCGCCAGAGCAATCCTGACCCTCATCCCGAACATGCTGGGCCAGAAATCCAACAGAATCACTTCGTCCGCCATTATTACAGAAGCTTACTAAGAATCAACAGTGAATAAATGAAAAGACACGATGAACACACCGAAAGGCGAAGTTACAAGAGTGTATATTTATAGCGAAAAGTTTGCGCCAAGTCGGTTTGGACATAGCCAATGCTTGAGATGACCGTACGTGGCTAACGTGTGGAATGAGTCAACTATGACATACAGCCTACTTTTTCAACTTGAACAACCGGTATTTTTACCGGTTGTTCATTAAATAATTTTTAAATTTTGTTTTTAATGCTTTAAAAATTTTAATAAAATGAAAAGAAATAATGAAAATTTGAAATCATAAACATAAAAATTTATTAAATGAGAAAAATATTTTTAAAATTTTTTAACGTAAATAAATGTTAAAAAAATTATAAAACAATTATATTCCAATTCTTTTGGTTAAATATCATTTTAATGGGTAGATATTTCAAGTCTATTTTGCATGTCCCTAATTTTGGTTAGTCTTTCTCATTTCTTGGTTCATCTATTTCAACTTTTCAATCCACTAATTTTGTGTTTAATATTCCTACTAAATTTGTTAAATAACAATATTTTGGGTTAATTAAATTACAAGTAAATTTGCGTTCTCGTAAGATAGTTCTTAATCTTAGTTAAACTTTCTCCCTTATTGGTACAAGAGTTTCAACTAATAAATTGACTAACTTTGTATTGAATGTTCCCATTATTTAGGTGAAATTTCAATTATTTGGGTTAAATATCAAACTACTTTATAGCATTTAATTTGTGGTTGGATTTGTATCAAAATTTGGATAATTTTTCTCAATTATAGGTTAATATATTTCAACTTTTCAGTCCATTAATTTTGCGTTTATTGTTTCTACTAAAATCATTAAAAATCAATATTTTGGGTTACATTCCAATTAAATTTCATTTCTCATCGGAATAATTCCTTATTTTAGTTAAACTTTCTCCATTATGGGTTCATGTATTTCAACTAATAATTTTAATGATTTTATATTGAATATTCCCATTATCGAGGTAAGATTCAAATAATTTGGGTTAGATACCGATTTTACTTTGTAAAATTTTATTTTTGGTTCTATTGTTTCTTGATTTTGGTTAATGTTTCTCAACTATAGATTTATATATTTCAACTTTTTAATTCACTAGTTTTATATTTGGTGCTCCAGCTGAAATCTTTTAATACCAATATTTTGGGTCAAATTCTAAGTATATTTCATTTCTTGTTGGATAATTTTCTTGATTTTAGTTAAACTTTTCCCTCATATGGGTTCATTTATTTGAACTAATAATTCCACTAGTTTTGTGTTGAGTGTTCCTATTATCTAGTTAAGATTCCAATAATTTGGATTAAATACTAAATTTACTTTGTAAAATTTTATTTTTGGTTGGATTAATCCCTAATTTTGGTTTTATCTTTCTCAATTATAGGTTTATATATTTCAACTTTTTAATCCATCAGTTTTGTGTTTAATATTTCTACTAAATTCGTTAAGTACTAATATTTTGAGTTAAATTACAAGTAAATTTTATTTCTTGTTGGGCGAGTTTCTATTTTTGGTTAAACTTTCTCCTTTATTGGTACATGAGTTTCAACTAATAATTTTACTAGTATTTTGTTGAATATTTTGATTATTTATGTGAGATTTTAATAAATTGGGTTATATACTATATTTACTTTTTAGATTTTATATATGATCAGATTAGTGCCATATTTTGGTTAAACTTTCTTACTTATGGATTCAAATATTTCAGTTAATTAGTTCACTGCTTTTGTGTTTCAAGTTACCAGTGCCTACGTTAAGTTTCAACATTATTGGTTAAATTTCAAGTTGATATTATAAAATTCAAAGTAAACTTTTATTACGAAAACAAATAATATTATTAAGGTGAATTTCATTTTACTCCTCTTATTTTAGTAAATATTAACTTAATGTATTAAAATTTCACTATTGTAACCCCTGTTCAATTTTCTATAAACTACAATCAACATTGTAAGTTAAAAAATTAGGAGCTTACCTAATCTAATTATGTTGGAACCTTTTTTTTTTCTCTTTTCGATCTCCTTGACTTCATGAGATTTCTTAAATTCAATTTATTTATACTTGAACTTTTGATCTTTATAGATATGTCTATTTTATTAATTCAAATTAGTTGTACTCATTTTCTTTCCAAAATAAATTCTTTAATATCTCATCACTTCTACCAAAATTTCATTTTTAACAATTGCATATGCAATTTGTACTGCCCAAATTTTTAATTTTCAAATGTTTGTCATAATATAAATTATTTATTTATTTATTATATGATTATCTCAAGAATAGTGAAAATTAGTTTTATATTGAAAATTTCAGATTTTCAAATTAGTATTTACTTTGAATTCAAATCAACCGAGTCGCCATTTATTTATCTTTAATTAATGCTTCAAGCACGGTAAATGCAATTCAAATTAAACAATATTTTTTATTAAAAAAACACATTGGAAAATTAATGCAATAAAAAAATATATTAAAACATTAATTTTGCTTCCTAAATTGAGTATTGAAAGGAAATTTTTGTCTTGTAGGTAAATTCAACATTATAATTTAACAATAATGTTGGCTGCTATTTTAAAACTATTTATTTATAGCTTCAAATTGCAATCGTTTTTTATAAGTCATAAAAATTAAATTTATTTAACAATATACTTATATAGTTGGATACGTAATTTATGCCTTATATGATGTTGCCTTAGTTTTAATTGTTATATTTTAGTGATAGTTTTATTGTATACTAGTAGTGTAATAAATTTGTAATAATTGATTATACATCATATTTTACATTGATTACTACACGAATTATATAATATCTATTTATAAGTGAGTATTACTCAAATTAATGTATTATACTTTAAAATTTTAATTATCATACTTAAATCATTTAATCACATATGCAGTTAAGTATAAATTATGAAAAGGTTACTTCCCAAAATTTGGGAAAATGATCATGTAGATTCCTGAGTTTTCATTAAGAGACACTAAGACCCCTTTTGACTTTATTAATTCAAAAAAAAATTGACACTAGTATTTTATAATAAGTAATAATATATTATTAAAATAAATGTAAGAATATATGCATTTTAAAATAATTCAATACATAAAAAATGTTTTAATACTTTACAATCTTATATTATATTAAACTAAATTTTTTAATAAATAGAAACAATATTAAAATAAATATTTAAAAATTGAAATTATTTTCAATAGTGTATAAAATTTTTTAATATTATTAATACATGAGATATATTTTATTAATTATCAAATCTATTTAAGCTAAAGATTTATTTAAAATTTTTATAACAAATACAAATATATAATTAAATAAATATCATAATTTACATTTTAAAAATTATTTTATATATTAAAAATATTTTAATATTATTAATTTACTAGACAAATTAAATTATTTAAATTCTATTTTTATTTATTAAAAAATTTAAAGTCAAATTTTTTTGAATTAATAAAGTCAAATTGTATTATAACCAAAGGGGTCTTGGTGTCTCTCAGTGAAAATATGAGAGTCTACATGATCATTTTCCCAAATCTCAAGGGCGTAGATATCATTTTCCTTAAATTATTCAATTCTAGGTGTTGCACTAAAATTATAGTTGTTTAATTATATTGTTAATTTAGTTCAGGGTACTATACAATGTCAACAACAATTATTGTAAAAATACCTAAAAAATTATGCTTTATATTATTAAAATTTTAATTTTTAACAAATTATCTCTCGTTGACTTGACTGAGCGGTTTTCAAGCGGGGTTAAAAAATAAAATCAGATTATACACACTATAGAAAAACACATTCAATTAGACTATATATATAAACATTATTAAAAATTTTATTATTACAAAAAATAATATCATATAGACTATCCGAACATTTCATAAAAAATATCATAAATTGAATTTAGTTTAATCATAATAATAATGACTATAATGATAGTTATTAACAATATGAAAAAACAAAGATTATCGTCTATTGTTTAGAAAAATTAAAAATCCTCTCATGTTTTTAAATAGGTTCAAACTCTCTTGCAATTCTAACAATGTTGGCTTTATGTATCATTGTACTATTCTAGCATAGTCTTGATGTTAGCCATAAAATTTAAATATTTTTAGAATATAAAAAGATGAAATGACTTATATAGCCCTAATGACTTATGTATCATTGTACTATTCTACACATAGTCTTGATGTTAGCCATAAAATTTAAATATTTTTAGAATATAAAAAAGGTGAAATGACTTATATATATAACACCAAATGTTATTCCAATTTAAATGAATAATTTACAACTATCAAGGATATTTACAACATTTTCCCTATCTGTAATTTTTCTCTATAATTTACAATTCATTATAAAATAAAATTTGACCATTAAGGGTATATAAGTTATTTTACTTTATTTGTATTTTCAAAATATTTAAATTTTATGGATAATATTAAGACTAGGGTTAGAATAATAAAATATTATATATAACTAACGCTGCTATAACTTTGGGTGAGCAGTAGGAGGTAATTCTCATTTTCCCTTAACTACCATTAACTATAGTACTAGTAATAACACTAGATCAAATATGTTACATAATGGAGCAAAAAAATATATTAAACAAAGTATGCAATAATTTAATTAATTTGTGATAAATTTATATGAAGTAATTTGTGTAAGAGAATCTTTGTTAGTATAATCCAAATATCAATTATATGGTACAATATACATGCCTTGTATATAGTGCAGATTTATATCACTAATATTAGTAACTAGTTCAACCAATATTGAGAATAATAATATTTGATGATTAATTAGGATATTTAGTACTATGAATAATTATAATTATTTGAAAACTATCCAATAGTTAGATGGAAAATAAGAAAAAATATATTTCATTTACACTAATATAATCATATAAATATTATTCTCATTAATATAGACATTACATGTTTCAAAGTAATTTTTTCAGCCGTAAGAAAATGTAAAATTTTCACGTTGAGAAGGGGATCTTTGATATTTTTCTAATTTAAATGGATTATTTTGATATTTAGATAAAATTGGTGTAGCTATGTGATAATTACTCCTGATATTTGCCAGTTTCCCACTTCCAATTCTTTCGTTCGGTAGCAGGTTTCGCGCGTAAAATATCAAAGCCGTTGGATTGTTTATAAGAGCAATCCAACGGGCAATAAGTTTTAAAATAAAAAGTGCTGTATGGCATGCAGCGGCTGTATTACATGGGGACGCCTAATATGTGGTCTCTTTTCTCTTCATGTTCAAAATAATAAATAAAAAATAAAGTGATGTTATAAAACATTCCAGGTTCTTCCATCTCCAGCATAAGTCATTGCTTCCGTCACAATCGCGCAAGCACGCAACTACATTTGTTTTGGATAAAACCACTTAGGCTTTTGGGGTTAGAGTCCCTCTCTCACAAACATAAAAAAAAAAATTTGAGTTCTCATAAATGTATTATAAGGGTTTAATTTAAAATTTTTTTTAGAGTCTTAGAGTTTGAGTAAAGGTAATCTTTCTCTCAGAAAGAAAGTTGATGTCCCTCAAATATTTGAGAGGGTTAAAAATCTGAGCGGTGTCATATCCAAAATTAATGTAAATGGGTATCAGTATCTATATGATTGTAAATATCATAAGTAATAGTCTCCTAAAAAAACAAAAAAATTATTTTAAATAAAAGATAGTCATCTCAAATTTTATTGTAATTGATATGTTATTCATTAAATATTGATAATTTTTCATAATAATTATATCATCTTATTCATTAATTGTTGAATGTCATATTAATTGAGAAAGTTTTTGGGACAAAAATTTAGGTTGTGTAGTATTATATATTTTTTCATAATATTTTCTTTAATAAGGAGGGCAACAACCATTTCATGAAATTTAGATGGTAATTTAAAGATTAATTTGATAATAAAATAATTTTTAAAAATATTTATTATTAGTTCTATTATAAAAATAATCAATTATGAATAGAATCAACTCACATTTATTTTTTTTAAATTAAAATTTTATTAATAGAAAAACGATTACAGTAATTTGTATTTACATACACAAGTAGCGATCTCAGTTGGAACTTCTTCTAACAAAACTTTCTCGATGGAATTACAGAGAGCTAATTTAGCGAGATGATGTGCAGCTTCATTGCAGGACCGTGGAGCAAATTTCACTTGGAAAGAACTCTCAGAGGAAGATAAGACTTCTTGAATGTCAGAGATTAACCAGCCCACTTCACATCTGCTGTGCATTTTGTTACTAATAAGATTAACGACATTGAGAGAATCTGACTCAATTATAGCTGGAGCCAACTCGATGTTCATCACCAATTGAAGGCCTTTGTGCACAGCAACAGCTTCCACAAACTCTATGCCTCTGGAGAAAATCACCGTACAAATAGAAGCTGCCATAACCTCTCCTCTCGGATTAGGAACCAATACTCTAATACCAACACGATCTTCCGTAGAACTTACAGCCGCATCAACGTTCACATTGTACCATGATGGGGGAGGACTTTGCCAACACGGACTGGGAGTATTGGGTTTAATGCTTTTGCTGGTTCCACATTGCAGAGTGTCTGCTCTAAATGAGTTCACGGCATTCGCAGCTCGGGTGACAATTGCTTGAGACTCAGTGATAGCTTTACCATAAATTAGATGATTTCGGGCTAGCCAAATTGACCAACACAAGACTACCCACTCTTCAAACTCATCTTTTGTTAATATAGATGTTATGTGAGTGGTCAAATTGGAAAACTACATGGGCCTTGTAATCTTTAGGCATGAATAAAATCTCGTGAGCTTCCATACCTACTTCGCTTGTTTACACCCCACCAGAGCATGATACTGATCCTCATAAGCAAAGCCACAGCAAGGGCATGAAGGAGCAACTGGAATTTTCCTTTTATGCAGATTTGAATAAGTGGGTAGAATATTAGAAAAGGCTCGCCAATAAAAGATTTTAATCTTGGATGGTTGAGACAAATTCCAGAGATACTTGCACCACCCTGTGTTAGTGCTAGAACTGGAAGGCCAGTCCTTGAGTTTCAAACGAAGGGCCACATGGTAGCCACTCTTTACGTTATAGTGGCCTCGCTTATCATATGTCCAGACCAGTTGATCCTCCAATGGCCTTTTGGGTAATGGGATTTTCAAAATCTGAGTTACATCCTCTTCGAGAAAATGAGTTCTTCTCGACTGTTCTTTCCAACGTCCTTCTTCATCAATCATCCTGGCTACTCGAGATTGAGAAGGTAGAAGCTGAGGAGAGAATGACTTGAATATGCTAGGACGAGGAAGCCATCTGTGGTGATAAATAAAAACAGCTTTACCATCTCCAATTCTCCATCTTGAGGCAGCCTCAATGACCTCTCTCCCCTATAAGATACTTCTCCATATATATGAAGGATTACTACCCAATTTACTCTCCATGAAGTTGCATCTTGGATAGTATTTAGCTTTAAGAGCTTTGGAGACTAGAGAGTGTGGAAAAGAAATTAATCTCCAGCATTGTTTTGCTATAAGAGCTTCATTAAAAGAGCTCAACTCTCTAAAACCGAGGCCCCCATATTTCTTTGAAAGGCAGAGTTTCAGCCATGGAAACCAGCGAAGGCTTTTGGAGAATGAATTCTGACTCCACCAAAACTGGCGATTAATTTTTGCAAATCATCACAAAAGCTGAGAGGGAGCTTGAAGACACTCATCGCATATGTGGGGATAGCTTGAGTAACAGCTTTGATCAATATCTTTTTACCGCCGCTTGAGAATAATTTGTCTTTCCAATCTTTAATCTTGTGCCAAAGTCGCGTCTTTACTGTATTGAAGAAGAATTTTTCACTTCTCCCCAGCATCGATGGGAGACCAAGATATTGCTCATGATGAGAGACAACAGAAAGGTTGAAGATATGCTTAATTGCTTTTCTGATGTTTCCTGGAGTGTTTGGACTGAAAAATAAAGATAATTTTTGAAAATTGATGACTTGGCCAGATGCATTACTATATAGATCAAACAAGTCTTTGAGATGGTTACATTCTACAGTCGTTGCTTTGGAGAACACCAAGCTGTCATCGATAAAAAATAAATGAGAAATAGTAGGGCCCTGGACACCAGCCTTTAATGTCATGAATGAATTTATGATTTTCGGCATGAACCAATAAAGAAGATAAAGATTCTGCATATAGAATAAATAGATAAGGGGAAAGAGGACATCCCTATCGTAACCCTCTCTAGGGCTTGATGAGACCTCAAACTTCGCCATTAAGCAGGAAGGAGAATGTAGATGACATGATGCATTTCATTGTGAGACTAACCCATCAATTTGAAAATCCTAGCTTTCGCATAATGCCTTCAACAAAACACCATTCAATCCTGTCATAAGCTTTGTTAATGTCAAGTTTTCTGCATCGAATCTTATGGAGGCACTCATAGCCAATTATCATATTATATGTTATTAGTCTTTGAGGAATAAAGGCGGATTGGCAAGAAAACCGAATTAAAGTGGCGGCTAGGGTCTTCAAACTTGTAAAGTTTTGATTTTTTTTTTTGTTTGGTGATGGATTTGGTGGGAATAGATGTGGGTATCCGGGAAAGCTGTGTGATTCACACAGAACCGCTCTGATACCAATTGATGAAGCGGCGTAGCAAAAGCAGAAATTGATAGGATATGAAAACTAGATATTGTTCTAGTACTGGATCAAATCAACGCGATTAGCATACGATCTAATCGAAGCGTAATTAGATATCGTTCTAATCTAGACGATTCAATGAGATTTTTAATAACGCGTAATGCGGATTGATGACGCTCTAATCCAAACGATTCTACGAGAGAGATTTTGATAGATAATTTCAAAGGAAATTATAAAATAAGGTTTTTTTTTTTAATAATTGAATCTAAAGTTATGAAAACAATAACAAGACTTCTCAATTTATAATAGAGTAAATACGTTTCCCTAAGTTAACTTAAAAAGGGAAAATAAATCACAATTATAATGGAAATAAAATATACTTTTCCTAAGTTAACTAAATCTTATACCTTAATTGACTCTAATAAAAATAAGAGGTCCTAAATAATAAAATACCATAATTGACTCTAATTAAAATAAAAAGTTCTAAAATAATAAAATTCTAGAATCTTAAAATTCCTAAATTAACTTCCTACATCACAAGCTTTTGGTCCTCCCAAGTATGATCTATTGGCTGCACCATATTCGAGAACAATACCACATATATGAATAGTATTGTGTACATGAACAGTACTGTATACGTGAACAATACTATTTACACCGACTACGAATCGTCGGCTCTGATACCACTTGTTGTGTCCGAAATGCAGAATCAAATGCACTAAATAATCACAGAAAAATAAAGAACACAAGAATTTAAAGTGATTCGGCAATTATGCATACATCTATGGGAGCAAGAGATAATAATTATATTACAAACAATTATTTAAGTACAATATTTAAGTAAAGAAATTTCTCTTCTTAGAACTCAAATACACCCAGTACTCTCATATATAATTAAAAAGAAAAAAAACATTCCAATTACTTTATCTTATCAATTCTTCCCTTGAATTGTTTCTCTCAAATTTTAAGATAATATGAAATGAAGAAATGCCTTCGAGCTAGCCCTATTGCACCTAACCCTTTAATTACATTTCATCAATTTCGGCCACTGATTTGAAAAACTCTTTAATTTCATCTTAAAAAAAAAAAGTCTTGCATCCAAAAAATCTTCATAATTTAACAAAAGTCTTCATGCCCTTTTTGATTTTAACATATCAATGGTATATCCATACCAAAGGGTAAATTAGTCATGAGACCTCACAATTGAACAAAAAATAATACAAGAGAAATGATTTTAACTCATAAAGCGGGTAGATTGACACCATAGAATATTCCCAAGAGAAAAACAAAATAGTAATAGACAAAATTCTTTGTCCTATGTTATTTTGAAGGGAAATGACAAGGCATCTGTCGCAAGGAGAGGTACAACCAAACTCGCTACAACAAACCTGCACAATACAAATACAAGTATTATAAGTGGAACCCCTCATTTAATGGTGCATTTAGAATTTAGGTGCTGTATCTTTTAATTTATAACTGATGTGAAAAAAAAATTGTAATTATAAAACAAAAGTTAGTAATATATAGTAAATATAAATTTTAAATAATAATTTTGATAAAATTATTAAAGATATAATAGGTTTTCTATTATATAAATAAAAAATCATATTAACATAACTTTTAAACTATAGAAGTTAATGTTTACCAAACACTTTAATTTTATAACTTTTAAACTATAAATATCTAACCTCAATTTCAAACGTATCATAAATTATCAACCACTAGAGAATAGCAGTCAGCATTGTGCTGCTTTGACTTTTCTTCTCATATACCCCTTTCCTCTACTCAACTCTAAATTTGTTCCTCAACACTGAAACAAATTCATACGCGTTTTTCTCACGAAGTGCCTTGGCAACAGTCTCTCTCTGCAAGCATCTCTTCACCCAAGCAATGAATTTGGGGCACTCAGCCTCAGCGCTGAACTTTCCAAATGTCTCATACGAATAAAACCAACAATAGTACGGGATCAAACACAAATCCACATACCCAAAATTGTCTCCTTCGAAAAAAGGCTTGTCTCCTAGCTCCCCTTACAAGGTTTTCAGAACTTCAATGAACTCGTTCTTTGCTGCCTCCTGCTCTTCTCCCTTTGTGGCACATGTCTTCCTCGAAGTATCGTACATCTGCAATTTACTTTCAATATTGTATCAAAAAGTTTACTTGAAATATACAAAATTTGGCACTTTTAGCATCCATCTCAAGACAACAATATCAGCAGCTGATGGGTGCAAGTCTTACAGAGCCAAAATAAAGGACTGAATTTAAGTTTTCTTAATAGTATGCATATTTCATGATAAACTCAAGTTTATGACTTCTCCATTTTGATCATAATTCATTGCTCCTCATCATTGGCCTTCACATTTTTTTCTGAATTTACATCATAGTCTACTCAGTTTTATGATATTTGTATTATAGCCCCGTCGAATCAAAATCCTGATTATGCCACAGCTTGCATCAAGAACATGGATCATTTTTTTTTTTTTGGTAATCAAAAAACAAACCCGTGAAACCTACTTGAATTTGATTATTTTAATATGAAAGTTTCAGCTTCTATATAAGTTAATTACTTTTGTTTAGTTAAGAGACCAATTAGATCTGAAAGAGAAACAGAATCCTCATAAACATCTGTCGGAAAATCAACAAGTTACCTTCTTGTTAATAAAATCGACCCAGAACCTAGCTTGGGCTCTTTGGTAAGGATCATAGGGAAGCAATGGAGCCTTGTCCTTTCAGACTTCATCAATGTACTTAACAATGATGGATGACTCATAGACCGATTTGCCATTATGGATAAGAACCGGGATCTTCTTATGGACCGGATTCATCTGCAGAAGCAGCGGGCTCTTGTTGAACAAGTCTTGTTCTTTGTACTCGTACTTGACGCCTTTCTTTGCCAGAGCAATCTTGACCCTTATCCCAAACATACTGGCCAGAAATCCAATAGAATCACTTCGTCCGCCATTGTTACAGAGCCTTGCTGAGAATTAAGGGCGAGTGAGTGAATAAATGAAACGATGAATATCGAAAAGTTAGGATTTATGAGAGTGTGTATTTATAGCGTAAAGTTTGCTCCAGGTCGCTTTTAGATTTGAATAATATTTGACATGTCATGCGTTCTACGAACAAAACCCGGTGACAGCTAATTTGTGTTGTCGTTTTTTATTTTTTAGAAATATTTAATCCTTTATTTATATAAATACCTGGATCATTATTGATATTTAACATAATTCTAATTTCAATATTTTTCCTTAAAAAAAATCAAATTGTTCAAAACATGCGGTTTTACGTCATAAATTTAAAAAATTAATGAGATTCTAATTAGTTAATTCGACAAAAATAGCTGCATGCTAAATTTAAGTTTTTATCAAATGCTTGGCAGTTGCCAGTCCAGCTGCCTAACAGCTTAAACAAATAAGGCCTTACATTAATCTAGGTAGATTTTTAATTATATTATTGTGAAAAAATAATAATAAAAATATTTGGTGTTTGAAGAATTTTGGTACATTTAAAATTTAGTTTCAAATAATCTAACTTATTTATTTATTTTCCACTTTATTAGCACTGAATTTAAATCTACGTAATCAAAATAAATGATACATTTTCTGTTTTATTTGAACTTTATATTCACAAATACTATTTAGGCCCATTTAAAACTGCTAGGCTGGTCGACAGTCCTTAACAGGACCTTAGAAAAATGAATGCATAAAAAAATTATTTTTGAGATTTTTTATTTTGCTGTTAAAAAGAATTCATGTTCACATTTATTGAAAATTTAGACAAATTGAGGTTGAAGTGCAATTATTAGTGTTTTTGCTAAGCTTGTTAATCAATTAATTATAATTTTTTTTTGTATAAAAATAATATGGCATTGTTGTGGAGGGAGAAGGAATTCTCCTTGTGAGAAGAAGATATTTTAACTCTTTCGAACCAGTTTTCCTTTTTTTTTTTTGTGGTTTTCGAAACCAAGAAGAAAATATTAGAAAGCTTTCTTGTAATAATATTGTCTTCATTTTTTTAATCAAAACCAACAATTTTATGTTTGGTTGAGCTAGACCTTAAGAGGAAAACCAAAAAAAAAAAAAAAAAAAGCGCTAAATCTTCAAAGGGCTAAATGATAATCAAGTTTATGATAATGGTTAGAGTTCTAACGATCATGTAGAAAATTCTTTGGGGAAACTATAGCTCATTTGATGTAGTTATTGGACTTTTTTAGACACCACCAATTTAGCCATCAGCTATGGAAAGAGATTTGATTTCATTTCAGATTTTCAATGTCATATTTCCATTATATTTTCTTATTTATTTATTTGAAAACCAAGGTACGTAGAATATTTTTACACGCAATATGTGTGAAATCTCAACTACTCAAATAACCTTGTATTTGTGTCAAAAGACCAATCTACCTTACTGTTTCTATATATATATAATATTAGCACATAATTTTCCAAACATATCAGTTTATCACTAAAATTTGTTGCCAATTGCTTTTCTTAACTTAAAATTTTAATTTATTTCATTTTACCATCAATCAAAAAAAAATTGTAGGATTTTTAATAGAAATTAGGGAAAAAGACATTTTTACTCTCACGATTTGAGGAAATGGTCAACAAAACCCCAAGTTTTTAAAATGAGATACCAAGACCCCATTTAACCATTATGTACTTTATCTTTATTATCCAAAAAATTGATTTTAAAATTTTTATAAATATAAATATTATACAAATAATGTAATCTATGCAGTAGACTAACAATATTAAAATATTTTAATATTTTAATAAATTTAAATATTTTAATATTTTAATAAATTTAAATATGTAAATTATTATATTTATTTTAATAATATATTTTTATTTATTGTAGGATTTTGAATAAACATTTACATTAAGTACATTTTGCAAGTAAAAAGAAATTGACTTTATCTTAACTTAAAATTTTAATTTCTTTCATTTTACCGTCAATCGAAAAAAATAGCAGGATTTTAATAGAAATGAGGAAAAAAGATATCTATACTCTCCTGATTTGAGGAAACGATCAACAGAACCCCAAGTTTTTAAAATGAGATACCAAGACCCCCATTTAACCATTATGTACTTTATCTTTGTTATCCAAAAAGTTGACTTTAAAATTTTTTATAAATATAAATATTATACAAATAATGTAATATATGCGGTAGACTAATAATATTAAAATATTTTAATATTTTAATAAATTTAAATATGTAAATTATTATATTTATTTTAATAATATATTTTTATTTATTGTAAGATTTTAAATAAACATTTACATTAAGTACATTTTGCATTTAAAAGAAAGTCACATACTGGTAATGCTAAAATTATTATTTTACACAATATATAATAGACTATAAAATATTAAAATATTTGTAAATATTGAAATTATTTTAAAATGTATATAATATCACATTTAATTTAATGTTGTTATAATACATTAGAGTTCATTTTTTCATGATAATAGAGATAAAAATATATTATAGTCAAAAGAAGGTTTTGCTGCCCTTTTTTCGAGACTTGGGGTGTAATGATTGTTTTTTTAAAATTTAAGAGTGCACATATCCTTTTCACTAAAAGTTGTAGTAAAAGTTTTAAAATGTGCAGGTACAAATTTATAGCTGAATTTAAAAAATATAAAATTAATTACATACAAAGAAATAACACTTTTACCAATTAATTATTTTGACTCAAGGATTCCACATTAGTCCCAAGACGTTAGTCTCCAACTAGAAAAGTAAATGCTTCACCTTGAGAAGCTTTTAGCCCAGTTGGACCATAAAACTCACTGGCATAAGTGGTATTAGTAAACCAAACAAAGCAACAAGCAACGAAACCAAAAATAGATAAAACACCTAAGCTATAAGATAAGTCGGCCTCCCTAGACCCCACAAGTGCATGACGAGCCCATGCAAAAATCTTGGTTAAGATATACCAGATTCCAAATATACAAAATGAAACCTAACCATAACCTTCATTCAATATCATCCACACTAACAATCCACAACTCTCCAAAAAAAGAATTTTAGTAAATAGCAAAAAATAACACTAGGACTAAAGGTTAAGTTTGTAATTTTCCTTATCCCCCCACCCCAACAAGTACAAAACTCACCCCAAAAATAAAGAACCTTAGATATTGGAACAAATTTCTTAAAATATCCTTAAAACAACGGTAATTTCTCAGTAACATTAATCATTTAGTCGTAAGATTACAAAAACTAAAACATTAGATATTAAAAATAATTATCAGAGAACGTTGACTGTAGAATAATTTAGAAAAAAAGAATTAATTAATAAAATGATAATGTCCAAAAGAAACTTATAATTTAATATCAAGCCTATCGTCACACAGCTTTATTTAAAGGTTTGAATCCCAACCTTTTGCTAGGACTCGCCTTTCTCATTCCACCTTATTGAAGAGTAAATATGTCTTCTACAAATATAAAAAGAATAAATACAATTTAATATCGGGGACATTGGACGATTACAGAAAGGAAAAAAAGAGAGACAACTAAAAAAAGGGAGAAAACGAATACACTAATTTATTAGCATACTTGAACCAACTTTTTTCTTTTATTCGCCAAAATTCTTAATATATTTGAACTCTTCATGGGATTCATGCTTCTCTTTGGTCAATAACTTTCTGCTCACCGAGCACAAAAGGATCAAGAAAAACAAGATGCGGTGGAAAGGACATCGGACAAAATCAATTGTCCTTTATTGCAGTTTATTTAGTAGGGAAAATGACAAAAGCATCTTCGAGGAAGAGATACTCAACCCAATAAAATACTCACGTCATACGAATACAAGTAAGCCAAACAACATTACGCTAGATTCAGCTGTAGTATCATACAACCGTAGTACCGTAACTGAACCCCAACATCAACCCCCTTAGATTAGCCAAAGAAAACTACGTAGAAATAAATTTGTGGCAAATAATGTGATAGAAAGGTTTGGCTGGAAAATAATAACCGCTAATGAAAATAATTATATGAACTATCCAAATAATTTTCTCCAATGTCCAATCAATTTCTGCAGGTGATAACATTGTATATAACCATTATCAACGTTATGAACTTTGTGATTACAATACCCTAAGACAACAGTGGGGAACAAAATTAATTGTCCTTTATTGTAGCTTATTTTATAAGGGAAACACAACAAATCCAAATACAAACACACAATAGGAAAACAACTATCATAAGCCAAACCAACATCAACCACCTATAGAATAAGCAGGCTTTATTGGAGCTTATTTTACAAGGGAAACACAACAAATCCGAATACAAACACACAATAGGAAAACAACTGTCATAAGCCAAACCAACATCAACCACCTATAGAATAAGCAGGCAGCACAATTGTGCAACTTGACCTATTCTCAGCCCCTAGGTATGTCCCTTTTTCTCTCTACTCCAATCCTAAATTTTTCCTCAACCCTAAAGCATATTCAAGCACTTTCTTCTCATCAGGAAGTGCCTTGGCAATAGTCTCCCTCTGCAAGCATCTCTTCACCCAAGCTTTGAACTTGGGGCACTCAGCCTCAACGCTGAACTTTCCAAATGTCTCATATGTGTAATAGAGTGGGATCAAACCCAAATCCACATACCCAAAATTGTCTCCTCCGAAAAAAGGCTTGTCTCCAAGCTGCCCTTCCAAAGTCTTCAGAACTTCAAAGAACTCCTTCTTGGCTGCCTCCTGCTCTTCTCCCTTTGTGGTCCATATCTTCCCCGAAGCACTGTACATCTGCAATTTACTTTCAATATTTGTATCAGAAAATCTGGCTGAAAATGGATAAAACTTAGCACATTCAGGTTCCTCATCCCTCTCAAGACAACAAAATCAGCAACAGGTAGGTTACAGTCTCACAGCCTGCTGTAAAACTATGTACAGGCCAAAAAACATCCAAAACAATAAAGGAGAAAGCTGAATTCTAAGCATATTTTAAGATTTTCACCAAAAAATTCAGCTTAATCGCTTGTTTCTCTTTAATTATTTTCAAGACAAAAGATTCTACTATCTCAAAAATATAGAACTCCCAAATATCCAGCTATTCCTTAAAAAAAAAAAAATCTATAAACTCACACACCCACTAAAGCTGAAACCAAGAGATAAACATTAAGAAGGCCACTACTTACCACGCTTACTACTGAAACTAGACTTTAACTGCAAATATTCAGCCTACTCCAGTTTATAGTACTTTCGCTATGATCCTCATCGTTGGCCCCTTTTCTGATCTTATGCTACAACTACAACCTACTAAAGCTTATAATATCTGCCTGTAAAAACCAAAATCTTCAACTCTGTAGGGACATCTTCCCACCCACCCCCGCGCGTACAATGCAAACCCGGTTTATTTGTAATCCAATAACAAATCCATGATATCTACTCCACAATGAAATATTTTAATAACAAAATTTCCGCTTCTATTTTAAAAAAATTACAATTAAATCTAAAATTGAAAAAAATACCCATGAACATACTTCAGAAAATCAACAACTAAGTTACCTTCTTGTCAATGAAATCTACCCAGAACCTAGCTTGAGCTCTCTGGTACGGATCAGAGGGAAGCAATGGAGCCTTATCCTTCCACACTTCATCAATGTACTGAACAATGATGGATGACTCACAGATCGGTCTGCCGTTGTGGATGAGAACCGGGATCTTCTTGTGAACCGGGTTCATCTGCAGAAGCAGGGAGCTCTTGTTCGTCATGTCCTCTTCCTTGTACTCATACTTGACGCTTTTCTCCGCCAGGGCAATCCTGACCTTCATCCCGTACATGCTGGGCCAGAAATCCAACAGAATCACTTCGTCCGCCATTATTACAGAAGCTTACAAAGAATCAACAGTGAATAAATTAAAAGACACGAAAAGCAGGCCGAAAGTGAAGCTACGAGAGTGTATATTTATAGGGAAAAGTTTGAGATGACCGTACGCGGCCAATTATGTGGTGTCTTTTCTTTCCAGAAATATCTGATCTTCTCCTGGCCTCTTCGTGTTCAAAATAATAAATAAAAAATAAAATGATGTTATAAAACATCACAGGCTCTTCCATCTCCAGGATAAGTCATTGCTTCCGTCATAATCGCGCAAGCACGCAACTAAATTTGGTTTGGATAAAAGATAGTCGTCTCAAATTTGATTGTAATTGATATGTTATTCATTAAATATTGATGATTTTTTATAATAATTATATTATTTTATTAATTAATTATTGAATATCATATTAATTGAGATAGTTTTTATGACAAAAATTTAGATGGTGTAGTATTATCCATTTTTTCACAATATTTTCTTTAAAGAGGAGGGCAACAATCATTACTTAATCAAAAAATATTTAGATGACAATTTAAGGATTAATTTGATAATAAAATAATTTTTAAAAATATTTATTGTTAGTTCTATTTTAAAAATAAACTAACATTTAGTTTTTTTAATTAAAATTTTATTAATAGAGAAACGATTTCAGTGATTTGTTTTTACATACATAAGCAGCGATCTCAGTTGGAACTTCATATAACCAAACTTTCTCGATGGAATTACAGAGAGCTAATTTAGCGAGATGATGTGCAACTTCATTGCAGGACCGTGGAGCAAATTTCACTTGGAAAGAACTCTCAGAGGAAGATAAGACTTCTTCAATGTCGGAGACTAACCACCCCACTTCACGTCTGCTGTGCATTTTGTTACTAATAAGATTAACGACATTGAGAGAATCTGACTCAATTATAGTTGGAGCCAACCCGATGTTCATCACCAATTGAAGGCCTTTGTGCACAACAACAGCTTCCACAAACTCTATATCTCTGGAGAAAATCACCGTACAATTAACCTCTCCTGTCGAATTACGAACCAATACTTCAATATCAGCACGATCTTCCGCAGAACTTACAGCCGCATCAACGTTCACTTTGTACCATGATGGGGGAGGACTTTGCCAACACGGGCTGGGATTATTGTGTTTAATGCTCTTGCTGGTTCCACATTGCAGAGTTTCTGCTCTAAATAAGTTCACGGCATTCGCAGCTGAGGCGACAATTGCTTGAGACTCAATGATAGCTTTACCATAAATCAGATGATTCTGAGCTAGCCAAATTGACCAACACAAGACTACCCATTCTTCAAACTCATCTTTTGTTAATATAGATGATATGTGAGTGGTCAAATTGGAAAACTCCATGGGCCTTGTAATCTTTAGGCATGAATAAAATCTCGTGAGCTTCCATACCTTCTTTTCTTGTTTACCCCCCACCAGAGCATGATACTGATCCTCATAAGCAAAGCCACAACAAGGGCATGAAGGAGCAACTGGAATTTCCCTTTTATGCAAATTTGAATAAGTGAGTAGAATATTGGAAAAGGCTCGCCAATAAAAGATTTTAATCTTGGATGGTTGAGACAAAGTCCAGAGATACTTCCACCACCCTGTGTTAGTACTGGAACTGGAAGGCTAGTCCTTGAGTTTCAAACGAAGGGCCACATGGTAGCCACTCTTTACATTATAGTGGCCTCGCTTATCATATGTCCAGACCAGTTGATCCTCCAATGGCCTTTTGGGTAATGGGATTTTCAAAATCCGAGTTACATCTTCTTCGAGAAAATGAGTTCTTATCAACTGTTCTTTCCAGCGTCCTTCTTCGTCAATCAAGATGGCTACTCGAGATTGAGAAGGTATGAGTTGAGGAGAGAATGACTTGAATTTGCTAGGACGGGGAAGCCACCTGTTGTGATAAATAGAAACAGTTTTACAAATACAAGTATTATAAGCGGAACCCAACATTTAAGTCATCAGCCACCGGAGAATAGCAGGCCGCACGATTGTGGTGCTTTTACTTTTCTCATCTTCTAGCTATATCCCTTTCCTCTACTGAGTACTCAAATCTAAATTTTTTCCTTAAGTCTGAAACAAATTTTAGCACATATTTTTTCCTAACATATGACTTTATCACTAAAATTTGTTGTCAATTACTTTTCTTAACTTAAAATTTTAATTTCTTTCATTTTACCATCAATCCATAAAAAATAGCAGGATTTTAAATAGAAATTAAGGAAAAAGGCATCTGTACTTTCACGATTTGAGGAAATAATCAACAAAACTCCAAATTTTTAAAAAGAGACACCAAAACCCCATTTAACCATTATACACTTTTATCTTTATTATCCAAAAAAATTAACTTATAAATTTTTTTATAAATATAAATATTATATAAATAATTTAATTTATGTTGGATTTTAAATAAACATTTGCATTAAGTACATTTTGCAATTAAAAAGAAAGTCACATATTAATAATGTTAAAATTATTATTTTACGTAATATCAAAATAATTTAATTTTTAGTACATTTATTTTATTATTATGATTCTATTTAGTATAAAATATAATTTTATATAATAAATATATCTATTAGATTGTAAAATATTAAAATCTTCATAAATCTTGAAATTATTTTAAAATGTATATATTATCACATTTAGTTTAATTTTATTATAATACGTTAGAGTTCATTTTTTTGCGATAATAAAGATAAAAAATATTATAATTAAAAGTGAGTCTTAGTGCCCTCTTTTCAAAACTTGGGGGTGTATTGATTATTTTTCCAAATTTTAAGAATGTACATATCCTTTTCCCTAAAAGTTACAGTAAAATTTTATTTTTCCTAAATGTGCAAGTACAATTTGACCGCTGAATTTAAAAAATAAAATATTAATAAAATACAAAAAAATAACATTTTTATCAATTAATTATTTTAAATATAAATATTATAATTCTTTTGACTCAAGAGTCCCACATTAGCCTCAAGACATTAGTCTCTAATTAGAAAAGTAAATGCTTGACTTTGAGAAGCTTCTGGCCCAATGAGACCATAAAACTCACTAGGATAAGTGGTATTATTGAACTAGACAAAGCAACAAGTGACAAAACCAAACACAGATGAAAGCACCTAAACTATAAGACAAGTCAGCCTCCCTAGACCCTACAAGTGCATGGTGAGCCTATGTAAAAAATTTGGTTAAAATATGCGAGATTCCAATAAATATATAAATAAAACCTAACCATACATAACCTCCAAAAATATCTTCCAAATCATCTACACTAACAATCCACCCCCCCTCTAGTTTGAACGAACTATATATTTTATAGTGTATCCTGTAAAAGTAGCTTTAAACATAGGTAAATTAGCTCTAAGAGTTGATCTTCTCTTAAACCAGACCTGATCTTCTCTCTGAACATCCAGTAACCCTTCAACTCCTCATTTCGCCGGAAAATCAGCTCTAAGAGTTGGTTTTCCGGCGAAATCTTCTCTTTTCATTTCTTTGCTTATTTTCTCCCCTCAGATCCTCAGATCTGTGGTGGTTTTGTTCTTCCCCTCAGATTTTTAAATCTGTGGTGGTTTATTCTTCCACTCAGATCTAGAGATCTGTGGTGGTTTATTATTGTTTCTCTACCCAGATTTACAAATCCGGGGTTGTTCATTTTATTTTGCTTGGTTTTATGTTTTATGATGCAGAATTTTGAGAAGAAAAGTTTCTACTTTGTGGAAAGTGTTGCAAAGGCAAATCTGATCCGCCTTTAAGAGACTTAAAAAATCTGGACAAAGTAGAGAAGAAACTATCTAAGATGCATCAAAAGTGGAGTCCCCTCCCTGCTCATGTTGTCAAGGCTCAGCTTTTCAAAGAGTAAGGAAGACAGAGCCTCTTTATATTGCCCACCCCAGAGGAGAGAAACAGCAGAAGTGGTTCTCTCCCCCTGATAATGTTTTCAAAATTAATGTGGATGCTGCCATCAAGACTAAGAATCAGGTTGCAGGCGTGGGAGTAGTGATTAGAGATTCTAATGGCAAGATAATTGCAGCCGGTATTAATCAAATTCATCTTAAGGGACCAGTGAGTTTGGCTGAGGCAGAGGCTGTGCAATGGGGGCTTCAGTTGGCAAAAGAAGCAGATTTAACCTCCTTGATCATTAAGTCGGATTGCTTAGAGGTGGTTCAACTTGTAAACAACACCAAGGGCAGCAGAACAGAAATTTTCTGGACAATTCTGGAGATCCGAAATCAGTTGAAGGGTTTTCATAAAGTTGTTGTTCATCACATTCCAAGAAAATGTAATGCTTATGCCTACTCCCTAGCTAAGTTAGCTTTGGGAAGAAATCCTTCTTCTATGTGGCTAGGAACTATTCCAGCCGAGATTAAAGTTGTATTTGAGGTGTTGTGATTTATGAAAGGTTTACTTTCTTTTCAAAAAAAAAAAAAAAAAAAATCCACTCCTCTCATCCAAAAAGAGAATTTTAGCAAATAACCAAAAATAACACTAGAGCTAAGAGCTAAGGCACAAGTTGGTAATTTTTCTTGCATCCCCACCCCTACCCTCTCCAAGTGGGTAGCACCAGTATCATGGTCGCCCCCAAATAAAGAACCTTGAATGCTTGAACAAATTTCTTAAAATATTTTTATGACATCAATAATTTCTTAATGCGTTAACGATTTAGTTGTAAAATAATAAAAATTAAAAACATTAGATATTAAAAAATAATTATAAAAAAACGTTGGTTGCAGAATAATTTAGAAAAGAATGAAGTAATAAAATGATAACGTCAAAAAAAATTATAATTTAATATCAAACCTATTGTCACGCAACTTTATTTAAAGGTTTTGATTCCCAACCTTTTGCTAGGACTCCCCTTCTCATTCCACATTATTACAGCGTAAATGTGTCTTCCACAAATATGAAAACAATAAATATAATTTAATGTCGAGGACATTGGACGATTACATAAAGGGGTAAAAAAGAGAGAGAACTAAAAAGTGAGAACGAATACACTTATTTATTAACATACTTGAACCAACCTTTTTGTTTTATTCTCCAAAATTCTTAATATATTCGAACTTTTCGTGGGATTCTTGCTCTTTCTCTTAGGTCAATAACCTTCAGCTCACCAAACACGAAAGACAGGATCCAGAAAAAGATGCGGATGGTAAGGACATTGGACAAAATCAATTGTCCTTTACTGTAGTTTATTTAGAAGGGAAAATGACAAAAGCATCTTCAAGGAAGAGATACCCGACCCAATACAAATAGTCACATCATACGAATACAAGTAAGCCAAACAACACCAACCCCCTTATATTAGCCAAAGAAAACTTCGTAGAAATAAATTTGTGAAAAATAATGTGATAAAAAGATTTGGCTGAAAACTAATAACCGCTAATTAAAATAATTATATGAACTATGCAAATAATTTTATCCAATGTCCAATCAATTTCTATACGTAATAACATTTTATACAACCATTATCAACGTTGTGAACTTCGTGATTACATACCCCAAGACAACAACAGTAGGCGACAAAATTAATTGTCCTTTATTGCAGGTTTATTTTACGAGGGAAATACAATAAATCCGAATACAAACACAGAATAGGAAAATAATTAAATTATCTTTAATTCATATAAAGATAATAAAATATTTCAATAAACTTATGTGTAAAAATTTTAAAAGCTAACCCTTCCTTACGTTAATAATCAGATAATAAAATATTTTTATAAACTTGTGTGAAAATTTCAAAAACTAACATTTCATTGTAATTTTCAGAACCAAAAAAAAAGAGCTGCAACGCTAATAAGCAAGTGATTAAATCCTTACTGTTGGAATAACTTTACATCTAAGTAAATCAACTGATTAAATCACAAAAAGACAAAAAACAGACGCCAAACACCGAACCGTATCAACGTTGTGAACTTCGTGATTACAATAAGATAACAACAGTGGGGGACAAAATTAATTGTCCGCTTATTTTACAAGGGAAATACCACAAAAACACAAAAGGAAAAAGTGGAAACAACTATCACAAGCCAAACCAACATCAACCGCCTAAAGAATAAGCAGGCAGCACGATTGCGCTGCTTGACTTATTCTCAGCTCCTAGGTACGTCCCTTTCCCTCTCTACTCCAATCCTAAATTTTTCCTCATTGGTGAAACAAATTCAAACACTTTCTTCTCATCAGGAAGTGCCTTGGCAACAGTCTCCCTCTGCAAGCATCTCTTCACCCAAGCAATGAATTTGGGGCACTCAGCCTCAACGCTGAACTTTCCAAATGTCTCATACGAATAAAACCAACAATAGTACGCGATCAAACACAAATCCACATACCCAAAGCTGTCTCCTCCGAAAAAAGGCTTGGCTCCAAGCTCCCCTTCCAAGGTCTTCAAAACTTCAAAGAACTCCTTCTTAGCTGCCTCCTGCTCTTCTCCCTTTGTGGTCCATGTCTTCCTCGAAGAATCATACATCTGCAATTTACTTTCAATATTGTATCAGAAAATCTGTACTTTATCAGAAAATCTGTCCGAAAATGGATAAAATTTAAAACATTCAGGTTCAGAATCCATTTCAAGACAACAAAATCAGCAACAGGTGGGTTAAAGTCTTACACTTAGTTGCAAAACTATGTAGTCGCCAAAAAACATCCACAAAAATAGAGGACCGAATATTTTACTAACTTCCAAGCATATTTTAAGATTTTCACCTAAAAACCTTAATCGCTTGTTTCTCTCTAATTATTTTCAAGACAAAAGATTTTACCATCTCAAAAACATGGAACTCCCAAATATCCAGCTATTCCTTTAAAAAAAAAAAAAATCCATAAACTCACACGCCCACTAAAAAGCTGAAACCGAGAGCTAAACATTAAGAAAGCCACCATTTAACTGCAAATATTCAGCCGACACTAGTTTATAGTGTTCTCACTATGATCCTCTTCGTTGGCCTCTCAGATTTACTGATTTTGTGCTACAGCCTATAAAGTTCATAACATCTGGCATCGTAGTCCTGTAAAAACCAAAAACTTCAACTCTGTAGGGGACACCTTTTCCCCTCAATTCAATGTAAACACTGTTTATTTGTAATCAAACAACAAATCCATGATATCTACTCGGCAATGAAATATTTTAATAACAAAATTTCCGCTTCTATTTAAATAAAATTACAATTAAATCTAAAATTTTAAAAAATACCCAAAAACATACTTCAGAAAATCAACAACTAAGTTACCTTCTTGTCAATGAAATCTACCCAGAACCTAGCCTGAGCTCTCTGGTACGGATCAGAGGGAAGCAATGGAGCCTTGTCCTTCCACACCTCATCAATGTACTGAACAATGATGGATGACTCACAGATCGGTCTGCCGTTGTGGATAAGAACCGGGATCTTCTTGTGAACCGGGTTCATCTGCAGAAGCAGGGGACTCTTGTTCTTCAAGTCCTCTTCCTTGTACTCATACTTGACGCCTTTCTCCGCCAGAGCAATCCTGACCCTTATCCCAAACATGCTGGGCCAGAAATCCAACAGAATCACTTCGTCCGCCATTGTTACAGAAGCTTACTAAGAATCAACAGTGAATAAACGAAAAGACAAGACAAACACGTCGACAGTGAAGTTACGAGAGTATATATTTATAGCGAAATGTTTCCACTAAGTCGGTTTGGACTATTCAAACGTTTGAGAGGACGTCTGCTGAAAAAAATAAAAAAAGACAAAATGTTTGAGATGACCGTACGTAGCTGATATGTGGCGTCTTTTCTTCTCCAGAAATATCTGCTCTTCTCCTGGCCTCTTCGTGTTCAAAATAATAAATAAAAAATAAAGTGAAGGTGTAAAACATTCTAGGCTCTTCCATCTCCAGGATAGGTCATCGCTTCCGTCACAATCACGTCATAGTTCTGATTTGTATAAAAGGATACTCATCCCAAAATTTAGGAGAAGTTTATGTTACAAATTCTGTAACATACATCCCCCACTCCACGCACTTCACATGTCCCTGCATGTGGACAAAGTAAGTAAATGGCACCTTGAGGGGGCTGGCTAACCTGGTTTGTAAGGTACAAAATCTGTACCGTAGCCAGCTCCCAAATTTATTAATATGATATTCGTTAAATATTGATAATTTTTTATAATAATTATATTATTTTATTAAATAATTGTTGAATGTCTAATTAATTGAGGTAGTTTTTGTGATAAAAATTTAAATTGTGTAGTATTATTTATTTTTTTATAATATTTTTTTTAATGAGGAGGGTAACAATCATCACTTAATTAAAATTTCATTTAATGAAATTTAGATGGCAATGTAAGAACTAATTTGATAATATTGTAGTTTTAAAAAGTATTTATTACTAGTTATATTATAGAAATAATCAATTATGAATACAATTACCTAAACAAATAGTAAAATTCATTTAGTAAATTTTTTTTGAAGTGCTGTAAATTTAAAAATCAGTCGTATATGTTTTATAAATTTTACTAGAAAATAGAACCGCGTTTCACGCGGCTTTGAAAAAAAATTTAGTATTATCATTTTTTCTTACTTTACACTTGATGAAGCTGATAAAAAATATGAATTGATTTTTTTAAGATGAGACAGCCTTATAAAAAAAAAAAAAGCTATTAGCCAACAATATAAATAAAGAAGTAACGCAAGATAAAGATATATTATAGAGTGATTTTATTCATTCCAATTATGTGTGTAAAAAACAAAAAGATGAGCTCTCCTTTTATAGTTACATAATCACTCCATGAAATTAATCAAAAATTATGGATCATAATTCCTTGTAAGATAGTGGGAGTTATAGGGAAGATAAAGGTTGCTAATGGGAGATAGTGGGGAGACTAAGAGATATATGTTATGAACATCTACATTTATTTTAATAAATGTATAACATTCCCCCTTAGATGTTCATTACAAAGAATATTAAAGAAAATGTTTAATGTTCAAATTCTAATATTACCTTACAACATCCCAATAAATTATTTTTGTTTGAGGGTGCCCTGCAACCATAACCCCCATCAAACTTTGATTTTTGAAATTTTAATCTAAATTATAAACCCAACACAGTATTACTTCTATGCTTTATTTACATGACGCCATGCAATTGTAACCCCATCATTGGACATTAATTTTTGAAAATTTTATTATTAATTACATGATTTTTTTTTAGCTCCTACTTACTTCAAATCAATTGACTTGTCAAAAAACTCTGTTTGAAGATCACTCAATCAAGCCTCCAATTAATTGCTTATTTAGTTACAAGATCTTAAAAGTGAAGAGACTATATAATGATATAAGAAATATTTTGCTAAAGTTACGAAAAAATATTAGTAGAAAGTTTGTTAAAAGTGAGGAAATTAAATGTCTACGGGAGAGCAAATCTGAAAAACTCCCAAATTTTGCTATAGATTTTTAACGTGGTTAAAAAATTAATAAATAAGGATAAAATGATTAATTTATTCCTAAAAGATATTTCAAATGGCTCTTGCAGTAGATGCAAGAGGTCGCCGGTTTAAGCCTAACAACATACATTTAATTTAGGGTGGGAGTGCATACATTTAGTATACATGTATGTATTTGTATGTATTAACATTTTCACCAACTTTTGGATTGAACGAAACTCTTGGGCTTTTAGGCATGCCCAAATTAAGCTATCCCAATTATATAATAATAAAATTTGAATAACCCAAAAGACACTAAATAAAAGGTTGCATTATTAAATATGAGATTGTGGCATTGAAATTAGGCCCTAATGACATTGTTGAGGGAAGATGAAAGAATATCTCTTCCTATGTTAATTAATTGATGTATTTTAAGTCACTAAAATTTAATTGGTAGCATAATAAAAAAAAATGAATGTTTCAAAAGACTTATAATTAATTATTATTAATAGTTATATATTGTTGGATTTAAAGATACTAAACAAAATTATTAAATAATAATTAAAAAAATTTGAGGAAGATGAAAGAACATTTCTTCCTAAAAACACTAAATCACTAAAAAGGTTGCATTATTAAAAATGAATATTTCAAAAGACTTATAATTAAATTATTAATGGTTATATATTACATTTAAATGTTGAAGAGATATGTACAAAGAATTGACCCTAAAGCATTATTGATTGGGAAGATGAAAGAATCTCTTCCTATGTTAATTAATTGATGTATTTTAAGCCACTAAAGTTTAATTGCTAGCATAATAAAATTTAAAGAACAATCAAATTAATTATGAGAAGATGAAAAACTAAATTCAAAAGAAAAATTCTCTATTTATTAGATAATAGAGAATATATAAAGATGAGAAATGGTGATGCCATATCACTCTCTTCCTATGTTAATTAATTGATGTATTTTAAGTCACTAAAGTTTAATTGCTAACATAATAGCAAAAAAATGAATGTTTCAAAAGACTTATAACTAATTATTATTAATAGTTATATATTGTTGGATTTAAAGACACTAAACAAAAGGGTGCATAATTAAATATGAGATTATGACATTAAAATTAGGCTATAGTGACATTGTTGAGGGAAGATGAAAGAACATTTCTTCCTATGTTAATTAATTGATGTATTTTAAGTCACTAAAGTTTAATTGCTAGCATAATAAAAGAAATGAATGTTTCAAAAGACTTATAATTAATTATTATTAATGGTTATATATTATTAGATTTAAATAGGAAGAGGAAGAGATATGTACAAAGAATTAGACCCTAGTGGCATTATTGAGGGAAGATGAAAGAATCTCTCTTCCTATGTTAATTAATTGATGTATTTTAAGCTACTAAAGTTTAATTGCTAACATAATAAAATTTAAAGAACAATCAAATTAATTATGAGAAGATGAAAAACTAAATTCAAAAGAAAAATTCTCTATTTATTAGATAATAGAGAATATATAAAGATGAGAAATGGTGATGCCACATCACCTCCCAAAGTCCTAGCTTTATATATATATATAGATTGTTGAATTATTATAAGAATACAAATAATTAAAAAAATAATATTAAATAAAATTTATCTTTACATTTAAGAATATGTATATATGTGTTGGTGGTAAAATGTAGACTGCTTATTGAGGGCATAAAATATGGGGAGTATGACTCAGGACCCGATAAACGATGTTGAGAAGGCAAGATGAAATAAGAAAATCTTGAAGAACTAGCCTCAACCATCCAAATTGATTAAGAGTAACAGAAAAATGCCTTCTACAAAATATCCAAGTCGCCACGTGTCTGTACAGGACCACAAGATAGTGACAGCCATGCTAATGCCACCATGCCACGCCATTACAGTATGGTGCCCACCTAGATTGTCTCTAGAATATCTCATTGCAAGTTGCCAAAGTCAGAATTAAGAAAGAGGAACGACACACAAAACCACTTGCACCATCTCAAGTGAAGTTAGGCACTTCTCAGGCCAATTGGTTAATTCAAAATGGGCCAATTAAAGTTAAGGACACGCTTTCAGCACAGACTGTCACCCAATGAACAACTATCTAATCCATGCAAGCTTAAAAGCCTCCATAAGAGGGGCGAAATTCCCCTTAAGACCTTACCTAAAAAGGAAAATCACTAATAACGACTCACCACATGTCCAAAAGAATACAAAGATGCCCTCAAGGGCACTCCACTTTAAAAAGTCAGGTAGGTCTCTCAAAAGGAGTAAGTTCACTTACTTACAAAACACTAAATATTTATTGTTATAGGGTTTCTCTAAAACCTCAGAACCTCCTTCAACCTCCCACTAACTTGAACATTGAAGTGTCGTCGCTAACAACCACCGGCACCGCCTCTAATAGCTGTTCTCTTTGTTTTCATGTTCGTCTTAGTGTTACTATCCCTAAACAATTGTTTCCAGACAGCCTAGTCTCTATCTTTACTAGAAAGTCAACTTCTGCAGAGAAGCTCTCATAGTGTTTTGGGCTAAACCAAAATCAAACCAAAACATTTTGGCACTGCCTGCGAGGGATTGAGCAAAAAGCTGTTATTCCATTATTTATTGACAAATAAAGCTCCTTATCTTTTAAGAAATTCTTAAAAAGGTCAAAGAATTGAAGAAAAACATCATAGGAGTAGAAAGGGAGAAGATTCTCAGAGAAGAGAACCCAATGGTTAATGGCTTAACAAGAAGTCTGTCCAAATAAGAGGCCATCTTCCCTAATACTGTCGTTGTGGAAAGAGCACTCAAACCCTGCATCTTCGGGGATCATCTCCTTGAGGTGAACTTTATGGTAATTGAGGGATCTTAGATGGACTTTATAGTCAATTAATTGTAGAAAGGAGCTGTCCCCAAGGATTTAAACAAAACTTGAGGACTCAGAATCTCTCAGGGGATTGTCAATGACAATGAGACTCAGTTTAATAATTAGAGTTTTCGAGATTTTTTCACTAATTTAAGGATTGTCAATCGATTCGTCTTTCCAGCCCATGGCTAATTAAATGGGCAAGTAGGGCCGCCAATAAGGTCGTCAAGCACTTATAAAGAAGAAACTAGACAATTAGAAAGTTCATTCTTATGCCTTCATTAAAGAAGATCTAATGCTTCGCCGGGACACCTTAAACACTAAGGATATTGGGGATGACACTCTCAGTGGGAACTGGGAGGGACCCTGTATGGTTGAATGAGTCCTTAAATCTAGCACGTACATGCTGCTGGACCTCGATGGAAGAAGAGTCAAACACCCTTAGAATATCGCCAAGCTCCTAAATTGTTATTAGCCACCTAGGAGATTATCTTCACAACCAATCTTTGAAAAAGGGCTAGTATATCTATTTACTCTTGCAGTTTTCTTTGCTTTTATTTCTTGTTTTATACTGTGATGACAATCTAGGAGGAAGCCTTTTATGACTTCGAGGGATCCCATTCAATTCGAGAACTACTAATGTTGTAACCGTTTAGATGAGGTGCATGCACCGCCTCTTTATTAACAAAGAGTATTATTCAACATATATATGTGCGTTAAACTACTAATTTTATCTAGTAATGTAGCTACGACAATAAAAAAAAAGCATTTTCTATGAACCCTGAAGATCTTTACAAATTGAAAGAATAGGTCTCACGCATGGAAAGGAAAATCCCCGTATCGCAGAGGCATATTCTTCAATATCTATTGTCTCTGTTATAAGGGCCCATGCATGATGAGATCAACCCCACATGGCGGTAAAGGGACTCGACAATCTCTATTATATGGGCTTATGCATTATAGAATCAACCCTACATAGTAATGAAGGGACCTGGCAATATCTATTATAAGAGCCTATGCATGATCTAACCTCGCATAACGGTGAAGAAACCCGACAATCTCTACTATAAGGCTCATGCATGATTTGGTCGACTCCACATGGCGTCCAAAGTACCCTATAATCTCTACATTACAGGGCCACATATTATGAGAGCTACCCCACATGGCATTCAAGGGACTCCACGATCTCCGATATCTCCATGGTAAAGACCCACGCTTGGTGGGGACAGCCCATTGGCCATGAAAGGACCTAATGATCTCTAGTATAAGGCTCATGCACAATAAGATCAACCCCATATGGCGATGAATGAACCCAGTGATCTCTAGTATAGAGGTCCACACATGGTTAGATCAAACCCATATAATGATGAAGGGCCCTAGTGCTTTCCTATATAAGGGCCCATGCATGATGGGATCAACCCTGCATGGCATTTAAGAGACTCCACAATCTCCAACGTCTTCATCATATAAAAGGCCTATGCATGATGAGTGCTCCTAACATGGTATTTAAAGGTCCCCATACTCTTCAACAAAGCAACTCAGATCCTACGCATAAGGGGGACGCCCTCCATGACGATGATTTGATCCCACAAGATCTCGAGGAACCATGCATACTTGGGACCAAAATAAATGTCCTGAGCACTGCGAAAAGCATTAGGCATGGTACATGAAATATATGCCCCGAGCACAGTAAAGAGCCCCAAGCGTGGCAAATGAAATAAATACCTCAAGTGCGATAAAGAGCCTTAGGCGCAGTATATGAAATAAATGTCGTGAGCGTGAAAAGCCCCAGGTGCAACACATGAAATAAATGCCCTGAGTGTGGCAAAGAGCCCTAGGTGTGGCATATTAAAATAAATGCCTTAAGCGCAACTAAAAGCTATAGGTGCGACGTATGAAACAAATGCTCCTAATGCGTCGAAGAACCCCGGGTATAACACATGAAATATATGCCCTGAGTGCGCCGAAGAGCCGCGAGTATAACACATGAAATAAATGCCCTAAGCGCGCCGAAGAGCCCCTGGTGTGAAAATAAAATAAATGTCTTAGAGTGCGGTGAAGAGTCCCAAGCACGATATATAAAATAAAAGGCTTGAATGCGACAAAGAGTCCTGAGCTCGACAAATAGCATAAGAGCCTCAAGCGTGGCGAAGAGCCCTAAGTGTGGCAAATAAAGCAAGCCCCCAAGAATGGCAAATAAAGTAAAAGCCTCAGGTGAAATAATAGAATGCAGAGTTAACTTTCTTAACTTTAAGGGCGGCACCCGAGAGCTACTAATCGTGGCCATTTTCTCCCATCTCATGGCTCTCATTGCCAACATCCTTGCCCATAGCAAAGTTTCTCATGCTAGCATCCCTTGTATCTAGTTGATTAATAGGAGTCACACTAATGTAGCAGAAGTTTAATGTTCAAATATTTTTGTTAATTCTCGAGAGTACTGGAATAAAAAGAACAATTTTAATTCATGTTGATTCGAAAAGAATATTGTGGACTTAGGGGTTAAGACTCGTCAATTCTGCAGAATGCCAATAATTAACTAAACTCAAAAGTTCACATAGAGCCTTGAAAATTGAAAATATTATTGAACTCAAATCTCCTTTAAGGGCTACAAGAGAGGGTTTTTATATTAGTGGTAATTATCCTAAACCATGAATTAAAATGAAACAAAAGTTATAAATTAGAAAGGAAAACAAAGTCTAAATTTTAGATAATAAGGAAATTAATTTTGAAATGATAAAAACTCCTAATCTGCATCACATACTTGTATCATGATAAGTATCGGCACATCCCCGACCATCCCCTTGGAACTATATTGAGAAGATCCTCTATTTTCCACGTAGATGATTCGGGGTCACTCTCCATATCATGCACGAAGTGTTCTTGTCACTTGAGCATAAGAAAAATTCGAACCGCTTTGAGATGGTCTGCCCGATGCATAACGATAGTTTAATGCCATACACTAAGCCTACTACTTCGAATTAAGTGCTTTCTTTTCAGGCTACTCCTTGGCTATCTTTTCTCAACCGCAACCATAATTCAACTGCTTCTTAAAGGAGTCCCTTTCTTCACGGGACCTTTATTTAAATCTACCACCTCTTTGTGGAGCTTCCTTACTGTTTAGTGTTGGAGAATAAATATTTCCAAAGGGTAAAATCATCGTTTGGCACTCTAAGTCTTACTAACTTTTATACTTTTATGTATTTAAGTATTTTAAACTTTGATTGTGTGTGTTTTGTTATAATTTGAGTATTTTATGCATTTCATAGGTGTTTTGGTTATTTTAAGATTAACAAGAAGTCGAACAGCAAAATAGATAGCATTTTTTAGCTCAAAACAACTGAAAGCCTTAAGAAGGGCATAAAGGGTAAAATTATAAATTTTAGGAATTTTATGGGGCATTGACCAGTTGAGGTGGTATTGACTAGCTGAATGGAATTGACCAGCTAATGTGACATTGACTTATGATGTGGCAGTATACTATTGAAATGAAAAATGCTGATGTGACATTGATCGATGAGGTGGCATTGACCTATGATGTGACAATATCTTATTGGATTGAAAAATGTTGATGTGGCGTTGACCGATAATGTGGTAGCATATTATTGGACCTAATGATCTGTTTTAACTAATGAGATATTGCCACGTGGCGTAATCCTGAGCATCTAAATTATTTTCATATAATGGCTGTAATTTACTCATTGTATCTATAAATAAGGGTTTCCTCTGATTTAATAGCTCTGAGAGCTTCATTATCTGTAATTCTTACTCTGTCTTGTATTTTCAATGTATTTTAAAAAATTATCATTTTACCTCTAGTTCAATTATGAGTGATTAATTTAATTTGTAGTTTAAGTTGAAGGTGAAGCCTCTACATAATCGCTGGCTTAATTTGGTAAGTTTATTTTCTTTCTCTCTCTAATTTATGTGGTTTTCTAACTCATTGTCAACAGATAGTGTATCTTGTCTATATTTTGCATGATATACAGTTCCCTAGTAAGAGATCGTTATTGTCTGGCACAATGAGCATTTTACACCATATTTATTAGAAAGATGCTCTTCTCTAGTGTTTATGGTTATCTAACTTAGTGTTGATAAAAAGTGAATGTAAATTATTTAGTAGGCAGTCTTGCTACATTATCGATAGAAGGATTATTATCGTCTAACATACGGGTGGGCATTTGGTTTGGTTTTTATTAATCGAACGAAACCAAATTGATATTTTTCGATTTAGTTCAGTTTGATTCTAAAGATAAAACTCGAATGATTTGGAAATTAAAGAACTGATTGGTTTGTATTTGGTTTGGCTCAAAACTAAATCGAACCGAAAAACTATTTGGTTTTTCTTTTGAAAATAAAAAATATTTTAATATTCATATGTATAGGTAAAGTAAACAGAAACCTAAATCTTACACACTTATCTCTCAAACATAGCAGCAGCACACCATCCCTCACACTCTTACACTCTGATCAGCACATCCTATTTCTACCATCGATAACCGCTCCTCTCTGACACCATACATGCAGCTGGCAGCCACTCTTCTCGCACCACACAACCATCGTCAACTCTTAGAACAAATGCCTATCAGCCAGCAGTCGTTTGTCACAACTCTACAATAGCCGTCCTTCAGCTGTAATCATCACAAGCCGTCGGCCACCACACAAAGACTATTTCTTCTTGTTTCTCTCATAACAAATAACATAGATCTATATCTATTTCTTTGTCTAAGTACAGTACCAATATTAAATTTTGATTTTTTCTACCTTTTTTTAGGTATTTGTAATTGTTGCAGACTTGCTAGCTTTTGGTGTATTATATTTGTTGTTGTTGCCGATTGCTAGCTTTGACACCCATGTGTTAGCCTCGTTTGGTTGTTGGAAAAATGGTGATTTTGAATGCCTTGTTTGGTTATTAAAAATGTTGATATTGAAATCCCATGTGCAAGCCTTGTTCGGTTGTGGGACTTTATTAAAAATGTTTATTATTTTGCTAAATTTTATTACATTGTATGTAATGTTAATACTATATGTAGTTTAATACATGAAAAAATTATAGACTTAAATTCAAAAAGAACCAAAATAACTCGAACCAAATCGAACCGAACTAAAATTCAGAACCGAAACTGAATTGAATAAAAAAAATTTAGTTCGGTTTGGTTTTAAATTTCGAGTTGCATTCTATTCTAGTTTAAGAGAATCGATCGGTTTTAGTTCGGTTTGATTTTCTATCTAAACCAAACCAAACCAAACCGAGATAGAAAACAAACCGAACTATATAGTGCCCAGCCCTAATATGACATAACATGTACTTGACACCACATTTAGAGAAAGATCATTATCCTATGGTACATTGAGCACTTGATACTATTTTTATTAGAGTGAAGCTTATGAGGAGTGGAAATAACCCTCATAAATTAATTCGAAGTAACAAGGAATATTAAGCCCATGGTAAAGTATTAAGTGTGAATCCAGATACTTAAGTGTTTTATTTGAATTATTCTCATCCTTAATTTATTCTCACCTTTTTTATTTTAAATTTTAGTATTACTCAAAAATCATTTCCAGCCAATTCACATACATACATAGGAAATTAACCCTGGACATAACTAAATCTCTATCTTCGTCGGATCGAAACTCGTCACTATAAATCTATACTATAATAAATTTGTGCACTTGTAAGTACAATAAAATTTGCACAACAAGTACAATAGAATTTGCACAACACCTACCTCTAGCAACAGTTAGGAATTTCATTCAAAGATCTCATTTGTTACTATCTACAAGTAATATTTATAGTACTGTTTATCATAATTATCTGTTCACATTTACTGTTCATTCATCAAAAATATGCTAGAAACAGTAAATTATAAAAAATAAAACATAAAACGAATTTTTATGTGGTTCATATTAAAATCCTACATCCACAAGGCCATGCCTAAATAATAAGCTTTACTAAGTAATTTAAAGATTACAACTTATTTAATTTTCACACAATTTCAAACACCCTCTTACTCTTATTGCCATATTGTTGTATCTAACTTAGTCAATCTTGCTTAACAAGAAGCCTCATCTTTGATTGTGTTTGCCATTTTCTTTGAAATCCTCTTAACATAACAAACGACGTCTTCATCTTGAAGAGACTAAAGTAAAAATAAAGAATGTCTAATGAAAGATTTGATATGATTAAGACTTGATGAAGAAGACTAAAAGGTCATAAGGCATGAAACATCATACAGGGCTAGATGGGTTTCTTCTCGTTCTCTGCATTGGCTGCTTCTTTGATATAAAATATGATCTATCTTCTTCACCATTTCAATGTGTGAAACACTACTCTTAATGTAGGAGTATTATTTCATCCAAACCCTAGATCATAAGAATATTAAGATATACTTTCTTAAGAGTCTAATATTCTATAAGTACTTGTTACTAAGATATACTTAATTAAAAGTCCAATATTTTACAAATATTTAATATACTTACAAATGTAGTAATCATCTTTATTTGAAACTCTTTGATACAAAACCTACTTACACACCATTTTGTTTCCTTTATGCCTCAAAAAATATTCTCTAGTATTTCATGTAATCTAATCTTAATTAATTCCCAAGACTAGATAAATCTTTAATAAAAGAAAACAAGTCCCTAATAAAAGAAATAAATAAATTACAATATCATTGACAATAATGTCAATAATAAAAATTCTAACAATTTTGAATAAACCTTAAGGAGATTAAATAAGTTATTTTGACTCTACTAGTAAAAGCTAAAATTATGGGTTTTGGGGACTAAGGACACTTTAGTAATTTATATTAGTTCATTCCAATTCTAAGATAAAGTTAATACATCAATGGTAATGTAGCTCATTTTCATTTCAATTTTGATCCCCACAACTTCAGTAAACATTTTACATTGATTCCCATTTCTCATTCCGATTATAGCTCATTTCAATTCCAATTCACTCTAATTCTAGTCCATTCATATTACTAATTGGTAAATGCACCATAAGTGCTTATTTAATCTTAATAGCTTTTTAAAAAAATTTTGTTTATTTTTTGTTGCATTTTGAGTAGAGCTTTTACAAATTAAACATGCTATTTTGTTTTTATTAACAAAAATATAAATTTTGAGATTTTAGGAGTAGAGATTCGAGGAGTAGAGATTGGAGAGATTTTCTAAAAGGTTAAATTGTCTAAAATGCCTATTATTTATTTCATAATCTTATTTTATTCCTTTCATAATATAAATTTAAAAACTTGTCTATCAAATTGATTTTATAATATTTAGGGATATTATCATTTTAGTACTAAAGTTTTACTGACATATCATATCAGTACTAAGGTTTGCCGAAAAGTGCATTTTACTACTAAAGTTTTGCGTTGTTATCAATTCACTACCATTCCGTTAACAACGTTAAAAATTTGCTGATGTCATAAGGGTATCAAAGACACTTTCAGCTGTGAGAGTAAAATTGTCTGTTAATTTAATTGATAAATTATCATTTTACTACCGAACTTTTAGGAGAATTATCATTTTATTACCGAATTCTTGGGGGTAAAATCGACTTTTAACTTAATTTCCGTTAAACATTAACTTTTTCTTAACGGAATGGTAGTGAATTGATAACGGCGTAAAACTTTGGAAGTAAATGTTGTGCAAATTTTGTTGAACTCGCAAGTGCACGAATCTATTGTAGAATAGATCAATGGTGTCGAGTGTCGATCCCACGAGGAGGTGGATTTTAATTGTGTGTAGAATTAACTTTGTAAGTGAGTGATTGGATTTGTGGGGAAACTAATTTAAACTATGCTGGAATTTAAATTGGATTGGCAGAAATAATTAAACCGGAAACTATTGAGATAAAGCACTTGGGTATCTGGATCCGTATCAACATGCATCATGGGCTAAGTAATCCTTATTAATACCAATTAAATCATGAGGGGGGAATCCACACCTCATGAACCACGCTCTAATCAATATGGTGCTAAGGGCTTATCGTGCCAAATAATAATAACCTTATACTAGGGTGTCGGTAAAACTAGGGCGGTAACTAGACAAGATTATTATTATTTGTCGACGAAAAGTCAAAACCTCCACAGAAATTAAAGGGGAAGAGAAAATAAATTTACCAAATAAAGCCCATAACACATGTTGAGACTTCACCTTTAACCCAAGCTTGAAAGAAAATTAGCTACTCATTATTGAACTAGGGGTAAAATGGAAATTTTATTAAAATACGTAGAAAATACAAGATGGAGAGAGAATTACAGAAAACTAAGCTCAAAAATGGATTCAGGGGTATCAAATTAGGGGGGGAGGCCCTTTTTTTATAGATACATTGAGTGAATCATGGCCATCGGATTAAAAATAGTTTGGACGCACAGGATTGCGCCACGTCATCAGTGAACAGTAACACGGTTTGACCACGCGGTTTGAACAGTAACACGATTTGCACATGGTTTGAACAGTAACGCGGTCTGAATAATGTCGTGAACAGTACCTATGAACAGTACCGTACATGTGAATAGTGCCGTACGTGTGAACAGTGCCATTTTTCCTTTTATACTGCTCTTAAGGTTTTCGACTGTCCTGAGTTCAAAAGTGACGTCTGTTTTGCTATCCGAAATCTCGTTTATTTTGAAATGACCATGATGCCCCTAAAATACATAAAATACTTAATTAAAACAAAATACACATAATTAAATAACAAGAGACTTAAATAAATAAAATTAGAGATGTTAGTGAGATTTGAAGTGTAAAATGACGAGTTTCTCCTTTATAAATATACACTTTCTAACACTCAACACACCCCCCAACCAGCTTATTGCTAGTCTCTGGCAAATAAAGCGAAAATAAAATTCAAATCCAAAATGATTTTTTTTTTAAACAAACTTGGTTATTCAATCAGACTAATGATATCAATCAAATAAAAGTATAAGCATTATCTTCAGTCTAAAGAAACATCACACCCACATCAACTATCCACATGAATCAACCAAGTAGATTTTGTCACAGCTACTTTCAAAAATGACATATCAAACCCCAAAATCTCATCGGTAATAGTGACACTCTCACAAGGAAATTAAACCCAATAAAAATTGTCACTTCAATGAATGATAAATTGAGTGAAGATAATAAAGAAATAATATCACACACTCTCACCAAGATGAAAAGAATATGCCCACAACTTAGAAATAACACGATCTCAAGTCAAACAAAATGTTAGTCAACCCAATTTATTTACTTATTTTTTCTTCTTTTTTTTCTTATTTTTTTCTTATTTTTTATTATGCATCACAACATCTTTTAGCCCATATAACTAGCTTCTACTTCAGATTATAGTTCCCTAAAATCAAGAAGGACTTTTATTAGGATGTAACGTAGGCTAGGGACATGGCTAACAAAGAAAGGAAAATAGAGAAAACAAAATATATGTTTGAGAAAAATAATATTTTTTTTTTGAAACTAAAAAGTGCATTTCACTTATTTATTATTGTATTATATCTCTCTTTCTTTCTTTCTTTTTTTTTTTTAGAGAATTTTGTTTTCTCTTTTTTTTCTTTTTTTTGTATCGCACAACTTTACTAAATAAAACAATTATTTATATTTTTCTCAAACATGAATAGGGGATGGAACTTAAAAGATATTGGGTAATACTCCAAATCGGAGTGGGTTAAGATAATAAGTCGACAAAGAAAATATTTTTTTTTTAAAGGCTCAAAGGGGCTAACTATGAATATTTTACAGAAAGGGTGGCTAGAAAGGCTCAAACGGATCAAAGATAGCCTTTCCATCATCTTTTAGAACTCTAGATTACCCTTCATATCTACTAGCTAGACGGACTTTCAGATGTAGCAACGCATTTTTTTTTAAAGTAAAATTTTTTTTAAAGGGTTGATTCAAAAGAATATAGAGATCGTATATAAAATAGTAAACTACTAAGTTGTATGAAAGATGGGCAAAAAGAGTTACTTTCCAAGAAAAATAATAGGCTCAAAAGCTCACTTGCTATTCATTATGACATGTCAATTCTTTCAAGCAACTCATATTTATCTCCGACATCAACATGTAGAGTAGCAAACATAGTGTAACATCACTCAAGACCAAAGATAATCAAATACTAAAATTCGAAAGTCATCATGTCATCCAAAAATAAAAACAAAATCACACTATTATTTTTTTTTAAAACAACATTCTACCCCCAACCTATTCTAAACATGAAAGGAAAATATGCATACAGAAATGTGAAAATGATGCAGAAAAACTAATTAGAAACGTTACACTTAAAATGATAGAAAAAGAAAATGTTTTTTTTTTTAACTAAGAAGATGTGTTTCTAGAGGCACTACACTCTATATTCAGCCATCTTCGACTCAAAAATTTAAAAATGCATATTTATAAAAGAGAAGTCAAAAAGAAAAAGTTAGAAAGATCACACGAAAAAAAAAATTTTCATTATTATTTTTTTCCTTTTTTTTTTTACTAATAAGATGCGTTTCTAGAATAACTACACTCCATATTCAGCCATCTTCAATACAAAAAGTTAGCAACAGTTAGTTTCTATAATAAAAAATTAGTAAAAACTTAACCAACATTCCACATTTGTCAACTATCCCCTCCCCCCATCCAGAACGAAACATTGTTCTTAATGTTTTAAAGGAAAGAAGTAGAGTTTAGAAGACATCACCTGGGTGGTGCAACACAAAATAAAATATTTACAAGCGGAGATTTAAATCTAATTTGTACTTCCTACTGCTGTTATTGTTACCATTGTTATTTGTACACTCCAACACCAAGGTCTTGGGATCTGGCTCTGGTTGATAAGCTTTTACCAGATCAAGTAACTCATTAGCAGTGTGAGTACAAATAAAAAGTTTTTTCGCTGAGGAAGGAATGAAGTAGTTTTTTATTGCATGGCTAAGAAATGTGATAAAGCCATCATAAAAGTTATTGACATTTAACAAACCGATGGGTTTCTGATGAATGTGCAGATGGGCCCAAGATGCTAATGTGACAAGTGCCTCTAGAGTTGCAAGATCTCTTGGTAAGAAAATAAAAGCATCAGCATGATTAAGCATTTCAGTTATTCTTTCTTGCATACCTGAGACAACTAACTCTTCTCCAGTCGGTGAGTCAGACAAAATTGACCTAAAGGTTTTAGGGTTTGTGGTATGATGCCTAACACTTGACTTCCTCTGACAAAAGCAGCTTCTGAGACCAATTTTGATAACCCTCGGTCACCTTCGCCGTACACCAAATGTAATTTTCTCTCTGCTATGCATCGACCAAGATCAATGGCTGCCTCAAAGAACTCTTTGTATTTGCCATAGTTAAATCCAGAAAACACACAAATGTTCTTGAATTGTTTATTGGGAGTAGCTGCCATTGGGATACTTCTCAAAAAATAATTTGTGAGGGCAAATGAAAAGAATCATATTTGAGGATCTTGGCGGCAGTGGGTCATAGCTGTGAATGAGGTATAATGTCTATGTCAATTAATCGTGTAATGCATATGGCTTGATAGTAAAAAAGGAAACAGTAAAAAGGAAAAGCAAGTAATGACAAATATAAAATTATTAAAGACAATAATGCAAATGGTAAAACAATAGTGAAATAAAACAACAGTGAAGTAAAAGGATATTTACAGGTAGTTGCGACTGTGGCTCACATCTTCCTCTGGTTTTACGTCCAGAAACGGCTTCAACGCCCTCTATGGGTCAAGGACATGCTTCCCATCTAGTTTTCTTATAAACTGGCAAACAGGGTCGTTTATAGTCAAATTCCCGAGACTGTATCGTGCGTGCTCTTTCTGGAATGATGGCCATAACTGGAGAATCACTCCTTGCACATATCCACTAGGATGTGTTTCAAAAGACAAAAGGATATCATCCAATGACTCCTTATTCAAGCCATCCCTAATAAATTGAATCTTATCTTCTCTGTTATCAGACACCATTCCTAAAGAACATCGTTTTTTATCGCATATCATCCTGGCACACTTATGACAAGCAACAGAAATTTTCCGAGCTCTTCGCTTTCTTGCGTAATTTCCTTTACCACAACCAGGCATGTATGCAATAAATTTAGGAGGCAACTCACCTGCCAAGCGTACTTTAGCTTCGATTAACCAACGGATATCAGCAGGTATGTTATTCCTCATGAGCAATCGCATGCGTTCAGATCGAGCTTTATAGATTGTAAGGAGGGCATTCTGAGGAAGTGAAGGGAATCGATTGTGAAGCTTTGCCAAGATCTCATTTCTGTCCATACCTTCGCCTCAGAAGATCAGTAATTGTGGGAAACTAAAGTAACCGACTTGATTGTCACAGAGTACCGTTATCCGCCACTTGACCGGGGTGACAAACTAAAACACACAAATGGAGTAATAAACAAAAACACACAAAGAAAATCACAATCGTCCTCTTATGGAATTTACCTCAAGCTCTAACTGGATGTTGTAGACACTTCTCTCAATGTCTCTGAGTTGGCTTTCTAAATCCTCAACGTGGGATATTAACTCCGGTGGTTGTAGCTTCCAAATACGATGTGTTTTACAAAATCGTATCTGGCCTCTGAGATAAGATTGGACACGTTGAAGTCGTTTAAGGATGTTCAAGAGGATTTGTCTCATGATTAAAAGTGATAAAAGAAAACTTAATGGTTAAACAAACACACTTATGCACAAACAATTTCAATTAGCAGAAGAATAATAAAAATAAATAAATAAATAAATAAATCAAATCACTGAAAAGAAAAATCTTAATTCAAATCTGGTGGGTCACTCAAATTTATTTCGGTGTCCTTTCCATGTGGTTGGTACTCTAGATATGCCTTTAATCTTTGACCATTAACTTTAAACGTGACATCATTCTTTGGGTTCTTAATTTTAATTGCTCCATGTGGAAAAACAGTATGAACAATGAAGGGGCCAGACCATCGAGAGCGAAGCTTACCTGGGAATAGGTGCAAGCGAGAATTGAATAAAAGTACTTTCTGACCTGGAGTGAAAGATTTTCTCATAATCTGCTTATCATGAAAGACTTTCATTCGTTGCTTGTAAACCTTGGCATTTTCGTATGCATCATTACGAATTTCTTCAAGTTCTGCCAACTGTAATTGTCTTTCTAAGCCAGCTTGCTGCATGTCAAAATTGAATTTCTTGATGGCCCAGTACGCACGATGCTCGAGTTCCACAGGTAGGTGGCAAGCTTTTCCATACACTAGCCTGTAGGGTGACATCCCAATTGGGGTCTTGAACGCCGTTCTATATGCCCATAATGCATCATCGAGTCTTAATGACCAATCTTTTCTGTCTGGCCTCACCGTCTTTTCTAATATGTGCTTTATTTCTCGATTGGAGATCTCAACTTGGCCACTGGTTTGCGGATGATAAGGGGTCGCCACTTTATGAGTGATAGAGTACTTTGTCAAAAGTACTTTGAATGATTTGTTGCAAAAGTGGGTACCACCATCACTGATTATCGCTTGAAGGAATCCAAAGCGTGAAACAATGTTGCTTTTCAAAAACCCTATCACCACTTTATGATCATTTGTTCTGCATGGAATTGCCTCTACCCATTTTGATACATAGTCAACAACAACGAATATGTAATGATGGCCAAAAGATAGGGGAAATGGTCCCATGAAGTCGATACCCTACACATCAAAAATCTCAACCACTAAAATTAGATTTAGTGGCATCATGTTCCTTCGTGTAATGCTCCCCATTCGTTGACATCTATCACATGAAGAGCAAAAGTTGTAAGCATCTCGAAATATAGTCGGCCAATAGAAACCACATTGTAGAACTTTTGTCGCTGTTTTATTAGCGCTGAAATGGCCTCCGCAAGCTTGTTCATGGCAGAACGAAAGGATGTTCTGAAATTCATTCTCTAGGACACATCGTCTAATAATTTGATCTGCACAATACTTGAACAGATAGGGGTCATCCCAGAAAAAAATTTTTTATTTCCGCAAAGAATTTAGCCTTGTCCTGCTTGGTCCAATGCTTTAGAAGTTTACCTGTAACAAGATAATTAACTATATCAGCATACGAAGGTAATACTTCCACACTCATTAATTGTTCATCTGGAAATGACTCATTTAATGTTAAGGGTTCTGTGATTGTGTTGAAGTAGAGACGAGAGAGATGGTTAGCCACAACATTTTCTGTCCCTTTCTTATCTTTGAATTCCAAGCCAAACTCCTGCAAAAGCAACACTCAACGAATTAATCTAGCTTTTGCATCTTTCTTTGCGAGGAGATATTTCAGAGCAGCATGATCTGTGAATACAATTATTTTACAACCAATGAGATAAGATCGAAATTTTCCTAATGCAAACACTACTGCTAGCATTTCTTTTTCAGTAGTTGAATAGTTTAACTGTGCACCGTGTAATGTCATACTAGCATAGTAAATAACATGAGGAATTCGATCAATTCTTTGTCCTAATACTGCTCCTACTGTATAATCAGATGCATCACACATAAGCTCAAATGGTAAGCTCCAGTTTGGTGGCTGAATGATGGGTGATGACGTCAACAATCGCTTTAGCTTTTCAAATGCTACAAGACATGAATCATCAAAGATAAAATGTACATCCTTAGCAAGTAGATTGCATAAGGGTTTAGAAACTTTGTTAAAATCTTTAATGAAACGTCTATAAAAACCAGCATGCCCAAAGAAAGATCTTACTTCTCTGACTGTTTTAGGTGGAGGAAAATTAGAAATGAGATCTACCTTGGCTTTGTCAACCTCAATACCTTTGCATTAAATGATGTGACCGAGAACTATACCTTGTTTTACCATAAAATGGCATTTCTCCCAATTTAAGACCAAATTCTTCTCTATACATCTCTGCAAAACTTGTGTTAGATGATGTAAACATTGATCAAATGAGTCACCAAAGATAGAAAAATCATCCATAAAGACCTCAAGAAATAGTTCAACCATATCAGAAAAAATGCTTAACATGCAACGTTGAAATGTAGCAGGTGCATTACATAATCTAAATGGCATTCTCCTATATGCAAAAGTGCCAAAAGGGCAAGTGAAAGTGGTTTTTTCTTGATCTTTTGGTGCTATGGGAATCTGATTGTATCTTGAGTAGCCATCTAGAAAGCAATAAAATTCATGGCCTGCTAATCTATCAAGCATTTGATCAATAAATGGTAAAGGAAAATGGTCTTTACGTGTGACAGAATTCAATTTTCTATAATCAATGCATACACGCCATCCTGTAGTCACTCTAATGGGTCTCAATTCATTATCAGCATTGGTAACTACTGTGACTCCTGACTTTTTGGGGATAACTTGCACAGGACTGACCCATGAACTATCAGAAATTGGGTAAATGATACTTGCGTCTAACAGTTTGAGGACTTTTATTCTAACAACTTCTTTCATATTAGGATTTAACCGACGTTGCATTTCCCTAGTAGATTTAGCATTTTCATCAAGGTGAATGTAATGCATGCAGTCTGCTGGGTTTATACCTTTTATATCTGCTATAGTCCATCCTAATGCTCCTTTGTGCTTTTTTAAAACATCCAACAACTTACCTTTTTGCTCGTCATTTAGGGATGATGAGATGATTACCGGTAGAGTGCTTTCTTCTCCCAAGAACGCATATTCCAAAGTGCTGGGTAATGGTTTGAGCTCGAGTTTTGGTGGTGATTCTGATGATGGGATGATTTTCTTCTTTGATGGTGCTAGTTGTTCAACTTTTGACTTCCATTTATTAGTGTCTATGGCTGGTGCTGAGTCAAGTAAGGCGTTGACCTCATCGACTGATCTGTCAACATCAAAATCCAAACCAAAGTGAGTTAAACATATTTGTAAAGGGTCATCACTAAGGTTTGAAAGAAAAGTATCATCAACTAATGCTTCAATTAAATCCACGTCAACAATTCCATCATCTGCATTGTGAGGTTGTTTGGCAATGTTGAAGATATTGAGCTCCATAGTCATGTTGCCAAAAGACAACTACATATTTCCAGTCCTGCATTAAATGTGAGCATCGGCAGTTGCCAAGAATGGTCGGCCCAGGATAATGTGAATGTGCTTCCTTGAATCCTGTATTGGTTGAGTGTCAATTACAATGAAATCAACAGGAAAATAAAACTTGTCTACCTGGATAAGCACGTCCTCCACAATACCACGAGGTATTTTCGTGGACCAATCTGCAAGCTGTAACACCACTGGAGTTGGGTGTAATTCTCCCAATCTAAGTTTCACAAATACTGAGTAAGGCAAAAGATTAACACTAGCTCCTAAATCCAACAAAGCATTCTCAATTGTGTGGTTCCCTATACTACATGAAATAGTGGGGGAGCCTGGGTCTTTACATTTTAGAGGAATTTTGTGTTAGAGTATAGAACTAACATTTTCAGTTAAAAAGACCTTTTTCTGAATATGAATGTTTCTCTTTTTAGTGCAAAGGTCTTTAAAAAACTTGGCAGAAGATGAAACTTGTTTTATTGCATCAATTAAAGGGATGTTAACACTTACCTGTTTGAAAATCTCAAAAATCTCACCTGTGGATTTTCCCTTCTTTCCTTTAGCTAACCTCTGAGGAAATAGAGCTTTAGGAACGTATTCTCGTGGATTGGTTTCTTCTTTCTCCTCCGTTGATGAGTCCTCAGCATTTACAGGTACAATCTGAGTTGATTTTGTCACTGGCATCTCCACTTTGTTGTAGACTTCTTTTCCTTTTCGCAAGGTCATAACGGCTTTGACCTCTCCATGTTGTTGTGGCGAACTGGAAATTTGCCTTTTTCAACAGTCATTGCCAAAGTTTGAACTGAAGAAGCAAGTTGTCCCACCATCTTCTCGAGGCTTGAAACTGATTGGGCTTGTGAGTTGAAGCCTGCTCTCATCTCATTCCATAGTCCATCAATGGTGCGGTTCTGTTGCTCGATTGTAGATTGAGTAACATTCTTGAAATTCTGGAATGAATCCTCCCATTGTCTGGGTTGAGAGTAATTCTGGTTCTGATTGTATGGTTTAAATGGTGGTTGAGAGGCTTGAAGAACTTGAGGAATTGGTTGCATTGGTGGAGCTGGAGCTGCTGGTTCATTTTGTTGGAATCCTTGAGACCATGAAAAATTGGGGTGGTCTCTCCATCCACGATTATATGTATTGGAGTATGGGTTGTAATTTGATGGCTTTCTCATGAAACCGATGGCATTGGCTTGATCTGAATATGACTCTTGGTCATGTGGCTCTGTTGATTTGGCAGTCGTCAACGATGCTATTTGTCGAGAAAGACCTTCAATTATCTCTTTGACTTCTTTAATTCCCGAACTTGACTCGCCAATGTGAACCTCATTTACTCCTTTAGTTCTTCTAGTATTCCTGAGAGATCGACTTCGTTGTTGAGAATTATTTGCTTGTCGCTGGAAGAAATCCCAAATCTCTGATGCACTTTTTGACATTAGCTCTCCTCCACTTGTTGCCATTAGCCATTCTTGCACATTTGGCAATAATCCCTCCAAGAAGTATTGGCATTGGTGCCATTTCTCGTACCCATAATGTGGACACTTCAAAAGTAGCCCATTGAATCGCTCCCACGCTTCGAAAAACTGCTCGTCTTCTCTCTGGGTGAACTCTGAGATTTCCCTGCAAATAGCATTGGTTTTATGCACTGGGAAATATTTATTCAAAAATTTTGTCACCATTTGTTCCCATGTTGTAATGCTATTAGCAGGCAATGTATTGAACCATGAACGAGCTCTATCCTTTAAAGAAAACGGGAATAGTCTAAGTTTAACATCATCTTCTGAAAAATTCTCATATTTAAAAGTTTGACAAATTGTATGAAAATCATTCAAATGATTATATGGGTCCTCATTTTCTAAGCCATAGAATGTTGGGAGACAATTTAGCACACTAGGTTTTAGCTCAAAACTCCTAACAGCTACATTCGGGTATCTTATGCAAGATGTGCTCAAATTAGCTAAGGGACTGAAGTAGTCTTTAAATGGCCTCTCCTGTGGTTCTGGTTGTTGTAAATCCATTTTAATTTTTTCTTTAAGTGCGATGTGTTTGTGTGTGCGAAGTGTTCTTTCTAATTCAAGGTCTATAGGTTCCAGATTAGATAATAATGACCTACGACCATGCATGCAAAGAAAATAAAAATGAGAACAAAATAAATAAAAATAAAGAAGAAGGAGAAATTACGATACTAACCTTATTGCGCTGTTACAATCTTTCTATGAAAATAAAATACACTAAAACAAATACGTGAAACAAAATAAAAATAAATTAATGAGATAAATGAAAAATTACAAAGAAAATAACTTGAAAATTAAATTGCAGAAATTTAAAGAAGAGAAAAAGAAATTCTTACCTAAAAATGTAAATTCACTTCTCTTTTTTTTTAATTAATTAAGAAAAAAAATTACAAGGAAACAACTAAAATAATAATAATAAAAATAATAATAGTAATAATAATAATAATAATAATAATATTAATAATAATAAAATTATTTACAAAAAATTAATTCTATAAATTAAAATACTTACCTCCCCGGCAACGGCGCCAAAATCTTGTTGTGCAAATTTTGTTGAACTCGCAAGCGCACGAATCTATTGTAGAATAGATCAATGGTGTCGAGTGTCGATCCCACGAGAAGATGGATTTTAATTGTGTGTAGAATTAACTTTGTAAGTGGGTGATTGGATTTGTGGGGAAACTAATTTAAACTATGCTGGAATTTAAATTGGATTGGCAGAAATAATTAAACTGGAAACTATTGAGATAAAACACTTGGGTATCTGGATCCGTATCAACATGCATCATGGGCTAAATAATCCTTATTAATACCAATTAAATCATGAGGGGGGAATCCACACCTCATGAACCACCCTCTAATCAATATGGTGCTAAGGGCTTATTGTGCCAAATAATAATAACCTTATACTAGGGTGCCGGTAAAACCAGGGCGGTAACTAGACAAGATTATTATTATTTGTCGACGAAAAGTCAAAACCTCCACAGAAATTAGAGGGGTAGAGAAAATAAATTTACCAAATAAAACCCATGACACATGTTGAGACTTCACCTTTAACCCAAGCTTGAAAGAAAATTAGCTACTCATTATTGAACTAGGGGTAAAATGGAAATTTTATTAAAATACATAGAAAATACAAGATGGAGAGAAAATTACAGAAAACTAAGCTCAAAAATGGATTCAGGGGTATCAAATTAGGGGGGGAGGCCCCCTTTTTATAGATACATTGAGTGAATCATGGCCATCGGATTAAAAATAGTTTGGACGCACAGGATTGCGCCAAATCATCAGTGAACAGTAACACGGTTTGACCACGGGTTTGACCACGCGATTTGAACAGTAACATGGTTTGCACACGGTTTGAAACATGTGAATATGGTTTGTCATTTTTCCTTTTATACTCACGGTTTGAGTTCAAAAGTAACATGGTTTGCTATCCGAAATCTCGTTAATTGTGAAATGACCATGATGCCCCTAAAATACATAAAATACTTAATTAAAACAAAATACACATAATTAAATAACAAGAGACTTAAATAAATAAAATTAGAGATGTTAGTGAGATTTGAAGTGTAAAATGACAAGTTTCTCCTTTATAAATATACACTTTCTAACACTCAACAGTAAAATGTATTTTTTGGCAAACCTTGGTACTGACATGATATGTCAGTAAAACTTTGGTAGTAAAATGATAATTTTCTTAATATTTAATAAAAGCTCTCATTGAACAACCAATTCTTTTTCTTTATCTTTTTTTAATAAAAACTCTATTTTTTAAAGTTCTAACTAAATAAACTATATTTGAAAGTTTTACCAAATAACGCCTTAAATAGATTGAGTTTTAGGTTAGTCTTAGTAAATTTCTAGTTGTATATATCAATTTTAAAAATACAATTGGTACTTTGAAAAAGTTTAGTACATTTAAATATAGTTTCAAATAATTTAACTTGTTTATTTATTTTTTAAAATTTTTTGGCATTGAATCTAAACCAACGTAATCATAATAAACAACACGATTTTTTTGTTTAAACTTTATTCTCTCTAATAATATTTAGAGGCCCTTGGGACAGCTACTAGGCTAGCTACCACAATGCTATAGTCCCAAACAAGTGTGTGTGTGTGTGTGTAATTATTCTCAGGTGTATGCGCTGATTAACACTAGAAAGTGTATATTTAATAAAAGTTAAAATTATCATTTTTTCACTTACAGTGTTGATTAATGTGCTCATAACTTATGAATTATCTTAATGCTCCCCTATTATACTTTATGTTAAATTAAATGGCAATATGTTGATTTTATCTTAATTTGTTATTGTCAATATATTTTAAGAATAAAAAGGAAATCGGAACCGAAAGCAGAAGATAAAGAAGATGGAGTGCATTGATAATAATTAAAAAAATATATGGTGACAAAAGTGGGATCTATTATTGGGAAATAATGAAGTTATAGTCAAGTGGGAGTCGCCCTTTTGACTATCACTTCTTTCTTTCTTCTTCTTCTTCTTCATAATAATAATAATAATAATAATAATAATAATAATAATAATAATAATAATAATAATAATAATAATAATAATAATACGAGAAGAGGTTACTTGCTACCTATAAAAGGATAAAGGGTGAGCAACAGAAAACATAGGTGAAGAAAATAATTTCTACTTTTTTCTTGTGTAGTTAATTTTCTTATAATATATTTTAGAAGCATATTAAATAAAATGAGTGTTTTGTTTTTTAATATGAGTGACTAATTTTTTAAGTTAAGATGAAAGGTGATACTCAAAGATTTAAATTATGGAAGTAATTATTCTCTCAAGTGAGTTTATAGTTTACTATTTATAAACTATTTTAATTATATATTCACAAGTTATATTTTTAACATGTTATTTTCATTTCATCTATAGATCAAAATTCACTTTGGATACATAGTATTTAGACCTAATGTTGACACACTAATATGGTTGTGGCACATTACATACTTTATCCCCATATTTATACGTTAGTGGTTAATTAATAATTAAGTCATATAATAGTTAAATTAGTAAAATTATAATTAAGAGAGAATATTATGACCATAATTTGAATACCAAAAGTAGATCCCACAACCTTAACACTTTTTAAATGTATAATTTCTTTTTCTGTAAATTAATTTATTTGTTAATTGACTATTAGATTTTTAGATTCTCTTTAATTAGATCTTAGACTCACTGGGTTATATTATAACTAGACACTATTATACTTAGGAGTAATCAATACTTTTGAGCTATGTCCGGCATGCACTCTCTTTTTTTTTTTTCAAATATTGACATGTTGTTAAGCAGTACAGTTTAATAGTATTAAAACATAACTTTATTAAATCTCATGGCTTAAAAGTGTGTCTGCATAAAAAATAAAAGGGCGTTTGTACTAGAGAAGGACTATATATACATATGTATATAATGTTTATTTAGTTATTGAAAAATAATTAGGTTGACTCTGAATCATTATTAACTCTTAGATGGCTCGGAATTTACCAAATATTTTTACAGTGTGCTTTCAAATTAGGGCACTGCAACAATACCTGAATGTATATGATACATGCAGGCAATAAAAAAAGAAAAAAACAGAGTAATGGTTTGGCTGCCACAAACACCAAAAAAAAAAAAATTTACTAGGAGCAATCGGTTGGCCCTTAAATGAATTAAATAATAATAAATTTAATAATATTTAATTATAATAAATAAAATAATAATAAAATAATCATTATTTTAATATTAAAGGACGCATAACAATTAAAAAATTATTTTTATAATAACAAAAAAGAGTTTCAAGTTTAATGGTATAGGTATCAAGTTACTGGTCTTGATTTCATGTTTATTGGTGGATTGTTTCATTGTTTTCAAGGTTCCAAGTTAATGATCTAAGGTTTCATATTCATTGCCATAAGTTTCAAGTTCTTCGGCTTTCAAGTGTAATGATCGAATTATCAAGTTAATGGTCAGGGTTTCATGTTTGTTGGTCCATTAAGTAAAAGATTTTCATGGCTGTAAGTTAATGATCTCATATTTCATGTTTAAGTTTCGGGTTTATTAATTAAATCATTTTTATGGTTGCAAGTCAATGATATGATGTTTCATGTTTATTGCCGCAAGTTTCAAGTTATTTCAGTTCACGTTTAATGGTTTAGGTATCAAGTTAATGGTCACAGATTCATGTTTATTGGTCAATTAATTAAATAATTTTCATGATTTCAAGTTAATGATCTCATATTCCATGTTTATTGGCAAATGTTTCAAGTTCCATGGTTTCATGTTTATTGGTCCATTAATTAAATTATTTTCAGGTTGCAACTTAATGATCTCATGTTTTATATTTATTGCCCAAGGTTTCACGTTCATTAATTAAATGATTTTCTTGATTGCAAGTTTATGATACCATATTTCATGTCTATTGCCCCAAGTTTCAAGTTCCTTAGTTTCATGTTTAATGGCTGAGGTTTCCAGTTAATGGTCCTGGTTTCATGTTTATTGGTCCATTAATTAAATGATTTTTGGGGTTGCAAGTTAACGATATGATATTTCATGTTTATTGGCCAAGGTTTCACGTTAATTAATTAAATGATTTTCGTGGTTGTAAGTTAATGATACCATGTTTCATGTTTATTGACCCAAGTTTCAAGTTTCTTTGGTTTCATGTTGAATAGCCGAGGTTTCAAGTTAATGGTCTTGGTTTCATGTTTATTGGTTCATCAATTAAATGATTTTCAAGATTGCAAGTTAATGATATGATTTTTCATGTTTATTGGCCCAAGTTTCAAGTTCATTAATGGTACCATGTTTCATTTCTATTGCCCAAGTTTCAAGTTCCTTTAGTTTCATGTTTAATGGCCACGGTTTCACATTAATGGTCCTGGTTTCATGTTTATTGGTCCATTAATTAAATTATTTTTGAGATTGCAAGTTAATGATCTTATATTTCATGTTTATTGGCTCAAGTTTCAAGCTCATTAATTAAATGATTTTTATGTTTGCAAGTTAATGATAACATGTTTCATGTCTATTGCCCCATGTTTTCAGATCCATTGGTTTCATGTTTAATGGCCGAGGTGTCAAGTTAATTGTCTTGGTTTTATGTTTATTGATCCATTAATTAAATGATTTTCAAGATTGCAAGTTAATGATCTGATATTTCATGTTTATTGGCCTAGGTTTCAAGTTCATTTATTTAATTATTTTCATGATTGCAAGTTAATGATACCATGTTTCATGCTATTACCCCATGTTTCAAGATCCATTGGTTTCATGTTTAATGGTCGGGGTATCAAGTTAATTGTCTTGGTTTCATGTTTATTGGTCTATTAATTAAATGATTTTTAAGTTTGCAAGTTAACAATCTCATGTTTCATGTTTATTGCCTTAAGTTTCAAGTTCATTAATTAAATGATTTTCATGGTTGCAAGTTAATGATCTCATATTTCATGTTCATTGCTCTAAATTCCAAGTTCATTTGGTTTTAAGTAAAATGGACCATGTATCAAGTTTAGCGTCCTAGTTTCATGTTTATTGGTCATATAATTGCATGATTTTCATAGTGCAAGTTAATGATCTCATGAAGTTTAATTCCTTTGATTTGAAGTTTAATGGTGTAGTAATCAAGTTAATAGTCGTATTTTCATGTTTATTGGGCCATTATTTGTAATGATTGATTTTATTAGAAATTTATAATCTCATGTTTTCTTAAGTAAAGGAAGTTTTATAGTTTTGATTCAAAAATCAAAAAAATATTTTGTATTTTGTCCATAAATTTTAAAATAACCCATTTTACGAAATCATATTTTATAATATACACCGAATTTGTTTTAATCGTAAATTTATTTTAACTTTAATTTATACATAGAATTTATTGTTAATTTTAAGTTATATAGAAGATAACATCATAATTCTTATAACAAAAAAATTTTTTTTTGAGTTTTTTTTTCATTTTTCTAGCGGCAGTTGTTGCTTATGCAGGCATAAGCAGCCAGCAGCTGATGCTTATGCAGTCGTAGTTGCTACTACTACTGACATAAGTAGCCAGCACATGCAACTGCTGCTTATGCAGCAACAACAACTGCTTGTATAAGCATAAGAAGCAGCAACTACTACTACTAGCATAAGCAACTAGTAGCTGCTGCTTAAAAATGAGAAGCGATTCGCTTATGCATGTAAGTTTAGTTTCTTATTGTCTTATAGACTTTCGAATTCACATATTAAGAATTAATTGCCTTGCCAATGAAGCGCCAACGAACATATAAAAAAAATTTTGAACATGTAAAATAACCATCCGAACATATAAAACAAACTTTCGAACGTATAAAACAAACTTCCAACCATGTAAAACAACCATCCAAACATATAAAACAAATTTCCGATCTTATAGATGAGTAACTTCCGAAACATAGAACAACCATCCGAATATAAAACAAACATCCGAACATTTAAATGTAGAAAGATATGAAAACCACTAAGGGGGCAGGGATGAGGGTGGAAACGGATAAGGAGTGCCCAAGTGCTCGAAAAGGAGGCACTGTTTGTGAAGGAGCTTCTGATGTTGTTGTAAGGGATGCTGATGCTCCTTGAGAACATGCTGTTGAAAACTGGTCTGTTGTACAGAAAGTGTCCTCACCTCATCCATAAGTTACTGAAGAGTAACTTTTCCGAAGTCATGTGGCTCTGCTGGTGGTACAACAGATGCAGAAGCATCATGATCAGGTGCACATATATGAGGGTCCTCACGTTTATGCTGACCTCGGAAAGAAAGTGAAAAATCAGGCAACTAATTAGTAGGAACCATAGAATTCAAAGGACGATCATCACTCGGAGCAAGCATTGTGTACTCAGTTTTAGTATACTTCACCTATGCTCCATTATGCCACTCAAATCCTAAAGCATACACGGCCTCATCTCTTATAATCCTACAGGGTTTACAATATGGTTTGTTTATGGGCACTAAGGACCCGCGTGATGAATTGACCATATGGAAATGCACGATTAATCAAGTTAGGTATGGAAAGCATGGTACGTATAGTAGTATACCCAAGGTTAACCGGACGATGTCTGAGGATATAATCAATCAAAGCAACATCCATGTGGGTAACATCATCTAAGTGCCCCGACCTAGGAAGGACAATATTCTGGATTAAATGATGTAAAATATGGGATTGGAGGCATAGACATTGAGCATGGAAATGGATTGTACAGACCTCATCAGAAAGATCAATGCGCCTACAAATATTTCTAACGGCATCAACATGAACAAAGTTATCAATTGTAGGAGCTTTCCTAGCAGAATATATTTCTAACCCATTTTCGGAGGTTCGTAGAATAGAATTCAACTCTGTATCATCAAATTCAATCAAAACTCCTCCAACATTGGTGATTACTCAATTCTCTTTCTTCGCGAAAATATCAATAATCCAACCAACTTCCTCCAACAATTGCAACAAATTTCTATTGCTAATGCTAAGACTACGAAGCCAATCAAGCATAATAAAGAATATATCAACTACCTTACGGGTATGAATCTTTGGCGAAAATGGTTAGCCAAACGCTTGTTTGGGAACTGTCTTGAATCAAAATGAGGTTGTTCTATAGGGCCCCCTTTCTGCCATGGCCGTTTGGGTGGTGGAACCGTTTCTTTCCCTTTCTCTTTCGCTTTACGTGGCCTTGAACTTAACATGATGATTTTTCAGTAATTTGAAGAGGAATAAATCGATTAGATAGAAGATAATGATGTTTAAAAGGGATATATGGGTTCACTTTCGGTAAACAATTACCGAAGATTGAAAAATATAGAGAGAGGACAAACAGGTTTATTTAAGTTTCGACAGTGAAATTAGTTTTTTTTTTTAGTTTAGCACCAGTAAGTGGTGGGAAATGATTTTTAAGATTCAATTTGGTCTATAAATTGATTAAAATAGTGGATTTTCGAAGTAAGAACGTGGGAGAGAGGATTTGGCTTTAAGAGAGAGAAGCGGCTGATCCGTTTTGTGAGGAAGAAGATGAACATTACCCATCCAACCTTTACAAAATAACAGGCTAACCGTTCAAGTTCTAGAAAGCATCTAACACGAAAACTACCAGCTTTTAATTTTAAATGCTAGTCGTTTTCCCTCCAATGAGCACAAAATAGAAAACAGCTAGCCTTTTTATTTTAGAGGCTAGCCGTTTTCCCTCCAGTGAGCACCAAATAGAAAACGACTAGCTTTTATTTTAGCGGCTAGCCGTTTTCTCTCCAGTGAGCACCAAAGCGAAAACGGCTAGTCTTCTTTTTCTGAGAGGCTAGCCGTTTTTGTTTAAAGATAAAAAAATGCCAAACCGGCTCGCCTTTTATTTAAGAGGCTAGCTGTTTAACGTCCAGAGAGTAACCGAAGAGAAAACGGCTAGCCGTTTGTGTTTAAGAGGCTAGCCTTTTAAATTCAGAGAGCACAAACGCAAAACTGGCTAGCCTTTTAAATCCAGAGGCTAGCTGTTTGTTTTCTAGAGAGCAACCAAAGAGAAAACGACTAGTCGTTTATGTTTAAGAGGCTAGCCGTGTAAATCAAAAAAGCAATAATGCGAAATGGCCTAGCCTTTTTTATTTAAGAGGCTAGCCATTTAAAGGATGTTCATGTTTTGCATTGAAAGCGGTCAACTGGTTGATAGGTAAAGGTTAGTCAGACCTTAATGCTTTGTAATTGGAAGGAATTGATGTATCCACCAACCTAAGCACCAACCAAACCCATCATTTAATGAAGACATTCAATGTGAAAAAAACCCAACCCACGCATTACTCTCTTGTTTTCAGTCTTGAACTAGGTCACTTTCATGCTCTTGAAATGGTAGAATCTTGACGCAAGCATGACAACAACTTCAGAAGTGGGAAGCATTTCTGCATAGGTGTTAGACCTCAATGATAACAAGCCATCGAAACAGAAAACTAGTGGAGTCCAAGAAAACCCATCCTATGATAATAGGATAGAAATTTGTGCAAGTGCAGGTACGTCATTACCCCCCACAAACTGGTAAAAGCAATGAATATTTTGGGGACATACCTGCTACAATATCATCTGGTCATATGACCTACAGTGTTCCCAAAAAAAGTGAACTCATTGAAGTGGGTGTCAGATCATGGTTTGATACTATCAATGATGCCTACATATGGTATAAAAATTATGCTAAGTCCGTTAGATTCTTTGTGAGAAAAGATCAACTCCGTCGTGACGGCCAAAGTAGTGAAGTTACGAGTTGGCGATGGGTTTGCTCGGGGCAAGGTTATAGGCTAAAAAATGGATGGAGAAAACATACAAAGTCAGAGAACCGAGGGGCATTACTCGGAACGGGTGCAAGGCTGAACTTCGCATCAACTACGACAAGTGGAAAGGGAAGTACGTGGTAACTAAATTCGTTGTTGAGCATACTCATCACTTGGTTGAACCACATGAAACACAATTTCTTCGTTCGCATAGACTTGTCAACAATGCTGATTTGGCTCACGTAAAGGCGTTGCGACAAATTGGGGTGAAAGTGTGCCAATTCATGAATTACGAGTCTGATCAAGCAGGAGGGTTCCATCATGTTGAGTATATGGGTAAGGACATGCGGAATAGAATAGACGTAGGTCACCATGTGCAAATTATTAACACTGACATAAAGGCTGTCATAGCGTACTTATCTGCAAGGGTTGATTATGATGCTGGATTGTACTTCGAGTATACACTAGATGAGGAAAATAAACTGCGAAACTTGTTCTAGACTGACAATGTTGCTCGATACGACTATGAACAATTTGGAGATGTTTTAGCATTTGATGCAACGTATAAGAAAAATGCATACATAAAAGTGTAAATCATCATAAAAGAACCATTGTTTTTGGATTTGCAATACTGATTGACGAAACTGCTGAATCATATGTATGGCTGTTACAAACTTTCTTGTCTGCAATGAAACAAAAAAAAACCCTCAAGTGTGATAACTGATGGTAATCAAGCTATGTCGCAAGCGATTAAAACTGTTATGTCCGGATGTGTACATCGACTCTGCTGTTGGCATCTTGAACAAAATGCACAAGCAAATGTGAAGAGAAATGAGTTCACATCGAAGTTTCGGCAGTTAATGTTGAATCTAATGTCCATAAAGGAGTTTGAACGACAATAGTTCTCTGTAGTCTATAATCTGGGACTGGAACAAAATCCTTGGGTGGAAACAATGTATGCAAAGTGTGGAAAATAGGAAAAGGCTTATTTGAAAGGAATTTTTTTTGGCGGAATGTGAACCACACAAAAGTGTGAGAGCTTGAATTCGTTATTGCGTCCCTTTGTTGAATAGAAACTAAAACTATATGATTTCATTAGACAAATCCATCATGTAACGTGTTGCATAAGGCACAAAGAAGCCTAAAATGAGTTTGACACAAACCACACAGCCTTTGTTTTTACAACGCATCTATAAAGCATTGAAAAACATGCGTCCGAAATATATACAAGGAATGTATTGAAGTGGGTTCGGACAGAGGTCCTCGGAGAACCCACACTGATTATGCTCGTGTGCTAAGACAGTTGATTCCCACATCTATACTTTGACGAAATCAGCATTCGGAGCAAAAATGGGTAGTGGTGTTTTATAACAAAGAAGTTGCAATTACTTGTTCATGCAAGATGATGGAATCTGCAGGTATTCCATGTAGGCATATATTTCACGTCATGAAGTTGGAGCAACTAGTTCGCATACCACCAACATTAATTCTTGGTCGCTGGACCAAATCAGCGAAGGTGAGTAAAGTGATGAAAATGACTGCTACAGTGTCACACCTCAGTAAGGAAGTGTTCGAAACAACGAAGTTTGGCTCACTTTCAGCAGCATGTACTAATCTTTGTCTTTTCGCAGCAAAGAATGAAAAAAGTTATATGATAGCGTTAGACAAGAATCAACGGCTAACACTTTGCTTTGAACAGATTCTTGCCGATGATAAATCAACTAAACGAGCCAAGAATTATGTACTTCAGCTGATTGGTTGCCCATGGCTTTTGTATGACTCACATCGTGTAGGGTAATCACTCAACATGCAAATAATCTAAACATAAGAACAATTATAATTGGTTTTATTAACTACAATTTCATCATTAAAGTAAAATTAAGAACAAACCTCCTCGTCAAGTGATGCATCGAGTAAAAGTGATAACAAGCCTCGCCGAGTAATATCCTCATGACTTGATCGCACAATTATTTCACTACACATAAAGCATGTGATATATTAACAAAATCAAATAACTATGACAACATATTTTGAAACAGCTTGATGAGTGAGCATGAAGGCATTGTTACTCTAGGCTAGCGCTTTTGTCGAATCCATACTGGAGCATCTTTAATTGATCGTGGGTCACCGGCTCATTCACGAAAAAATGTCCCGCTCGATATTTTGGCTTTGGACCACGTGAGACTTGATCATACGGGGACAGCTGGTACCACCCCGGCTTTCGATTTTTATATGGCCGAGGAGGTCCTAAAGACAGCGGATTAAAATCTTGCTGCTGTTGACATTTTTTCACTTACGGCACGGAAGACTACAGATTTATTAAAGACAAAGAAAGAAGAAAGATTAGACTAAATTATAATTAGTTTGGACAAAAGTTAACAAATTATTAGTCTATGTATACCTTATCTTCAAGTTCCGGTACCAATTTAGGCTTCATCGCGTCTTGCAATACTCTTGCTAACTTTTCCTTTAGTACATCCTCTTCATCAGTGGATATGCTGAGGTACATAGCTTTTCGATCTTAAACTTCGACGGGCTTACGCTTTTCCCATACTAGATCTGAAAGCGTGACAACTGCAGGGATAGACGGGTGCATCTCTATATTCGGAGAGGAAAAGATTGGACCATCAGTTGCCTCGGCACCAATATAGGTAGGAGGTGATTAGCTATCATCAGCGACATTCACTCATTTCTTATGAAAATATGCTTGTTCCAACTTTTCAACCTTTCAGTAAGAGAGTCTATTTTCAAGCACAATTTTTGTAGCACATCATTATTTCTTCCATATGTTCTTCCATTCTATCCATTACTGCTAACATGGCATAAAATGAATGATGCCTTGCTGCATTATCATCGTCAATTTGTCCTTCATTTTGAGCACCTAATGTGTCGCAACTGATTTCTCGCATCGGAACCTGCATTAACTAAAAAAATCCATAAATAATCTATTCAATTTAATAACATAACTATAAAACATCATACAATTATGAAAGGGAACAAACTGCATTGCTCTCAAAGTCACCATACTTTTGTCACCACTTAAGGAATCTTTTTATTTCACTATTAGTCCATGCACTAATAAGACATCCATTCTCGGCAACAGAAGAAAGCTGAAACTTAGTTGATGACATGTAGAACAACTGCAAAAAACAAAAAAATTGGTTAATACAAAAATACTGATCGATAATATCGTAATCGTTTAACTAACGAGAATACAAATTACAAAATAAATCATACATTAAAAATATAACGCATCTGTTCATCAAGGAAATTTGATTTTTATTGAACTTTTCAACTTCTTCCCATAAGAAGTTGAAAGACCAGCTGGCCCAATTTTTGCCGCAAATGTTACTCACTTCTTTTAAAGCATAAATGTATGATGTGTTGATGTATGTGGTTGTAGTTGGACACAAAATAGTTCAATCGTAAAATGACTAAATAGAATATGGAAATCCTCATCTGCACAACTATTTGTCTTTAATTTGTCAGCTAAATTACCTATTTGGATGCCTTTCTTTCCTGAGCAATACTTGACTTGTAAGTCAGTTATTTCACTATTTTCACCACCAAGCACAATCGGTGTTTCTCCTTCACCAACACCCATCATGCTTGTAAAAATTTCTGGAGTAAGCTTGTATTCCATTCCATGGACTGTTATGGACCGCTTATCTACATTACATTGCTTAACTAACAATCTACATAAATCTTGACTAAGTCGCCCGCACTTCAAACCCAACAAGCTTCCGAAACCAATTTCTCTCACATCATCTTTTTGTTCAATAGATAACCAAAAAACAATGTTGGAGAATCGCAAAACACTACATCGAGATGGGTGATTACCCTTATCAGAATTGTTCTCCACTGTTGGAATCGATTCACTTAACAATCCACTGGGCAATCTCCAGTTAATTTCAGCATTTTCATTATAACTGTTAATGAATTCAGCTTTATCTTTCGCGCTAAGTTTCAACCATTTGTCACGTATATGTCCCTTAACCAACACAAAAAAAAATATATTGATTGGCCAATCATCAACGAAACTATTAGTTAATAGGCTGCAACATAAAAAAGTTGTCTATAAACTGTTTCATCCATCTTCACACTTTCCTCCTTCAACTTTTGAGATTCTATCTTGCTGTAAATAGAAAAATAATATCAGTTCCTTATATGTCAACTAAATATATTGCACTGTTAACCTGAAATCACTACAGAATGTCAAGAAAACAATTAAACAATGAATTAGTTTCTTACAAGTAGTATATGTATGAATGCTTGCCCGACCTTGGAGGTTCGAGCTTCACAGACAGAATATTAATGTCATATGCAACATTGGTCTTACGCTTAACCATTATATCGTGTACACTAAAAATTAAGTCCCCTGTCAATACACACTAATAATGTCATCGAACGCTCTTCACGAATTCTAAATCCATGTAAATTATTATATAACCCAACAATACGCACTAATAAGCTTACATGGTAAAAGTTGTAATTTATAAATATGAGAGGTGAATTAATCTTATTAACACATCAAATAAAACACTCAATCAACAATTATAATAATACCAAACAAAACCCATGATACTTATGTCTCATTACCGTAGGTGGACTGTAGAGATGGCCTGAGAAGGACTCAGAATGGGCTGATGGAAGCTGAGTGGGTTGTGAATCTGTAGCCACAGATCCTTGCTGCCAATGGAGATCAAGCGTCACGTGTCGTCGTTGGATAGTGCCGTCGTTGATGGCCCTGATGAGGCGTCTCGTGAGGGAGTGCAGGCGAGGAAGTGAATGATAAGGGAGGGGGAACCGTGAGCCATGAGGGTGAGTGAAGAGGAAGAGGGAGAGGGAGAGGGAGCCACGAGCCATGAGTGAGGAGGGAGGGAAGAAGAAATTGATTTCGAAATATGCTTAGGTTTGATGTGCGTGTGTTTTTTTTTTTTTCAAAAGGGGTTTTGATGTGTGTTGAAGGGGTTTGATGTGTTAGCCTAAAGGGCTAAATATATTGTAATTTTGATGATAACAAACATGTATCTTAAGTGATTTAATAAATATTGTATTTCACAAGTTCACTAGTTTTTAAAGGATAATATTTATGCAAGTTAAATTAAGTTCAAGACACTCAATGAATAACGGCAAAATCAAGAATAAAGTTTAGAGCTCAACGGACAAATTATTACGATAAATTCTTGGAAAGTCGGTATGATTTAATTGATTCATGATTTAGCATTTAAAAAGCTCAAGAGATTAATTCAACAATTACTTTTGAAAAACTAAAAGGTTTTATATTTATAAGATAGAGTATTTTGTGAATTTGAGTAATTTGAACTTAAATAAAAAGTTTTACAATCTTTCAATTTAATAAGTATTATTTTGAATTTCAGAGTTGGACCTTTTTGCGAATATTTGAAACGTTTTGGGCTATATTATAATTTATGAAAGTTTGAGAATTCGAATGCAATCCAAACATTTGAAATCCAAAATTGGACAGAGAGTAAGCGGCTGACCGCCTGATTCTAGTGGCTAGTCGCCTAAGGAAAATCTCATATTTTCAAATTTTGGACTAAAATGAAAGGTTTTGAGAACTTTGAAAATTATGGATATTATGTTAAATTTTGAAAAGGATCTCTTTGAAAAATACTAATATATTTGGGGCCATATCATAATTTTAAAAAATTTTAGGATAATCAATATTATTTAGAAGTTCTAAAATTGGACTTGTTTGTAAAGTTTTATGGTGTTTTGGGCCATAGTTTAATTATGGATAGTTTTGGGCCAAAGTGTAATTTTGGTGAACAGTGGTACTATAGAAAATTCAAACATAGCGATAATATTACTGTTACAAGCGGTAAACAGGATAAATCAACCGCCTAGCCGCTTGGTTGCGAAAATTTTGCCTATAACAGTTAGTTTTGGGCTTTAACTATAAAAACTCAATTGCAACTTCATTTTAGAGACTAATGCAAGTATAAAAATGATCATATAACATATATTAAGCTTCCAAATCGCAAAATTATCATAGATTAAATTCTCATTGTGCTATTATTTGCATATCCATTCTTAAAGAGAGTTTTTGTTGTAATCTTTTTTTTTTCTCATCAAATTTGTGAGTGTATAAGTATGAGAAACACTTGTGTAAAAAGATTGAGAGATAATCTATTTGTTGTAAAGGTTCATTGATGCCTTAGAAGTCAATTGTAAGAATTTGAAGCCTTGGGAGTCTTAGATAGCGAAATCCTCAAACTTGATTTGCTTGGAGGCGTAGACGTAGACGTAGACGGAGATTGTCGAACCACGTAAAAATCTGTGTATTTGTTTTCTCTTCTCTTACTCTCAAATTTATTGTTTTCTATTCTATTAAGGTGTTAGATTAAATTGTTGTGTGAATTATTTAGTATAAGTTTTAAAATCCCAATTCACCCTCTCTTGGGTTGCATAACTTGTAATTTCATGATGCGTGTTGAAACCAATTCTATAGGTTTCGGGTTTTCTAATTTTTTTTATTTATTATTTAAATTCATCTCAACCGTTGGATTCATTGTATTGAATCCAACTCCATTTTTCTTGCATGTATCTGATACATGCAGGTATTGTAGCATCAGCCTTCAAATTAAGTTAAGATGAATTACAATAATAGTGTATTTGTTAGAATTATTAATTAATTATAAAATATTGTTCTATATAGAAATATTGAAATAATATGGCATTGTTACGTTGCTGTCAAATAAGGAGGGAGAGAAGGAATCTTTCTTGTGATAGTATATTTTAACTCTTTAATGTGACTGAGATTTTCTTTGTTTGCTCTGCTTTATTTATTATTATTATTTTTCAATCAGAACCTACAATTTTATGTATAATTAAGCTAAATCTTAGAAGAGCTAAAGGATAATCAAGTTTATGGTAATGATTATAGGTCTAATGATCACGTAGAAAATTCCTTGGGGAAACCGAGAAAATTATCATTATTGGACTTTTAAACACCACCAATTTAGGGTAAAAGCTTGTTGAATTCTTATATTTTGAGGTTAATACTCGTTTAATCACTGTATTTTTAAAAGTATCTCAAAATATCTCTACTATTAAATCATTGACACCCATACCATTACTTTTTTGTTCTTTTTGAATTACTTTTACGATATTACCCTCTTACAATAGTGTCTTTTTTTTGGGACTTAGTAAAATAAAAAATTAAATTGCTAATTTAATCCCAAAATAAAAATAGAAATAAAAAGAATATATATTAATTTGGTGGAACACTCTGCTGTAGAATTAATATACTAATTTTTTATTAATGTTGAAAAAATTGGTAATTCTTCTACAATATTATTTTTTTTGAATGCACGTGAGCTTCCACAAAAATTAATATATATTCTTTTTTATTTTACTTTTAGGGTTAAATTAGTAATTTAATTTTTATTAATGTAAAGAGAAAATATTATTATAAGAGGGTAATATTATAAAAATAAGTAATAAAAAAAGTAACGGTAGAGATGTCAATAGTTTAATAGTAGAGATGATGTTTTAAGGTATTTTTAAAAATATAGGGATTAAACTAAAACTAATTTAAAATATGGACATTAAATAAGCTTTTACCCACAATTTAGCTATGGAAAGAGACTTAATTAATTTCATTTCAATGTCATCTTCCAGTTGTATTTTTTTTTCATTTATTTTTTGGAACCAGGAGGTAAGTAGCATATTAGCATGTACCATACGCGATATGGATGGACTGCGTAACCTCAACTAATATTCCATCAAATGATTTTTTTTTTCAAAATATGGCATCAAATAACTTGGATTTGTGTCAAAAGGGCAATCTACCTTTAATTTAGTATCACATCTCTGTTGCCCTTAGTATCTTTAAACTTCTCCTTGGATTAATTCTTGCTCTTTCTCTTAATACTATAACTTTCGAACTTTCCAAACACAAAAATTCTTGTCTTTCAAATGGTCGGTAGTTGGGTATTGACTAAAGGGTTTGGCTATGTTAGAGTTGTTCTAAGGTAGAGCACGCCTTCATAACCACACAATCAAAGTTATAATGAGTTTTTTACTATTTATCACTTTGTATGAGTGGCTGAGATTCGTGCTCCACCGTAGATCTACTCCAACATAGCCATAGCCTTTACTAAAATAGGGTGATTGTTGTTTTCATCTTTTCAGACTCAATTTGAATTACTATAACTTATAAAATAATCTTTTTTTTTTATAATTCTAATTTGATACTTAATCGTAAATTAAATACAGTTAAAAAATTATTGAAATCAAATTTTGCTTAAAATAAGATATAAATTTAATCATACCATGAAAAAGGGACTAATAGTACCAAGATTTTTAGACTAAAAATTAGATTAGTTTGTTAATTTAGAAAGCCAAACAGAGGCTTAGACAGAATAAAAATTCTTGTCCTGAAAATTAGCTACTTTTGTCCATTCAGCCAAACATATACATTTCCATCTACCTAATCTCTAATATCATAATATTTTGCACTTAATTAATTTTACAAAATATTTGTTCTTATATCATTATTAAAGCTATGACTAGGACAACTTAATAAAATTTAAGTATTTGACGATGTGTAGGCTGTGGGTATAATACTTTTATTAACTTTTTATTGATAGACAGTGTCTAAACGGTAGAGTGTAATCCCTCAAAATTTGATAGTTGAACCTAGTTTTTATATAAAAGTAACAGGAGAGATCTCAACTCAAAATGGCTGTTAGATTGTCTGAAGACCTCAGTAGAGAATAAAATAGTAGTGGACAAAATTAATTGTCCTTTGTTTGTAACTAGAGGTGGCCAATGGGCCGGACGGCATGGGCACGGGTATGGCACAGCACGAGCATGGCACGAGCACGTTTCGGTAGAGCACGCGGGACGACACGGCACGCACGTGGGCTGGGCTGGGCCGGGCTTAGGATTTTAGGCACGTGGACCTTAAAAGCACGGCACGATTAGAGATGGGCCAAAGCACGATACGATTAGAGATGGACCAAAGCATGACACGCAATAAGCACGTTTCATTTTTCAATGAAAGTAAACTTCAAATTTTATTATTTTATAAATAACTTGAAATTAAATCTTTTAATATATTTTATTAGCTCAAGCTTTTTAAATTTATTTAATTTTTAGTTTCAAAAAAATTATAATTGATTTATGTTTATAATTTATTAAATAAATAATTGATATCATGATTTTAATAAATAAAATTATAAATATCATGATTTTATAAATATGTATTAATATTATTATAAACTACAATATGACTCTAAGTAATTCTAAGTTAATTCTAAAAAAATTATTATTGTTGTTGTTGTTAAGTACTAAAAAAGAGTTGTAATACCACATAGTCAAATTTAGTAATTAATATTACATTATCTTATTATTATTAATTTATTATTATTAAATATGGACTTAAGTTTTACATTTTTTATTCTATTAAATTTGAATAAAGGCACATGAATCCAAAAAAGTACATAGTCTTAAAAAAATATAAAAAAAACTTGGCATGCGCTCTTAAAAAAAATAAAAAAGCAAAAAAACTTAGTGGGCTTTTTTTCCTTAGGCACAGCACGACATAACCCACAGCATAACATGTGTGGGCACAGCACGCGTGCCAAAACGAGCCTAAGCAAAAAAAATTAGGCATGGCACGGTATGAGTACGAGTACACGTGGGCTTTCTTTACCGGCCCAAGCCCATTGGTCATCTTTAGATATAAGTGATTTAGAAGTGAAAATTACAAAATCATCTCTCAAAGGAGAAATTAAAGCAAACCAAATACAGGCTTACACAATTTGAATACAGATCAAACAACATGAACCACATAAGAATTGCAAGCAGCACGATTATGCTGCTTGATTGTTTTCATCTTCTAGCTATATCCCTTTCCTCTACCCACTGCAAACTTTTCTCTCAACACTAAAGCAAATTCGAACACTTTCTTCTCATCAAGAAGTGCCTTGGCAACAGTCTCTCTCTGCAAGCATCTCTTGGCCCAAGCAATGAAGTTGGTGAAATACAAGTGTGCAACCCAAGAGGGGGTGAATTGGTATTTTAAAAATTATCCTAGCAAAACACACAACAATCCAATCTAATGCCTTAATAAATTTGAAAACAATAAATTCAATAAATGCACAATAATAAATGAGTAAGGGAGTAGAAAGCAAACTCAAAGATTTTTACGTGGTTGGCTATCCCCGCCACGTCCACGCCTCCAAGCAACCCAAGCTTGAGGATTTCACTATCCAAGCCTTTCCAAGGCTTCAAATGTTTACAATTGACTTCCAAGGTGTCAATGAACCTTTACAACAAGAGATTATCTCCCAATCTCTTCACCCCAAGTGTTTCTCACACTTGTACACTCACAATTTGATGAGAAATGAAAAATACAACAAACAACTCTCTTTTAAAGTGGATATACAAATGATAGCTCAATGAAGATTTAATCTATAATGATTTTGAATTTGAAGCTCAATATATGTTGTGTGCACTTGTTTATGCTTGCCAAGATTACCAAAAATGATTTGGATTTGAGTTTATATAGATGGAGCTAAAAAACTAGCCGTTATGCACTTTTTGCTCATAACTTAGGATTACCGTTTATGGTTTCCGGAATTCGCTTGCATGTTACCGTTAAGGCAAAAATTTGAATTTTTGAGTATCCGAATGCCGCTTGTGATATCCGGATTGCCGTTTATGCCCGTAACCTTTTCGCCTCGAATCGGATTACTGTTTAGAAGACGGATTCGTTTATGCTCCAAAGCTTTCCCCATAACCTTAGGACTTCCGTTTAGCACAACCGATTGCCGTTTATGCCAGAAGCTTTGCCCAATAAGGATTACCGCTACGAAACCGGATTGCCGCTTTTCATCCGGAGAGTTTTACGCCCATACCGGATTAGTTAAAGCATAAGGATTGCCGCTTTCCATTCGGATGAATTCTGCCCGTAAGGAATTCCGTTTATCATATCCGAATGCCGCTTGCTCTGATAAGAATACAGTGCACTGTTTTTGCCAAAATTACATTTTGACCCCAAAAGTTTATGAAACTATAGTATGGCCCAAAATGTTATACAAATTTTGATTAAGTCCAATTTCAGAATTTCTTAATAATAATTTGTGAATCCCAAAACTTTCTGAAATTATGATATCGCCCAAATGTTATGAAATGTTTCAAATAAATCCTTCTCTAAAATTTCAAGCAATACTTGTTGATTTCAAAGTTTTCAAAATTCTTTCAATTAAACCATAAACTTGAAAAATAACCAATTTCATAAAATCATTTTTCCATTAGATATAAAACCTTTATAATGTGAAAATAATGATTTATTAAAATGTATGAAAAATAATTTAAGCTTTCAAAACCTTAATCATTCTTAATTTTGTTTGTTATCATCAAAATCAACATTATGTTAACATAAATGTTAAGTTGGCACACTCAGCCTCAACACTGAACTTTCCAAATGTCTCGTACGAGTAAAACCAGCAATAATATGGGATCAAACACAAATCCACATACCCAAAATTCTCTCCTCCGAAATAAGGCTCGTCTCCAAGCTGCCCTTCCAAGGTCTTCAAAACTTCAATGAAATCCTTCTTTGCTGCCTCTTGCTCTTCTCCCTTTGTGGCCCATATCTTCCTCGTAGGACCGTACATCTGCGAATAACTTTCAATATTGTATCAGCAATATTTTTTTGAAATAAAAAATTTAACACATTCTTCATTTATCTCAAGATAACAATGTTAGCAACCGGTGGGCGGTGGATGAAAGTCTTAAAGATCCAAAAATAAAGGACAGAATTGAAAATTTTATCGACTATTATGCACAGTTTGCCATAAACTCGAGTTTATGACTCCATTTTGATCTTATGTTCCTCTTCATTAGCCCTCACACTTTTACTGAATTTATACCATTGCGCACTCAAGTTTATGATACTCGCATTATAGTCCCGTAAAATGAAAATTCTAGTTACTCCACCGCATGCATCAAAACTGAGCGGTTCAATTTTTTTCCATCAGTTGAATGCAAACACTATTAATTTGTACTAAAACATATCTGTGATATCTAATTTAAATTATAAATTTTAATCAGAAAATTTCAGCTTTTGTAGGTTAATTACTATTGCTTAGGTGAGAGACCAATTATAAATACAATTAAATCTAAAAAAAAATTCCCATACACTTCATAAAATAAACAAGTTACCTTCTTGTCAATAAAATCGACCCAGAACCTAGCTTGAGCTCTCTGCTAAGGATCAGACGGGAGCAATGAAGCCTTTGTTGGGAAAATGTGCTCTTTAAAAGTATATGTGTTTATTTAATTGTAATAAACAATTTTTCTGATTAATAAAATAAATAAAGTATTTTATTCAAGTATCTTAATTGCATTAATATTTTGAGTAAAGTCCATTGGATCATATTATATGTATTTATGTGATCACCATGTGGATTCGCAGAACACATAAATACAAGTTATCTTATGATTAAATAAATTATGTTTATAGTTGATAAATAAAGTTGGGCATTTTATTTAGGTATAGACTGTAATAAATTCATTAAATGATTTGTCTTAATCATGTATGAATTTATTGGTGTAGTACGACTATATTGAACAGGATCACATATGAGATTTAATTAACCTTGAAATGACTATCAGACTTATTAAATCTCATAAGTATTAATTTTACTGTAATCTTAATCTTGAGTTAGTTATCACTTCATGATTGTAATTATTATTCCATTTGAGTTACCAATGGGCACGACACACACTTGTGGTCAAAATTACCCAGTATCTTGGTTGGAACAATTATAAGTATTGGAGTTATAGATTAACAACATAGAATTTGTACAACACATCTCTCGATGGGTTTTCTGTTTTTGATCACAGAATTCTCTGATCAGAGTGTGTCAACATATTTAGTATGTTGAAAATGATCATTAAAGAAAATCAGTAAGTATCAAGGAACAAGATATTATTAAATTGATTGGACAGTTGAGATATCAATTTGATTAACGATGTGGTACAAAGGAGTGTGCAGTAAAGAAATCAATATGGCTTGGGACGAATTATTATTCAAGCATACAATTATAGAAGTCGGTTCCAATCTTATAGTGGTGTAGAGTTCGAATTAAATGATTAGGCTTGTTTAATTACAGGCTTAATTGTTGTAGCCACTATTGTATGTTCCCAAATGATCCCCGGGTTAGCTCATTTAATTGACTGCACCACTACTGGATTAATAAACAAGATAACTAACTATTTGGGTCAAAAGCCTAAATAGATCATTTAGTGGGAGGCTCTATTTAATATGCTTATGTGTGGTGGGCCCCCTATAGAAAAAGCAAGTAACGTGACTTTTGTTTTTGAATTATTTGGAGCCTACAGTTTTAACTAAAATGGGATATAAAAAGGCTTATTTTTTCTAAAGAAAAAGTGAGAGCCACATTCTACCGATCAAGAGAAAAAGAATTTTTCTTTCTAATTTTGAGAGAAAAATTTTCTCCTGTTAGTTGCTTTAGTAGTGATAAAGGCGCCCACACGTCAAGTGCAGATCAAACCTGAGTCGCAACCTGAAAGATCATTGGTGACGGATCGTGATCTAACAAGCGTGATGGTGACGAATCGTGATAGAGACAAATCACTTCAATGGAAAAAGCAAACATTGTTCGTCTTTTCAGATTTTCAAGGTACGATTTCTAAATTACAAATTCTTATATATTATATAAGATCGATCCTAAAAAATTTTATAAAAATTTAAAAAATTAATTTTTTTCCAACAGCCTTGTCCATCCACACTTCATCAATGTACTGAACAATGATGGATGACTCATAGACCGGTTTGTCGTTGTGGATGAGAACTGGGATCATCTTATGAATCGGGTTCATCTGCAGAAGCAGGGGGCTCTTATTCCACAAGTCCTATTCTTTGTACTCGTACTTGACCCCTTTTTCTGCTAGGGCGATCCTAATCCTTATCCCAAACATGCTGGGCTAGAAATCCAACAACATTACTTCTTCCGCCATTGTTACAGAAGCTTACTGGGAATCAATAGTGGATAAAATAAGCGAAACAATGAATTTACAGAAAGTGAAGTAATAAGAGTGTGCATTTATAGCATAAAGTTTGCACTAGGCGGGTTTGATTTTAAAAAATGTTTGAGATAACGTTCGTGCCAATCTGTGGCGTCGATTTTTTGTTTTCTGTTTTTTTTCTTTACTTTTTTTTTATTTTCTGTTTTCTTCTCTTTTGGTCTTTTCATGTTGAAAGAATAATAAATAAAAATAATTGGTAAAATTAGAAAATATTCTTGGCTCTTCCACGAGAGTCATTGCTTCCGTCACAATTAGTAAGTATGTCGTTCACTTTCCCGTGCACGCACACAGAATATATTTTATTTAAATATTCCTGAACCCTTTCAAATTGATTTATGTAGGGAGAAAATCAGGTTTTTTAATTTTTCAATTAAAAGCTTTTTGGACCGATCTCATACAACATATAAGAATTAAGTAATCTAGAAATTCGTACCTTTGATGATCTGAGAAGATGAACGATTGAGAGTTGTAGATCCGTCTCCAAACGATCTTCCAGGCAATGACTCAAGATCGATCAACACTGGACGTGTAGGCATCTGTTTCACCACTCTCAATTGCAACTGGCGTCTCTTAGATGTCTTCTATATTTTTCTCAAAAACCCTGGAATTCTATTCTCTCTATTTTTGGGAGAAAAGTACCCATTTTATAATATCTTATGAAAAATCCTAATATGTTAGGATTAGGATTCCTATTTTAATTTAAAATAGGATTCCTCTTTTAATTTAAATATTTAAATTAAATATTATCTCTCCACTTACATAAAAGTGGAGAGAATGTGTAACTAACTAGAGGACCACCTTGTAAAATATCACAAGCCCCCCTTTTACACTTGAATATAACACACTAGGTTTTAACAAATATTATAATTATGATTTTCACCTAATACGCCAGTTTTCTTGCTTTTGGGTCCAGTGATGGTGTTGTCAATTAGATGAGCTAACCCGGGGATCATTTGGGAACATACAATAGTGGCTACAATAATTAAATTTGTAATTAAACAAATATAATTATTTAATTCCAATTCTACTCCACTATAAGATTGGAACTGACCTCCATAATTGTATGCTCGAATAATAATTCGCCCAAACCACATTAATTTATTTACTGCATAATCCTTTATACCACATCATTAATTAAATCGATATCTCAACTGTCCAATTGATTTAATTACATCTTGTTCCTTGATACTTACTGGTTTTCTCTAATGATCATTTTCAACATACTAAATATGTTGACACACTCGCCGAGAATTCTATGATCAAGTGCCGAAAACCCATCAAGAGATGTGTCATACAAATTCTATATTGTTAATCTATAACTCCAATACTCATAATTGCCTCCACCAAGATACCGGGTAATCTTGACTACAAGTGTGTGTCGTACCCATTGGTAACTCAAATGGAATAACAATTACAATTATGAAATCATAACTAACTCAAGATTAAGATTACAGTAAAATCAATGCCTATGAGATTTAATAAGTGTGACAGTCATTTCAAGGTTAATTAAATCTCATATGTGATCCTGTTCAATGTAGTCGTACTACATCAATAAATTCATACATGATTAAAATAAATCATTCAATGAATTTATTACAGTCTATACCTAAATAAAGTGCCCAACTTTATTTATCAACTGCGAACATAAGTTATTTAATCATAAGATAACTTGTATTTATGTCTTATGTGAATCCACATGGTGATCACATAAATACATATAATATGATCAAATGGACTTTACTCAAAATATTAATGCAATTAAGATACTTGAATAAAATACCTCATTTGTTTTATTAATCAGAAAAATTATTTATTACAATAAATATATAAATATACTTTAAAGAGCATATTTTTCCAACAATCTCCCACTAGCTCTCAAAGCATATTTGGCATCTCGCGCATGCCCATGGACTGTAAGTGCAAGTCTAAAAGTTTCCCAGGTATGGCCTTAGTAAAAAGATCTGCCAAGTTTTGCTGTGACGCAATCTGAGTAACTTCTACATCACCTCTCTGCACTATATCCCTTATGAGATGATACTTCCTCTCAATGTGTTTTTGTTTCTTGTGGTTTCTTGGTTCTTTTGATTGAGCCACTGCACCACTATTATCATAGAATAATTTAAGTGGTGCATTTGCAACAGATACCACCTCAAGATCTTGAAGGAACTTGTGGAGCCATACCGCTTCTTTTGTAGCCTCAGATGCAGCCACATATTCAGCTTCTGTTGTGGAGTCTGCGATATAAGATTGTTTCACACTCTTCCAACTAATAGCTCCACTTTATAATGTAAACACATAGCCAGAAGTAGACTTTCTAGAATCCTTATCTGACATAAAGTCAGAATCAGTATAACCCACTGGAATAAGTTCATCACCAGAATACACAAGCATATAATCCTTAGTCCTTTTCAGATACTTTATTATGTGCTTGACAACAGTCCAGTGTTCAGGTCCAGGATTAAATTGATATCTGCTAACCATCCCAACCGCAAAACAAATGTCTGGTCTAGTACAAAGCATGCCATACATGAGGCTTCCCACAGCTTCCGCAAAGAGAACCGTCTCATTTTCTCTATCTCCTCAGATGTTTTGGGTGATTGATCCTTAGAGAATGAAATTCTATGTCTGAATGGTAACAAACCAGTCTTGAAATTTTCATGCTAAATCTAGCCAATATCTTATCGATATAGACCGCTTAAGATAAAGCTATCGTTTTATTCTTCCGGTCTCATAGCAACTTGATACCAAGAATATAACTAGTTTCTCCCAAATCTTTCATATCAAATTGTTTCGCTAGCCAACTCTTTATTGTAGTTAATACTCCTACATCGTTTCCAATAAGGAGAATATCATCTACATAAAGAATTAGGAAGGCTACAGATTTTCCCTGAATTTTCTTGTACACACATGGTTCATCAATATTCTGAATGAATCCAAATGATTTTATCGCTTGATCAAATCTGATGTTCCATGACCAGGATGCTTGCTTCAATCCATGAGAAATTGGCCATTCAATTTTTTATTTTCATAGTTAGCCAAATGCAAGTGTTTTTGGATCGAATTGTCCTTATCACTATCTCACAACTCTCTCTCAAATCCGTAACCTACCAACTTTCACTCTCAAACCTATAAACCATGATGGCAACGGCCAAGATCTGACATCAGAAACACTTCAACAACGTTGCACAACGTATCATTGGCTTATCTTTAGCTGCAGCGTGTCTATCCTTTGCGGCAATAACGTGTCCTTTTTTTTTACAGTATTAAGTTAGTTAATCCTTTAATTATTGGAGTAATTTTGTGAAATTGAATTGATTTTACACTATTGGTTAGTATTGAGTTTGTATTAGTGAGTCTTATAGAAAACTTGTGGTTAAAATAATTAAACTTATTATTGCACATAATGTATTTGATGAAATATGCCTGAAAGTGATTGTGTTATTGTTGCTATAATTTTCTTTATATTATATGTTTGAGCAAGATTGGTTTGATTGAGCAAATTTTTTTATGTTGATTTGATCTTGATTGGTTTACGAATGGTGGTAGTGGTAAATTGAGAATGGTGGTAGGCTTCTCCTTTTTGTGTAGATTATTGTGTCTGTCGCACCAAAAAAAAACATATTAACTATGCTTGGTGTGATAGGCACCTTATCACACCTGTGCTTGATGCGAGAGGTGCCTGCTACACCAGTGCACCTGTCGCACCAAAACATAGTATATGTGTTTTTTTTATTTTTTATAATTTTATAAATGAATAAAATTCGAATTTGGTTGTTTAAGTGTAGTAGTTTTGCGTCATAGGCTAGTATATGCATTCATTTTGTGCGACAGCCATCATGTGTACCCTTATTTATATGCCTATCGCACGATGGCTATCACACCTGTGGGTTGTGTTTTGTATTTTGTGTGACAAGCACTTGCCATACAAGTTTATGACAAATGTTTATGCACAAGCACCTATCCCACATTTTCTAGGTTCAATCCCTCCTTCATTTTTACTAGAAATTTTATTATTCTGAATTTTTTTTATCAAACAAGGCAAACTAAATAATTTATGAACCTACATTATTAAAAAAAAAAACTTAAAACATTACCCACATTGTTTCATGAATTTGGTGATTTGTTGAGAGCAATAAAGTTTGGAGATCTATTGAAAGTGGTAAGGTTTGATGATTTATAGAGTAGTATTGATTCGATAATTTGTTGAGAATTGTAATTTTATGATAGAAAAAGTTAAAGTGGCTAATTTTAAAAATACTTAAAAGTTTTTAGGTTATTTATATAAGGAAAATTATCTACCGTCTACCCATTTTTTTCCAATTTTTTTAAAAATACACAATTTTTTTTAGTTGGAATCCACCTGAAATTGCATTTCTTTTAACTTTTTCACTTCCTTTTGGAGACCATTAAGAAAACTAACGGAATATTATTTAGATAACTTTTTTACTCTCAAATGTAAAAGATAAATTATTCACCAACCACATTTTTTTCATATTTTTTCAAAAATACACAATTCTTAATTTTTTTTTTACTAAACTCCACTTGAAGTTATATTGTTTTGCGCCTTTCCATCATTGTGTCGTTATGAAATGACAATTTTACCCTTATAATGTCAACAAAGTTCTAACAATGTTATAACAAGAGTAGAAAAGTGAAAAGAAATGTAACTTCAGGTGGATTCCAGCAAAAAAAAAAAAACGAATTTGTGTATTTTTAAAAAACAGTGAAAAAACAGGTGGATGGTGGATAATTTCCCTTTATATAAATTTCTTCCTTCTATTTTGCACCATTTCATTTCAATTTTTTTTATTGCATTGTTGGTTTTCACATTCTTACATTGTACTCATTTTCTTATGAAGATTGAGGTTCTAATTCATTAATTACGTCTCCTAATTAATTGTTATCATTTGTGTATCAATTTAATAAACTCCCTTTGTTATCGTACATAAAAAAACACCTTATTTTAAAATTTCTTTACAGTGATTCTCTATATAGGTTTAACCCCATATAATACACACACACACACACATATATACATATAAACTTTGGTCTTAATTTGATCAATTGTTAAAAAGAATAAACTCTACATTAGAATAAGTTATAATTTTCTAAATCATATCTTAAGAAACTTGTCTCTCCATAGTAATAATTATCTATATATTACAAAATATATATGTTTTCTTTCATTAAAGGTTTGGCCTGGAGTAAAATATTTTTTTAAAGTTGTTTGAGACACTAACTTATTCTTTAGATTTGTTACCAAATCATTGTATAGTATTTATAGAATTTATCTTGAGAGAAAAAAAATTAAAGAAAATTTAAAAGTTTTAGATATTTAAGATAACTTGATATTCCAAATGCTATATATATAACATTAGTGATCAATGTAGTGTATATTTTACCTTTATATTATTTGTATTAAGGATAGTTTTAAAAAATAATCGTGTAACTACATCTCTATTGAGTTATAACTCCCTCATAGTATTAAAATTAGTTAGTCCCAAGATTATAACAATAAAGAGTTTTACTGTTGTAAAGAATCAATGGCAAATCAAGTATTGTATTTGAAAAGGGTTATTTCAACTTAAATTTGAAAAGGGTTATTTCAACTTAAATTTTCAACTTAAAATTTTGATATAAATTTTGAGTCGTTGGTGTCATGCTATCTATTAATGGATATATAGGAATATCATTAAATACTACTCTGACTTTTAATATCTACTATTAAATTGTATGACTTTAATGACTTAAAATTTTTGTCAAAATTTTAAGTAAAAAATTTAAACTAAAATATCCCCTCTCTATTGTATTTTATATACCACAATAAAAGATAAGTATTACTATGGGAAAGATATGTTGCTAAAATATCCCCTCTCTAGTGACATATTTCTACAAGAATTTCTCATAATGGTAATAAAATAATAGATAAATATTTGTTTTGTTTTAATATTTTGAGTTAAAGTGTCTGTTTAGTCCTTATATTTTAAAAAATAATCCAAGACACCCTTGTTGTTAACTATGTACACTCCTACCCTTGCTTTTTCTTTTCATTTACAATAATACTCTTGCGATAATATTCTTGGGGATATTAATGAAAAGAAAAAATGATAATTTATCAAATCAACTTTAAAAGTAACATAAAAATTTACACAAATTTTTATGTTATTATTTTACTTTTAGAATTAATTTAGCGAATTAATTTTTTTATAAAATAATTATTAGTAAAATTGTTGTAAAGATATTAAACATTTAATTGAAGTATATTGATATCAATCTATTTTTATATAATTATTGGTAAGATTGTTCCACATGTATAAAAAAAATACTAGTTTTTTCACACTAATATTTATTGATTAATTTACTAATTAATTTTTTATAAATAAATTAATTAATATCAAGAATATTGTTGGAATTAAGTATTATTATAAAAGAAAAATATAAGAATGTAATATATTTAAAATATATATAAAGACTAAACGAACACTTAAGTCAAAATACATAAACTAAATAATTATTTACCTAAAAATAAGTTTTAAAATTTTGTGGGTTATCTTTTTTTTTTTTTTATAATAACGAGCCTATCTAAAGGCTAAGGCAAAACAGAACGAGGGTATGAAACCCCAATACAATCATGCAGAAGCCATAAATCAGCCCCTACAGAAGGAGAATTGAAAATGTGCAGACCAACAGGTAAGGATAGAGCAGAGTTTGCAAGGAAGTCAGCTACAAAGTTTGCTTCTCTATAGGCATGTTTGATCTGCACTTGCCAGCCTCTGTTCAACAAATCCTTAATGCTCCTGATAAGTGAGGCATACGCATTTGGCCCAACACCGTTATTAGCCACCAATTGAGTAACTCAAATACTGTCAACATCAACTTGAAGCTGTCGAATTCCTATATTCCAGGCCAAGCATAATCCGTGGTAAAGGCCCCATAACTCAGCTCCAGTTATGGAGCCAACACCAATATTCATGCCAAAACCAATTATCCATTCCCCATCACAGTTTCGAACTAAGCCCCCAGCACTACATAAACCAGAGCTTTTATGGGTTCCATCTGTATTAAAATTAAACCACGACCAACTCAGGGCCACACATCCAAAACGTTTTTCAACCTTCATGTCAGCAGGAACAAATAAGCTCTGGTTAATCTTCTGAATTTCCTCAGTACGACACTTAATATCCATCACTATGTGGCTCGTGCTGTTGGTTACACCATTGTGAAGGTTTTGATTACGTCAAAACCAAAGCCTTCAGATAGTGACTCTAAAAAGACATGTCCAGTTAAAAAACCCTTCATACTTCCACAAGTTCTTCAAATTATATAACATCCAATCTCTGAGATTCAGATTAAAAAATTGTTGCCTGATCTTATGGGGTAGCAAAGCTAACCAAACATGCTTAGCACTGGGGCAGTCTCTCAAAGCATGAAGAGTATTCTCAATGAAACAGCCACATCTGGCACAGCTCATATCAGCTCCAATGTGCCGTCTGAAAAGTTCAGCCTTAGTTTTCAGTCTGTTCTGTCCGACCACCCACAGAAAGGTTCTGATACGTTGGGGTCCTCTCTAGTGCCAAACAAAGCTCCAAAAGGAGTCCTCATTATTAACCGTCATTTTTAACAAAGCTAGGTATGCCGATTTAGTTGTGAATTCTCCCGACTTGAAATAAGCCCAGTACATTTGATCATCCTCATCATATACGTTGGGAGGCTTTATCGTAGCAATTTTGAAAAGTAGATGATGAGGCAAAAAAATTGGCAAAAAAACCTCCAGTTCCAAGCTCCCTTATCAGTGGTAAACCTCACTACACACTCATCTACCTACTCAAGAGGTATCGGCTACAAAGCGAAAGCATTCAATGGGTATTCCTCTGTTGGCCAATTATCCCACCAAAATCTAACACTGTTGCCATTACAAATATCCCAAGCCAGATTCCTCCCACAGCCTTCCACATGTATGATCCATATTTCGTAGGTAGGACGTTTGGGAGCGAGGCATGATCAAGTGCATATTTTTACAAGAGAACTTTGACCCACAAACTATTCGGGGAAGAAATTAAGCTCCACCCGATTTTCATAATTAACGCCTGATTCATCAAACTAAGCTTCTTAAGGACAAAGCCTCCACAAAGCTTTGGTTGGCATATGTTATCCCATTTAACCAAGCTAATTTTCTTTTTTCCTACTGCCCCACTCCAAATAAAATTTCGACAAGTCAGGTCTATTTTATCCTGAATACCAGAAGGAATCTTTGTGGTATGCATAGCATAAATAGGAATAGTTTGGACTACCGATTGAGTGAGAGTAAGCCTTCTTGCTAGGGACAAGTGCATAGCATTCCACCCTGACAGACGTTTGTTTACTTTTCCAAAATCTCTTGGTAAGTTTGCTTGTTAACTCGATGACCGGCATACTTAAATATTTTCCTAGGTTTTTTTTGAGTGAAAAACCTAAGGCAACACCAATTTCCTTGGCCTCAGCTGGCTTGACATTTCGGGAGAAAAAAACTTGGGTCTTGGAGTTGTTGATTTTCTCTCCAGAGCTCATACAGAAAACATTTAAAACATCATTTATAACCATTGCTTGCGTATAGGACACTTCTCCAAGCAAAATAAGATCATCAACAAAGAATAAGTGACTTAAAGGCGTATCTCCATGTGCAAGCTTAATCGGTTTCTAGAGTCCTCTCTGCACAACATCATTGATCCCATGGCTTAATCTTTCTATGCACAAAACAAAAATAGATGGGGATATGGGATCTCCCTGTCTAATGCCTCTAGATGGTGTGAAACTCTCAGTAAGTTCTCCATTCCACTGCAGTTGCATAGTCGTTGTTGTAATACACTCCATAATTTGGTTATTTGACATTTATGTCCTTGTAAATTAAAACAAAAATAGGAGTATTAGATTTTATAGTTTAGGAAATAAGTTATTTTACAGAGATATTCTTAGAATATAATATTTTCTTGTCATTCAGACCTTTTTCCATTCAGATAAAAGTTACAAAAGTTTACTTTTTCTATTCAGATGTAAATGTCTGAAAATTAAACATAAGTTCAAAAAAACAAATAAGTATATTTTAAAAACCGTCTGAAATTAATAAAATTTCAGACTTCAGACTTCAGATATTTAACAAACAACCTCTTAGTGATAGTTTTGTAAATGACCTGGCACAAACTAATGGGGCGAAAAAGCTTGAGGCTAGTAGGATTATCTGATTTCGAATCAGAACAAGAAATGTTCTATTCAATTCCTTGAGGACCTCGGTGCCACTAAAAATATCTTTAATAAGTTTACAAGCTGAGTTTCCCACTACATTCCATTGTGTCTGGTAAAAGAGAGCATGAAGATTGCCTATTCCAGGAGCTTTCAAGCCCTTTATACAAAAAACAACATTTTTTATTTCCTCATCATCCATAGTTAGGCCGAAACCTTGTAGTTGACTCCCCTCAAATACTGGAAAAGCGTTACGGATAGGATATGGCTTATAGAATTCATACTGCTTGGTATAAAGTTTGGAGAAGTAGGACACAACATATTCTTTGATCTCATTATTTTCCAACGGCCAGTTACCCATATCATCTTTGATTATCTCAATTCTATTCCTTCTTATTCGCTAAATTGTTTTGCGATGGAAGAAGTAAGTATTACAATCACCACACTAAATCCATCTTTTCGGGACTTTTGATACCATAAAATTTCCTCTTGGGTTAACACTTCTTCAAGCTCCTTTTTGAGTTGACATTCAAGACGAATCAGGTTATTAGAATGGTAGGTTTCAAGAGCCTGTTGGATGCCCCCAATCCTTGCTAACAAATGGTTTTTACATTTGAAAATAATGCCAAAAACATTACTATTCCAGAGTGAAGCCTCCTCCACAAAGTGTTTAGCCGATTGTAAATAATCCATATTTGGCTACCATCTACTTGAAACAAGACTCTCAAACCTCTTATCAGTTGGCCAAAAAGCGAGAAACCGAAAAGGCTTAGGGCTATTACAAGCAGATTGAAGTTTTCAAAATGGACCAAAATTGATCTGTGATCTGAGCATACTTTAGGAAGGTGTAGCACCGAGGCATTCGGGAACTTTTCAACACATTTGTCATTACAAATAGCTCAAGTCTTTTATGCAAGGAGCCACGAGCCCAGGTGAAAGATGGCCCCTTGAACTCCAGATCACAAAGCTGATTGCGTTGAAACCACCCATTAAAAAGCTGGCACATACTATTAGTTCTTCGAGATCCTCCCCTCTTTTCTGATTCATTCAGAATGGCATTAAAATCACCTCGGATAATCCAGGGCCCCTGAACAAAGCTGCCAAGCTTATCAAGCTCACTCCAAAGATGCTTCCTCGTGGAAGGAATTGGGCTAGCATATACGACAATGTTTAAAGAAATAATTCTACCATTGTCAGAAACCCGAAAGTGGATAAACTGACGATGGTTCACTATAACCTCCACAACAAACTCCTCTTTCCAAAATAGCCAGATTCCTCCCGAAAAACCTACAGCTTCCACTCTATACGATCTTGTAAAGCCACTACTTCTGATAAAATTATCAGCCTTGATTCCATTGACTCTTGGCTCCAAAATTGCAACCATAATAGGAGTATAATTCTTAACAAAGCCCTCGAAGGTTCTGTGAAATCCCTTTGATGAAACTCCCTGACAGTTCTAAAACATAATAGAGAAAAACATTTTAAAAAATGACAAAATATGGAGAAAAAATCCCTTGCACCTCAGGCACAAAGTTCTGGTTTTCTAAAGCCATCTGAACTTCATCTTCTAAGGAACCCGCAGACTCCGACTCCTCGGATTCGTCATCTCCGCTATCTCATACGTAGTCACTATCTTCTGGATCATCCGACAAATTATCCATATCCCATTCTCTCATGTCCGGAGGATCCCCCATAGGTTGACCATCAAGTTTCTCATATATTCCATCTTCACCAAGGAATAAAGGGTTGGGAGTAGTTGCAAAAATATTTTTAGAACTGCTGCTAGGTACCTACTCCAAAGTCACAACAGAATGCTTTATAGGGTCAAAGGTTGTGGAGGCATTGGTTGAAGTAATCGGTTTAGCCATGGCTACTTTATATTCACGAAGGGGACGGCAAGTTTGCATGGGGTTTGACGTGGAAGGTTCTGTTATAAAAGGTTTGGATAGTTTGGGCTTTGTGCTTTGTCCAACACGTGATAAAGGCTTAAGAATTGGTGCAACTGTGGAAGTTCTAGGGATGGCAATGGGAGGGGAGGGACCGACATCCCCACACCCATATTTTCTATATATTCACATCTCCTCATCATTCCTATCAGAATTATTTAAGGGGATTCTGATCTCCTCTCTAAATAATAAGAGGGGATTCCCGAGGGTTCTCGATCCCCAAATAACGGAAACATTTTTAATTTCTGAATTTGATTTAATCATATTAAAATAAAATTTTAAACAAAAGTAAAGTTTGATAATATATTTTATACTAACATTAATTCATTACAAAAATCACACTGCAAAATACAAATCATCAGAATAATTATCTTCATAAATCTTTATAATCCTATAATAAAAAAATTATTTTTATATTAATAATGAAAATGAAATGGGTATAAATATTAAAATTAATATTTTTAATAAAAGCATTTACTCTTACACCTCATGCTCCTCTTGTTCTTCCTCAAGGAATGTGATAAATTGAAAGATAATATCAAGTTTCAAATCTAAAACAATAAAAATAATAAAAACAACATGACTCATAATCTAAAATAGTTTTGGGCCAAGCCTTTAGAATAAGGTATGGTTGAATAGTAATTCAGAACTACAACTAGTTAAGTAGGCTCGAAATTTTTATAACATATTTGTATAAATATTTTGATATTTATTATTTATACTAATATTTAATATTTTATAATTTAAATTTCATTATTCATTTATTAATAAATCTAAACAATAAAATCAAAATTTAAAATTAATACAAGGAAATGGGGAAATGGGTAGGGGATGGGGATTCCACCTCATCCCTATCCCTTTCCCGAATAAGAAATTAGGTAAAAAATTGTCCTCGTTCTTTCCCCGAATCAGAAATTGGATATAAAATCGTCCCCATACCCTCCCCGAATGGGAAAAATCCCTAAGGATCTCCATCCCCGTAGGGATTTTCGCCATCCCTAGTAAGTTATATTAGTGGGACGTGGATGCTTTTTATTTGGTAGTTTTTTACTTACTTTGGCATGATACTGAATTTTGCTATTTGGCTCATGTATTGCTAAATCAAGCACAGGGGTTTCCTCAATTGACTTATCTTCGTTTGCCAAAAGGGAAAATCGCGGACCACTGTCAAACCTAACATTTTGGTTTTGACTTGATTCCTTAATGATTTCTCGTTCCTTATTGCTCTTAACTTTTCCTTTTAGAGATATCACCATCCACGGTCCAAACTTAGGGTTATCAGAGCTATCTATCTTGGGTGGTGGAGCCGCCCTAGTACCGATCATAGACTCATCTTGCACATTCCCAGCCCCATGAGTATCTTCCTCGTTACATTTTCTTTCAGGGTATGTAATACTTAAGTGAACATATTTACCACATTCATAATAAATCAATGGGAGATTTTCATATTCAACCTTTTGAAGTTTGCCATCAAGCAAAAATTGGGAACAAAAGAGGTTTAGCCAAATCCAACTCCACCACTATGCGAGTAGATTTGCCTCTAGACGCAGACTCGGTGTTGTAATCAATTTTAATAACTTTCCCAATTACTTGCCCGAGCATTCAAAGAATTCTCTTGTGGTAGTAATGTAGAGGCATTCCTGGGAGACGGATCCATGCAACGACCGAATTAATGGTTTCCGTAGAGCAATCAAACCTAGGAGACCATTGTTGAACTGTCAAGTAGTGCCCCAATATAGACCAAGGTCCTTGCGTGAGAGTGCAATGGGCATCATCCTCCGTTGTAAACTTAACCAAGAAAAAATCATTCTCAAGGTCAATCACTGTAAAAACCCGTGATCGGCTCCATAAGGACTCCAAACAGTTGCACAAGACCTTGTAGCCAATCGTTCTTCCAAGAAGCATGATAACCACAACCGCCCTCCATGGTTTCACGAGCTGTGCATGAACTTTTAGTAAGAATGAGATCAAAGGCAGATGTCCTTCCGTTTCTATCACTCCATCCTCCAAGTTAAACACCAGATCATCCTTCTTCCCAACGAGATCCTCCTCCACAGTGTCTGTTGTGTATTTTAGTGAATCAAATCAAAGAGGATGAAACGGCAGTGCTGATACACATTTTGTGAGGTTCAACAACTTAATCAAAAAAACGTATGAAGAATGCATTTAAATAATTAAATCTATTGCCTGTTAGAACGACATACAGTCTTGCCATTTTGGAGTTAATGAAGCACAAGCAAAACACGTGCAAACAAGAAGGTTGTTAAGAAGTCGTTATTGCACATGATCTTCACGAGCATTTTTGGAAAAGCGTCTAAGGTTGTTTATAAGCTGTTATACACGGCTGGAAAAGACAGAGAGTTGACGAAAGACTGAGAGCATTATAGAGAGAAGAAGAAAGCTTGAGAGTAAGAAGTTTTCTTGGTCCTATTGAGTGCTTGGTAATCTCTGTAAACAAGACTTGATCAAAATCAATAAAGCTGATGAGTTTGTTCCCCCGTGGATGTACGTTAATGTAAATTGACTGAAACACGTTAGCTAGCTGTGTTACGTGATTTCTTGCATTCAATTCAATTCTTCGTTGTTTCTAAATACAATCATCGTCTTAGTCAATTGAACATTACTTGTTAAGCTTTTAAGATTGGTTGGTGAGGCATCTTGTTGAATCTAATCTAAGATCTTGGGGATTGTTCTGTAAAGCTTGATGTTATTTGCTTATCAGAATCTTCAGTGTCATGTGTTTCCATCAACTTGTCTTTGAAGGATACCATTGGAGGATTATCCTCATCGTCTCCTTCAATCCTAAACTCTGCCTTTTTTGTAGAACGATCATCCTCCTTTGAAGGATGGTCCTTTTTCGCCAATTCAGAAATACTCTCCATCAACTTGTCACTTATTTTTTGTGGGTTATCCTTAATTAAAAAGATAAGTGAAAAAAATATATGTAAATTGATATCATACGGGATTGCTGTTCTTAAAAAAAAATCACATATGCACACTGCACGAATTTACCATTATTTCTATTACAAAAGCCTGTCTCTAGAAGAAAGAACATCATTCAGCTATTATAAGCCAAACAAACCATACCACCAAGGCCGCAAGGCGTGTGTATACAGTAGAACGATTGTGTTGTTCTCCCTTTTTCTAATGATCATGCATGCATCAAGCAATTCCTCTTCTATAATTAGCGCCAAACTTTTTCCTCAACTCTAAAACATATCCATAGACTTTCTTCTGATTAGGAAGTGCCTTGGAAACAGTCTCTCTCTACATGCATCTCTTGGCCGATGCAATGTGTTCGGTGTTAGGAAATTGAGCTTCCTCCCAAGATTATTCCAAGCAATTTATCAAGTTACAAATTAATAAGAAAAATTAAATGGAGAGTACACCAATCGCACAACACAAGATTTACGTGGAAAACTCCAAATGCGAAGAAAAACCACGGCCGTTGTCAAAAAGACAACCAGAAAAAATTATTCACTATGTGAAAAATTATTACAACCACACTCTCAGAAATAATTTTCTCTCACCCAAGCCCCAAATACACCCAAAACTCTCAATTTAAGAGTAATTATTTTCAACTCTCAAATTCTCTCTAAATGCAAGAAGAAATGAATATTTTGGGATGATTTAAATGAGGGGATGAACCCCTCTATTTATAGTCACCGAGTGGCTACTGTTCATCTTGCGGCTACTGTTCATTTTGCGGCTTTTTACTTTTTTTTCTTCTTTTCTTCATTCAAAGATGTGAATGTCAACATTCAAATCTTTGAATGTTGATAATGGCTGGCACCCCATCTAGAAGGGCGGTGCCAGCTTGCCTATTTTCACATTCTCCCACTTGGAGATTTGATTGAGAATCAATCAATCTCCACACTAACCTTACTATATTCACCTTAGTCATAATCCTCACCATAGAGAATTATCATACTCCACCATAAAAGAGTATACCACTTAGAATTAATTTCCAATTCTAAGAATTTTACACCGGCACATGTCGAAACATCCTGTTGAAATTTATGGTGCAACTTCCATGTTGGCTTTCCTAGAAGTTTGTCAGCCATCGACATAAATTCCACCACACACACTGCATCAATGCCAACCATGCCTTGTGTGCAAATCTTGTGGACCCGCTAGCAGTAATACATTTCCTTTTCATGGTACTAGCGGTATACCATGAGGATGTCGTCATCATCCATTTCATGAGGGACCATCGTCTCCCACGATAATGAGAGACTTACCACTAGCAATACTATCAACATCTGATCTGGAGCCATTTGTCGATCCTGCTTTATTTCTCTTTTGACGATCCTTTTTTAGGTGCCCCGATTGTCCACACCCCCAGCAGACTCCATTTTTCTTAAAATTATTTTTCTTCCAATTCCCCACAGTTGCCAAAGCCGAGGAATCTATAGTTTCAGTACTTTCACCACTCAATTTTCTTTCTTCCGAGAGTAAAGTACTAGTAGCTTCTTCAAGATCTACTGTCTCCTTTCCGTACATCAAAGTAGGTAACAGGTGTTTGTAGGAATTTGGAACTGACCACAGTAGTCTAAGCGCCTTGTCCTCATTTTCAATTTTGACTCCAATAGCTTCTAGTTCTGACACAATATCATTGAGAACACTGAGGTGATCGGAAATTTTTGTACCTTCAACCATTCGCAGTGTGTGAAATCACTCCTTCAAGTACAATCGATTTGAGATGCTCTTTGTTTGATACAACTTTTCTAGCTTCTCCCAAAGTTCTTTCGCTGTAGGAATATTTCCTACATTTGCAAGAACATTCTTTGCTAGACACAGTCGTATGGCACTTGCAGCTCTATCATCAAAATTTTCCCAATCTTCATCACTTATACTAGTTTTTCCAGAGCCACTACTGGAAGCAGGGGATGGGCTTTTCCTTCAATATCTTGTGTACCCCAGATTGAATCAACACATCCTTGACTTGAACTTGCCATAAGCCAAAGTTAATTCTCCCATCGAATTTTTCTATTTCAAATGTCACCAGACTTGAAAATTTCAATCCTGACATATTTGCTTTGTAGATCAGCTTTTACTCTTCACCACGAGCTATTTGGATTGGCTCCCACTGCTTCACGTGAATAGTACAGTATACGTGAGCAGTGTCGTATACGTGAACAATACAGTATACGTGAACAGTGCCCCGACACCAAAACTTCAATCAATGGCTCTGATACCACTGTTAGGAAATTAAACTTCCTCCCAATATCACTCCAAGCAATTTATCAAGCAACAAATTAATAAGAAAAATTAAATAGAGAATACACCAATCACACAACACAAGATTTACGTGAAAAACTCTAAATGCGGAGAAAAACCACGGTCGTTGTCAAAAAGACACCCAGAAAAAATTATTCACTATGTGAAAAATTATTACAACCACACTCTCAGAAATAATTTACTCTCAGAAATAATTTTCTCTCACCCAAGCTCCAAATACACCCAAAACTCTCAATTTAAGAGTAATTATTTTCAACTCTCAAATTCTCTCTAAATGCTAGGAGAAATGAATATTTTAGGATGATTTAAATGAGGGGATGAACCCCTCTATTTATAGTCACCGAGTGGCTACTGTTCATCTTACGGCTACTGTTCATTTTGTGGCTTTTCCCTTTTTTTTTCTTAACATTCAAATCTTTGAATGTTGATAATGGCTAGCACCCAATCTAGAAGGGCGTTGCCAGCTTGCCTCTTTTCACATTCGGGGCACACTGCCTCGACGCTGAACTTTCCCAGCGTCTCATATGTGAAAAACCAACTATTGTACGGGATCAGACACAATCCACGTGCCCAAAATTATCACCCTCGAAATATGGTTTGTCTCCAAGCTGCCCTTTCAAGGTCTTCAAAACGTATATTAATTCTTTCTTTGCTTCATCTTTCTCTTCTCTCCCCTCTGACAACCGTACACTCCTCCCAACTTCGTCCAACTGCAATTTACTTTCATCTTATTACAAAATATTTATTCAGACAATCGAGAAAAACTTAGAGGTTGTTAGTTAAATGTTTGAAGTCTAAAATTTTATTAATTTCAGATATTTTCTAAAATATGTTTATTTATTTTTTGGAACTTATGTCTGATTTTCAGACATTTACATCTGAATAGAAAAAGTAAACTTTTGTGACTTTTATCTGAATGGAAAAAGGTCTGAATGAAAAGTAAATATTATATTCCAAAAATATTTCTGTAAAATAACTTATTTCCTAAACTATAAAATCTAATTCTACTTTTTTGTTTAATTTACAAGGATATAAATGTCAAATAGCCAAATTTAAGAAGTTTTTTATTGTAAAAACAAACAAAATGCCACTTAAATTTAGATATTTAAAAAAGAAAAATAAACATGTCATTCAGATTTTCGTATTCAGACCCATTTAGACTTTAAAAAAATTTAGATCCATTTAGATTTCAGACAAAAAACCAAACGCTACCTTACTTATTAATTCAGAAGAACTGAAGTGTCCATTCCATAATATTTTGATACAATATTTGAAACACATAGCATATATTTACTGGACTAGCCTATTATGTGGGAGATACTTCTTCTTTCTTTATATCCAAGGTACCATGTCACCCATAAAACAAAATTTCACTATTTAAAACTCCTCTTTATATAGGAGGAAATTCTTTGATAAATCCAAAATACCACGTCATCTGTAAAACAATAACAAAATTTTCATAAACATAATGCGATAAGTGACAAGTAAATTACTTTCTTGTCAATAAAATCAGCCTAAAACCTACCTTGAGCTCTCTGGTAAGGATCAGAGGGAAGCAGTAATGGAGCTTTATCCTTCCAGACTTCATCTACGTACAGCACAATAATGGATGACTCACAAACCGGTTCGCCATTGTGGATAAGAACCGGGACATTCTTGTGAATCGGATTCATCTGCAGAAGCAGAGGGCTCTTGTTGAGCAAGTCCTCTTCTTTGTACTTGTACTTGACACCTTTCTCTTCCAAAGCAATCGTGACCTTCAGCCCAAACATGCTGCACCAAACACTCAACAGAACCACCTCGTCTGCCATTGTCACAGAAGTTTGCAAACGCTTAAAGATCAGAAATTGAAGAAATGAAACGATTAAGTTGAGGAAAATGAAGTAATAAGTGTATATTTATAAGTTTAGATGTCAGTTTAGCTTCTTTAATAAAAAGTTGTTAGACTTCCTATTATAAAAATGTTGGAACATAAAAGGAAATTCAGCAAAAAAATATATATATAAAAATTTGAAAAGAGTAACGAAATGAAACTTTATTTCCTAATATTCTTTTCTGTTTTTCCAAATTTTGGTACGGTATAGATGAAGCATATCGGTTCTATTAGATAGTGCTAATCCACCGATTCATCAATTTGGTCTTCCATTAGGTAGCTATTTGTTGAATCAACAACACGCAGCCTTTTCCTTTTCCTTGCCACTTCATGATGCAAATGTTAGACCGCATGTCATATATATTTTCTTATAAATTAAGTTTAACGGTCATCCAATCTCTTTTTTATGATTTTATCTATATATGTGTAATCAATTATTTGACTAGCTAATGTGGCTTTATTAAAATACTCAACATGGCTTTTGCTTTGCTGCAAATGTGTCACATTTCAACAAAAGCCTTACATGTGGTAATAACTAAGTTTTTCGTGTCTATTAATTTCGTTCCAGAATTATATTTTATCTTCTCTTCTTCTTTCATCTAATTCTTCTCTTTTTAAAAAAATTGATATTTTCTTCGCTTTTTCAACATTACCAATCAATTTATATTTTTAATTTAGACCCAATCAAAACTTGTCTCATTATTATATGTATTCTAAAAATTATTTTAAACACTCAAATTTTAATAAAATTTTATTTTAGTAAACATAAATATGTTAATTTACTATTAAGTATAAATTTATGATTACTAAATGACAGTTTTACTCTTTACACACATTAACCATACGTTTGCAAATTTATTTATTTGGCTTTTTAAACTTAATAATACTGCCTGTGGTAAGAAATTACAATAGTTAGTAGGTAAAGGAAAAATAAATTTCTTCATTACCTACCTCTAAACCCATTCAAATGAGGGGGAAAAAAACTCTGTATTATTTGAAGCCATAAATCCTGATTTCTTTTCTTTTTTCTATTTAGACCCAAACTTTGGGGAGATTTTTTTTCTGATGGCAGGATTAGATTTAATTTACATATTTTTGTATGTTTTTAATGAATTGTATCCGGTTTATGGCAGAAGAATGGTGAAAATTAAGGAGCCAAAACTAAAAAACTATAGAAGTCGCCTACATTGAACCGTGCCCATGCATTTAGCGAAATACTTAAATCAGAGGAATGATGATCTGGTGCGCAATCGCACATCTTATACTGCGCAACTGCATACGGGTCAAATTATCATTGGGGATTATAAGCCTACAGCGCAGGTTCACCAATGATAATTTAACTCGCACACAGCTGCACACCATCTTATCTTATCGTTATTCTAAATCTCAGTTACCTTATTTTTTTAAATGTGCATGTATTACTTTTTATTTCGTTTTTAAGCTTGGACTAAGCAAGGTTATTCAGTTATTTCATAAGGAGAAACAAGTCATCATTTAAAGGTTATATATAAGTACAGGGTCAACATCTTAATTTAAAGGTTATATATAAGTACATCGTCAACATCTTAACTTCACTACTTATCTGGAATTATTTTTGTAAGGTTCAAAAATAATTTAAAAATGTTAAAAGTTAATTTTAGTATTTGGTACTTTTTCATAAATTATTTTTGGCAAGATCACTCCATTCTAGCTATAGTAGACTTTCAGAAGTAGGTAAGGAATATCTTTTCAAAATCTGATTTTGAAAATGAGTTTTATACTTAACACAATTTCATATATATAATAAAATTCAAAATTATTCTTATTAATTAGAAAATATAATCATTAACTTTAGAGAGATTATTATTATTATGAATTATATTGAGATAAAAAATAAAAAAATAAAATTAATAATACAACATATTTATTTTAAACTTCAAATCGTCCACTTTCAATCTTCCCCTAAACCACCTCCCAATTTAGCATTGCAGCTGTTTTTGCATTAAGTTGGGGCTTTAAGATATTAGTAGATTTGCTTCTTGTTTCATTAATTCGCCCACAAGCAAAAGTCACATTTCTGAGTATCTCATCAGTGTCCTTTTTACTAGTTCTCCTCATAACCGGAAACCCTTTTTTTCCTACCATACTCTCTGTAGTAAATAAACATTTCAACATCACTATGAAACAACATCTCAATCATTGGTTCATCATCCTCTTCAATTTTCTCCAACTCTTCAACTTCAATGGCTTTTTCCATATTATTTATTTCTACAAAATGAAAATAATTCATATTTACAAAATGGAAACAATAAAATTAGCCACAAAAAAAAAATGATCGCTCGCGATCATTTAACAGTTAAAGACATGACATAATAATATTTAGCATTTAAAAGACATGAAAGCTAAGAATGTAATAAGACAAAATTCAAATCAGACCAACCTAAACAAGGTAAAAAAATTTAAAAATATTCATCATATATGTAAATAACCAACAAGTACAAGAAAAGTATGTGATGTAGCAACATGAACAATTAATGGATTGAAATTAACCATACTAGCTTGATTGTTTTTCTGTGAATTGAAGCTATTAGTAGGAAGCCCACTTGAAGAGAGGAAGTTACCAAAAGCTTCAGGCTTCTATGTATGAAATGCTTGGTAAATTTTGATTTATTTGAATTTATTATGAATGGTGTGTTGCAACAAGCTACAGACATATTTGTCACAATAATTTATAGGCAAACACTAAGTTACATTTCATATATCTTACACCCACACAAATGAACATGAATAACGTATGGCTCACACAACCACACGCTGTTCATGTGTGTGGGTGTAAGAGACATGAAGTGTAACTTAAGGGCTCCCTAATTTATATTGTATTCATGGTTTGTTGCAGCAAGCTTCCATTGTTTAACAAAATGACAGTAGAATCTTTACAATTCATGATCTTTACAATCAAATTTAGAATTAATTAAGCAAATTACCTCCAAACATTGATTACGGCAGCCGACGACGAGTGAAGCTACAAGTCAAATGCAATGGACGAGTGAGAGAGAGACGGAGCCGATAGTGAGAATGGTGAGGAAGAATGGAGCCCGGAGATTGGTGGCTTGGTGGGATTGAGGGAGAAAGCGAGAAAGCGTGCCTGTTTTGTTTGAGAGCGCATATGTTCTTACTCGGTGTGTGTGTGTGTGTTGGAATTGTCCGTCCACAGTGACCATTTTATACTTACCTTGAAACGCACCGTTCAGTGCTATCTGTGGAGCTGAATGTTGTGAGCATATCGGTATTCATTTTTTAAATATTGAAGTTGCAAAATAAAAGGAGACCTCATAAAAAACGTTCGTCTAGAGTCTCAAATTCTCTAAAACCGGCACGGTGAGGGCTAATAATGTTCACATCTTTAGCAAGAAAATGCTAAATGTACTGGCGCATTTCCATAAACTTCTAGGTTAGAACAACAATTTGGACATACATCAACAAGAGACATCAGCTAGATTCCAGAAAAAATTTGATCAATCAATTTACTTTGTATAATCCATAATGCACTTGAGCTACCTTAATTACTGTCCTTTAATGATCAAATAGAGACATGGCTAACAATGCAATCGATACGAAGAAGACGAGAGTACTAAAGAACATCTTTTCTAGTCTTGAACAGTTGTTGAGGATGCAGGGAAGAGCGTGTCATGGCATCTGTGCAATTTGACAAAACCAATTAATCTCATCTTATATAGACAAAAGAGGAACCATGTTTATGCATGGCAATCGCTGGCAATTTTTTAGAAATTTTTTAATGATAATATTAAAAGAAAAAAGTCAATAAAATCAATTAATGATTGGGAGTGAAAGTGAAAATGCAAAAAAAAACAAAACAAAAAACAACTTTTATTTCATCTTTAGCTTGTCATTGTCTTTAATGTTAATTCTTCTTCTTTATCTTTGTGGCAATAAAACCCGATCGGACCGGATTTTGCCCGGACCAGACTAATTCAGTCCGGGTTTTACAGATAAAACGATCCCAAGTATTGAAATTCAATACTCAGACATTTCCAGGCACAGTTCCGGGCATGGCACTAAAAACCCGGAACCTGGATCCGTGCTCGGTTTTTTAATAAGTAAAACTAAAATATATATCTGTATATATAATATAAATAATAAATTAATGAAGCCCTCAATCCCCAATTCTTTGCCTCTGAACCTATCCCTCTTGTTAACAAGCCACGCGGCTGCAACTCCTCTCCATCTCCCGTTTCACTAGTGCTGTCCTCGGGAGAAGCAGAACTGGCTTCAGTGCTTTCTTCAGCGGCAGGAGCAGGGGCGTCTTCTTTGCTTTCTTCAACAGTGGCGGCAGCAGGGGTTTCTTCGACTTTATTAGTGGCAACTTCCACAGAAGAGGCAGTCACTGCACTCTCAACTTCTTTTACTTCCACAGGTTTTGTAGCTATATCTTGCTTCTCTTTTTCCAACAAATAATCCTCGGCTAGGGAGGGAATTTTGTCGCTTTGGGCTTCCGCCATTGATGGGCAAAAACCGATCTACTTTCTTCAGCTGCTGTTTGTTCAGTTACCAGAAGGCGCCAAGTGCATGCTTGAAGACTTGAAGTTGAAGGCTTGAAGCATGAGGAGCCCAGGAGGGATGCCTCTCTGCAGTCTGCCCAGTGCTTGGAACAAACGGGTAGAGAAAACTCGGAAAAAAACCCGCGTCGCATAGAAAAAAACTCGGGCACTGTCCGGGTCCGGGCAGCAATGTGTGTCATGCCGGTAGGTCCCTGGCAGCCCCAAACCCGGAGCCGACCCGGACTTGCCAACCCTATCTTTCAGTCTAGTTTCCGCCTCTATTAATATACAGTAGGGCACTTTAAATCGAACCTAGTCATTCGTCCAAACCAACGGAATCGGATCGGTTGGGGTTAACTTCACTCAAATTTGAGTGGCCTAACGGCTTCCCAAAATTAGGAGTGGAGTCTATCAAAAAAGAAAATTAGGAGTGGTGACTTTGTTTTCTTATTTAGAAATTTATTGCTAGGCACCATGCTTTTGTTTTCTTGTTGCGGGATAGAATTACTGTAGGAATAAAATTGGTTTCAAAGTTTTCAATCTTACTTGAGCCACTGAAGCATCAAATTAAGCCATGAAATTACTGATACTGTCCACCTAATAAATGGCTATAATCGATTATGAGCACAAGCCTAAGCTTGCCCACACACAAACAGGACAAAAAGTTTAGACGCACAGTTTTACAGTGTTGTGGAATTACAGAGTCATTCATGATGAGTCAAAGGAATACCATAAGATCAAAAGATGTTGAGCTTTCATCAAATTTTTAATCATCAAAAGTTGATAAATGAGGGAGAGGAAAGAGAAAAGAATGGTAAAATTTGAAAATTGAAGTTATCTTAGTACATATTTTTCATTAGTTTAAGCTAAAAATGCATTGTAACCTAATTTTTATCTAACCTATATATGTCAATGAGAATGCAAAATCAAATAGAATGATAATTACAATAACGATCTTTGAGAAGAAATCCTCATACTCTTATCTGTGTATTGTCCTATAAAATATTTTAAATATGATATAAATTCTGTAAATTATCTCAATAAAAAAAATGTTCACCCACAAGATAAAGTGTTCTAGTTTTCAAAGAAAAAAGTAAATTAGAACTTTTTCTTCTTTAACTCTTTCTTTCTTTTGATTTTTTTCTATAATACTATCGATTTCTAACTTAAATATATGAGGTTTTTGCTAATATCAACTCTAATATCCTTTACGATATTCTTGTTTTATAGATCAAGATATCCAAATTCTGAAGTCATACAACACTATCTCGAGCAAGTTTCACAACTCTGATCTCCATGTAACCCGATCACAGTGTTTAGCCAAATTTTGGTACCAAACCCGGTCTTTTTTGGTTTGGAATCGGCGTAACATTTTCCAAACCCAATAAACCCGGTCCAACTGGAAAAACTTAAAAATTTAGTTAGTGCCACGTGGTTTAATGCAGTTGCTCTTTTATTAACTTTAAAATGGAATCACCTACACCCGATCATTGTGAAACTATAAAAATTGAAAAATAAAAAATCAAACTGAAAATTTCGAAAATCACAAAACTCAAGACGCGATAAATCCGGTGCTGCCGCTCCTCGGCCGTCAGCTCAGTTTCGCCCAGCGGCCTGCCACCACCCGATACCATTCCTCTGCCGGCCATAAGCTTCCTTCCGCCGCCGACTTCGAGCTTGATTGGTACGTTTTCTTCTTGCTTGGTACTCGCTGTCTTCAACAGCAACAATCACAAAGATGGACACTTGTTGTGGGTTTTTCTCTCGTTGTCATCTTATGAACAGGTGCTTGGTAAAAGGAAAAGTTTTCGAATCTGTATGTTTTATTTAGTTTTTTGAACTAAATTTAGCCTTAGGTTCCAATGCTACCTAGTTTTTGCTTTGCGTCACACCTGCCTTACATTTCTGGTTGCCATAGGTAAGCTAACATAACAAGATGCCTCGACGGCCAACAAGTTTTCGAAGATTGTTGAATCGTCAGGCATTAACTTTCTCTCGTTTTGCTTGTTCAGTCGCTCAAATTGCCTCCATTCGCATGGACATTTTGCAAACACATAAATCAAAATACCAGAAAGGAACTCCAATAAACTTCAAAGGTATTTATCATCTAACTGCTGTCATCTTTTTTTTTTTTTAATTGAAAGGTAGCTCTGTTCTATCTTTCCTGTTGTGTTCTTGACTGTTGAAATCCTAGGCATGTTAGTAAATAAAGCTCACTGCTTTGAATGCTCTCTAGGTAATGAAATTTCCAAACGCACTCTGGAAGAGCAGAGTGATCTGTCCGAGTCTTCTGAAGAAAAAGGTTCTGAAGTAAGAAACTATTTATTTATTTATTTAGCTACCGAAACTATTATCAAAGTGACAATTTTGATTTTGGTCTCATTTGGTACCATTTTTGCTGTAGCTTATATGAGCTTGGTCTGTTTACTGAAGGGAGTTGTTCAAGCAGATTTTGTCTTCTTATCCAAAGCCAGATGACTTCCATGGAGTGAAGATATGACTACAAACTTACCTTGATGATACTCAATGGGATTTGAGTAGTTTCATAGACTTGATATTGGCGCAGACTACTGTAGGTACTGTTGTCAAAATAGAGGGTGATGATGATGATACACCTTTCTCCATTGTGACTGCCCTTAATTTGGGTAGATATAAGGCAAGCAACTTGTGCTTGTGATACCTTTTTTCTCTATGTTTCCAATGGCCAAAATCACATCCCTATTATCATGTAATCTCTAATAAGATATGACAGTTAACAAGTGTACCATCATCATTAATGTGCATTTCCTATTAATGTCGTCTGTATTTGAGCAACGTATGTGGATGGGAAAACCTTATCCCACTTTTAGTTGGTCTTTTTTAAATCCTGTCAAGTTTTGGGCTCCACAAGGTGATTACAAATTTATCCATCTCAGTTCTTTCCTGCCAAATTTAGTTGTGGTTCCTTTCTCTAGTGCGAGTAAGTGATCTTATATGTGATTCCTAACCAGTGGGTAATTGTGGGTATTGAGGTAATGTTCGTATGTGTTGAAATTTATACTAGCTAAAGAGCCATAGATTTATTCTTCTCAGAATCATAAATGTATCGTGGAGCTCAAGGAGTTTCTCCTTAAAGCATGCTAGGAGAAGGGTTCCATAAAGGACTTGAGATCACTTCCCGGAGAACGAGCACAAGACGAGGGTCTGTTGGTCTCCGAGCGTGTGGTCAATCTTCCTCCTCAGCTTCTGCCACCTCTTTATGATGCGCTCTTTAACGAAGTCTCATGGGCTATAGAAGATGAGTTTAGATGACTATTACAGTATGGATGGTGAGCTTGTTTGATATCAGTCTTTACATGCTGAAAATTAGTTTCTTAACTGAACTTACATTTTCTTGCTTCACTTTTTGAAGCCAACAGAAGAGCTCTGGAATTCCTTTCGCTTTAAGTTGTCAGTAAAATTTACAAGGTTTTCCTGTCTTGGCATCTTATCACTGCTCCTTATATTTTTACTATCTTTCTTTTAATTGATGATTGGCTTCAATAATTCTTTCGTAATTATGTGTATGACTCTCTTCTGTGGATGCAAAACTAAAGCACAAGAATGCAAACCAGAAAAAGATTGGAAACCTGGAAAATAGGTCGGTAGTGACCGGGATGATGAAATAGTATGCGTCAAGGTAGAAGATGAAATTTTTCACAGGTACTAATTTTTTTAACCATGTAATATTCATTATCACCTGCTTATATTCTATATTTACCAATATTTTCCCCCAAATGATTAATGTATCTTTTACGGTTTTACCAACTCTCATATTGCTGATTGCTCTTTCTAATGCTTTTGAGCTTAGATCGTGGTCCTTTAGTTTCCTATGCACACCCAGCAGGTTGAAAATCAGGAGGCAAGTAATTGTGTTGTTTGCTTCTTTTGGTTTTAGGAATCATTTTCTTATTTGAATAACCATTATCCTCTTTCTTTTTCAATGCTCTATGTTTTTGCAATGCCTCTGTTCAGCAAGTCCAAAACCATCCAAAATCTTAACCGAAAGAGAACACCAACTATCTATCTCTGCCTTTGGTTCTCTAAATGACTAAATCAACCTTGACATTCCATTGGTCCAAGAAACACTGTTTAGCAGTGACTTTGACCTTTTTAAGTTGTGAAAATGTTCTCATCATTAAGCACCTTCACATCCCATCCTTAAACCCTCTTTACTGATTTTACCATACTCTTAGAGCATCTACAAAAAACTCTTTAAATAAGATTTTATTACTTATTTGAAGAGCAACATCAATATTTAAGACTCCAAAAAACACTTCAATTAAGATTCTTTAAATAAAAAATGGTTCTCTCCAATTTTGTAGAGCTTCTTTTTCCCTCTTCAATTTATATTTTTATTACTTTTTATTGGAGAGAGAGAGAAAAAGAAGTGCTTTAATTATTATTTATTTTTTCTTTGAAAAAATATTTAGTTGATTAAAATAATATGAACTTATTTCTATTTGAAGAGTCTTTTAGAGAATAACATATTTTTTCACTCTCCTATTTGCCACATAAGTATGCAAATAAATATTTGAAGAGTAAAATTAATAGAGCCTTTTGGAGATGCTCTTATTCCCATTGATTCATTATCATTTCACTTTGCTATTTCTATTAGAGGATGCCCTGATATATCTTTCACTTTCTATTCTCAGTATTGATCTCTTTTGTAACGTAGCTTTATAATATATGGTTTTAATTAATTTTGCAGCTGAAAAATTATCGCTTAACAGGATTAGTCATGGCTGTAGAGGCAGCCAAAATTTCAACATTCCGACAGCAGTTGCCATCTCTAATTGTTGAATCTTGAGATCTAAAGGTTCGTATCTTTTGTTTAACAGCTTTGATTTTCCTCCTCCTAAGACTTCTGCAACAACTTCAAAACTTTTCTTACTTGCAGGCTGCCGAGTTTGAACTTCTGATTCTTCCATTTTTTTTCTGGAGACACTGGGACAACTCTCTGTTATCAAGGGAACTGTTAAACTGCCTTATGTGACAATTTATTTATGGGAATTGAAATACACACACACACACACACACACAAAGCTGGATTATGTTATTTCTTATGTCCTCTTTTAACTTTTCATATGTTTACTGCTGAATTGACCTAAAATTTATCAACAGAATATCCACCTATTAGGAGTATTGTTGTTGTTCTGGTGTTCTTTGGGACTCATGTTTAGCTACATTTTCTTTTCCTTCTAACTAGTTCTTATAATTGTTCCCAGAAGGGAAAAAATGAAAACTAGTTCTTATTAGCCTTCTGTGTCAACACATATATGTATTTACCTGCATGGCTGTTTTTTGTTTTTTTGGGGTCTGTATCCTAAATTTATTCTCTGTGGCACAATCAATTTGCCTTGAAAAAAATGTAAAGCATGTATAGTGCCACCAATTTTAGGATTGTTTAAGTCAATGTCTAAGCCCGAAAAATCTTATATGTGTTCTTCATGGTGATTTTGCTTTGACAGCCATCAATAATCATTGCAAATCTCATTGTAGGCCTGTTAAGTGATGAAATGTTGCTGCAGAACAGTGCAATCTTCAGAAAGAATGTCATCTCCTTAATTGTGCCTTTTGCACTCAGATCCAGTTTTTTGTCAAATAATTTCATGGTGGCTACCAATACTGTCAAATAATTTCATGGTGGCTACCAATACCACATCATGAATATCTTCTCACCCAAGTGACAAGGTCACCCCTAGATTGAACAGGTGAGGTTATTAGTTCCTATGGATGAACCCCAAAACTGTAGATGTCACACTTTTCTGTCACTTGCATTGTTTAAGCATATTCTGCTTTGAAAATTAAGCAATTATAATGTTAACAACTATGAAATGAAATTTAACAATAGTGAATAATGATTACCACGTTGGGACAGACCTTCGGCGCCTTTTGTTTTACTTTTTATTTTTCCCGTCAGATAAGATTTTTTGATAAATGTACTAGCGAGAGGATAAAAAATAGGGTTAATTATTCTTGGGTAATACATGTTTTGACAAATTTTATAAAGGTGACACATGGTTTAAAAATAGTAGGGCAAGTGATATTCTGTTAACTTTAAGTGGCCGAGGGTAAAATTAAAATTTTTTAAAAAAATATTTTTTTCCCCTAAAACTAAAGAGATAAAAATATTAGATTTATATAATGTTTTACAATTCATAAGAGATTTGCTTCTATATTCTCACAAGTCATTTGATTCAACAAGAGTTTTAAAAAAAAAAGAATGTTTGATTTAACCAAAAAAATGTTTTGTTAATTAGACTTAGATTTAATTTTTTATATATTTTTCTATTTAAAAAAATTAAAAATGAGTAGGTACGGAAACATCATTTTGTAACAAATTTTCGGGGTAGGAACATCATTTTGTAATTAATTGGAGGGGTAGAAATATTATTTTGTATCTAATTTACCATTCTTATTAAAGTTAATGGCAAAAATTATCGGAACGTAACTTATTCGAGTATTTTAAAAAATTATGTCACCTTAAAATTTTCAAAACACGTGTCACCCAATAATAATTAACTCTAAAAATATTAAAAAAATAAACACATGCAAATGATCATATAGCTCAAAGATATTTATGTGTTAAAGAACAAATTTACTGGGAAGGACTGGTGGATTTAAAAATTTGTCAATCTCAAAACTTTCCAACCTTTTCATATTTGATTCAAAGTTTAATGTGGGACTTGCTGGTGAATTAAACTCATCAGGAATGAAACGGCAGCGTTTTGGTGTATTAAAAGCATTAAAGGTCACGGGCAGAGCACGTGCTTATCTGCTTAATAATCTTAAGCTTCAAAACGGCAGTGTCTCTATGTCGTTTAAACCAAACTTTAAGTGACACACGTGATGGTCATGTGATCTTGCTTAAGCCAGCCGTTATGCCACATGTCAACAAGATGTGCATTCTGGGTTTGCTGGTTTGTTGCTCTGGTACCGACAAAGCTGACTGATGTAACAGTTTTGATTCGTTCGCTAATCAGGTCGGCTTTAGAGTATTAAGGGTTTTAGGAAAATTTTTTTTATGAAGTTTTTTTTTTATTTAGTAATTTTAATATTTAATAAAATAAAAAAAAGTTAAAAATTTATTTAAGTTTTAGCTCTTGAATTTCAATAAATAATAAAGAAGAATCTACAAATTTTTAAAAACAAAATTTAAATTTACCATTAGAAATTTTACAAAAAAAAAACAAACGAATAAATGAGAACAGTCTATATATAATTATTAAAATAGAATGCTCTCAGGCTATGGCCGAATGGTCTATATATAACTCTTAAAATAGAATATTCTCCCGAATAGTTTTCAAGTAACTTTATTTAATTAACTACCTAAATTCGAATACGGAAAAAAGTAGGGAAAAAAATTAAAAGTTGGACTATTGGCACCCCTCTAATCTCCTCATGAAACTTATTTTTCAGTTATATATATTTTATTTCCAAAAGTCTCTCCTTTTTTCCTTCAAAGTTTACTCTTTTAGTTTTTCATTTAATTTTTTTTATTGTTAAAACTCAAAGTAGTATTGTACTATTTTTCATTTCTTTCGCAAATTTATTGTTATTCTACATACAAATTAAAAAGTTTTCTAGGTGATAAAGTTTTGTATTAAATAATTAGCTTAAATAACACATTTTTTAGATTGTAGTTTGAAAGTAATCTTAAGTACAAAAATATTTAATCAATAAGAAACAGAAAAAGAAAAATAGATTATTTCAAATTTGTACAATTTATTTTAGTTAGATAAGAAGTAATAGGTAGAAAATTTAAAAAAAAAACAATTGATTATGAATGTAAGAAAAGTGTTGGGAAAAAAAAAATTCAATCTGTGTTTATTTCTTCTTTGTTCTTAACTGTAATTTTATTTGAAATAGGGTTTTATAAGAATAATGAAGGGTGCCAACAGCTTCACTCAAAATTAATTTGTGCTTTTGCTCACCTGTAGAAAAATTAAAAAATAAAAATATTCATAAAATTCATAAACTGGAATAACAAATATAAGTTATATCTCTACGTTTTAAGAAATCAGTGAACGAGAGAACGTCAATATAACGTTTTCATTGGCTGAGTTTATCATAAGAAACAATAATAAAGTGAAATCAATGTGTATTTTATACGGCTATGAGGGCTAATGTCCGTATCTATTACTAGAAATTGCTAAATGCATTGGAGCATTTCATAAACTTCTCCGTGGGAAACAATTTGGATTAGAGCAATAGTTTGGAAAATAGAACTTTCATATTGTTTTTAAATTAGCTTAGGGATATACAACAAGAGATTTGAGCTAGATTCCAGATAAAATCAGAACAATTAATTCACTTTGCACAATCTATAAGTTACTACCTTAAAAGATCAAACTGAGACATCCCGAAGCATGCAATCGGTACCGAGAAGATGAGAGTATGTCTTTTATGGTCTTGAACAGTTGCATGATCCTGCGTGAATCAGGCAGAGCTCAGTAAATATGATTCTGGTCTCTGGGCTTTACGTGCCGTTCTCTTTTGACGACAGAATGGAGCTTACGGTGCAATAGCATCTGAAATTATTTGTACCGCTTTTAGTTCTTTGTTTGATAATATCGTCACCAACAGCAAAATGACTAACCAACAATGCTAGGCACCCTACGTTGTGTTATGATATGAATGCTGTTTGCTATGACTAATCAAGATCAGAGGATGTAACTAGACGAAGAAATCATTTTTCTAACCTCTAGAAGAAGCATCTGCGTCTAAAGGAGTTTCAGATGTTGGCGAAGACGGGTAATCACTCACAGACTGCCTAGCATCAATCATCATTGCAATGACCTCTTTCATAGTTGGCCTATTAAGCGGTGAAGTGCTGCTGCAGAACAATGCAATCTTCAGAAATAATGTCATCTCCTCAACTGTCCTTTTTGCACTCAGATCCAACCTTTTGTCAAATAATTCCGAGGTGGGCACCATTTCATGAATTGATGTTCTCACCCAAGTGACAAGATCACCTCCCAGCTCTAGAGATTGAACAGGAGACTTCCCAGTTATTAATTCCAACAGAACAACCCCAAAACTGTAGATGTCACACTTCTCTGTCACTTTCATTGTGTAAGCATACTCTGCAATGAAAATCAAGCAATTTTCATGTTAGAACTGCCAAATACTAGGTAAAATAGTGAATAATGTATGTATGTTTTGACAATCATCTTTGTATTTGAGGCAATTATATAAATTTTGCAGCATGAAATGTGTTATAGAATACACATCATCTGCACCCAGTTAAGGTATTGGCCCAGTTCTTTGTCTAAATTCTATATGAAAGATATAAATAAATCAACTACTAGGAAAATGAAGTTCACCAAATTTGAAGATGTATACAGCATTTTAACTGAGAGAATTGCACAACAAAAGCGAATTCTTCATGGCGAAATTACCAGGGAAATTAAGTTTGAGAGAAAATTAGGGGGAGAGGGAGGTTAGATGACGTTGTTACCTGGGGCAATGTAGCCATATGAACCTGCAATTGCAGACATGGATTTTGAGTAGGGCAAGTCAATTAACTTGGCCAAGCCAAAGTCTCCAACATGAGCTTGAAATTCTTCATCCAATAAAATGTTGTTTGACTTTATATCCCGGTGAATGATGTGAGGCCTACAATCATAATGAAGATAGCACAGACCCTCTGCTGCTCCAAGAGCAATTCTATATCGAGCATCCCAGTCCAGCAAACATGTTTGCTTATTACCATGAAGCTGTTCTCCGAGACTTCCATTTTCCATGTACTCGTAAAGGAGAAGATTAGAGTCCTGGTGGTAGCAGAAGCCATAGAGTTTCACAATATTACGGTGTCTAATCTTTCCGAGGGTTGATATCTCCGCAAGGAAACTGTTGTCAGCAGTTGCTCCTTCACCGCGCAACTTGATCTTCTTGACGGCAATCACCTCACCATTAGCCAGAGTAGCCTTGTATACAGTGCCACAAGCTCCCCTTCCTATAACAGCACTTTCTGAAAAATTGCCAGTCGCTTCCGAAAGATTGTGGTATTTGAAGCCTTCCTTGGGGAAGTAATAGTTATCTATAACTTCAGGATTTTTCTGTTCCTCCAGTGGAACAAATGCAGGCTTGCGGCACTTCATAGCCCAGCAAATGCCTATGATGAAAGACAGAGAGATTAACCCAACAATGACGGAAATGATGCTTACTAATTTCTCCTTGGTGGAACCCTGTTTTATCCAGTTTTTTATAGGAGTATGAGAAGGGGACATCGGTTGATGACAATCTGACCCTAGCATGCACAAGCCCCTATTTCCAGCAAAATTTGAGGAATCTATCCTTCGAAATACAGTGGTATTTGGTACTGTTCCCACCAGGTTGTTGTTTGAAAGGTTGCAGACCAGGAGGCTCATCTGCTCACCCATTGATGCAGGAATTTCACCAATAAGCTGATTATCATCCAAGTAGAGAGCTTCCAACATCTGCAAGTTCCCCAACTCATAAGGAATCACACCAGATAGATTATTATGGGAAATGTTGAGTGCAATCTGGAGAGCTGTAAGCTGGCCCAAGGCAACAGGAATGCTGCCAGAAAAAATGTTTCCCCCCATTTGTAACTCTGTGAGTCTTGCCAGACCTCCTAAGGAACTTGGAATTGCTCCTGTTAATTTGTTATCAGAAAGCTTCAGGAGTTCCAGATTCACTAGCTGTCCAAGTTCTTCTGGAGCTGAGCCAGTGAACTGGTTTCTACTGAGATCAAGCCTCTGGAGATTTACACAATTTCCCAATTCATGGGGGATAGTCCCAGAGAGGCTATTTGAAGAAATGTTAAATGTAACTAGGTGCTCCAGATTTCCGACCTCAGAAGGTATGTACCCAACGAAATAGTTTTCTGACAAATGCAACCTCTCTAAATTCCGAAGTTTGCCAATCTCGGGGGGTATTAGTCCAGAGAATCGGTTCTGATAAAGTTCCAGCGCAGAGAGGTTTTGAAGATTATAAAACTCAATAGGAAGACTTCCTGTCAGCTGGTTTTGTCCTAGCATTAGCTGCATAAGAGACTTGCAGGTTTTTAGACCAGGAGGAATGTTTCCAGACAATCTGTTTGATCCAAGGCTCAAAAATATCAGTTTCTGATACATGCAAAGATGTGGAGGTATGCTACCATCAAGATTATTCATAGACATGTCAAGTACTGAGAGGTGACTGTTGACCCCAATGTGAGGCGGGATAGTTCCCTCGAGATGATTATCAAAAAGTTGCAAATCCACCAGATATGTAAGGTTCTGAAACTCCAAAGGAATTGTACCCATCAGATTATTTATGGACAAGTCCAATTTATGAAGTTGTGTCAACTGACCAAGCTCTCTAGGAATGCTTCCCTGAAGCATGTTTTCAAATAGTTGAAGCAAGCAGAGATTAGGAATCAGACCCAACTCTCTCGGGATGAACCCAGTCAACTGATTTTCAGAAAGATCTATCTCGACAGCACTTGTACAGTTCCCTAGTTCGCGAGGAATGGTACCATTCAACTCATTGGTGTAAATGTACAATTTTTTTAGCCGGGACAACTTCCCAAGCTCTTTTGGAAGCCCTCCACTAAAAGAATTTTCATGCAAGGCAAGCAACTCAAGACTTTGGACATTTCCAATTGTGGGAGGTATCTCACCAGATAAATGGTTTTGCCAAAGGATCAAATCAGTAAGGTTCTTAAGTTTCTCAAGCTCACTTGGAAGACAACCTTCTAAACTATTTTGTGCCAACCCCAAAACCTCTAAGCTCTCACACTCACTGATTTCCGGAGGTATTGGACCAGAAAGGGAATTATGACCTGCCCTGATGACTCTAAGCTGCCTCAACTTACTAATCGATGCAGGAATTGCACCGGTGATATTATTACTATAGATTACCAGTTCTTCTAGTGAAGTTAAATTTCCTATCTCCTCAGGAATTTCACCAAAAATATAGTTCTCACACAAATAAAGCTTTCTAAGAGTGCTAATGAAGAACAGCTGGAATGGTATTACCCCATGAAGCCTATTTGTGCAAAGGTCAAGAATCTCTAAACCACTACAATTAGCAAGGACTGTAGGAATGGAACCAGTGACAAAGTTCATGGAAATATTGAACTCAACTAATTGAGGAAGATCACAAATGCGAGGAGATAAAATACCAGACAAGTTAAGGCTATGGAGATCAACGGAAGTTACCTTAAAATCGGTACACTCTACACCAATCCAATTGCATGGAGTCATGTCTGATGAATTCCAGCTCTCAAGATTGTTGCTAGGGTCGATGAGGGAAGCTTTAAACTCCAAAAGGGAAACACCCTCTTCCGTTAAAGATGTTACTGAGACGTTACTAAAACAAAACATCAATGCCAAGCAAAACAGCTTCTGGGTATGTGATGAAATCCCCTGCCTAGCCATTTATGACTCAAAAAATCATAAAATGGGATAAAATCTTAAAGAAAAAATTGAACTTTTTAGAAGATTAGAGATTATTCCTAACTTCCTAAGTGTGAATGACAAGATTAGTAATACCAAAAACAGACTTCAACACTAATAAAGCAGACAAATGAGGAAAATTTAAATTCCATGCAAGTGACCATTGAATTGAACCCAAAAGCCTAAGCTATAAGCTAAAGATTCTAACTAAGCAATTCAACAAGCAAAGGCCTCAGAAGAAAGTGAAGTGAATTGGATTGCATAAGTGAGAGCTATAAATGAACAAGAATGGAGCCAAAGCTAAATAAATGAAAGATAAAATGACAGTTATCCAACAGAGTCATAAAGCCTAAAAACCTGGAGAGAAAAATAAACACAACCCAATGACCGAAACCATTAATGAAAGTCTAAGAAGATGGATAGAATAGACAAAGACAGAGAGAGAGAGAGCAACCAAATTTTGCACATTGATTGATTGATGAAGGCAAGAGACTGAAGAAAGACCACGAGAGTCACGATCATTTTAGCAGTGTGTAAATGCTTTGCACTTTTGGAGTCAACTCTACACTTTACAGAACACAATAGCGAAGTGGTTCTTTAATTTCTTTCTTTCTTTTCCTTCTTATTGTTATTTGTTATGCTACTTGCATTGCATTTTGGCCATTTTCAATGCACCATTTGATGTTGTTGTTGGTGGGGATTTTTTCCTTTTCGTGTTTATGATATTTATGATAATACAAATGGATGTGAAAGAGATGAGACGTTGGAATTCAGAGGTCATGATCTCTGCCATTGCTATTGTTGTTGATGAGTCTGACAATTTGGGATTTAAAGGAGTCTCGAATTTCATCATTTGCTTGTGGACTTCTTTTCTTTTTTTCTTTCTAGTAGTCATCGTAGTCAGTGCGGCTTCTCAAGTGGATTGACTCTCTCTCTCTCTCTGTGTGGGCTCTTCTTGCCGACCGATGCTGTTATTGCTGCTGTTCAGTGTTCACCAGCTGCTGACCATATGAATTCGGCTTTGCTTTTAATGTTGTCACGTACGCACAATACAAATTGCATTTTCACACGCAACGTGAAGACTTCGGTATGGTTTTGTCGCGCATCATCGGTTATGAACACGAATAGTTTTTAAAGAATGAGGATGAGTTGTGTACGTTGGCATAAAATTTCGTGCCACGTGCACTTTTAAATATGATAAAGTAAAATAAACGACCTCCTATAAAATGCAGAGAAATCTACACCAGATGCATCTCATCTGATAAAAATGAATTTAAGCAAATTCTCTTGGGATTAAAGGAGAAGGGAATAGGGATTCATGGATTATTTGATATTGAGATACTTATAGCGTTTAAGTTACAATTATTATAGAAAAAAAATTGTAATTATGGACAGAGCAGATTTATATGGAAAGAAGGTGGAATGAACAATTGACCCCGCTAAAAAAAAAAAAAAAAAAGTCTTTATTTTCTTATTAGCTCTTTTACAAAATTATGTTTGACTGAGGGAAAAATTATAAACAAAGTCTGGTATTGGAGTCAATTTTATAAATTATTAATTTTTATTATTTGTTTTTTCCCCCAATGAATTAAGTTTTAGGTGTGGCTCTGTTAAATAAAAAATTGATAGCTTGGGATAAATATGATTTTTAAATAAAAATTTTAATAAAAATAATAAAATTATTATCATTTTTTATTATGAAATGTAGTTAAAATTAACTTAATATTCAAAGGGTTAAAATTAACTTAACTTTTAAATTACAATAATAAATATTTACTAAATATTTTAAAATTATAACTTAAAAGTTACATCTAGACACTCACAATGCCAAATAAACCCTTAATCTCCCATTCACAAGGATGAGCCCACTGTTTTTCTTTTTAGTCTAGGCTAATTTATATATTAATTGTGAATGTTTTTGTGCGTGTCGGTGTATATAAAGGACATATAAACAGCTACATCAAGTGGGTGACATCAAAACTCTTAGCAAAATACATATATTTAACAAGAAATGACAACAATGCAATAAATAAGCTTATATTATTAAAATTGTAACAAAATTTTCTTGTGAAATTTTTTATTTTATTAATAAAGAAGGTGAAATATTTGAATAATTTTATGTATTAAAAGGAAGAAGAGCAAATGAAAATGAAATAAACCATGAAATTATGAAAAATGTTATTAATTGTTACTCTATGCCAATTTTGTATCTTTCTAATACTAATGATGATGTTATAATACATCGTTACAGTTTCTTTCAATTAAACTAAACCATAACATTTTTATATAAGTTAAAGTAGTTAAGCTTATCCAATAAATATATAATTTAATCATGTTGTAAAACAAGTCTCCAACTCTCGTTAGAGAAAAATTAGAGCTGAGTTGAAAATAAAATAAAAACCATATTATTATATGAAAAAAAAAATGTAAAGGATACTAATGAATTTTAACTTGTGTTCACGTTCACGAGTGAGATTGAATAGTCTAGGATGTGGGAGCGGGGCATACCGACCGCGCTCCCACTCGTCAGTTAAACTTTGACAACTGAAATACCGATTTTTTATTTTTTGGGTATAAGTTATGGTTTACGTTTCTTAAGTCTATTAATATTTAAAATGTGCAATGACAAATAGGGATGATAAATTAGTCCATTTAAATTGAATATCCATACATCCAATCTAATTGGATTGGATAATATTTATTTAAAATCTTTTTAGATATGGATATGAATATTTTTAAAAATATCCAATTAGATATTGGATGGATATGGATATTTAATGGATATCCAAAATTCAATTAATTTATCTATTTAAAGTTAAAAAAATATATTGTTAAACTAAAATAAAAATTAAACTAAACTTTAGTTTCTCTTATATTAAAAATTAAAGTTTCTAAAATTACCCTTTAATTTTTTTAACTTATTTAATACTATTACTAATTATTATTTTATTTTATTAATTTAATATTATAAATGAACTACCGCCAGACCTCGCTAGAAGGTCGTCGGACTATCGCCGGACCTCGCCGGACCACCGCCAGACTTCACCGGAAAGTTGCCGGACTTCGTCGGAAATTCACCACCGACCAAGGACCCTGTTTTATTTTATATATATATATATATATATTTTTTACTAATATAAATAGGTTAATAGCCAAATTTGATATTATAATTTTAAATATTTTCTATTATTATTTTTATATAATAAAAATAAAATATCCATGGATATCTATTTATATGGATAAAATCTATATCCATATACAATATTAAATATTGGATATGGATATAGATATGGATATATCCATTATGAGTAATTATAGATTCATATTTGGAACTTTATCCATTCATAATTAGATATTTGTCATCACTAATGACAAAGCTGGAAATTTAATAAGATATTTGAGATGTTCAACGATAAAACTTGAAAAATATAATAAAAAAACTTTGGTGCAATATATTGATGGATTTAAAGCACTGTGGAGAGAATAATGGCATTGTTAATTAAGATAATTGTTCCTATCAGTTGTTTGATGTGAAATTAACTGGTGTTTATAAATTGAGATTTAGGTTCAGTATTAAACTGATCTTTTTATTAACTTCTTGAAAAGATACAATTGATAGTTATTAGGTAAGAATATAAAATTAATTAAATCTTAATTGTATATTATTATACATGCAGGTTGGCAAAAGATTATAAAGAATTAAGAACAGATGAACTGAAAATTGAATCTAGATCCGGCTTATAGTCAGGTACTAATAATGAGATAAAGGCTATGCATTTCACTCGCGCTGTGTTCCGGTAAACGTCGTTTCTAGCAGCTCTTTTGTCTAGTCGAGGAATTTTTATTTTGGGCCTTGTAGTACGGTACAGCGACGGAGCACCCTACAATTTTTCTTTTTTGATCTGTTTTTAAGTACACCTCGGGTAATTTTAGGACATCAACATAGCTAGATTCGGCAGTATTCGCCAATCTGTTTGAATATGGGCCACGGGCCATGAAGTCTTGGCTGACGGCAAAACTGCACTGGAACAACTTGCAATGACTTTACAAACATATTTTTAAAAAGTTTGCTTGCATTTCTTTAATTTTTTTTTTTTTTTACTTTTATTTGAGAAGGGCTTCCATTTCAAAATCAAAGGAGTGTTAAATTGGTGGCAATTAGATTTATTTTGGTCATATTGAGGTTCTATTTAGTATTGTGGTTGGACTATTATAACTTAATCTACAGTATTAAAATATTTAATAATACTTAGAGGTTATTTGTTAAACGTATGAAGTTTGAAATTTTATTAATTTTAGACCTTTTTTAAAATTAGTTTGTTGATTTTTTGGAACTTTATCTGATTTTTAGACATTTACATCTTAATAGAAAAAGTAAACATTTGTAACTCTTATCTGAATAAAAAAATATCTGAATGACAAGTAAATATTATATTTCAAAAATATCGGTGTAAAATAACTTATTTCCTAAACTATAAAATCTAATCCTCTTTTTTTGTTTTAATTTACGAGGACATAAATGTCAAACAACCAAGTTTAAGATACTTTTTATTATAAAAACAAACAAGATGCGACTTATATTCAGATATTAAAAAAAAACAAACAAACATGTCACTCAGATTTTCGTATTTAAACCCATTCAGACTTTAGAAAAATTCAGATCCATTTAGATTTCAGATAAAAAAACAAACGCTACCTTAATGTTATGGCTTAAAACCTTAAAAGTTGAATTGATTTTTATCCTATGCACTTCTATGATAAAAAACTTAAAATATCCTCTGAATTTTTTTGCTTTTGCCCTAATTAATATTAACACAGATAGTTAAGCGTAATCCATAAATGTCTTCGTATGTGGAGTATTTCGGAGTTTCAATGGAACTCTTTATGGTCTGCTGCTGCAATGCCGCTTGGAATCCGTACATCCTTCTATGTTGAAATCTTATTTCAGTCATTGTTTATATTGAGATTGTTCGTTAGAAAGGCTAAAACATGTTTAGGCTAGAGAAAAATTCTACTGCTACACACACAAAATCTCCAGAATTTTTCTTATAAACTATTACGGTGCGTTTCTTTCAGACTAGATGGTTGAATTGTCTGTCGGTTATTAAGGATTTTAATTTTATTAGCTCATATAATTACTGCCGGGCAAATCTTGGTCATGGGTTGATCGGATCTAACACGGTGGGATGATCCACTTGGTGTGATTAAGAAATCTGTTTGCATAAGAACAACTATAGGATCTATTTCTTTTTTATATATATATATAAATTTTGGCCTCTTAATGGAAAAGAAAAAAAATGATCCACTATGTCTTATTTTTCATATTAATAACCAAAAGAAAAAAGAAAAAAGCAAATCAAATATTCTTGAGAAAACAAAGAGTTAAGCATCAAGGCGTCTTGAACGAAAGGGCATATCATCATCTCGATTCATTTACAATAGTAAATCACGTGTGTAGAAAAATAAATATAAACTCCCCCAAAATTGAAAAACCACCACCTCTCTGTTAAGGAATATACTATGGAATCTATTCTTTAGATACTTGATTAATTAAGTTAGTTAAATAACTGAAGTAGTGAAGTGATCTAGTTAGTAAGTTTGTTATGAATTTGTTAGCTTAAGCATGTGATTTTGATGTGTGAAGAAGATTCCAAAGACTGATATAAAAAGGTGCTTGTAAACATATCGATGAATTGAATAAGAATGTTTTCTCATTTTAAGCTGAAAACTTTTCTCTCAATGCTTAACTTTTCTTTGCTCTTTTCTCGATAACCAAACACTTTAGATCAGTTAAATATCTTTTGATTTGGTATCACAGCTAGAAACAAACACTCTAATGGCTTCATCAAGCTTGAATTCAAGTATAGCATCTCCAATCACAACCTCAATTTCATCTTTTACTTTCACAACTCCTATTAAACTTGACCGATCCAATTATACAATCTGGAAATCACAAATACTCTCTTCAGTCAGAGCTAATGAGCTAGAAGGATTACTTGATGGATCACGATCTTGTCCAGATCAGTTTCTCATTAATGAATTAACAAGCTCGAGATCTTTGCCACATCGAGAGTCCTGAATATGCTGCATGGAAAAAGCAAGATCAAATGCTGCTGAGTTGGCTCTTTTCCTCAATCAATGTTGAGATCTTGAGTCTTGTGGTAAATTCTAAATCCTCTCGTGAACTTTGGATTAGTCTTGAGCAACAATTTGGTTCTGAAACAGCAGCTAAGAAAGTTCATTTAAAAATGATGCTAAACAATTGTTGTGCAAATTTTGTTGAACTCATAAGCGCTGAATCTATTGTAGAATAGATCAATGGTGTTGAGTGTCGATCCCACGAGGAGGTGGATTTTAATTGTGTGTAGAATTAATTCTGTAAATGGGTGGTTGTATTTGTGGAGAAATTGATTTAAAGGATGCTAGAATTTAAATTGGAATAGCGGAATTAAATTGAATTGGGAACTATTGAAATAAAGCACTTGGGTATCTGGATCCGTATCAACATGCACCATGTGTTAAATAATCCTTATTAATACCAATTAAATCATGAGGGGGGAATCCACACCTCATGAACCACGCTCTAATCAATATGGTGTTAAGGACTTATCGTGCCAAATAATAATAACCTTATACTAGGGTCTAGAGGTAAAACCGGGCGGTAACTAGACAAGATTATTATTATTTGTCGACAAAAAAAGTCAAAACCTCCACAGAAATTAGAGGGGAATAGAAATAAATTTACCAAATAAAGCCCATGACACATGTTGAGACTTCACCTTCAACCCAAGCTTGAAAGAAATTAGCTACTCATAATTGAACTAAGGGTAAAATGGGAATTTATTAAAATACGTAGAAAATACAAGATGGAGAAAGAATTACAGAAAACTAAGCTTAAAAATGGATTCAGGGTCTCCAATTGGGGGAGGCCCTTTTTATAGATACATTGAGTGAATCATGGCCATCGGATTAAAAATAGTTTGGATGCACGAGATTGCGCCCGCGTCATCGGTGAACGAATAACGGTTTGACCACGGGTTTGACCACGCGGTTTGAACAGTAACACGGTTTGCACACGGTTTGAACGTAACGCGGTCGAAGCGAGTGTCGTGAGCGATATCCATGAAACGATCGATGCAAGTACATGTGAATAGTGCCAAATGCGTGTGAGCAGTCTTATTTTCCTTTTATGCTCCTCTTAAGGTTTTCGTATCACGAGTTCAAAAGTGACGTCCGTTTTGCTATCCGAAATCTCGTTCATTGTGAAATGACCATGATACCCCTAAAATACACAAAATACTTAATAAAAACAAAACATATATAATTAAATAACAAAGGACTTAAATAAATAAAATTAGAGATGTTAGTGAGATTTAAAGTGTAAAATGATGAATTTCTCCTTTATAAATATACACTTTCTAACACTCAACACACCCCCAACTTGAACTTATTGATAGTCCCTAGCAAATAAAGCGAAAACAAAATTTAAACCCAATTTTTTTTTTTTTTTTTAACAAACTTGTTTATTCATTCAAACTAATGATAGCAATCAAATAAAAGTATAAGCATTATCTCGGTCTAAAGAAACATCACACCCACATCAACCATCCACATGAATCAACCAAGTAAATACAGCTACTTTAAAAAATGACATGTCAAACCCCAAAATCTCACCGGTAATAGTGACACTCTCACAAAGAAATTAAACCCAATAAAAATTGTCACTTCAATGAATGATAAATAGAGTAAAGATAGTAAAGAAATAATATCACACACTCTCACCAAGATGAAAAGAATATGCCCACAACTTAGAAATAACACGATCTCAAGTCAAACAAAATGCTAGTCAACCCAATTTATTTGCTTTTTTTTTTTTCTTCTCTTTTTTTTTTAATTATGCATTACTACATCTTTTGGCCCATATAACTAGCTTCTACTTCAGACTATAGTTCCCTAAAATCAAGAAGGACTTTTATTAGGATGTAACGTAGGCTAGGGACATGGCTAACAAAGAAAGGAAAATAGAGGAAACAAAATATATGTTTGAGAAAAATAATATCTTTTGGAAACTAAAAAGTAAGTGCATTTTACTTATTTATTATTGTATTATATATCTCTCTCTTTTTTTTTCTTTTTTTTTTTTTAGAGAAAATTTTTTTCTTTTTCTTTTTTTCTTCTTTTTTTTTTCTTTTTTTTTTTTCGGTATTGCACAACTTTACTAAACAAAACAATTATTTATATTTTTCTCAAACATGAATAGGTGATGGAACTTGTAAGATATTGGGTAATACTCCAAATTGGAGTGGGTAAAGACGATAAGTTGACAAAGAAAAGTTTTTTTTTTTTTTTTTTTAATAAAAGGCTCAAAAGGGCTAACTATGGATATTTCACATAAGGGAAGGCTAGAAAGGCTCAAACGGGTCAAAGACGGCCTTTCCATCATCTTTTAGGGCTCTAGATACTCCTCCATATCTACTAGTTAAATGGACCTTTAGATGTAGCAACACATTTTTTTTTTTTAACTTTTTTTTTTTAAAGGGTTGACTCCAAGGAAATCTAAAGATCATGTATAAAATAATAATCTTTTTTAAGCCATATGAAGAATGGGCAAAAAGGGTTACTCTCCAAGAAAAATAATAGGCTCAAAAGCTCACTTGGTATTTATTATGACATGTCAATTCTTTCAAGCAACTCATATTTATCTCCGACATCAACATGTAGAGTAGCAAACATAGTGTAACATCACTCAAGACCAAAGATAATACAAATACTAAAATTCGAAAATCATCATGTCATCCAAAAATAAAAACAAAATCACACCATTTTTTTTTAAACAACATTCTACCCCCAACCTATTTTAAACATGAAAGGGAATTATGCATGCAGAAATGTGAAAATGATGCAGAAAAACTAATTGAAAATGTTACACTTAAAATGATAGAAAAATGATTGATTTTTTTTTTTAACTAAGAAGATGCGGTTCCAGAGGCACTACACTCTATATTCAGCCATCTTCGACTCAAAATTTGAAAATGCATATTTATAAAGGAGAAGTCAAAAAGTTAGAAAGATCACACGAAAAATAAGAAAATTTTTTTTTTCATTATTTTTTTTCTTTCTTTTTTTTTTTTTTTTTTTTTACTGAAAAAATGCGTTTCTAGAGAAACTACCCCCCATATTCAGCCATCTTCAACACAAACAAGATTAACAACGGTTAGTTTCTACAACAAAAATTAGTAAAAACTTAACCAACATTCCACAATTGTCAACTATCCCCTCCCCCCAACCAGAACGAAACATTGTCCTCAATGTTTTAAAGGAAAGAAGTAGAGTTTAGAAGACATCACCTGGGTGGTGCAACACAGAATAAAATATTTACAGGCGGAGATTTAAATCTAATTTGTACTTTTACTCACTCTTTATTGTTACCATCGTTATTTGTACACTCCAACACCAAGGTCTTGGGATCTGGCTCTGGTCGATAAGCTTGTAACAGATCAAGTAGCTCATTAGCAGTGTGAGCACAAATAAAAAGCTTTTTCACCGTAGAGGGAATGAAGTAGTTTTTTATTGCATGGTTAAGAAATGCGATAAAGACATCATAAAAGTTATTGACATTTAACAAACCGATGGGTTTTTTGTGAATGTTCAGATGGGCCCAAGATGTTAATGTGATAAGTGCCTCTAGAATTGCAAGATCTCTTAGTAGGAAAATAAAAGCATCAACATGATTTAGCATTTCAGTTATTCTCTCTTGCATACCTGAGACGACTAACTCTTCTCCAGTCGGTGAGTTAGACAGGCAGCCTAAAGCTTTTAGGGTTTGTGGTATGATGCCTAACACTTGACTTCCTCCTCGACAAAAGCAGGTTTCGAGACCAATTTTGATAACCCTCGGTCACCTCCGCCGTATACTAAGTGTAATTTTCTCTTTATGCATCGACCAAGATCAATGGCTGCCTCAAAGAACTCTTTATATTTGCCATAGTTAAATCCGGAAAGCACACAAATGTTCTTGAATTGTTTATTGGGAGTAGCTGCCATTATGATACTTCTCAAAAATAATTTGTGAGTGTAAACGAAAAGAATCATATTTAAGGATCTTGGCGGCAATGGGTCACAGCTGTGAATGAGGTGTCATGTCTATGTCAATTAATCGTGTAATGCACATGGCTTGAGAGTCAAAAAGGAAACAGTAAAAAGGAAAAGCAAGTAATGACAAATATAAAATTATTAAAGACAATAATGCAAATGGTAAAACAACAGTAAAATAAAACAACAGTAAAGTAAAAGGATATTTACTGGTAGTTGCGTTGTGGCTCACATCTTCTCTCGGTTTACGTCCGAAACGGCTTCAACGCCTCTATGGGTCGAGGATAGGCTTCCCATCCAGATTTTCTTATAAAGCGGCAAAGCGTCGTTTATAGTCGATTCGAGACTATATCGTGCATGCTCTTTTCTCGGAATGATGGCCATAAGCGGAGAATCGCTCTTTTGCACATATCCACCGGGATGCGTTTCAAGAGACAAAAGGATATCATCCAATGACTCTTATTCAAGCCATCCCTAATGAATTGAATTTTTTATCTTCTCTGTTATCGACACCATTCCTAAAGAACATCGTTTTTATTGCATATCATTCGCACACTTATGACAAGCAACCGAAATCTTTCGAGCTCTTCGCTTTCTTGCATAATTTCCTTTACCACAACCAGGCATGTATGCAATAAATTTAGGAGGCAACTCACCTGCCAAGCGTACCTTAGCCTCAATTAACCAGCGAATATCAGCAGGTATGTTATTCCTCATGAGCAATCGCATGCGTTCAGATCGAGCTTTATAGATTGTGAGGAGGGCATTCTGAGGAAGTGAAGGGAATCGACTATGAAGCTTTGCTAAGATCTCGTTCTATCCATACCTTCGCCTCAGAAGATCAGTAATTATGGGAAACTGGAGTAACCGACTTGATTGTCACGGAGTACCGTTATCCGCCACTTGACCAGGGTGACAAACTAAAACACACAAACTAAAACACACAAACAGAGTAACAAACAAAAACACACAAAGAAAATCACAATCGTCCTCTTATGGAATTTACCTCAAGCTCCAATGGATGTTGTAGACACGCTCTCAATGTCTCGAGTTGGCTTTCTAAATCCTCAACGTGGGATATTAACTCGGTGGTTGTAGCTTCCAAATACGATGTGTTTTACAAAATTGTATCGGCCTCGAGATGAGATTGGACACGTTGAAGTCGTCTAAGGATGTTGAGAGAACTGTCTCATGATTAAAAGTGATAAAAGAAGACTTAATGGTTAAACAAACACACTTATGCATAAATAATTTCAATTAGCAAAAGAATAATAAAAATAAAGAAAAAAATCAAATAACCGAAAAGACACAAAAATCTTAATTCAAATCGGTGGGTCACTTAAATTTACTTCGGTGTCCTCTCCATGTGGTTGGTACTCTAGATATGGCTTTAATCTTTGACCATTAACTTTAAACGTGACACCGTTTTTGGGTCCTTAATTTCAATTGCCCCATGTGGAAGAACAGTATGAACAATAAAGGGCGGACCATCGAGGCGTAGCTTACACGGGAATAAATGCAAGCGAGAATTGAATAAAAGTACTTTTTCGGCCTGGAGTGAAAGATTTTTCATAATCTGCTTATCATGAAAGACTTTCATTCGTTGCTTGTAAACCTTGGCATTTTCGTATGCATCATTACGAATTTCTTCAAGTTCGCCATTTGTAATCGTTTTTCCGAGCCAGCTTGCTGCATGTCAAAATTGAATTTCTTGATGGCCCAGTACGCACGATGCTCGAGTTCCATAGGTAGGTGGCAAGCTTTTCCATACACTAGCTTGTAGGGTGACATCCATTGGGGTTTTGAACGCCGTTCTATATGCCCATAATGCATCATCAAGTCTTAATGACCAATCTTTTTCATCGGCCTCACGGTCTTTTCTACGATGTGCTTTATTTCTCGATTGGAGATCTCAACTTGGCCCTTTGGTTTGCGGATGATAAGGGGTCGCCACTTTATGAGTGATAGAGTACTTTGTCAAATGTGCTTTGAATGGTTTGTTGCAAAAGTGAGTACCACCATCACTGATTATTGCACGAGAGAATCCAAAGCGTGAAACAATGTTGTTTTTCAAAAACCCTATCACCACTTTATGATCATTGGTTCTGCATGGAATTGCCTCTACCCATTTCGAAACATAGTCAACAGCAACCAATATGTAATGATGGCCAAAAGATGGGGGAAACGGTCCCATGAAGTCGATACCCCACACATCAAAAATCTCAACCACTAAAATTGGATTTAGTGGCATCATATTCCTTCGTGTAATGCTCCCCATTCGTTGACACCTATCACATGAAGAACAAAAGGTGTAAGCATCTCGAAATATAGTTGGCCAATAGAAACCACATTGTAGAACTTTAGTCCCTGTTTTCTTAGCGCTGAAATGGCCTCCACAAGCTTGTTCATGGCGAACGAAAGGATGTTATGAACTTCATTCTCGGGACACATCGTCGAATAATTTGATCTCGCACAATACTTAAACAGATAGGGTCATCCCAGAAAAAATTCTTTATTTCCGCAAAGAATTTAGCCTTGTCCTGCTTGGTCCAATGCTCTGGAAGTTTACCTGTAACAAGATAATTAACGATATCAGCATACCAAGGTAATACTTCCACACTCATTAATTGCTCATCAGGAAATGACTCATTCAATAGTAAGGGTTCTGTTATTGTGTCAAAATGGAGACGAGAGAGATGGTCAGCCACAACATTTTCAGAACCTTTCTTATCTTTGAATTCCAAGTCAAACTCTGCAAAAGTAACACCCAGTAATTAGTCTAGCTTTTGCATCTTTCTTTGTGAGGAGAAATTTAAGAGAGCGGATGATCTGTGAATACAATTATTTTACAACCAATGAGATAAGATCGAAAATTTTCTAATGCAAACACTCATTGCTAGCATTTCTTTTCAGTAGTTGAATAGTTCAAATTTGTGCATCGTTTAATGTCATACTAGCATAGTAAATAACATGAGGAATTCGATCAACTCTTTGTCCTAATATCTGCTCTCTTGCATAATCAGATGCATCACACATAAGCTCAAATGGTAAGCTCCAGTTTGGTGGCTGAATGATGGGTGATGACGTCAACAATTGCTTTAACTTTTCAAACGCCACAAGACATGAATCATTAACGACAAAAGGTACATCCTTAGCAAGTAGATTGCATAAGGGTCTAGAAACTTTGCTAAAATCTTTAATAAAACGTCTATAAAAACCAGCATGCCCAAGGAAAGATCTTACTTCTCTGACTGTTTTAGGTGGAGGAAGATTGGAAATGAGATCCACCTTGGCTTTGTCAACCTCAATACCTTTGCTCGAAATTATGTGACCAAGAACAATACCTTGATTTACCATAAAATGGCACTTCTCCCAATTTAAGACCAAATTCTTCTCTATACATCTCTGCAAAACTTGTGTTAGATGATGTAAACATTGATCAAATGAGTCTCCAAAAACAGAAAAGTCATCCATAAAGACCTCAAGAAACCGTTCAACCATATCAGAAAAAATGCTTAACATGCATCGTTGAAATGTAGCAGGTGCATTACATAATCCAAATGGCATTCTCCTATATGCGAAAGTGCCAAAATGGCAAGTGAAAGTGGTTTTCTCTTGATCTTTTGGTGCTATGGGAATCTGATTGTACCCTGAGTAGCCATCTAGAAAGCAATAAAATTCATGGCCTGCTAATCTATCAAGCATTTGATCAATAAATGGTAAAGGAAAATGGTCTTTACGTGTGACAGAATTTAATTTTCTATAATCAATGCATACACGCCATCCTCGTAGTTACTCTAGTGGGTATCAATTCATTATCAGCATTGGTAACTACTGTGACTCCTGACTTTTTGGGGACAACTTGCACAGGACTGACTCATGAACTATCAGAAATGGGGTAAATGATACCTGCGTCTAACAGTTTAAGGACTTCTGTTCTAACAACTTCTTTCATATTAGGATTTAACTGACGTTGCATTTCCCTCGTAGATTTAGCATTTTCATCAATATGAATATAATGCATGCGATCTCTTTGGTTTATACCTTTTATGTCTGCTATGGTTCATTCTAATGCTCCTTTGTGCTCTTTTAAAACATCCAACAACTTGCCTTTTTGTTCGTCATTTAGGGATGATGAGATGATTACTGATAGAGTGCTTTCTTCTCCCAAGAATGCATATTCCAAAGTGTTGGGTAATGGTTTGAGTTCGAGTTTTGATGGTGATTCTGATGATGGGCTGAATTTCTTCTCTGATGGTGCTAGTTGTTCAGCTCTTGACTTCTATTTATTAGTGTCCATGGATGGTTTGAGTCATAAGGCGTTGACCTCATCGATTGATCTGTCAACATCAAAATCCAAACCAAAGTGAGTTAAACATGTTTGTAAAGGGTCATCACTAAGGTTTGAAACAAAAGTATCATCAATTAATGCTTCAATTAAATCCACATCAACAATTCCATCATCTGCATTGTGAGGTTGTTTGGCAATGTTGAAAATGTTGAGCTCCATGGTCATATTGCCAAAGGACAACCGCATATTTCGATTCGCATTGAATGTGAGCATCGGCGATAGTTGCCAAGAATGGTCGGCCTAGGATAATGGGGATGTGCTTCCTTGAATCCTGTGTTGGTTGAGTGTCAATTACAATGAAATCAACAGGAAAATAAAACTTGTCTACCTGTATAAGCACGTCCTCCACAATACCACGAGGGATTTTCGTGGACCGATCTGCTGTTGTAACACCACCGGAGTTGGGTGTAATTCTCCCAATCCAAGTTTCATAAATCTTGAGTAAGGCAAAAGATTAACACTAGCTCCTAAATCCAACAAAGCATTCTCAATTGTGTGGTTCCCTATACTACATGAGATAGTGGGGGAGCCTGGGTCTTTACATTTTAGAGGAATTTTGTGTTGGAGTATAGAACTAACATTTTCAGTTAAAAAAGCCTTCTTTTGAAAAGGAATGTTTCTCTTTAAGAAACTTGGCATAAGATGGAACTTATTTTATTGCATCAAGTAAAGGGATGTTAACACTTACCTATTTAAAGACTTCAAGAATCTCACCTGTGGATTTTCCCTTCTTTCCTTTAGCTAACCTCTGAGGAAATGGAGCTTTAGGAACGTATTCTCGTGGGTTGGTTTCTTCTTTCTCCTCGGTGGTGAGTCCTCGCATTTACAGTACAATGAGTTGATTTTGTCACTGGCATCTCCACTTTGTTGTCGACTTCTTTCTCTTTTCGCAAGGTCATGACGGCTTTGATCTCTCCATGCTGTTGTGGTGAACTAGTACTTGCTTCATGTACTCTTTTAGGATTAGGCACTGGTTGACTTAGAAATTTGCCTTTTTCAACAGTCATTGCCAAAGTTTGAATCAAGAAGCAAGTTGTCCCACCATCGTCTCGAGGCTTGAAGCTGATTGGGCTTGTGAGTTGAAGCTTGCTCTCATCTCATTTCGTAGTCCATCAATGGTGCGGTTCTGTTGCTCGATCATGGAGTTAGTAACATTCTTGACATTCTGGAAGGCATCCTCCCATTGTCTGGGGTGAGAGTAGTTTTGGTTCGATTGTATGGTCTAAATGGTGGTGAGAGGCTTGAGGAACTTGAGGAATTGGTTGCATTGGTGGAGCTGGAGCTGTTGGTCCATTCTGTTGGAATCCTTGAGACCATGAAAAATTGGGGTGGTCTCTCCATCCAGGATTATATGTGTTGGAGTATGGGTTGTAATTTGATGGCTTCCTCATGACACCGATGGCATTGGCTTGATCTGAATACGACTCATGGTCATGTGGCTCTGTTGATTTGGCAGTCGTCAACGATGCTATTTGTCGAGAAAGACCTTCAATTATCTCTTTGACTTCTTTGATTCCCGAACTTGACTCGCCAATGTGAACCTCATTTACTCCTTTAATTCTTCTAGTATTCCTGAGTGATCGACTCCGCTGTTGGGAATTATCTGCTTGTCGCTGGAAGAAATCCCAAATCTCTGATGCACTTTTTGACATTAGCTCTCCTCCACTTGTCGCCATTAGCCATTCTTGCACATTTGGCAATAATCCTTCCAAGAAGTATTGGCATTGGTGCCATTTCTCACCCATGATGTGGACACTTCAAAAGTAGCCCATTGAATCGCTCCCATGCTTCGAAAAACTGCTCGTCTTCTCTCTGTGTGAACTCTGAAATTTCCCTGCGAATAGCATTGGTTTTATGCACTGGGAAATATTTATTTAAAAATTTCGTTACCATTTGTTCCCATGTTGTAATGCTATTAGCAGGCAATGTATTGAACCATGAACGAGCTCTATCCTTTAAAGAAAATGGGAATAGTCTAAGTTTAACATCATCTTCTGAAAAATTCTCATATTTAAATGTTTGACAAATTGTATGAAAATCATTCAGATGATTATATGGGTCCTCATTTTCTAGGCCATAGAATGTTGGGAGACAATTTAGCACACTAGGTTTTAGTTCAAAACTCCTAGCGGCTACATTTGGGTATCGTATGCATGATGTGCTCAAATTAGCTAAGGGACTGAAGTAGTCCTTAAATGGCCTCTCTTGTGGTTCTGGTTGTTGCAAATCCATTTCAGTTTTATTTTTAAATGCAATGTGCTTCTGTGTGCGAAGTGTTTTTTCTAATTCAAGGTCTATAGGTTGAAGATTAGGTGATAATGACCTACGACCATGCATGCAAATAAAGAAAATAAATTCAGAACAAAACAAATAAAAATAAAGAAGAAGGAGAAATTACGATACTAACCTTATTGCGCTGTTACAACCTTTCTATAAAAACAAAATACACTAAAACAAATACGTGAAATAAAATAAATAAAATAAAAATAAATTAACAAGATAAATGAAAAATTACAAAGAAAAATAACTTGAAAATTAAATTGCAGAAATTTAAAGAAGAGAAAAAAAATTCTTACCTAAAATATAAATTCGCTTTTTTTAATTAATTAAGAAAAAAAAATTACAAGGAATCAAATAAAATAATAATAATAATACTAATAGTAATAATAATAAAATAAAATTATTTACAAAAAAATTAATTCTACAAATCAAAATACTTACCTAAGAAGCGGCGCCAAAAACTTGTTGTGCAAATTTTGTTGAACTCATGCAAAAGTTTACACGAATCTATTGTAGAATAGATCAATGGTGTTGAGTGTCGATCCCACGAGGAGGTGGATTTTAATTGTGTAGAATTAATTCTGTAAATGGGTGGTTGTATTTGTGGAGAAATTGATTTAAAGGATGCTAGAATTTAAATTGGAATAAGCGGAATTAAATTGAATTGGGAACTATTGAAATAAAGACTTGGGTATCTCGGATCCGTATCAACATGCACCATGTGTTAAATAATCCTTATTAATACCAATTAAATCATGAGGGGGGAATCCACACCTCATGAACCACGCTCTAATCAATATGGTGTTAAGGGCTTATCGTGCCAAATAATAATAACCTTATACTAGGGGTGCCAGGTAAAAAAGCAGGTGAACTAGACAAGATTATTATTATTTGTCGACAAAAAAGTCAAAACCTCCACAGAAATTAGAGGGGAATAGAAAATAAATTTACCAAATAAAGCCCATGACACATGTTGAGACTTCACCTTCAACCCAAGCTTGAAAGAAATTAGCTACTCATAATTGAACTAAGGGTAAAATGGGAATTTATTAAAATACGTAGAAAATACAAGATGGAGAAGGAATTACAGAAAACTAAGCTCAAAAATGGATTCAGGGGGTCTCCAATTAGGGGGGGGAGGCCTCCTTTTTATAGATACATTGAGTGAATCATGGCCATCGGATTAAAAATAGTTTGGATGCACGATGATTGCGCCACGTCATCAGTGAACAGTAACACGGTTTGACCACGGGTTTGACCACGGGTTTGAACAGTAACACGGTTTGCACACGGTTTGAACAGTAACGCGGTCTGAACAGTGTCGTGAACAGTATCCATGAACAGTACCGTACATGTGAATAGTGCCGTACGTGTGAACAGTGCTATTTTTCCTTTTATGCTCCTCTTAAGGTTTTCGACTGTCCTGAGTTCAAAAGTGACGTCCGTTTTGCTATCCGAAATCTCGTTCATTGTGAAATGACCATGATACCCCTAAAATACACAAAATACTTAATAAAAACAAAACATATATAATTAAATAACAAAGGACTTAAATAAATAAAATTAGAGATGTTAGTGAGATTTAAAGTGTAAAATGATGAATTTCTCCTTTATAAATATACACTTTCTAACACTCAACAACAATCTCAAGAAAGGATCTATGTCAATCACTGAGTATTTTAGAAAATTAAGAACTATAACTGATGAATTAGCAGTTGCTGGTTGTTCAGTTAGCTCCTTGGATTTTATCACTCATTTAATCTCTGGTTTAGGTCAACCATATTATCCGTTGTGGTTTATATTGAGGCTAATGTTCTCAAGATGAGTGTGAATGAAGCTTACTCCATGTTACTGACTCATGAGGCTAGATTAGAAAGTGCTCAGTCTAATGCTAGCAAAGAGATTAAAATGAACTATGCAGCAAATGTTGTTCAAGCTGGAAATAGTCAGAAGAAATTTAATAATAATGGTGGCTGGAACAACAACAATCAAGGAAACTGGAATGGAAACTTTGGGAACAAAAACACAAACAGCAACTGGAATGGAAATTTTAATAACAGAGGAGGTTATGGATCAGGAAGAGGTGGTGGTTTTTCTAGTTTTGGAAATCCTTCCGGACAAAATACATGAAGAGGCTGGAATGGCAATATGAATGGCAATCAAGGCAGAGGTGGTTTTTTGGAAATGGAGCTTTTCCTGGTGTTTCCAGTGGCTATGGCAGAGGTGGTGGTAGAGGAAGCATCATTTGCCAAATTTGCTTCAAACATAATCATTTAGCAAATTGACTGAAATAGATTTAACAGAGATTTTGTTCCAAACCTTTCAACTCAATGATATTTTCCGGTGAATCAAGATCCTAAAGCTGCTTATATGGTAACTCCGAAGGTGTCTGTAGATCAAGGCTGGTATTTAGACAAAGTGGAGCCACACATCACCTTACAAATAATGTGAACACTATAATGAAGGTAAACCCTATCTTGGTTCTCGATTATTATTGGTTGGTAATGGTCATGGTCTTGAAATTACTTTTACTGTGCTACACTTGCTTATTAACTTCTTTAGGAACTTGCTTAACTCTTACCAATGTTCTTTGTGTTCCTAAGATTACTAAAAACCTTGTCAGCCTATCCAAACTTCTCTTAGATCATAACATCATAATTGAATTCTCTTCCAATTTGTGTTTTATTAAGGACAAGATGGAGGGAACTTTTGGCATGGGGATTGTCAAGATGGTCTTTATCGACATTGTCACAAGTTGATTTTTCTCATCATTTTACTGATCAAAATCTTAATCCTAGTTCTATATTTTCTGTTTTGTCTAGTAATAAATGTGTAAACTATTTCCAAGAGTCAAATGATCAGCTATTAGTTCATTCCACTTGTTTCATTGTCCTGTAAGTTTTCTTTCTTCAAGAAATGTGTTTGTCAAACTATTACATAATGATTTGGGCATCCTAATAAACATGTTATGCAATCTATAATCAAATGTCTCCTTTGCATTCTATCGTAATAATTCCATTAGCTTTTGTGATGCTTGTCAATGTGGTAAATTGCATCGCTTGCATTTTCCCATTCATCGACATTAAAACCAAAACTCCACTTGAGCTTTTACATATAGATTTGTAGGACCAGCCTCTAAATTAACTATGGATGGCTACAAATATTATATCTCTTTTGTTGATGATTTCACAAAATACTACTGGATATTTCCTTTAACACTTAAATCATAAGCTCTTGATACATTTAAACATTTCAAGTTGCTTGTAGAAAAAATTTTCCTTGACCATTAAAGCACCGCAATCTGATATGGGGGTGAGTTTACAGCCTTCAAACCATTTCTTAAACAAGAGGGCATTGTTAGGTATAGTTGTTGTTGTGCAAATTTTGTTGAACTCGCAAGCGCACGAATCTATTGTAGAATAGATTAACGGTGGCAGTGTCGATCCCACGAGGAGGTGGATTTTAATTATATGTAGAATTAATTAAGTAAATGGGTGGTTAGATTTATGGGGAAATTGATTTAAAGGATGCTAGAATTTAAATTGGATTGGCAGAAATAATTAAATTGGAAACTATTGAGATAGAGTGCTTGGGTATCTGGATCCGTATCAACATGCACCATGGGCTAAATATTCCTTATTAATACCAATTAAATCATGAGGGGGAAATCCACACCTCATGAACCACGCTCTAATCAATATGGTGTCAAGGGCTTATCGTTAAATAATAATAACCTTGTACTAGGGTGCCAGAAAAAAGCATGTGAACTAGACAAGATTATTATTATTTGTCGATTTAAAAGTCAAAACCTCCACAGAAATTAGAGGGGAAGAGAAAATAAATTTACCAAATAAAGCCCATGACACATGTTGAGACTTCACCTTCAACCCAAGCTTGAAAAAAATTAGCTACTCATTATTGAACTGGGGGTAAAATGGGAATTTTATTAAAATACGTAGAAAATACAAGATGGAGAGAGAATTACAGAAAACTAAGCTCAAAAATGGATTCAGGGGTATCAAATTAGTGGGGAGGCCCCTTTTAATAGATACATTGAGTGAATCATGGCCATCGGATTAAAAATAGTTTGGATGCACAGTGATTGCGCCACGTCATCGCGAAGAACACGGTTTGACCACGGGTTTGACCACGCGGTTTAAACAGTAACACGGTTTGCACACGGTTTGAACAATAACGCGGTCTGAACGATTGTCGTGAATAAAGATCCATGAACAAGATCGCACATGTGAATAGTGCCGACGTGTGAACATCTGCCATTTTTCTTTTATGCCCTCTTAAGGTTTTCGACTGTCCGAGTTCAAAAGTGACGTCCGTTTTGCTATCCGAAATCTAGTTCATTGTGAAATGACCATAATACCCTAAAATATACAAAATACTTAATTAAAACAACACACATAATTAAATAACAAGAGACTTAAATTAAGAAAATTAAAGATGTTAGTAAAACTTCAAGTACAAAATGACGATTTTCTCCTTTATAAATATACACTTTCTAACACTCAACACACCCGCCAATCAGCTTATTGCTAGTCCCTAGCAAATAAAGCGAAAATAAAATTCAAACCCAAAATTTTTTTTTTTTTTTTTTTTTAAACAAACTTGTTTATTCAATCGACTAATGATAGAATCAAATAAAAGTATAAGCATTATCTCCGGTCTAAAGAAACATCACACCCACATCAACCATCCACATGAATCAACCAAGTAAATACAGCTACTTTCAAAATGACATGTCAAACCCCAAAATCTCACCAGTAATAGTGACACTCTCACAAAGAAATTAAACCCAATAAAAATTGTCACTTTAATGAATGATAAATAGAGTGAAGATAATAAAGAAATAATATCACACACTCTCACCAAGATGAAAAGAATATGCCCACAACTTAGAAATAACACGATCTCAAGTCAAACAAAATGCTAGTCAACCCAATTTATTTACTTTATTATTATTATTATTATTACTTTTTTTTATATGTATTACTACATCTTTATAGCCCATATAACTAGCTTCTACTTCAAACTATAGTTCCCTAAAATCAAGAAGGACTTTTATTAGGACGTAACGTAGGCTAGGGACATGGCTAACAAAGAAAGAAAAATAGAAAAAACAAAATATATGTTTGAGAAAAATAATATCTTTTGGAAACTAAAAAAAAATTGCTTTTCACTTATTTATTATTGTATTATATCTCTCTCTTTTTTTTTTCTTTTTTTTTAGAGAATTTCTTTTTTTTTTCTTTTTTTTTTCTTTGCTTTTTTTTTTTTTTTTCTTTTTTTTTTCGGTATTGCCCACCTTTACTAAAAAAAACAATTATTTATATTTTTCTCAAACATGAATGGGTGATAGAACTTGTAAGAAATCGGGTAATACTCCAAATTGGGGGGGGTGAATACAAAAAGTTAAAAAAAAAAAGTTTTTTTTTTTTTTTTTTTAATAAAAGGCTCAAAAGGGCTAACTATGGATATTTCACATAAGGGAAGGCTAGAAAGGCTCAAACGGTCAAAGACGGCCTTTCCATCATTTTTGGCTCTAGATACTCCTCCAAATCTACTAGTTAAATGGGCCTTTAGATGTAGCAACGCATTTTTTTTTTTTTTAACTTTTTTTTTTAAAGGGTTGACTCCAAGGAAATCTAAAGATCATGTATAAAATAATAATATTGCTTCAGTATGAAGAATGGGCAAAAAGGGTTACTCTCCAAGAAAATAATAGGCTCAAAAGCTCACTTGGTATTCATTATGACATGTCAATTCTTTCAAGCAACTCATATTTATCTCGGACATCAACATGTAGAGTAGCAAACATAGTGTAACATCACTCAAGACCAAAGATAATACAAATACTAAAATTCGAAAATCATCATGTCATCCAAAAATAAAAACAAAATCACACCATTTTTTTTTTTTTTTTTTGTTTAAACAACATTCTACCCCCCAACCTATTCTAAACATGAAAGGAAAATATGCATGCAGAAATGTGAAAATAATGCAGAAAAACTAATTGAAAATGTTACACTTAAAATGATAGAAAAATGATTTTTTTTTTTTTTTAAACTAAGAAGATGCGTTTCTAGAGGCACTACACTCTATATTCAGCCATCTTCGACTCAAAATTTGAAAATACATATTTATAAAGGAGAAGTCAAAAAGTTAGAAAGATCACACGAAAAATAAATTTTTTTTTATTATTTTTATTATTTTTATTTTTTTTTTATTTATTATTTTTTTTTTTACTAAGAAGATGCGTTTCTAGAGTAACTACACTCCATATTCAGCCATCTTCAACACAAACAGTTAGCAACAATTAGTTTCTACAACAAAAAATTAGTAAAAACTTAACCAACATTCCACAATTGTCAACTATCCCCTCCCCAACTGTAACTAAACATTGTCCTCAATGTTTTAAAGGAAAAAGTAGAGTTTAGAAGACATCACCCGGGTGGTGTAACACAGAAGAAAATATTTACAAAGCGGAGATTTAAATCTAATTTGTACTTCTTACGCTTATTGTTACCATCGTTATTTGTACACTCCAACACCAAGGTCTTGGGATCGCTCTGGTTAATAAGCTTGTAATGATCAAGTAGCTCATTAGCAAAGTGTGAGCACAAATAAAAGCTTTTTCACCGTAGAGGAATGAAGTAGTTTTTATTGCATGGTTAAGAAATGCGATAAAGCCATCATAAAAATTATTGACATTTAACAAACCGATGGGTTTCTGATGAATGTGCAGATGGGCCCAAGATGCTAAAGTGATAAGTGCCTCTAGAGTTGCAAGATCTCTGGTAAGAAAATAAAAGCATCAAAGATGATTAAGCATTTCAGTTATTCTTTCTTGCATACCCGAGACAACTAACTCTTCTCCAGGTCGGTGAGTTAGACAAGCAGCCTAAAGGTTTTAGGGTTTGTGGTATGATGCCTAACACTTGACTTCCTCTGACAAAAGCAGTTTCTGAGACCAATTTTGATAACCCTCGGTCACCTCCACCGTATACTAAGTGTAATTTTCTCTCTGCACATGATCGACCAAGATCAATGGTGCCTCAAAGAACTCTTTATATTTGCCATAGTTAAATCCGGAAAGCACACAAATGTTCTTGAATTGTTTATTGGGAGTAGCTGCCATTATGATACTTCTCAAAAATAATTTGTGAGTGTAAACGAAAAGAATCATATTTAAGGATCTTAGCGGCAGTGGGTCGCAGCTGTGAATGAGGTGTCATGTCTATGTCAATTAATCGTGTAATGCACATGGCTTGAGAGTCAAAAAGAAAACAGTAAAAAGGAAAAGCAAGTAATGACAAATATAAAATTATTAAAGACAATAATGCAAATGGTAAAACAACAGTAAAATAAAACAACAGTAAAGTAAAAGGATATTTACAGTGTAGTTGCATTGTGGCTCACATCTTCCTCTCGGTTTTACGTCCGTAAACGGCTTCAACGCCCTACATGGGTCGAGGATAGGCTTCCCATCCAGTTTTCTTATAAACCGGCAAACAGGTCGTTTATAGTCGATTCCGAGATCAGTATCGTGCATGCTCTTTCTCGGAATGATGGCCATAATCGGAGAATTGCTCCTTGCACATATCCACCGGGATGCGTTTCAAGAGACAAAAGGATATCATCCAATGACTCCTTATTCAAGCCATCCCTAATGAATTGAATCTTATCTTCTCTGTTATCAGACACCATTCCTAAAGAACATCGTTTTTATTGCATATCATTCTGGCACACTTATGACAAGCAACCGAAATCTTTCGAGCTCTTCGCTTTCTTGCATAATTTCCTTTACCACAACCAGGCATGTATGCAATAAATTTAGAGGCAACTCACCGCTAAGCGTACATTTTTAGCCTCAATTAACCAGCGAATATCGCAGGGTATGTTATTCCTCATGAGCAATCGCATGCGTTCGGATCGAGCTTTATAGATTGTGAGGAGGGCATTCTGAGGAAGTGAAGGGAATCGACTATGAAGCTTTGCTAAGATCTCGTTTCTATCCATACCTTCGCCTCAGAAGATCAGTAATTATGGGAAACTGAAGTAACCGACTTGATTGTCACGGAGTACCGTTATCCGCCACTTAACCGGGGTGGTAAACTACAACACACAAACTAAAACACACAAACAGAGTAACAAACAAAAACACACAAAGAAAATCACAATCGTCCTCTTATGGAATTTACCTCAAGCTCCAATGGATGTTGTAGACATCGCTCTCAATGTCTCGAGTTGGCTTTCTTAATCCTCAACGTGGGATATTAACTCGGTGGTTGTAGCTTCCAAATACGATGTGTTTTACAAAATTGTATCTCGGCCTCTGCGAGATGAGATTGGACACGTTGAAGTCGTCTAAGGATGTTCAAGAGAACTGTCTCATGATTAAAAGTGATAAAAGAAGACTTAATGGTTAAACAAACACACTTATGCATAAATAATTTCAATTAGCAAAAGAATAATAAAAATAAAGAAAAAAAATCAAATAACCGAAAAGACAGAAAAATCTTAATTCAAATGGTGGGTCACTTAGATTTATTTTGTCCTCTCCATGTGGTTGGTACTCTAGATATGGCTTTAATCTTTGACCATTAACTTTAAACGTGACACCGTTCTTTGGGTCCTTAATTTCAACCCCATGTGGAAAAACAGTATGAACAATGAAGGGGCCAGACCATCGAGAGCGTAGCTTACCTGGAAATAGGTGCAAACGAGAATTGAATAAAAGTACTTTTTCGACTGGAGTGAAAGATTTTTCATAATCTGCTTATCATGAAAGACTTTCATTCACGCTTGTAAACCTTGGCATTTTCGTATGCATCATTACGAATTTCTTCTAGTTCGCCACTGTAATCGTCTTTTCCGAGCCACTTGCGCATGTCAAAATTGAATTTCTTGATGGCCCAAAGACGCACGATGCTCGAGTTCCACAGTAGGTGGCAAGCTTTTCCATACACTAGCCTGTAGGGTGACATCCCAATTGGGGTTTTCAACGCGCGTTCTATATGCCCATAATGCATCATCAAGTCTTAATGACCAATCTTTTCTCGTCCCGGCCTCACGGTCTTTTCTAAGATGTGCTTTATTTCTCGATTGGAGATCTCAACTTGGCCACTGGTTTGCGGATGATACGGAGTCGCTACTTTATGAGTGATGGAGTACTTTGTCAAAAGTGCTTTGAATGATTTATTGCAAAAGTGGGTACCACCATCACTGATTATTGTTCGAGGGAATCCAGCGTGAAACAATGTTGCTCTTTAAAAATCCTATCACCACTTTATGATCATTGGTTCTGCATGGAATTGCCTCTACCCATTTCGAAACATAGTCAACAAAGAACCAATATGTATTGATGACCAAAAGATGGGGGAAAGGGTCCCATGAAGTCGATACCCCATACATCAAAAATCTCAACCACTAAAATTGGATTTAGTGGCATCATGTTCCTTTCGTGTAATGCTCCCCATTCGTTGACACCTATCACATGAAGAACAAAAGGTGTAAGCATCTCGAAATATAGTTGGCCAATAGAAACCACATTGTAGAACTTTAGTCCCTGTTTTCTTAGCGCTGAAATGGCCTCCGCAAGCTTGTTCATGGCAGAACGAAAGGATGTTATGAAATTCATTCTCGGGACACATCGTCGAATAATTTGATCCGCACAATACTTAAACAGATAGGGTCATCCAGAAAAAAATTCTTTATTTCCGCAAAAAATTTAGCCTTGTCCTGCTTGGCCTAATGCTCTGGAAGTTTACCTGTAAAAAGATAATTAACGATATCAGCATACCAAGGTAATACTTCCACACTCATTAATTGTTCATCCAGAAATGACTCATTCAATATTAAGGGTTCTGTTATTGTGTCAAAATAGAGACGAGAAAGATGGTCAGCCACAATATTTTCTGTCCCTTTCATATCTTTGAATTCCAAGTCAAACTTCTGTAAAAGTAACACCCAACGAATTAATCTAGCTTTTGTATCTTTCTTTGTGAGAAGATATTTGGAGCAAAGATGATCTGTGAATACAATTATTTTACAACCAATGAGATAAGACCGAAATTTTTCTAATGCAAACACCATGCTAGCATTTCTTTTTGAAGTAGTTGAATAGTTCAACCTGTGCATCGTTCAATGTCATACTAGCATAGTAAATAACATGAGGAATTCGATCTACTCTTTGTCCTATCGCTCTACCTTGCATAATCAGATGCATCACACATGAGCTCAAATGGTAAGCTCCAATTTGGTGGCTGAATGATGGGTGATGTTGTCAACAAATGTTTTAGCTTTTCAAATGCTACAAGACATGAATCATCAAAGATAAAATGTACATCCTTAGCAAGTAAATTGCATAAGGGTCTAGAAATTTTGCTAAAATCTTTAATGAAACGTCTATAAAAACCAGCATGCCCAAGGAAAGATCTTACTTCTCTGACTGTTTTAGGTGGAGGAAGATTAGAAATGAGATCCACCTTGGCTTTGTCAACCTCAATACCTTTGCATGAAATGATGTGACCGAGAACTATACCTTGTTTTACCATAAAATGGCATTTCTCCCAATTTAAGACCAAATTCTTCTCTATACATCTCGCAAAACTTGTGTTAGATGATGTAAACATTGATCAAATGAATCTCAAAAAGAAAAAGTCATCCATAAAGACCTCAAGAAACCGTTCAACCATATCAGAAAAAATGCTTAACATACAACGTTGAAATGTAGCAGGTGCATTACATAATCCAAATGGCATTCTCCTATATAAAAAAGTGCCAAAAGGGCAAGTGAAAGTGGTTTTCTCTTGATCTTTTTGGTGCTATGGGAATCGATTGTATCTGAATAGCCATCTAGAAAGCAATAAAATTCGTGGCTCGCTAATCTATCAAGCATTTGATCAATAAATGGTAAAGGAAAATGGTCTTTACGTGTGACAATTTAACTTTCTATAATCAATGCATACACGCCATCCTGTAGTCACTCTAGTGGGTATCAATTCATTATCGCATTGGTAACTACCGTGACTCGACTTTGGGACCACTTGCACAGATGACCCATGAACTATCGAAATGGGGTAAATGATACCGCATCTAATAGTTTAAGCACTTCCGTTCTAACAACTTCTTTCATATTAGGATTTAACCGCGTTGCATTTCCCTAGTAGATTTAGCATTTTCATCAAGGTGAATGTAATGCATGCGATCTCCGGGTTTATACCTTTTATGTCTACTGCTATGGTCCATCCTAATGCTCCTTTGTGCTCTTTTAAAACATCCAACAACTTACCTTTTTGCTCGTCATTTAGGGATGATGAGATGATGATTAGGTAGAGTGCTTTCTTCTCCCAAGAACGCATATTCCAAAGTGTTGGGTAATGGTTTGAGCTCGAGTTTGGTGGTGACTCGATGATGGGATGAGTTTCTTCTCGATGGTGCTAGTTGTTCAACTCTTGACTTCCATTTATTAGTGTCAAGGATGGTCTTTGAGTCAAGTAAGGCGTTGACCTCATCGACTGATCTGTCAACATCAAAATCCAAACCAAAGTGAGTTAAACATGTTTGTAAAGGGTCATCACTAAGGTTTGAAAGAAAAGTATCATCAACTAATGCTTCAATTAAATCCACATCCACAATTCCATCATCTCGCATTGTGAGGTTGTTTGGCAATGTTGAAGATGTTGAGCCCATGGTCATATTGCCGAAGGACAACTGCATATTTCCAGTTCTGCATTGAATGTGAGCATCGGCAGTTGCCAAGAATGGTCGGCCTAGGATAATGGGGATGTGCTTCCTTGAATCCTGTGTTGGTTGAGTGTCAATTACAATGAAATCAACAGGAAAATAAAACTTGTCTACTCGTATAAGCACGTCCTCCACAATACCACGGGGATTTTTGGACCGATCTGCAAGCTGTAACACCACTGGAGTTGGGTGTAATTCTCCCAATCCAAGTTTCATAAATACTGAGTAAGGCAAAAGATTAACACTAGCTCCTAAATCCAACAAAGCATTCTCAATTGTGTGGTTCCATATACTATGAGATAGTGGGGAGCCACGGGTCTTTACATTTTAGAGGAATTTTGTGTTGGAGTATAGAACTAACATTTTCAGTTAAAAATGCCTTTTTCTGAACATGAATGTTTCTCTTTTTAGTGCAAAGGTCTTTAAGAAACTTGGCATAAGATGGAACTTGTTTTATTGCATCAAGTAAAGGGATGTTAACACTTACCTGTTTGAAGACTTCAAGAATCTCACCTGTAGATTTTCCCTTCTTTCCTTTAGCTAACCTCTGAGGAAATGGAGCTTTAGGAACGTATTCTCGTGGGTTGGTTTCTTCTTTCTCCGGTGGTGAGTCCTCAAAGCATTTACTGTGTACAATCTGAGTTGATTTTGTCACTGGCATCTCCACTTTGTTGTCGACTTCTTTTCCTTTTCGTAAGGTCATGACGGCTTTGACCTCTCCATGTTGTTGTGGTGAACTAGTACTTGCTTCATGTACTCCTTTAGGATTAGGCACTGGTTGACTTGGAAATTTGCCTTTTCAATGATGTCATTGCCAAAGTTTGAATCGAAGAAGCAAGTTGTCCCACCATCTTCTCGAGGCTTGAAACCGATTGGGCTTGTGAGTTGAAGCTCGCTCATCTCATTTCGTAGTCCATCAATGGTGCGGTTACATTTGCTCGATCATGGAGTTAGTAACATTCTTGACATTCTCGAAGGCATCCTCCCATTGTCCGGGTTGAGAGTAGTTTTGTTCTCGATTGTATGGTCTAAATGGTGGCTGAGAGGCTTGAGGAACTTGAGGAATTTGTTGCATCGGTGGAGCTGGGCCATTGGTCCCATTTGCTGGAATCCTTGAGACCATGAAAAATTGGGGTGGTCTCTCCATCCAGATTATATGTGTTGGAGTATGGGTTGTAATTTGATGGCTTTCTCATGACACCGATGGCATTGGCTTGATCCGAATACGACTCATGGTCATGTGGCTCTGTTGATTTGGCATCGTCAACGATGCTATTTGTCGAGAAAGACCTTCAATTATCTCTTTGACTTCTTTGATTCCCGAACTTGACTCGCCAATGTGAACCTCATTTACTCCTTTAATTCTTCTAGTATTCCTGAGTGATCGACACATTGTTGGGAATTATCGCTTGTCATTTGGAAGAAATCCCAAATCTCGATGCACTTTTTGACATTAGCTCTCCTCCACTGTCGCCATTAGCCATTCTTGCACATTTGGCAATAATCCTCCAAGAAGTATTGGCATTGGTGCCATTTTCGTACCCATGATGTGGACACTTCAAAAGTAGCCCATTGAATCGCTCCCATGCTTCAAAACTGCCGTCTTCTTCTGCGGGTGAACCTCGAGATTTCCCTGCGAATAGCATTGGTTTTATAACGGGAAATATTTATTTAAAAATTTTGTTACCATTTGTTCCCATGTTGTAATGCTATTAGCAGAGTAATGTATTGAACCATGAACGAGTTTCTATCCTTTAAAGAAAATGGGAATAGTCTAAGTTTAACATCATCTTGAAAAATTCTCATATTTAAAAGTTTGACAAATTGTATGAAAATCATTCGGATGATTATATGGATCCTCATTTTCTAGGCCATAGAATGTTGGGAGACAATTTAGCACACTAGGTTTTAGCTCAAAACTCCTAAAGCAGCTACATTTGGGTATCTTATGCATGATGTGCTCAAATTAGCTAAGGATCAAGTAGTCCTTAAATGGCCTCTCCCGTGGTTGCAGTTGTTGCAAATCCATTTCAATTTTATTTTTAAATGCAATATGCTTTTGTGTGTGCGAAGTGTTTTTTCTAATTCAAGGTCTATAGGTTGAAGATTAGGTGATAATGACTCACGACCATGCATGCAAATAAAGAAAATAAATTGAGAACAAAACAAATAAAAATAAAGAAGAAGGAGAAATTACGATACTAACCTTATCACATTTATTCTACAACCTTTCTATAAAAACAAAATACACTAAAACAAATACGTGAAATAAAATAAATAAAATAAAAATAAATTAACAAGATTAATGAAAAATTACAAAGAAAAATAACTTGAAAATTAAATTGCAGAAATTTAAAGAAGAGAAAAAGAAATTCTTACCTAAAAATGTAAATTCGCTTTTTTTTGTTATTAATTAAGAAAAAAAATTACAAGGAAACAAATAAAATAATAATAATAATACTAATAGTAATAATAATAATAATATTATTATTTACAAAAAAAATTAATTCTACAAATTAAAATACTTACCTCCCCGGTAACGGCGCCAAAAACTTGTTGTGCAAATTTTGTTGAACTCGCAAGCGCACGAATCTATTGTGGAATAGATTAACAGTGACGAGTGTCGATCCCACGAGGAGGTGGATTTTAATTATATGTAGAATTAATTAAGTAAATGGGTGGTTGGATTTATAGGGAAATTGATTTAAAGGATGCTAGAATTTAAATTGGATTGGCGAAATAATTAAATTGGAAACTATTGAGATAGAGTCTTGGGTATTGGATCCGTATCAACATGCACCATGGGCTAAATATTCTTATTAATACCAATTAAATCATGAGGGGAAATCACACCTCATGAACCACGCCTAATCAATATGGTGTCAAGGCTTTATCGTGCCAAATAATAATAACCTTGTACTAGGGTCCAGAAAGTAAAAAAGGCACAGAGAACTAGACAAGATTATTATTATTTGTCGATTTAAAAGTCAAAACCTCCACAGAAATTAGAGGGGAAGAGAAAATAAATTTACCAAATAAAGCCCATGACACATGTTGAGACTTCACCTTCAACCCAAGCAAAAAAAAATTAGCTACTCATTATTGAACTAGGGTAAAATAGGAATTTTATTAAAATACGTAGAAAATACAAGATGGAGAGAGAATTACAGAAAACTAAGCTCAAAATGGATTCAGGGGTATCAAATTGGGGGAGGCCCCCTTTAATAGATACATTGAGTGAATCATGGCCATCGGATTAAAAATAGTTTGGATGCGAGATTGCGCCACGTCATCAGTGAACAGTAACACGGTTTGACCACGGGTTTGACTACGCGGTTTGAACAGTAACACGGTTTACACACGGTTTGAACAGAACGCGGTCGAAGCAATGTCGTGAGCGATGAAAGCGATCCATGAATGCGTACATGATACATGTGAATAAGTGCACGCGTGTGAGCAGTGCCATTTTTCTTTTTATGCTCTCTTAAGGTTTTCGATTTGTCCCGAGTTCAAAAGTGACGTCCGTTTTGCTATCCAAATCTCGTTCATTGTGAAATGACCATAATACCCCTAAAATATACAAAATACTTAATTAAAACAGAACACACATAATTAAATAACAAGAGACTTAAATTAAGAAAATTAAAGATGTTAGTAAAACTTGAAGTACAAAATGACGATTTTCTCCTTTATAAATATACACTTTCTAACACTCAACATTGTCCATATACTCACCATCAAAATGGTGTAGTTGAAAGAAAACATAGACACATTGTTGAAACAAATCTTACCCTTCTTGCTTAGTCTAATTTACCTATTTCATTTTGGTGAAAAGCCTTTCATACACTACTTACCTTATAAAAGAATGCTTACACCAACACTTGGTAATATTTCACCTTTCCAAAAGTTGCATAACCAATTGCAGATTATCAACTTCTTAGAGTTTTGGGTGCTCTTGCATTCCTTTACTCAAGCCTTATAATCAACACAAACTTGATTTTCATACTAAAAATGTGTCTTCATTGGTTACAGTCCCTTGCATAAAGGTTACAAGTGTTTATCTAAATCTGGTAAAATTTTTGTTGCACGACATGTCACTTTTAATGAATCAATTTCCTTATCCGAATTATTTTCAAAATAGCCTTCTTCTGTCATATCTACTCCGTTACTCGGTCTTCTCCTTCTCAAATATCATTCTTCCATAATACTCTTCCTACGACAATAATCATGAAGGACTATCAACTACTGTCTCTTCCTACTTTGACACCTAAATCAAGTTCTCATTCAGACCATTCATCTACTTCTCAAATTCCTCCCATCCTTCATCCCAATTTATTCTTCCTACTCATCCCATGATTACGAGCCAAAGGTGGTATTTTCAAACCTAAAACTTATCTAGCAGATTTCTCAAAATCTTGAACCAAAGAATCGTCAAAGCGCCCTACAGGATCCCAAGTGGTATTCTGCTATAAAAGAAGAGATAGATGCTTTACAAAGAAATCAGACCTGGACTTTGGTTCCAGCTACTGCAGCTACAAAAATTGTTGGGAATAAATGGGTTTACAGAATCAAATATAATCATGATGGCAGCATATCTAAGTACAAGGCTCGTTTAGTGGCAAAGGGTTATCATCAAACTCATGGAGTTGATTTCTTTGAAACCTTTAGTCCAGTAGTTAAGCCGTGTACTATCAGAGTAGTTTTGAGCTTGGCTGTTATGCATCACTGGCAAATAAGACAGCTTGATATCAACAATTCCTTTCTTAATGGTGTTCTTACAGAGGAGGTGTTTATGCATCAACCAAAGGGCTTTCTAGATCATACAAATCCTTCACATGTTTGTAAACTCAACAAAGCCTTGTATGGTCTAAAGCAGGCTCCAAGAGCTTGGTATGACAGGTTAAAGGCTTCATTACTGCATTGGGGTTTTCATGTCTCTAAATCTGATACCCCTCTCTTTCTTCAGCATGTTGGTACTGATATTCTACTTGCTCTTATCTATGTGGATGACATTCTCATTACTGGTTCTAGCTCTACACTTGTTGAAAATGTTATTCACCATCTTAGTTCAGAATTTGCTCTCAAGGATCTTGGGGAGTTCAACTATTTTCTTGGATTTGAGGTGACTCCTTCCTTGTAAGGTCTGCATTTATCCCAAACTAAATATATTGGTGATGTTCAAGAAATCAAATATGTTGGAAAGTAAAGGCTTTAATACACCTATGAACACCACCGATAAGCTTCATAAAGATAAAGGTGCAAGCATTTGACAATCCTTCTTTATATCAAAGTGTTGTTGGCTCTCTTTAATATGTTCTTCTCACCAGGCGATATAGCTTATGTGGCGAATAAGCTTAGTCGGTTTTTGGCTGCACCTACTATTCTTCTTTGGCAGGCTTGTAAATGAGTTCTATGGTATCTTCAATGCACAACAGATTATGGTACTCAATTTTTCAATCCCGGCCCTTTAATTTTGATTCGCTTACTCGATGATCTTTGACCGAGGTTTTGATCCCGATGATCGTCGATTTGTTGGTGGCTATTGTGTGTTTCTTGGTCACAATCTTATTTTCGGTCCTCAAGAAGCAAAGACATTGTTTCTCGTTCTTCAGCTGAGTCTGAATACAGGGCTCTAGCTCTGACAACTTCAGAAGTTTTGTGGCTTACCTATTTGTTTCAAGAACTCAAGGTTCCCCTGGCTCACATTCCCACTTTATACTGTGATAACAAAAGTGCTGAAGCCTTGGCCAGTAATCCAAAATATCATTCTCGTACAAAAACATATTGAGCTGGATCTTCATTTTGTTCGGGAGCATATTGCCCTGCACCAGCTTCAAATTTCTCATGTTTCCAGCTCAGATCAGTATGCTGACATTCTTACAAAACCTCTCCCTTTTGATACCTTTGCTTATCTTCGAACCAAGCTTAATGTCCTTCCCAGACCTTAAGCTTGAGGGGGGATGTTAAGGATTATACTCTGGAATCTACTCTTTAGATACTTCAGTTAGTTAAATAACTGAAGTAGTGAGCTGGCAGTCTAGTTAGCAAGTTTGTTATGAATTTGTTAGCTTAAGCATGTGATTTTGGTGTGTGAAGAAGATTCCAGAGACTGATATAAAAAGGTGCTTGTAAATAGATCGATGAATTGAATAAGAATGTTTTCTCATTTTAAGCTGAAAAATTTTCTCTCAATGCTTAACTTTTCGTTACTCTTTTCTCAGTAACCAAACACTTTAGATCAGGTAAATAATCTTTGATTCTCTCTCTACTCTCTAAAACTCCTCAATAAATTTCAATCCTAATAAAATTACACCCAAAAGAAAAAATCTACGCACATTTCGTGCCCTTTTTATTAACATAATAAAACTGAGAGTAATTGCTATTACTTCGATTTAAGCTTAAATTATGGCAATTTCTAGACGCCTTATTATTTCTCTTTGCAAACAGCACAAGTTTCTTCCACCAGCAACGCCTGTCCTTATGGGAACCGATCCCCGTCACGTGACTCACGTGCGACCTTGTTCTCCTAACGAGCCCGCGCACCTCCGGGGGCTTGTAGTTTCTGATCAACGGCCACTTGATCCCATCAAAAAACGGGTGCCGTTTAATATCCGTCGCACCCCTGGCGCATCCTAGCCTCTCCCGCGGATCTTTAACCAACAACTTGTCGATCAAATCCCTCGCCTTCGCTGTTCCTTCCTCTTCCATATCACCCACGTGGCACGCCACCCGTCTGCTCGACGCTATATTACGCAGGGTGCTCTCTTTGCTCCCTCCTCTAAACGGCGTCGACCCGTACATCAACTCGTAAATAAGAATCCCAAACGCCCACCAGTCAACGCCGTTACCGTGGCCGTTACCAGAAACCAACTCGGGCGCTAAGTACTCGTGCGTCCCAACGCATGACCTTGAAAACGCCGCCACCGGCTCCGCCACAAGCTCCATCGCATTCTCTTGCTTCCTTTTCGCTGAACCAAAACCATTACAACTCTTCCTCCTCCTCCTCGTCGCGGACCCCACGTTAGTTTCGACTAAAGTGGGAACGACGTCGGATTGGAAGCACAAATCGAAATCTGACAGCATTATGTGTCCGTCTTCACGTAGCAAGATATTTTCTGGTTTCAGATCACGGTAAATAATCCCGAGTGCATGGAGATATTCCAAAGCGACGAGCACTTCAGCGGCGAAGAATCGAACGGCTTGGAGGGAGAAGCGGTTATTGGGCTGCTTACGGAGAAGAGAATGGAGGTCTCCATTGGGACAGTAGTCAATCAAGAAACAGATGTAATGAGAAACTTCGAGGTGGGCGTAGAGTGTAGGGAGAAAAGGGTGGTCGAGCATGGAGAGAATCTCGGCCTCCATTTGTACGTGGGAGAGTTTCTTTGCGCTGAGCAAATCTTTATCGACGACTTTGAGGGCAAAGCTGGCGCTGGTGCAATCTCTGAGGTGGCAAAGGAAGACGCGTCCGAGGTTTCCGGTGCCGAGGTGGCGGACGAGTTTTAGGTGGCGGAGGTGGAGCTTGCCATCGGAGGAGAGATTCGTCGCGGCTTTTATGGCCGACGAATGTAAGTCTGATTTACGATGGTGGTGGAGTGATGAGGTGGATGATGTAGCGGGGGTTGTTGTTGTTGTTGGAGAATGTGGGGTGCAGCCGGAGAAAAGGGATTCGTTGAAGCTGAGTGTGAGGCTGGAGCGAGCGAGACTTGAGCGGGCGCTGGAGGAAGTGAAGGTTCGGTCGGTAGTGGTGGATGTGAAACTGAGTTCAAGATCAGTGTCCGGAAAAATAGTTTCATCGTCCATGATCACTTAAATTGATTTGATTGAATGATTGATGAAAAGATGCAGGCTTTTTGTGTAGCTATGTTTGCTTATGAAGAAAGGGGAGAGAGAGAGTTATAGAAACAAAGAGACAGATATAACATGGTGGGGGGTTGGGGGTGAATTAAATATGTGTGTTTGGTTGACCAAATTGCATGTAGTAGAGCGGAAACAGAGAGATAAAATTATCTAGGGATTATATCCTCCAATCTTTGTAGAAAAACTACTCAAAGAACAAAAGCTTAAAATTTTTGCCACTTAAGTCCTCACGTCTTACATTTTTTTTTCCCTCTTTTTACTCATGTTTTTTATTAAGAGGTTATTTATTTTTTTGACTCAAATAATTTAATTTCAATCATTTAAGTCACGAAGTACATTTATTTTGAACTTAGTTAAAATTTTCAGTCATTAAATTATTTAACTAATTTTTTTAATTTTTTACTTAATTTAAAAAGTTTGAATGATATCATTAAAAATATTCTTCAAAATATTCTTATTTAATTGGTTAATTTTCATCCTTATCAAAGCAAAATTTAATAATTAGCATCATTACCCATTTTTATAACTTGTGATAATACAGTGGAAGACTATTATTATTTTTATTTTTTTCAATTTTTTTATCTTTATATTTTTTTTGAAATTTTTCACATAAAAACATCATAAACTACAACAAAATTTATTAATATAGACTATTTTAGGATATAAAGAGTTGTATTCAATTGAATATGATTTAAATTATGATAATATATTATCTTGTTTAAGTTCTTTGAGATATTTATTACTTATTTAATATTTATAATTTCTAAGGGTACAAATATAAAAACATTAGTTTTCTGATATTTCAAGTCGAAATACAAACAACTTAATATTTATTTTTAGCAATTTAGATAAAAATAACAAACATATCATTCAGATTCAAACATTCAGTTTTATTTAAAATTCAGACTAATTCAAGTTTATTCAAATTTAAAACCAAAAAAATACTACCTAAGTGTACGTGGCTATTAGAAATGAAGGGGATTTTTACCATCACAACTAAGAATAGACTATGGAGAATTTCTTCAAGAAAGCTTACTATCTCATACAAAGTCACTCTCATCAGTCAGCCTCGTGTGCTTGTTTATAAGCATCTTTTTTGAATTAGATCTATCTTAGATCTAATCATGTCCATCTATTTTATTGGATCAATCTTGGCCTTTCATTCAAGTCATGTACCCTTTTAAAGAGGCATGTGATTCAAGAGTCATATACATCACATGTTTTCCTTCATTAGGATTGATGTTCTGGATGTTCCACTTCCAGGGAACATTCAGAACCAACTTATGCTATGAATTTAGTAGACACATAACTCAGTGTGAGCCCTTTAAAAATAGGGCACCTACGAGAGCAAATTAAGATGTAGGGGTATTGTACTCAAATGAAAGTAATTATCTCTTAATTTACGAATGAGCGAGATGTACTTGAAGTTTAAACAACTTATAAGCGTTAATTAACCATGTAAAAGAAATTCATAATGAATGTTTGAATTTGTTAATTCTCTTTTCTTTTGAGAATATACACAACAATTACCAAATCCCTTATTAATAATGTTAGGCCACTTAAAATTGCTTTGGGACTCTAAATGTGGTAATTAATTTTAGATCGGAATTTTTTGCATCGTTGAAATGGTTAAAGAAAAAAAATAAGCGATACAAGTAAAATGGAGATTAAGCCAAAAATGAGATGAAATTTATAGATAAAAAATGGTATTTCATGTAATGTATTTATTGCTTCAAGGATTTAAGAGACAATGATTAATCTATGAATCTGTGGACTCAATTAGGATATTTTTGTAACCTACGGTCTCTGAGTTATGTTTTAGAAACCATGAGGACTCAAAATTATAAATATCTTAAAATTAACCAAGGTGTTATGTTAGGTTGACCCAACTGCTATCTTCGTATTATTTTAATGAAGAAAAGTTTAATTGGAAGGAATACAAGGCAAAGGGTGATGGTTCAGCACTTCGCAGAATTGAAGGCAGCTAACAAATGGAATCGTAGCCGCGTTAAATCCATTTATCGGTAGCTGTGAATATGAAGATTAATTAAATGAAGATTGAGAGGAGACAACGGCTAGTCGGCTGTACGTAGCCACCTTGAGCTCATATATATTGTTTATGAATTAAATTGATTATGGTCTTCATTTTCCCTGTACGTTTACATTTCAGGCCAAACCTACTACGCAACAGTTGCATGGTGCACAAGAATCGCGTTTAATGAATCGGATCCAACTCACGCCGACAACTATAATTTGGATCCAATGGTTAAAAAAGAATATTACGAATCTGTTGATAAGAAATGGACCCTACATTTCATTGGAAAATGCATGTTAGTGCATGCCCATCTTGCGGTTAATCTAGCCACTATTCTCACTATTATTAATATTATTGTATTATCGTTATATATGTCAACATGCATGTGTATATATAATAAAAAGAAATACTGTGAACAATGCTATTAATTTAATTTTGTAACTGTTCGAAATGACTTTGAAATATTAACTTATAAACAAACATTGCTCAGAACACAATCCTTAATTTATTAAATTTGTCTCTAAGAACTGATCATTAGTCCAATCTATATAAATTGCATGATTTAACAATGTAATTGAAGGTAACTTCACAACCAAGTTTGTAGCTTGAATGGATAACGGCAGCACCTTCCTTCATTTTCATTTTTGTTTTTGTTTAATAAATAGAATTTAATGCGATATTATTGTTTCTTTTTCTCGGTTCAATCCCTTTGACCAAATTTCCTGGCGTATCATTTTCAGTACTGATATTTTATCGCCTTCGAAAAACGCTTATCGCAATAGTGCTCAGGAAAGTTGGCAATTGAAGTTGCGATCTGATTTATTGCTTACAGACTTTTTATGAATGGACTAGTCCTTTTTTCTACGGCTAATCGCATTAATGGCTCAGCGATGTCATAACTAAAACGTTGATTTTTTCCAAGGAAATATATTTAATAAAATGGTTCCAGTGGCAACCATTATGGGCTGTGACCATCCACTTTTTTTTTAATGGTATTGTCAGGCCGATAATTCAATGCTATTGATTTTCTACTCATGTAACTGTATTCAGGCTATAATGTATAATTTAGTAGAGTTAATTTGTAACTCTTTGTTACTTACGAAATATTAAAAGAGCAGAGATGTTAAATATTTGTATAGTATAATTTTTAAAATAAAACACTTAAAATCTATTTTGTAGTATAATTTTTTAAATAAAACACTTAAAATTTATCCTGTAATACAATTTTTTAAATAAAATACTTAAAATTTACTATAGCAGATAGCAGCATCACAGAAGTCGACTTTTGCTGAACTGAAATATAATAACATTTTTCATTTTATTTTTAGTGCCACTAAATCATACGGGTATTCGCGGATCGAATTTTACGGAGTGGACATCAATCCATATGTCCATATTTGATCCATAATTTTACGGATTATAATTTTTCAATCCAATCCAATCCACGGATTGATTAAATTCAATCCAAATCCAATCTATATATCTGCAGATCGGATGCGGATTTAAGTCAATCCATATCTAATCCATACGTCTGCGGATTGAATGCGGATTTAACTTAATCCATATCCAATCCACTATTTTGCACATTAGTTTCCGAATTAAAATTTTTTAGTTCTCCCCAATCCATGAACTACTGAAATAAAAAAAATTAATATAAAAATAATTTTACTACTAATTAAATTTAAAATTAAATAAAATTTAAACAAATTAATTGTTTAAATAAAACTAAAATAATACATTCAAAGTTTCAAAATATAATACATCGAGATTAATTGTTCAAATAAAACACAATAATACATTTAATATAACACATTAAAATTAATTGTTCAACTAAAGTTATAATAATACATTAATATAACACCGAAATTAATTGTTCAAATAAAGCCACAATTAATTGAACTGGCGAAGTTTTTGAAACCAAACACAGTCTGATCCTTCACCAGGGTTGTTGCACTTGTCGAAAAGTTGTGATTACAGAGCCGTCAACGATGGGAACCAGGAGAAGTACGGGTGGCGATTTTGAAGGTTGTGATAGTGCAATTGTTTGGCTGGAACCAGTGATTGTGAAGTGGCTCGATGGACTTGGGGAAGAAGATGGCTTGCTCTCGCTGGAATCGCGCGGCCGACGTCTTTCAAATCAATGTCTAGAGTGTATCGAACCAATATTGGGTGTTGCTAGTAGAGATGATAATTTTTCCTGATGGATGAGATTGAGACATATTTTTATCCCATAAAAAAATTTAGAGACAGGAGTGAGACTTTTTTTTATCCCACTTGCATATGCGAGACAGGAGTGAGATTGGCAAATTTCGTCCCATCACATCTCATTGCCGACTAAGAATGGAAAAATTTCCAATTGGGATGGGATCCCGCAAGATTCCCTCTCTTTTGGGACGAAATCGGGACATATTTTTGTCCCAAAAAAATAAAGGGACGGTAGTGAAACGTTTTTTCATCTCACTTGCATGTATGAGATGAGACTGGGATTGATAAATTCCATCCTATCCCGTCTCATTATCAACCCTAGTTGCTAGTGCGTGTGACAGCGGAGAAGTTTAGGGTTTTTTGTTTGCAAATTGTTGGTGACTTGGCTTTATGTTACTTTGTTTTTGGGTGACTTAGCATTATGTTACTTTGCTTTTGGGTGACTTTACAAATTGTTGATAACTTAACATTTTGTGACTTTGCTTTTGTTAGTACGTGTGACTTTGCTTTTATTTTGTTTTATAATTTTTACAAGTTATATTTGTATATTTGATTATTTAATTATTTTTTATTATTATTGGGCAATAGCTAAGATATGTTATAATGCTTATGTAATTATATAATGTCACATTTATAATTTTCTTTAATTAAATTTATAATAATTTTTAACTAAATATATATATATGTATATTTTTTTTTACAGATTCACGGATTAAATTTTCTTTAATTAAATTTATAATAATTTTTTAACTAAATAAATAAATATATATATATATATATATATATATATTTTGCAGATTCACGGATTTTTATTCTGTAAATCCATATCCAATCCATCGACTGCGGATTTTTAAATTTTCAATCCATATCCAATCTACGGATCCCCGGATCGAATTTATACCGATTAAATTTTTACGAATCAGACGATTAAGTGGATCAGATTAAATTCTGAACACCCCTAATAAATCATTATAAGTATAAATAGAACCTTGTATTAGCATAAATCAATTCTTTTAAGCAAAAAAGTACTAAATTTCTCAATATAGAAATGGAGATGATGCCCCATGTGCGATGGGCCAACACGATAGCGTCTAAGTCCTCGGTAAAAACTGGGACCCACGTGGAAGTGGAAGACGAAACTGTCTGCCACGTGGTCAACACTGGCCCTACTATGTCGCTTACATCAATTTTTATAAATTCATTTTGTTTTCAAATTTCATTCAATAACTTAACTGAATTTCTAATATAAAATTACTATTACAATAAATAAATATAAAATAATTCATCAATAATGGCTTCAACTCCCTAGTAGTTAAGTGATGCTGCCAATAATGCAAGCAATGAAATGATGAAGCAGATTATTAAAATACACGATGTCTTTTTCCTTTTTTTTTGGGGAAAAAAACGTAAATACAATTTAAAACCCTTTCTATTTTTTTTTTTGGGGAGAGTGATAAATTCTATTAAAATGGAAATATTGGTCAAATTACATTGAAAACCACATTCACCTCGAATACCTTTAAAAATAAAATCATTATTTAGGGGTTAAAGTAAGATATTGAAAAAAAAAACCACAAAAATACATATTTTAATATATTAAAAATAAATATGAGTTTTTCTTGTTGTTTAGAAAATTTCTTATTATTAAAGTAAGCGAACAGTTATTGGAACATTACTGCTTAAATATATGCCTAAGAAAAAGCTTTAGTTGAATCTTAAATGAAGTACAATAAAATAAAATTACGAATTTAGCCCAATGAACTAATAACCATTATCACCACACTTGTTCAGACTTTTTATATAACCCCGGAATATCTTTCCATTTTAATCAACTCATAACCATTAAAACCATGATAAAGTTTGAGACTGTGTTTAAAAAAACGCTTTTGTAAAACAAGAGTTTGATAAAACTATTTGAACAAAATCACTAAAAATCATTCTTTAACCAATCATCCATCATTCTTTTCCCCTAAAGAAAGTATTATTCCGTATGTTATGGTCCACTGTGCACCTTTAAAGAGAGCCACACTCGGTATATTTTTCAAAATGTTAGAAGTCTTTTTCTTTAATCACTAAATATATCAATTTATTCTAAATTAAACACATAAAATAGACATGTTTATAAACAATTTTACGCTTAGTATTGCTGTAGTGGCTTTCAATCTGTCACTATAAAATATCTCTAATTATTTCTTAAAAATTTATAAGTATTTGGTAACCATGACATCTAAAATTTACTATATAGTTTTTAGTTTTATTTCATAATTTTGTCGAATAGTTAAAAAAAATTCCTCGCAAATTGATAGAAAAAATTAAAACAACATTATCTGTACTACACATATACTTTTTTAATTGAACTTTTTATAGTCGTTAAGAAAACGAAAAAAAAGCCTGAAAAGTCTTATGGGTATCGTTAGAATTGAAATTTTATATATAGCGTCTTTTGTTTTGATTTTTTTAAAATTTTATGAAAGAAGAATTTCATTAATTAATCAATCAACTTAGCAAATTCTTACATCTACGAGGATTTTTCTATTCAAACATTACAGCTCCGATTGTTAATAGAGTTTTAAGATGTCATTTGCTTCTTATTTGTCTTAATTTCTCATTTGAAGTCCTAATTTCAACTCATATTAAAAAAATTTAGACAATTGGTACTATCATAACATGCATGCCATTTTGTTTTTGCCTTTTTTAAAGTTTTCAGAATTATCATTATTTTACAACTATTCGAAAACAGCTTGCTTCAAAATCCCAATTAAAATTGCTAGAAGGAAAGAATTAATTATGAAGAAGATTGTCTCAAGAAATCTTATAAGCTATCTTTTTAATTCTCATTATGTTTGTCATAAAAATCATCTAAATAATTAAAACATTGCTATAAATTATAATGACAATAATAACCATCTGAATTCTCAAGATCCCAACACAATTAAACAACAATCTTCAACTTGTAAGCATGTCCGAGGCATGCATGATTATATTTACATAGAAGCTCTAAGAGAAATATAATCTTCAGCATCTATGGAATATGCTCCAACTTGGATCGATCATAATTCATAAACTATCTAATAGCTATTAGATATTCGTAAGCGTTTGACCATCATAATTCATCACATGCGTACCACTAGCACAAGCATATGCCAAAACGGGTTGAGTTCTTTAAAACACTAGATACTACTAGTACTTTTTATTTTTATTTTTTTGTGTAGAAACTAAAAGCACTTTCATTTTATTTCTTTTAATTATATATATTCGATTATATGTTCACATGAGATGAAAGAAAAAAGAAAAAAAAAATGGTACTGTTAAAGTGAAAAAGTTTCTTCGACTGGTCATTTCAATTCAATTTTGAGATAAGTGATAGATAAGGTTTAAAAAATTAATTTATAATTTCCCTATTTTCTTTTTTATTATAGAAAATAAAAAATAAAAATAAATAAATGCTCGGTCTTACATAAATTAGATAAGAAAATAATACTTTCTAGAGTAAAGAGATATGATAGGAGATTGAGCGCTACTTTTCTTTCTTTCTTTTTTTTTTTCTTCTGAAAAAGGTTCTTAAAATTATTATTGGAGTGGTCATTATTTATTCAATTAGCAAGATCTCTTGAGGATTTGGCCACAAAAAATGGACTACACCCAAATAATCAAATTCAATAACCAAAACAATTTTGTAAAAGTTATTTTTCTAACTTTTATATGGGATATAAATTCCTCATTTTTTTTTTCAAAATTGAAGGTGCCAATTGGTGGGGACAGATGGCAGATACATGTGCTGCCAGTCTGGATATGTTTAATAAAAAATCCTCATTTTAATGCAATCTTAAACGATAAATTAGACAAGTTCACAATTGAGTGCCCAAGGATTTTATTCCTTTGACATGCGTGATGTTCCGCTCTTCAGGACCCGTTAAATTTCGAGGCCCACCTCCGTCAAAAGTAATTTTATCATCATTTTTGTCTGGGCCCATTCAATTTTGACTCTTTAACATATATATATTTTTAATTAATTTAGAAATTATATTTTCTTTATGTTATAGCCTGTAATTATGACATAGACCATAAACACGTTGAATGTTAGGACTGCATGAAAAAATTCTTATCCTCAAGAATAAAAATAATGCATTTAATACATGTATAACTGTTGGAACTAGATGTATTCAAATAAAGAGCAAGAATAATATAAAATTGAAATACAAAGTTTGTATGTAATTGATGTGGCAGATGATGCATCATCATTTTTATAAGGTCATGTGATAAGTAGTTATTGAATCTTATCTCTTTCATCTAAATAGTGAATTTTTATTTGTATAATGAACTTTTAAGTTGCTTAATGGTCACAAAAGTTAGTTGTTAGAATACACAAATTTAAATCAAATTTATCCGAATTATGATATGAATAAGATCAAACTCAAACTTATTATACCAATTAAAGAGATTTAATTAGTTGAATGGCCAATCGATAGTTCTCCGAAATAAAAATATGAAATAGTTGATTTGTCCCTTCATATATAAGGATTGATCAAGCATAATTAACGATATATACAGAAAATTAAATAATAAATACATGTTATAATATGATCTGTAATGGACTTTTTAAGTTGCTCAAAAGTTGAAACTTAGTTGCATGCAAGCTCAAGAATAATAGGAAAAACGGAATACAAGGCAGACATCCTTCTTTCCTCCTCCTTCTTTAAGGGTGCAATGTATCCATCCATAATCAATTTCTTTTAGATATTAATTGATACCTTATTCTAATAAAATTAATCACTATTCATACTTATGCTTTCTAATTCATATTTATTTAGTCTTTTCGAAACTCAAAAGCGTCCTTTGTAACTTCACATTGTCACATGCGTCAAGTTCCATTTTGTAATTTATTCTCAGAGGAACATAATCATTAACTTGGATCACTTCCATTAATTAATCAAACTTATAAGTATATAATTTAATAAAAAGAGAGTATGTGCAAATACATGGAATCAACTACTATAAAGGCAATAATTGTCATAAAGGATAAAATGGGTTGCCTTCAGAACAAATTAATACGGTTGGCTTTGGCTTCTGTTTGTCGGGTGACCCACCAAATTGCAGTTTCATGAATCAAAAATTTCAAAGTTTAAAGCATAATTCATAATAATTAGTAGGAAGGAGATGCCAAAGTTGTCAGATGGGAAGAGAAGTTGGTTGATTTAGAAAAATTCCAATAGATTCATAGAATTAGAACCTGATAACCCAACTTGCTTATAGTTATTTCAGTTATTAAGTTGCAGTCTTCAAACGACAATGCCAAATAATTTTTACGATAAAGAGTGGGTAAATTAAGAGAATTTAATGATTATAGCCAATTGGACAAGACTATATACAAATTATTATTATTTTTTAAAAATGTATAAATTTATTAAGTATTTAAATTTTGAGTTCTTGTCTCATATGAGAGTCCATATATATATATTTTTTGCGAACGTACTGTTAAATTGTGTGGTTTAATATATTTAGTAGCGGCATGCTATTAAACCATACTCTTTTATAGTGCATTGAAAACTAATTTTACTAAATCATACAGTTTAGCAGCGTGTCCACATTATAATAAAAATAAAGATGTTTGTACTTGAGAATGATTATTCTAATTTAAGTTGTAAAAAACAAAGATGCGTTGCTTGATATTCTTCAAATAAAAATAGAGAATGCCAATTCATTTCAGGTATACAATGTTATCTTATAAATTTTACTATCTTGATTCTATGAATACGTTGTTTTAGTATGATCAGTGTTGGTGATAAATTTGGGTTATTAGTAACATAAAAATCACTAGAGATTAAGATAGCAAGCGGATTCCACCACATCAAAAGGTGGAAAATGTTGGAAAAATCGTCCAAAATGGCCAGCACGTGAGGGACAATTATCACCAAAAGGAATATTGTTATTTTGCTTAAAATAAGGAATCAATAAGGAGATAACTTGCCGACGAAAAGAGGGCAGCAAGCGCCACGCTTGCAGGAGCCAAAACGGCTCACCTGAAAAAAGTTGAGACCATTTGGCCATATCTGACATGTTGGCAATCGCAGGGTCGCTTCTGTACATTAGCAGGACCATCCTACCAGATTCCAACACATGTAAATCTGGACAAATTGTGTGAATAATGAGCCAACTTATTCTCCAAGTATGCTCAAATGGTCAAATTCACTACGTGTATAAAAGGATGAGAATGTCCTTGCAAAGGCAAAAAAGAGCAACAATGGAATTATGCAAGGTGGCATGGTGATAGGAATGCTGTAGGCGGACTTTATATATAACGCTCAGGTTTTCTCTTTCTAATTAAGCAATACTCACACTGAAAAGACTAAGGCTCATCTTCAACCTTAAGCCAACGCCATTATTAAGGGTTTGTAAGCCTTTAACACTCAAAACTAACCCAAGATTAACTTGAATATCAGAGTGTGGTCGCGTCTTGGCTCCACCTTGAACATCTTTTCTCTATTTTTGCAAGATAAACAAAGCTCCTCAAATCATTGCCCAGAAACATCACTTCTTTTGTTCTTTCTAAAACTTCACGAAAGGTCCAAACAGGCAGCACACCTCGATTATGCTAGGCACCACAACCTCTTCATTTATAAATTTATTGTGTTTAGCTGGATTTGTCATTCACCCCAAAATCTAGTTAAAACATAAACTTTTGGGTTTCTTTAATTGGTAAAGCCCTCTTATTCTCGGAGACTAATACTCCTCCCGAAAAGCTCTGACTATAGCACTTGAAGCCAATAAAAACCTATAATCGAGCAAAGATAGGTGAAGTTCAAGGTCAAACAGGTCAATATGAAGGGCTATGCCATCTTTATCTAAGTTTTCTAGGGTTTCATTTTTGTTGGGAACCCTAAGATGAATGGAAGGAGGGATAGTATATTTAACCATAAAATTCTCAAGGTCTCACCGGGTAGCTTTCGTACCCCCTAAAGAAGGAGATTTGGTTGACTTTCAAATAGAAGAGGATGGGGATTTAGACACACAAAGAGGCGTTTGTGATTTAGCTTTTGCCTTAGGTTGGTTGGCTAGAGGTTTACTTTTGGATTTAACCTTAAGAGTATTTGGGACTATATGCGAAGCTCTGGGACTGTTCTGTTAAGAATGTCAAATAAAACGACATTGAAGGAAGATTTCAAAGACATAATCTGCACTTGTCAAAGGCATGATCCGCACTTGTCAAAGACACGATCCGCGCCGAACGGATCAACTCATTTCCTCCCGTATTCACATATGTAATCTTTGAAAAAAATGTATCATCTGCATCTATAAATATCGTTCAATGTATAATGTTTGATTTCAAGAAATGTAAAACAAGTTTCTTCATGTTCTTGCTCAATCTACTGAATAAAATGACTCAGTTTTGCAACTTTCCCCCTTTTGCTCAATAGGGGAAGACTCTTTATTCTCACTACTATCAATATGAAAAGCAAATTCATAAGAGAGGTTGTGTTCACTCCCATCCTTTGTTATATTACACCCTATATAACCTCTGCTATATTTTTACCCATTAAACTATCAATCGAAAAGAAAAGAGACCCACCATACCATAACCAAATCAAACAAGTATAAAAAAAACACCGTCAAACTCACAAAACAAGGCTGAATAGCATAGAGTTATGAACATTTTCAAGATCTGATATGTGAATACAAAGGAAACCATACATATGCATACTTGAGGAAAAGATGTGCAAAAAGAGTACCTAAAGCTCCTTAAGGAACAAACATGAGTGCCATTGATCAGATCTAAAAAACGATTAGAAACAATTTCCATGAAAAGGGAAAAATAATGTTACAATTACAAATGAAACTGAATGCATGAAAAGAGCGGAACAAGAAGGCAGGAGTAAGCAAATATACCAAGTAAACACCAAAAATGAAAGTAAAGGGTGTTGCGACAAAGCTTGAAAGGAAAATATTTTTTAGGGATTATAGAGAAAAGGGAAAGTAAGAGAAAGAAGGAAAGGTAGAATATTCAAGGGAATTATGCCATCAGACGGGTGAAGCCAGGCATTGCCATCTATGTCAAAGAGAAAGAAAGAGGGAAATAGCTGTATATTTGACGGTTAGGAAACTTGAGCTTTTTTAAGTTCAAAATAAAAAGGAAAGAGAGAAAAAAAAAACATGTGAGCGGTTAGTTCCTTTTACCCCTCTTGGAGTTTGGTCCCAAAGAAGGCACATGGACGAAGGGGATAAGAGAAACACCATGGGGAAGACAAAATTGATAATTCAAAGAGAAAAAAAAGAAAAGAAACACGTGCCAAATAATAGCCCATGCGTACTCCACTCCTTAAAGCCCTTTACTCAGAAAAAAAAGGTAGTTATTGTCTATGATGCAAATAAATAGGAAAGAGGTTTAAGCTTTAAGCTTTAATAAAATTCATTCCAGACACTGAAACCTAGACGTTTGGCTTAAAATAAGGCAAGTGAGGCACCTTATTTAATTAGCTATCAATGAAGAAAAATCAGGTATTGCCATGTGCCATCTACATCTACTTTTAAAGTTTCCTATGCACAATGCTTTCAGCATAAAGAAACTATTAAGATCTTGTTTGGAAAGAAAAGGGAAGGCTAAAAAGAGAATGATGCATGTCAATGATTCTTAGAAATAGAAGATCTGACAAAAGGAATTTAGCTTACATTGGGTATATTAGAAGTTAATATAGAAAATGACCACTTCATTTACGGCAAAAATGTTAAAGGATTATTACCAACAGGCATATGAAGAGTTGTTAAAACCCTAAGAAATATTGTTTTCTTAGCTGAAAGTAAAAAGTCAATGAGAGGGCAACTACCAACAAATAAGGAGTGACAAAAGGCTATGCCTGCCAAAGCTAAAACAACTCCCTAAAAAGTAATCAATACCATTTGGCCTCATTTGACACATGAACATATGCAGAGCTGCTTCCACAAAGGTAGTTAGACTACCTTGCCAAATTTTAACATGTGTACGTATGGATAAATTGCATGAATAATAGGCAAACTTATTCTTTAAGTATGTTCACAGGGCCCAAACAACCTTAAGCATAAAATGACAAGGATATCCTTGCTTGGAAAGAAAATGTGCCAATAAAATAACATACAAAACACCGTAAATACTGCTCGAGGTAGCGATTAATCACTTCTGTTTGATCGTCGGTTTGGGGATGATAAGCTGAACTCATCTTCAGTTGTGTGCCTGACATTTTAAAGAATTCCTGCCAAAACTTACTTATGAAGATTAGATCCCGATCACTAATTATAGACTTTGACATACCATGCAATTTCACAACTCTATTAATGAACTTTTCCACTACAGTTTTTCCTGAGAATGGATTGGATATAGACATAAAGTGGGCCGATTGGCTGAGCCTATCGACCACCGCCAAGATTGTATTTTTGCCCTGTGAACACGGCAAGCCCAATGGTCATTAGTACCTTCCATGGGTAGAATTCTGGTATAACACCACCTATCATGTGTCTACAAAGCATGACGCCCTTTCAAGCATTATATGGCAGAGAACCACCAACCGTGATGATATACCATGTGGGCACTTCGCGTGTGCATGAGGTTGATAAAGCCTTATTAGGAAGAGATAAATTGCTAGCAAAACTTAAAAAGAATTTGGCAGTGGCAGCAAATCGAATGAAACAAGTAGCGAACAAGCACCGGCGAGATGTTGAATTCTAGAAAGATGATCTGGTATTTTTGAAACTTCAGCTATATTGCCAAACCTCTGTCTTTAAACGGGCACACCAGAAGTTGGCCAATAAATTTTTTGGACCTTATCGGGTACTTGAAAAAATCGGATCTGTTGCTTATAAGTTACATTTACCAGAGGGAGCATGAATTCATTCTGTATTCCATGTCTCTTTGCTCAAGAAGGTGGTTGGTGAATTCCTTCATAACAGCGACGAGTTGCCTCTGATTGATGATGATGGTGTGATCATCCTTGAACCTGACCCTATAGTTAACACATGATGGCTTAAGTCTAGTTCGATGGAAGAGGTTACCATCTGAAGAGGCTACTTGCGAAGATACGGCATTAATTCAGCAGCAATTCCCATCTCTAAACCTTGAGGACAAGGGTCATCTTCTAGAATGGGGTATTGATAGAGAACAAAGGAGGTCAGCAAGGGTTCATAAGCCTAACTACAGATATGAGGGCTTTGTTTGAACATTTGTAAGTCTCATGTAGCCATGCATGTGGTCATGCATGTTGCATACAATACCATGCAAGACTTATTTACGTATGGATTAAAGAGTAGTTGTTTGTTGGAGTAAGGCAAGGAAATTACCACGTCAAGCCATGTTGCGGATCGTGTGGAGAATCAAATCAAGTGGGATTCTATTTTTGTTTCTAGTTTGTTATTTAAGATTGCTTACTTATTTAAATTGATTTTAGCTGTGAATTGTCGCTACAAATCATTAGTAGTGTTTGTATTAACTACTATAAATAAGCTCCAACAATTAATAAAAGGATTATTGTTGTGCGCGGAATGCGGAATCAAGCGCATCGAATAATCATAGAAAAATAAAGGACACAAGATTTACGTGGTTCGGTAATTAAACCTACATCCACGGAGCAAGAGAAAATAATTGTATTATTAACAATTATTTGAGTACAAATTTGAGTAAAGAAATCTCACTTTCCGTAACCCAAATACACCAAGATTCTCACACACACTCTCCAATTGCTCACACTCTCAGAACTCTTAAAAGCTTAAAACTTAATAAGCTTAACAAATTTTGGGATAATAACAAATGAAGAATGCTTAGCTATTTATAGGAAAAATGTTGGCACTATTCATCAAAAAACGCGCCCAAACCGCGTTCAAAACGCTAGCGTGCAAGCCGTGTGTGTGGCAAAGCCACCACCACACGGCTTTGACTTTTCAACAAATCTCCACCTCGGCGAAAATTTATCCAAATCTAAGCCGATTAACAATGATCCTTCAAACTTCATCCCTCACACGATCCTCAAAAGGATCCACATTGGCTGCATCTCTGTGACTGCCTACGTACCCAAAATTTGGGATCAAGCCAACCGTAGTTCAAAATTCCCGAAGGAAAGAACTTAACACAATCGAAGGATTTGAATTAGTTTCAAGCAGTGTTGAAACTTAACTCCAGAAACTACCTTCACAACATATCTCGATGGATTATCTTTGGTATCGATCTTTTCAACAACACAACACCGCTCTCGATAATCTCTCACATAATGATATTTCACATCTATGTGCTTCGTCCGAGCGTGATATGTTTGATTCTTTACAAGGAATATCGCACTTTGATTATCACAGAAGACCGCAATGTTCTTCTGGATTACTCCCAAATCACCTAACAAGCCTTTCAACCAGATAGCTTCCTTTACAGCTTCAGTTGCTGCCATATACTCTGCTTCCGTAGTGGACAGAGCAATTGTCGATTGTAGAATCGACCTCCAGCTAACCGGACCTCCACCCAATGTGAATACGTAGCCCGTTGTTGATCTTCGCTTGTCAAGGTCTCCAGCGAAATCAGAATCACAATACCCAACACATTGTTGACCATAATCCTTCTTGAACAATAACCCAACATCAACTGTCCCATACAGATATCGGAGAATCCACTTCACCACAAGCCAGTGATTTTTACCCGGATTGTGCATGTATCTACTAACCATGCTCACTACTTGAGATATATCGCCTCGTACACACCATAGATACATCGACTACCCACAAGATTGGCATATGGAACATGAGTCATGTACTCCTGCTCCTCTTGAGATCTAGGACATGAAGAAGAGCTTAATTTGAAATGAGGAGCTAGAGGTGTACATACCGGTTTAGTTTTGTCATCCATACCGAATCTTTCTAGCACTTTCTTCAAATAAGACTTTTGAGTCAACCATACGCTCCCATTCTTCTTGTCTCTACGAATTTCCATCCCAAGTATTCTCTGTGCATCACCCAAGTCTTTCATCTCGAACTCAGAAGCCAACTGCTTCTTTAGTCTCTCGATCTCATCTCTATTCTTCGAAGCTATAAGCATATCGTCAACATAGAGTAACAAATAGATGAAAGCTCCATCTAGTAGTCTTTTAAAGTAAACACAGTGATCGTGTTCACTTCTGGTGAATTTCTGCCCTTGTATAAATTGATCAAATCTTTTGTACCACTGCCTTGGCGATTGCTTCAGTCCGTACAAAGATTTAATCAACCTACACACATGATTCTCCTTTCCAGCAACTTTGAAACCACAAGGCTGAGTCATGTAGATTTCCTCCTCTAAATCTCCATGTAAGAACGCTGTCTTAACATCCAATTGAGCCAACTCTAACTCATATTCAGCTACCAAGGCAAGTAGGATACGAATGGAAGTATGTTTTACATTTGAGAGAAAACTTCATTATAATCAATACCTTCCTTCTGAGCAAAACCTTTTGCCACGAGCCTTGCCTTGTATCGAGGAGTTGTTTGATTCGGAGATGCTTGTTTCTTGGTGTAGACCCATTTATTGCCAATAGCCCTTTTCCCCTTTGGTAACTTTACAAGTTCCCAAGTCTGGTTTTGATGGAGAGATTTCATCTCTTCCTCCATGGCTAACTTCCACCGATCACTTTCGCATCGCATGTAATGCTTCACCGAAAGTGTTGGGGATGTCATCATCAATAATTGGAAGTGAATAGGCTACCACCATGTCATTAGTAAGCCACCCGTGTTTCTTTATCTCTTCTTGGCCTCCTTGTTGCTATAAAATCATCATTATCTACATCTTAGTTGTTTCTTCATTTTGTGGGACATCGAAGAAACAACCTCTTCTTCAACTCTAGCGTGTCACCTCCATAGTTGAACTTTTCTCGATGTAGAACTAATCGGGTACATTTGGAGTTACATCAAACTCCACCCGCCGCAATACTGCGTGGTCTTGTTCTCCATCTCGCCGAGAACTTGAAGCTTTTATCATGAAGCTTCATCAAACGTGACATCTCTCGCTACACACAATCTTTTTATCTTCGAGATCCCAAAGTTTCAAGCCTTTCACTCCACCTTTCAATCCCACAAAGATAGCTTTTCTAGCACGAGGATCCAGCTTTATCATCTTTGACATGATAATAAGTGACACCCGAATATACGAAGGAATCATAGTCTTGTGCATGCTTTCGCACCATATTTCCATAGGAGTTTTACCTCCAACGCGCAGCAGGTAAGGCAACCGGTTTATCAAGTGACTTGCGTAGCTCACTCGCCTTTCAACCAAAACTTTTTATCTAAACCAAAGATTAGATAACATACAACGACCTTCTCCAAGAAAGTACGATTCATACGCCACCACACCGTTCACATTGGAGTATGTCTTACCGTGAAATGTCTTTTAATACCCTCGTTCTGACATACTTGCAAGAATGGATCAGAAGTATATTCACCCCCATTATCAGAACGCAATACTTTGATCTTTCTCGCGCCAGTCTCCACCAGTTTCTTCCATTTCACGAAAATCTCTAGAACCTCATCCTTTGCTCGCATGGTGTACACCCACACACGTCTAGAGAAATCATCAACAAATGTAACAAAATAATGGCTTCCACCAATTGATGCAGTCTTGGTTGGTCCCCATACATCACTTTGTGAACATATTCAAGGATCTTACGAGTATCGTGATTAGCCGTACTAAACTTGACCCTTGTTTTCTTGCCTACTACACAATGCTCACAAAACTTTAATTTACAGGTTTTGGTACCTTTTAAGAGTCCGTGCTTCATCAGAGTTTGCAAAGACTTCTCTCCAGCATGTCCCAAACGTACATGCCATAGCTCTGGTGGTGTCATTGTGCGCCAAAGAACATTTGCTTCATCAGTTGTACCTCCCTTCAAATAGTACAAATTGTGACGCCGAACCCCTTGCAGAATCACCATAGCCCCATGTACAAACTTCATTGTGCCATCTTCAATGGTAACCTTGTAGCCTTTAGCTTCTAAAGCACCCACAGAAATTAGATTTTTCTTTAAAGCTGGAACATATCTAACCTCTTTCAGTTCTCTGACCATTCCATCAAACATTTTGAGCCGAATTGTTCCTATCCCCATTGTGCGACAAGGTTGATCATTCCCCATCACAACTGCACCAGATTCCAGATTACGAAAATCCGTAAACCATTCCTTAATAGGACACAAATGGTAGGTTGCTCCAAAGATCAAGTATCCACTCGCTCGCACTAGCCACGTATGCTGTAGGAGTAATACTTAGTGAATAATCAGAGTCTTCATCTTTACGTGCCATGTTTGCTGCTACTGGTTTCTTCCCATCTCTCTTTTGAGCCTTTGGACAATCTTTCCTCCAATGACCCTTTTCATGACAGAAGGCACACTCATCTCGAGCTATATTTCTGCTTCTCGATTTGGATCGAGAATTCTTTCCACCTCGCTTTTTCTTTTTCTCCATCGCCCAATCTTTGCTCACCAAAGCTTCAGACGATGCCCGTTCAGACTTTTTATCATTAGTCCGAATCTCCAAGTTAGTCAATGCTGTGCAAACATCTTTGAAGATGATCACGCTTTTCCCATATATCAAGGTAGTCACAAAATGGCTATATTCCTCGGTAATGAGTGTAATGTAATCATAGCCTTGACTTCATCCTTAATATCTTCATCAAGATTCTTCAAATCAGCAAGTAACTTTTCGAATCTTGAGACATGATCGTGCATTGACACCCTGTGCTTCATTCAAAGCCATATACTTGGCTCATTGCATGAAGGCGATTTTCAGGACTTTTTAGCAAGTACTTCTCCTCCAATGTACACCACAAAGTCATCGCACACTCTTCATCTTTCACCAAGTATTTCACCTCCTTGGTCAAACAAGATCTAATCTGACCACAAGCTTTCTCGTTAAATACGATCCCAAATTTCTTCATCATACAAGTGTTTTTTATTTTTCAAAACAACATCGAGATCGATTTGAATAAGGGCATCCATAACTTCGCGCCTCCACATGCCGAAGTTAATTTTCCCATCAAACTTTTCAACATCGATCTTCTGGCCTCCTATAACAGGTGCTGAATAGCGATTTGACAAATCTCGCTCCCACCCAAGTGTCTCCGAAATAGTCTCGTAGATCTCCCCCAAATTCTGGAAGTTTCACCTTCTACCATTTTCTCAACGAACTATTTCCACTTGAAAAACAGTCTTTATGATGTTAATTTCGCGTGAATAAATGCACCAGAAAAGTTCCCAAGAGACTGGACGGGAACTCGGTCCCAATTAAAAACCAGAATCCTTAGGCTCTTATCGCCTTGTTGTGTAACTTTCCTAGACATGCAAAAATACACACTACTTACAATAGATGTCTCCCAAGTACAAATGGCCGTCTCCACCGTATTCGTAAACAAGATCAGTATGTGAACAAGATCAGTATACGGAACAAGATGTATACGGAATAGTACCGTATACGTGCACAGCATCAGTATCCCCAAGTACGAACCGTCGGCTCGATACCACTTGTTCAGCGCGAATGCGGAATCAAGCGCGAGAATAATCATAGAAAAATAAAGGACACAAGATTTACGTGGTTCGTAATTAAACCTACATCCACGGAGCAAGAGAAAAATAATTGTATTACTAACAATTATTTGAGTACAAATTTGAGTAAAGAAATCTCACTTTCCTGTAACCCAAATACACCCAAGATTTCACACACACTCTCCAATTGCTCACACTCTCAGAACTCTTAAAAGCTTAAAACTTAATAAGCTTAACAAATTTTGGGATAATAACAAATGAAGAATGCTTAGCTATTTATAGGAAAAATTGGCACTATTCATCAAGAAAAAACGCGCCCAAACCGCTGCGTTCAAAACGCTGCAGCCGTGCAAGCCGTGTGTGTGGCAAAGCCTCCACACGGCTTTGACTTTTCAACAATTATCTGGAAAATTATCCGTATTTATAAGGATATAAAGGCAGTGGTTGATGGAGAAGTATTCAGAGTAGGCTCAATAATTCCAGAACCATACAGCCTCACAAGACTTTGGGGAGTATCAACAATATATATTTTGACAGCTCAATTAGACAAGCTGAAGAAGTCAAGTTTAAAGTTACGTTGCTATAGGGAATAAGTGAAGTTAGTTTGCAAGGGGAATCAAATCTTTAGGCTGCTTTCAAGAAGTTGAGGGAAAAGTCTTAATATTGGGCATCTTTTATTGTTACCAAACAAGTAATAATGGGTATTTTTTATTGTTACAACTAAACTAAAGACTGGCACCGATACAAGTAAACAATCAAATAAAGCCGATACTATAGAGATTAACAAAGTCGCCTATCACTTGAGGAGTAATTTTTTATACATCTGGATGATCAATCTGAGTGGTTGGATTTTGAAGAAGCGAATGAGCGTGTAATGCCAAATACTAATGTTACTATACAAAATGTTGGACAGTATGAAGATGAAGCTGATATAGGATCACATGAGGATGACTTTAACCCTACAAATATTGTTGATTTGTATAGGATGTTAGGCTAGATGATTATTAGTCAGCAGATAGCAACCGGTGTAATAAATATAAGCAAAACTCAGGGAAATTGTATTCAATGAATATGTAAAGAAAATTATCTTAAAGCCTAGTCATTTGTATAAAGTCGTTGATGAGTTCGGGACAATTGTCAAAACATTTGCAATTCAAAGTGGGTTCAAGCTCCACAAGGTAAGAAATGAGAAAGTGAGGATCACGTTCGCGTGTGGTACTCTAGGTTGTTCACAAAGGATAAATGCCGGCCCTAACAAGAACAAAAGACATTGTCAAGTGAAAACTTACTATTCTGAGCACACATGAGAGAAATAATGACAACCATGAAGCTAACTCTAGTTGGATTGTTGTAACATTCATTTATTTAGTCAAAGCAAACAATCAAGTTAACATTGACGTCATAACTACTGAATTGTTCAAGCAATATAGGATCAAATGTTATAACGCATGGCTGTACAAAGCAACGAACAAAGCATTAAAGCTGTTGGGGCAGGACCACAGGGCAAGTTACTCAAAATTGTTCAAGTGTATGCATGCAGAATTATATTCTAATCCTAGTTCAACTGTTAATCAAGATAGAATTTACCTAGATGGTGGTTAGACATATATTTTAAGACCTTTTTTTGTCATATTTGATACTAATAGGACAGAGTTCGTTTAGGGGTGCAGGCATTTCGTTAGAGTTGACGGCTGCCATCTTGACTAGTATTAGCATTGATGCTAATTATGGTATCGACCCACTTGCCTTATGTGTTGTCAAAAGTGAAAACACATATTGGTATATTTAATGAGAAGTTGTATGAACAGATAGGTTGCAATGGTGCTGAGGGCTTGTATTTTATAAGTTACAGATAGGAGGATATTTTAAAGGCCTTGGACAATGTATTTCTTCCTTCTTTGAGAAGATATTGCTGCAGACATATTTATGACAACTTCAAAGAGAAGTTTCCCAATGTATTGTTGAAGTTTTGATTTTGGAGAGCATGTAGAGTATCGAACTCAGTTGAATTCCATAATCATTTGTCAGACTTGTATACTATCAGTTCTGCAGCATACCATTGGTTGATGCAAATTTTAGTTGGTTGTGGGCCAAATAGATGTTCCCAAAACATACCAAGTGTCCCGATGTCACTAATAACATGACTAAGTCCTTCAATATCTAGATCAACAACTTCAAAGGATGCCAAAAATTAGGATACTTGAGGAAATAAGAAGAAAAGCCATGGTTTTGATTCACGGGAGGTATTAGCAAGTTATTAATTGGCAAGATGAGCTGCCACCTTTGGTTAGGAGGACAATAGCTGTGAGAAGGGAAGAGTTTGGTTATTATCTGTCATATTTGACACATTTGAAGTTATGAAGGACGCTTTTAGTAGAACTATTGTTGATTTGCGAGGCAAGCCAGTCATAGAAATTTAGAATTCCCACAATTATGTGTTCTACAATTTGAAATATCAATAAAAAAAAAGCCAAAATATTAGAGTGAAGAGAAGTAAAATTTGAATGCTGCCTTTTTCCAACATAATTGAGTATCCATATGGTGTGACTCAACAGCCCGCTAAAGGATCACCAGTGGCTGTTCCAAGCATTGTGTTAGAAAGATTTATTGGAAAAAAAGAAATTCAAAAAGAGCCAAAATAGGCACTTGCCATTTCATCTAAAATTGCAATGTTATTCTATTTGATACAAAGAAAGCAATATATGGTAGGATTACAATAACGAAAATCTATACAGAACAAAAAGAAATTCTTAACAAGCGCACTAAAGGACTGAATTTAACATTTTGCTGAGTAAAATCCCAATGTATCTTAATTAATAAAAGGGCCATGAGAACTTTTCCGAATTTTATTATTTTCAACCATAAGCAACAATGTTTAAAACCTGCTCAAGCACAAATTTTCCAACTACTGTCGATTTTGATAATATTAGCTATTTTCAGAACTAGAATTGAAAAAAAAAATGCTGGAACTTTGTTAGATGAATAAATATATTCCTTATCAAAAGACATAATAAAACATTACTATCAAAGCTTAGGCATGTGCAAGCCCGAAGGAGACATTTTAAGGTCACATGCATTTGTTTTAAGAAACTTTTCACTGTTAACTAAAAGAAACTAGAAAATGACGATTTCAAAGGATATCGACAATCTTCTGAAGAGAACAATAATTTAAGATCTTTGCATTGTAATTCTCAGCTAGATAAAATTTGCTTTCCACATTAACTGAATTTGGCCAACAATCACTTTTTTTCTTTTTCTTTTTTTAACTTCAATAGCTAGTCATGAGTACACTATCATAAAATTAGCAAAAGTCCCCAGGACAAACAAAAAAAGGTAGATGGAGTATACCACACTTCCTAAGTATCTATCTAGTAAGCTAGTTGCTTTCGTCAAATGCTTTATTGAATCTTCAATATACCCAAAGACAATAATTGTAAAATTTTAATAAAAAAATGAAAATTTTTATGCTGCCAGTATTATCCTGAGAAGCATTGCAAGTGATTTCACAAAAATGTTTCGAGAAAATAAGATTACAAGTGAGACCGAAGAAATCTTGAAAACATTCTGTAGGGAAATTACTTATGCAGCTTTGGGAATACAACATCAGAATAATAATCTGAAAATGATCAAGCAAGAGAAGAAATATGATATCAACTTTCTTATGTACCTATGAACAGAGAAGACTGGGACATGAGGATCCTTCCAGAACATCTTTTGAGTACCATTACCAAGATGAACATCCCAATTAACAATCAAAATTCTGTTTATTCACAGTTCTAGCTATAATATATATAACAGTAACAGAGGTTGCGAGGCCACAACTGAATGAGAAAAACAGATGTTTAATTTTGGATAATATATCACTATCTATACATCCAAGGAATAACATAGATCCAAGATTAATAGAAATAGGAAAAACAATAAGGGAAAATGGAAAGAACGAAAACTGGCTTTCACTCTTTCATTTAACTAAAAGCAGCTACATTAGCAACTGCTTTACACAGATTTTGGGGTGGAAAAAGATAAACTTACCTAGAATAATAAATTTGTATTTTTAGGGGAAACTGGATACCTCAATAGTTTGTTGTGTGCAATGTTTTTGAATTCAGAGGAGGTGAGAAGGGATAAAGGAAATGGTTACAATGGTTAAAGGTTTGAACCAAGAAAAATGTCTTTCGAAATGAGCTTTACGCCTACAAAACAGTAAAATAAAGGTTAGAGGTAAAGTCGGGGTACCCCGGCATTCACACTCTGAAGCTCAAGTTAGCAACTCAAGCTTTTTTTATGGTAAAGAGAGCTTGCCAGCCCACTATAAATCGAGGCTCAAGGTTGAAGAAAGCTTATTTTGTGGAGTGTGAGTGTTTATGAGTGAATGAATGACCTAAGAGAATAAAACCTGGACACATTTATATATGAAGTACTTCAGCTGCCACGTGGCATATCTTTTATGGCTATTGGCTATCCTTTCACATCTTTCTACCTTTTTATAATTTTTGGGCCCTTATGTGCATGTTTGGGAATCAAGAAGACGTTCGTGGCATATCTTATCCTTTGGGAATGTGGTGCGTGCTGGAGAATGGTCCGAGGTACAACTGCAGTGGTTGTCAGGTAAGGCGGCTGAGGACTACTGTCCTTGGGACAATGTCCTTTACTTTTGGCAGAGGTGGCAGACGGCTGTCGCCATTTTTCAGTACGATGTTTTGATATTTAATTCTGACAAAATCAGATATTATCCTTCAAGCGATGGAGTCATTTCTCATGGTGGACTTTTCAGAGAATTTTCTTGAATCCGATCTGCTGGATACATCAAATTATACGGGGTACCTCTGACTATATGGGGTACCCCGAGTTACTCCTCAGTTATGCGGGGTATCTAGAATTAAGCGGGGTACCTCGAATTAAGTGGGGTACATACCTTGAATTAAGCAAGGTACCTCGAATTATATTGTAGTTATGCGGGGTACCTCGGGTTACCCTCGAGTACCTCAAATTATACTGGAGTTATTTCGCTCATCGACACGTGGTATTCTGCTATATTTTCCTCTTTCTCCCTAAACAACATCGCTCCTAGTTTCTTTTGGCAAAAAGTGTTTAGAGGCAAAAGAAACTTGTATATTAAGTAGGAGCGACGTGTGGCAATGTGGAGTTTAGCTTGGTGGGTAACAAGACTGGTGGGTACCCGATTAGTTTCTTGTACTGACTAAACTTTATGTAGTTCTAAGGTAAAAATCTTCTATTTGTCTTTTCCTTCCTCCTCCCCTTTTTTTTAACTCAACTAACAAGGGGAATGAACAATTGTCTTCACGTCTTTCTCCCGCTTCTCTTAGAAGTGGCAATCATCCAACACACAGTTTGAATTTAAAAATATTAATCTTATGCAAATATCCATGACTTCCTTTTTTATGCAATGTGTTTGGTAAAGTTTAATTAAAATCTGATGCGAATGCCATAATAAAACTTTGAAACCCACTCTTAATTTGAAGTTTCAGCTTCCCAAGAAAGTTCTAAACAGATTTAAGACAAACAAAACCTTGACCTAATGCTTAAGAAAACATGAACCAAAAGTATAGAGAATGATATTGACACCACATTCAATAAATAGATGAGAAGGTGAATGATAAGTCTAAATTTGGAACACCACAAGAATGTAAATTCTTGATAAGTTCACTAGTTCTCAAAGAACCAAAGAAAGAATAATCTTTCAAATTTAAAATAACATTAATCTCTAATTGTCTTACATAGAAAGGTTGCTAAGTTTAAATAGACCAATAGAAACCCAAGATCCTAAAAATACAAATGAAAACAGTAGAGCAACCTTCCAAGTATAGGTTTGTCAAAGGATGCTTTAAAAGTCTTCACCAACCCATCATTATTAAGGCTAGTCATTGACAAACTTAATGCTAGCCTACCATAATTAATGTTATCATTGATAAATTTAATGTTAGCCCACCATCATTGATGGTAGACTTACCTTACATATTGACAAACTTGAAACAAAACAAACAAATAAAGTTGAATAAACAAATGAGTCGTTGGAAATCCTAAGTCTGAACAAGCTGTAATGAATTGCTTATAACTCCTTCTAGGGAACTCCAAATCCAACTCTGTAAATTGCATTAAAAAGTTAACTCAATTATTTTTCCAATGGTATATAGCTTGCACATTAATTCTAGCTCAATCAATACCAATTTTATTCTAAATTTGCCCTTTCTGCATTTGATCCAAATTATGTATTTGGCTGCCCAATAGCTTGAATAGTGCCCACAATACCTTGTTTTCTCTTCTAGCCCAATTCATAATGTCTTGCATCTTGAATTGCATTTTCAATCCATTTTTCTCAATTAATCCATTTAAAGCAGCTTGCATCTTTTTGTCTCTAACTCTTGTAATTGGGTCTTCATGAATGTGCAAAGGATCACTTGAATCTTTAATGGTATTCTCTTGATGGTTTTCATCAAAACCCATTCCACTTCTGTTCTCTTGTTATTTTGAAAATCCCAAAAACCTCGCATAAATTTGATCACTTCTAGTGACTTCTCACTTTTTTTCTTGCTTCTCGCCTTTTCTTTGCTCCATTAACGTTGCATATACAGGTGTAAAATCCTTTTTTTTTGCACGCCTGTTCGTTCTCCAGGGCTTTTCCTTTTCTTTTTTCTTTCTTCTATTTCTTTATTTTCTCTTTTTTTTCTTTTTCCTTTCATTTCTTTCATATTTCTTTTCATTTCTTTCTTATTTCTTTTCATTTCTTTCTTCTTTCTTTTTCTTTTTTTTCATTGCTCTTGGCCGGCCTTCTTCTTACGTGGTTTCTAGTGGGAGCTTCGACGGTTGTTGTAATGACTTTCAGCACCCGATCTGGTCGGCGCGCAGCTACGTTTCACGATTTCTGGAGAGATCTCCGTCCGGTGGTCAACGCGATACTCCCCCTTTCGTCGCTTATTTTTTTTCCCTCTTTCTTTCTTTATTTTCTCTTCTTTTTTCTCTCTCGACTGGCTTTCTTCTTTGCTGTTTCCAGCAGCAGCTCTCGGTGGTTGTAGCCACGACAACTGACGTCAGATTTCGACGGTGGCCAGCAGGATTCCGATCACTTTGGTGCATGATGCTTCGCTTACCCCGTGCCGTGTCTTCGTTCTTCATTCTTTTTTTTAACACATTTATTCATTCATATATGTGTGGTTTTCAGTTTTCATATGTGTATGCTCTTACTTTCTAGCCTTGGTGATTGTAGCTTTATCGCTTCATGCTCACAAATCATAATATGTCGAGTTCTTAAGTTATAGGTATCCTTTTCGTTTTTCCTTTTTTCTTGGCATATCAATCGTTGCACTATTTTGCATATTTTGAGAAAAATCTTTGTTTTTCGTTTTCTATTTATTTTTGTTGTGGTTTGTGGCTGATATGGTGGATGATGTGTGGTGGGTGATTTATGGTGTGAATTTGTTGTTGGGATTTTGTGATCTGATGGTGTGTGGCAGAAAAAAGAAAATAAATAGGTAGAAAAAAGTTGGCAGTAAAGAGGCATCGTGTGGCTGGGAGTAGTAGCATGGATAGAATCTTCTTCCCATATTTCCATTAGTGAGGGTGATAGGTCTCCCCTGGTGCATTTAAGAGTAGAAACTCATATTCTAGGCTCCCTCCCCCTAGGAGTGTTTCTCGTAGCAGCCTGCGCTTTTTCGAAAAACGACCAACCCACCATTCTGAAAAAAAGGCGGAGGCATCCAACCCCACAGGTCAAGCTTGTTCCTTAGATCAACCTCTCAAGTCTCCCTCTGCCCCGATTTCAAAATATGGTAACCTTTATTCACTAGGCGCTTGGAAGGCTACTTTGGGGGACTTAGAATAGATTAGGGCCAAATACAACATTCCTCTTTCCGTCTGGCTTAAGGGTACTCCATGTGGATGAACGACCTGAGTGCCCTTTATCTGACAGGATTGCTCTTCACATTGGCCTCTTTGATCTTGGACTATGTCTGCTCCTCCAATATTTCTATATGAGGATGTTTAGCTATTTGGGGGTGCCCTCTGGGCAGGTGTCTCTTCCAGGGTGAAGGACACTTACAGGCTTGCAGGTGTTATAGCTGGAAGTATTGGGGTATGATATTTCTATTCGGGAATTGATGGGCCTTTACCAACTCGAAAGGCCCAAAGGTCCCGTTATTGCTTACTTCTCTACTTGGGGTGACCATGGCAATCTCATTAGGGGGGGACCCCGCCTTGAAGAAGGGTTACAAAAAGGGTTGGTGTATTGCTGAACGTAAGTGGTGAGTAGACACTTTAGATGATAATGGCAACCTTGTAGAGGTTCTAAATTTCTTCAACGAAGAATGTAGGTATCTTCCTTGTTACTTTTTATTGTTCTTTACTATAATCCTACGCATAAATGTCTGGCTAATCTTGGGTTCTCTATGGTTTCGCAGGTGTGACGTGGGCGAAAGGGTCATACCCAACTCAGGAGGTAAGGGGAGAGGTGAAGAAGTTTATATAGAGGCTTTGAGGTGTACAAAGCGGTAGTGATGTGTTGGAGGAGAGCAGGTTGGTGAGAATAAGGCTGATTGATAGAGGTTTTTAATCTGCTTCTAGTGGTGACTTATATATGATTTGGGTGTTGGAGGGTACCCTATTATTATTTACGGGACTGGGGTACCCCATTATCTTCGCGTTCTTCATTTGGGTTCTCTATTTTTTGTTTCCTATTTTTGCGTTTGTAGTATTTAGTACTTGTTTGGCTAACATTACTCCTTTGCGTGTTGGGTGCAGTCGTGGGATCAGTAGGCGACGCTTCCTTCCAAGAGGTGGTAGGTGGAGCTTCTGGTTCCCAAGATTCTGCACTAGCTCAGAAGAATACACGGCCACATCGTGTCCCTAAAGTAAAGGGGAAATCACAAGGTACCTCCCAAAGCGGATTGAAGGGTACCTCATGTTCTTGAAAGAGAAAATTCAGGTTAGTTTCCTCTTTCCCTGATGATTTACGCGAGGGGGACCTACACTCGGCGTCTAACAAAAAAGTCCCACACCTGGCACGCTGTTTTACTATTCTGCTGAGAATGTTATTCCTGAGATTGTCAAGGAGACGGACAAGATGAGTTTGAGTGAACGTTACGATCAGGCACTCAAGGCTACCCAAGAGGTAGGCTTTCTTGGGGTACCCCAAGTGTACCATTCATTCTTTGTTTAATTATTAATGTTGTCGTATACATATTTAACACGTCTTTAACAATCTACAGGCATCCTTTCTCTTTAGCCATTGTCTTCCAATCTTTGACTCCCTTGTTGCTACCCAATTGGAGGTTGAAAAATTAAGGGGTGAGCTCCAAAGCCAACAATCCCGTGAAGATAAGCTTGTTCGAGAAGTCAAGGCCTTGACGGAACGCCTTGATGACCTTTCTAGAGAGAAAGCTCGGGTAGACAGGGACTGTGATGAGCTGAGGGCCAAAAACGAGAATCTACTGTCTCGAAAAACGAAAATAGTGGAGCAGGCGTTCTCTCTTATCATGACGAAGGTATGGAGCATGGATCCAGAATTGGAGGTATCCCGCATGAAGAAATATGTTAACAAGATTGCGATTATGAAAGTAATTGAAGACAGAAAGAAGTCTTCCCCTGCCCAGTCAGGTACCCCTTCTGGGTCACATGGGACACCCAGAGTACTCTAAGCATTGCCTACCTCAGATGCCCCTGCTTTGGCTGCTCACATTCCGGGTACCTCAGAGTCCTCTATTGATTGCCCTTTGGAGAAGAATGGTAGGGATGATGTACCACCTTCAGCATAACTATTATACCATGCTGTTTTTTTTCAGAGCTACCTATATTCTGCTATTTGGAACTTGTTTCTTTCCTTTTTTTTTCTTGGTTTCTTAAGATATTTTGCATTATTGAGACGTCTCTATTATTATGATACAGTGTTGTTGAACCTTACGTGTTTTGAGCTTGCATCTAGTAGTATTTTGCATCCTCGTTATCTCGCATTTGAATGCTTGGCTAAACTGTTATCTTGTAAATATTTATGGTATCTCCTATTATATGTAATGAATTTTTCTCCGAAATGAGGTACCCCAAGTACCCAACAAATAAACAACATCTGGTGCCAGCTGGTTTATGTAGGTAGATTCACTTGGTGCGTGTCTTTTTCGAAAATTATGGCGGATCTTCCATAGATAGGTAATCAAAGCATTATCACAATGTTTTGATTAAAATTGAGGGCACGCAATCGGTCCAACCAATTGATTTCTTGCTCTTTCAAAGTTTTCTTTGAATTTTTGAATTTTCTATCCTCTACTTTAAGTAAGAGAATAAAGGTGTGGGTGTATGCATACCTAAGCGGAACCTCATGGCTCCCAGGTATGTTGGCTTTTTACTTCACCCTCGGGGCTTCTTTGACCCTCCCTCTCTTCATTTAGGTAGCCTTGTCATGCCTCTGTAGAAAGGTTATCCTTAGGCTGTTTATAATTGATAGGTACCCCGGCCGGTCCTATCATAAGTTAGTTATAATTGACAGGCGTAGGACAAAAACTTGTATATCATCAAATATGAAGCTAAATTAATGATGATAAATGAATATAATTCGCATTTCATGATCCAAGTGACGAATAACAAAACCGTAGATCATAATGTTGAAAAGAAAATGCATTCATAGATAACGCAAGCATTGATCAATACATAAGACCTATTCTTTTCATTTGGCAAGTGAAGGAATTCTAAAGTTGCAACTAACCAACTTATGTTATATGGGGTACCTCACGTGGCCTATTACACACAGACATTAAAGAAAGCAGATAATAGTAAAAGACTAAGGGTTAAGACACTGTTCTCTACTAATACTTCCGCAGCATCGCAATATTCCAAGGTGCCTCACGATTGTCCCATCCATGTGGAGTAGCCTGTATGCACCTGACCCAACGGGTTTTGTGGACGCGGTATAGTCCTTCCCAATTTACCACGAAAGTGCCATCACATGGTACCCTAGTGTTCTGAGTTACCCTCCTCAAGACCAAATCTCCTTTCTTGAAGGATCAAGGGCATACCCTTTTTTGGTACAAACCCAAAATACGATGTTGGTACATTGTTGTCCTCAACTCTGCTCTAGCCCTTTTTTCAGCCACCAAGTCAAGGTTAGAAGCAATAAAGGAAGCATTTTCAGCTTTATCAAAGTGTTCGACTCTGTGAAAGGGTACACTAATTTCTGCTGGGATTACCACGTCAGTACCGAATGTGAGGGAAAAGAGGGTTTCCCTAGTGGAGATGTTCTGAGTATTCTGGTAAGGGGCTCCGCGCTTGGGGTATCCTCAGTATTGGGGCTTTCGTTCTCTTGGGCTTCTCTTTGTTTCTTATGACCTCGACCTTATCTTCTTGGTGCTTCAGAAGGTATATCTCATCCATTTCCACCTGCTGCAACGCCCGGGAACGGGTTTCCCCATATAAAAGTGGGCGCTTCTTTAAAAAAGAAGGTCATAACTTGCCCAACTGTAAATTTTTCTTAAAGTGGTTCAACATGTGTTGGTTTCCAAATGCTCTGGTTCGTAACACCTCTTAGTGGAAGCGGCTCACATATGTTGAGTGTTAGAAAGTGTATATTTATAAAGGAGAAAATCGTCATTTTACACTTCAAATCTCACTAACATCTCTAATTTTATTTATTTAAGTCCTTTGTTATTTAATTATATATGTTTTGTTTTAATTAAGTATTTTGTGTATTTTAGGGGTATCATGGTCATTTCACAATGAACGAGATTTCGGATAGCAAAACGGACGTCACTTTTGAACTCAGGACAGTCGAAAACCTTAAAATGAGCATAAAAGGAAAAATGGCTTTTGTTCACACGTGCGGCACTATTCACATATGCAGTGCTTGTTCATGGATATTCATTCGACCTTTGTTCAGGCCGTATTCTTGTTCAAACCGTGTGCAAATCGTGTTCTTGTTCAAACCACGTGGTCAAATCCGTGGTCAAACCGTGTTCTTTTCCTTTGATGACGTGGCGCAATCCTGTGCATCCAAACTATTTTTAATCCGATGGCCATGATTCACTCAATGTATCTATTAAAAGGGGGCCTCCCCCCTAATTTGATACCCCTGAATCTATTTTTGAGCTTAGTTTTCTGTAATTCCTTCTCCATCTTGTATTTTCTACGTATTTTAATAAAATTTCCATTTTACCCTTAGTTCAATTATGAGTAGCTAATTTTCTTTCAAGCTTGGGTTGAAGGTGAAGTCTCAACATGTGTCATGGGATTTATTTGGTAAATTTATTTTCTCTTCTCCTCTAATTTCTGTGGAGGTTTTGACTTTTCGTCGACAAATAATAATAATCTTGTCTAGTTACCGCCTTGGTTTTACTGGCACCCTAGTATAAGGTTATTATTATTTGACACGATAAGCCCTTAGCACCATATTGATTAGAGCGTGGTTCATGAGGTGTGGATTTCTCCCTCATGATTTAATTGGTATTAATAAGGATTATTTAGCCCATGATGCATGTTGATACGGATCCAGATACCCAAGCACTCTATTTTAATAGTTCCCAATTCAATTTAATTCCGCTATTTCAATTTAAATTATAGCATCCTTTAAATCAATTTCCCCACAAATCCAATCACCCACTCACAAAATTAATTCTACACACAATTAAAATCCACCTCCTCGTGGGATCGACACTCAACACCATTGATCTATTCTATAATAGATTCATGCGCTTGCGAGTTCAACAAAATTTGCACAACAAGTTTTTGGCGCCGTTGCCGGGGAGGTAAGTATTTTAATTTGTAAAATTAATTTTTTGTAAATATTATTATTATTATTACTATTATTATTATTTTTTAATTATTAGTTTAGTTGTTTCATTGTAATTTTTTTTATTAAAAAAAAAGTGAATTTACATTTTTAGGTAAGAATTTCTTTTTCTCTTCTTTAAATTTCTGTAATTTAATTTTCAAGTTATTTTTCTTTGTAATTTTTCATTTATCTTGTTAATTTATTTTTATTTTATTTATTTTATTTCACGTATTTTTTTATGTGCTTTCATAGAAAGGTTGTAACAGCGCAATAAGGTTAGTATTGTAATTTTTCCTTTTTCTCTATTTTTATTTATTGTGTTCTCATTTTTATTTTCTTTGCATGCATGGTCGTAGGTCATTATTACCTAATCTTAAACCTATAGACCTTGAATTAGAAAGAACACTTCGCACACACAAACACATCGCACTTAAAGAAAAAATTGAAATGGATTGACAACAACTAGAACCACAGGAGAGGCCATTTAAGGACTACTTCAGTCCCTTAGCTAATTTGAGCACATCATGCATTAGATACCCAAATGTAGCTGCTAGGAGTTTTGAATTAAAACCTAGTGTGCTAAATTGTCTCCCAACATTCTATGGCCTAGAAAATGAGGACCCATATAATCATCTGAATGACTTTCATACAATTTGTCAAACCTTTAAATATGAGAATTTTTCAGAAGATGATGTTAAACTTAGACTATTCCCATTTTCTTTAAAGGATAGAGCTCGTTCATGGTTTAATACATTGCCTGCTAATAGCATTACAACATGGGAACAAATGGTAACGAAATTTTTAAATAAATATTTCCCAGTTCATAAAACCAATGCTATTCGCAGGGAAATCTCAGAGTTCACCCAGAGAGAAGACGAGCAGTTTTTCGAAGCATGGGAGCGATTCAATGGGCTACTTTTGAAGTGTCCACATCATGGGTACGAGAAATGGCACCAATGCCAATACTTCTTGGAGGGATTATTGCCAAATGTGCAAGAATGGCTAATGGCGACAAGTGGAGGAGAGCTAATGTCAAAAAGTGCATCAGAGATTTGGGATTTCTTCCAGCGACAAGCAGATAATTCCCAACAACGGAGTCGGTCTCTCAGGAATACTAGAAGAATTAAAGGAGTGAATGAGGTTCACATTGACGAGTCTGGTTCGGGAATCAAAGAAGTCAAAGAGATGGTTAAAGGCCTTTCTCGACAAATAGCATCTTTGACGACTGCTAAATCAACAGAGCCACATGACCATGACTCATATTCAGATCAAGCCAATGCCATCGGTGTCATGAGGAAGCCATTAAATTACAACCCATACTCCAACACATATAATCCTGGATGGAGAGACCACCCCAATTTTTCATGGTCTCAAGGATTCCAACAGAATGGACCAGCAGTTCCAGCTCCACCAATGCAACCAATTTCTCAAGTTCCTCAAGCCTCTCAGCCACCATTTAGACCATACAATCAGAACCAGAATTACTCTCAACCCAGACCATGGGAGGATTCATTCCAAAATTTCAAGAATGTTACTCAATCTACAATCGAGCAACAAAACCGCACCATTGATGGACTACGGAATGAGATGAGAGCATGCTTCAACTCACAAGCCCAATCAGTTTCAAGCCTCGAGAAGATGGTGGGACAACTTGCTTCTTCAGTTCAGACTTTGGCATTGACTGTTGAAAAAGGCAAGTTTCCAAGTCAACCAGTGCCTAATCCTAAAGGAGTGCATGAAGCAAGTACCAGTTCACCGCAACAGCATGGAGAGGTTAAAGCCGTCATGACCTTGCGAAAAGGGAAAGAAGTCGATAACAAAGTGGAGATGCCAGTGACAAAATCAACTCAGATTGTACCTGTAAATGCTGAGGACTCACCACCGGAGGAGAAAGAAGAAACCAACCCACGGGAATACATTCCTAAAGCTCCATTTCCTCAGAGGTTAGCTAAAGGAAAGAGGGGAAAATCCACAGGTGAGATTCTTGAAGTCTTCAAACAGGTAAGTGTTAACATCCCTTTACTTGATGCAATAAAACAAATTCCTTCTTATGCCAAGTTTCTTAAAGACCTTTGTACTAAAAAGAAAAACATTCATGTTCAAAAGAAGGCCTTTTTAACTGAAAATATTAGTTCTATACTCCAACATAAAATTCGTCTAAAATGTAAAGACCCAGGCTCCCCCACTATTTCTTGTAGTATAGGGAACCACACAATTGAGAATGCTTTGTTGGATTTAAGAGCTAGTGTTAATCTCTTGCCTTACTCAGTATTTGTGAAACTTGGATTGGGAGAATTACACCCAACTCCAGTGGTGTTCTGACTTGCGAGATCGGTCCACGAAAATACCTCGTGGTATTGTGGAGGACGTGCTTATACAGGTGGACAAGTTTTATTTTCCTGTTGATTTCATTGTAATTGACACTCAACCAATACAGGATTCAAGGAAGTACATCCCCATTATCCTAGGCCGACCTTTCTTGGCAACTGCGGATGCTCACATTCAATGCTGAACTGGAAATATGCAGTTGTCCTTTGGCAATATGACCATGGAGCTCAACATCTTCAACATTACCAAACAACCTCACAATGCAGATGATGGAATTGTTGACGTGGATTTAATTGAAGCATTAGTTGATGATACTTTTCTTTCAAACCTTAGTGATGATCTTTTACAAACATGTTTAACTCACTTTGGTTTGGATTTTGATGTTGACAGATCATTCGATGAGGTCAACGCCCTATTGACTCAGCACCATCCATGGATACTAATAAATGGAAGTCAAGAGTTGAACAACTAGCACCATCAGAGAAGAAACCCATCCCATCATCAGAGTCACCACCGAAACTCGAGCTCAAACCATTACCCAACACTTTGGAATATACGTTCTTGGGAGAAGAAAGCACTCTACCGGTAATCATCTCATCATCCCTAAATGACGAACAAAATGGTAAGTTGTTGGATGTTTTAAAAGAGCACAAAGGAGCATTATGATGGACCATAGCAGACATAAAATGTATAAACCCAGCAGACTGCATGCATTACATTCACCTTGATGAAAATGCTAAATCTACTAGGGAAATGCAACGTCGGTTAAATCCTAATATGAAAGAAGTTGTTAGAACGGAAGTTCTTAAGCTATTAGATGCAGGTATCATTTACCCCATTTCTGATAGTTCATGGGTCAGTCCTGTGCAAGTTGTCCCTAAAAAGTTAGGAGTCACAGTAGTTACCAATGCTGATAATGAATTGATACCCACTAGAGTGACTACAAGATGGCGTGTATGCATTGATTATAGGAAGTTAAATTCTGTCACACGTAAAAACCATTTTCCTATACCATTTATTGATCAAATGCTTGATAGATTAGCACGCCATGAATTTTATTGCTTTCTAGATGGCTATTCAGGATACAATCAGATCCCCATAGCACCAAAAGATCAAGAGAAAACCACTTTCACTTGCCCTTTTGGCACTTTTGCATATAGGAGAATGCCATTTGGATTATGTAATACACCTGCTACATTTCAATGTTGTATGTTAAGCATTTTTTCTGATATGTTTGAACGATTTCTTGAGGTCTTTATGGATGATTTTTTTGTCTTTGGTGATTCATTTGATCAATGTTTACATCATCTAACACAAGTTTTGCAGAGATGTATAGAGAAGAATTTGGTCTTAAATTAGGAGAAATGTCATTTTATGGTAAAACAAGGTATAGTTCTCGGTCACATCATTTCATGCAAAGGTATTGAGGTTGACAAAGCAAAGGTGGATCTCATTTCCAATCTTCCTCCACCTAAAACAGTCAGAGAAGTAAGATCTTTCCTTGAGCATGCTGGTTTTTATATACGTTTCATTAAAGATTTTAGCAAAGTTTCTAGACCCTTATGCAATCTACTTGCTAAGGATGTATATTTTATCTTTGATGATTCATGTCTTGTAGCATTTGAAAAGCTAAAGCGATTGTTGACGTCATCACCCATCATTCAGCCACCAAACTGGAGCTTAACATTTGAGCTTATGTGTGATGCATCTGATTATTCAGTAGGAGCAGTATTAGGACAAAGAGTTGATCGAATTCCTCATGTTATTTACTATGCTAGTATGACATTAAACGATGCACAGTTGAACTATTCAACTACTGAAAAAGAAATGCTAGCAGTAGTGTTTGCATTAGAAAAATTTCGGTCTTATCTCATTGGTTGTAAAATCATTGTGTTCACAGATCATGCTGCTCTGAAATATCTTCTCACAAAGAAAGATGCGAAAGCTAGACTAATTCGTTGGGTATTGCTTTTGCAGGAATTTGACTTGGATTTCAAAGATAAGAAAGGGACAGAAAATGTTGTGGCTGACCATCTCTCTCGTCTCCACTTTGACATCAACACAGAACCCTTAACATTAAATGAGTCATTTCCAGATGAACAATTAATGAGTATGGAAGTATTACCTTGGTATGCTGATATAGTTAATTATCTTGTTACAGGTAAACCTCCAGAGCATTGGACCAAGCAAGACAGGGCTAAATTCTTTGCGGAAATAAAGAATTTTTTCTGGGATGACACTTATCTGTTCAAGTATTGTGCAGATCAAATTATTCGACGATGTGTCCCAGAGAATGAATTTCAGAACATTCTTTCATTCTGCCATGAACAAGCTTGTGGAGACCATTTCAGCGCTAAGAAAACAACGACTAAAGTTCTACAATGTGGTTTCTATTGGCCAACTATATTTCGAGATACTTACACCTTTTGTTCTTCATGTGATAGGTGTCAACGAATGGGGAGCATTACACGAAGGAATATGATGCCACTAAATCCAATTTTAGTGGTTGAGATTTTTTATGTGTGGGGTATCGACGTCATGGGACCCTTTCCCGTTTCTTTTGGCCATCAATACATTTTGGTTGCTGTTGACTACGTTTCGAAATGGGTAGAGGCAATTCCATGCAGAACCAATGATTATAAAGTGGTGATAGGGTTTTTGAAGAGCAACATTGTTTCACGCTTTGGATTCCCTCGAGCAATAATCAGTAATGGTGGTGCCCACTTTTGCAATAAATCATTCAAAGCACTTTTGATAAAGTACTCCATCACTCATAAAGTTGCAACCCCGTATCATCCGCAAATCAGTGGCCAAGTTGAAATCTCCAATCGAGAAATAAAGCACATCTTAGAAAAGACCGTGAGACCGGACATAAAAGATTGGTCATTAAGACTTGATGATGCATTATGGGCATATAGAACGGCGTTCAAGACCCCAATTGGGATGTCACCCTACAGGCTAGTGTATGGAAAAGCTTGCCACCTATCTGTGGAACTCGAGCATCGTGCGTACTGGGCCACAAGAAATTCAATTTTGACATGCAGCAAGCTGGCTCAGAAAGACGACATTGGTGGAGAACTTGAAGAAATTCGCAACGATGCATACGAAAATGCCAAGGTTTACAAGCAACGTATGAAAGTCTTTCATGATAAGTAGATTATGAGAAAATCTTTCACTCCAGGTCAGAAAGTACTTTTATTCAATTCTCGCTTGCACCTATTTCCAGGTAAGCTACGCTCTCGATGGTCTGGCCCTTTCATTGTTCATACTGTTTTTCCACATGGGGCAATTGAAATTAAGGACCTAAAGAATGGTGTCACGTTTAAAGTTAATGGTCAAAGATTAAAGCCATATCTAGAATACCAACCACATGGAGAGGACACCGAAATAAATTTGAGTGACCCACCACATTTGAATTAAGATTTTTCTGTCTTTTCGGTTATTTGATTTTTTTTTCTCTATTTTTATTATTCTTTTGCTAATTGAAATTATTTATGTATAAGTGTGTTTGTTTAACCATTAAGTTTTCTTTTATCATTTCTAATCATGAGACAGATCCTCTTGAACATCCTTAGACGACTTCAACGTGTCCAATCTCATCTCAGAGGCCAGATACGATTTTGTAAAACACATCGTATTTGGAAGCTACAACCACCGGAGTTAATATCCCACGTTGAGGATTTAGAAAGCCAACTCAGAGACATTGAGAGAAGTGTCTACAACATCCAGTTGGAGCTTGAGGTAAATTCTATAAGAGGACGATTGTGATTTTCTTTGTGTGTTTTTATTTGTTACTCCGTTTGTGTATTTTAGTTTGTCACCCCGGTTAAGTGGCAGATAACGGTACTCCATGACAATCAAGTCGGTTACTTCAGTTTCCCATAATTACTAATCTTCTGAGGCGAAGGTATGTACAGAAATGAGATCTTGGCAAAGTTTCACAATCGATTCCCTTCACTCCCTCAAAATGCCCTCCTTACAATCTATAAAGCTCGGTCTGAACGCATGCGATTGCTCATGAGGAATAACATACCTGCTGATATCCGCTGGTTAATCGAGGCTAAAGTACGCTTGGCAGGTGAGTTGCCTCCTAAATTTATTGCATACATGCCTGGTTGTGGTAAAGGAAATTATGCAAGAAAGTGAAGAGCTCGAAAGATTTCAGTTGCTTGTCATAAGTGTGCCAGAATGATATGCAATAAAAAACGATGTTATTTAGGAATGGTGTCTGATAACAGAGAAGATAAGATTCAATTCATTAGGGATGGCTTGAATAAGGAGTCATTGGATGATATCCTTTTATCTCTTGAAACGCATCTCAGTGGATATGTGCAAGGAGCGATTCTCCAGTTATGGCCATCATTCCAGAAAGAGCACACACGATACAGTCTCGGGAATCTGACTATAAACGACCCTGTTTGCCAGTTTATAAGAAAACTGGATGGGAAGCCTATCCTCGACCCATAGAGGGCGTTGAAGCCGTTTCTGGACGTAAAACCAGAGGAAGATGTGAGCCACAGTCGCAACTACTTGTAAATATCCTTTTACTTTACCGTTATTTTATTTCACTGTTGTTTTACCATTTGCATTATTGTCTTTAATAATTTTATATTTGTCATTACTTGCTTTTCCTTTTTACTGTTTCTTTTTTGACTCTTAAGCCATGTACATTACACGATTAATTGACACAGACATAATAACTCATTCAAATCTGTGACCCACTGCCGCCAAGATCCTTAAATATGATTCTTTTCATTTGCACTCACAAATTATTTTTGGAGAAGTATCCCAATGGCAGCTACTCCCAATAAACAATTCAAGAACATTTGTGTGCTTTCCGGATTTAACTATGGCAAATACAAAAAGTTCTTTGAGGCAGCCATTGATCTTGGTCGAAGCATAGCAGAGAGAAAATTACACTTAGTATACGGCGGAGGTGACCGAGGGTTATCAAAATTGGTCTCAGAAGCTGCTTTTGTCAGAGGAAGTCAAGTGTTAGGCATCATACCACAAGCCCTAAAACCTTTAGGCTGTTTGTCTGACTCACCGACTGGAGAAGAGTTAGTTGTCTCAGGTATGCAAGAAAGAATAACCGAAATGCTTAATAATCTTTGATGCTTTTATTTTCTTACCAGGAGATCTTGCAACTCTAGAGGCACTTATCACTTTAGCATCTTGGGCCCATCTGCACATTCATCAGAAACCCATCGATTTGTTAAATGTCAATAATTTTTATGATGGCTTTATTGCATTTCTTAACCATGCAATAAAAAACTACTTCATTCCTTCTACGGCGAAAAAGCTTTTTATTTGTGCTCACACTGCTAATGAGCTACTTGATCTGTTACAAGCTTATCGACCAGAGCCAGATCCCAAGACCTTGGTGTTGGAGTGTACAAATAACGATGGTAACAATAGCAGCAGAAAGAAGTACAAATTAGATTTAAATCTCCGCCTGTAAATATTCTATTTTGTGTTGCACCACCCAGGTGATGTCTTCTAAACTCTACTTCTTTCCTTTAAAACATTGAGGACAATGTTTCGTTCTGGTTGGGGGGGAGGGGATAGTTGACAATTGTGGAATGTTGGTTAAGTTTTTACTAATTTTTTGTTGTAGAAACTAACTGTTGCTAACTTTTTATGTTGAAGATGGCTGAATATGGAGTGTAGTTACTCTAGAAACGCATATTCTTAATTAAAAAAAAAGAAAAAAAAGAAAAAAATAATAATAATGAAAAAAAAATTTTCTTATTTTTCGTGTGATCTTTCTAACTTTTTCTTTTTGACTTCTCCTTTATAAATATGCATTTTCAAATTTTTGAGTCAAAGATGGCTGAATATAGAGTGTAGTGCCTCTAGAAACGCATCTTCTTCGTTAAAAAAAAAACCATTTTATTTTTCTATCATTTTAAGTGTAACTTTTCCAATTAGTTTTTTTTTGCATCATTTTCACATTTCTGCATGCATATTTTCCTTTCATGTTTAGAATAGGTTGGGGGTAGAATGTTGTTTAAAAAATATATATATATAGTGTGATTTTGTTTTTATTTTTGGATGACATGATGACTTTCGAATTTTGGTATTTGTATTATCTTTGGTTTTGAGTGATGTTACACTATGTTTGCTACTCTACATGTTGATGTCGGAGATAAATATGAGTTGCTTGAAAGAATTGACATGTCATAATGAATACCAAGTGAGCTTTTGAGCCTATTATTTTTCTTGGAGAGTAACCTTGTTTGCCCATTTTTCATACAACTTAGCAGTTTACTATTTTATATACGATCTCTATATTCTTTTGAATCAACCCTCTAAAAAAAATTATTTTAAAAAAAATGAAAAAAGAAAAAAAAAGTGTGTTGCTACATCTGAATGTCCATTTAATTAGTAGATATGGAGGATTATCTAGAGCCCTAAAAGATGATGGAAAGGCCATCTTTGACCCGTTTGAGCCTTTCTAGCCATCCCTTATGTGAAATATCCATAGTTAGCCCGTTTGAGCCTTTTATTGAAAAAAAAAAAACTTTTCTTTGTCAACTTATCGTCTTGACCCACTCTAATTTAGAGTATTACCCGATATCTTACAAGTTCCATCACCTATTCATGTTTGAGAAAAATATAAATAATTGTTTTGTTTAGTAAAGTTGTGCAATACCCAAAAAAAAAAGAAAAAAAAGAGAAAAAAAGAAAAAAAGAAAAAAATTCTCTAAAAAAAAAAGAAAAAAAAAGAGAGATATAATACAATAATAAATAAGTGAAATGCACTTTTTAGTTTCCAAAAAAAATATTATTTTTCTCAAACATATATTTTGTTTTCTCTATTTTCCTTTCTTTGTTAACCATGTCCCTAACCCACCTTATATCCTAATAAAAGTCCTTCTTGATTTTAGGGAACTATAGTCTGAAGTAGAAGCTAGTTATATGGGCTGAAAGGATGTAGTGGTGCATAAAAAAAAAACTAAATAAATTGGGTTGACTAGCATTTTGTTTGACTTGAGATCGTGTTATTTCTAAGTTGTGGGCATATTCTTTTCATCTTGGTGAGAGTGTGTGATATTATTTCTTTACTATCTTCACTCCATTTATCATTCATTGAAGTGACAATTTTTATTGGGTTTAATTTCCTTGTGAGAGTGTCACTATTACCGGTGAGATTTTGGGGTTTGACATGTGATTTTTGAAAGTCGCTGTATTTACTTGGTTGATTCATGTGGATGGTTGATGTGGGTGTGATGTTTCTTTAGACTGGAGATAATGCTTATACTTTTATTTGATTGTTTTCATTAGTTTGATTGAATAAACAAGTTTGTTTAAAAAAAAAAAATTTGGGTTTGAATTTTATTTTCGCTTTATTTGCTAGGGACTAGCAATAAGCTGGTTGGGGGGTGTGTTGAGTGTTAGAAAGTGTATATTTATAAAGGAGAAAATCGTCATTTTACACTTCAAATCTCACTAACATCTCTAATTTTATTTATTTAAGTCCATTGTTATTTAATTATATATGTTTTGTTTTAATTAAGTATTTTGTGTATTTTAGGAGTATCATGGTCATTTCACAATGAACGAGATTTCGAATAGCAAAACGGACGTCACTTTTGAACTCAGGACAGTCGAAAACCTTAAGAGGAGCATAAAAGGAAAAATGGTACTGTTCACACGTACGACACTATTTACATGTACGGTACTGTTCATGGATAGTGTTCATGACACTGTTCAGACCGTGTTACTGTTCAAACCGCGTGGTCAAACCCGTGGTCAAATCATGTTACTGTTCACTGATGACGTGGCGCAATCCTGTGCATCCAAACTATTTTTAATCCGATGGCCATGATTCACTCAATGTATATATAAAAAGGGGGCCTCCCCCCTAATTTGATACCCTTGCATCCATTTTTGAGCTTAGGTTTCTGTAATTCCTTCTCCATCTTGTATTTTCTACGTATTTTAATAAAATTCCCATTTTACCCTTAGTTCAATTATGAGTAGCTAATTTTCTTTCAAGCTTGGGTTGAAGGTGAAGTCTCAACATGTGTCATGGGCTTTATTTGGTAAATTTATTTTCTCTTCCCCTCTAATTTCTGTAGAGGTTTTGACTTTTCGTCGACAAATAATAATAATCTTGTCTAGTTACCGCCTTGGTTTTACCGGCACCCTAGTATAAGGTTATTATTATTTGACACGATAAGCCCTTAGCACCATATTGATTAGAGCGTGGTTCATGAGGTGTGGATTTCCCCCTCATGATTTAATTGGTATTAATAAGGATTATTTAGCCCATGATGCATGTTGATACGGATCCAGATACCCAAGCACTCTATTTTAATAGTTCCCAATTCAATTTAATTCTGCTATTCCAATTTAAATTATAGCATCCTTTAAATCAATTTCCCCACAAATCCAATCACCCACTCACAAAATTAATTCTACACACAATTAAAATCCACCTCCTCGTGGGATCGACACTCAACACCATTGATCTATTCTATAATAGATTCGTGCGCTTGCGAGTTCAAAAAAATTTGCACAACAACATACTCCGCCAAAGGTTCAACTTCCCCTTAGTTAATAAAAGCAAGTTTAGAGGCTACCCTGTCCTAAGTTGAAGCATAAGAGAACACTTTAGCGAATTCAGATAACAGCTGGTGTAGGGAAGATATGCTACCTGCCTTTAACGACCGAAACCACGACTTCGCGGGACCGTGAGTGTATGTGTAAACATCCTACACATGGCATTCTCACCAACACCCTTGATAAGCATTTAGTCATGGTATAGCTCAGCATACTCCGAGGGGTCAGTGGCAGAGGTGGCAGGTGTACCTCATTAGTCAGTGGCAGAGGTGGCACACAAAACAATGAATTTGTATTTTTAAGGGAAACGGTGTACCTCATTAGTTTGTTATGTGCGATATTTTTGAATTCGAAGGATGTAAAAAGGGATAAAGGAAGTGGTAACAATGGTAAAATGTTTGAACCAAGAAAAATGTCCTTCGAAATGAGCTTTACGCCTGTAAAACAGTGAAATAGAGGTTAGAGGTAAAGTCGGAGTACTCCGGCATTCACACTCCGACGCTCAAGTTAGTAACTCAAGTTTTTTTTATAGTAAAGAGAGCTTGCCAGCCCTCTGTAAATCGAGGCTCAAGGTTGAAGAAAACTTATTTTTTTTTTAGTGAGAGTGTTCATGAGTGAATGAATGACCTAAGAGAATAAAACATGGACACCTTTATATACGGAGTACCTCACTTGCCACGTGGCGTATCTTTTATGGCTATTAGCTATCCTTTCACATCTTTTTATCTTTTTATGATTTTTGGGCCGTTATGTACATGCTTGGGAATCAAAAAGGAGTTCGTGGCGTATTTTATCCTTTGAGAACGTGGTGTGTGCTGGAGAGTAGTTTGGGGTACCTCTGCAGTGGCTGTCGGGTAAGGCGGCTGAGGACCACTGTCCTTGGGACAGTGTCCTTCACTTTTGGCAGAGGTGGCAGGCGGCTGTCGCCACCTTTCAGTACGATGTTTTGATATTTAATTATGACAAAATCAGATATTATCGTTCAAGTGATGGAGTCATTTCTCATTATAGACTTTTTAGAGAATTTTTTTGAATCTGATCTGCTGGGTACCTCAAATTATACGGGGTACCACTAGCTATGTGGGGTACCACGAGTTACTCCTGAGTTATGCGGGATACCTCGAATTAAGCAAGATACCTCGAATTAAACGGGGCACCTCGAATTATATTGGAGTTATTCGGGGTACCTCAAATTATGATGGAGTTATTCCGCTCATTGACAGATGGCATTCTGTTACATTTTCCTCTTTCTCCCTAAACAGCAACATTGTTGTATAAACTATATTCCATATCTTTTTCTTGTTCAGCATAATGGCCAAGGGCTCACTATAGGAAAAGCAGATCCAATTCTCCTTTGGCAACACTCTCTGCAACCTCCTGAAACAAAAAGGCGAGAGGAGTTGAAAAAAAAAATTGAAATAGGCTCTTAATTCCGAATATAGAACAACTGCAACAGCTCCACTCCGACTAGTAAATTTTATCATTCGATAAGGCAGAAATAGCTTCACCTATACAAGTTTGTGAGATTGCTATAGAATGGTATGTAGCGGGCCAAATTTAGATTCAAACAAGAAATTTGAACAGAATAAAGAAGTAGCATGAAAGCACTGGACAATTTCATTTTCTGTGACTTAGTAAATTTTTTTAACAAAGAATATTTTGCGGAACTTAACCATTCTGACCTTTGTAGGTAAATTACTATTTCAAATATTTTTGCAAAATGTATGGGAAGTCACTGATATTACTGTAGTAAAAAAAAACTTGAAAAGGAAGTCTACTTGGGATTCAAATTCAAATGAAGCACATTGCCAGGTTAGATATGATTCACTTTGAAAAATCGGTGTTCGAAATTGCACTTAGTTTGAAGGGGAAGGAAATGTAAATCAAGAAATTTATACGCTGTGGCTTCAACAGATCAACTATCGAGTCCCACGCCAGTCAATCCTGAATGCCTTGTAGTCGTTAGAAACTCATCAGCTCTATGAACATAAAATGATTTTGTCCACTAGATAATCAGCAAACCTCTGCATGAACACTTCATGGAAAATTATCTGTAAGATTAAAAAAAAAATTTCCCATTCTAACGACTATAGAGGATATGAAGACCTATACTCAAAATAAAGCCCAGGTAAAACTTAAAATTTCATGGTGTCCTCATTTAGTCAGGGCAATTTTAAGCATAGATGGTCATCTAGGGCCCTATATATTAGTAAGACTTCATTGTAGTCACCTAGACCCCATATGTTAGGAAAACATTTTTATTTTTTTGGTATTTTCTTAATATACTCAAATTAATAGATTTTTAAAATTACTTATAATAAGAAGGTCTATTTTTTAGGTCTCTCTTTAATTAATAATTATCTTACCATTAAGAATTTTTATACAAATTCTATATTTGATAACCTTAATACTAAAAAAATAGAATTAATAGTATTATCTAACTGTTAATTCATTGTTAGTTTTCCAAGGAAAAAAATTATATTCTTTATCTATAAAAAAAATTAATTATTTAACTTTATAAAATTTATTACCCTCTTCTACTAAAGATAATTATTACATTTTGAACTAAAAAAATAATTTCTTAAAATAATAATTCTAAAGAAAGTAAAAAAAAATTCTTGACTATTTTTCTGTTTTGAAATTTCTTAATTTTCTTGATTATTGATATTCAACATATACTATAATTTTATTTAATTTTGAGCTCTTTTATTTTATTTTAATTTTTTTTTAGTGTTGAAACTATTAAATGTGAGGAGGCCTTCATGAAAAAAATTTGCTTGAAGTTCTCAATACTCTAGAACTGGCCTGCACTTAATATATATACCTCAATGACGGAGCTGGCAGCCAGGTAAGCAGCCTATTATGAATCTTCAGTCAAATAAATCGGATCCATATTTGATGAGATCTTTCTCCTTCTCACAGCAAAATCCTCAGAGCTTATATTTCTAGTGAACACAATTCTCTGTGTGTAGATGCAGTACATATTTGTCTTCTATCGCTTTGCTATTTAAAAGGACTACATTTACAACAAGAAAAAGCAACAAGACCGCATCCAGGAAACACACTCATTTAGTCAATTAAGTCAAAAGGATGTCCCCTCACTAAGGCCTCGATGATTCAAAGATTAACCACAACATTTTATAGAAAAATAAATAAATAAATTACACTATCACAAAATTTAGGTTGCCTGTGTAGTGCTATAAATGCACACGTGTTAGAGTATTATAAAAAAAATAGTGCATCACTTAGCTTGGCATTAGATTCAAATAAATGTGCATAAATCTTTGTGTTTTTATACTAAGTAATAAAAGCACTCTGCTTGAAGTTGAAAGGAATTTAGATCTATTACAAATAGACGTAGGCAATAAAAAAAATTAGAATTAACAACTTTATTAATTTTTAAAAATACTGTTCACCGTTACTGTTTATCGTCACTGTTTACGATTACTGTTCATCCATATCAAGAACATTAATTTTTAAAAGCAAAATAAATTGCACAAATTAAATGACACAGAGATTTTTACATGGTTCAGATTCATCAATCCTATATCCACGAGGCCATGTGCAAATGAAAAGCAATTTACTAATTTAAGATGTTTTAACTTATGGATTTACCAAACTTAATACTCTCACTTACAGTTTATCACCATACAGTTTACTCAACCTTAGACTGAATCGGCTTCTCTTGAATAATTACTACCCCTCTTGATCCACGATTCTCAAGGAACTTCGCAAAGTGATTAATAGCAATTCTTCAATGTCCAGTGATGCAAGATCCACATAGACTCTCCACAAAGATGAAAAGAAGATAAGAAAATAAGTCAACACAACATTAGGTGCCAAATCTAAATTCACTAGGGAGGGGACCGAATTTTGCTTCTCTATTTTATGCTCTGTGTTGTGAACCTTCAATTGTAAAATAACTCTCTTTATATATGCACTAGGGTTTTACAAAAATAACAAGTCTTAAAATATTTGAATTCTTTTCAAATAAGAATTTCTTTTCTCTCATAATTCCTATGAATCTGAATAGGAACAAATCTGATATTCTTACCTTGTTTGTTTCCTAAGAAATATCTAGAACATTTAATGAACTTCCTATTTGAACTAACTTCTTGCTTTAAATAGATCTCATGCGCCAATTATAGAATCACATTATTAATTGACTAGTTAAGTTAGCCATCTAATTAAATTAAGAAACAAATATTCCTAATAAATTAAAATCTCATTAAATTAAGGAATTAATAAATTAATCCCTATTACATGATATGCAATAAATAGTATTTTAATTTAACTAAGACTTATCATAAGATGCCAATCTCTATAAATAATGGACTTAACAGCAGTGTTTAGTAAACGTCTACTTGCTACAATTGTGAGTTAAAAACTCACTCCACCTCACCTCTATATATATGCATAGATGAAAAGGAAAAAAATTACTAATAAATTTCGATTTCTTTCAGATAATAGAAAACACTAATTCATTTCCTTTCGAATTTTCAAAATAATATCTTGGAGGAATGCCACCATTCTTAAGTTTGTTCTAAATACCTCTTGAAAAAAGATAAAACGTACAAAATTTGTCCTTTTCAATTTTTCGTTTTGACCAAAAGTTATTTCCCGAAGATTACCAAGCTGCATGCCTGCACTAATTAGATCTATGACTGCGAGCAATATGCTCTTACTACAGTTGTTAGAAAAGTAAACTATTGTGCAAAGAGCAGTTAAGAACTGAGTGACTATCAAAAAATGTTTTCCTCTGAACTCGCGAAGAACTCGCCTCCTCCCTTGGAGGACGACCGATCCACGAAGAGACCAAATTCCGTTTGGAGGAAGACGATGGTGATAACCCACAGCCAATGTCTTTCAAGGAAAATTAATGGAGGATTGTTTGCTAGTGGAGAAAGACTTAATTGGCACTGATGCTGATCTGGATTTTGATAGGGGTGATGTGATGGTGGAATCGAGTGGAACTTTGCCATCTATTTCCTTCTCCCACAAAGTTCATGAACAGCTTATTAAACCTTGGCAGTCCACGGTTGTGGTTAAACTCCTAGGGAGACAGATTGGCTACAAAATGCTGTGCAACCGCCTAGAGTCTCCTTGGGGTAAGACTCAAGGATTTACGGTCATTGATCTGGAGAACGAATACTTTCTCGTCAAGTTTAGAACAATGGAGGATTCCCATTTTGCGTTAACCCAAGGTCCCTGGACGATTCTGGGGCATTATCTTACTGTCCAAAGTTGGTCACCTCAATTTGATAGTTCAAATGGAAAAATTGACTATATTGTGGCTTGGCTTCGACTTCCCGGCATGCCTTTCCATTACTACCATAAGAGGATTCTCAGGATGCTTGGACAGATCATAGGAAATGTGATCAAAATAGATTACAATACTAAAATTGCTTCAAGAAGAAAATTTGCGAGAATTGCCATATAGATCAATTTAAACAAACCCCTTATTTCTCAGTTCCTCCTCGATGGTAGAATCCAAAGGATTGAGTATGAGAGTCTGCCTACAATTTGTTTCGATTGTGGTCGATATGGGCACTATAGTGCAAACTGCCCGGAGAAGTTAGACAGCGGGCAAGTCACGGCTGATAAAGGTGGTAAGGGTGATGACGGGGACACGGTAGCAAAAGGTGATGACGGGAATAAGGCGGCAAAGATAAGTCTACCGCAAACAGACATGGCTACACCGAAATTCGGACCTTGGATGGTGGTGGCTAGGAAAGGAAAGAATCGGACTTTTCAGGAAAGTACCAAATTTAAAAAAGCAAATCTCCCTACAGATGGTAACCCCATTGAGGGATCTCAATTTGGTCCACTATCAGAGGCGCAAGATTAGAATAATCTTTCAGAGAATAATGTCATGATTAGGGATCCTAATCAATCTAACCTAACTTTAGAACCTAAACAGCAAACCCAAGTTAACCACAAAAAGACCAAGCCCAGAGCTAACCAAGCTATAACAAACAAAGAAAAAAGGCCCATGACCCCAAAGAGCAGCACACAGCCACGAAATTTCCCACTAGGTCTAAAACAACTGTTGACCAAAATTCAAAGGGTCCTTTGACCATTCCCATGCAAAACCATTTTAACCCAAGTCAGCCACACGTTAATGAATCCATGCATTTAAACGTTCCAACTCCTACGTCTTTCTCTCACATGCACCCTATGCATTCCAATTTTCCACCGCCGGCTTTAGTTTCGACTACCTTAAATCCCGCTAAACACTCTGTCGTTACCATGGACCCCCAAACTAAAGACCAAAACATTACCCAGCTAATCCCCGCTAAAGATCCCTCCACCTCTGAGTGCCATAACTTTGAACCCCCCGATGTGGGGCATGAAGACAATGGTGGATGATGGTGATGATTCCGATAGTGAGTACATGGATGATTTTGACGAAGTATCCGAATCCTCTGAGACAATGGTTTCTTTGGATGAGGAGGATGAAACAGAAATGGAGTCTGCGGCCTTAGGTTTTGACCAGTAAGGTCTACTTTCTCTTCTTATTTATTTGTAATGTTTCTTTCGTTTATGTGCTGGAATTGTCAGGGAGTTTCCTCACCTGATTTCCTCAAAACCTTTAAGTCTCTTTGAAACATGTGTAAACCTACTTTGGTTGCCCTGTTGGAGTCGAAGGTAAGTGGGGTTAAGGTTGATAATTTCATTCGAAGGAGTGGTTATGATAATTCCCATCGAGTGGAAGCTGTGGGTTTCGCTGGAGGAATTTGGTTGTTATGGAGGGATAATATCCGTGTGGAAATTATTGTAAATCACAGGCAGTTCATCCACTGCAAGGTTTCCAATAGTGAGGGAATGTTGTCCTGGTTCACCGCTATTTATGCTAGTCCACGTCCTTCTATTCGAAGTAGCTTGTGAAAGGAAGTTGATGTCTTAGCAGCTACTATCAGAGGCCCTTGGTTGTTAGCAGGGGATTTTAATGCCATACGTTTTAGTTCGGAGAAAAGAGGGGGGTCGGCTAGAGTTATTGGAGTTTGTAGGCTGTTCAATGAGTGCTGTTTCCAAAACAATTTTGTGAGCTGACTTACAAGGGTCCAAATTTCACTTGGAACCGTGGAACTTTATTAAAGAGACTTGATCGAGCCATTAGTAATGATGAGTGGTTTCGGTTATTCCCAAAAGCAACAGTTATCCACCTGCCAATGATTAATTCAGATCATAGGCCAATTCTCATTCGCTTTGGGCGTGATTTTCAGAGTGTGCATAATTCTAAACCATTTCGCTTCATGGCATCTTGGTTAACAGACGCTCGTTTCAAGGATTTCATGTTTCATTGTTGGGATTGTAAGGATTTTATTAACTCGGCTAAGGACTTTGCTGTCATTTTTAAAAGAAAGAGGACTTTACTGGCTAGATTAATTGGAATTCAAAGGGCTTTGGAGGACCATAGCTCCAAGCGACTTTTAGATTTAGAAGGAAAGCTTAAAGGACAATTGGAGACAGTCCTCACTTAGGAAGAATTGTTGTGGTACCAGAAAGCGAGGAGGGATTGGATTGCTTTGGGGGACAGAAATACTGAATACTACCATCGTAAGACAATTCAGAGAAGATGCAGAAACCATATTGAAGCAATTAAAGATCAGCTAGGGAAGTGGTTGCATGATGAAAGGAAGATTAAGAAGCACGCTGTGGAGTTCTTTTTTGGACTCTATACAGAAGATAATAAGGAGCATATCCCCTATCTTGTCAATGCAAATTACCGGCGCTTGAATATGATAGCATGCCTCATATGAAAGCCTCGGGTATTGATGGTCTCCATGCAATTTTCTTTCAATCCCAATGGGACTTAGTGGGGCCCTCGGTATGTAAGCTAGTTAAGTAGATATTTTTAGAAGGGAAAATCCCAGTGGAGATCAACAGTACACTTGTTGTTCTTATCCCCAAGACACAGAATCCTATCAATCTCAAGCTCTATAGGCCGATAAGATTGTGTACCGTTGTTTATAAAACGGTCACTAAATTATTGGCCAACAGATTGAAGCCTTTGCTGCCAAACCTCATTGGTCCCACTCAAACCAGCTTTGTGCCGGGCAGACATATTACTGAAAATATAATGGTAGCTCACGAAATTACGAAATTATTCATTTAATGAGAGGAAAATTGGAAATATGTTGGTTAAGGTAGATCTTGAGAAGGCATATGATAGACTTAACTGGAATTTTATTTATGAAACATTGTGCCTAGTAGGCCTCCCTATGGAGTTCATCCGTGTTATTATGGATTGCATCACTTCTGTGTCCATGCGAATTTTATGGAATGGGGAGGTAACAGATTCTTTCTCTCCGTCCAGGGGAATTAGACAGGGTGATCCGCTCTCTCCCTGCATTTTTGTGTTGTGTATTGAACGCCTTAGCCATGGTATCAACCAAGCTGTGAGGGATGGAAAATGGAAGCCAATTCGCCTTAGCCGCAAAGGTATTCCCATTACTCATCTCTTTTTCGTTGATGACCTTATTCTTTTGGCAGAGGCCTTTAGGGAACAGGCTATTGTTATCAATAATGTCCTTGAAACTTTCTGCATGAGCTCGGGTGAAAAGGTTAACAGAACAAAGACCTAGGTCTTTTTCTCTAGGAACGTTGCTCCAGGGGAGGCTTGCAGGATTGGACAGGACTTGGGTTTTACTGTCACAAAGAGCTTGGGCAAGTACTTGGGGTATGCCCGTTCTTCACTCTCGGGTGGGGAAAAGCACATATCAAGCTATCTTAGACAAAGTGGAGCAGAGACTTTCAGGCTGGAATGCCCTTAATTTATCCCTTGCTGGTCGAATCACGTTCACACAATCGGTCTTACAAGCCATCCCAGTGTATGCTATGCAGACCACAAAGCTGCCAGCAAGTGCTCATGTTAAAATTGATCAAATATGTAGGCGTTTTATCTGGAGTGTAAAAAGGATGATAGGAAAATCAATTTAGTTAAGTGGAGCAATATTTGTATTTCCAAAGAGCATGGCGGACTAGGACTCAAGAATCTGAAGGCAATAAATTCGGCACAGCTCATGTAGATTGGTTGGGGCTTGCTATCTAATCCGAATAGTTTCTGGGTTAAGGTCCTTTGTACCAAATATAGCATTAATCCTGATAACTTTTCTCCTGAGCTCCCCATTAAATATGGAACTCACCTTTGGAAGGCTGTTGGGGAAATTCTGCGGAGGGTCAGATGGGCTATTGGAAATGGTTAAACAGCTCGGTTTTGGTGGGACGAATGGCTTCACGATGGAACGATTTTGGCTGCTCATACAAATCCCCAAGTTAACCAGCTTTTCCCAAACAATGTTGTAGCAGATTTTGTTACGGCAGAGGGGCACTGGAATTGGCTTTTATTTGAGAATTTACTTCCAAACAATGTGTTATTAAAGATTGCTGCCACAGCTCGAATTCGGCTTATACATCCATCATAGATCTACAATTACGACAAAATTTAAAATGGACAGTCATCTGGAAGTGGAAAGGACCCCAATCTATTCGCACTTTCTGTGGCTAGCTATGAAAAATTCTCTGAAAACTAAAGAGTTTCTCTTTAAAAGGCATATTATTTCGGATGTCCAGTGTCCTAGGTGTGGTTATGCCGTAGAAAATATTTTACATGTGCTCCGAGATTGTTTCCATGCCAAGAAAGTGTGGTCTTCGTTGCTGCCTTCAACTTGTAGAGATGAATTTTTCAACATGAGTTTGGAAAATTGGATCGTTATTAATCTGAGCAAGTCCAAGGAGATGATTGGAAATGTAGGATGGCAATATATTTTTGCTGTGGTAGTCTGGAGGCTGTGGTTTTGGAGGAACCAAGCTGTCTTTTCGAATAATTACAACAGCACGCGGAACATTGTTCTAGATATCAAGTCACGAGCAACTGAAATCCAAACAATTAGCCAAACTGTCTTTTCGAACAGGAGTGGCTCGAGTTACTCAATGGATGCATTGGAGTACTCCTCCCGAGGGTGTTTTTAAACTGAATACCGACGGCTACAGAAGAAAGTCGGGCTTAGCTGGGGTTGGGGGTCTATTTCGGAATAGTAACGGAGAGTGGGTGAAAGGTTTCAGTATTAATCTTGGTGTGTGCTCGGTGACAATGGCTGAACTATGGGGAATTTATCAGGGGCTTTTGCTCGCTTGGGAGATGGGCATTCGTGACCTTCTCATTGAAGCTGATAGTGCGTGCGCGGTTCAAATGATTGCCAGAGCTGGTTTTACCGTTAATGCTTGTCATCCTCTAATTCGTGATATTAAAGGGCTGATGGCTCGCAATTGGGAATAGTTGTGCATCATATTTACAGGGAATCGAATTATGCAGCAGATCTTATGGCTTCCCATGCTCTCCAGCTTCCTCTGGGACTTCACCTTTCTTCGTCTCCCCCCTCTGCGATCTTTACTTGTCTTTTGTATGATGGTTTGGGGATCTCGATTCCTCGCCGAGTGATTGTTTAGTTTTATTGGACTACTTAATGTATTAAAAAAAAAAGAAAAAAAAAAGTAAACTACTTTGCCCAACCCAAGCAGCTGGTTTTAGGGGGTAAAAATATTAAATAAATAAATAAATAAAGAATTCAACTCGTACAAATAATAATAAGACAATGCAAATTAATAATACGATCAATTATTTTGTATTTAACTAACTTTAAACACTTAATAATTAAAATCTCTCTTAATAATTATCTATCAATCCTATTTACATAAAATAAATAACAAGATGATGTAATTTCCATAATTTTTTAAAATAATCTCAAGTAAAATTATCTACTCTCTTCCCTTTAAAAAAAAAGTAATAATATTGATAATAAAAATAACAATAAACCAAAATGCAAACATCACAAACCTGATGGCGGTGATCACCCCGAGAATCCAAATCGCATAAGACAAACCCATAGCATAATGATTTAAGAGAGACCACGATGCTCACAGACTAACTCTCGAACCCCACATATCCAAAAGTAAAATTAAAATGCCAATTGCCATTAGCTTATTGGACCAGTATTTTTGGTCCAAAAATGTAAATTGACATTTTGAGTTCAGCAGCCCCACCAAATCCACATGCGTGTGTCGGTGTGGGAGCGTAAGGCAAAAATCGAATACTCGCAGCCAAAACGATGACGTATTTTCGCATTGACTTGTTTCTGCATGCTTCCTGGAAAGTTTTATTTTACTCGTGAGCTAGCTGCAAGGAAATATATATTTTTCATGCAACTTGATCTGAAAAACGCGGTATATTTAGGAACTGGTTCAATTCCGTTATTATTTTCGAAAATGAGCATTTGTTTAAAATGCTTTTTTACAAACCATAATTTTTTTTATTGAAGACCCAAATATAATTTTGATCGTGCTGAAGTTAGTTTAAAAAATTATTACCTTAAAATTATTTAATGATTTCTCTGAGTAGTAATTAAGTGAAGAATTTGGAGGTTTGAAGCTTCTATAAGAGACAAGGTTACATAGAGTCGACTGTGCATGCTACGGTTTGCATGTACTGTATTTGATTGTTTGTTCGAGCATGCATCTGCATGTTTGTATTTCTGAGGTCAGATTCTGCAATAATAAAGCTGTTAATAATCTATATTGCGTTGCGATAACATGATATGAATTAATTATTATCGAGTTGTTAATAAGAAATTTTAAATTGTGTAATATTAATAATGATTATCATGGCTATGAAGATCGCACTTTCTGGGGTAGCCTCTTTTATTAGTCTTTCCACACAAACAGTTGTTTATTTTATTAGTTTATCAGGACAGGACAGCTCTGTACCGCGACACCACCAACATCAATTAATTAAATCGATTACCATGCCGGGGGGTCGGTACGTAGTAATTGGTAGTCGCCGCTTTTAGTGAAATTTCACAAAATACTGAGGAATAAGTGATAATTTCCCTTTTATGGTCTATATCCTGAATAATCTTTTAGTTGGTCAACAAGACTATCATATTAGCCCACTAAAACTATGTCTTTTTATTAAAAATTGAGACTCGCACCAAAAGAGAACCACATATAGTCCAGAAAGGTGCACTCTGATAAAATAGAATTGCGAAAATTCTTAAACATTAAAATATTGATTATCAACACCGCTTTGTAAATCTTGGATGATTTATTTTTACAAAAATGGTATCAAAGCCAAGTTTTTGGTTAAAAAATTTTGAAATATCGCGATATATCCACGGAAAACCAACGACATATAGTTTAATGGTTAATTTGAATGAGATTTATATTAGTTTATATTATGGTATAATAAGTCATATAGTAGGTTATCTCAAAATTAAAAATAAAATGAATATAACATTCTTTAATTCAATAATCGATGCAGGATATGATGTACTTTTAGATTATGATGCAGTAATGAATAATATAACTAAACATAGGTGATATTATTCATTAGAATCACTTGATTTAGATATTAAATTGCTAGTACAATTGTATATGTCACATGCATTTGATTATAGGGTTGGAGAACTCATAATCATAAAAAATAAAAATTTAAACATAGATCCTATGATATTAAGTAGAATCAGAAGAGAAGTTTACAGAAATAATGGAAACAGTGAATATTAATTCTATTGATAAATATATTGATGAACTCATAATAGATTATAATGGAGTTTTATCCATTAAGCAAAGAGATGAATAATTGGAAGAACAAAAGGATTAGAAGTAAATATTATCCTTATGGTAATATGCTAATAGTATATAAAGATTTAGTTATACATGAACTCTGTCTCGTTCATCAACGTTTAGAGGAGAACAATATGCCACAAATATTTAATAGAATATAATGAAACACTATGTAGATGGTATAATAAATAAATTGCCTGAACCATAGTAATTTTAGGAAATATAGAAACTAGTAGGTTTCCACCTTCTAGCTTTAGGCAAAGAGAATTTACCCATGGAAGATTTCAAACCTTTAATCCAATCAATAATTCAGATATATGGGAAAATAATCAATTAAATTGGATTTCTCTATATTTGTTACTTAAATTAGGAAACCTTAATTTATGTATAAATGATATAGAAAGTTCAAATTAAATACTAGAAATTAAAAATTTTAATGATTAAAACACAAAACAAATTAAAAGGTTAGCAGATCAAATAAGTAAAGAATTTGACCAAGTTAAACAATTAATAAAAAGACTTCAACATTAAAGATTAGGATAGATTGAAACAACAAATTATTAATATGATGAATAGAAAAATATTCAGCTATATCAAGACCAATATTCAACAAAATTGAAGGAAACAAAAAAATAATAAGCTTAAGAACGATAAGCGAAAATCCAAACAATGGATTAAAAAAGATATTTGATAGAGATGAAGAATTGAAACAATGAAAATGAAGATGTATCCATTAATTTACAATATATCAAAAATATAATAAAACATCTAAAGATGAGTGAGGCAAAGCCCAAAATTTATAAAAAATGCGAATTTAGCAATAGAGCTTCTTATGCCAGAGAAGAGACATCAACTTATGAAGGACCGTAGAGTCAATGTTTTAGGTTCAACAAACATAAGAAGGAATATAAAACTCCAGGAGAGTATAGAGAAATACCAATCAGCCATTAGGTGTATGATCGGATTTAGATTGCTCCAATAATAAAGATAAAATAATAATTGCTTGGGTTAAATCTATGAAAATTGGTTTTGCATTTCATAATCTAGATAAAATAATAGCATAGAATTTCTTAAAACTTTATTTATAGAAATAGTTGCATAATGGCACGAGAGACTGAAGCAAGAGAATAAAGATAAAATATTATATTGGGAAAATCCTAATCTAAATGAAATTCAAGAAGAAATCTTAAGCGGATTTGAAAATGAAATAAGAAAAGAATTCTAAGGAGAAGATTCGAAAGTTGATTTTCAATGAGAAATAAAGAGAAAAAGAATAGAAAATGTAATAAAGCTAATTAGACTTGGAATATGTGATATATGTTACTGAGAAGCAGACACCTGTATCTTCGAAGAACTATATTATAAATGTGAATTTGATAGTGATGAAAATACAGCAGAATATTATAATAATCTATATTTTATGAAAATACCATATCCATAGGGTAAAAAGATTATTCTAGAATATAACCAAGAATATGGAGATAGTATAGGCACTGATACACTTTGATATAGAATCTTTCTTGAAAATTTCTCCCCTTATTGCATAGGAGATAGAGAAATGTGTATAGCAATTGATGGAATTAATAAACTATATCAGGGTATATATAATCCTTTTATAATATATATAAAAGTGATTATACCACATTATAAGCATAAGCTAGAATGGTTCTATACTTTAATTGATATTGGTTTAGAATTACTTTAGCTAATTCTAGGATTTATCCAAAATGTTATTGGAAATATTTAACAAGACAAGGAATAAATGGTGAACAAATCACCTTAGTAACATGTAGAATTAAAACTTTGATACAAGTGGAGGACTATATTCTAAGCATACCAATAATATGGTCATACGATCATATGGGTGTAGATATACTTTTAGGAGTTAATTTTCTTCATTTATATAATGACTAACAAAACAATTTCTCTTAAAATACCATAAAACCATTTCATCATTACACCTAAGATTTGTAATCCTATTAGGTGATCAACTCAAAAATTTCATTTTTAAAGCAGCTAGCATAGTGATTCCAAGAAAAATTAATTAAATCATATCTAATCATGAGAAATTTTAGAAAAATTAGATAAGACTTTTGGTGAAATCCCAGTTTCATGGGAATTTGGTAAAACTTATGCCAAAATTGAATTAAAAGATTCACATGTTAAGAATTAACCAATGTTTGGGGCTATTCGTAAAAAATGACTATTCAATTTAAGAATCTGGACAAAAACGAATAACCGATTATTCAATTTAAAAACGTCAAAATCGTTTCAAATTTTGTCCAGATTCTTAAAAAACGAATAACCGACTATTCAATTCTTAAAAAATGAATAACCGACTATTCGTAAAAAATGGCTATTCAATTTAAGAATCTGGACAAAAACGAATAACCATTAATCTTGAAAAGGCAAACCGATTTTATAAGGATAACCCATAGTTTTAATTCTGGAAGATAACGGTGAAACGCGTATTGGAAAACAATAAACAAATAAATTCCGAAGAGCAAATTCTTTGGAACCAGTGAACCGTTTATTAGTAAACAGTACACTGACAAATTCTAGAGAGCAATTTAACTGAAAGGGTAGCACAAAAGTATAACATATAGTTTTAATTTTGGAAGATAACAGTGAACTACTTATTAGAATACAATAAATCGATAAATTCTAGAGAGCAAATTCTTTGAAAACTGGTGAACCATTTATTAGCAAACGGTAAACTGACAAATTCCAAAGAGCAATTTAACTGAAAGTGGTGAAATATTTAGCTAAAATAGGTAGCCAATAATTTCTTGCAGGTATCTAAAATTAAACGACAAACTGAGAACTCCAAATGGTGAACCGACTATTCAAAATCTACATAATGGTAACTTAGACAAAGTCAAAACAATGATCCGATAATAGTTAACGACAATCCAATTATGCTCAAAAAGTCAACAACAACTAGTTTTTTCTCCAACTATAAAAAGACTCAATCAAATTCAAATCATAATGGATTTTATAGTTATCATTGAGTTTGTTATTGTGCATTCAATCTTCTTGTGCTTAAAACTTGTTAGATCACACTTTCAGCTTTCATTTGTAAACATATACATTCTGTGAAGGAAAATTTATGTAATTTTTATTTTAACACCAAATTTTAAGAGTGTAGGAAATACTTAACTTAAGAGGTTTGGGATAACCTCTTGTTGTAAAGTTTATTGACACCTTGGAAGTCAATTATAAAGATTTTGAAACCTTACAGTGTAAGACTGGGTTAGTAGAATCCTCAAGTCCGATCAGTTTTGAGACGTAGACGTAGGCGAGTTTGCCAAACCACATGAAGTCTCATGTTCGATTCTATTTCCCTTCTCTCTTTACATTTTGATTGTTGTTATTTATTTGTTATTTGCTTAATTTTATCAAATATTTGCATTCGATTTTGATTTAATTATTCCATAATTTTTAAAAATCTAATTCACCTCCTCTTGGATTGCTTAGTTAATATTTCATTTGGTATCAAAGCAAGATTCTCTTGTTCAGACTTAACCATCTAGAGTAAAAGATCCATAGCAACCCAAAATGATTCTACCTTTAGGGAAGGTAAATCTAATACTAGACTACCATTCTTTGATGAGAATGATTATCCGTATTGAAAAACTAGAATGAAAATTTATTTAAAAGCTTTAGATAATAAAATATAGGAAATAGTTAGTGATTGTCTATTCATGCCAACTATTAAAAATGAAGAAGGTGTAGAAATTCCAAAACCTTCACGTGAATGGAGTGAGGTAGAAAAGAAGAAGGCCTCTTTAATTCCAAAGCCATGAATGTCTTGTTTTGTGCTTTAGATAAGAAAGAATTTCATAGAGTTTCAGAGATTTGGAAAGTTGAGGTAGTTTATAAAGGTAGAAATCAAGTTAAAGAGTCTAAAATCAGTAGATATACTAGGCAATACGAATTATTTCAAAATTGAAAAAAATAAGAGTGTGCATTATATATATATTAGATTTACGAATATAGTAAACACTTTAGGAGGAGCTCAAGGAAAAACTTTTTCAAATAGCAAAGAGGTGAAGAAAATCATTAGGTCTTTACCAAAAGAATAGACATAAGAAATCTGCCATTGAAGAAGTCAAGGATTTAAATACTTTAACTACTGATGATTTAATTAGCTCACTTATTTCTTATAAAGAAGATTTCGCAGGTGAAAAAGAAGAGGAGCATTGCCCTGAAAGTTTCAAGATTAGAAAGCGATGATGAAAGCGAATTCGAAGATGAAAATATGGTTATGATAGCCAGAAAATTCAGGAATTTTTTTACGAAATCTAGCGAGCAAAGAAAGTTCAAGAACTTCAAAAACCAAAAGCAAAAGAAAGAAGTGACTATACGCTTTGAATGCATTAAGCCTGGACACATAAAATTAGAATGTCCTCTCCTCAATAAGGCAAAAAAGAGCTATGGTGGCTACATGAGATGACAGAGATGAGGAGACCTCAGATGAGGAGAAATCATAAGAAGTGTCAAACCTGATACTTACGATAATAGAAGAAGAACTTGATGAGGTAAATGATCTCCCATCTTACTATGAATTGTTTGAAGCATTCCCTGAATTATATAATGATTAAAAGAAGATTAGAATGAAAAATGTTTCTCTTAGAAAGAAAAATATATAACTTTCGAATAAGAATGAATCTTTAAATGCAAAGTTTAAATGTCTAGAACTAGAGAATAAAAGGTTGCATGATGAGATTATATCTCACAAAGAAAGCATTGTATTTGAGCATGAAGATTACATATTGATGATTTGAAAAAGGAAAATGAAATGCTTAGGAAAAAGAGTAATGAGTTTAATGATATTGTCTTAAAATTTATAAATGGGTAAAATATTTTAGATAACGAGCGTGGCTATCAAAAATGTGTTTTTCATAAAGGAGTTAATGACTATAAGCCAAATTTAAAACAAAAATATTACAAGGATTACTTTGTGAATGCTACCTCTATTAATGATCAAATTGTATACCATTATTGTAATAGAAATAGTTATATGAGTTATAAATGCTTAGTTAAGAGAATTGCATATTATGGAATCAAAGTATTTGGGTTCCAAAAGGAACCATTACTAACACTTAAGGATCCAAAAAGCTTTGGGTACCTAAAATTTGAGATTTCTTCTACAGGGTTCGAAGAAGAATAAGAACAAATGGTACTTGGACAATAGATGTTCGAGACATATGACAAGCAATTACTCTTGGTTTTTGAATCTTACCAAGATCAAAAACAGTGGAGAAGTATCCTTTGGAGATAATTCAAAAGGAAAAATTATTGGTATTAGTAATGTCGGTAAAGATTCTTCTGCCTTTGTTAAAAATGTGTGTTTATTTAAAAAATTGAAATACAACCTGCTTAGTATTAGTCAATTGTATGATAAATGCTATTATTTTTGACAAAAAAAATGTGTTATTGAGAATAAATGTGACTACAAAGTTTTGTTTGTTAGAAAAAGATGTATTAATGTATACACCATAAATATAGATTGCGTACCAACTCAGAATAAATGTTTTTCTGCATTATATAATGATATTTGGTTATGACATTGAAGACTAGATCATGCAAGTATGGATTTGATTTCAAAGATTTTAAAAAATGATTTGATTAAAGGTCTTTTAAAAGTTTATTTTCAAAAAGATAGAATTTATAAAGCTCACCAATTTGAAAAGCAAATCAAAACTTCTTTCAAAAACAAAATTTATGTTTCCACTTCAAAACCACTTCAACTTCTTCACATAGATTTGTTTGGACCTTCTGTATATGTTAGTCTAAGTAGCAAGTACTATATACATTTGTAATTGTTGATGATTATTCTACATACAATGAGTATTGTTCTTAGCTAATAAGGACGATGCCTTTGATGCTTTTAAAATCTTTTGTAAAAAGTTTCAAAATAAAAAAAGACTATCCTATTTCTTGTATTAGGAGTGAACATGGTGGAGAATCTGAAAATCATGATTTCTAAAATTTTGGCAATAACTTTGGCATAGAACATCAATTTTCATCACTAAGGACCTCACAACAAAATAGAATTGTTGTGAGAAAGAATAGATCTATTCAACAAATGGTTAGGACCATGTTGAATAAAAATGTATTGCCAAAATACTTTTGGGCTACATGCTATATTTTGAGTCGTGTTTCGATTAGACCCTACCTCAATAAAACTTGCTATAAACTTTGGAAAAATAGAAAACCTAACATTGGTTATTTCAAAGTTTTTAGATGCAAATGTTTTATATTGAATACTAACGACAATCTTAGTAAATTTGGTCCAAAATCTGATGTTGGTATTTTTCTTGGATATTCAAATACAAGAAAGGCTTAAAGAGTGTATAATAAAAAAATTTTGTTGTTGAAGAATCTATGCATGTTACATTTAATGAGACTTACCCTTCCTCTACTAAAAATGTTGTTGTTAATGATGATGCAGATGAAGAGTCATAAAAAGAAGAGTCATCAAATGACAAACAATATAATGCACCATGTGAGAATCAAGAGGAGCAACAAAAAGGACAAGCTAATATGAAGCAAAATGAAGGTAATTCTAAATCACTCCCCAAGAAGTAAAGGTATGTTTCTTCTCACTTTAAAGAATTAATATGAAAAGATCTTTCACGAGTTGTAAATATAAGATCATTATTCAGAAATAATTGTGAGCATGCTGCATTCATATCTCAAATTAAATCAAAATCCTTTTCGAATACAGAACATGATGAATCTTAGATTATAGCAATACAAGAGGAGTTAAATCAATTTAGGAGAAACAAGGTGTGGAAATTAGTTCCTAAACCAGAACACATAGGTACTAAATGGTTATTTAGGAATAAGATGGATGAATTCGATGTGGTTGTAAGGAATAAAATTAGATTAGTAGCTTAAGGATATAACCAAGAAGAAAAAAATGATTTTGATGAAACTTTTGCACCTGTAGCTAGATTAGAATAAATTAGGATGTTTTTAGCATTTACATGTCATAAGGATTTTATTTGTATTAAATGGATGTTAAAAGGGCTTTTCTAAATGGATTATGGAAAAAGTTTATGTGAAATAACCCCTTGGTTTTGAAAATAAAAAATTTTCAAATCATATTTACAAGTTGCCTAAAGCTTTGTATGTTTAAAACAAGCACCTAGAGCATGGTATGAACGACTTAGTAAATTTCTTTTGGAAAATGGCTTTTCAATAGAAAAAAAATAGATACTAAACTCTTTATTAAACATAAGAATTAAGATATGCTTATTGTTTAAATTGTTGGTGATATTATCTTTGGTTCTACTAATGAGTTTTTGTATAATTGTATGAGCAAAGAATTTGAGATGAGCATAATGAGAGAATTAAAGTACTTCCTTGGACTACAAATAAAACAAAATAAAAAAGGAATCTTCATGTATTAAGCCACATATTTAAGAGATTTACTGAAAAGACTTGGATTTGAAGATGGAAAGGCTAAAAGCACTCCAATGAGCTCAATAATTACACTTAACAAAGATGAAAAAGGTAAAGAAGTCGATGTCAAAACATATCGAAGTATGATCGAATTCTTGCGTTATTTGACTGTCAGTAGGCCGAATATTATGTCTAGTGTCTGCATGTGTGCAAGATAGCATTTGTATGTCCCAAGGAATCTCATTTGCTTGCTGTTAAAAGAATTTTCAGTTATTTGAGTAGAACCATAGATCTTGGACTTTGGTATCCTATAGGAACAAATATAGATCTAACTTGTTATTCAGATGTGCCAGTTATAAACTTGACAGAAGAGTACTAGTGGAACACGTTACTTTCTAGGTCACTCAGTTACCTCTTCGCTTAGAGAAAAGTAAAACTCAGTTGCACTCTCAATCACTAAGGCTGAATATATTTTCGCCGATAGTTGTTGGGCACAAGCCCTTTGGATAAAAAAAAACTCTTAGAGATTATGGTATTAACCTTGATCATATACCTATCATGTATGACAATACTAGTGCTATAAACCTGCCAAAAAATCCCATTCAATACTCTAGAACCAACCACATTGAGATAAAACACCATTTCTTAAGAGATCTTGTTAAAAAATGGGACATTACATTAGAATTTATATCAATCTAAATACAACAACCACTTAAAGTAATTTATGAAAATTAGACATGAGCTTGGGATGATGAAGGATGCACATTAGCATAACTCTATATGATATTAAGACTATTTTGCTTTTCATGATGTGATTATTGGCTTAAGAATGTGTTATTGTTGGATTGGTTGCTATGTTTGAGTTGTATGTCTATATATGCATTCATGAATCATACATTAAAATGACTTTTAAGAAATTTCAGATAATAAAATAATCTTAAAATGAATCAATTGTTAGCCAAAGATCAAAATAGATGTGTGAAATTATTGTTAAAATAAATGGATAGCCATTTGTAAATAAACGGTTTACTGTTTAACAATAGAGACTTATTATATGAAAATTGCAAGTTATTAGTTAACCGATTGAGGATAACGGTTTACTTATTAAAAATAGAAAGGTTGTTTGAGTTAACGGTCAATTGATTGGTATAAGCAGTGAACCGACTTCATATTAAGTGGTTTCTAAAAATTAACAGTTAATCGACTACAGAAAATAGCTCACCATTTTTGTGCAATAAGTCATTGTTCTAGAGTTTCTTCTTCATTTTCCAGTTAGCCCTTCACTGTTATCTCTTTATCTTGCGGCAACCAAGCTTTCTCTCTTTAAAATCCTCCATTTTCTTGCATTCTTTTTGTAAAATTGAACCTCTATAATCATTGTAAACACTCTAGACTCCATATTTTGATCATCAAAACATGTTTTCTATCCAAAATTGAAAATATCCAAATTAAAATCCTCATTGACAATCGAATAGTCACCTTCAAATTTGGCCAGATTTTCATCAAGTTTTGATTGAATTGAACACCTACACCACTTCTTAATTTAATTGGTTTAAATTACTCCATTTCATCCCTTTTAAAAATTCCCATTATTGTATCCATTTCTATAGCACTGAGAATATGGGTTTAGAGATTTATACCTCTACGAAAAAGCTTGATTTCAATCACTTTCTCCACACTTATGCTGTTAAGAATATTTTTAGGTGTAGTGATCTTTCCGCTGATCTATGCCATCTTACATTTCATTCATAACTCTTGCCCCTATAATTTCGGTTACTTTATAGTATTCTTCAATATATAATCACTCTTAGAAAGGGTCATAGTGACGACTTTACATGGATGAATGTAGGATTACTAGATCAACTTCTTCAGAGGAGACCAGTTAACCTAGGTTATGTTATTCTTCGCCATATGTTGACTACTCCGGCGGTCAACAATAGGTCACTTCTATATGGCTGTATCATCACTAAGATTTTGAGACATTTTAGAGTTCTTTTGAGTGAGTCGGTCTATGTGGAGACCAAGAGAATATGAGAGAATGCCATAATGGGGATAGGTTTTCATAGGAGAAATAGTGAGTGGCTTAAGAAGACTACATCTAAGAACCGGGACACCCCTGTAGCCACAGAGGATGATCGAGTGCTTAATGATGTTTATCCTATTCACTGCTACATGATTTTAGATTAGGAGCTAGACTTCAAGAGCCATAACGAGCTACAACAACATAGGGCGAGGAGCTAAAGGAACAAGAGGGCCATGACATGGATATTGATGTGCCCTCAGTTCTTGAGGCGCCTTTAGTTCATGCGGATCTTGTTCGGTAATTGCTTGGTGAGGTTCGATTTCTCTCCGAGCAGCAATAGTAACTTCAGACTTAGTTTCCTGCTTTTCAACTTCAGCAACAGCACATACTGGATCAGCAGTAGTGCTTCTTTGATCAGCAGCAACAGCTTCTCGATGGTCAGTAGCATATTCTCATTGCCTTTCACATTCCACCTCCTAGCTCTCCACTTCAAGCCCTGTCGTAGTTTCTTTTTCATTTCTACCACATGTTACTATTTACTTTAGATGATGGTTTATATGATGATGATTTGAACTTTGGATGATAGTTTATGTTTACATGGTTGCTTTGTATGATAAATTGATAGTTAATTCTTGTTCTCGTAGTAGTTTTGCATTTTGGCTATGACAATTTAAGAACTCGGGTGTAAACCTGCTAACAATTGCTTTTGAGAATATGCTTGTTGATAGAGAGAGGTTTTGTCAACATTTCTACTTGGATGGCATGGATAACAATTTTTTTTTCTTTTTTACTCCTATGTCTTCTTTTTTATGATGAAGGGGAAGAAGAGTACTTGATTTTTGAATTGGAAATTGTTTAAACTTAGAACTTGATATATAAAGGGGGAGCTTGCATGTCAGGGGAGCGAATCTTGCAATTAATCTTTAGTACATGTAAGGGTTGTTATCATCAAAATTGGTTATCATTAAATCTTATGAAGTACTACATAAATTTTTACCCTCACTAATAACGGAGGGATATCTACTCCTCAAAAATTTCGTAAAGGAAAAGACTGCCTCTATCTAATTATACAATATAATTGAGGAAGGAATTACCTCACAATACTTTTGTAGGGATTTAAACTGCCATAAACAAGTTCAAGCGCTGAGATAATAAAACCTATAATAGAGTTCTTAGGGTTGATAATAGATGAAACAAGAATAGAGATACAACCTCATACTTCTAAAAAAACATATTTATTTCCAAATAAGTTACAATGTAGAGAACAGATTCAAATATTTTTAGAATGTCTTAATTATGCTAAAGGTTTCATAGAAAACTTAGAAAAAGAAAAGCACCATTACAAGGATTATTGAAAAAGAATAATACAAAGTCTTGGGAAGATCTCTATACCAAGATGGCAAAGAGATTAAAAGAAAAATATAAAAATCTACCAAGATTAGGATTTTTTACCCCTTCATGATAATTTAATTCTTGAAACTGATGCTCGGATAATTACTAAGATGCAGTACTAAAAACATGTCAAGAAAAGATTTATAGATATACAAGCAGAATTTTTGAACCTGCAAAAAAATATTACCCTAACAGGGAAAAAGAATCATTAGCTATTAAAACAGGAATAGCTAAATTTACTTTTTTTTTTATTACCAAAGAAATTTAAGATGAAATCTGATAATAATGAAGTCAAAGGATTTAAATTTAATAAATTGCCTAATTTTCCTTAATATAAGAGATTCTTTACAAAATATGATTTTGAGATTGAATATATTAAAGGATCTAACAATTGTATTACAAATTTTCTTAGTTGAGAATATAATAGAGAATAGTCTTTTTGAAATAATAAACAATATAATAATGTGCTCTAAAGGTCAAGAATTGCTTGCTAAAGGCAATGAAATAACTTATGATGGGCTTGCCATGATTAATGACGCCAAGAAGAATTGAGTAAACTATCTTCGAACAAAAGTTTGCAAAGTCATCCAAAAGTTCAAGCTTCAGAATAATACATTAGTAGTATGCTAAAAATGATCCATTTCAAGGACAAAAATGAATTTGTCCATTCAAAGACCACAATCTAGAGAAGTTTTTTTTACAATTAATGATCTCAACAATCAATACACGAAGGAAGAAGGATCCCAAAGTTCTTCATTTAACCTAAGACCTCAATATAACAAAAGCAAACAATCTATTTTAATTATTAAAATTCCATTAGAAGGTGACTATGCTTTTGAGTATAAAAAAAATGGTAGATTAGCCTACGGGATTGTCCTATCCAAGTTATAATACTAGATCGTTCAGGGTTATACCTAAGAATTAACTTCGTTCCAGGAGCTGATCCAGAAATAATAAAAGACATGTTTGAACATGCTTTTATTAACTTTATTTATGTCAATGAAAATTGTAGGAAGTTAGATTTGGTTCCAGAAATAATAAAAGACATGTTTCAACCTCAAACAAGCAACCAAGACAAAAGAAATATTTTTTGTCAAATTCTTTACTGCTTGCTCTGAGTACTGAAATAATAAATGGTAGGTGAGGTGACATATGATACAAGTTTGAATTAGCAATTGTTGGAGGTTTTCTAATTCTATTGGTGTCAATGTGCAAGTGTACACAATAAGTAACATAATAATAAGTATTCAAGATCGTCTCCACAAGGGTTTTTGTTATAGGAATTGCTACAACAATTTTATCAGTGCAATTTTTATTCTAAATTAGAATCAAAATAAATTATTAAATTAATGAACTAATTAAGATAAAAATGCAATAAAGTAAATTATCACAAAAAATATAAGGATGTAACCAAGATGAATGAAGTAGTTGAGTAATTAAAGTTACAAAATGGTTTTGACTATTTTTCTAATATTTGATTTGGTTCCTAAAACATCTGTTACAGCATTAGGCAAAATCCTTATGTATTCTCAGCTGTTGCATGTTGGATGTCTTATATCTAAATGCAACTTAACATTGACCAATTGTTATGCTAACATTAGATATAGCATTACACATTTTAGATTCTAATTACCCTACAAGGCGAATCCCTATATCTAGTTTATCATTAATTTTAAATTAAGCATGATCCTTTTCGAATCAAGTTAAACCCAAATTAGGAAACCCAACCTAAAACCAAGTATAGTTCTGATATCTTCCACTAAGACAGACCTTTTTTTTTGCTCTATCTTAGCTAGTATCACTAAATTGTTGGTCAGCCAAAATAGTGAATTGAAATAAGTATTATCAAAACAATGTGCTATAGCAAACATACAGCAACACAGAATATCAGTCAATTAACCATCAAGTTTATTCATCACTCAACCACGAGTAAATTTAGTTCGTAATCTGCGATAAAACAAGAATCAAAATAGTTTCAGCCATCAAACAATCCATTATAATAAGATAAAAGCAAGAGAACGAGAAATAAGAGTTAAGATCCGCTTGATGTTCTTCTAGAAACCTTTGTTGCCATCCTTAATTCTCTCTCTTGATCTTTGTTTTATCTTGTTGTTTTGTTCCTCTATTTTTTTTTCTCTAATGATGGCTACTCTTTTTTCTTTGCGTGTGTGCGTGTTGTTAGCCTAAAGGGCTACAGATAATGTAATTTTGATGATAACAAACATGTGTCTTTAGTAATAATAATAAATATTGTATTTCACATTTTCACTAGTTTTTGAAGGATAATATTTATGCAAGTGAATCAAGTGAAATCAAGTTCAAGACACTCCACGGACAACGGCGAAATCAAGAATGAAGTTTAGAGCTCAACGGATGAATTATTGCTATAAATTCTTGTAAAGCCGGTATGATTCAATTAATGCATGATTTAGCATTTGTGAAGCTCAAAAGATTAATTCAATAATTATTTTTCATAAACTAAAAGGTTTTATATTTATAAGATAAAGTATTTTGTGGATTTGAGTAATTTGGACTTAAATGAAAAGTTTTGCAATCTTTGAGTTTGATAAATATTATTTTGAATTTCGGATTTGGACTTATTTGCAAAGTTTTGAAACGTTTTGGGCCATACTATAATTTATGAAAGTTTGAGGACCCGAATGAAATTCAATCACATGAAATCCAAAATTGGACAGAGAGGAAGCGGCTAACCGCCTGAGGCTAGCGGCTAGCCGCCTGAGGAAAATCTTATATTTTCAAATTTTGGACTAAAGTGAAAGCTTTTGAAAACTTTGAAAATTATGGGTATTATGTTAAATTTTGAAAAAAAGACTTATTTGTAAAGTTTTATGACGTTTAGGGCCATAGTATAATTATAGAAAGTTTTGGGCTAAAGTGTAATTTTGGTGAACAGTGTTACTGTAGCAAAATTCAAAAATAACGGTAATATCACTGTTACAAGCGGCTAGCCGGATAAATCAAGCGGCTAACCGCTTGGTTGCTGGAATTTGTCTATAACGGCTAGTTTTCGGGATCTAACTATAAAAACTCAATCCCAACTTCATTTTAAGAACTAATCCAAGCATAAACAAGATCATATAACATATATTGAGCTTCCATTTCGCAAATCATCATTTATTGAATCATTATTGAGCTATATTTTGTTATTCACTCTTAAAGAGAGTTTTATTATTGTGATTTTCTTTACTCATCAAATTGTGAGTGTATAAGTGTGGGAAACACTTGGGGTAAAGAGATTGGGGAGATAATCTCTTGTTGTAAAGGTCCATTGACACCTTGGAAGTCAATTGTAAACATTTGAAGCCTTGGGAGGCTTGGATAGTGAAATCCTCAAGCCGGGTGAGCTTGGAGGCGTGGACGTAGGCGGGGATAGCCGAACCACGTAAAAATTCATGTGTTTGCTTTCTCTTCCCTTACTCTTTTAATATTGTGCTTGATTGAATTTATTGTTTTTGATTTGATTAAGGCAATAGATTAAATTGTTGTGCGAATTGTATTGCATATTTTTAAAATCCCAATTCACCCCCCCTCTTGGGTTGCATAACTTGTATTTCACGTGTGTGCTCCTTTTATAGCCTAGAATTAGGGCAACCAGAAGCCTAGGGTGTGCATCTTCCAGTTTAGGAAACTCCATATCGCAATCTTGTAAGTATTTCATGCGAAATCTTCTCTGTCGTTGCTCCAGGATTGCTACAGCAATGATGCTACAGCAACAGTGCTACATTAATGGCTTTAGCACCTACACTGTTCCAGACTTGTTTCAATTCTTTTATAACTATATTTTTTTCTTATTTTTCCAAGCTTATTGCAGTAGCATTCTTCTCTTGAAATTTGAACTTCCAGTCACCTATAATTATGTTACGATCTAAGCACAAAAATTATAAAAAGCTTTGAGTACCCTCGGATCTAAAGGGACTTGAACATTTCTTACCAGTACTATACGTTGGTCCTGCCGCAACATGTTGGATTAAAATTCCTTAACGATTGGGAGCACAAGGTCCCATGGGTGAGTGCAAAAATCTAGCCATTCTCTCTTTGCTGCAGCTGCAGCTGCATAGATTGTGTTGATTGTTGCTGATGGCTGTTGAGGGAATTAAAAACATTTTTCCTCTAAAATCTTCCTGGCCTTTATAAATTCTTCAAATTTATCCTCGGCTTTGTAACTATAGAAGCGTGAAGGCTCCTTAGTCGAGTAGCTGTCTTCTTGTACCTCGTCATTGCTAGAGCAACAAAACTGAGTTGTTGGGTACCTAAAAAAGAAAAAAATCGTGAAAAGGAGTCTAAAGTATGTGGAGAACTGTGAACTAGAAGATAAAATTTGGATGAGAATAAAAAGAAGCGTAGTAAAACCCTAATTTATAGGTGACGGTAGAGTAGAAAAAAATAATTAATGGGGTAAATTTGGAAATTGTATTTAGAATTTAAAACAAATCTACATTTAAAAGGAAAGGATATCGGGTTCGGGAATTTAGGGTTATTTAATCCATCCTCATCTTTTATCTTGATTTGTTAAGCCTGTTGTCAAAACTTTACTACTAACGGTTAAAAAGGACTTTCCATATATTAGTGTTACTATAACCGTAAGAATCATTACTGCAACAAATAATCTGGTACTGCAGCAACTGCGATAAAGTCCCCTATTTGATGAGAACCATTGTTTAATTGTCATATGAAGTGTAATGCTGTAACAACTTGTGTCAGTGTTATATCCAAATTTTTTTAATTATTATTTATACATGTTGTAATAAAATAACAGACAGAAAAAAATTAGATAAAAACTTCAAAATGTCAACAACCATAAAGAAAAACATGAAAAATAAATTTAATGTTAAAGGAAAAATTGAAATAACTCCTTTAATCATTAGGTTGCCTCCCAATTAGCCCTTAATTTAAGGTCTTTCAGCCTGACCCCCCGTTAATTGCTCAAATTGGGTCTGTGAGGTACTAATCCTCCCTTGAATAGTCCCAATCATCATTAATATAATGTTTCACCCGCTACCCATTTACCATAAATTCTTTACCAGTTTTCTCATCTTGGAGGTGCACAACACTATGAAGATGGATTTCGGTAAGTCCAAAAGGTCTTGACCATCTAGACTTTAACTTTCCTAAAAAAGTTTTAATCTAGAGTTATAGAGAAAAACTTGTTGACCTGGAATTAAATCCCTTTGCTGGATGCGTTTTATCATGCCATTGTTTTGTTTTTGTAAATCCTTACATTTTCATAAGAGAACAATCTTAACTCTTCAAGCTCACAAAGTTGAAACTTCTTATGCTCTGCTACAGCATGCATGCCCATGTTAAGTTATTTTAGCGCTCAATATGCTTTATACTCTAGCTCCTGTGGCAAATGGCAGGCTTTGCCATATATAATTCTATATGAAGATATGCGAAGTGGTGTTTTGTAAGTTGTGCGATACACCCATATGGAATCACGTAGTCTAAGAGACTAATCTTTTCTAGTAAGGCTCACTACTTTTTCTAAAATCCTTTTTATTTCCCTGTTGGACACTTCTGCCTGATCATTAGACTGAGGGTGATATGTCGTAGCAACCTTGTGCTTAATTTTATATTTAGTCAATGTTGTAGCAAATATTCAGTTGCAAAAATGAGTGCTTTCATCACTGATAATGGCTCTAGGAGTCCCAAATCTTGTGAAAATGTTCTTCTGAAAGAATCTCACCACATCTTTAGCATCATTAGTTGGTAGTGCTACAGCTTCCACCTATTTGGATACATAGTCTATAACAAGTAAAATGTATAAACCCCCAAAAAAGGGTGGGAATGGACCCATGAAATCCATCCCGTGGACATCAAAGAGCTTAACTTCCAAAATGTTGGTTAATGGCATTTCATGCTTTTGAGAGATGTTCCCTGTTATTTAGCACCTATCACAACATTTAAAAAGCTCATAAGCAACTTTAAAAATAGAGGACCAGTAATAACCTGATTGTAGAACTTTGGTTGTTGTTATGTGGCCTCCAAAATGTCTTTCATATGCTGCAGCATGACATGATTGCAGTATGTTTGAAATTTCTTCATTAGATACACATCTTCTGATCACATGGTCGAAACATATCTTATACAAATAAGGTTCATCCCACTAATAACTTGTAACATCATGAAGAAATCTCTTCTTTTGCTGGAAACTCAGATCAGGTGGTAACAATCCACTCACCAAGTAATTAGCAAAATCTCATACCATGGAAGCCTAGATTGCTGCAGCATATGTGCATGTTGTAGCATTAACAGTTGCTTATCAAGAAATGTCTATGTGATCTCTTGCTTGATTAGAGTACTTTCATTTGCTTTCAGCCTTAAATGATGATCTACTACTTGGTTTTCAATCCATATTCCATCTTTAATCTCCAAGTCAAATTCTTATAGGAAAAAAATCCACCTTATCAACCTTGGTTTGGAATCTTTTTTGGAATCAAATACTTTATGGCTGAGTGATCTGTGTAAACAGTCACTTTAGTACCAACCAAATAGGCTCTAAATTTGTCAAATGCAAAGACAACTGCTAGTAACTCTTTTTCAGTGGTAGTGTAATTGATCTGAGTATCAGCTAGAGTTTTGTTAGCATAATAAATAGAGTGAAAAATTTTGTTCTTCCTTTGCCGTAACACTGCTCCAGTGGTCGCTGGCATCATACATCAACTCAAAAGGTAAGCTTTAATCTGGTGCTATAACAAGAGTTTTTTTTAATTCCATAAAAGCCTATAAATGGTGCTCATCAAAATAGAAAGGTCGTCATGCTCCAGCAGCTGGCATAAGGGTTTTGATATTTTGGAAAAATCCTTAATGAATCTTCTATAAAATCCTGCATGTCCCAAAAAACTCCTAATGCCTTTAACTAAAGTAGGCAGTAGGAGTTTATCAATCACCTCTAATTTGGCTTTATCAACTTTTATTTCTTTTTTAGAGACTTTATGGCCTAGGATTATCCCTTCTTGTACTATAAAATGATATTTTTCCTAATTCAGCACTGAATTTGTCTCCTCACATCTTTTAAGAACATTTTTTAGATTATGCAAACAATTATCATAGGTCTTTTAAAAAACTGAGAAGTCGTCCATAAATACCTCAAGCGTTTGCTCTACCATATCTGAAAAAATAAACATCATACAACTCTGGAATATTGTTGAAGCATTGCACAAACCGAAGGGCATCCTTTTGAAAGCAAAAGTTCCGTAAAGACAAGTGACTGTTGTCCTCTCCAAATATACTTGTGCTATAGCAATCTGGTTGCAGCCAAAATACTCATCCAAGAAACAATAATACTCTTTTCCAACAAGTTTGTCCAACATCTGATCTATGAAAGGCAACGGTAGTTGATCATTCCTTGTGGCTTTGTTTAGCTTCTTATATTCCATGCAAACTCTTTATCCAGTCATTGTTCTTACAGGAATAAGCTCATTCTTCTCATTTGCTGCAACAGTCACTCTCCATTTCTTTGGAACACATTGTACTAGACTCACTCAAGACCTAATAGATATTAGGTAGATGATTCTAGCACAAGTCATTTGATAATCTCTTTCTTCACAATTTCCTTCATGATGGGATTTAATCTTCTTTGCTGCTCTACCGAGTTGCTGTAACAATCTTAAAGTAAGATCTTGTACATACATATGAAGGGGTTGATTCCTTTGATATCTGTCATGGTCTATCAAATGACCTTCTTGTATCTCTTAACATTTCCACCAAGCTCTTCTCTTGATCTGAATTCAAAGAATATAAAATGATTACAGGTAGTGTGTTATTGTCACCAAGATAAACATATTTTAGATGTGAAGGTAGAAGTTTTAATTCTAAAACAAAAGGTAATTCAATATATGGTAAATCAGGTTTTACTTCCCCATTTGAAAGATCTAGAGACTCAAAATGTCTGTCAGTCCTCACAGGTCGATTCTCTCTTAACCATGCTATATGTACTGTTGCAGCATCTTTATCTTCAAGTTCTTCAAATGTGGTAGCCTTGATTTCTTTATTGTTGTAGTAGTTATTTAAGATGTCTGTGATAACAAGCTCCACAGCACCGACCAAATGGCAATATTCAACTTTATCAGGACTTTTTATTGCTTTCAGTACATTAAAGGTAACTTGCTGATCATTAACCTTCATGGTCAACTCTCATACTTGAACATCAATTAAAGACTTTCCTGTGGCTAAAAAGGGTCTGCCTAGAATAATTGGCAATTCTTTAACTGCCTCAAAGTCCAACACTATGAAATCCACTAGAAAAATGAATTTATCCACTTTAATCAGTATATCGTCAATCTTGCCTTCAGGATAAGCATGAGATCTGCAGTAAGTTACATTGCCACTATTGTTGGTCTGACTTCTCCAACTCCCAATTGCTTGAATACTGATAATGGCTTAAGATTGGTGCTTGCTCCCAAATCACAAAGTGCCTTACCATTGTATTTAGTTCTTATGGAACAATGAATTGTGAAATTTCCTGGATCCTTCAACTTTTGAGGTATTTTTCATTGAAGCATATGGCTACATTCTTATGTTAGAGCAACTGTTTCGAATTCTCATAGCCTCATTTTCCTTGCCAATATATTTTTCAAAAACTTCACATACTTTGGCATTTATTCCTATGCTTCTACAAAAGGAATGTTAATATGTAGTTGTTTCAATGCTTCCAAAAATTTACTAAACTGCTTGTCTTGCTTTTGCTTCTGAAATCTTTGTGGGAAGGGTGGTGGATGTCTAAACTGTTGTGCTGCACTAGATTGTACATACTGCCTTTCTCTTGCTCTATTTTGGTCTGTTATTGGTGCTGCAGTTTCTTCCTCAATAGGCACTGAATCATGTTTTTCTGCAGTTGTTGTAGCTTGACTACTTTATTTTTCACAATATACTCCTTAATCAAAGTTTCAAGGAACTAAATTGATCATTATTGGTGTTTCTTTGCCTTTAAAATTGCTGGTGAAACCCAGGTGGCTGAGCAGGTCTGTTCTGTCCACCAGGTGCTACAGCATGTTGATTTTGATTGCTCCATGAAAAGTTGAGTGCTGTCTCCATCCAGGGTTATAGGTGTTTGAATATAGATTGCTTTGATACATATAATTGAATGAAGCTGGATTCCCAGGACAATTATCATATAGATGTCCCTCTCCACGATAAACACAAGAGACTTCAGCAACTTGGTTAACAATTGTTAGAGCAGTGGTCGTTACTTTTACCATATTTTTCAATAAGGTTACTTGGGCTGATAATACTGTCAGTGCATCCACATTGTGTACTCCTGCTGCTCTTCTTGCTACGGCTTGTTTAGTTGATGGCCACTGGTAGTTATTGTTGGTTATCCTTTCTAAAATTTTACAAGCCTCATTATATGACTTAGACAACAGGACCCTTAGTGCTTAAGTTTAACCCATTGTAGAAAGTTTCAAATTAAATGCACCAAAGAATTCTATGATGAGGCCATCTCCTGAGTAACTCCTTGAATCTTTCCCATACATCATACAAGCTTTCATCTTTAAGTTGATGGAAAGATTTGATCTCATTTCTCAACTTTACATTCATTATCAGCGAGAAATATTTCATTAAAATTTTGTCAGTCAAATCATTTCATATGGTGATGGAGTCTGGTGGCAAAGATTTTAACTATGCCCTTGCTCGATCTCTTAAAGAATACAGGAAAAGTCGAGTCTCAATGCATCTTGTGATGCTCTAGCAATTTTGAAAGCATTACTCACCTCCAAGAATATTTTAAGGTGAAAATGAGGATCTTTTGATATCAACCCATTGAATTGCCCTACTGTTTGTACCATCTGAAACATCACTGGTTTGAGCTCAAAATTGGCAACATGCACTTCAAGTCTAACTATTCCATGATGTATAACTTGAAAGGCCAACACGGCATAGTCTCTAATGGCTCTGTCTCTATCTTCTGCCATGTAGATAATATTGTCGTTCCCTGGTTGTCCTTGAATAATCTACTCATTCTAACCTTCTGGCCATTAACTGGTTGTATTTCTCCGTGAGGATTCAAGTTCCCTATATCTTGCAAATCGTCCATTACTACAACAGCTTTTGAATTCCTATTCTCTTTCCTCAATTTCCTTGCAGTTCTTTCAATCTCTGGATTAAATTGAAATTCAACAGGTTTGTATTTACGCATGCAAGGGTTGCTAGAGCACTACTACAACACAATAAACAAAAAGAAAATTAAAATCTTGCACCAACTAATATTGATTCCACAAAACATAGTAAGCACCGATCCCCAGCAACGGCGCCAAAAACTTATTGTAGGTTTTCTAATGCTATTGGTGTCAATGTACAAGTATACACAACAAGTAATATAATGATAAGTATTCAAGATCATCTCCACAAGAATTGTTGTTATAGGAATTGCTACAACAATTTTATCAGGGTAATTCTTATTCTAAATTAGAATTAAAACAAATTATTAAACTAATTAAGATAAAAATACAATAAGAAAAACGCAAAAAAGTAAATTATCACAGCAAATATAAAGATGTAACCAAGGGGAATGGAGTAGTTGAGTGATTAAGCTCACTTAATGGTTTTGACTAATTTTCTAATGTTTGGTTCGGTTATTTGACAAAGATTGGCTACTGAGATCGGGTAGAATCCTTATGTATCATCAGCTGTCACATGTTGAATGTCTTATACGTAAATGCAACTTAATAGTGACCAATTGTTATGCTAATATCATATATAACATTACACGTTTTAGATTCTAATTACCGTACAAGGCGAATCCCTATATCTAGTTCATCACTAATTTTAAATCAAGTTAAACCCTATATCGAATCAAGCTAAACCCAACTCGGTAAACCTAATCTAAAACCAAGTATTGTTATGATATTTTGCACTAAGACATGCCTTTTTGAGGCTCTATCTTAACTTGTATCACTAAATGGATGGTCAGCCAAAATAGTGAATTGAAATAAGTATTATCAAAATAACGTGTTATAGCAAACATGCAGCAACACAGAATATCAATCAATTAACCATCAAGTTTGTTCATCACTCAACCATGAGTAAACTCAGTTCATAATTTGCGATAAAACAAGAATCAAAATAGTTTTAGCCATCAAACAATCCATCATAACAAGATAAAAGTAAGAGAACAAAAAATAAGAGTTGAGATATGCTTGATGTTCTTCTAGAATCCTTTATTGTCGCCCCTCGATCTCTCTCTTGATCTTTGTTTTCTCTCATTTTATTTCTCTATTCTTTTTCTCTAATATTGGTTTCTCCTTTTTCTTTACTTTAGGCCATGGGGAATAGTTGAAGGAGTGATCTTGCATGATGTGTGGAGATATAACAGTTCTGAGCATGGGCTAATCTATGGGTTCATGGAACTAGCGAACTTATTCTAGAATTTTAAGGAATAGTAATCTGGTTAGTACTCTAAATTATCTTATTATATTTTGATTATTTTTTAGATCTTATAAGATATAAAGTGATAATAGTAACTCAATTTTCATAAAACATGGAAAGATCAGTCACCAAATTTCTAGATGCCATAGATAATCTAGACTTTAGTAAGGAATATCAAGTTAATTATACAATGAAAATTGTTAAAACATGATTAATTGTGGGAAATTTAGACAAATAACCATAAAATTTTATTTTTTTTTCCATTTTAACCTCACAAACTAATTTCTATCAACATTAGCCAAAAAATAAGTTTTCAGAACAAATGCCCTTCTCACATCTGTCCCCCACCAATCTCTCTTTCACGTCATCCTTCCCAAAGCTAAGAAACACCCATAGTCGGCGGCAACTTCAGCCCTCATCGGTGGCTGCTCCACCCATCATCGGCATCAGATCTATTTTCTACGGCCTTCAACAAAACCTAGGTTAGTCATTTTATTTATTTTTCATTAATTTAAAATGAAATTTTAGAATAATAGCGGTTGTAGTTTGAGAATAATGGTGGTGGTGGTGGTGATTTGTAGTGGTGGTTGTTGTTTTAGGAGTGTATTATTTTGGGCGTGATTTGTGGTTGTGTTGTTTTGGGGAAAATGGTGCCTGCTCAGCGAAGGAGCTCGCGCGCGCAATTTGGCCAGTTATTGGGCGCAGAGCGCGCACTTGTCACACCAAATTACAGTGGCTTTTTTTTGCTATAAAGTCAATTTCATTTTTTTTTTGTTGTAAATGCAATGTAAGAATGTTATAAATATTGCAGATACATGGCGAAATCAGAACTATCAAAAAACGAACTAGGCAGGATGTATTTTGCTTATGCCGATCACTTTCAGGGTCGATTTTCGAGCATATATAACTTATCTTCAGTCGTAAAAGCCATCGAGCGAAAATTAACAAAGCGGTAGTTGCATCTGTTCAAGAAGGACATATTTGGGCATTTCTTGGAGTGTCGAAGCTATCCATTTAGTGGTATAATTTTGCACAATGTTTTGCTTAGGTAAGTGGCCCATGAAGAAGACAGCCTGGAGGATCAGTTATGGTTTTAAATTGGTAAGCATTTGATACGCTTGTCAATTGTAGAATGGTGCCTAGTTACTAAATTTCCTATGGTGTAGATACTGCACTAAAAAATAAGAAAATGGTGCATAGGCTACTGAATACGTATTTTGATGGTTTGCATTGCAGCATCAATCTTAAGCAATTCGATGCATTATTTGAGAAGTTGAAATTTGAGGCAATGAACGACATTGACGCACTAAAGATTGTGCTCTTTTATTTTGCGGACAGAGTTTTAAATGGAAGAAAAAGTCACTGTCAAATCAATTTCTCATGGCTTAAGGAAGTAGATGATATAGAGTACTTCTAAAATCGTCCATGGGGTCGTTTGTCGTGGGAAACGATACACGAGAGTCTTGACAATACACTGTACAAAAAAGACGAGAAATTTATGACGACTCGGTTGGAAAACCCAGATTATAAAATTGAATAGTACAATATTTACGGCTTTACATCCGGGGTTCAGGTGTGTTGTTTTTTGTTTATTAATAAGTTTTGTAATATTAAATATTTGATTGTTTTAATAGCTTTTTCACTTTGGTTGTTATAGGCTTGGATTTACGAAGCAATTGGAGGTTTTCCGTCAGCATGGGTCATGAAAATGAAGAAGAAGATTCCTCTCATCCTACAATGTAAGCCCATGACATCTTCAAAAAATCAACTTTGCTGAGGTTTATTCGTTATTCAATTACGAATCTCATCTTGTAAGTAATATGTATTGGTTCTTTTTTTAACATTACTAAATTCAAGTTCTGTATATTTACTTATAATTTTGGGCTGAATTCATGGCAGGGGGACGTTTAATAAACCCTTGAGCCGAATGCAAAGGAGAGTAGCAAAAAATATTGGCTCACTGTGAAGGATTACATGCCACGCATTCCAAGCTGGGTTCATAAGGTCGATATCCTATAAATACTATTATTTATTTAATCAAAATTTTTTACTTTCATTTCCTTATTTTAAATGCTACTTTATACAGCACCAACCCTCAATCAACGCGTCGCCGTCCGTTACAAGACAATCAGATTAGCATGATGACATACCAAGCCCAACACCAGAGTAGCGTCATGAGACTTCTGAGGATAAGGTGCCTGTAGATGACCACCTGGAGCAGACAGACAACTCGATGACGCACATGATTCCGAGGTTATAAATAATTACTTTTCTTCATATATAAATCATTATTTTTTACAGTTATTATAAAGTTTTACTTCATTTTTTTCTTGTAATAGACGAGGACAAAGCAGTTTAATGATTATGTGAGACGACGGTTGGAGAAGATTGATTGTAACATTTATGAAATGAAGTCACACTTGAAAGATTTTAAAGAAACATACTAGGATTTATCGATTCAATGTCTAAACATCCAAACAAGGATTCTCCGATTGGACGCTCGTATGTGGTGATCAAATTTAAATTTATCAATTGTCTTCGTTTAGCCTTTAATTTTATAGTTGTTTAATATGTTCATCTTGCCGAATAGACAGGCCCCGGATGACTATGGAGTGTATACTGATGTGGGCAATGGAAATTTTTCTACTCGCACGTCATTTTATAGTTTCTACGGGGATGTTAGTGGAGAGAGCGTGCTGGTCTTCACTGAGGCGCCTTCAGGGATTAGTAAGTTAGGCCGACTGTACAAACCGTCGTATATTTTTTATAGTCCTTACATGATTCTTTCATTCAGGCAAGGAAAGAACATCTAGTGTTTACCTCCACTGCAAATCATGGCCCATGCGATTGACATGAGTACGAGTGTGGATATAAATCCGCTTAGAGGATTGGAGGATTCTAGTCTGTATACTGAGTTTGACCGATGGTTCGCTGGCTATATGATAGTGGATCGAAGAGTCCAACACCTGTAGTCATTCTTTGAAGTAATTTTAGGTTTAGCTTCGATGGGATGACTAGGTGATGAGGTAATTATATTTTCGAATTTCATTGAGTGTAGTGGATTTGTGAATAATTTTTTCCTTTTAAATTGACATGTTTCTATTCCTCTACAACATATTCACTAGTATTTTTGCTTGATTAGCGAGAAACAACGGCTGTATCTGAATGCGTTAGTTCAACGTGTCACACATACTGACACATTTTTTTGGTTTATGTGCCGAGATAACTTATAATTACTCTTTCTATTTATTTATTATCGCCTTGAAGTTTTGTTAATTTATGCATTTCTTGGTTATTTATATTCTAGGTGTTCTTGAATCAGTTATGGAACAACGGGGATTGTGCAGTCGATTCATTAGTATATAACAACAGCTTAAATAGCCATATTAGTGTGCGACGGCACATCATGTCCAAACCAATGACGGATGTCGATAAGGTATGTATTTTATTGCATTTTACAGCCATAATCAATTTCATATATAACAAACATGATTAATTATCGATAATTTTTTATATACAGTTACTCATCCCTATTAACCTGGGCGGCACACATTGGGTACTAGCTCGAGTAGACTTTCGCAAGAACAAAGTCTGGATTTATGACTCATTACTGACATTTCGTGACAACAAAAATTACAAGTTAAAATTCAAGCCGCTTGAAGTTATCTTCCCTCGATTGTTGGAATATGTTGGTTTCTACAACATACAACCTGAGTTGCGGAGTGGCAACCCTTGGAAAGTTGTCACAATTAAGAGTGTGCCATAACAAGAGCCCGGAATTAGCAATTACAGTGTTTTTTTGTTGATGTTTACGATGTATTTAATGTTCGGGCTTAAATTAGAGTTTAACAGTAGTCATGGGGAGTACTTTAGAAAGAAGATTACAGTTGACATATTTAATGACGATATTGCATTGTAAGTCATTGTAGTAATTCGACTGTTGAAACATGGATTTGGTTTCTAATTTACGCACTTAAGTTTATATAATTTTAATGCTCACTTTTTAATATAAAAAATAAAATAAAATTTCATGACATATAAGTGTACAATACACAATAAACAACAACTGTTTTAACCAAGGAATCGTTGAAATAATACAACTAACTTCGACTCGACGCAATAGGATTCTTACATCACTTACGGTTATGTCACGGCTCATTACACCGCCTTCATCTGACAGTCCCTCGGTTAACGTCCTAGCCATTCGAAAATATTCTGAGCTCTTTACGATGACCAGGTGGTGGTGCCTCAATTGGTGGATATACATGCATCTCTTGAATTTCACCTAGAACTTCCCAATCATCCACGTCACCAACCGGCTCCACTGGTTGTGCATAAGCCATCGCCAATGATTCTGTGGTGTAAAAGTCGAAACAAAGGTTAATGAAATTCACTCGGACAGTTAGACACATCGCAATTGCATGAGCACATACAAGTTGATCAAGTTGAAATACTCTGCAGGATCAAGTTTTCTTTTGCAGGTCAACTAAACCTTCCTTAATCCCACCACCCACAACTTGAAATCGATACGGAGACACTGGCCGAACGATCATTCTTTTAGCTATAGTTTTTTTCTCAGTGACTATTTCATCCGCCCATATTGTTAGCTGAGTACTCATTGACTCAGCCACAATTTTTCTATCATAAAACCATTACTGCAATGTTTTCCAAAAATAATCAACAATATGACTAACAGGAAATTTTTGCGGTTCCCTCATGAAAGAATTAACGCTCTCCGCGATGTTGGTGGTAAGTATGCTGTACCTCCTACCTTCAAATTGAGACCTTGCCCAATTACACGTACCCACATTATTTTCTAAGTAATCAGCCGCACCCAAGTGGATCATCCACAGCCCTTCGAATTGTCTTTTAAATTCCTCGTCTCCATATGTTTTTGCTGCATTAATAAAGGCAGGCTCAAATTCATCCCAAAAAGCTTTTGACATCCTAATGTTACCTTTTACATGGTAAAAACAAATGTCATGAGTTGCATTGTGAAATACTTTCAGAACGGCTCTCCTTATGGCAGTGCATCGATCAGAGATAATTACCAACTCCGGCCTATCGCCAATCACTCCGTGTAACTTCATTATAAACCATTTCCAAGCATCATTATTTTCTGAATCCATGACCCCAATGGCTAACGGATACAATTGATTGTTACCATCCAAACATGTTGCTACGAACATGCTTCCATAATATAACCTCTTTAGATAAGTATCATCTACAGCAATGACAGGCCGAATGTACTGCATAAAACTCTTGATGAAAGATCCAAGTGCTACAAAGTAGTACAAGAAATTACCATCTCTATCCCGCTCGAGGTGAGTGACTGTCCCTCATTCGCTTTAGTCAGTACGTGAGAGTATTGAACGAGCAAGTTGTATGACTCTGTAGGATTGCCTTGAACTATTTCAACACCAATTTCTCTAGCCCGATATGCCTGCTGGTATGTTAACTGAACAACGTATTCCTGCTGCATATATGTTCTTATATCATTCGGAGTATAAATCCTCTTTTCTTGAATATATTTATCTGCGATAATATGACCGACAACTCGACTCCTTACTTGATGACGACCAGAAACCAATACCTCATTATGACGAGTGTGTACATTATCAATTCTCCTCACCACCCAAGGAACATTTTGCTCATTTGAACTTCTAATTACTCGAATACGCCATTTACATGATTTCGAACAACAGTGAGCCTCGAAATATGTCGTTGTAGACCGTGCAATCTTGAAATCAAACTTATCCCTAAAGACAACCTTGTGCAGTTGTAATATTAACTCATTCTTCTCACTAAAAAGTTTACCCACACTGATATCATCTGCGTCACAACTGCTAAGAAAGCTTGGGGCAACTATGTTCGAAGGCAAAATTGGAGCAACCATGTTCTAAGGCAAAATTAGAGCAAGACTTGTGAGGGCGTCAATCGTTCTTCTCGATCAAACCATTGGAGGAATAGATCTATTGTCTCTGTTATTCATAAGAATATCGTCTTCACACTCATCCTCATACTGAAACGACAGAATATTGGAAAGACCGGCTCCTCCATCATCACATGCATTATTGAAATAAGTGCCCCTCATACTATTAGAAGGTTCTGCACAAATATTATCCCCCTCTGTCTCATCATAAAGATCATCATTGTCCCGAAAATTATTGTTGTGATACGGAGAATACCGTTGCTCCAACGACGTCGTTAGTGGTAATACCTCTTCTCCAATATCCTCTAACGTAATGTCATTTTCATTAATGTTGTCATAATTGTCGTGGATTGGAGAGTAATATTGCTGCAGCGACATTGCCCTTGGCAACACCTCTTCTTCATTATCGGGGCCAGACATATTTGTTCTAAAGGAAGCTTCTGTTTCGACATGTGGCTCAATATTTTCTCTCAGAACTCGAAATGATGTGGTAACGAATATAGGAATGCATCCATAGTTGGCCACATTAGATGCCATATGTAACACAACCCTTACCATTTTATCATCAAATATATTCATGGGCAGTACACATATACGATATAATGTGTTACTAGACCTCAAAATTGTCTTCATTGTGATACTATATTCATTAGGATTTATTTGTAACACCTCGTATAATCTTGCCAAAAAATGATCAAACAGACAATTTTTTCGAACCAAAAAAACTCTATTTTTACCATTCACATACTGTATACGGCCATCCTCTAACGTCTCCTGCCAACCATCATACCACAATTCAAGCACAACTAAATCCATTAAGCCTGAAATTTAAAAAAAAAATTATTTGCACACTATCAAATTAATAAAGGGTCAGTTGCAATGAATCTGCCTTTTGGTGCGACAGGTGCAGTCGCCGCGATTTTTGGTGCGACAGCCGCCCATCGCACAAAAAAAAAAAAAGGCAAAGTCCGTGAATCTACCTCTTGGTGCGACAGGGTGCCTGTCGCACGATTTTAGTGCGACACGCAGCCTGTCGCACCAAGCTACATGCGACAGCGGCGACTGCCGCACCAGCTTTGCGACAGTGACTGTCGCCTTGCCGCACTAAAAAGCAGATTGTCCCACAAAAATTTCTGCATTTCGCAGCAAGCAATCATACTAAAACTCTCTCGCAAGTTCAAAAAATAACTCATACCACTCGGTGATACCGATTAGTGTTGGATCCGGATAGATTATGATCGCATTTCACTTTTACCGTTTGCCGTCGGCGTTTAACGTTGCCTTTTTCCGTATTGGGTGACGACGATTCAAGAGTGTAAAGCTACGTTTGGTTTAATAAAAGGGGAGAAAGAAAGTTACTTTTGGTTTAGAAATAAGGATAATTTGGGGAGAAAAGCTTGTGTTTGGCTAATGTTGATAGAAAAAAATTTAGGGGGTTAATTATGAAATTAGCAAAAGTTTTATGGTTACTTTTGTAAATTTTTCTTTAATTGCAAGGAAACACTTGTAGAAAGATAAAGAGAGAATAAACTTTAAAGATAATAATGAAATATATGACACCTTTAAGGAAGAAAATAGAAATGTATTAATTCAAAATCAATTAAACAAAAATAAAAGGTAAAATCCTTGAATTATATAAATTATACAATTTCACAAAAATTTAGCATATATTGCAAAAAGGTCCTTGTGGTACTGATTATGAGACTAGTGCGGTATAAATACTAATATTACTTTTTATTTTATAAATAAATTATTGCGTCATAATTTTTTACATACAAATTTTATGTTTTAAAATATGAATTTTGTTTATGTATTTATGATTAATTTTATAATTTCATACTTTGTTCAACAATATATACAGGTCCCTAACGTGTTGGTTGATTTTGAATATTCACAGATCCACCACCACCGGCACTGGTCTATAATTCTCCACCACCACCCCCACCACCGGTCTACAATTCTCCACCACCACCCCCAGTTTACAAGTCACCGCCACCTCCTCCACCACTCTACGAGCCTGCTCCGGCACCAACTCCAATTCCTTATTCCTTGCCACCTCCGGTCCCCAAGTGCCCACCACCACCACCACTGGTTCACAATTCTCCACCACCACCCTCGCTTGACAAGTCACCGCCACCTTCTCCACCCGACTACAAGCCTACTCCAGTACCAATTCTAATTCCCTATTCCCCGCAACCTCCTTTCCCCAAGTTCCCACCACCACCGCCATCGGTTCACAATTCTCCACCACCACCCCCGGTTTACAAGTCGCCGCCACCTCCTCCACCAGTCTACGTGCCTGCTCTGGCACTAACTCCAATTCCTTATTCCCTGCCACCTCCTGTCCCCAAGTTCCCACCACCACCGCCACCGGTTCATAATTCTCCACCACCACCGCCGCTTTACAAGTTGCTGCTAGCTCCTCCACCAGACTACGAGCCTGCTCCGACACCAACTCCAATTCCCTATTCCCCGCCACTTTCTATCGTCAAGTTCCCACCAGCACCGCCACCGATTCACAATTAGCCAAGGGTGTTATAGTAGAAGTGTAAGGGCTGGGACTAAGTTAGGCCTATTACGGGCCTGGGCTTTTACTTATTTTTTAAAAGTTTTAAAAATTATTGTAAACTTGAAATGAGTTAATAATAATCAAATTGTTATAATCAATAATGAATTAAAGAAAATAAATATTTCATAATAATATAATAACAAAACACAATAAGCACCAATCCCCAGCAACAACGTCAAAAACTTGTTTTAGGTTTTCTAATCTATTGGTATCAATGTACAACTGCACATAACAAGTAATATAATAATAAGTATCCAAGATCGTCTTCACAAAGATTATTATTATAGGAATTGCTATAGCAATTTTGTTAGTGCAAGTTTTATTCTAAATTAGAATTAATACATATTACTAAACTAATTAAGATAAAAATGCAATAAGAAAATGCAATAAAGTAAATTATGACAGAAAATATAAGGATGTAGTTGAGTGATTAAAATTACTTAATGGTTTTGACTATTTTTCTAATGTTTGGTTCAGTTTCTACAGCATCTACTACAGCACTAGGCAGAATCCTTTTGTATCCTCAATTGTCGCATGTTGGATGTCTTATACCTAAATGCAACTTAACAGTGATAAATTGTTATGCTAATATTAGATATATCATTACACGTTTTAGATTCTAATTACTCTACAAGAAGAAACCATATATCTAGTTCATTACTAATTTTAAATTAATCATGGCCCTTTTCGAATCAAGTTAAACCCAACTCAGGAAACCCAAACTAAAACTAAGTATTGTTATGATATTTTCCACTAAGACAGACATTTTTGAGGCTCTATCTTAGCTAGTATCACTAATTGGTGGTCGGCCAAAATAGTGAATTGAAATAAGTATTATCAAAACAACGTGCTATAGTAAACATGCAGCAACACATAATATCAGTCAATTAATCATCAAGTTTGTTCATCACTCAACTACTAGTAAATTTATTTCATAATCTACGATAAAACAAGAATCAAAATAGTTTCAGCCATCAAACAATCCATCATAACAAGATAAAAGTAAGAGAACAAAAAATAAGAGTTGAGATCTGCTTGATGTTTTTTTAGAATCCTTTGTTGCCGTCCTCGATTCTCTCTCTTGATCTTTGTTTTCTCTTGTTTTATTTCTCTATTCGTTTTCTCTAATAACGGTCTTTCTTTTTCATTGTGTGTGTGCTTCTTTTATAGCTTAGAATTAGGGCAACTGGAAGCCTAGGGTGCACATCTTCTAGTTTAGGAAACTCAGAATCACAATCTTTTAAGTATCACGCGTGAAATCTTCTCTGTCGCTGCTCTATGATTACTACAACAACGATTACTCTGATACAAGAATGGCTTCAAAGACCGACACTTTGTTCTTCTATAATCATGTTTTTCCTTATCTTTACAACCTATTGCAGCAGCATTCCTCCCTTGAAATTTGAGCTTTCGGTCAACTACAATTATATTATGATCTAAGCACACAATTTATTAAAAATAAACTAAAATGGATATTCATGCAAAGTATAACTAGAATGCAATAAAAACATGTCATTTACTCTTTAAGTAATCTTGATTTAAGTCTAAAAGTACCATGAAAACTCTCATTTCATAGAGTTATCAGCACCAAAAGGGTTAATCCAACTGTTGATTTAGATTAAGTCTATAATGGCTATAACCCTAAACTATTTGAGCTTAAATCTCTTACCAACAAATGGGCAATTGGGATGAAAGTCCTCTATAAACAACTTGAACAGATAAGTAAAGAAAAAAAAATATGGCTACACTAAGTTAAAACAAAACATATAATCTATTCATTAAATAGAAAATAAAACATATTAGCCAAGCAATCCATCTTGAAAAAGAAAAAGGAAATATATGAGAATCTCATGGAATTCGACCTGCCAACACACCGTGGGATATGTAAGGTGCTTAAGCATCAATCAGATTCTGGCTTTTGCTATAAAAAAAAAAAATCAAAAGAAGAATCCAGTGAGGAAGAAAAGTCAAGAGATGAAAAGCTCATAATTGGCATGTGACAAGGGGTCAGTAAAAAGATAAAAGATGCCAGCTAGAAGCATCAATAATTCAAAAAGAATCCAAAGTAAAGGATAAGGCTTATCTTTCGAAAAAGAATACTATCAACCATTAAAGAAAAAGACAGCAATTATCCTCAATAATGCAGAGAGAAAGGGTTACCTTATCTCTAGGAAATCTATCATGCAACAAGTGTCATGTAAAAATAGATTGGACACATGGATAGACATGTTGGAAGAAAAAATTTAGTTTATGTCTAAAGAAAGACAAGAAATTATAAATGTCGGTGCCATAGTATATTTGGATTTTATAGATCTTTATGAATTTGATAATCATTTAGATCTTTATAAAATTATAATAAAACTTTAAAAAGCTTTAAAAATATATGTGGAAGAGATGGAAGAAGAAATCATCCAGTTATTCAAAATCAATTACACAAAATAAAAAGTAAAATCCCTGAATTATATAAATTATACAATTTCACGAAAATTTAGCGTATATTGCAAAAAGGTCCTTGTGGTACTGATTATGGGACTAGTGCGGTATAAATACTAATATTGCTTTTTATTTTGTAAATAAATAATTGCATCATAATTTTTTTACAAACAAATTTATGTTTTAAAATATGAAATTTTCTTTTGTATTTAGGGTTAATTTTATAATTTCATACTTTGTTCAACTATATGTACAGGTTCTTAACGCGTTGGTTGATGTTGAATATTCAACGATCCACAAGCTATCAACGACAACGAATCAAATTAAACTAATTAGTTAATACATAACGACTGGGTTGTTTCCTATGCTTGTTAATGATGTAGGACGTTATTATAGAATTATAGAATTTTAATTCTTGAGTCTTGATATTTTCTTTTTTAATTAAAGTCAATGTTTTTGTCTTTTATTTCTATTATAATTATGTAAAATTAATTTCACCGTGAGATAAGAGCATTAAAAGGAGTTCATAAGAAAGTAAAATTAAAGCTATGTTAAATATATCGCTAGCTACTTATTTTTGGGGAAATGAAAACGATTAATTAACTACGAAGTGAAAATAAATAAATAAATGAATATGAAGTTGAAAATAAGTCTCGCCGCCTGGACCCAAGGCCAAAACATTGATGATAAGTTAGGTAATTAAATACATGTTTTCAAGCTGCATGTTTTCAAGCTCTTCATGAAGAATAATGTTATTGAAATAAATCACAAAGACTCCCTGCGCAAATTATTACATTGATTTTAAAAAAAAATGCCATATCTTTAACAGGATCGTGACTCTGTGACTGTTAATAACTTTATTCCCTGCTTGGCCAACAGCTGGCCACTAAACAAAATCATAAAAAATTTAAAAATTTAGTCATATTGGTCCCACGTGATGACATCCTTTTCATACATAAAATTGTTTAACGTCAAGGTTAAATATGACAAGTTTGGTACAGAAGGTAAAAATGAAGTCTATATAAGGAGGGGAACGAGCTTTGTTTATAGCACAAGCGAAACTCCACTTTATTGAACGATGGGGTCTCAAATGGGCTGCCTCTTTGCCACTCTTTTGGTAATACCAGTCTCTCTTAGCTACTTGCCGTTAGAAGCCTCCGCAAACAATTACTACTACACATCTCCTCCCCCACCAAAGAAATATCCACCACCTCCACCTCCCCCTCCCAAGTACAAGTCTCCACCACCCCCGCCACCGGTCTATAATTCTCCACTACCACCCCCGGTTTACAAGTCGCCGCCACCTCCTCCACCACACTACGAGCCTGCTCCGGCACCAACTCCAATTCCCTATTCCCCGCCACCACCTCACCCTTACGTCTATGCATCTCCCCCTCCTCCTTACTACCACTAGAAAGCGGCCATGAATAGCTCATGCTTTTATTGTAATCTCATTTATTTTTAAAACTGTACACGTAAAGACTAGCAGTTCAGAATTACATTAAGCATTTCAATTTTAAGCACCGTGTTCTGTTTAATTGTGTTCCTAGTGATTAAGTGACAAATAAAAGAGACTGATTAATTTGTTCTTGTAGGAGAGGCGAATGGTATCCGAATAAAGAAAGCAAGAGTTTGATGGAAAGCTTACTTAGAGCAAGATAGCGATCAATCGAGTTGCTGCGTTTTGTTCTCTTTTCTCTTTGTTTTTTAAGAAAAATAAACTGCCACACGTAGAAACAGAAAAGTTCTTGTCATTTTCATGCATATGGATTGTTACTGTGTGTGTCAATCAAATCTCTGGTGTGTCGTTTGTAATTTTCAACCTTTATGCATGCAAATGCGAGACCTCATTCGTATAATAAAATTAATATACTTCCCAAGATGGTCTTATCTTGCGGTGAACTTTATGTTCCTTTGGTGATGATTTTGACGTGTGAAATTGATGACTATTGTTTTTGTAAACTCTGCATGGATTTTTTGTGCAACTACAGAGCGCATTAACGAGATGACTATTGTTTTTTGTGCATGCAGATCACTGTCTAATTAACCAATAATTAATATGACTTAAAAAAATATATAGTTAACAATTTTCATAGGTCATGCTCAATTGCAGATGTTCGTACAAAATTTCTTGCTAATGTATACTTGAGTATGATAATAAGTTTTAATCATTATTAATAATTCACTTGATAATATTAAACAAATTTTCATATCAATTTTGTTACGAAATTTCTATGACAAATTTCCACGTACCGGAACCATACAAAAGGGCTTTATTCAAACAAAGCCGCAAAGCGTTTAGCAATTAAGATAATTTATCAATTAAGTTAAGTAGTAAGAATTTGACTGTGGATTCTATTAACTATTTCAAGGAAAATTCTATACTGCCATAATGAAAATTACGCCATCAATACCATGATAAACATAAATATTGTAAATTACACACAGAATTAGTAAATGTAAAGCAAAATTAGTAAATTCATGTAAGATTATTAATTATTTAAAACAATAACATTGTTTCTACAGAATTTTAGTGAAAAATATTTTATTCATTTAAAAAAATATTTTCTTTAATTGAACAAAATAATTCACTAATGAAACAAAAAAAATTATACTAAAAAAGTGGAATAAGTTTTATTGTATTGGTTACCACAAATTCTATATTTATTATAGGATAATTGTATACATTTTTTCCCCATTTTCTATAACGATATCTATTTATTACACAATTTAATTAAGCGCAATTATTTATCTTGATGTGGATCAAGTAAAAATAAAATAAAAAATAATCGTATATTACTAGACACACATTAGATCTAATTTCTATAATCATATCTACTTATTACACATGTTAATTAATCGCAATTTTTTATCTTGATGTGTATCAAGTAAAATTAAAATAAAATAAGAAATATCAATAAAATTAAATCTAATTTTGAATATTATGTATACTTTATGTAGTTTCAAACTTTTTACTTGTATTTGGAGACCATTTAAGGTTGCTGTTGAAGGAGTGTAGAAAGATGTAAAAAAACATCATCTTACAACAACTATGAAAGATATTAAAATAATATTTTTTCAAAATCCAATTTTGAGCATAAATTTCATCCTTAATTAAACATCACATGTATTATATAAATGCAAAACTAACATTATTCAATTTACATTAAAAAAAAAATACACGAAGTTTATGCTTAGATTGCGGAGGAATTCTCAATGATAACAATGGTTGTATCTATTAAAATGAATTTGATTTGAGTTATTTTATAATTAAAGAAGAAAACTAACCGTTATTGACTTTTTAGTGATAACCGACTTGCCGCTTTGTGAATCAGGCTTGCCGCTTTATGTTACCGTTATATTCAAAGATTTGAATTTTTGCACATCCGATTTGCCGCTTTCTGAATCCGGTCGACCGCTTTCATTCTAGAGAGTTTCTGTCCATAACTGGTTTGCCGCTTTCTAAATCTGGCTAGCCACTTGCTAAAGTGAAACAGTTATTTTCTAAAATTATAATTTTATCCCAATACTTTCTAACATTTTACTATGGCCCAAATATTTATAAAACTTTACAAATATGTCCATTTCAGAATTTTAAAACAATATTTGTTGATTTCAAAGTTCTCAAAACTTTTCGATTTAAACCATAAACTTGAAAACAACTAATTTAATAAAATCATTTTCTTATTATAAAAACATAATGTGTAATTATTTGTTTATCCAAAATATGTGGTTTGTTATCATCAAAATCAACAATTTATAGCCACATAAACTAACAATTTCTCCTCTTTGATGATGAAAAAACACATTATAAAATTTTGACTTAATTATGAAAAACTCCCCTTAATAAATGCAAGATTAAAAACTCCCCCTACATGAATGCAATGAATACTTTTCGTAACAAATAGTTGCATATTATATCTCCCTCTTCATCATCAAAAAGAATAAAAACGCTCCCCCTATTAAGCATAAACGACTTAAGACAATCATATCAGTTCCAAATTAGTTTCGAAACATAAGTGAAAAACGTAACAACAACTATATCAAATCATCATTGTTTCTCAAAATCATCACTATAATCACATATCAACCATCAAAAGAATGCTCAAAATGCATGTTATTCTCCCCCTGTTGACATCATCAAAATGGTATAGTACTTTGTCTCACCTTTTGACAATAAAAATGTTTAAAATGCATGTTATCCAAAATGAAAGAAACAAGAATTAATTAAAGTTCCCGAGGCAACTCCCCATATCAATAATCAAGAAAACAAGTAATAGATCAAGCAAAGGCATGCAAAATTTATAAAAATATATTATCAATTATCCAAGCTCCATAATTACTAATCACATTTTAAAAATCAAAGACAACTAAACTCAGCAAAGATCTAATGGGACAGATCAATATAACTTAAAAAATCTCATATGCTTAAAAATCTCGAAGTATATGTATTTCTCCCCCTTTCAAAATCATTTAAAACAAGTAATGCATATTCAACAATACATCGACAAAGTATAAAAAATGTATCCATTCACCAATTATAGATTGCATAAGATCAAACTTTATCAAATACAATATAATCATCAAAGCACATTCTTTATCACCAAAACTTAAGCAAAGCATAAGTACATAATGGCAATATATAGATCATCAAAATCAACATAACCATTAAGATAAGCCATCATTATGAGCTAAAAGAATAAGTGATCAAATTCATAAGTACAATAAGCCATATATGCCAATTTTATAAATGAATGATGATATAACGAAATCAATGGCACAAGAATTCACACATACTTAAGTGATAAATAATTAATGTTTAAGTGATGGATAATGATTTAGAAATATCAAATGAGCAAGAAAAACATAAAGATAATGGATTTTAGTGAGATAAATATTTGTGTTTGGCTTCTTGAAGAGAGTGCGATGAACAAATAAGGAAGATGAATAAATGACATGAAACATGATGATAGACAATTAAAAAGATGAAATCAAACATCATATAATCATCAAAATCAAACAAAGACATCATGATAAGTTAACATGCTACCATCATATAAATATTTATCCATGCATCATGATTACATGCAATAATAATTCAATTATGTAAACGTAGGAGCATGCTTTTGCAAATTCAAGTTATTATCCATTCATCATGATTCATTCAACAAAATCAATATGGCGAGAATTGTTACCAAAAGAATTAAATCATTTTGCCTCATCTTTTTCTCCTAGATCATAATCAAGTGATTATCCTCACAAGCTTTCATCAAGGAACTCTCCACCATTTCTTGATTATGGTATCTACAAAAAAATATTCAAGTTGTGCCTTTTGGTACCCAAATACTCTTGGGTCCTTGAGTGTTAGCAATAATTCCTTTTAGAACCTAAATACATTTTGCTCCATAATATGCATTTCTTTTAATTGGATATCTATTCTTCATATGACCATCTTGATTGCAATAGTGGCATACAACTTGATTGTTAATCGAGGTACTCTTCACAAAATAATTCTTATAATACTTTTGTTTCAAATTTGGATTATAGCCAATACCTCCATTGTCAAACACACATTTTTGTGAATTAAGTAAGTTATCCAACATCTTTTGCCCATTTGTAAATTTTAAGACAACATCACTAAGTTCAATATTCTTTTTCTTGAGCATCACATTTTCCTGTTTCAAATCATTTACATGTGATTCTATATGTTCATATGAAGTGCCAGGTTTCTCATTTGATAATGCAACTCTATCATGCAATGTTATATTATCTAATTATAGGCATCTAATCTTTGTTTTTAAAGGTTCATTTTCATTTTAAGACATGCATTCATTTTACCAATTTTCATCAATTCATCATACAATTCTTTAAAAGCATTATATAAATCATCATAAGTAGGAAGATCATTTACCTCATCAAGTTCATCATCTCCTATTACCATAAATGCTCGGTTTGACGCTTCTTGCGAAACTTCAACACTCGATTCTTCATCGCCATCGTCCCAAGTAGCCACCATGACTTTCTTCTTGAGGTTTTTGAGAACTGGGCACTTCAATCTTATATGGCCACACTTTTTGCATTCAAAACAAACAATTGTCTTTTTCTTCCCTTTCCCACTTTAAGGTTTTCTCTCTTGAGATCTTTAAAGTTTTTTCTCTTGATTTACTTCTTGAAGATCCTTCTAAACTTTTTAGCAATCATTTCAATGCCTTCATCTTCAAAGTCACTTCCATCATCATCACTTTCAACTATAGAAGATTTAAAAGCAAAGCTCTTCTTCTTTTTAACTTCATCAATTTTTTCATTAGCTATATCTTCCTTATATGAAATAAGTGAACCAATAAGATTATCAAAAGATAAAATATTAAGCTTTTTTACTTATTCTATGGTTGTTCTCTTTGGTAGCCACTCTTTCAGTGATGATCTAATAATTTTCCTCACTTTTTTCACTATTAGTAAATATCTTACCTAGTGTTTCAAGAGAATTCACAATATCAATTAATCTAGTGCACATATCATGAACACTCTCATATGATTTCATTTGAAACATCTCATATTGCCTAGTGAATCTACTAATTTTACACTCCTTGATTTGACGGTTTTGGAATATTATCTTCTACTTTATTTTTAGTCATAGACATGAATAAACCATCACAAACAACTTCCCAAATTTCATAATCTAAAGCTTGCAAATAAATTATTATCCTAGTTTTCCAATACGGGTAGTCATTACCGTCAAAGAACAATAGTCTTGCCGCTTTGTGAATCTGGCTTGCCACTTTATGTTGCCGCTTTGTGTTACCGCTATATTCAAAGATTTGAATTTTTGCACATCCGATATGTCGCTTTCTGAATCTGGTTAGCCTCTTTTATTCCAGAGAGTTTCTGTCCACTACCGGTTTGCCGCTTTCTAAATTCGGCTAGCCGCTTTCTAAATTCGGCTAGCCGCTTGCTAAAGGAAACAACTATTTTCTAAAATTATAATTTTATTCCAATACTTTCTAAAATTTCACTATGGCTCAAATATTTATAAAACTTTACAAATATATCCATTTTTATAATTTTAAAGCAATACTTGTTGATTACAAAGTTCTCAAAACTTTTTGATTTAAACCATAAACATGAAAACAACTAATTTCATAAAATTATTTTCTTATTATAAAAACATAATGTATAATTCTTTGTTTATCCAAAACAAGTGGTTTTTTATCATCAAAATCAAAATTTTATAGCCATATAGGCTAACATATATGATAGCTTTTAAAATTAGGTATATTAAAGGGAAACATGATTTTTAGATTAAATCAGTTAACAAAGATGCAACAACACCTTGGATAACTAAAGTTTGCAGTGAACTTATTCAAACTAACCTAGGAGTTGACGTAAATGTCATAATAAGTGAGTTAAAAGATAAACATGGGATTGAATGTGACAAACAAAAGTTATACAGGGCAAAAAAAAAATTTTTTGCACTAAAAAACCTAGGTCCTGACCATGTTGCTTGCTATAGAAAACTTTTGAAATGTGCTCACATTCTAATAAAAATGAACAGAGGTGCCTATGTTAAGGTAAAGTGGATAGGCCATTGTCAAATAGCCTGGTTTTTCAAAAAAAAATTTTGTCCTTTCCTGCACTTAAAGTGGGGTACCTAACTAGGTGCAGACCTTTCATAGGATTGAATGGGTGTCACTTGAAGGGGCCATACAAGAGAGTATTGTTATTTGTTGTTGCATTAGACACTGACAGTGGAATTTTTCCACTAGCTTTTTTGTATATGTGAGGCAAAGAACTATGATAGTTGGGTTTATTTTTTTATATTTGTTGTATGAATTCATTGGGGCTGATGATCATAGTCCTCTGACCAGTATTAGTTATAGACAAAAAGGTCTTTTATGGGGACTGAAAAATATTGGGCTAATACTGGCACTAGATATTGTGCTAACCATATCTTTGCTAGTTTAAAGTGCAAGTTCCTGGATTGAATGTCATGGGGTTATTCTAGAAAGCTTGTAAGGCTACAAATCAGTATGACTTTGAGAGGGTAATGGGTGAAATTAGGGCTAAAGACCAAAATTGTTGTGAATGATTGAGAAAAATACTTCCTGCACAATGGTCTAGAAGCGGGTTTGATCGCCATGTGAAATTTGACCATGTTACAAACAACATGACTAAATCTTTTAACAAGTGGGTGGATGAGGTTAGGGACAAGCCTGTCTTAACCATTCTTGAGCATATTCGTAGACAACTAATGGTGAGAATGTTGGAAAAATACCAGCAAAGGGAAATTTGGCAAGACCATTTGAGCTCATATGCTAGAGAAAGACTAAACCAATCCTTAAATGAGGCAAGAGGAATTAATGTCTTTGGAGGTAGAGGGGAGTTGTTTAAATGTTTTTAAGCTGGCTATAAAAACTTCCTGATACATACTACAAATGATACATGTGAATGTGGGATATGGTAGGTTAGTGGACTACCTTGCAAACATGCAGTAGCTACTATTCTTTAGAAATGAGGACAACCTAAAGATTATTTGGATCATAATGGCTTCAGCAACAAAATCTACTCTGTCGTTACTCTAGGATTAATACAGCTACGACGATGCTCAAAGAATGATCTTTGCATCAATGGCTTCAAAGACTTGCAGACTGCTTTATTCAGACTTATTTCAAGTAGACTTATTTCAAGTCTTCTATAACCCTGTTCTATCCTTATCTTTGCAAGCCTATTGCAGCAGCATTCCTCCCTTGAAATTTGAGCTTTCGGTCAACTATAATTATCTTATGAGCTAAGCACACAAATTATTTTAAAACAACGTAATTTATTAAAAGTAAACTAAAATGGATATTGATGAAAAATTTAACTAAAATGCAACAAAAACATGTCATTTACCCTCTAAGTAATTTTGATTTCAGTCTAAAAGTACCATGATAACTCTCATTTCATAGAGTTATCGGCAGCAAAAGGGTTAATCCAGCTATTGATTTAAACCAATTCTATAATGACTATAACCCTAAACTATTTGAGCTTAAAGCTTGTACCAGCAAATGGACAATTGGGATGAAAGTCCTCTATAAACAACTTGAACAGATAAGAAAAAAAAATGTGGCTTCACTAAGTCAAAATACAATATATAATCTATTCATTAAGTAGAAAAAAAATCATATTAGCCAAGCAAGCTATCTTGAAAAAGAAAAAAGCAATATATGAGAATCTCGTGGAATCCAACATGTCAACACACCATGGGATACGCAAGGTGCTTAAGCATCAATTAGGTTATGGCTTTGGCTATTAAGAAAAAAAATCAAAAGAAGAATCTAGTAAGGAAGACATGTCACTAGATAAAGAGCTCATAATTGGTATGTGACAGGAGGCCACTAAAAAGATAAAAGATACCAGCTAGAAGCATCAATAATTCAGAAAGAATCCAAAGTAAATGATAAGGCTTATCCAAATCCTTACCTCAACAATGTGAAGACTATCAACCATTAAAAAAAAAAGACAGCAGTTGTTCTCAATAATGCAAGGGGAAGGGGTTACCTTATCTCTAGGAAATCTATCAGGCAACAAATGTCATGTAAAAAGAGATAATCTTATCTCTAAAATCTATACGTGTCATGTAACAAGGGATTATTTACCTGTCTAAGTTTATAAATAGAATCATGTAAGATAGGAGAGGTATCACTCATGCGCATTCTCTCATTCTCATTTGCGTTCTCTCTTTAAATTCAGAATTGAAAAAAAAAACAAAATTATTTTTGAGAGAAATTATTATCTTTATATAACTTATTTAGATTTTAGAAAAAAAATCAAGAATATGCATGCCAACACTTGTGCTAAATGAAGAAGATTTCATATTGCTAAGCACTCTTTCAGATCAATTACAACGAATTCACTTAGTAAGATCTTATTGGGCTAGTCTGCAATGTGTTGCTTTAGGCCGTGTGGAATAGTTGCGAAAGTGATCTTGCATGATGTATAAAGTTATAACAGTGCTGAACATGGGCCAATCTATGGGCTCATGGAACTAGCAAACTTATTCTAGAATTTTGAGGAATAGTACTCTGGTTAGTACTCTAAATTATCTTATAATATTTTGCACAAAGCAGAGGCATGTTAGGCCTTGATTATTTTTTAGATCTTATAAGATAGAGAGTGATAATAGTAACTCAATTTTCATAAAACATGGAAAGATCAGTCCCAAATTTCTAGATGCCATACGTAATCTAGACTTTAGTAAGGAATATCAAGTTATTTATGCAATGAAAATTGTTAAAACTCGATTAATTGCAAGGAAACACTTGTAGAGAGATGTGGAGAGAATAAACTTTGAAGATAACAATGATATATATGACGCCTTTAAGGAAGAAAATAGAATAGTATTAATAGAATATATTTTAACAGGTCTTGAAATAATTCAAGATAGATGCAAAATAACTAACAGGACTCCAAACCGTCAATAATAAGTCTACTGATGAATAATAACAATAATAGTGATGTCAAATTTTTGATATAGAATGCTCAATTTAGATTATAATATCTATGTGAAAGCATTGATGGCATGTACCCTGGTTGGGAAAATAGATTGGACACACGGATAGATATGTTGGAAGAAAAAATTTAGTTTATGTCTAAAGAGAGACAAGAAGTTATAAATGCCGGTGCTATAGTATAATCAGATTTTATAGATTTTTATGGATTTGATAATCATTTAGATATTTATAAACTTATAGCAAAACTTTAAAAAGCTATAAAAATATATGTAGAAGAGATAGAAAAAAAAGAACATATAATCTAAATGATTATCAAAATGAAAATTGTTAAAACTTGATTAATTGCAAGGAAACACTTGTAGAGAGATTTGGAGAGAATAAACTTTGAAGATAACCTTGAAATATATGATGCCTTTAAGGAAGAAAACAGAATAGTATTAATAGAATATATTTTAACCAATCTTGAAATAATTCAAGACAGATGCAAAATAAATAACAGGACTCTAAATCGTCAATAATAAGTCTCCTGATGAATAATAAGAATAATAGTGATGGGAAATTTTTAATTCAGAATGCTCAATTTAGATTATAATATCTATGTGAAAGCATTGATGGCATGTACCTTGGTTGGGAAAATAGATTGGACGCACGGATAGATATGTTGGAAGAAAAAAGTTGGTTTATGTCTAAAGAGAGACAAGAAATTATAAATGCGGGTGCTATAGTATATTCGGATTTTATAGATCTTTATGCATTTGATAATCATCCAGTTATTCAAAATTAATTAAAGAAATTAAAAGGTAAAATCCCTGAATTATATAAATTATACGATTTCACGAAATTTAGCATTTATTGCAATAAATATATGGGACTAGTGCGGTATAAATACTAATATTGCTTTTTATTTTGTAAATAAATTATTGCTTTTTATTTTGTAAATAAATTATTGCGTCATAATGTTTTTACATACAAATTTTATGTTTTAAAATATGAATTTTGTTTTTGTATTTAGGGTTAATTTTATAATTTCATACTTTATTCAACTATATGTACAGGTCCTAACGTGTTGGTTGGTGTTGAATATTCAAAGATCCACAAGCTATCAACGACAATGAATCAAATTAAACTAATTAGTTAATACATAATGACTGGGTTGTTTCCTATGCTTTTTAATGATGTAGGACGTTATTATAGAATTATAGAATTTTAATTCTTTAGGTCTTCTGATATTTTCTTTTTTAATTAAAGTCGGTGTTTTATTCTTTTATTTCTATTATAATTATGTAAATTAATTCCACCGTGAGATAAGAGCATTAAAGGAATTCATAAGAAATTTAAATTAAAGCTATGTTAAATATATCGCTAGCTACTTGTTTTTGGAGGAATTAAAACAATTAATTAGCTACGAAGTGAAAATAAATAAACGACTGAATATGAAGTTGAAAATAAGTCTCGCCGCCTGGATCCAAGGCCAAAACATTCATGATAAGTTAGGTAATTAAGTACATGTTTTCAAGCTATCTGTGTTCAAGCACGTCATGAAGAATAATGTTGTTGAAAAAACATCACAAAGACTCCCTGCGCAAATTATTACATTGATTTTTTTTTAAAAAAAATGCCGCATCTTTAACAGGATCGTGACACTGTGACTGTTAATTACTTTATTCCCTGCTTGGCCAACAGCTGGCCACTAAACAAAATCATTAAAATTTTAAATTTAGTCATGTTGGTCCCACTTGATGACATCCTTTTCATACATAAAATTGTTTAACGCCAAGGTTAAATATGACAAGTTTGGTAGAGAAGGTAAAAAGGAAGTCTATATAAGGAGGGGAACGAGCTTTGTTTAAAGCACAAGTGAACCGCACTTTATTGAACGATGGGGTCTCAAATGGGCTACCTCTTTGCCACTCTTTTGGTAATATCCGTCTCTCTTAGCTACTTGCCGTTAGAAGCCTCCGCAAACAAATACTACTACACATCTCCTCCCCCGCCAAAGAAATATTCACCACCACCACCTCCCCCTCCCAAGTACAAGTCTCCACCACCTCCGCCACCGGTCTACAATTCTCCACCACCCCCGCCACCGGTCTACAATTCTCCACCACCACCCCCGGTTTACAAGTCGCCGCCACCTCCTCCACCACACTACGAGCCTGCTCCGGCACCAACTCCAATTCCCTATTCCCCGCCACCTCCTGTCCCCAAGTTCCCACCACCACAGCCACCGGTTCACAATTCTCCACCACCACCCCCGCTTTACAAGTCGCCGCCACCTCCTCCACCACTCTACGAGCCTGCTCCGGCACCAACTCCAATTCCCTATTCCCCGCCACCACCTCACCCCTACGTTTATGCATCTCCCCCTCCTCCTTACTACCACTAGAAAGCGGCCATGAATAGCTCATGCTTTTATGGTAATCTCATTTATTTTTAAAACTGTACACGTAAAGACTAGTAGTTCAGAATTACATTAAGCATTTCAATTTTAAGCACCGTGTTCTGCTTAATTGTGTTCCTAGTGATTAAGTGACAAAAAAAAGAGACTGATTAATTTCTTCTTGTAGGAGCGGCGAATGGTATCCGAATAAAGAGAGCAAGCGTTTGATGGAAAGCTTACTTAGAGCAAGATAGCGATCAATCGAGTTGCTGCGTTTTATTCTCTTTTATCTTTGTTTTTTAAGAGAAATAAACTGCCACACGTAGAAACAGAAAAGTTCTTGTCATTTTCATGCATATGGATTGTTACTGTGTGTGTCAATCAAATCTCTGGGGTGTCGTTTGTAATTTTCAACCTTTATGCATGCAAATGCGAGACCTCATTCGCATAATAAAATTAATCACTAGGAACTACAGAGCGCATTAACGAGATGACTTATCCATGAGGGTCCATGCAGATCACTCTCTAATTAACCAATAATTAATATGACTTAAAAAATATATAGTTAACCATTTTTATGGGTCATGGTCAATTGCAGATGTTCGTACAAAATTTCTTGCTAATGTATCCTTGAGTATGATAATAAGTTTTAATCATTATTAATAATTCACTTGATAATATTAAACAAATTTTCATATTAATTAAGTTACAAAATTTCTGTGACAAATTTCCACGAACCGGGACCATGCAAAAGGGCTTTATTCAAACAAAGCTGCGAAGCCGTTGGCAATTAAGATAATTTATCAATTAAGTTAAGTAGTAAGAATTTGACTGTGGATTCTATTAATTATTTCAAGGAAAATTTTATACTGCCGTAATGAAAATTACGGCATCAAAACCATGATAAACGTAAATATTATAAATTACATATAGAATTAGTAAATGAAAAGCAAAACCAGTAAATTAGTGTAAGATTATTAATTATTTAAAACAATAACATTGTTTCTACAAAATTTTAGTGAAAAATATTTTATTCATTTAAAAAAATATTTCCTTTAATTGAACAAAATAATTCATTAATGAAACAAAAAAAATTATACTAAAAAAGTGGAATAAGTTTTATTGTATTGGTTACCATAAATTCTATATTTATTCTAGGATAATTGTATACATTTTTTCCCCATTTTCTATAACGATATCTTTTTATTACACAATTTAATTAAGCGCAATTATTTATTTTGATGTGGATCAAGTAAAAAAAAAATAATAATAATCGTATATTACTAGACACACATTAGATCTAATTTCTATAATGATATCTACTTATTACATATGTTAATTAAGCGCAATTTTTTATCTTGATGTGTATCAAGTAAAATTAAAATAAAATAAGAAATATCAATAAAATTAAATCTAATTTTGAATATTATGTATAATTTATGTAGTGTCAAACTTTTTAATTGTATTTGGAGACCATTTAAGGTTGTTGTTGAAGAAGTGTAGAAAGATGTAAAATAACCTGATCTTACTACAACTATGAAAGATATTAAAATAATATTTTTTTCAAAATCCAATTTTTAGCATAAATTTTATCCTTAATTAAACATCACATGTATTATATAAATGCAAAACTAACATTATTCAATTTACATTAAAAAAGAATACACGAAGTTTATGCTTAGATTGCAGAGGAATTCTCGATGATAACAATGGTTGTATCTATTAAAATGAATTTGATTTTGGTGATAACCGGCTTGCCGCTTTATGTTACCGTTATATTCAAAGATTTGAATTTTTGCACATTCGATTTGCTGCTTACTGAATCCAGTCGACCGCTTTCTTTCTAGAGAGTTTCTGTCCACAACCGGTTTGCCGCTTCTAAATCTGGCTAGTCGCTTGCTAAAATGAAACAGCTATTTTCTAAAATTATAATTTTGTCCCAATACTTTCTAACATTTTACTATGGCCCAAATATTTATAAAACTTTGCAAATATGTCCATTTCAGAATTTTAAAACAATACTTGTTGATTTCAAAGTTCTCAAAACTTTTCGATTTAAACCATAAACTTGAAAATAACTAATTTCATAAAACCATTTTCTTATTATAAAAACATAATGTGTAATTATTTGTTTATCCAAAACATGTGGTTTGTTATCATCAAAATCAATAATTTATAGCCATATAAACTAACAATTTCTCCTCTTTGTTGATGACAAAACACATTATAAAATTTTGATTTAATTATGAAAAACTCCCCTTAATAAATGCAAGATTAAAAACTCCCCCTACATGAACGCAATGAATGCTTTTCATAACAAATAGTTGCATATTATACCTCCCCCTTCATCATCAAAAAAAATAAAAACGCTCCCCCTATTAAGCATAAACAACTTAAGACAATCATATCAGTTCCATATTAGTTTCAAAACATAAGTGAAAAACGTAACAACAACTATATCAAATCATCATCATTTCTCAAAATCATCACTATAGTCACATATCAACCATCAAAAGAATGCTCAAAATGCATGTTATTCTCCCCCTGTTGACATCATCAAAATGGTATATTATTTTGTCTCCCCTTTTGACAATAAAAATGTACAAAATGCATATTATCCAAAATGAAAGCAACAAAAATTAATTAAAGTTGCCGAGGCAACTCCCCAAATCAATAATCAAGAAAACAAGGAATAGATCAAACAGAGGCATGCAAAATTTATAGGAATATATTATCTATTATCCAAGCTCCATAATTACTAATCACATTTTAGAAATCAAAGACAACTAAACTCAGCAAAGATCTAATGCAACAGATTAATATAACTTAAAAAATCTCATATGCTTAAAAATCTGGAAGTATATGTATTTCTCCCCCTTTCGATATCATTTAAAACAAGTAATACATATTTAGCAATACATCGACAAAGTACAAAAAATGCATCCATTCACCAATCATAGATTGCATTAGATCAAACTTTATCAAATACAATGTAATCATCAAAGCACATTCTTTATCACCAAAACTTAAGCAAAGCATAAGTACATAATGACAATATATAGGTGATCAAAATCAACATAACCATTAAGATAAGCCATCATTATGAGCTAAAAGAATAAGTGATCAAATTCATAAGTACAATAAGTCATATATGCCAATTTTTTAAATGAATGATGATATAACAGAATCAACGGCACAAGAATTCACACATACTTAAGTGATAAACAATTAATGTTTAAGTGATGGATAATGATTTAGAAATATCAAATGAGCAAGAAAAACATAAAGGTAATGGATTTTAGTGAGATAACTGTTTGTGTTTGGCTTCTTGGAGAGAGTATGATGAACAAATAAGGAAGATGAATACATGACATGAAACATGATGATTGACAATTAAAAGATGAAATCAAACATCATACAATCATCAAAATCAAACAAAGGCATCATGATAAGTTAACATGCTACCATCATATATATATTTATCCATGCATCATGATTACATGCAATAATAATTCAATTATGTAAACGTACGAGCATGCTTTTGTAAATTCAACCTATTATCCATTCATCATGATTCATTCAACAAAATCAATATGGCGAGAATTGTTACCAAAACAATTAAATCATTTTGCCTCATCTTTTTCTCCTAGATCATAATTAAGTGATTATCCTCACAAGCTTTCATCAAGGAACTCTCCACCATTTCCTGATTATGGTACCTACAAAAAAATATTCAAGTTGTGCCTTTTGGTACCCAAATACTCTTGGGTCCTTGAGTGTTAGCAATAACTCCTTTTGAAACCCAAATACATTTTGCTCCATAATATGTATTTCTTTTAATTGGACATCTATTCTTCATATGACCATCTTGATTGCAATTGTGGCATACAACTTGATTGTTAAACGAGGTACTCTTCACAAAGTAATTCTTATAATACTTTTGTTTCAAATTTGGATTATTGCCATCAAACACACATTTATGTGAATTAAGCAAGTTATCCAACATCTTTTACCTATTCGTAAATTTTAAGACAATATCACTAAGTTCAATATTCTTTTTCTTGAGCATCACATTTTCCTGTTTCAAATCATCTACATGTGATTCTATATGTTCATGTGAAGTGCCAGGTTTCTCATTTGATAATGCAACTCTATCATGCAATGTTATATTATCTAACTATAGGCATCTAATCTTTGTATTTGAAGGTTCATTTTCATTTTAAGACATGCATTCATTTTACCAATTTTCATCAATTCATCATACAATTCTTTAAAAGCATTATATAAATCATCATGATTTTACAAAAATAATTACAAATAAATTTCTCTCACACAATGTGTTTGATAACCAATAAAAGCCTAAAGTGTGTGAATGAATGAATGCGCAAAGTTTATGCTAAGATTGCAGAAGAATGCTCAATGATAACAATGGTTGTATCTATTAAAATGAATTTGATTTTAGTCATTTTATAGTTGAAGAGAAAAACTATTGGTTATTGACTTTTTGGTGATAACCGGTTTTCCACTTTGTGAATCTGGTTTGCCGCTTTATGTTACTGCTATATTTAAATATTTGAATTTTTGCACATCCGATATGCTGCTTTCTGAATCCGGTTAGCCATTTTTATTCTAGACAGTTTTTGTCCACAACTAGTTTGCCGCTTTCTAAATCCGGCTAGCCACTTGCTAAAGTGAAACAACTATTTTCTAAAATTATAATTTTGTCCCAATACTTTATAAAATTTTACTATGGCCCAAATATTTATAAAACTTTACAAATATATCCATTTTATAATTTTAAAATAATACTTGTTGATTACAAAGTTCTCAAAACTTTTTGATTTAACCCATAAACTTGGAAATAACTAATTTCATAAAATTATTTTCTTATTATAAAAACATAATGTGTTATTATTTGTTTATCTAAAACAAGTGATTTGTTATCGTCAAAATCAAAATTTTATAGCCATATAGGCTAACAAATGGGATGGCTTTTAAAATTAGGTATATTAAAGGGAAACATGATTTTCTGATTAAATCAGTTAACAAAGATGCAACAGCACCATGGATAACTAAAGTTTGTGGTGAACTTATTCAAACTAACCTAGGAGTTGACATAAATGTCATAATAAGCGAGTTAAAAGATAAATATGGGATTGAATATGACAAACCAAAGTTATACAGGGCAAAAAAAATTACACTAAAAAACTTAGGTGCTGACCATGTTGCTTGCTACAGAAAACTTTTAAAATATGCTCACATTCTAATGAAAATGAACAGAGGTGCCTGTGTCAAGGTAAAGTGGATAGGCCATTGTCAAATAGCCTAGTTTTTCAAATTTTTTTTGTCATTTCCTGCACTTAAAGTGGGGTACCTAACTAGGTGTAGACCTTTCATAGGATTGGATGGGTGTCACTTGAAGGGCACATACAGGATAGTATTGTTATCTGTTGTTGCATTAGACACTAACAGTGGAATTTTTCCACTAGCTTTTTGCATATATGAGGCAAAGAACTATGATAGTTGGGTTTATTTTTTTTCTCTTTTTTGTATGAATTCATTGGGGCTGATGATCGTAGTTCTTTGACTATTATTAGTTATAGACAAAAAGGTCTTTTATGGGGACTGAAAAAATATTGGGCAAATACTGGCACTAGATATTGTTCTAGGCAAATCTTTGCCAGTTTGACGTGCAGGTTTCCTGATTTGAATGTCATGGGGTTATTCTAGAAAGCTTGTAAGGCTACAAATCAGTATGACTTTGAGAGGGCAATGGGTGAAATTAGGGCTAAAGACCAAAATTGTTGTGAATGATTGAGAAAAATACTTCCTACACAATGGTCTAGAAGCGGGTTTGATCACCATGTGAAATCTGACCATGTTACAAACAACATGACTAAATCTTTTAACAAGTGGGTGGATGAGGTTAGGGACCAGCTTGTCCTAACCATTCTTGAGTATATTCGTAGACAACTAATGGTGAGAATGTTGGAAAAATACAGCAAGAGGAAATTTGGCAAGACCATTTGATCTCATATGCTAGAGAAAGATTAAACCAATCCTCAAATGAGGCAAGAGGAATTAAGGTCTTTGGAGGTAGAGGGGAGTTGTTTGAATGTTATCAAGCTGGCTATAAAAAATTCCTGGTACATAATACAGATGGTACGTGTGAATGTGGGATGTGGTAGGTTAGTGGACTGCCTTACAAACATGCAGTAGCTATTATTCTTCATAAAGGAGGGCAACCTTGAAATTTGAGCTTTCGGTCAACTATAATTATCTTATTATCTAAGCACACAAATTATTCTAAAACAACGTAATTTATTAAAAATAAACTAAAATGGATATTCATGGAAAATTTAATTAAAATGCAATAAAAATATGTTATTTACTCTCTAAGTAATTTTGATTTAAGTCTAAAAGTACCATGATAACTCTCATTTCATAGAGTTATCAGCAGCAAAAGGGTTAATCTAGCTATTGATTTAAACCAATTCTATAATGACTATAACCCTAAATTATTTGAGATTAAAACTCATACCAGCAAATGGACAAATGGGATGAAAGTCCTCTATAAACAACTTGAACAGATAATAAAAAAAAAATATGGCTTCACTAAGTCAAAATATAACATATAATCTATTCATTAAGTAGAAAAGAAATCATTTTAGCCAAGCAAGCCATCTTGAAAAAGAAAAAAGCAATATATGAGAATCTCATGGAATCCAACATGCCAACACACCGTGGGATACGCAAGGTGCTTAAGCATCAAGTAGATTATGGCTTTTGCTATTAGAAAAAAAATCAAAAGAAGAATCTAGTAAGGAAGACATGTCACTAGATAAAGAGCTCATAATTGGTATGTGACAGGAAGCCACTAAAAAGATAAAAGATGCCAGCTAGAAGCATCAATAATTCAGAAAGAATCCAAAGTAAACGATAAGGCTTATTCAAATCCTTACCTCAACAATGTGAAGACTATCAACCATTAAAAAAAAAAAAAAGACAGCAGTTGTCCTTAATAATGCGAGGAGAAGGGGCTACCTTATCTCTAGGAAATCTATCAGGCAACAAATGTCATATAAAAAGTGATAATATTATCTCTAAAATCTATACGTGTCATGTAAGAATGGATTATCTTATCTGCCTAAGTCTATAAATAAAATCATGTAAGATGGGAGAGGTATCACTCATGCACATTCTCTCATTCTCATTTGCGTTCTCCCTTTAAATTCAGAAATGAAAAAAAACAAAATTATTTTGTAGAGAAATTATTATCTTTACATAACTTATTTAGATTTTAGAAAAAAATCAAGAATATGCATGCCAACACTTGTGCTAAAAGAAGAAGATTTCATATTGCTAAGCACTCTTTCAGGTGAATTACAATGGATTCACTTAGGCAGATCTTATTGGGCTAGTTTGCAATGTGTTGCTTTAGGCCATGTGGAATGGTTGCGAAGTGATCTTGCATGATGTGTAAAGCTATAACAGTGCAAAGCATGGGCCAATCTATGGGCTCATGGAACTAGCGAACTAATTCTAGAATTTTGAGGAATAGGACTCTGGTTAGTACTCTAAATTATCTTATAATATTTTGCATAAACAGAGGCATGTTAGGCCTTGATTATTTTTTAGATCTTATAAGATATAGAGTGATAATAGTAACTCAATTTTCATAAAACATGGAAAGATCAGTCGCCAAATTTCTAGATGCCATACATAATCTAGACTTTAGTAAGGAATATCAAGTTATTTATACAATGAAAATTGTTAAAACTTGATTAATTGCAAGGAACACTTGTAGAGAGATGTGGAGAGAATAAACTTTGAAGATAACAGTAAAATATATGACGCCTTTAAGGAAGAAAATAGAATAGTATTAATAGAATATATTTTAACAGGTCTTGAAATAATTCAAGATAGATGCAAAATAACTAACAAGACTCCAAACCGTCAATAATAAGTCAATTGATGAATAATAACAATAATATTGATGTGAAATTTTTTATTTAGAATGCTCAATTTAGATTATAATATCTATGTGAAAGCATTGATGGCATGTACCCTGGTTGGGAAAATAGATTGGACACACGGATAGATATGTTGGAAGAAAAAATTTAGTTTATGTCTAAAGAGAGACAAGAAGTTATAAATGCCGGTGCTGTAGTATATTCAGATTTTATGGATTTTTATGGATTTGATAATCATTTAGATCTTTATAAAATTATAGCAAAACTTTAAAAAGCTATAAATATCTATGTAGAAGAGATGGAAAAAATAGAACATATAATCTAAATGATTATCAAAATGAAAATTGTTAAAACTTGATTAATTGCAAGGAAACACTTGTAGAGAGATGTGGAGAGAATAAACTTTGAAGATAACCTTGAAATATATGATGCCTTTAAGGAAGAAAACATAATAGTATTAATAGAATATATTTTAACCAATCTTGAAATAGTTCAAGACAGATGCAAAATAAATTACAGGACTCCAAATTGTCAATAATAAGTCTACTGATGAATAATAACAATAATAGTGATGGGAAATTTTTGATTCAGAATGCTAAATTTAGATTATAATATCTATGTGAAAGCATTGATGGCATGTAATTTGGTTGGGAAAATAGATTGGACACATGGATAGATATGTTGGAAGAAAAAAATTTGGTTTATGTCTAAAGAGAGACAAAAAATTATAAATACCGGTGCTATAGTATATTCGGATTTTATAGATCTTTATGCATTTGATAATCATTTAGATCTTTAAAAAATTATAGCAAAACTATAAAAAGCTTTAAAAATATATGTAGAAGAGATGGAAGAAGAAATCATCCAGTTATTCAAAATCAATTAAACAAAATAAAAGGTAAAATCTCTGAATTATATAAATTATACAATTTCACGAAATTTAGCATTTATTGCAAAAATGTCCTTGTGGTACTAATTATGGGACTAGTGCGGTATAAATACTAATATTGCTTTTGATTTTGTAAATAAATTATTGCGTCATAATTTTTTTACATACAAATTTTTTGTTTTAAAATATGAATTTTGTTTTTGTATTTAGGGTTAATTTTATAATTTCATACTTTGTTCAACTATATGTACAGGTCCTTAGCGCGTTGGTTGATGTTGAATATTCAATGATCCACAAGCTATCAACGACAACGAATCAAATTAAACTAATTAGTTAATACATAATGACTGGGTTGTTTCCTATGCTTGTTAATGATGTAGGACGTTATTATAGAATTATAGAATTTTAATTCTTTAGGTCTTTAATATTTTCTTTTTTAATTAAATTCGGTGTCTTAGTATTTTATTTCTATTATAATTATGTAAAATTAATTTCACCGTGAGATAAGAGAATTAAAAGGAATTCATAAGAAATTTAAATTAAAGCTATGTTAAATATATCGCTAGCTACTTGTTTTTGGAGGAATTAAAACAATTAATTAGCTACGAAGTGAAAATAAATAAATGAATGAATATGAAGTTGAAAATAAGTCTCGCCGCCTGGATCCAAGGCCAAAACATTCATGATAAGTTAGGTAGTTAAGTACATGTTTTCAAGCTACATGTGTTCAAGCACTTCATGAAGAATAAGGTTGCTGAAATAAATCACAAAGACTCCCCGCGCAAATTATTACATTGATTTTTTTTAATAAAATGCCACATCTTTAACAGGATCGTGACACTGTGACTGTTAATTACTTTATTCCCTGTTTGGCCAACAGCTTGCCACTAATCAAAATCATAAAAATTTTAAATTTAGTCATGTTGGTCCCACTTGATCACATCCTTTTCATACATAAAATTGTTTAACGTCAAGGTTAAATATGACAAGTTTGGTAGAGAAGGTAAAAGGGAACTATATATAAGGAGGGGAACGAGCTTTGTTTATAGCACAAGTGAACTGCACTTTATTGAACGATGGGGTCTCAAATGGGCTACCTCTTTGCCACTCTTTTGGTAATATCCGTCTCTCTTAGCTACTTGACGTTAGAAGCCTCCGCAAACAAATACAACTACACATCTCCTCCCCCACCAAAGAAATATCCACCACCTCCACCTCCCCCTCCCAAGTACAAGTCTCCACCACCTCCGCCACCGGTCTACAATTCTCCACCTCCACCCCCTCTTTACAAGTCGCCGCCACCTCCTCCACCAGTCTACGAGCCTGCTCCGGCACCCACTCCAATTCCCTATTCCCCGCCACCTCCTCACCCTTACGTCTATGCATCTCCCCCTCCTCCTTACTACCACTAGAAAGCGGCCATGAATAGCTCATGCTTTTATGGTAATCTCATTTATTTTTAAAACTGTACACGTAAAGACTAGTAGTTCAGAATTACATTAAGCATTTCAATTTTAAGCACCGTGTTCTGCTTAATTGTGTTCCTAGTGATTAAGTGACACATAAAAGAGACTGACTAATTTGTTCTTGTAGGAGAGGCGAATGGTATCCGAATAAAGAAAGCAAGCGTTTGATGGAAAGCTTACTTAGAGCAAGATAGTGATCAATCGAGTTACTGAAGGGAGAAATTCAGGTTTTTCAATTTTTCAATTAAAATCTTTTTGGACCGATCTCATACAACATATAAGAATTTAGTAATCTAGAAATTCGTACCTTTGATAATCTGAGAAGACAAACGATTGAGAGTTGTAGATCCGTCTCCAAACGATCTTCCAGGCTATGACTCAAGATCGATCAACACTGGACGTGTGGGCGTCTGTTTCACCACTCCCAATTGCAACTGGCGTCTCTTAGATGTCTTCTGTATTTTTCTTGAAAACCCTGGAATTCTCCTCTCTCCGAAAAGGAGAAAAGTACCCCTTTTATAATATCTTATGAAAAACCCTAGTATGTTAGGATTAGGATTCCTATTTTAAAATAGAATTCCTCTTTTAATTTAAATATTTAAATATTTAAATTAAATACTTTCTCTCCACTTACGTAAAAGTAGAGAGAATGTGTAACTAACTAGGGGACCACCTTGTAAAATATCACAAGCCCCCTTTTACACTTGAATATAACATACTAGGCTTTAACAAATATTATAATTATGATTTTCACCTAAAACGCCAGTTTTCTTGCTTTTGGGTCCAGTGATGGTGTTGTCAATTAAATGAGCTAAAGGGGGATCATTTGGGAACATACAATAGTGGCTACAATAATTAAATTTGTAATTAAACAAATATAATTATTTAATTCCAATTCTACTCCACTATAAGATTGGAACTGACCTCCATAATTGTATGCTCGAATAATAATTCGCCCAAGCCACATTAATTTCTTTACTGCATAATCCTTTATACCACATCATTAATTAAATCGATATCTCAACTGTCCAATCGATTTAATTACATCTTGTTCCTTGATACTTACTGGTTTTCTCGAATGATCATTTTCAACATACTAAATATGTTGACACACTCTGGCCAGAGAATTCTATGATCAAGTGCCGAAAACCCATCAAGAGATGTGTCGTACAAATTCTATATTGTTAATCTATAACTCCAATACTCATAATTGCCTCCACCAAGATACCGGGTAATCTTGATCACAAGTGTGTGTCGTGCCCATTGGTAACTCAAATGGAATAACAATTACAATCATGAAATCATAACTAACTCAAGATTAAGATTACAGTAAAATCAATGCCTATGAGATTTAATAAGTCTGAGTCATTTCAAGGTTAATTAAATCTCATATATGATCCTGTTTCAATGTAGTCAGATTACATCAATAAATTCATACATGATTAAGACAAATCATTCAATGAATTTATTACAGTCTATACCTAAATAAAGTGCCCAACTTTATTTATCAACTGTGAACATAATTTATTTAATCATAAGATAACTTGTATTTATGTCTTCTGTGAATCCACATGGTGATCACATAAATACATATAATATGATCAAATGGACTTTACTCAAAATATTAATACAATTAAGATACTTGAATAAAATACCTCATTTATTTTATTAATCAGAAAAATTGTTTATTACAATTAAATAAACACATATGCTTTTAAAGAGCACATTTTCCCAACAGTTACTGCGTTTTATTCTCTTTTATATTTGTTTTTTAAGAAAAATAAACTGCCACACGTAGAAACAGAAAAGTTCTTGTCATTTTCATGCATATGGATTGTTACTGTGTGTGTCAATCAAATCTCTGGTGTGTCGTTTGTAATTTTCAACCTTTATGCATGCAAATGCGGGACCTCATTCGCATAATAAAATTAATATACTTCCCAAGATGGTCTTATCTTGCGTTTACTTTTTTGTTCCTTTGGTGATGATTTTGACGTGTGAAATTGATGACTATTGTTTTTGTAAACTCTGCATGGATTTTTCGTGCAACTACAGAGCGCTTTAACGAGATGACTTATCCATGAGGGTCCATGCAGATCACTGTCTAATTAACCAATAATTAATATGACTTAAAAAATATATAGTTAACAATTTTTATGGGTCATGCTCAATTGCAGATGTTCGTACAAAATTTCTTGCTAATGTATCCTTGAGTATGATAATAAGTCTTAATCATTATTAATAATTCACTTGATAATATTAAACAAATTTTCATATTAATTAAGTTACAAAATTTCTGTGACAAATTTCCACGTACCGGAACCATGCAAAAGGGCTTTATTCAAACAAAGCTGCGAAGCCGTTAGCAATTAAGATAATTTATCAATTAAGTTAAGTAGTAAGAATTTGACTGTGGATTCTATTAATTATTTCAAGGAAAATTTTATACTGCCGTAATGAAAATTACGGCATCAATAGCATGATAAACATAAATATTATAAATTACACATAGAATTAGTAAATGAAAAGCAAAACCAGTAAATTAATGTAAGATTATTAATTATTTAAAACAATAACATTGTTTCTACAGAATTTTAGTGACCAATATTTTATTCATTTAAAAAAATATTTTCTTTAATTGAACAAAATAATTCATTAATGAAACAAAAAAATTATACTAAAAAAGTGGAATAAGTTTTATTCTATTGGTTACCATAAATTCTATATTTATTCTAGGATAATTGTATACATTTTTTTCCCATTTCTATAACGATATCTATTTATTGCACAATTTAATTAAGCGCAATTATTTATCTTGATGTGGATCAAGTAAAAATAAAATAAAAAATAATCGTATATTACTAGACACACATTAGATCTAATTTCTATAATGATATCTACTTATTACACATGTTAATTAAGCGCAATTTTTTATCTTGATGTGTATCAAGTAAAATTAAAATAAATAAGAAATATCAATAAAATTAAACCTAATTTTGAATATTATGTGTACTTTATGTAGTTTCAAACTTTTTACTTGTATTTGGAGACCATTTAAGGTTGTTGTTGAAGAAGTGTAGAAAGATGTAAAATAACATCATCTTACAACAACTATGAAAGATATTAAAATAATATTTTTTCAAAATCCAATTTTGTGCATAAATTTCATCCTTAATTAAACATCACATGTATTATATAAATGCAAAACTAACATTATTCAATTTACATTAAAAAAAAATACACGAAGTTTATGCTTAGATTGCGGAGGAATTCTCAATGATAACAATGGTTGTATCTATTAAAATGAATTTGATTTGAGTCATTTTATAGTTGAAGAAGAAAACTAGCCGTTATTGACTTTTTAGTGATAACCGGCTTGCCGCTTTGTGAATCAGGCTTGCCGCTTTATGTTACCATTATATTCAAATATTTGAATTTTTGCACATCCAATTTTCCGTTTTCTGAATCCGGTCGACCGCTTGCATTCTAGAGAGTTTCTGTCCATAACCGGTTTGTCGCTTTCTAAATCTGGCTAGCCACTTGCTAAAGTGAAACAACTATTTTCTAAAATTATAATTTATCCCAATACTTTCTAACATTTTACTATGGCCCAAATATTTATAAAACTTTACAAATATGTCTATTTCAGAATTTTAAAACAATACTTCTTGATTTTAAAGTTCTCAAAACTTTTCAATTTAAACCATAAACTTGAAAACAACTAATTTCATAAAATCATTTTCTTATTATAAAAACATAATGTGTAATTATTTGTTTATCCAAAACATGTGGTTTGTTATCATCAAAATCAACAATTTATAGCCATATAAACTAACAATTTCTCCTCTTTGATGATGAAAAAACACATTATAAAATTTTGACTTAATTATGAAAAACTCCCCTTAATAAATGCAAGATTAAAAACTCCCCCTACATGAATGCAATGAATACTTTTCATAACAAATAGTTGCATATTGTATCTCCCCCTTCATCATTAAAAAGAATAAAAACGCTCCCCCTATTAAGCATAAACAACTTAAGACAATCATATCAGTTCCACATTAGTTTCAAAACATGAGTGAAAAACGTAACAACAACTATATCAAATCATCATTGTTTCTCAAAATCATCAATATAATCACATATCAACCATCAAAAGAATGCTCAAAATGCATGTTATTCTCCCCCTGTTGACATCATCAAAATGGTATATTATTTTGTCTCCCCTTTTGACAATAAAAATGTTCAAAATGCATATTATCCAAAATGAAAGCAACAAGAATTAATTAAAGTTGCCGAGAAAACTCCCCAAATCAATAATCAAGAAAACAAGTAATAGATCAAGCAAAGGCATGCAAAATTTATAAGAATATATTATCAATTATCCAAGCTCCATAATTATTAATCACATTTTAGAAATCAAAGACAACTAAACTCAACAAAGATCTAATGCGACAGATTAATATAACTTAAAAAATCTCATATGCTTAAAAATCTCGAAGTATATGTATTTCTCCCCCTTTCGATATCATTTAAAACAAGTAATGCATATTCCACAATACATCGACAAAGTACAAAAAATGCATCCATTCACCAATCATAGATTGCATAAGATTAAACTTTATCAAATACAATATAACCATCAAAGCACATTCTTTATCACCAAAACTTAAGCAAAGCATAAGTACATAATGGCAATATATAGATCATCAAAATCAACATAACCATTAAGATAAGCCATCATTATGAGCTAAAAGAATAAGTGATCAAATTCATATGTATAATAAGTCATATATGCCAATTTTATAAATGAATGATGATATAACGGAATCAATGGCACAAGAATTCACACATACTTAAGTGACAAATAATTAATGTTTAAGTGATGGATAATGATTTAGAAATATCAAATGAGCAAGAAAAACATAAAGATAATGGATTTTAGTGAGATAAATGTTTGTGTTTGGCTTCTTGGAGAGAGTGCAATGAACAAATAAGGAAGATGAATAAATGACATGAAACATGATGATTGACAATTAAAAGATGAAATCAAACATCATACAATCATCAAAATCAAACAAAGGCATCATGATAAGTTAACATGCTACCATCATATATATATTTATCCATGCATCATGATTACATGCAATAATAATTCAATTATGTAAACGTACGAGCATGCTTTTGTAAATTCAACCTATTATCCATTCATCATGATTCATTCAACAAAATCAATATGGCGAGAATTGTTACCAAAACAATTAAATCATTTTGCCTCATCTTTTTCTCCTAGCTCATAATCAAGTGATTATCCTCACAAGCTTTCATTAAGGAACTCTCCACCATTTCTTGATTATGGTACCTACAAAAAAAATTCAAGTTATGCCTTTTGGTACCCAAATACTCTTGGGTCCTTGAGTGCTAGCAATAATTCCTTTTGGAACCCAAATACATTTTGCTCCATAATATGCATTTCTTTTAATTGGACATCTATTCTTCATATGACCATCTTGATTGCAATAGTGGCATACAACTTGATTGTTAATCGAGGTACTCTTCACAAAGTAATTCTTATAATACTTTTGTTTCAAATTTGGATTATAGCCAATACTTCCTTTGTCAAACACACATTTTTGTGAATTAAGCAAGTTATCCAACATCTTTTGCCCATTTGTAAATTTTAAGACAACATCACTAAGTTCAATATTCTTTTTCTTGAGCATCACATTTTCCTATTTCAAATTATCTATATGTGATTCTATATGTTCATGTGAAGTGCCAGGTTTCTCATTTGATAATGCAACTCTATCATGCAATGTTATATTATCTAATTATAGGCATCTAATCTTTGTATTTAAAGGTTCATTTTCATTTTAAGACATGCATTCATTTTACCAATTTTCATCATTCATCATACAATTCTTTAAAAGCATTATATAAATCATCATAAGTATGAAGATCATTTACCTCATCAAGTTCATCATCTCCTATTATCATAAGTGCTCAGTTTGATGCTTCTTGCGAATCTTCAACACTCGATTCTTCATCGCCATCGTCCCAAGTAGCCACCATGGTTTCCTTCTTGAGGTTTTTGAGAACTGGACACTTCAATCTTATATGGCCACACTTTTTGCATTCAAAACAAACAATTGCCTTTTCCTTCCCTTTCCCACCTTAAGGTTTTCTCTCTTGAGATCTTTAAAGTTTCTTCCCTTGATTTGCTTCTTGAAGATCCTTCTAATCCTTTTAGCAATCATTTCAATGCTTTCATCTTCAAAGTCACTTCGATCATCATCATTAAACAACTATAGAAGATTTAAAAGCAAAGCTCTTCTTCTTTTTAACTTCATCAATTTTTTATTAGCTATATCTTCCTCATATGAAATAAGTGAACCAATAAGATCATCAAGAGATAAAATATTAAGATTTTTTACTTCTTCTATGGCCATTCTCTTTGGTAGCCACTCTTTCAGTGATGATCTAATAATTTTTCTCACTTTTTTCACTATTAGTAAATATCTTACCTAGTGCTTTAAGAGAATTCACAATATCAATTAATCTAGTGTACATATCATGAACACTCTCATATGATTCCATTTAAAACATCTCATATTGCGTAGTGAATCTACTAATTTTACACTCCTTGATTTGACGGTTTTGGAATATCATCTTCTACTTTATTTTTAGTCATAGACATGAATAGACCATCACAAACAACTTCCTAAATTTCATAATCTAAAGCTTGCAAATAAATTATTATCCTAGTTTTCCAATACGGATAGTCATTACCGTCAAAGAACAATAGTCTTGCCGCTTTGTGAATCTGGCATGCCACTTTATGTTGCCGCTTTGTGTTACCGCTATATTCAAAGATTTGAATTTTTGCACATGCAATATGTAAAACTCGAATCAAGTTGCGCTTTTATTCCAGAGAGTTTTTGTCCACTACCGGTTTGTTGCTTTCTAAATTCGGCTAGCCGCTTGCTAAAGGAAACAACTATTTTCTAAAATTATAATGTTATTCCAATACTTTCTAAAATTTCACTATGGCCCAAATATTTATAAAACTTTACAAATATATCCATTTTTATAATTTTAAAACAATACTTGTTGATTACAAAGTTCTCAAAAATTTTTGATTTAAACCATAAACTTGAAAACAACTAATTTCATAAAATTATTTTCTTATTATAAAAACATAATGTATAATTCTTTGTTTATCCAAAACAAGTGGTTTCTTATCATCAAAATCAAAATTTTATAGCCATATAGGCTAACATATAGAATAGCTTTTAAAATTAGGTATATTAAAGGGAAACATGATTTTCAGATTAAATCAGTTAACAAAGATACAACAACACCTTGGATAACTAATGTTTGGAGTGAACTTATTCAAACTAACCTAGGAGTTGACGTAAATGTCATAATAAGTGAGTTAAAAGATAAACATCGGATTGAATGTGACAAACAAAAGTTATACAGGGCAAAAAAAAAATGGCACCTAAAAAACCTAGGTCCTGACCATGTTGCTTGCTATAGAAAACTTTTGAATTATGCTCACATTCTAATAATAGGGTACCTAACTAGGTGCAGACCTTTCATAGGATTGGATGGGTGTCACTTGAAGGGGCCATACAGAAGAGTATTGTTATTTGTTGTTGCATTAGACACTGACAGTGGAAGTTTTCCACTAGCTTTTTGTATATGCGAGGCAAAGAACTATGATAGTTGGGTTTTTTTTTATATTTATTGTATGAATTCATTGGGGCTGATGATCATAGTCCTCTAACTATTATTAGTTATAGACAAAAAGGTCTTTTATGGGGACTGAAAAAATATTGAGCTAATACTGGCACTAGATATTGTGCTAGGCATATCTTTGCTAGTTTAAAGTGCAAGTTTCCTGGATTGAATGTCATGCGGTTATTCTAGAAAGCTTGTAAGGCTAAAAATCAATATGACTTTGAGAGGGCAATGGGTGAAATTAGGGCTAAAGACCAAAATTGTTGTGAATGGTTGAGAAAAATACTTCCTGCACAATGGTCTAGAAGCGGGTTTGATCACCATGTGAAATCTGACCATGTTACAAACAACATGGCTAAATCTTTTAACAAGTGGGTGGATAAGGTTAGGGACAAGCCTGTCTTAACCATTCTTGAGCATATTCGTGGACAACTAATGGTGAGAATGTTGGAAAAATACCAGCAAGTGGAAATTTGGCAAGACCATTTGACCTAATATGCTAGAGAAAGACTAAACCAATCCTTAAATGAGGCAAGAGGAATTAAGGTCTTTGGAGGTAGAGGGGAGTTGTTTAAATATTGTTAAGCTGGGTATAAAAACTTCCTGATACATACTACAGATGGAACGTGTGAATGTGGGATGTGGTAGGTTAGTGGACTGCCTTGCAAACATGCAGTAGCTACTATTCTTTATAAAGGAGGGCAACCTGAAGATTGTGTGCATCATCATGGCTTCAGCAACGAAATCTACTCTGTTGTTGCTCTAGGATTAATACAGCTATGATGCTACAGCAACAGTGCTGCATCAATGGCTTCAGCACCTGCACTGTTCCAGACTTATTTCAAGTCTTCTATAACCATGTTCTTTCTTTATCTTTGCAAGCCTATTGCAGCAGCATTCCTCCCTTGAAATTTGAGCTTTCGGTCAACTATAATTATCTTATGAGCTAAGCACACAAATTATTTTAAAACAACGCAATTTATTAAAAGTAAACTAAAATGGATATTCATGGAAAATTTAACTAAAATGCAATAAAAACATGTCATTTACCCTCTAAGTAATTTTGATTTCAGTCTAAAAGTACCATGATAACTCTCATTTCATAGAGTTATCAGCAGCAAAAGGGTTAATCCAGCTATTGATTTAAACCAATTCTATAATGACTATAACCCTAAATTATTTGAGCTTAAAGCTCGTACCAGCAAATAGGCAATTGGGATGAAAGTCCTCTATAAACAACTTGAACAGATAAGAAAAAAAAAATATGGCTTCACTAAGTCAAAATATAACATATAATCTATTCATTAAGTAGAAAAGAAATCATATTAGCCAAGCAAGTCATCTTGAAAAAGAAAAAAGCAATACATGAGAAGCTCGTGGAATCCAACATGCCAACACACCGTGGGATACGCAAGGTGCTTAAGCATCAATTAGGTTATGGCTTTGGCTATTAAGAAAAAAAATCAAAAGAAGAATCTAGTAAGGAAGACATGTCACTAGATAAAGAGCTCATAATTGGTATGTGACAGGAGGCCACTAAAAAGATAAAAGATGCCAGCTAGAAGCATCAATAATTCAGAAAGAATCCAAAGTAAACGATAAGGCTTATCCAAATCCTTACCTCAACAATGTGAAGACCATCAACCATTTAAAAAAAAAAGACAGCAGTTGTCCTTAATATTGCAAGGAAAAGGGGTTACCTTATCTCTAAGAAATCTATCAGGCAACAAATGTCATGTAAAAAGAGATAATCTTATCTCTAAAATCTATACGTGTCATGTAAGAAGGGATTACTTGTCTGTCTTAGTCTATAAATAGAATCATGTAAGATAGGAGAGGTATCACTCACGCGCATTCTCTCATTCTCATTTGCGTTCTCTCTCTAAATTCAGAATTGAAAAAAAAAATTATTTTTGAGAGAAATTATTATCTTTATATAAGTTATTTAGATTTTAGAAAAAAAAATCAAGAACATGCATGCCAACACTTGTGCTAAATGAAGAAGATTTCATATTGCTAAGCACTCTTTCAGATCAATTACAACGAATTCACTTAGGAAGACCTTACTGGGCTAGTCTGCAATGTGTTGCTTCAGGCCGTGTGGAATATTTCCGAGAGTGATTTTGCATGATGTGTAACTGTGCTGAGCATGGGCCAATCTATGGGCTCATGGAACTAGCGAACTTATTCTAGAATTTTGAGGAAAAAAACTCTAGTTAGTGCTCTAAATTATCTTATAATATTTTGCACAAACAGAGGCATATTAGGCCTTAATTAATTTTTAGATCTTATAAGATATAGAGTGATAATAGTAACTCAATTTTCAAAAAACATGGAAAGATCAGTCACCAAATTTCTAGATGCCATAGATAATCCAGACTTTAGTAAGGAATATAAAGTTATTTATACAATGAAAATTGTTAAAACTCGATTAATTGCAAGGAAACACTTGTAGAGAGATGTGGAGAGAATAAACTTTGAAGATAACAATGAAATATATGACGCCTTTAAGGAAGAAAATACAATAGTATTAATAGATTATATTTTAATCGGTCTTGAAATAATTCAAGCCAGATGCAAAGTAAATAACAAGACTCCAAACCGTCAATAATAAGTCTACTGATGACTAATAATAATAATAGTCCTGATGTGAAATTTTTTATTCAGATTGCTCAATTTAGATTATAATATCTATGTGAAAGCATTGATGGCATGTACCTTGGTTGGGAAAATAGATTGGACACACGGATAGATATGTTGGAAGAAAAAATTTAGTTTATGTCTAAAGAGAGACAAGAAATTATAAATGTCGGTGCTATAGTATAATCGGATTTTATAGATCTTTATGGATTTGATAATCATTTAGATCTTTATAAAATTATAGCAAAACTTTAAAAAGCTTTAAAAATATACGTAGAACATATGGAAGAAGAAATCATCCAGTTATTCAAAATCAATTAAACAAAAATAAGAGGTAAAATCCCTGAATTATATAAATTATACAATTTCACAAAAATTTAGTATATAGTGCAAAAAGGTCCTTATGGTACTGATTATGGGACTAGTGCGGTATAAATACTAATATTGATTTTTATTTTGTAAATAAATTATTGCATCATAATTTTTTTACATACAAATTTTATGTTTTAAAATATGAATTTTGTTTTTGTATTTAGGGTTAATTTTATAATTTCATACCTTGTTCAACTATATGTACAGGTCCTTAACGCGTTGGTTGATGTTGAATATTCAAAGATCCACAAGCTATCAACAACAATAAATCAAATTAAACTAATTAGTTAATACATAATGACTGGGTTGTTTCCTATGTTTGTTAATGATGTAGGACGTTATTATAGAATTTTAATTCTTTTGGTCTTCTGATATTTTCTTTTTTAATTAAAGTCGGTATTTTAGTCTTTTATTTCTATTATAATTATGTAAAATTAATATCACCGTGAGATAAGAGCATTAAAAGGAATTCATAAGAAATTTAAATTGAAGCTATGTTAAATATATCGCTAGCTACTTGTTTTTGGAGGAATTAAAACAATTAATTAGCTACGAAGTGAAAATAAATAAATGAATGAATATGAAGTTGAAAAAAAGTCGCCCCGCCTGGATCCAAGGCCAAAACATTCATGATAAGTTAGGTAGTTAAGTACATGTTTTCAAGCTACATGTGTTCAAGCACTTCATGAAGAATAATGTTGTTGAAATAAATCACAAAGACTCCCTGCGCAAATTATTACATTGATTTTTTTAAAAAAAAATGCCACATCTTTAACAGGATCGTGACACTGTGACTGGTAATTACTTTATTCCCTGCTTGGCCAACAGCTGGCCACTAAACAAAATCATTAAAATTTTAAGGGTTATTATCATTTCACTACTTTAAAAATTGAAAAATATCAAATGACTACAAGAAGTATTGATCCCTATCATTTTCCTACAATATCTTTACAAAAATATCATTTTACTACTTTTCCGTTACCACTGTTAATTTAATGCTGATGTCATTCTGACATAAAAGGGGTAAAAATGACTTTTTATATAAAAATAAAGATAAAAATTATATATACTTTTTGTAGTATTATATAGATAAAAAATGTTTATTTGACAAAAAAAAAAATTGAAGAAGACAAAAAGGGAGTAAGTGAAAAGTCCCGCCATCTTTGAAAAGCTTAAAGTAGTAACAAGTGGTTGAACTCGACATTTTTCCAGATTAAACGCTTCAAATAAATTCATAGGCGGCTGTTGCAGAAGACTTATGGTGTTCCAAGCTGTAGTTTGTCATTTACTATCAGCACCGAAAAGTCGAAGTTGCTTAGTGCTCAACAACTGAACTCACTGGTTAAATTGATCTTGTATGTCTGATTTATTTGCTTTCGATTTATTCATGAAATTGTGGTTTAAGGTGATTTTTATTGTAATTTGTTTGAATTTACAGATATCATGCTGCCTCTGGAACTAGTTTTATTGTACAAGGGCATACGCCACCCTGTAGGTTTGATCAATCCAGACCAATATAAAATTGATAATTTGAGAGTAGATGCAGTTCGTATAACATCTGCTGATGGTTTGGCCGATCATGAGATGTTCAAGATGATATGTAAGGAGCCAAGGACTGACAAAAAGAAGCCTATAACGTGCAGTTTAGATATGTGGATGCAATGCCTTAATCACGAGAATCAGGGGGTGAAAACAATAGAGATTGAGCTTATACCTTACCCTATGACTGCAATGCCTTTTATGATTCAGTCCTTTTTCACCAATCACCAAGACCCAAAAAATACACCACTTGAAGTTGTATCAAAGCTTTTCCAAACCCAAACTAAACCTACCCCAAACGAAGACTCGCCTAACCCTGATGATAATGATACAAGTAATGATGACTGGTCTGGATGTTCGGATGGGGGATATTCTAATGACAGTGAGGTTGATGCTAGTGGTGATGTTAGTGGTGATGATGTCAATAGTGATGATGGTAGAGGTGATCATGTTAGCGATGTTGTTGTTGGTGGTGATGGTCAAGGAAATGATGTGCCTTTTGTAGAGCTTGTTACAGTTGATGACAGTGAAGAAAATGATATTTTGTCTGGGCCTGAAGAAGATGAGGAAGACATGCCCTTTAGTTCAGACGAGGAGGATTACAGTGCTACAGCTAAGATGATGAGGTACATTAAAGGTAATGAATATAAAACTCCAGAAAATGGGATAGATAAGCTTTTTTTAGGAGCTGTTTTTGATAATGCAAAAGAATTTAGAGGAAAACTACACAACATTATGATCAAAGAGGGGTTTGATGTTGAGAAGATTTATAATGACAAGAAAAGATATTATGCAAGGTGCAAGGTTAAAGATTGTTCATGGTCTATCACATGTGGCTTGTTGGGTAACAGTGGGGGTTTTGTCATTAGAAAGCTGAATAATGTGCACACTTGCTTTAGAGCACAGAAAAATGCTCCTACCCCTAGTCATTGGATTGTAGAGAAGATAAAAGACTTAGTGAAGAAAACCCCTAAAATCAAGATTTCACAGATTAAGAGCCATTTAAAGACTAATTATGGTGTTGCACCAAATAACTTAAAACTGTACAGAGCTAAGAAGAAGGCAGAATCTTTACTAGGTGGTGACCACTCTAAGGGTTATGAAAAATTATTCCAATACCAGGCAATGGTAGAGAAGCACAATGTAGGGTCTAAGTGCAAAGTCTTGTGTGACGCAGAGAGTATTCCAGGCAAAATTGTGTTTAAGAGGTTCTTTGTGTCACTACCTGCTCAGAGAAATGCATTTTTAAATGGGTGCAGGCCATATATTGGTATTGATGGGTGTCATTTGAGAGGTGAATTTGGGGGAATTTTGATGGCGGCAGTGGGTGTGGATGCTAATAATGGCATTCTTCCTTTAGCCTATGCTATTTGTGAGATTGAAAATCAATGGTCTTGGGGATGGTTCTTGTCACTCTTGCATGAGTACTTTGATGATGGTAGAAAAGTTACTTTTATGAGTGATAGACAAAAGGGACTAATAGTTGCTCTTCAACAGACATGGCCTACTGCTCACAGTAGGCATTGCGGGAGACATATATATGCCAATTTTAGAGGACAATTTTCTGGTTTGGCATTAAAAAAGCTATTTTGGAGAGCATGTAAGGCCAAAGAACCGAACGATTTCTTTTTTTGCTTTGGACAGAATGAGGTTTGTTAAAGATGGTGCAAGAGAGTGGTTTGATAACTTAGAAGACTATCAATGGTCAAGGTGGGCATTTGACAAAAATGCCAAAGTAGACCATACTACCAACAATACAACTGAGTGCTTCAACAGTTGGATTGGTAAGTACAGAGACAAGCCTTGTTTGACTATGTTAGAGGAGATTAGATGCAAGTTGATGAAAAGATTTACAAAAAGGAGAAATGAAGCACAACTTTGGCCTTCGATTCTTACTCCTAGGATTAAGAAACAAATTGATGAAATATCTGAAGAGTCGTCTAAGCTAAGTGTAAAACCATCAGGTGATACTGTGTTCCAGGTTAAAGACATTAACTACGCCCCAGTGAGATGGTTTATTGTGGATGTTGAAAATAAAACATGTGACTGTGGCTATTGGGAGATATCTGGCCTGCCATGTAGGCATGCAATGGCCTCTATTATGTACTGCAGACACGATGTTCACCATTATATTCCAAACTATTTCACCAAGCAAGTATACCTAGACACTTATTCAGTTATGGTTTGCCCTATACCTGATCAAGTTACATGGGAGGCAGGAGAGAGAGGGTTAATTAACCCTCCAGTGAAGAGAAGACAAGCTGGCAGACCTAAAAAGCTTAGAAGAAGGGAGCCAAGTGAGCCAGTGAAATCTAATAGGTCATTTGTGAGTAGATGTAGTTTTTGCCACTCGACAACTCATAATGTAAGAACTTGTCAACTTGCTCCATCCAATGCTAAAAAGTCGAGGACAAGACAAAATCAAGTATGTGTCAATGTTGCTTTGTTGGGTTTATGAGTTTTTGGCCTTGGCATCTACGTTATTCTTTAACTATGATATTTTTATTCTTTTGGCAGAGAATCGAAATGAGAGCTCAAGAACAATTAGGTGAATCATCTCAACCCCCAGCAAAAAAAACTAGAAAGAATAAGGTACAATATATTTGAATATGATATTATTTGAAACAAGTATGTTGTGAAAAATTATTATGTTTCTGTTAGGCTCTTTCTGTAACCTTTTAATCTACAGAACACAAGTGTTGAGAGTGGCCAAAAGGGTGAGAGTAGTCAAAAGATTCGAATATGTGAGCGGGGTAAGAGTAGTCAGTTAAGACAAGGAGCTCGATCATCTACACAACAAGCTTTTACTGAATCCTCGCAAACTTCGGCAAATGCAAGGAATCCAAGAAAAATAGGCATAAACACAAGTGCAGGAGGTAAAAATAAAAACTAAATTTTGCTTTTGATTTTTTGTTCTTACAAGGTTATAGAATTTCATTTATATACAATTTCATGTGACTACAGGTGTTACTCAATCACAACCTTGAAGATCATTGTAGAATGGGTCACCTGCGAATTTGTTTAGTCAGGCATTACTTTTTGGATAACAACCATTTGACCGCGGCTATTTAGATAATGGATATTTAAGTTCAGTAGGTATTAGAAAGTTTTGGTGGTATTGTTGTGGGTTTTTTACTTTTGTTTTTGCAGGAAGTATCATATATGGATTAAATTTGTGTACTTAATGATTCCATTGTGGATTTTTTTACTTTTCTTTTTGCTGGAACATGCTTTACTTTTCTTTTTGTTGGAATAAGCTTTAAAAAAATTTTTTTGGGTTTAATCATAAAGGGTAATATTGGTATTTTGTTAGTCAACTAACTGGTCAACTAACAGCTATAACGGAAAAGTAGTAAAATGATATTTTTGTAAAGATATTGTAGGAAAATGATAGGGATCAATACTTCTTGTAGTCATTTGATATTTTTCAATTTTTAAAGTAGTGAAATGATAATAACCCAAATTTTAAATTTAGTCATGTTGGTCCCACTTGATGACATCCTTTTCATACATAAAATTGTTTAACGCCGAGGTTAAATATGACAAGTTTGGTAGAGAAGGTAAAAAGGAAGTCTATATAAGGAGGGGAACGAGCTTTGTTTATAGCACAAGTGAACCGCACTTTATTGAACGATGGGGTCTCAAATGGGCTACCTCTTTGCCACTCTTTTGGTAATATCCGTCTCTCTTAGCTACTTGCCGTTAGAAGCCTCCGCAAACAAATACTACTACACATCTCCTCCCCCGCCAAAGAAATATTCACCACCACCACCTCCCCCTCCAAAGTACAAGTCTCCACCACCCCCGCCACCGGTCTACAATTCTCCACCACCCCCGCCACCGGTCTACAATTCTCCACCACCACCCCCGGTTTACAAGTCGCCGCCACCTCCTCCACCACACTACGAGCCTGCTCCGGCACCAACTCCAATTCCCTATTCCCCGCCACCTCCTGTCCCCAAGTGCCCACCACCACAGCCACCGGTTCACAATTCTCCACCACCACCCCCGCTTTACAAGTCGCCGCCACCTCCTCCACCACTCTACGAGCCTGCTCCGGCACCAACTCCAATTCCCTATTCACCACCACCACCTCCCCCTCCAAAGTACAAGTCTCCACCACCCCCGCCACCGGTCTACAATTCTCCACCACCACCCCCGGTTTACAAGTCGCCGCCACCTCCTCCACCACTCTACGAGCCTGCTCCGGCACCAACTCCAATTCCTATTCCCGCCACCACCTCACCCCTACGTTTATGCATCTCCCGCTCCTCCTTACTACCACTAGAAAGCGGCCATGAATAGCTCATGCTTTTATGGTAATCTCATTTATTTTTAAAACTGTACACGTAAAGACTAGTAGTTCAGAATTACATTAAGCATTTGAATTTTAAGCACCGTGTTCTGTTTAATTGTGTTCCTAGTGATTAAGTGACAAATAAAAGAGACTGATTAATTTGTTCTTGCAGGAGAGGCGAATGCTGTCCGAATGAAGAAAGCAAGGGTTTGATGGAACGCTTACTTAGAGCAAGATAGCGATCAATCGAGTTGCTGCGTTTTATTCTCTTTTATCTTTGTTTTTAAGAAAAATAAACTGCCACACGTAGAAACAGAAAAGTTCTTGTCATTTTCATGCATATGGATTGTTACTGTGTGCGTCAATCAAATCTCTGGTGTGTCGTTTGTAATTTTCAACCTTTATGCATGCAAATGCGAGGCCTCATTCGCATAATAAAATTAATATACTTCCCAAGATGGTCTTATCTTGCGTTTACTTTTTATGTTCCTTTGGTGATGATTTTGACGTCTGAAATTGATGACTATTGTTTTTGTAAACTCTGCATGGATTTTTCGTGCAACTACAGAGCGCATTAACGAGATGACTTATCCATGAGGGTCCATGCAGATCACTGTCTAATTAACCAATAATTAATATGACTTGAAAAATATATAGTTAACAATTTTTATGGGTCATGCTCAATTGCAGATGTTCGTACAAAATTTCTTGCTAATGTATCCTTCAGTATGATAATAAGTTATAATCATTATTAATAATTCACTTGATAATATTAAACAAATTTTCATATTAATTAAGTTACAAAATTTCTGTGACAAATTTCCACGTACCGGAACCATGCAAAAGGGCTTTATTCAAACAAAGCGTCGAAGCCGTTAGCAATTAAGATAATTTATCAATTAAGTTAAGTAGTAAGAATTTGACTGTGGATTCTATTAATTATTTCAAGGAAAATTTTATACTGCTGTAATGAAAATTACCGCATCAATATCATGATAAACATAAATATTATAAATTACACATAGAATTAATAAGTGTAAAGCAAAACCAGTAAATTAATGTAAGATTATTAATTATTTAAAACAATAACATTGTTTCTACAGAATTTTAGTGAAAAATATTTTATTCATTTAAAAAAATATTTTCTTTAATTGAACAAAATAATTCATTAATGAAACAAAAAAATTATACTAAAAAAGTGGAATAATTTTTATTGTATTGGTTACCATAAATTCTACATTTATTCTAGGATAATTGTATACATTTTTCCCCATTTTTTATAACGATATCTATTTATTACACAGTTTAGTTAAGCGCAATTATTTATTTTGATGTGGATCAAGTAAAATTAAAATAAAAAATAATCGTATATTACTAGACACACATTAGATCTAATTTCTATAATGATATCTACTTATTACACATGTTAATTAAGCGCAATTTTTTATCTTGATGTGTATCAAGTAAAATTAAAATAAAATAAGAAATATCAATAAAATTAAATCTAATTTTGAATATTATGTATACTTTATGTAGTGTCAAACTTTTTAATTGTATTTGAAGACCATTTAAGGTTGTTGTTGAAGAAGTGTAGAAAGATGTAAAATAACAATGCTTGTATCTATTAAAATGAATTTGATTTGAGTCATTTTATAGTTGAAGAAGAAAACTAGCCGTTATTAACTTTTTGGTGATAACCGGCATGCTGCTTTGTGAATCTGGCTTGCCGCTTTATGTTACCGTTACATTCAAAGATTTGAATTTTTGCACATCCGATTTGCCGCTTTCTGAATCCGGTCGACCGCTTTCATTCTAGAGAGTTCTGTCCACAACCGGTTTTCCGCTTTCTAAATCTGGCTAGGCACTTGCTAAAGTGAACATCTATTTTCTAAAATTATAATTTTATCCCAATACTTTCAAACATTTTACTATGGCCCAAATATTTATAAAACTTTGCCAATATGTCCATTTTAGAATTTTAAAACAATAATTGTTGATTTCAAAGTTCTCAAAACTTTTTGATTTAAACCATTAACTTGAAAACAACTAATTTCACAAAACCATTTTCTTATTATAAAAACATAATGTGTAATTATTTGTTTATCCAAAATATGTGGTTTGTTATCATCAAAATCAACAATTTATAGCCATATAAACTAACAATTTCTCCTCTTTGATGATGACAAAACACATTATAAAATTTTGATTTAGTTATGAAATACTCCCCTTAATAAATGCAAGATTAAAAACTTCCCCTATATGAACGCAATGAATACTTTTCATAACAAATAGTTGCATATTATATCTCCCCCTTCATCATCAAAAAGAATAAAAACGATCCCCCTATTAAGCATAAACAACTTAAGACAATCATATCAGTTCCACATTAGTTTCAAAACATGAGTGAAAAACGTAACAACAACTATATCAAATCATCATCATTTCTCAAAATCATCACTATAATCACATATCAACCATCAAAAGAATGCTTAAAATGCATGTTATTCTCCCCCTGTTGACATCATCAAAATGGTATATTATTTTGTCTCCCCTTTTGACAATAAAAATGTTCAAAATGCATATTATCCAAAATGAAAGCAACAAGAATTAATTAAAGTTGCCGAGAAAACTCCCCAAATCAATAATCAAGAAAACAAGTAATAGATCAAGCAAAGGCATGCAAAATTTATAAGAATATATTATCAATTATCCAAGCTCCATAATTCTTAATCACATTTTAGAAATCAAAGACAACTAAACTCAACAAAGATCTAATGCGACAGATTAATATAACTTAAAAAATCCCATATGCTTAAAAATCTCGAAGTATATGTATTTCTCCCCCTTTCGATATCATTTAAAACAAGTAATGCATATTCCACAATACATCGACAAAGTACAAAAAATGCATCCATTCACCAATCATAGATTGCATAAGATCAAACTTTATCAAATACAATATAACCATCAAAGCACATTCTTTATCACCAAAACTTAAGCAAAGCATAAGTACATAATGGCAATATATAGATCATCAAAATCAACATAACCATTAAGATAAGCCATCATTATGAGCTAAAAGAATAAGTGATCAAATTCATATGTATAATAAGTCATATATGCCAATTTTATAAATGAATGATGATATAACGGAATCAATGGCACAAGAATTCACACATACTTAAGTGACAAATAATTAATGTTTAAGTGATGGATAATGATTTAGAAATATCAAATGAGCAAGAAAAACATAAAGATAATGGATTTTAGTGAGATAAATGTTTGTGTTTGGCTTCTTGGAGAGAGTGCAATGAACAAATAAGGAAGATGAATAAATGACATGAAACATGATGATTGACAATTAAAAGATGAAATCAAACATCATACAATCATCAAAATCAAACAAAGGCATCATGATAAGTTAACATGCTACCATCATATATATATTTATCCATGCATCATGATTACATGCAATAATAATTCAATTATGTAAACGTACGAGCATGCTTTTGTAAATTCAACCTATTATCCATTCATCATGATTCATTCAACAAAATCAATATGGCGAGAATTGTTACCAAAACAATTAAATCATTTTGCCTCATCTTTTTCTCCTAGCTCATAATCAAGTGATTATCCTCACAAGCTTTCATTAAGGAACTCTCCACCATTTCTTGATTATGGTACCTACAAAAAAAATTCAAGTTATGCCTTTTGGTACCCAAATACTCTTGGGTCCTTGAGTGCTAGCAATAATTCCTTTTGGAACCCAAATACATTTTGCTCCATAATATGCATTTCTTTTAATTGGACATCTATTCTTCATATGACCATCTTGATTGCAATAGTGGCATACAACTTGATTGTTAATCGAGGTACTCTTCACAAAGTAATTCTTATAATACTTTTGTTTCAAATTTGGATTATAGCCAATACTTCCTTTGTCAAACACACATTTTTGTGAATTAAGCAAGTTATCCAACATCTTTTGCCCATTTGTAAATTTTAAGACAACATCACTAAGTTCAATATTCTTTTTCTTGAGCATCACATTTTCCTATTTCAAATTATCTATATGTGATTCTATATGTTCATGTGAAGTGCCAGGTTTCTCATTTGATAATGCAACTCTATCATGCAATGTTATATTATCTAATTATAGGCATCTAATCTTTGTATTTAAAGGTTCATTTTTATTTTAAGACATGAATTCATTTTACCAATTTTCATCAATTCATCATACAATTCTTTAAAACCATTATAGAAATCATCATAAGTAGGAAGATCATTTACCTCATCAAGTTCATCATCTCCTATTGCCATAAGTGCTTGGTTTGACGCTTCTTGCGAATCTTCAACTCTCGATTTTTCATCGCCATCGTCCCAAGTAGCCACCATGGCTTTCTTCTTAAGTTTTTTGAGAAGTGGACACTTCGATCTTATATTGCCACACTTTTTGCATTCAAAACAAACAATTGCCTTTTTCTTCCCTTTCTCCACCTTAAGGTTTTCTCTCATGAGATCGTTAAAGTTTCTTCTCTTGATTTGCTTCTTGAAGATCCTTCTAAACTTTTTAGCAATCATTTCAATGGCTTCATCTTCAAAGTCACTTCTATCATCATCACTTTCAACTATAGAAGATTTAAAAGCAAAGCTCTTCTTCTTTTTATCTTCATCAATTTTTTCATTAGCTATATCTTCCTCATATGAAATAAGTGAACTAATAAGATCATCAAGAGATAAAATATTAAGATTTTTTACTTCTTCTATGGCTGTTCTCTTTGGTCGCCACTCTTTCGACAATGATCTAATAATTTTCATCACTTTTTCACTATTAGTAAATATCTTACCTAGTGCTTCAAGAGAATTCACAATATCGATGAATCTAGTGTACATATCATGAAGACTCTCATATGATTCCATTTGAAACATCTCATATTGCCAAGTGAATCTACTAATTTTACACTCCTTAATTTGACGATTTTGGAATATCATCTTCTACTTTATTTTTAGTCATAGACATGATGGACCATCACAAACAACTTCTCAAATTCCATAATCTAAAGCTTGTAAATAAATTATTATCCTAGTTTTCCAATATGGGTAGTCATTACCGTCAAAGAACAGTGGTCTAGTTATCGATTGTCCTTCCCCAAAGACTAAGTCATTTTGGGTTGCCATTGATTTTTAACTCCGGATGGTTAAGTCTAAACAAGAGCATCTTTCTCTAATATTAAATGAAATACTAACTAGGTAACCTAAGAGGGGGGTGAATTGGGTTTTTAAAACTTAAGCTAAATAAAAAAAACACAACAATTCAATATATTCCCTTAATGAAATCAAAAACAATAAATTTAATAAAGGACAATAATAAAAGAGTAAGGGAAGACAGAGAAAACACAATGATTTTTACGTAGTTCGGCAATCCCCGCCTACATCCACTCCTCCACGCTCACTCGGCTTGAGGATTTCACTATCCAAGCCTCCCAAGGCTTCAAATTCTTTACAATTGACTTCCAAGGTGTCAATAGACCTTTACAACAATAGATTATAACCCAAATGTATCCCAACAGTTAGAACCTCTCAACTTGATTTTACAAAAATAGTTACAATTAAACTTCTCTCACACAATGCGTTTGCTAACAAATAAAAGCCCAATGTGTGTGAATGAATGAATGCACAAAGTTTATGCTAAGATTGCAGAAGAATGCTCAATGATAACAATGGTTGTATCTATTAAAATGAATTTGATTTTAGTCATTTTATAGTTGAAGAGAAAAACTAGTAGTTATTGACTTTTTGATGATAACCGGTCTGCCGCTTTGTGAATCTGGCTTGCCGCTTTATGTTACTGCTATATTTAAATACTTGAATTTTTGCACATCCGATATACTGCTTTCTGAATCCCGTTAGCCGCTTTTATTCTAGAGAGTTTTTATCCACAACCGGTTTGTTGCTTTCTAAATCCGGCTAGCCGCTTGCTAAAGTGAAACAATTATTTCTAAAATTACAATTTTGTCCCAACACTTTCTAAAATTTTACTATGGCCTAAATATTTATAATACTTTACAAATATGTCCATTTCAGAATTTTAAAACAATACTCGTTGATTTCAAAGTTCTCACAACTTCTTGATTTAAACCATAAACTTGAAAAAAACTAATTTCATAAAATTATTTTCTTATTATAAAAACATAATGTGTAATTCTTTGTTTATCCAAAACAAGTGGTTTGTTATGAAGTACAAGTGCGCAACCCAAGAGGGGGGGTGAATTGGTATTTTAAAAATTATCCTAACAAAACCACACAACAATCCAATCTAAAGCCTTAATAAATTCAAAAGCAATAAGTTCAATCAAAGCACAATAGTAAATAAGTAAGAGAGAAGAGAAACAAACACACGAAATTTTACGTGGTTCGGCAATCCCCGCCTACGTCCACGCCTCCAAGCGATCCAAGCTTGAGGTTTTCACTATCCAAGCCTTCCAAGGCTTAAAATGCTTACAATTGACTTCAAGGTGTCAATGAACCTTTACAACAATGAGATTATATCTCAATCTCTTCACTCAAGTGTCTCACACACTCAAACACTCACAATTTGGATGAGGAAATGAAAATTACAATGAAAACTCTCTTAAAGAGTGGATGAACAAATTTAAGAACAAAGATGATTCAAATAATAAAGATTTGCGAATTGAGAGCTCAAGATATGTTGTATGCTTTTTGTTTGTGCTTGCTAGAGAGCTTGAAAATGAATTGGATTTGAGTTTTTATAGTTAGAGACAAAAAACTAGCCGTTATGAGTTTTTTACTCATAACCGGATTACCGTTTATGGTATCCGGAATTCCGCTTGCATGTTACCGTTAAGGCAAAAATTTGAATTTTTGAGTATCCGGAATGCCGCTTGTGATATCCGGATTGCCGTTTATGCTCCAGAAGCTTTACGGCCATGAATCGAATTCCGTTTAGCACAACCGGATTGCCGTTTATGCTCCAGAACCTTTCTGCCCCATAACCGGAATTCCGTTTAGCATATCCGGATTGCCGTTTGCTTCTGATGACAAAGTAATTTATTTATCAGAATTATATTTTGACCCTAAAACTTTATGAAACTGTAGTATGGCCCAAAACGTTATAAAAATTATAATTAAGTCCAATTTCAGAATTTCTTAATAATACTATGTGAATCCCAAAACTTTCTGAAATTATGAACACGCCCAAACTTTGTGAAATTTTAGAATGGCCCATAATATTTAAATATTTTCAAATAAGTTCAAATCCGAAATTCAAAAACAATATTTATTAAGAATAAAGATTGTAAAATTCTTTCACTTTAGTTCACAACTTTGAAGAATAACTTAACTCCATAAAATCATTTTCTTGTTTTAAAAGCACAATATAAAAACTTTATTTTTAACTACTCTCAATTTTCTTTAATCAACACATGTGGTTTGTTATCATCAAAATCAATATTTATAGCCATATAGGCTAACAATCTCCCCCTTTTTGATGATGACAAAACACATTAAAGAAAATTGATTTAGTTATGAAATGCTCTCCCTTAATCAATGCAAGGTTAAGAAATAATTTCAAAATGATTTAAAAGCTCCCCCTGCATACATGCATATCAATTTTCATAACACATAGACATATTATATCTCCCCCTACATCATCAAAAAGAACAAGAGCTCCCCCTATCAATCATCAAAATCTCAATACAAGTACATTAGTTAAAAAAAAATTCAAAGCATCAAAATATATTATAACCAACAAATAAAACAAATCCATATCATCCAAAACTAAATTAAAGAACATAATACATATGCAAAGCAAATGCATATAATCCAAATCAAATATATAATCCATAGTCATAACAACCATCCATATAATCGAAAACGAAAAATACATAAAGCAGTAAATAACATGTAGGTGTGTCCGATACAAGCATAAAAGACTACTGAGGTGGTGAGGATGGTGGTGATGGAGGTGGATACGGATATGGAATACCGAAGTGCTCAAAGAGGAGGCGCTGGCCGTGAATGAGCTGCTGCTGCTGCTGCTGAAACTCAGTCTGCCGCACTGAGAGCATCCTCACCTCATCCATAATCTGCTGAAGTGTAACCTCATCGGAAATAGGATGCTCGGGAGGTGGTAATGCAGGTGCAGAGGCAGTAGGAGCAGAGGTAGACACCGGAGACTCTCGACGACGACGCTGGCCTCGAAACGGAAGCGAGAAATCAGGGAGTTGATCAGCAGGAATCACATCATTGAGTTGCCGATCATCACTCGGAGCGAGGAAAGTGTAATTGTTTTCAGTGACTTTGACCCAAGTGCGATCACGCCACTCAAAACCGAAGCTAATAACAGAATCATCCCCTATACCCTTAGAAGGCCTAAACGATGGTTCATTAATCGGAACTTCAAAGTGTTTAAGGATTTGGGTAATAAATTGACCATATGGAAGGGAGCGAGAAATCAAGAAAGGTATGGTCAACATAGTTCGGATGATGAGATAACCTAAGTTAACCGGACGACGTTGAAGAATACAGTCAATCAAAGCAACGTCCATATGAGAAACCTCATCCAAATGCCCTGATCTAGGAAGAACAATGGACTGAATAAAGCGAAGTAAAATACGAGTTTGAAGACAAAGACAGTGAGTACGGAAATGAATGGTACAATCTTCATCAGTAAGATCTCTACGCCGACAAATATTTCGAACGGCGTCAATATGAACATATCTATCAATTTTGGGAGATTTCCTAGGCGAAAAAATTTCTAGACCAAAATCGGATGATCCTAGGATAGAGTTCAACAATGAAACATCAAAATCAATCATAACTCCTCCAACATTGGTGATTACTCGAGTTCTTTTCTCCTCGGAAACGTCCATATTCGAGTAAAACACTTTCACCAAGTCGGGATAAACATGTTCGTCAATCATAAGAGCACCATTCCAACCAACATCACCAAGCAATTGAAATAGATTTCTATGACTAATATGAAGACTATGAAGCCAACTGGGTTCGGAAATATAAAACGTATTGAGTACCTCTCGAGTCCGGAAATTTTGATGAAACCGGTTGATCAAATGCTTGTTCCGAAGGTGTGAGGACTCAAAAGTGGATTGAGTGGTGGTGTCGCCGGCTTGCCGTGACCGCAGGGGTTGAACAGGTTCTTTGCCTTTTTCTTCAACCGTAGTGAGCTTGACATGGAGAAGTTGAGTGATTTGAGGTGAAATGAGTTACGGAAAATAAATATAATGAAGATTGGAAATAATTTTGAGAAGCAATTTGGCTCAAAAACAACTTGAGAGGAAGAAATTTAGAGAGAGAAAAGATTTCGAAAAACCCTAGGTTGATTTCGGATCTTGATGTTTTTGAGGTTGAAAATGAATTTTAAAGATGATTTTGGACACAAGAACGGATGGGGAACAATTTGCTTGGATCAATTTGCATCAAAAACACATGAAAAGTGATGGATTTTGAAGAGAAAATGAGAGAGGGAGAAGCGGCTTTAGAGAGAGGGAAGAACCGGTTTGCCGAATAAGAGAAGGAGATGAAGAACAAAAAGAACCTTTGCGAATTCGGAATTCCGGATGCGAACAACCGGTCATCCGGTTGCGTTCCAGTAAGTATCCTCGCAAATCCGGATGTCCAGATGACAGAACCGGTTATCCGGTTTGAGGGCAGTAACGTCCATCGCGAATCCGGTTTACCGGATGTTAGTAACCGGTCATCCGGTTGAGCTCCAGAAATGAATTCCTTGAATCCGATTTTCCGGATAACATAACCGGTTATCCGGTTTGGAGGCAGTGAAGACAATTTCGAATCCGGTTTACCGAATGTTATAACCGGTTATCCGGTTATAGTCCAGTACCTACTTAAGCAAATCCGGATTTCCGGATTTCACTAACCGGTTAGCCGGTTAGTGCCCAGAATTTATCGACAGCAATTCGGTTTACCAGTTTGATGAATCGGATTTCCGGATGTGTGGCAGAGAGTGATTTTTCAAATCCGATTTACCGGTTTGGTAAATCCGGTTAGCCGAATATTGACCCGAGAGCAACAAGAAGAAAACGGATTTCCGGTTGAATAGAAAGCGGTATACCGGTTTGGACTTAGAAAAATTTTTACCACTTATTGAAAATTGGCAAGCTCTTATGCTTGTATTATACACACCATTTTATTTTTGGCTTAAAATTTGATCAATTTTAAATCATTTTGAGATTCAAAATTTTTCAATAAGCCATTTAATTCATGAAACAAAAAAAAATAAACATATCAAGCTATTTAATTCATAAAGTATAAATCCATACAATAACAGATATATCAACAATTCATAACTTAAGATGCAACATTCAACATTCCAAGCTCATGTCTTATCTTTATAAAAAGCTCTTCACTAAGAGGTTTTGTAAAGATATCCGCAAGTTGATTTTCAGTCGAAACAAATTTAATCATAACATCTCCTTTTTTAACATGATCTCTAAGAAAGTGATGCCTAATTTCTATATGCTTTGTCCTAGAATTTTGAATTGGGTTCTTGGATAAATTAATAGCACTAGTATTGTCACACAAGATAGGTATTTGATCGAGTTTAATGCCATAGTCTCTAAGGGTTTGTTTCATCCAAAGAATTTGTGCACAACAACTACCTGCGGCTATATATTCGGCCTCGGTGGTTGAAAGCGCAACTGAGTTTTGTTTCTTACTAAACCACGAGACAAGTGAATGACCTAGGAAGTGACATGTTCCACTAGTACTTTTTCTATCAACCTTATAACCAGCAAAATCAGCATCCGAGTAACAAGTTAAGTCAATATGTGTTCCCCTAGGATACCAAAGACCAAGATTAATGGTGCCAATCAAATAACGAAAAATTCGTTTAACGGCAAGCAAGTGTGACTCTTTAGGACAAGATTGAAATCTAGCACACAAGCATACACTAAACATAATGTCAGGCCTACTAGCAGTTAAATAGAGTAAGGATCCGATCATACCTCGATATGTCTTGATATCAACTTCCTTACCTTTCTCATCTTTGTCCAGCTTGATTGTAGTACTCATTGGAGTGCTTTTTGCCGTTCCATTTTCATAGCCGAATCTTTTAAGTAGATCTTTCACGTACTTGGCTTGATTTATGAAAATTCCTTCCTCGTTTTGTTTGATTTGGAGTCCAAGGAAGTACTTCAACTCTCCCATCATACTCATCTCAAATTCTTTGCTCATACAAGATGAAAATTCTTTACACAACAACTCATTAGTAGAACCAAAAATAATATCATCAACATAAATTTGAACAATAAGTATACCTTGTCTTTTATGCTTAACAAATAAAGTTGTGTCCGCTTTTCCCATCGAAAAATTATTATCTAACAAGAAGTTTTTAAGCCTATCATACCATGCTCTAGGTGCTTGTTTAAGACCATACAAAGCCTTAGATAACTTATACACATGGTCTGGAAATTTTTCATTTTCAAAACCAGGAGGTTGTTTCACATATACTTCCTCCATAATATAACCGTTTAAGAAAGCACTCTTGACATCCATTTGATATAAAATGAAATCCTTATGACATGCATAAGCTAACAGCATCCTAATGGATTCTAATCTAGCTACAGGTGCAAATGTTTCATCAAAATCAATTCCTTCTTCTTGGTTGTAACCTTGAGCCACTAATCTAGCTTTGTTTCTTACAACCACACCGGATTCATCCATTTTGTTTCTAAATACCCATTTAGTACCTATAACGGATTGATGTTCTGGATTATGGACTAATTCCCACACATTGTTTCTCTCAAATTGATTCAACTCCTCTTGCATTGCCATAATCCAAGACTCATCATTTTCCGCATCCGCAAAGGATTTTGGTTCAATTTGAGAAATAAATGCAGCATGTTCACATGTGTTCCTAAGTGATGATCTAGTTGTAACACCTCGTGAGAGATCTCCTAAAATTACATCCTTAGGGTGAAAAGAAACATACCTCCACTCCTTGGGGAATGTTTGAGATGTACCTTCATTTTGCTCTGCATTTGTTTCTTCATGATGCTCTTCTTGAATTCCATGAGGTGCATCCTTTTGGTTGTCATTTGATGATTCTTCTTGATGTTCTTCTTCTGCATTATCATCAACAACTCCTTTCTCCGCAGAGGAGGGATTAGACTCATCAAATGTGACATGCATAGATTCTTCCATAACCAAAGTTCTTTTATTATACACTCTATAAGCTTTGCTTGAGTTTGAATAACCAAGAAAAATACAAATATCGGATTTTAAATCAAATTTACCTAGATTATCTTTTGTGTTCAAAACAAAACATTTGCATCCGAAAACTTTGAAATAGCCAATGTTGGGTTTTCTATCTTTCCAAAGCTCATATGGAGTTTTATTAAGATTAGGTCTAATCAACACACGATTCAAAACATAACATGCGGTGTTGACGGCTTCGACCTAAAAATATTTTGGTAAAGAGTTTTCATTTAGCATGGTCCTAGCCATTTCTTGAATAGACCTATTCTTTCTCTCTACAACTCCATTTTGTTGAGGAGTTCTAGGTGATGAAAATTGATGCTCAATGCCAAGCTTATTACAAAACTTCTCAAATGCATGATTTTCAAATTCTCCACCATGGTCACTTCTAATACAAGTAATTGAATATCCTTTTTCATTTTGAACCTTTTTACAGAAAATTCTAAATACATCAAAAGCATCATCCTTATTAGTTAAGAACAATGCCCATGTGAATCTAGAGAAATCATCCACAATTACAAAAGCATAATATTTGCCACTTAAACTAGCATATCTAGAAGGACCAAATAAATCTATGTGAAGTAATTGAAGAGGTTTTGAAGTAGAAATATTTTTCTTGCTTTTGAAAGAAGTTTTGATTTGTTTTCCAAATTGGCAAGCTTCACAAATTCTATCTTTTTGAAAATTGATTTTTGAAAGACCTTTAACCAAATCATTTTTCACAATTTTTGAAATCAAATCCATACTAGCATGACCTAATCTTCTATGCCACAACCAACCATCATCATGCAATGCGGAGAAACATTTATCATTTGAGAATGCACAATCTATATTGATAGTATAAACATTAACACATCTATTTCCTACAAACAAAACCTTGCCATCATATGCATTCTCAATAAGACATTTTGATTCATCAAAGATAACTCTATATCCTTTATCACATAATTGACTAATGCTAAGAAGATTGTGTTTCAAGTTTTCAACCAAACATACATTTTCAATAAGAGTAGAGGATACATTACCGACATTTCCAATGCCAATGATTTTTCCTTTTGAATTATCTCCAAATGATACCTCTCCACCATTTTCGATTTTGGTAAAACTTGAAAACCAAGAATAATTCCCTGTCATGTGTCTTGAACAACCGCTGTCCAAGTACCACTTATTATTCTTCTTCTTCAAGCCCTTCAGAAAAAGTCTCAAGTTTTAGGTACCCAAACCTTTTTGGGTCCTTGAGAGTTAGCAATGGTTCCTTTTGGAACCCAAACACATTTCACACCATAATATGCATTTCTCTTTACTGGACATCTATCTTTCATATGACCATCTTGATTACAATAATGACATACAATTTGATTTTTAATAGATGTATTCCTTACAAAGTAGTTCTTGTAATATTTTTGTTTCAAATTTGGTTTGTAATCAATCCCTCCTTTGTCAAACACACACTTTTGTGAATTAAGCAAGTTATCCAACATCTTTTGCCCATTTGTAAATTTTAGCACAATCTCATTTAGATCATTGCTCTTCTTTCTAAGCAATTCATTTTCATTTTTCAAGTCATTCACATGTGATTCTAAATGCTCATGTGATGTGCTAGAATTCTCAAATAGTGCAACTTTATCATGCAATGTTTTATTCTCTAATTCTAGGCAAGTAATCTTTGCACTAAATGATTTATTTTCATTTTTAAGCTCTATCATTTTCTTTTTAAGGCAAACATTCTTTTTACCCATTTTCATCAATTCATCATGCAATTCTTTAAAGGCATTATGTAATTCATCATATGTAGGAAGATCACTTACCTCATCAAGTTCATCACATGATTCTTCTCCAAAGGCCATGAGAGCTAAGTTTGTCATTTCTTGTTGCTCTTCCTCATCACTTGTTTCCTCATCGCTATCATCCCATGTGGCCACCATAGCTTTCTTCTTGAGTTTGTTGAGGAGAGGACATTCCGGTCTTATGTGTCCAGGCTTCTTGCATTCATAGCAAGTGATTGGTTCTTTCTTCTCCTTTTTATTTTTGTAACCTCTGAACTTTCTCTGCTCATTATTTTTCTTGTAAAATTTTCTGAATCTTCTAGCCAACATTGCCAACTCCTCATCATCCATCTCGCTTTCCTCATCACTCTCACGTTTTGACGCTTTGAGAGCAATATTTTTCTTCTTTTCCTCATGCCCTTTTTCTGCTGCTAAATCCTCTTCATATGAAATGAGAGAGACAATTAAATCATCAATAGGTAAAACATTTAAATCTTTAGCTTCCTCAATGGCACTCCTTTTTGGTCTCCATTCCTTAGGTAGCGATCTAATGATTTTCTTAATTTTCTCGCTATTAGAAAAGGTTTTTCCTAGGGCTCCTAAAGTGTTCACTATGTCCGTGAATCTAGTATACATAGAATATACACTCTCATTTTGTTCCATTTGGAACAATTCATATTGTCGAGTGTACCTACTAATTTTTGACTCTTTCACTTGATTCGTGCCTTCATACACGACTTTAAGTTTGTGCCAAATTTCATTAGCACTTTCACAACTAGACACTCTATGAAACTCTTTCTTATCAAGTGCACAAAATAAGGCATTCATTGCTTTGGAATTTAGAGAAGCTTTTCTCTTTTCCAATTCATTCCATTCCCGTGAAGGTTTTGGAATATCTTCCCCTACTTCGTTTTTAGTCAAAGGCATGAAAGGACCATCATTAACGATTTCCCAAATTTCGTAATCTAAAGCTTGCAAGTAAATTCTCATCCTAGTTTTCCAATACGGATAATCGTTTCCATCAAAATATGGTGGTCTAGTGGTGGATTGTCCTTCTCTAAATGTCGAATCATTATGAGTTGCCATTGATCTTTAGCTCTAGATGGTTAAATCTAAATAAGAGCACCTCGCTCTAATACCAAATGAAGTACAAGTGTGCAACCCAAGAGGGGGGGTGAATTGGTATTTTAAAATTATCCTAACAAAACCACACAACAATCCAATCTAAAGCCTTAATAAATTCAAAAGCAATAAGTTCAATCAAAGCACAATAGTAAATAAATAAGAGAGAAGAGAAACAAACACACGAAATTTTACGTGGTTCGGCAATCCCCGCCTACGTCCACGCCTCCAAGCAATCCAAGCTTGAGGTTTTCACTATCCAAGCCTTCCAAGGCTTAAAATGCTTACAATTGACTTCAAGGTGTCAATGAACCTTTACAACAATGAGATTATATCTCAATCTCTTCACTCAAGTGTCTCACACACTCAAACACTCACAATTTGGATGAGGAAATGAAAATTACAATGAAAACTCTCTTAAAGAGTGGATGAACAAATTTAAGAACAAAGATGATTCAAATAATAAAGATTTGCGAATTGAGAGCTCAAGATATGTTGTATGCTTTTTGTTTGTACTTGCTAGAGAGCTTGAAAATGAATTGGATTTGAGTTTTTATAGTTAGAGACAAAAAACTAGCCGTTATGAGTTTTTTATTCATAACCGGATTACGTTTATGGTATCCTAATTCGATTGCATGTTACCGTTAAGGCAAAAATTTGAATTTTTGAGTATCCAGGAATGCCGCTTGTGATATCCGGATTAGTTTATGCTCCGAAGCTTTTCGCCTTTCAGAATGACTTGAAAGACAACCGATAGGATTAGTTTATGCTCCAGAACCTTTCTGCCCCATAACCGAAATTTCGTTTAGCATATCCGGATTGCCATTTGCTACTGATGTGAACGAGACAAAGGTAATCGTTTATCAGAATTATATTTTAACCCCAAAACTTTATGAAACTGTAGTATGTCCTAAAACGTTATAAAATTTACAATTAAGTCCAATTTCAGAATTTCTTAATAATACTTTGTGAATCCCAAAACTTTCTGAAATTATGAACACGCCCAAACTTTGTGAAATTTTAGAATGGCTCATAATATTTAAATATTTTCAAATAAGTCCAAATCCGAAATTTAAAAACAATATTCATTAAGAATAAAGATTGTAAAATTCTTTCACTTTAGTTCACAACTTTGAAGAATAACTAAACTCCATAAAATCATTTTCTTGTTTTAAAAGCACAATATATAAAACTTTATTTTTAACTACTCTCAATTTTCTTTAATCAACACATGTGGTTTGTTATCATCAAAATCAATATTTATAGCCATATAGGCTAACATGTTATCGTCAAAATCAAAATTTTATAGCCATATAGGCTAACATATGGGATAGCTTTTAAAACTAGGTATATTAAAGACGCAACAACACCTTGGATAACTAAAGTTTGTGGTGAACTTATTCAAACTAATCTAGGAGTTGACGTAAATGTCATAATAAGCGAGTTAAAAGACAAACATAGCATTGAATGTGACAAACAAAAGTTATACAGGGCAAAAAAAATTGCACTAAAAAACTTAGGTGCTGACCATGTTGCTTGCTATAGAAAACTTTTGAAATATGCTCACATTCTAATGAAAATGAACAGAGGTGCTTGTGTCAAGGTAAAGTGGATAGGCCATTGTCAAATAGCCTAGTTTTTCAAAAATAAAATTTGTCATTCCTGCACTTAAAGTGGGGTACCTAACTGGGTGCAGACCTTTCATAAGATTGGATGGGTGTCACTTGAAAGGGACATACAGGAGAGTATTGTTATCTATTGGTGCATTAGACGCTAACAGTGGAATTTTTCCACTGGCATTTGGCATATATGAGGCAAGGAACTATGATAGTTGGGTTTATTTTTTTATCTTTGTTGTATGAATTCATTAGGGCTGATGATCATAGTCCTTTGACTATTATTAGTTATAGACAAAAAGGTCTTTCATGGGAACTGAAAAAATATTGGGCTAATCTTGGCACTAGATATTGTGCTAGGCATATCTTTGCCAGTTTGAAGTGCAGGTTTCCTGGTTTGAATGTCATGGGGTTTTTCTAGAAAGCTTGTAAGGCTACAAATCAGTATGACTTTGAGAGGGCAATGGGTGAAATTAGGGCTAAAGACCAAAATTGTTGTGAATGATTGAGAAAAATACTTCTTGCACAATGGTCTAGAAGCGGGTTTGATCACCATGTGAAATTTGACCATGTTACAGACAACATGACTAAATCTTTTAACAAGTGGGTCGATGAGGTTAGGAACCAGCCTGTCCTAACCATTCTTGAGCATATTCGTAGACAACTAATGGTGAGAATGTTGGAAAAATACCAGCAAGGGGAAATTTGGCAAGACCATTTGACCTCATATGCTAGAGAATGTATAAAAAATAACTGGTACATACTACAGATGGTAGGTGTGAATGTGGGATGTGGTAGGTTAGTGGACTGCCTTACAAACATGCAGTACCTATTATTCTTCATAAAGGAGGGCAACCTTGAAATTTGAGCTTTCAGTCAACTATAATTATCTTATGATCTAACCACATAAATTCAATCCTAAAGTGAAACAATTATTTCTAAAATTATAATTTTATCCCAACACTTTCTAAAATTTTACTTTGGCCTAAATATTTATAAAACTTTACAAATACATCCATTACAGAATTTTAAAGCAATACTTGTTGATTTTAAAGTTCTCAAAACTTTTTGATTTAAACCATAAACTTGAAAACAACTAATTTCATAAAATTATTTTCTTATTATAAAACATAATGTGTTATTCTTTGTTTATCCCAAACAAGTGGTTTGTTATCGTCAAAATCAAAATTTTATAGCCATATAGGCTAACATATGGGATGGCTTTTAAAATTAGGTATATTAAAGGGAAACATGATTTTTTGATTAAATCAATTAACAAAGATGCAAGGACACCTTGGATAACTAAAGTTTGCAGTGAACTTATTCAAACTAACCTAGGAGTTGACGTAAATGTCATAATAAGTGAGTTAAAAGATAAACATGGGATTGAATGTGACAAACCAAAGTTATACAAGGCAAAAAAAAATTGCACTAAAAAACTTAGGTGCTGACCATGTTGCTTGCTATGGAAAACTTTTGAAATATGCTCACATTCTAATGAAAATGAACAGAGGTGCCTGTGTCAAGGTAAAGTGGATAGGCCATTGTCAAATAGCCTAGTTTTTGAAATTTTTTTTTGTCATTTCCTGCACTTAAAACGGGGTACCTAACTGGGTGCAGACTTTTCATAGGATTTGATGGGTGTCACTTGAAGGGGACATATAGGAGAGTATTGTTATCTGTTGTTGCATTAGACACTAACAGCAGAATTTTTCCACTGGCTTTTTGCATATATGAGGCAAAGAACTATGATAGTTGGGTTTATTTTTTTATCTTTTTTGTATGCATTCATTAGGGCTGATGATCATAGTCCTCTGACTATTATTAGTTATAGACAAAAAGGTCTTTCATGGGGACTGAAAAAATATTGGGATAATACTAGCACTAGATATTGTGCTAGGCATATCTTTGCTAGTTTGAAGTGCAGGTTTCCTGGTTTGAATGTCATGGGGTTATTCTAGGAAGCTTGTAAGGCTACAAATCAGTATGACTTTGAGAGGGCAATGGGTGAAATTAGGGCTAAAGACCAAAATTGTTGTGAATGGTTGAGAAAAATACTTCTTGCACAATGGTCTAGGAGCGGGTTTGATCACCATGTGAAATTTGACCATGTTACAGACAACATGACTAAATCTTTTAACAAGTAGGTCGATGAGGTTAGGAACCAGCTTGTCCTAACCATTCTTGAGCATATTCGTAGACAACTAATGGTGAGAATGTTGGAAAAATACCAGCAAGGGGAAATTTGGCAAGACCATTTGACCTCATATGCTAGAGAATGATTAAACCAATCCTCAAATGAGGCAAGAGGAATTAAGGTCTTTGGAGGTAGAGGGGAGTTGTTTGAATGTTATCAAGCTGGCTATAAAAAATTCCTGGTACATACTACAGATGGTACGTGTGAATGTGGGATGTGGTAGGTTAGTGGACCGCCTTACAAACATCAGTAGCTATTATTCTTCATAAAGGAGGGCAACCTTGAAATTTGAGCTTTCGGTCAACTATAATTATCTTATGATCTAAGCACACAAATTATTCTAAAACAACGTAATTTATTAAAAATAAACTAAAGTGGATATTCATGGAAAATTTAATTAAAATGTAATAAAAATATGTCATTTACTCTCTAAGTAATTTTGATTTAAGTCTAAAAGTACCATGATAACTCTCATTTCATAGAGTTATCAGCAGCAAAAGGGTTAATCTAGCTATTGATTTAAACCAATTCTATAATGACTATAACCCTAAATTATTTGAGCTTAAAGCTCGTACTAGCAAATGGACAATTGGGATGAAAGTCCTCTATAAACAACTTGAACAGATAAGAAAAAAAAAATGTGGCTTCACTAAGTCAAAATATAACATATAATCTATTTATTAAGTAGAAAAGAAATCATATTAGCCAAGCAAGCCATCTTGAAAAAGAAAAAAGCAATATATGAGAATCTCGTGGAATCCAACATGCCAACACACCGTGGGATACGCAAGGTGCTTAAGCATCAAGTAGATTATGGCTTTTGCTATTAAAAAAAAAATCAAAAGAAGAATCTAGTAAGGAAGACATGTCACTAGATAAAGAGCTCATAGTTGGTATGTGACAGGAAGCCACTAAAAAGATAAAAGATGCCAGCTAAAAGCATCAATAATTCAGAAAGAATCCAAAGTAAACGATAAGGCTTATCCAAATCCTTACCTCAACAATGTGAAGACTATCAACCATTAAAAAAAAAAAGACAGCAATTGTCCTTAATAATGCAAGGGGAAGGGGTTACCTTATCTCTAGGAAATCTATCAGGCAACAAATGTCTTGTAAGAATAGATAATCTTATCTCTAAAATCTATACGTGTCATGTAAGAAGGGATTATCTTATCTGTCTAAGCCTATAAATAAAATCATGTAAGATAGGAGAGGTATCACTCACGCACATTCTCTCATGCTCATTTTCGTTCTCTCTTTAAATTCAAAAATGAAAAAAAAACAAAATTATTTTGTAGAGAAATTATTATCTTTACATAACTTATTTAGATTTTAGAAAAAAATCAAGAAGATGCATGCCAACACTTGTGCTAAATGAAGAAGATTTCATATTGCTAAGCACTCTTTCAGATGAATTACAATGGATTCACTTAGGCAGATCTTATTGGGCTAGTTTGCAATGTGTTGCTTTAGGCCATGTGGAATAGTTGCGGAGTGATCTTGCATGACGTGTAAAGCTATAACAGTGCTGAGCATGGGCCAATCTATGGGCTCATGGAACTAGCGAACTAATTCTAGAATTTTGAGGAATAGTACTCTGGTTAGTACTCTAAATTATCTTGTAATATTTTGCACAAACAGAGGCATGTTAGGCCTTGATTATTTTTTAGATCTTATAAGATATAGAGTGATAATAGTAACTCAATTTTCATAAAACATGGAAAGATCAATCGCCAAATTTCTAGATGCCATACGTAATCTAGACTTTAGTAAGGAATATCAAGTTATTTATGCAATGAAAATTGTTAAAACTCGATTAATTGCAAGGAAACACTTGTAGAGAGATGTGGAGAGAATAAACTTTGAAGATAACAATGATATATATGACGCCTTTAAGGAAGAAAATAGAATAGTATTAATAGAATATATTTTAACAGGTCTTGAAATAATTCAAGATAGATGCAAAATAACTAACAGGACTCCAAACCGTCAATAATAAGTCTACTGATGAATAATAACAATAATAGTGATGTCAAATTTTTGATATAGAATGCTCAATTTAGATTATAATATCTATGTGAAAGCATTGATGGCATGTACCCTGGTTGGGAAAATAGATTGGACACACGGATAGATATGTTGGAAGAAAAAATTTAGTTTATGTCTAAAGAGAGACAAGAAGTTATAAATGCTTAGGTGCTATATAGTATAATCAGATTTTATAGATTTTTATGGATTTGATAATCATTTAGATATTTATAAACTTATAGCAAAACTTTAAAAAGCTATAAAAATATATGTAGAAGAGATAGAAAAACAGAACATATAATCTAAATGATTATCAAAATGAAAATTGTTAAAACTTGATTAATTGCAAGGAAACACTTGTAGAGAGATTTGGAGAGAATAAACTTTGAAGATAACCTTGAAATATATGATGCCTTTAAGGAAGAAAACAGAATAGTATTAATAGAATATATTTTAACCAGTCTTGAAATAATTCAAGCCAGATGCAAAATAAATTACAGGACTCTAAATCGTCAATAATAAGTCTACTGATGAATAATAAGAATAATAGTGATGGGAAATTTTTAATTCAGAATGCTCAATTTAGATTATAATATCTATGTGAAAGCATTGATGGCATGTACCTTGGTTGGGAAAATAGATTGGACGCACGGATAGATATGTTGGAAGAAAAAGTTGGTTTATGTCTAAAGAGAGACAAGAAATTATAAATGCGGGTGCTATAGTATATTCGGATTTTATAGATCTTTATGCATTTGATAATCATCCAGTTATTCAAAATCAATTAAAGAAATTAAAAGGTAAAATCCCTGAATTATATAAATTATACAGTTTCACGAAATTTAGCATTTATTGCAATAAATATATGGGACTAGTGCGGTATAAATACTAATATTGCTTTTTATTTTGTAAATAAATTATTGCTTTTTATTTTGTAAATAAATTATTGCGTCATAATGTTTTTACATACAAATTTTATGTTTTAAAATATGAATTTTGTTTTTGTATTTAGGGTTAATTTTATAATTTCATACTTTATTCAACTATATGTACAGGTCCTAACGTGTTGGTTGGTGTTGAATATTCAAAGATCCACAAGCTATCAACGACAATGAATCAAATTAAACTAATTAGTTAATACATAATGACTGGGTTGTTTCCTTAGCTACTTGCCGTTATCCACTCTTTTGGTAATATCCGTCTCTCTTAGCTACTTGCCGTTAGAAGCCTCCGCAAACAAATACTACTACACATCTCCTCCCCCACCAAAGAAATATTCACCACCACCAGGCCCGCCACCGGTCTACAATTCTCCACCACCACCCCCAGTTTACAAGTCGCCGCCACCTCCTCCACCACACTGCGAGCCTGCTCCGGCACCAACTCCGATTCCCTATTCCCCGCCACCACCTCACCCTTACGTCTATGCATCTCCCCCTCCTCCTTACTACCACTAGAAAGCGGCCATGAATAGCTCATGCTTTTATGGTAATCTCATTTATTTTTAAAACTGTACATGTAAAGACTAGTAGCTCGGAATTACATTAAGCATTTCAATTTTAAGCACCGTGTTCTGTTTAATTGTGTTCCCAGTGATTAATTGACAAATAAAAGAGACCGATTAATTTGTTCTTGTAGGAGAGGTGAATGGTATCCGAATAAAGAAAGGGTTTGATGAAAAGCTTACTGAGAGCAAGAAGCGGTCGATCGAGTTGCCGCGTTTGATTCTTTTTTATCTTTTTTTTTAATGAAGAATAAACAGCCACATGTAGAAACAGAAAAGTTCTTGTCATTTTCATGCTTGTGGATTGTTGCTGTGTGTGTCAATCGAATCTCTGGGGTGTCTTTTGTAATCTTCAGCTTTTATGCATGCAAATGTGAGACCTTTTTCGTATAATAAAATTAATATACTTCCCAAGATGGTCTTATCTTGCGTTTACTTTTTATGTTCCTTTGGTGATGATTTTGACGTGTGAAATTGATGACTATTGTTTTTGTAAACTCTGCCTGGATTTTTCGTGCAACTACAGAGTGCATTAACGAGATGACTTATCCATGAGGGTCCATGCAGATCAGTGTCTAATTAACCAATAACTAATATGACTTAAAAATATATAGTTAACAATTTTATTGGTCATGCTCAATTGCAGATGTTCGTACAAAATTTCTTGCTAATGTATCCTTGAGTATGATAATAAGTTTTAATCATTGTTAATAATTCACTTGATAATATTAAACAAATTTTCATATTAATTAAGTTACAAAATTTCTGTGACAAATTTCCACGTACCGGAACCATGCAAAAGGGCTTTATTCAAACATAGCTGCGAAGCCGTTAGCAATTAAGATAATTTATCAATTAAGTTAAGTAGTAAGAATTTGACTGTGGATTCTATTAATTATTTCAAGGAAAATTTTGTACTGCCGTAATGAAAATTACGGCATCAATACCCTGATAAACATAAATATTGTAAATTATACATAGAATTAGTAAATGTTAAGCAAAACCAGTAAATTAATGTAAGATTATTAATTATTTAAAACAATAACATTGTTTCTACAGAATTTTAGTGAAAAATATTCTATTCATTTAAAAAAATATTTTCTTTAATTGAACAAAAAAATTCATTAATGAAAAAAAATTATACTAAAAAAAAGTGGAATAAGTTTTATTGTATTAGTTACCATAAATTCTATATTTATTATAGGATATTTGTATACATTTTTTCCCATTTTCTATAACGATATCTATTTATTACACAATTTAATTAAGCGCAATTATTTATCTTGATGTGTATCAAGTAAAAATAAAATAAAAAAAGATATATCAATAAAATTAAATCTAATTTTGAATATTATGTATACTTTATGTAGTTTTAAACTTTTTACTTGTAGTTGGAGACCATTTAAGGTTGTTGTTGAAGAAGTGTAGAAAGATGTAAATTAACGTCATCTTTCAACAACTATGAAAGATATTAAAATAATATTTTTTCAAAATCCAACTTTGAGCATAAATTTCATCCTTAATTAAACTTCACATGAAACGACCCACCCCGAACTCCAGGGTGAGTCTATCTAACCTCATCCAATCTGGATTGATAATAATCTAATTAGTAAAGATTCTGCCGAAAATTTGGCAGAGTCTCCTTTGTAAATATAACACTCCCAATCTGAAAACATGTGAAACAAACACTCCCAAAATAATTCACCATATAACAAACTCCAGTAATCAACATCCTCAACCAAAATGCTGAATTTTACTCAAGATATCTCCAGAATCTCAAAAAATAATGTTATAACTAATACTACTATACCTCAATTTAGCTTAATTCCAAAAGAATAATATAACAAAATTATACAATCCCAAAAGAACAAGATAACCAAAGTATCCTAACAAAAATCGTCTATATCTCTAGCACCATCATGTGGCCAAGACTCAAAATATATCTACAGTCGCTGGGTCAGTCTGGTATACCTACAACCTCCTGGTGAGGGGGGGAAAATATAATAAAAACGAAGTGAATATAAAACTCAGTGAAAATCAGTGAGTGGATAGTAGTTTGTTTGAAAATTAATTCTTACTTTAAAAGAAATAATCATGTCATTTCCAAACACGATTTCATCAAACCATAATTGAGAAACCAGTAATAAATCATTTAACATTTAAATCAGATTTCTAACCACGAAATGCGTATATATATATATTATCGTACCAAATAATCATGGAAATCAAATCACAATATCATATAGAATACACAAATCTGAAAATAATCACCAAATCTGAACCTCGATGGACGGGCAATCAGGGAACCATCATGCCCCAGAGCTACAACAGATAGACGAGGAAATATCATCTCATATCTTATCATATCTGTGCATACATAACTGGTCCCCAAACGAAAAAGTGCCCAAGCACACGGCCCAAAACCTCTGTGTGTACTCAGACGGGCCCCAAAGGCCTATATCTCATCTGTATCATCATATCTCATATGTATCATCATATCCCATCTGTATTATCATATCTCATCTGTATCTCTGTAATCATCGGTATCTCAATATCTCTTTGTATCTCATATCTGTATCAACTGTATCTCAATATCTATATCACTGTAATTATCGGTATCTCAATATCAATCTGTATCTCATATCTGTATCATCTGTAACTCAATATCTGTATCACTTTAATCATCACACTACATGCATATGCCCCCAAAAGGCAAAAGCGCCCAACACACGGCCCAAAGCCTCTACGTGTGTTCAGACATGCCCCAAAGGCCTCTCATCTAATATCATCTCAGACACTTATTCCCGAAGGGGATGGTATTGTCCAATGCTTTTAAAAACAATCTCTTATACACATGTACATAAACATATAATCACATTGAAATCTCATTTCCTTTTTATTCAACATATCTCAAATCCACTCAATTCTAATATCATGCATTTACTCAAAATGATAAGAAAATCATTAATTAAACTCATTTTCAATAATAATAAATACCAGCACGTAGAATAAAATCCATTTTCTAGAAAATCATTAAATCGAAGCATCAAATACTTATTTATCAAACATGTTGCACTGTATCATAAAATTAGCATATACTATGAAAATAGCTTTTGTATATATCCACTCACAGTGACGATGTCTAGACTCGATGTCAACAACGTCCGTAATTTGATTCTCGTTCGCGGGTCCTCTTAATAAAGTAAACGACATAATCATTTCCCATAAATCGAAATTACAACTAAATTTATACAATAAACTCGAAACAAACATTTATTCACCATTTATAACTCTCGTGTCAATAAAATTACTAAAATACCCTCGTATCCTTAAATCATTAAAATACTTTAAATCGTAAGTCACTGAATTACCCTCGGAATCGTAATTACACCCAATCCTCAATTTCAGGAATTACTAAAATATCCATAGGTTCAGAAATTACAAAATCGTCCTCAAAGTGTGAAATTACTGAATTACCCTGCCGGTCAACATTGGCTGAAATTTAGTCAACGCTAACTGGGAAGCTCAAGTCTGAAAGTTCCAATCACGCTGAGTCTAATAGTGCCGGCGGTGAGCTCCCATGCACGGCAACAACGTCGAAATCTAGCTCGCGTAGTGAAACTCCAACAATTAACTCGGCAAAAAACAGGTGACTCCGGTGGCTATGGATGGTCGGAAAATCAAAAGGAGTCATGGGGAACAAAATCAATGGTGATGTCACCGAAAACCAATGAAAATCCCAATGGAGCAAAGTCAAAAAGTTACGGGTTTTAAAGCTTTGATCGCCGATGTTGTTGTTGTTTTTCGGCAACGTGGACGGTTGGTGTATTATGGCAGGTTTTAAGCTTCAGATTGGTACTAAGCTTGACCGGTTGGGTGGTTGGAATCGCAAGATATGGCTGGGTCACGTTCGCGGGTCGAGTCGGATTTCCGGGTCGATTTTGACAGCTTCTCTCTCACTCTCTCACACGTGTATATGTTTCCCCTCTTTTCCAGCTTCCCCTTTTACCCTTATTTATATTTTAACCGCCTCACCCTTTTTTCTTTATTTTTCTTTTTTTGCACATATGTTACATCAAATGTATTATATAAATGCAAAACTAACATTATTCAATTTACATTAAAAAAGAATACACAAAGTTTATGCTTAGATTGCAGAGGAATGCTCAATGATAACAATGGTTGTATCTATTAAAATGAATTTGATTTGAGTTATTTTGTAGTTGAAGAAGAAAACTAGCCGCTATTGACTTTCTGGTGATAACTGGTTTGCTGTTTTATGTTACCGTTATATTCAAATATTTGAATTTTTGCACATCCGATTTGCCGCTTTCTGAATTCGGTTGGCCGCTTTTATTCTAGAGAGTTTTTGTCCATAACCGGTTTGCTGCTTTCTAAATCTGGCTAACCTTTTGCTAAAGTAAAACAGCAAATATGTCCATTTTCAGAATTTTAAAACAATACTTACTGATTTCAAAGTTCTCAAAACTTTTCGATTTAAACCTTAAACTTGAAAACAACTAATTTCATAAAATCATTTTCTTATTATAAAAACATAATGTGTAATTATTTGTTTATCCAAAACATGTGGTTTGTTATCGTCAAAATCAACATTTTATAGCCATACCCCCTTAATAAATGCAAGATTAAAAACTCCCCTTACATGAATGCACATGAATACTTTTCATAACAAATAGTTGCATATTATATCTCCCACTTCATCGTCAAAAAGAATAAAAACGCTCCCACTATTAAGCATAAAAAACTTAAGACAATCATATCAGTTCCACATTAGTTTCAAAACATAAGTGAAAAACATAACAACAACTATATCAAATCATCATTATTTCTCAAAATCATCACTATAATCACATATAAACCATCAAAAGAATGCTTAAAATGCATGTTATTCTCCCCCTTTTGACATCATCAAAATGATATATCAATTATCCAAGCTCCATAATTACTAATCACATTTTAGAAATCAAAGACAACTAAACTCAGCAAAGATCTAATGTGACAGTTCAATATAACTTAAAAAATCTCATATGCTTAAAAATCTCGAAGTATATGTATTTCTCCCCCTTTCCATATCATTTAAAACAAGTAATGCATATTCAACAATACATCGATGAAGTACAAAAAATGCATCCATTCACCAATCATAGATTGCATAAGATCAAACTTTATCAAATACAATGTAATCATCAAAGCACATTCTTTATCATCAAAACTTAAGCAAAGCATAAGTACATAATGGCAATATATAGATCATCAAAATCAACATAACCATTAAGATAAGCCATCATTATGAGCTAAAAGAATAAGTAATCAAATTCGTAAGTACAATAAGTCATATATGCCAATTTTATAAATGAATGATGATATAACGGAATCAATGGCACAAGAATTCACACATACTTAAGTGAAAAATAATTAATGTTTAAGTGATGGATAATGATTTAGAAATATCAAATGAGCAAGAAAAACATAAAGATAATGGATTTTAGTGAGATAATCTGTTTTGTGTTTGCCTTCTTCAAAGTATGCGATGAACAAATAAGAAAGATGAATAAATGACATGAAACATGATGATAGACAATTAAAAAGATGAAATCAAACATCATACAATCATCAAAATCAAACAAAGGCATCATGATAAGTTAAAATACTACCATCATATATATTTATCTATGCATCATGATTGCATGCAATAATAATTCAACTATGTAAACGCATTTGAGCATGCTTTTGTAAATTCAAGCTATTATCCATTCATCATGATTCATTCAACAAAATCAATATGGTGAGAATTGTTACCAAAACAATTAAATCATTTTGCCTCATCTTTTTCTTCTAGATCATAATCAAGTGATTATCCTCACAAGCTTTCATCAAGGAACTCTCTACCATTTCTTGATTATGGTACCTACAAAAAATATTCAAGTTGTGCCTTTTGGTACCCTAATACTTTTGGGTCCTTGAGTGTTAGCAATGAACCCAAATCCATAATGTGCATTTCGTTTAATTGGACATCTATTCTTCATATGAACATCTTGATTGCAATAGTGGAATACAACTTGATTGTTAATCGAGGTACTCTTCACAAAGTAATTCTTATAATACTTTTGTTTCAAATTTGGATTATAGCCAATACCTCCTTTGTTAAACACACATTTTTGTGAATTAAGCAAGTTATCCAACGTCTTTTGCCCATTTGTAAATTTTAAGACAACATCACTAAGTTCAATATTCTTTTTCTTGAGCATCGCATTTTCCTATTTCATATCATGCACGTGTGATTCTATATGTTCATGTGAAGTGCCAGGTTTCTCATTTGATAATGCAACTCTATCATACAATGTTTTATTATCTAATTATAGGCATCTAACCTTTGCATTTAAAGATTCATTTTAATTTTAAGACATACATTCATTTTACCAATTTTCATCAATTCATCATACAATTCTTTAAAAGCATTATATATATCATCGTAAGTAGGAAGATCATTTACCTCATGAAGTTCATCATCTCCTATTGCCATAAGTGCTCCGTTTGACGCTTCTTGCGAATCTTTAACACTCGATTCTTCATCGCCATCGTCCTAAGTAGCCACCATGGCTTTCTTCTTGAGTTTTTTGAGAAGTGGACACTTCGATCTTATATGGCCACACCTTTTGCATTCAAAACAAACAATTGCCTTTTTCTTCCCTTTCTCCACCTTAAGGTTTTCTCTCATGAGATCTTTAAAGTTTCTTCTCTTGATTTGCTTCTTGAAGATCCTTCTAAACTTTTTAGCAATCATTTCAATGCCTTCATCTTCAAAGTCGCTACCATCATCATCACTTTCAACTATAGAAGATTTAAAAGCAAAGCTCTTCTTCTTTTTATCTTTATTAATTTTTTCATTAGCTATATCTTCCTCATATGAAATAAGTGAACCAATAAGATCATCAAGAGATAAAATATTAAGATTTTTTACTTCTTCTATGGCCGTTCTCTTTGGTAGCCACTCTTTCAACGATGATCTAATAATTTTCCTCATTTTTTCACTATTAGTAAATATTGTACCTAGTGCTTCAAGAGAATTCAAAATATCAATTAATCTAGTGTACATATCATGAACACTCTCATATGATTCCATTTGAAACACCTTATATTGCCTAGTGAATCTACTAATTTTACACTCCTTGATTTGACGGTTTTGGAATATCATCTTCTAATTTATTTTTAGTCATAGACATGAATGGACCATCACAAATAACTTCCCAAATTCCATAATCTAAAGCTTGTAAATAAATTATTATCCTAGTTTTCCAATATGGGTAGTCATTACCGTGAAAGAACAGTAGTCTAGTTGTGGATTGTCCTTCCCTAAAGGTTGAGTCATTTTGGTTTGCCATTGATCTTTGGCTTTAGATGGTTAAGCCTAAACAAGAGCACCTTGCTCTAATACTAAATGAAATACTAACTAGGCAACCTAAAAGGGAGGTGAATTGGGTTTTTAAAACTTAAACTAAATAAAAAAAATACAACAATTCAATATATTCCCTTAATAAAATAAAAAACAATAAATTTAATAAAGGAAAATAATAAAAGAGTAAGGGAAGAGAGAACAAACACAATAATTTTTATGTAGTTCGGTAATCCCCGCCTACATCCACCCCTCTACGCTCACCGGGCTTGAGGATTTCACTATCCAAGCCTCCCAAGGCTTCAAATTCTTTACAATTGACTTCCAAGGTGTCAATAAACTTTTACAACAAGAGATTATAACCCAAGTGTATCCCAACACTTACAACCTCTCAACTTGATTTTACAAAAATAGTTACAAATAAATTTCTCTCACACAATGTGTTTGATAACAAATGAAAGCCCAATTTGTGTGAATGAATGAATGCACAAAGTTTATGCTAAGATTGCAGAAGAATGCTCAATGATAACAATGGTTATATCTATTAAAATGAATTTGATTTTAGTCATTTTATAGTTAAAGAGAAAAACTAGTGGTTATTGACTTTTTGGTGATAACCAGCTTGCCGCTTTGTGAATCTGGCTTGCCGCTTTATGTTACCGTTATATTTAAAGATTTGAATTTTTGCACATCCGACATGTCGCTTTCTTAATCTGGTTAGCCGTTTTATTCCAGAGAGTTTCTGTCCACAACCGGTTTGCCGCTTTCTAAATTCGGCTAGCTGCTTGCTAAAGGAAACAGCTATTTTCTAAAATTATAATTTTATCCCAATACTTTCTAAAATTTTACTATGGCCCAAATATTTATAAAACTTTACAAATATATCCATTTTTAGAATTTTAAAACAATACTTGTTGATTTCAAAGTTCTCAAACCTTTTTGATTTAAACCATAAAGTTGAAAACAACTAGTATCATAAAATTATTTTCTTATTATAAAAACATAATTTGTAACTCTTTGTTTATCCAAAACAAGTGGTTTGTTATCATCAAAATTAAAATTTTATAGCCATATAGGCTAACATATGTGATAGCTTTTAAAATTAGGTATATTAAAGGGAAACATGATTTTCAGATTAAATCAGTTAACAAAGATACAACAGCTCATTGGATAACTAAAGTTTGCAGTGAACTTATTCAAACTAACATAGAAGTTGATGTAAATGTCATAATAAGCGAGTTAAAAGATAAACATGGGATTAAGATAAACATGGGATTGAATGTGACAAACAAAAGTTATACAGGGCAAAAAAAAATTGCACTAAAAAACTTAGGTGCTGACCATGTTGCTTGCTATAGAAAACTTTTGAAATATGCTCACATTCTAATGAAAATGAACAGAGGTGCCTGTGTCAAGGTAAAGTGGATAGGCCATTGTCAAATAGCCTAGTTTTTCAAAGGTTTTTTTTTTTGTCATTTTCTGCGCTTAAAGTGGGGTACTTAACTGGGTGCAGACCTTTCATAAGATTAGAAGGGTATCACCTGAAGGGGCCATACAGGAGAGTATTGTTATCTGTTGTTGCATTAGATGCTGACAGTGGAATTTTTCCACTAACATTTTGTATATGTGAGGCAAAGAACTATGATAGTTGGGTTTATTTGTTTATATTTGTTGTATGAATTCATTGGGACTGATGATCATAGTCCTCTGACTATTATTAGTTACAGACAAAAAGGTATTGTGCTATGCATATCTTTGCCAGTTTGAAGTGTAGGTTTCCTGGATTGAATGTCATGGGGTTATTCTAGAAAGCTTGTAAGGCTACAAATCAGTATGACTTTGAGAGGGAAATGGGTGAAATTAGTGCTAAAGACCAAAATTGTTGTGAATGTTTGAGAAAAATACTTCCTGCACAATGGTCTAGAAGCGGGTTTGATCACCATGTGAAATCTGACCATGTTACAAACAACATGACTAAATCTTTTAACAAGTGGGTGGATGAGGTTAGGGACAAACCTGTCCTAACCATTCTTGAGCATATTCGTAGACAACTAATGGTGAGAGTGTTGGAAAAATACCAGCAAGGGGAAATTTGGCAAGACCATTTGACCTCATATGCTAGAGAAAGACTAAACCAATCCTCAAATGAGGCAAGAGGAATTAAGGTCTTTGGAGGTAGAGGGGAGTTGTTTGAATGTTGTCAAGCTGGCTATAAAAACTTCGTGGTACATACTACAGATGGTACGTGTGAATGTAGGATGTGGTAGGTTAGTGGATTGCCTTGCAAATATGCAGTAACTACTATTCTTCATAAAGGAGGGCAACCTAAAGATTATGTGCATCATAATGGCTTCAGCAATGAAATCTACTCTGTCGTTGCTCAAGAATTAATACAAAGAACGATGCTCTGAAATGATGCTACATCAATAGCTTCAAAGACTGCAGACTTGTTCCAGACTTATTTCAAGTCTTCTATAACCATGTTCTTTCCTTATTTTTGCAAGCCTATTGCAGCAGCATTCCTCCCTTGATATTTGAGCTTTCAGTCAACTATAATTATCTTATGAGCTAAGCACACAAATTATTTTAAAACAACACAATTTATTAAAAATAAACTAAAATGGATATTTATAAAAAATTTAACTAAAATGCAATAAAAACATGTCATTTACTCTTTAAGTAATTTTGATTTAAGTCTAAAAGTACCATGATAACTCTTATTTCATACAGTTATCAGCAGCAAAAGGGTTAATCTAGCTATTGATTTAAACCAATTCTATAATGACTATAACCCTAAACTATTTGAGCTTAAAGCTCGTACTAGCAAATGGGCAATTGGGATGAAAGTCCTCTATAAACAACTTGAACAAATAAGGAAAAAAAAATGTGGCTTCACTAAGTCAAAATATAACATATAATCTATTCATTAAGTAGAAAAGAAATCATATTAGCCAAGCAAGCCATCTTGAAAAAGAAAAAAGCAATATATGAGAATCTCGTGGAATCCAACATGCCAACACACCGTGGGATACACAAGGTACATAAGTGTTGTGCAAATTTTGTTGAACTCGCAAGCGCACGAATCTATTGTAGAATAGATTAACGGTGACAAGTGTCGATCCCACGAGGAGGTGGATTTTAATTATATGTAGAATTAATTAAGTAAATGTGTGGTTGGATTTATGGGGAAATTGATTTAAAGGATGCTAGAATGGAGAAATTGATTTAAAGGATGCTACAATTTAAATTGGAATAGCGGAATTAAATTGAATTGAGAACTATTGAAATAAAGCACTTGGGTATCTAGATCCGTATCAACATGCACCATGCATACACGCCATCCTGTAGTCACTCTAGTGGGTATCAATTCATTATCAGCATTGGGAACTACTGTGACTCCTGACTTTTTGGGGACCACTTGCACAAGACTGACCCATGAACTATCAGAAATTGGGTAAATGATACCTGCATCTAATAGCTTAAGGACTTCTGTTCTAACAACTTCTTTCATGTTAGGATTTAACCGACGTTGCATTTCCCTAGTAGATTTAGCATTTTCATTAAGGTGAATGTAATGCATGCAGTCTGCTGGGTTTATACCTTTTATGTCTGCTATGGTCCAACCTAATGCTCCTTTGTGCTCTTTTAAAACATCCAACAACTTACCTTTTTGTTCATCATTTAGGGATGATGAGATGATTACCGGTAGAGTGTTTTCTTCTCCCAAGAATGCATATTCCAAAGTGTTGGGTAATGGTTTGAGCTCGAGTTTCGGTGGTGACTCTGATGATGAGATGATTTTCTTCTCTGATGGTGCTAGTTGTTCAACTCTTGACTTCCATTTATTAGTGTCCATGGATGGTGCTGAGTCAAGTAAGGCGTTGACCTCATCGACTGATCTGTCAACATCAAAATCCAAACCAAAGTGAGTTAAACATGTTTGTAAAGGGTCATCACTAAGGTTTGAAATAAATGTATCATCAATTAATGCTTCAATTAAATCCACATCAACAATTCCATCATCTGCATTGTGAGGTTGTTTGGCAATATTGAAGATGTTGAGCTCCATGGTCATATTGCCGAAGGACAACTGCATATTTCCAGTCCTGCATTGAATGTGAGCATCAGTTGCCAAGAATGGTCGGCCTAGGATAATGGGGATGTGCTTCCTTGAATCCTGTATTGGTTGAGTGTCAATTACAATGAAATCAACAGGAAAATAAAACTTGTCTACCTGGATAAGCACGTCCTCCACAATACCACGAGGGATTTTCGTGGACCGATCTAAGTTGTAACACACCTGGAGGTTGGGTGTAATTCTCCCAATCCAAGTTTCACAAATCTTGAGTAAGGCAAAAGATTAACACTAGCTCTAAATCCAACAAAGCATTCTCAATTGTGTGGTTCCCTATACTACATGAGATAGTGGGGAGCACAGGTCTTTACATTTTAGAGGAATTTTGTGTTGGAGTATAGAACTAACATTTTCAGTTAAAAATGCCTTTTTCTGAACATGAATGTTTCTCTTTTTAGTGCAAAGGTCTTTAAGAAACTTGGCATAAGATGGAACTTGTTTTATTGCATCAAGTAAAGGGATGTTAACACTTACCTGTTTGAAGACTTCAAGAATCTCACCTGTGGATTTTCCCTTCTTTCCTTTAGCTAACCTCTGAGGAAATGGAGCTTTAGGAACATACTCTCGTGGGCTGGTTTCTTCTTTCTCCTCCGGTGGTGAGTCTTCAACATTTATAGGTACAATTTGATTTTCTTTGGTCGCTGGCATCTCCACTTTGTTGTCGACCTCTTTCCCTTTTCGCAAGGTCATGACGGCTTTGACCTCTCCATGCTGTTGTGGTGAACTGGTACTTGCTTCATGCACTCCTTTAGGATTGGGTATTGGTTGACTTGGGAATTTACCTTTCTCAACAGTCATTGCCAAAGTTTGAACTGAAGAAGCAAGTTGTCCTACCATCTTCTCGAGGCTTGAAACTGATTGGGCTTGTGAGTTGAAGCCTGCTCTCATCTCATTTCGTAGTCCATCAATGGTTCGGTTTTGTTGCTCAATCGTAGATTGAGTAACATTCTTGAAATTTTGGAATGAATCCTCCCATGGTCTGGGTTGAGAGTAATTCTGGTTCTGATTGTATGGTCTAAATGGTGGTTGAGAGGCTTTAGGAACTTGAGGAATTGGTTGCATTGGTGGGTGGAGTGCTTTGGTCCATTCTGTTGGAATCCCTGAGACCATGAAAAATTGGGGTGGTCTCTCCATCCAGGATTATATGTGTTGGAGTATGGGTTGTAATTTGATGGCTTCCTCATGACACCGATGGCATTGGCTTGATCTAAATACGACTCACGGTCATGTGGCTCTGTTGATTTGGCAGTCGTCAACGATGCTATTTGTCGAGAAAGACCTTCAATTATCTCTTTGACTTCTTTAATTCCCGAACTTGACTCGCCAATGTGAACCTCATTTACTCCTTTAATTCTTCTAGTATTCCTGAGTGATCGACTCCGCTGTTGGGAATTATCTCGCTTGTCATTTGGAAGAAATCCCAAATCTCTGTTGCACTTTTTGACATTAGCTCTCCTCCACTTGTTGCCATTAGCCATTCTTGCACATTTGGCAATAATCCCTCCAAGAAGTATTGGCATTGGTGTCATTTCTCGTACCCATGATGTGGACACTTCAAAAGTAGCCCATTGAATCGCTCCCATGCTTCAAAAGCGCTCGTCTTCTCTGCGGGTGAACTCTGAGATTTCCCTGCGAATAGCATTGGTTTTATGAACTGGGAAGTATTTATTTAAAAATTTTGTTACCATTTGTTCCCATGTTGTAATACTATTAGCAGGCAATGTATTAAACCATGAACGAGCTCTATCCTTTAAAGAAAATGGGAATAGTCTAAGTTTAACATCATCTTAGAAAAATTCTCATATTTAAAAGTTTGACAAATTGTATGAAAATCATTCAGATGATTATACGGGTCCTCATTTTCTAGGCCATAGAATGTTGGGAGACAATTTAGCACACTAGGTTTTAATTCAAAACTCCTAGCAGCTACATTTGGGTATCTAATGCATGATGTGCTCAAATTAGCTAAGGGACTGAAGTAGTCCTTGAATGGCCTCTCCTGTGGTTCTGGTTGTTGCAAATCCATTTCAGTTTTATCTTTACGTGCAATATGTTTGTGTGTGCGAAGTGTTCTTTCTAATTCAAGGTCTATAGGTTCAAGATTAGGTAATAATGACCTACGACCATGCATGCAAAGAAAATAAAAATGATAACAAATTAAATAATAATAAAGAAGAAGGAGAAATTACAATACTAACCTTATTGCGCTGTTATAACCTTTCTATAAAAGCACATAAAAAAGAAAATACGTGAAATAAAATAAATAAAATAAAAATAAATTAACAAGATAAATGAAAAATTACAAGGAAAAATAGCTTGAAAATTAAATTGCAGAAATTTAAAGAAGAGAAAAATAATTTCTTACCTAAAATGTAAATTCACTTTTTTTTTAATTAATTAAGAAAAGAAAATACAAGGAAACAACTAAAATAATAATAATAATAATAATAATAATAAAATTATTTACAAAAAATTAATTCTACAAATCAAAATACTTACCTCCCCGGCAACGGCGCCAAAAACTTGTTGTGCAAATTTTGTTGAACTTCATGGCAGTTTACGAATCTATTGTAGAATAGATTAACGGTGACGAGTGTCGATCCCACGAGGAGGTGGATTTTAATTATATGTAGAATTAATTAAGTAAATGTGTGGTTGGATTTATGGGGAAATTGATTTAAAGGATGCTAGAATGGAGAAATTGATTTAAAGGATGCTACAATTTAAATTGGAATAGCGGAATTAAATTGAATTGAGAACTATTGAAATAAAGCACTTGGGTATCTAGATCCGTATCAACATGCACCATGGGCTAAATAATCCTTATTAATACCAATTAAATCATGAGGGGGGAATCCACACCTCATGAACCACGCTCTAATCAATATGGTGTTAAGGGCTTATCGTGCCAAATAATAATAACCTTATACTAGGGTCTTAGGTAAAACCAGGGCGGTAACTAGACAAGATTATTATTATTTGTCGACGAAAAGTCAAAGCCTCCACAGAAATTAGAGGGGAAGAGAAAATAAATTTACCAAATAAAGCCCATGACACATGTTGAGACTTCACCTTCAACCCAAGCTTGAAAGAAAATTAGCTACTCATTATTGAACTAGGGGTAAAATGGGAATTTTATTAAAATACGTAGAAAATACAAGATGGAGAGAGAATTACAGAAAACTAAGCTCAAAAATGGATTCGGGGTATCAAATTGGGAGGGCCCCCTTTTTATAGATACATTGAGTGAATCATGGCCATCGGATCAAAAATAGTTTGGATGCAGTTGCGCCACGTCATCGTGAACGAACGGTTTGACCACGCGGTTTGAACAAAGAATACTGCGGTTTGACCACGCGGTTTGAAGCGAGTAACACGGTTTGCACCACGGTTTTGAACAAGAACGCGGTCGAGCGGTGTGGTGAGCGATCTTCGTGAAAGCGATGACATGTGAATGTGAATAGTGCGTGCGTGTGAGCAGTGCTTTTTTCCTTTTATGCTCTTCTTAAGGTTTTCGACTGTCCTGAGTTCAAAAGTGACGTCCGTTTTGCTATCTGAAATCTCGTTCATTGTGAAATGACCATGATACCCCTAAAATACACAAAATACTTAATTAAAACAAAACATATATAATTAAATAACAAGGGACTTAAATAAATAAAATTAGAGATGTTAGTGAGACTTGAAGTGTAAAATGACGATTTTCTCCTTTATAAATATACACTTTCTAACACTCAACACACCCCCCAACCAGCTTATTGCTAGTCCCTAGCAAATAAAGCGAAAATAAAATTCAAACTAAATATATATATATATATATTTTTAAACAAACTTGTTTATTCAATCAGACTAATGATAGCAATCAAATAAAAGTATAAGCATTATCTCCAGTCTAAAGAAACATCACACCCACATCAACCATCCACATGAATCAACCAAGTAAATACAGCTACTTTCACAAGGAAATTAAACCCAATATAAATTGTCACTTCTATGAATGATAAATTGAGAGAAAATAATAAACAAGCATTATCACACACTCTCACCAAGATGAAAAGAATATGCCCACAACTTAGAAATAACACGATCTCAAGTCAAACAAAATGCTAGTCAACCCAATTTATTTACTTATTTTTTTCTTCTCTTTTTTTTTTTTTTAATTATGCATTACTACATCTTTTGGCCCATATAACTAGCTTCTACTTCAGACTATAGTTCCCTAAAATCAAGAAGGACTTTTATTAGGATGTAACGTAGGCTAGGGACATGGCTAACAAAGAAAGGAAAATAGAGGAAACAAAATATATGTTTGAGAAAAATAATATCTTTTGGAAACTAAAAAGTGCATTTTACTTATTTATTATTGTATTATATCTCTCTCTCTTTTTTTTCTTCTCTTTTTTTTTTCTTTTTTTTTTTTTTAGAGAAATTTTTTTTCTCTTTTTTTTTCTTCTTTTTTTTTTCGGTATTTCACAACTTTACTAAACAAAACAATTATTTATATTTTTCTCAAACATGAATAGGTGATGGACTTTGTAAGATATCGGGTAATACTCCAAATTGGAGTGGGTGAAGACGATAAGTTGACAAAGAAAAGTTTTTTTTTTTTAAAAAAAAAAAATTTAATAAAAGGCTCAAAAGGGCTAACTATGGATATTTGACATAAGGGATGGCTAGAAAGGCTCAAACGGGTCAAAGACGGCCTTTCCATCATCTTTTAGGGCTCTAGATACTCCTCCATATCTACTAATTAAATGAACCTTTAGATGTAGCAACGCAATTTTTTTTTTTTTAACTTTTTTTTTTAAAGGGTTGACTCCAAGGAAATCTAAAGATCATGTATAAAATAATAATACTACTAAGCTGTATGAAGAATGGGCAAAAAGGGTTACTCTCCAAGAAAAATAATAGGCTCAAAAGCTCACTTGGTATTCATTATGACATGTCAATTCTTTCAAGCAACTCATATTTATCTCCGACATCAACATGTAGAGTAGCAAACATAGTGTAACATCACTCAAAACCAAAGATAATACAAATACTAAAATTCGAAAATCATCATGTCATCCAAAAATAAAAACAAAATCACACTATATATATATATATATATATATATATTTTTAAACAACATTCTACCCCCCAACCTATTCTAAACATGAAAGGGAATTATGCATGCAGAAATGTGAAAATGATGCAGAAAAACTAATTGAAAATGTTACACTTAAAATGATAGAAAAATGATTGATTTTTTTTTTTTAACTAAGAAGATGCGTTTCTAGAGGCACTACACTCTATATTCAGCCATCTTCGACTCAAAATTTGAAAATGCATATTTATAAAGGAGAAGTCAAAAAGTTAGAAAGATCACACGAAAAATAAGAAAAAAAAATTTTTCATTATTTTTTTTCCCTTTTTTTTTTTTTTACTAAGAAGATGCGTTTCTAGAGTAACTACACTCCATATTCAGCCATCTTCAACACAAGCTTGATTAGTTAGAGTTAGTTTCTACAACAAAAAATTAGTAAAAACTTAACCAACATTCCACTGATTGTCAACTATCCCCTCCCCAACTGACGAGCGAAACATTGTCCTCAATGTTTTAAAGGAAAAGAAGTAGAGTTTAGAAGACATCACCTGGGTGGTGCAACACGAGAATAAAATATTTACAGCGGAGATTTAAATCTAATTTGTACTTCTACTGCTGCTTTCTTATTGTTACCATCGTTATTTGTACACTCCAACACCAAGGTCTTGGGATCGGCTCTGGTCGATAAACATTGTAATGAGATCAAGTAGCTCATTAGCGGTGTGAGCACAAATAAAAAGCTTTTCATAGTAGAGGGAATGAAGTAGTTTTTATTGCATGGTTAAGAAATGCGATAAAGCCATCATAAAAATTATTGACATTTAACAAACCGATGGGTTTTCGATGAATGTGCGAGATGGGCCCAAGATGCTAAAGTGATAAGTGCCTCACAGAGTTGCAAGATCTCCGGTAAGAAAATAAAAGCATCAGCATGATTAAGCATTTCGGTTATTCTTTCTTGCATACCGAGACAACTAACTCTTCTCCGGTCGGTGAGTTAGACAAGCGGCCCTAAAGGTTTTAGGGCTTGTGGTATGATGCCTAACACTTGACTTCCTCTGACAAAAGCAGTTTCTGAGACCAATTTTGATAACCCTCGGTCACCTCCGCCGTATACTAAGTGTAATTTTCTCTCTGCTATGCATCGACCAAGATTAATGGCTGCCTCAAAGAACTCTTTATATTTGCCATAGTTAAATCCAGAAAGCACACAAATGTTCTTGAATTGTTTATTGGGAGTAGCTGCCATTAGGATAATTCTCAAAAATAATTTGTGAGTGTAAACGAAAAGAATCATATTTTAAGGATCTTGGCGGCAGTGGGTCACAGCTGTGAATGAGGTGTCATGTCTATGTCAATTAATCGTGTAATGCACATGGCTTGAGAGTCAAAAAGGAAACAGTAAAAAGAAAAAGCAAGTAATGACAAATATAAAATTATTAAAGACAATAATGCAAATGGTAAAACAACAGTGAAATAAAACAAGAGTAAAGCAAAAGGATATTTACAAGTAGTTGCGACTGTGGCTCACATCTTTCCTCGGTTTACGTCCGAAAGCGGCTTCAACGCCCTCATGGGTCGAGGATAGGCTTCCATCCAGTTTTCTTATAAAGCGGCAAGCAGAGGTCGTTTATAGTCGATTCGAGCTGTATCGTGCATGCTCTTTACGGAATGATGGCCATAAGCGGAGAATCGCTCTTGCACATATCACTTTGGGATGCGTTTGAGAGACAAAAGGATATCATCCAATGCCTCCTTATTCAAGCCATTCCTAATGAATTGAATCTTATCTTCTCTGTTATCAGACACCATTCCTAAAGAACATCGTTTTTATCGCATATCATCTGGCACACTTATGACAAGCAAGCGAAATCTTTCGAGCTCTTGCTTTCTTGCATAATTTCCTTTACCACAACCAGGCATGTATGCAATAAATTTAGGAGGCAACTCACGCCAAGCGTACTTTAGCCTCGATTAACCAACGGATATCGGCGGGTATGTTATTCCTCATGAGCAATCGCATGCGTTCGGATCGAGCTTTATAGATTGTGAGGAGGGCATTACGAGGAAGTGAAGGGAATCGACTATGAAGCTTTGCTAAGATCTCGTTTCTATCCATACCTTCGCCTCGGAAGATCGGTAATTATGGGAAAGCTGAAGTAAGCGAGCTTGATTGTCACGAATCACCGTTATCCGCCACTTAACCTTAGGGGTGACAAACTAAAACACACAAACGGAATAACAAACAAATAAAAAACACAAAGAAAATCACAATCGTCCTCTTATAGAATTTACCTCAAGCTCCATTTGGATGTTGTAGACACTTGCTTTCAATGTCTACGAGTTGGCTTTCTAAATCCTCAGCGTGGGATATTAACTCAGGTGGTTGTAGCTTCCAAATACGATGTGTTTTACAAAATCGTATCGGCCTCGAGATGAGATTGGACACGTTGAAGTCGTCTAAGGATGTTCAAGAAGGCGTGTCTCATGATTAAAAGTGATAAAAGAAACTCAATGGTTAAACAAACACACTTATGCATAAATAATTTCAATTAGCAAAAGAATAGTAAAAAAAATAAAAAAAAAATCAAATCAAAAAAAAAAAAGAAAAATCTTAATTCAAATGTGGTGGGTCACTCAAATTTATTTGGTGTCCTCTCCGTGTGGTTGGTACTCTAGATATGGCTTTAATCTTTGACCATTAACTTTAAGCGTGACACCATTTTTGGGTCCTTAATTTCAATTGCCCGTGTGGAAAAAGCAGTATGAACAATGAAGGGCGGACCATCGAGGCGTAGTTTACACGGGAATAAGTGCAAGCGAGAATTGAATAAAAGTACTTTCGACACTGGGTGAAAGATTTTTCATGTCTGCTTATCATGAAAGACTTTCATTATTTGCTTGTAAACCTTGGCATTTTCGTATGCATCATTACGAATTTCTTCAAGTTCGCATTTTATGTCGTCTTTGAGCCGACTTGCTGCATGTCAAAATTGAATTTCTTGATGGCCCGATCATACGATGCTCGAGTTCGAGGTAGGTGGCAAGCTTTTCCATACACTAGCTTTGTAGGGTGACATCCCGATTGGGGTTTTGAGCGTTCTATATGCCCATAATGCATCATCAAGTCTTAATGACCAATCTTTTAAATGCGGCCTCACGGTCTTTTCTAAGATGTGCTTTATTTCTCGATTGGAGATCTCAACAGCCTTTGGTTTTGCGGATGATACGGGTCGCCACTTTATGAGTGATGGAGTACTTTGTCAAAAGTGCTTTGAATGATTTATTGCAAAAGTGGGTACCACCATCGCGATTATTGCTCGAGGGAATCAAAGCGTGAAACAATGTTGCTCTTTAAAAACCCTATCACCACTTTATGATCATTGGTTCTGCATGGAATTGCCTCTACCCGTTTGAAACATAGTCATGACAACCAATATGTAATGATGGCCAAAAGATGGAAAGGGTCCCGTGAAGTCGATACCCATTACATCAAAAATCTCAACCACTAAAATTGGATTTAGTGGCATCATATTCCTTCGTGTAATGCTCCCGTTCGTTGACACCTATCATGAAGAACAAAAGGTGTAAGCATCTCGAAATATAGTTGGCCAATAGAAACCACATTGTAGAACTTTAGTCCCTGTTTTCTTTATTTGAAATGGCCTCCACAAGCTTGTTCATGGCGAGCGAAAGGATGTTATGAAATTCATTCTCAGGACACATCGTCGAATAATTTGATCTGCACTGATACTTAAGCGAGATAGGGGTCATCCCGAAAAAATTCTTTATTTCATGAAAGAATTTAGCCTTGTCTTGCTTGGTCAATGCTCGGAAGTTTACTGTAACAAGATAATTAACTATATCAGCATACCAGGTAATACTTCCACACTCATTAATTGTTCATCTCGGAAATGACTCATTCAATGTTAAGGGTTACGTATTGATGTCAAAGTGGAGGCGAGAGAGATGGTCAGCCTGACATTTTGAACCTTTCTTATCTTTGAATTCCAAGTCAAACTCTGCAAAAGTAACACCCAACAAATTAATCTAGCTTTTGCATCTTTCTTTGTGAGAAGATATTTAAGAGCGGCATGATATGTGAATACAATTATTTTACAACCAATGAGATAAGATCGAAATTTTTCTAATGTATACACTCTTTGCTAGCATTTCTTTTGGTAGTTGAATAGTTCAATTTGTGCATCGTTTAATGTCATACTAGCATAGTAAATAACATGAGGAATTCGATCTACTCTTTGTCTATCTGCTCTCTTGCATAATCGGATGCATCACACATGAGTTCGAATGGTAAGCTCGGTTTGGTGGGTGAATGATGGGTGATAGCGTCAACAATTGCTTTAACTTTTCAAACGCTACAACGACATAAATCATCAAAGACAAAAGGTATATTCTTAGCAAGTATATTGCATAAGGGTCTAGAAATTTTGCTAAAATCTTTAATGAAATGTCTATAAAAACCAGCATGCTAAAGGAAATATCTTACTTCTCGGACTGTTTTAAGTGGAGGAAGATTAGAAATGAGATCCACCTTTGCGTTATCAACCTCAATACCTTTGCTCGAAATGATGTAATCGAGAACAATACCTTATTTTACCATAAAATGACACTTCTCCCAATTTAAGACCAAGTTCTTCTCTATACATCTGTGTAGAACTAGTGTTAGATGATGTAAACATTGATCGAATGAATCACCAAAGACAGAAAAATCATCCATAAAAACCTTAAGGAATCGTTTAACCATATCAGAAAAAATGCTTAATATGCATCGTTGAAATGATGCATTACGTAATCCAAATGACATTCTTCTATATGTAAAAATGCCAAAAGGACAAGTGAAAGTTGTCTTCTATTGATCTTTTGGTCTTATGGGAATCGATTGTATCTGAATAGCCATCTAGAAAGCAATAAAATTCATGGCTGCTAATCTATCAAGCATTTGATCAATAAATGGTAAAGGAAAATGGTCTTTACGTGTGGAATTTAATTTTCTATAATCAATGCATACACGCCATCCTGTAGTCACTCTAGTGGGTATCAATTCATTATCGGCATTGGTAACTTGTGACTCTCGACTTTTTGGGGACCACTTGCAGGTGACCCATGAACTATCAGAAATGGGTAAATGATACTGCATCTAATAGTTTAAGGACTTAGTTCTAACAACTTCTTTCATGTTAGGATTTAACCGAGCGTTGCATTTCCTAGTAGATTTAGCATTTTCATCAAGGTGAATGTAATGCATGCGATCTCTTTGGGTTTATACCTTTTATGTCTGCTATGGTCCCACCTAATGCTCCTTTGTGCTCTTTTAAAACATCCAACAACTTACCTTTTTGTTCGTCATTTAGGGATGATGAGATGATTAGGTAGAGTGCTTTCTTCTCCCAAGAATGCATATTCCAAAGTGTTGGGTAATGGTTTGAGCTCGAGTTTCGGTGGTGACTACGATGATGGGATGATTTTCTTCTCTCGATGGTGCTAGTTGTTCAACTCTTGACTTCCATTTATTAGTGTCCATGGATGGTCTTTGAGTCAAGTAAGGCGTTGACCTCATCGGCGATCTGTCAACATCAAAATCCAAACCAAAGTGAGTTAAACATGTTTGTAAAGGGTCATCACTAAGGTTTGAAATAAAAGTATCATCAATTAATGCTTGATTAAATCCACATCAACAATTCCATCATCTGCATTGTGAGGTTGTTTGGCAATGTTGAAGATGTTGAGCTCATGGTCATATTGCCAAAGGACAAGCTGCATATTTCGATTCTGCATTGAATGTGAGCATCGGCGGTTGCCAAGAATGGTCGGCCTAGGATAATGGGGATGTGCTTCCTTGAATCTGTATTGGTTGAGTGTCAATTACAATGAAATCAACAGGAAAATAAAACTTGTCTACGGATAAGCACGTCCTCCACAATACCACGAGGATTTTCGTGTGGACCCGATCTGTTGTAACACCACCTTTGGAGTTGGGTGTAATTCTCCCGATCAAGTTTCACAAATCTTGAGTAAGGCAAAAGATTAACACTAGCTCTAAATCCAACAAAGCATTCTCAATTGTGTGGTTCCTATACTACATGAGATAGTGGGGAGCACAGGTCTTTACATTTTAGAGGAATTTTGTGTTGGAGTATAGAACTAACATTTTGATTAAAAATGCCTTTTACGAACATGAATGTTTCTCTTTTTAGTACAAAGGTCTTTAAGAAACTTGGTATAAGATGGAACTTGTTTTATTGCATCAAGTAAAGGGATGTTAACACTTACCTGTTTGAAGACTTCAACAATCTCACCTGTGGATTTTCCCTTCTTTTCTTTAGCTAACCTCTGAGGAAATGGAGCTTTAGGAACATACTCTCGTGGGTTGGTTTCTTCTTTCTCCTCCGGTGATGAGTCCTCAGCATTTACAGGTACAATTTGATTTTCTTTGATCATTTTGGCATCTCCACTTTGTTGTCGACTTCTTTCCCTTTTCGCAAGGTCATAACGGCTTTGACCTCTCCATGCTGCTGTGGTGAACTAGTACTTGCTTCATGTACTCCTTTAGGATTGGGTACTGGTTGACTTGGGAATTTACCTTTCTCAACAGTCATTGCCAAAATTTGAACTGAAGAAGCAAGTTGTCCTACCATCTTCTCTAGGCTTGGCGATTGGGCTTGTGAGTTGAAGCCTGCTCTCATCTCATTTCGTAGTCCATCAATGGTTCGGTTTTGTTGCTCGATTGTAGATTGAGTAACATTCTTGAAATTTTGGAATGAATCCTCCCATAGTGCAGGTTGAGAGTAGCAGTTACGATTGTATGGTCTAAATGGTGGTTGAGAGGCTTGAGGAACTTGAGGAATTGGTTGCATTGGTGGGGTGGAGTGAGCTTTCTTGGTCCATTCTGTTGGAATCCCTGAGACCATGAAAAATTGGGGTGGTCTCTCCATCCAGGGTTATATGTGTTGGAGTATGGGTTGTAATTTGATGGCTTCCTCATGACACCGATGGCATTGGCTTGATCTAAATACGACTCACGGTCATGTGGCTCTGTTGATTTGGCAGTCGTCAACGATGCTATTTGTCGAGAAAGACCTTGATTATCTCTTTGACTTCTTTAATTCCCGAACTTGACTCGCCAATGTGAACCTCATTTACTCCTTTAATTCTTCTAGTATTCCTGAGTGATCGACTCCGCTGTTGGGAATTATCTGCTTGTCATTTGGAAGAAATCCCAAATCTACATTGCACTTTTGACATTAGCTCTCCTCCACTTGTTGCCATTAGCCATTCTTGCACATTTGGCAATAATCCCTCAAGAAGTATTGGCATTGGTGCCATTTTCGTACCCATGATGTGGACACTTCAAAAGTAGCCCATTGAATCGCTCCCATGCTTGAAAAACGCTCGTCTTCTCTCTCGGGTGAACTCGAGATTTCCTGCGAATAGCATTGGTTTTTATTGGGAAGTATTTATTTAAAAATTTTGTTACCATTTGTTCCCATGTTGTAATACTATTAGCAGGCAATGTATTAAACCATGAACGAGCTCTATCCTTTAAAGAAAATGGGAATAGTCTAAGTTTAACATCATCTTCTGAAAAATTCTCATATTTAAAAGTTTGACAAATTGTATGAAAATCATTCAGATGATTATACGGGTCCTCATTTTCTAGGCCATAGAATGTTGGGAGACAATTTAGCACACTAGGTTTTAATTCAAAACTCCTAGCAGCTACATTTGGGTATCTAATGCATGATGTGCTCAAATTAGCTAAGGGACTGAAATAGTCCTTGAATGGCCTCTCCTGTGGTTGGTTGTTGCAAATCCATTTGATTTTATCTTTACGTGCAATATGTTTGTGTGTGCGAAGTGTTCTTTCTAATTCAAGGTCTATAGGTTCAAGATTAGGTAATAATGACCTACGACCATGCATGCAAAGAAAATAAAAATGATAACAAATTAAATAATAATAAAGAAGAAGGAGAAATTACAATACTAACCTTATTGCGCTGTTATAACCTTTCTATAAAAGCACATAAAAAAGAAAATACGTGAAATAAAATAAATAAAATAAAAATAAATTAACAAGATAAATGAAAAATTACAAGGAAAAATAGCTTGAAAATTAAATTGCAGAAATTTAAAGAAGAGAAAAATAATTTCTTACCTAAAATGTAAATTCACTTTTTTTTAATTAATTAAGAAAAGAAAATACAAGGAAACAACTAAAATAATAATAATAATGATAATAATAAAATTATTTACAAAAAATTAATTCTACAAATCAAAATACTTACCTCCCCGGCAACGGCGCCAAAAACTTGTTGTGCAAATTTTGTTGAACTGCATGCGCCGAATCTATTGTAGAATAGATTAACGGTGACGAGTGTCGATCCCACGAGGAGGTGGATTTTAATTATATGTAGAATTAATTAAGTAAATGTGTGGTTGGATTTATGGGGAAATTGATTTAAAGGATGCTAGAATGGAGAAATTGATTTAAAGGATGCTAGAATTTAAATTGGAATAGCGGAATTAAATTGAATTGAGAACTATTGAAATAAAGCACTTGGGTATCTAGATCCGTATCAACATGCACCATGGGCTAAATAATCCTTATTAATACCAATTAAATCATGAGGGGGGAATCCACACCTCATGAACCACGCTCTAATCAATATGGTGTTAAGGGCTTATCGTGCCAAATAATAATAACCTTATACTAGGGTCTTAGGTAAAACAGAAACGGTAACTAGACAAGATTATTATTATTTGTCGACGAAAAGTCAAAAGCTCCACAGAAATTAGAGGGGAAGAGAAAATAAATTTACCAAATAAAGCCCATGACACATGTTGAGACTTCACCTTCAACCCAATCTTGAAAGAAAATTAGCTACTCATTATTGAACTAGGGGTAAAATGGGAATTTTATTAAAATACGTAGAAAATATAAGATGGAGAGAGAATTACAGAAAACTAAGCTCAAAAATGGATTCAGGGGTATCAAATTAGGGGGGGGAGGCCCCCTTTTTATAGATACATTGAGTGAATCATGGCCATCGGATCAAAAATAGTTTGGATGCGCGATTGCGCCACGTCATCGTGAACGATGAAACACGGTTTGACCACAGCGGTTTGAACAAGAACACGGTTTGACCCCGCGGTTTTGAACATAACGCGGTTTGCACACGGTTTTGAACGATGCTAGTGATGCGAAGCAGTGTTTTGAAAGCGACTTGAAAGCGATGCGTACATGTGAAATAAAGTGCGACGTGTGAACAGTGCCTTTTTCCTTTTATGCTCTTTTTAAGGTTTTCGACTGTCCTGAGTTCAAAAGTGACGTCCGTTTTGCTATCCGAAATCTCGTTCATTGTGAAATGACCATGATACCCCTAAAATACACAAAATACTTAATTAAAACAAAACATATATAATTAAATAACAAGGGACTTAAATAAATAAAATTAGAGATGTTAGTGAGACTTGAAGTGTAAAATGACGATTTTCTCCTTTATAAATATACACTTTCTAACACTCAACAATAAGCATTAACTAGGTTATGGCTTTTGCTATTAAGAAAAAAAATCAAAAGAAGAATCTAGTAAGGAAGACATGTCACAAGATAAAGAGCTCGTAATTGGCATGTGAGAGGACGCCACTAAAAAGATAAAAGATGCAAGCTAGAAGCATCAATAATTCAGAAAGAATCCAAAGTAAACGATAAGGCTTATCCAAATCCTTACCTCAACCATGTGAAGACTATCAACCATTAAAAAAACAAACAAAAAAAAAAACAGCAGTTGTCCTCAATAATGCAAGGAGAAGGGGTTACCTTATCTCTATGAAATCTATCAGGCAACAAATGTCATGTAAAAAGAGATAATCTTATCTCTAAAATCTATACGTGTCATGTAAGAAGGGATTACTTATTTGTCTAAGTCTATAAATAGAATCATGTAAGATAGGAAAGGTATCACTCAAGCGCATTCTCTCATTCTCATTTGCGTTCTCTCTTTAAATTTAGAAATGAAAAAAAAAACAAAATTATTTTTGAGAGACATTATTAACTTTATATAACTTATTTAGATTTTAGAAAAAAAAATCAAGAATATTCATGCCAATACTTGTGCTAAATGAAGAAGATTTCATATTGCTAAGCACTCTTTCAGATCAATTACAAAGAATTCACTTAGGCCGATCTTATTGGGCTAGTCTGCAATGTGTTGCTTTAGGCTGTGTGGAATAGTTGTGAGAGTGATCTTGCATGATGTGTAAAGTTATAATAGTGCTGAGCATGGGCCAATCTATAGGCTCATGGAACTAGCGAACTTATTCTAGAATTTTGAGGAATAGTACTCTGGTTAGTACTCTAAATTATCTTATAATATTTTGCACAAACAGAGGCATGTTGGGCCTTGATTATTTTTTAGATCTTACAAGATATAGAGTGATAATAGTAACTCAATTTTCATAAAACATGGAAAGATCAGTCGCCAAATTTCTAGATGCCATAGATAATCGAGACTTTAGTAAGGAATTTCAAGTTATTTATAAAATGAAAATTGTTAAAACTCGATTAATTGCAAGGAAACACTTGTAGAGAGATGTGGAGAGAATAAACTTTGAAGATAACAATGAAATATATGACCCCTTTAAGGAAGAAAATAGAATAGTATTAATAGAATATATTTTAACCAGTCTTGAATTAATTCAAGCCAGATGCAAAGTAAATAACAGGACTCCAGACCATCAATAATAAGTCTACTGATGAATAATAACAATAATAGTCATGATGTGCAATTTTTTACTCAGAATGCTCAATTTAGATTATAATATCTATGTGAAAGCATTGATGGCATGTACCTTGGTTGGGAAAATAGATTGGAAACACGGATAGATATGTTGGAAGAAAAAATTTAGTTTATGTCTAAAGAGAGACAAGAAATTATAAATGCAGGTGCTATAGTATAATTGGATTTTATAGATCTTTATGGATTTGATAATCATTTAGATCTTTATAAAATTATAGCAAAACTTTAAAAAGCTTTAGAAACATATGTAGAACATATGGAAGAAGAAATCATCAAGTTATTCAAAATCAATTAAACAAAAATAAAAGGTAAAATCCCTGAATTATATAAATTATACAATTTCACAAAAAATTAGCATATATTGCAAAATGGCCCTTATGGTACTGATTATGGGACTAGTGCGGTATAAATACTGATATTGCTTTTTATTTTGTAAATAAATTATTGCGTCATAATTTTTTTACATACAAATTTTATGTTTTAAAATATGAATTTTGTTTTTGTATTTAGGGTTAATTTTATAATTTCATACCTTGTTCAACTATATGTACAGGTCCTTAACGCGTTGGTTGATGTTGAATATTCAAAGATCCACAAGCTATCAACAACAATAAATCAAATTAAACTAATTAGTTAATACATAATGACTGGGTTGTTTCCTATGTTTGTTAATGATGTAGGACGTTATTATAGAATTTTAATTCTTTTGGTCTTCTGATATTTTCTTTTTTAATTAAAGTCGGTATTTTAGTCTTTTATTTCTATTATAATTATGTAAAATTAATATCACCGTGAGATAAGAGCATTAAAAGGAATTCATAAGAAATTTAAATTGAAGCTATGTTAAATATATCGCTAGCTACTTGTTTTTGGAGGAATTAAAACAATTAATTAGCTACGAAGTGAAAATAAATAAATGAATGAATATGAAGTTGAAAAAAAGTCTCCCCGCCTGGATCCAAGGCCAAAACATTCATGATAAGTTAGGTAGTTAAGTACATGTTTTCAAGCTACATGTGTTCAAGCACTTCATGAAGAATAATGTTGTTGAAATAAATCACAAAGACTCCCTGCGCAAATTATTACATTGATTTTTTTAAAAAAAAATGCCACATCTTTAACAGGATCGTGACACTGTGACTGGTAATTACTTTATTCCCTGCTTGGCCAACAGCTGGCCACTAAACAAAATCATTAAAATTTTAAATTTAGTCATGTTGGTCCCACTTGATGACATCCTTTTCATACATAAAATTGTTTAACGCCGAGGTTAAATATGACAAGTTTGGTAGAGAAGGTAAAAAGGAAGTCTATATAAGGAGGGGAACGAGCTTTGTTTATAGCACAAGTGAACCGCACTTTATTGAACGATGGGGTCTCAAATGGGCTACCTCTTTGCCACTCTTTTGGTAATATCCGTCTCTCTTAGCTACTTGCCGTTAGAAGCCTCCGCAAACAAATACTACTACACATCTCCTCCCCCGCCAAAGAAATATTCACCACCACCACCTCCCCCTCCAAAGTACAAGTCTCCACCACCCCGCCACCGGTCTACAATTCTCCACCACCCCGCCCCCGGTCTACAATTCTCCACCACCACCCCCGGTTTACAAGTCGCCGCCACCTCCTCCACCACACTACGAGCCTGCTCCGGCACCAACTCCAATTCCCTATTCCCCGCCACCTCCTGTCCCCAAGTGCCCACCACCACAGCCACCGGTTCACAATTCTCCACCACCACCCCCGCTTTACAAGTCGCCGCCACCTCCTCCACCACTCTACGAGCCTGCTCCGGCACCAACTCCAATTCCCTATTCACCACCACCACCTCCCCCTCCAAAGTACAAGTCTCCACCACCCCCGCCACCGGTCTACAATTCTCCACCACCACCCCCGGTTTACAAGTCGCCGCCACCTCCTCCACCACTCTACGAGCCTGCTCCGGCACCAACTCCAATTCCCTATTCCCCGCCACCACCTCACCCCTACGTTTATGCATCTCCCCCTCCTCCTTACTACCACTAGAAAGCGGCCATGAATAGCTCATGCTTTTATGGTAATCTCATTTATTTTTAAAACTGTACACGTAAAGACTAGTAGTTCAGAATTACATTAAGCATTTGAATTTTAAGCACCGTGTTCTGTTTAATTGTGTTCCTAGTGATTAAGTGACAAATAAAAGAGACTGATTAATTTGTTCTTGCAGGAGAGGCGAATGCTGTCCGAATGAAGAAAGCAAGGGTTTGATGGAACGCTTACTTAGAGCAAGATAGCGATCAATCGAGTTGCTGCGTTTTATTCTCTTTTATCTTTGTTTTTTAAGAAAAATAAACTGCCACACGTAGAAACAGAAAAGTTCTTGTCATTTTCATGCATATGGATTGTTACTGTGTGCGTCAATCAAATCTCTGGTGTGTCGTTTGTAATTTTCAACCTTTATGCATGCAAATGCGAGGCCTCATTCGCATAATAAAATTAATATACTTCCCAAGATGGTCTTATCTTGCGTTTACTTTTTATGTTCCTTTGGTGATGATTTTGACGTCTGAAATTGATGACTATTGTTTTTGTAAACTCTGCATGGATTTTTCGTGCAACTACAGAGCGCATTAACGAGATGACTTATCCATGAGGGTCCATGCAGATCACTGTCTAATTAACCAATAATTAATATGACTTGAAAAATATATAGTTAACAATTTTTATGGGTCATGCTCAATTGCAGATGTTCGTACAAAATTTCTTGCTAATGTATCCTTCAGTATGATAATAAGTTATAATCATTATTAATAATTCACTTGATAATATTAAACAAATTTTCATATTAATTAAGTTACAAAATTTCTGTGACAAATTTCCACGTACCGGAACCATGCAAAAGGGCTTTATTCAAACAAAGCGTCGAAGCCGTTAGCAATTAAAATAATTTATCAATTAAGTTAAGTAGTAAGAATTTGACTGTGGATTCTATTAATTATTTCAAGGAAAATTTTATACTGCTGTAATGAAAATTACCGCATCAATATCATGATAAACATAAATATTATAAATTACATATAGAATTAATAAGTGTAAAGCAAAACCAGTAAATTAATGTAAGATTATTAATTATTTAAAACAATAACATTGTTTCTACAGAATTTTAGTGAAAAATATTTTATTCATTTAAAAAAATATTTTTTTTAATTGAACAAAATAATTCATTAATGAAACAAAAAAATTATACTAAAAAAGTGGAATAATTTTTATTGTATTGGTTACCATAAATTCTACATTTATTCTAGGATAATTGTATACATTTTTTCCCCATTTTTTATAACGATATCTATTTATTACACAGTTTAGTTAAGCGCAATTATTTATTTTGATGTGGATCAAGTAAAATTAAAATAAAAAATAATCGTATATTACTAGACACACATTAGATCTAATTTCTATAATGATATCTACTTATTACACATGTTAATTAAGCGCAATTTTTTATCTTGATGTGTATCAAGTAAAATTAAAATAAAATAAGAAATATCAATAAAATTAAATCTAATTTTGAATATTATGTATACTTTATGTAGTGTCAAACTTTTTACTTGTATTTGGAGACCATTTAAGGTTGTTGTTGAAGAAGTGTAGAAAGATGTAAAATAACCTCATCTTACAACAACTATGAAAGATATTAAAATAATATTTTTTAAAATCCAATTTTGAACATAAATTTCATCCTTAATTAAATATCACATGTATTATATAAATGCAAAACTAACATTATTCAATTTAAATTAAAAAATAATAAATATATAAGGTAATAAACATTATAACGAGTTTTTATTTTAAAATTGTAAACTTTTCTTTCTAAAAGTAACTCTTATATTAATTTTCTTATTTTGCCTTTTATTCATAAGTTTTATGCATAATCTACAAACTTTATGCTTTATTTTATATTTAATGTTGATTTACTTGTTTTATATTATATTTATAAGTTTCATTTTATTTACCAGTAATACATCAATTTATCAGTTTTATAATAATTTACTTATTTTACCTTCCTTTTACAAGTCTAATATTTCATTTCCAAAATCTATGTTTTATTTTACAGTTGTTGGTGATTTAGTAGTTTTATGTTATGTTTGCAAGTTTTTGATTTGTTTACTAGTAATAGATTAATGGGTAATTTTTCATTGAATCCTCATTATTTCTAGAAAAAAATTTAGAGACTAGAAGTTTGCTAAATGAATCATTTAAAAGAACAACGTTGAGAACATTTTAGTAAAAGAACAATTAAGCCCTTCCTCATTCTTTATTTTTGACAGGTGGCAATAGTTTAAAGTAAACTCAATTAACCTAATTAAGTTAAGGATCAGTTCTTTCAAGCCAAAAAAAAAAAAAGAAAAACCTACAGAAACTGCCGTATTCTTCGTGTGAGAGGAGAGATCGAGAGAACGTGGGATGGTGCCAAAAATGTTGTATAAATCTATTGTGATTTTAACCAAAGCTTTGTTAGCAATTGTTGAGTTCAAGTACTGGAGAGAACCTGAGTTTAAAGGTTAGTAACTCTATTTTTTTTGTGATTTTTGCAAGCCTTTTCTGATAACATTGTTTCCATATTTAGCTATCTTTGTGAAAAATTAGGTTTTTCAAGTCTATTTTTCTAAATGACAAACTATGTTTAATTATTGGTGGATTTTTTTTTATTGAATGTTGTATTTTGTTAATATAGTGTTTTTAATTTGCTCTTTATGTAACTATTAGACCAAATACACCATATTTATATATGTATTCATTTCAACCAATTGGTATCGTTATATTAATAAGATTGAATTCATTGTATTTGCTTCTTTGCTCATGTAAAATTGAATTCTGTGTTATTATGAGTGGTAATTTTTCTATATATTAGACTAAATTCACTATAGTTGCTACTTTCTTTCTTTTTGCTGGGTTATTTTTTCTTTTTAGTTTTTATTTTTTATATGTATTGGATTGAATTTGCTTTTGTATTTTTTTTAGCTGAATTACATGTATATTTCATTTAGGTTGAGGTCTTTTGTTCTTTGCTAAATAAAGTTGTATTGGTTTAGCCTTTTTTGATGCAATACTTTTTGTTTACTATGGCCCAAATATTTATCAAACTTTGCAAATATGTCCATTTTCAGAATTTTAAAACAATACTTGTTGATTTCAAAGTTCTCAAAACTTTTTGATTTAAACCATAAAATTGAAAACAACTAATTTCATAAAATCATTTTCTTATTATAAAAACATAATGTGTAATTCTTTGTTTATCCAAAACAAGTTGTTTGTTATCATCAAAATCAAAATTTTATAGCCATATAGGCTAACATATGGGATAACTTTTAAAATTAGGTATATTAAAGGGAAATATGATTGTTAGATTAAATCAGTTAACAAAGATGCAACAACACCTTAGATAGCTAAAGTTTGTGGCGAACTTATTCAAACTAACCTAGAAGTTGATGTAAATGTCATAGTGAGCAAGTTAAAGATAAACATAAGATTGAATGTGACAAACAAAAACTATACAGGGCAAAAAAAAATTGCACTAAAAAACCTAGGTGCTGGCCTTGTTGCTTGCTGTGGAAAGCTTTTGAAATATGCTCACATTCTAATGAAAATGAACGAGGTGCCTATGTCAAGGTAAAGTTGATAAGCCATTGTCAAATAGCCCAGTTTTTGAAATTTTCTTTTGTCATTTCCTGCACTTAAAGTAGGGTACCTAACTAGGTGCAGACCTTTTATAGGATTGGATGAGTGTCACTTGAAAGGCCCATATAGAAGAGTATTGTTATCTGTTGTTGCATTAGATGCTAACAGTAGAATTTTTCCACTGACTTTTTGCATATGTGAGGCAAAGAACTATGATAGTTGGGTTTATTTTTTATCTTTGTTGTATGAATACTTTGGGGCTGAGGATCATAGTCCGGTGACTATTATTAATTATAGACAAAAAAGGTCTTTTATGGGGATTGAAAAAATATTGGGCTAATGCTGGCACTAAATATTGTGCTAGACATATCTTTGCCAATTTGAAGTGCAAGTTTCCTGATTTGAATGTCATGGGGTTATTCTGGAAAGCTTGTAGGGCTGCAAATCAATATTACTTTGAGAGGGCAATGGGTCAAATTAGGGCTAAAGACCAAAATCGTTGTGAATGGTTGAGAAAAATACCTCTTGCACAATGGTCTAGAAGCGGGTTTGATCACCATGTGAAATCTGATCATGTTACAAACAGCATGACTAAATCTTTTAACAAGTGGGTGGATGAGGTTAGGGACAAGACTGTCCTAGCCATTCTTGAGCATATTTGTAGAAAACTAATGGTGAGAATGTTGGAAAAATACTAGCAAAGGGAAATTTGGCAAGACTATTTGACCTCATATGCTAGAGAAAGACTAAACCAATCCTCAAATGAGGCAAAGGGAATTAAGGTCTTTGGAGGTAGAGAGGAATTGTTTGAATGTTGTCAAGCTTGCTATAGAAACTTCCTGGTACATATTACAGATGGTACGTGTGAATGTGGGATGTGGCAGGTTAGTGGACTGCCTTGCAAACATGCAGTAGCTGTTATTTTTCATAAAAGAAGGCAACGTGAAGATTATGTGCATCATTATCTAGCCAAGGAATCTTTTATGATGACATACATGAGGACTATAAATCTTATTCTTGATGAGTGTGCATGGCTTGAAATGGAAGCTAAACCTTCACCTGATGTTGTGGTGCCTGTAAAGGGTAGACCACTTGACATAAAGGTTCCAATTGGTAACCTAAAATAGAAAAGAACAAAAGAACCTGATGATGCCAAAGTAACTAGTAAAATGTTTACTATCAAATGTAGTGCTTGTAGATGTCTTGGGCACAACAAAATGGGTTGTCCTAATTTTCCAAAAACCACAAGAACCACTAGGTAGAATATAAGAGTCATTTTTTTTTTTAAATTTCGTTTAGTGAAGTTAACAAATATTGATCTTGATGTTGTACAGGGAAGCAATAGGACTTCATCAAGTGCACAAGTTTAATTTAACTATAAAAATTTAATTCAAAAGGATTTTTTTTTTTTTTGCACTAGATATTTCTTAAAACTTGGTGATATTGGTTGTGTGTAAGGAAGAAATAGGGGTGGGTAAAATCTTATTTGGGTCAACCCGATCAGGTTTCGGGTTGTTCGGGTTGGGCAAACATTGATCAAATGTAACCCTAACTTACAACCCGACTCGATCTGATCTGATATATGTTCAGATCAGGTTTAGATCGGGTTGAGTTCGGGTCTTGGAGTAGCAGAATGCAAATCGGGTTCGGGTCGGCAGCAAATTGGTGGCACTTGGCACTTTGTAGCAAATCAGTGGCCACAGACACGCAGCAGCAGACGGGATGACGCGCACTCGTGTAGCAGCAAATCGAGAATCAATGGAGTGCGCAGCAGGCATGAGCAATCGCAGACCAGCAAACTTGCAAAACCACTAAGCAGTGAGCACACGGGCGGATTTGCAACAGATTGGACGCTTCTTGAGGTGTGGACTCCATTGGCGACTTGTCGTTGGCCGTTGGGTGTGATTGACCATGGTCCGTGGATGTGTTTTGTGCGCAACAGCAAACTTGTGTTTATGTGTGTGTTGTAAATGAATCTGTGATTTGTGTTATGTTTTGTGTTTGATTGTGTGTGGCATGCGTGTATGTGTTTAGGTTTTTTTTTTCCAAGAAATCCGATCAGGTTGTTTTTACAACCCGATCCGATCCAAACCCGAAATTTTTCGGGTCGGGTTGGGTCGGGTAATTTGCCCACCCCTAAGAAGAAATAAGACTTAATCAAGTGGACATGTTTAATTTAGTTTTGAAAATTTAATTCTAAACTATATATTGTTTGTTGTGATTCGTTTGGAAATCTAGTTTACTTACCTCTTGGTATCCTCGAGTAATAAACGCATATCGATATCATCGGTCTAAAATCAATAAAAATACTCTCATAAGAATAAAATTAAGTCATAATCATAAACTCCAATATTCTCAAATTCCTTAATATAATCACATTTCATACTTAACCTCAAATAATCTCAATTTAAATCATAACTCACCAAAATACTCATAATTCCTCAAATTATGAAATAACCCTCAAATATTTCAAAATTACAAAAATACCCTTGGATTCAATATTACCGAAATACCCATAAAATCATAATCTACCAACTTAACCTCAACAACATAAATTACCAACTTATCCTCAATTTCAGCAATTACAAAAAAAACCCACAAAATCATAATTTATAAAATTGCCCCAAAAGTATAAAATTACCAAAATGCCCTTGCCGGTCAACGGTCACTGGAATTCAACTGACCGCGACTAAAAGCTCAAAACTGAAAGTCCTGGCCACTCTGAGTCCAGCGATGGCGGAGGTGACCTCCCACGCGCGGCCACAGCACCGAAAGCTAACTCTAAAACCGTGATTGCTCAAGTGGCCGACCGACGGTAAAACGAAGTCCCCGACGACAGTGGATAGTCGAAAATGAAAGAGGGCATGGTGGAGAACAAAATCCAAGTAGCGGAGTCACCGGAAACCGGCAAAATCGTGGTCAATCGAGGCGGCGATTGCCGCGACTTTCGCGGGTTCAATCAATGACTTTCCGGCCATTTCCCGACAGCTAGGATGGGATGGATACGTTGCTCGTCTCTCAAGCTTCAAATCGGTACCAAACTCGATCGAAGCAGTGGCCGAAAACGGGAGATCCAGCCGAGTCATGCTCGCGGGTCGAGTTCGACCCAGTTCTCTTCCCTCTCTCTCTCCGCGTAAGCTTCTCTTTCTTTTTCTTTTCTCTCTCTTCTTTCTCTTTATAAAGGGTAGGAAAAAAGTCAAAGAAATGGGATGCGGGGTGTTACAAAAGTTATATTTACAAGTTTTAGTTTTGTTTACTAACAATACATCAATTTACTAATTTTATATTAATTTATTAGTTTGACCTTCTATTTACAAGTCTTATGTTTAATTTTTAAAATTCATATTTTATTTTACAATTAATGTTGATTTACAAGTTTTAAATTAAATTTATAAGTTTTATGTTTCATTTACATAATTTATATTTAATTATGGTATTGACACATACCGACCTAAAATAGAAAACAAGTGAGGTGATCATAATCTTATCTAGCTCCAGATCTAGTGCTTTATTTTTTATTTTTTATTATTTTGACATTGATATTACAATTAAAGTACAACTAATATTACATCAAACTATTACTGATATTTACAATCAGATAAATATAAGAAATAGTTTAGATTAAATCTCATTGAGCACTGGCCAAGTTTTGATCCTCACTAATATTCAAGAGATGTCTACTCCGCTCATGTTGATAAGGAAGAAAATTGCTTCCACTTAATTGAGGAATCTTAAGTCTCCATATTACAATATAGGAACTCGAGATAAGTCTAGTGTTTTAACCAACACCTTTCGATATATACCTTTATTTGATTTTTAAAAAAAATCAAAACAAATTAATGACTTAAAATAGTATAATATTCCAAATGCACTTACATATGAAGTAACTCAATTTATTGTTGATAAAAGAAAAAGAATTTAATAATATATTAAGAAAATTTTATAATTCCGTAATGAAAATTACGGGCTTGTGTTGGTTACGTCGGATCGCGTCAAGGTTGCTTTACTTCCACATTGTCTGCATCTCAGCACCTGCATCTACCATATTGTGACACCGTTTTTCATGTTGTGTTTGGTGAGTGTTGTTGAGTGCCACTGAATATGTGATTGTGTATAGTGTGCTACTATTATATTGTGTTGTGTGTGTGAAATGCTATTATGTTATGCTCATGAAGAGAAGAGCTCATGATGTTTGATTGTTTGTACTGTGTAAATTGTAATATTCAATTAGGTTAGGTTATGTTTTTTTTTTTTTATGAAAAGAGGCCAAGTCGATCAGATTATCATATCGGATTGGGGTTAATCCAATCTAATCACGATCCGGTCGGATTGGTTAAAATTCCACCATAGTGGATTAAACAAATAATCCAATCCTATGTTAAATAGGATTATTTGCGCATCCCTAGCAAAAAGGCTAAATAATAGCTCACTAGGATAATTGGAACCATTTGTCCTCAACTACCATGCCTGCACCTGCTGAGCAGCCTCTGCAGAGGTACGAGGGACTATCCCCGGCATCCAACACTTGTATGTGTAGACAAACCATGAAAATGACCTCAAACTTATTCTCCAAGCATACTCCAAAAGACCCAAACAATCATATGAGCAAAAAAAATAGAAGCTTTCTTTCCACAACAGTAATGAACACTAATGAAAATGCGCTAGGTGACAGGGCAACCAAGAACAGTATTGTACTTTATGTAAAGACGCTCAAATTCTATTTTTCTCACTTCTCACAAAGCACACACACAACGAGGCAAGACTTTGTTTTCATTCTCCAGCCACCATTGTTGAGGGCCTGCAAGCTCTTAAAAAAAATAACACCAAATCTAGCTTGACCGTCGAAGTGTAGTTGCTGACCACCGTCAGCTTCATCTTTAAGCCTTTTTCTTAATTTTATAGGATAAAACAAACCTCCAAGCTCACCATCTCTAGATTTAAGCCTCTCAAAGCATCCTTATCTCCTTCATTCACTTTCAAGCTTCACCTAAGGTCATATCAAGAAACGCATCTCAGCTACATGAGGCACCTATCACCTTAGTACAAGTTTTATTGTTTTAGCTCAGTTTTTGGTTCTTTTTCTTCCTTCCTGAATCTAGTTAAAACAACTACCAAGTTCAATATTCAAAAAATTGGTGCATAAATTCTTGGATGTCTATTTCAAGATGAGTGGGAGCATACTTATTGGGGAAAATAATTTATTTTAGAGGAAATTTAATATGTTGTACTCTTTTTCCTCTTTAGGTTTTTATCCCATAGGGCTTTTCCTAATAAGTTTTTAATGAGACAACTTTATATATTCAAAATTATTTGTTTCAAGATATCAATAAATAATGTACTCTTTTTCCTTTACTAATATTTTTTTTCATAAGTTTTTTTCAACTTTATTTAGTAAATTTTTATTGAGGTATTTTTCTTTTGTAATGAACATCTAAGGGGGAATGTTATGAATTTATTAAAATAAATGTGGATGTTCATAACATGCATCTCTTATTCTCTCTAACTACCAACCTTCTACTTTTCTATAACTCTCACTATCTCACTAAGAATTATAATTTATAATGTTTTCATTAATTTCATATTTGTGTAATTATGAAAGAAAAGTTCATCTTTTTATTTTGTACACACTTAAAATGAATAAAATTATTCTATAATATATTACTCTTTTAGTTCACTCTTTATTTTGTGTTGTTGGCTTATATATACATTATATATACATATATATATATATATATATGCATATATACTATATGTATGTATATACTTTTTTATGTAGTACATTATTTAAAATACCCTTTAAGAAAAATATAAAACACACACAATTCACCTCCAACACTCTTTACTTTTCACTCTTTTTAGCTCCACACTCAAAATCGCTCATGAACAGCCAATGCAATGCCTTTGAGATTTTAGTTTTAATCGGGTGCCTTATTTATCCCATGAATAACGTATTTGAACCTTTATTTTTATTTTGTGTTATTTATTCATTTTGTTGATATTATATTACTTTTAGGGTTTTGTTTGGTTTGTGATAAACAATAAAGTAACTCACATTTTTCATTACATTTGATCATATGACTGCTATTTGATGGATTTTATAACTACATTCATTAAAACCTAAAGTTGTTGCTAAAATTTTGTTCTGCACCCGACATACACTACAGCAACCATGTATGTGTGGATTTACACGACTGTAGTCATGAAAATGTATAAAAGATTCTAATTATTATGACACCCTACTATTTTATTAGTGCAAAAAATATTTTTTTCACTAGATATATCCTTTTACTATCATATGACTGTTATTTGATGGATTTTATAACTACATTCATTATAACCTGAAGTTGTTGCTAAAATTTTGTTCTGCACTCGACATACACCACATCAGTCGTGTATGTATGGATTTACACTACTGTAGTCGTGACAATATATAAAAGATTCCAATTATTATGACACCCTACTATTTTATTGATGAAAAAAATATATTTTTTTACTAGATATATCCTTTTATTATTCTTTGGAATATAGTCGTGTGTTTTAATAAGTTACACGACTAATATCACGTACGTATAAACTTACATACTATAATTGTGCATATATGAAAATTGTTCCAACTATTATGAGATCCCAGCATTTTATCAGTGCTAGAAAAATATTTTTTCAATAAGAAATATGTCCTCTGACTATTTACTGAGTCATGTATTGTTGTAACTTACACGACTTTTATCATGTATGTATGAATTTACAAGACAGCAATCGTTCAAGTTTGAAAGATATAGTAGTTGTTATAACGCCTAGCATTTTATTAGTACAAAGATTAAAGTTTTTTTTTACTAAATATATCCTCTAACTGTTTACTAGACTTAGTTGTGTATTTTAGCAAGTTAAACAACTATTGTTGTGTAAACTAGGTCATGTAAATATGCAGACAGTTCCACACTTTGTTATATACCTTGTTTGATTTGTTTTTGTTTTTGTATGTGTTGTATAATCAACTGTTGTATTGTTGCAGGAAATGACTTCAATACGTGTGCCTATTATGTTTTATGGTGAATGGATTGAGCAAAACGGCCATTATAGATTTAATGGTACAGAGGCAAGAGGGATCATGGTGCCCCGTTCTACAACGTATGCACAATTGATAGAAAGAGTATCTCGAGTTATTTGCATTGATATTTCTGAATTTGACATTTATGAATTTGACATTGAAATGAAGTTCAAGCTCAAAACATTCAATCTAACGCCACCCGTCCCAATTATCAAAACATTCTTATTGTTAAGTTCAAAACACAATATATATAGTACATACCCTGATTTTTGTTGTGGGATGTTACGCACTCGCACGATGGGCCAAGGAATTTTCGATATAGCCTCAGCACAGTCTGGATATGTTTCGTGATATGCTATCTTCTGAAGTACCAGAGGTATCATGTCTGCAACAGGCAACAATTGTCTCACCAAAACTGAATCCTTTGTGAAGTCTATCATGGAGTCATAAATAGAAATCTTGCCCCCAAGTATATCAACCACACCGAGAACCCAATGCTCATTCATGAATATCGGCAAATACACCTACGAAATGCAAACAATCTTAACAACTAACGGTAAATATATCTACGAAATGCAGTAACTGTTTTTATTTACTTGCAGTGCATATAATGTCAAAAACTAAGCATACAATGTGAAACTTACAGTGGAAACATTTTTCCAAGAAGTGGCACAGTCCAATTTTGCACCATTAGCATAATCAATGCAATAACAATCCTTTTCCCACACCTTATCTGGGTCTCCCAGATACACCTTATGTCTGTCCTTAAGATTATTCTAGAAAAGTTAACAATAATATATTAGCTGTTATTATTCTAAGAAGTTAATGAATAGGCTACAGAAAATTGACTATACCAGAAAATTACTATCCATAATACCACTAGCTTCTCCATTCCCATTCGGAGCCTCGGACATTTCTTTCCTTAAGTAGTAACATCCAATGTCGATGTGCTAAACATAAAGTATGAAATAAGTAAAAAAAATTACAAATATTTATCATAATAATCACAACAAAATTTTGTTTTTACATTTATGACTTACAAGATTAGATAACCACATGTCTGGTGTGTATAATAGATATCCATCCATTCTTGAGCAAATCGATAAATTTATTATAACTACTCTTGGGGTATAAACAATGGTGGACTGGTTTATAAAAATTAATACACTTTACGGCTTTTTATCATTTTTTATATCCATCCTTGTCTCTTGAGGGTGCACCACCTCAACATCCGTCGTCTCTCGGCTTCTTTAAAGGATTGGTGTACGGATCCAGTAAATAAGTGGAAGTTTTCATATTTTTTCTCTTCCGTAAATTGTATACCAATCTACAATCTGGTGTATACCATGACAATCAGCTGGCATCATCATGTCTGTAGTCCCTTCTGTACTACAAAGATTGAAAAGCGTGTCCAAAGGTTGTTGCATAGGTGGTGACCGATGCAACGTCCATGAGATCATTCGTATGCTACAGACATAACAACCAAATTGTTAAAGAATTAAATAAACATATATACGGAATGAAAAAAAAATTAATACTTTTATATATCAACCCCCTGAGATTCTGAGGTTGAAGACGAGGTTGAAGACTCCTCAAGTTCCAAAGTCGATGCTCATAAATAGGCTGCAACTTAGTATTTTTTTTTTTTACTAAGTAATGAACTTATTGGACAATAAATAAGTTAATATCTAAGTATTTTGTTACTTACTCCCTTTATAACGGATATGCATACATATGTAAACAATTTAGAGCACAATTTACAGCATAGTTTAATATGAGAGTAACTTACCCTTTTTTTTGTGACCTCAGCTGGTATTGATCTTTGATTCATTTAAATGTTGGGAGGCAATGTTCTTGGAACACTGGAGGTGGGTGCACTATCTGAATCACTATCATCAGGAGGACCATCAAAACTATTTAACTCACTACCATGTGATTTATTATCATCATGTGAAGGATTTGCCTCTGAATGATTGTCTGACTCAATAGCATTATCATTCTCTTCACCGATCTCCTTAAGCCACTCATCTTCACTAAAATACCTCATGTAATGCTTATTTGCCTCAACATCTCCGGTAGCATGTAACTTTTCTATAAAAACCATCCTGGAGGCTTTTTTATTCAATATCTTCGTTTGAATCTCTTCAAAATCTTTAGGCTTTGTCGATTTCCATCTCAAAATCCTTGGAAATAAATCACCATAATGCTTTGCACATTTATCACCGATGTGAAACTTGACTTTATATGCCCACACTGTATAATCAATGACACAATTTATTTTCAACCAAAAAAATGAGTAAATTATAAATGGAAAGATATTGACAACTATTACTGGTATAATATGAATATTTTAAAGTCAAGATCATGGATTGAATTGGGAAGAATTCTTATTGATTCAATGCAATATATTATCAAGTAACTATTAAACACATATTATTTAAGCAATAGGTGAAAATTGGTATCACACAACTAAAAATCAGCTACAAATCTATTACTTAAATGAGTAGCTTATTGAAGCAATATATGAAAAACTACTTAAATATTCTCAGTTTGGGAACAAGAAATTTTTTAGCCAAAAAATGATTGAAATAAAATAAAACAATGAGCATTTATTTAACAACTCAATAAGCGATATATAAATTAGTTTAGTTTTGTTACTAGAAAAGCATAGGGGAAACCATGCACACTATACGTTGCTCCTTTGTATTTAGAATCTGCAGTCGACTTCTTCTTAAGCTTCGCCGCACGCTCTACAACGCCTTTTCTCAAATTATCAATGGTCATCTTGAAAGAAATGCGTCCCCAGGAAAATTCATTAAACTCGGTAAAATTGTCCACAATGAGTACATTAGTTTCATATATATGATTTCTATTCTCCTTTCCAAGTAACACGGACTCAACAAAATATAACATGGCCAGCTTGATCATTTTCATGTCATCATCTGACTTAGCCTCCAAGAACTTTCTACGCAGTTCTTTTGTTGTGATTGCACAATTTCCATTTAGGAACTTATCAACTATTCTGTAATCATCATCATTATTTTCAGTATTGGGCTCATACGATGGACCGCAATCTAAGCCTGTCACCAAGGCAAACTCCTCCAATGAAAATCGAATATTTTTACATCCGATCCTAAACCATATTGCCTTTTCATCTGATTTCACTTCTCTCAATAATATGTTGTGGAGTAACTGAGCAGAAAACTTTAACTGTTTCACATCCAAAAAATGACCGAAACAGGAACGCCTGAAGAATTTTTTCTGCTCCTCAGAGAGTCTATTTTTAATGTCCTCCACTGCCTTTAGTGATGATCAGTTTGAAATCTTTGCTTTAAAATATTCAGATTCCTTGATTTTCGGTTCCATCTGCATAAATACAAAAAAATTTATCAATCAATATATAAAATGATTGAAAAGTTGCATAATAATATATTTTAAACCAATCATAAAAATTACACGACATACCAGTTGAGTAAATCATTCATTGCACGACAATAATCGAGTAAAGCATGCATTGAACTACAGTCCACTATATAAACCATAAATTCTTTGTAACATTGAAAATAAAGTGTTCATACCTGACGCATGTCGAGTGAAGAATTCTTTACAAACTGCAGTTGAGTAAAGAACTAATTATACGAATATAGCGGAGTAAGACACTAAATACCCGACTACTGTCGAATAAAGTATTCTTCACACAACTGCAGTCGTGTAAAGAATTCTTTACACGACTGCTATCGAGTAAAGAATTCTTTACACGACTACAGTCGGGTAGAAGTCTGGTAAAGAATTCTTTACACGACTGCATTGGAGGCTAGAATTCATTACACAACCATAACCAAGTATACACAAAGTAAATGATTCTTTACCTTGGGAGAAAATGCAGAGTAATGAATTCTAGTTAAATTGTCACCATAACAAAAAACCATATCCTCCTAAGAAGTTCCAAGAGCTAGCACGTAGTCTAAACTTATAATGTGTATCTAGATCATCAATTTCAGTTTGTAATAAAAATAGTACTTCAATTTATTATCATTGCAATAATTTATTATCGATTGTCGAGATGATCACGTAATATAGAAGCAGAGATATGAGAACTTTTTTGCAACTTAAAAATATTCCATATACAAGACAACATGGCTTTCTCACAACTAGCATCTATAGGATCAGCATGAGTTAAAATATTATTTAACAACAAAAACCAAAGCAATAATACCAAGTATTCATTACACGACAACAGTTCAGTAAAGTATCCTTTACATGACTACAATCCAATACTAAATCACATGTATTGAAAATTAAAAACAACAAAAACCTGTGTCAAATCAAATTGCTGAATAAGAAAATCATAAAGACAAGAAATTTATAATGTTTGCAGCAATCAAATGGCTGTACAATTCTATACAAACTCTTCATCCATCACTAATCGTCTTGCTTCTTGAGCAATTATTACTGAAAAAATAAATTTATCCACCTACTCTTTCCACTTCTAGGTAAATATAATGTCGATAGTCCAAAATCAAATTATCTCGTACAAGTTTCCTAAATGACATCTTTTGGTCATTGAAAATAAGAAAAAAGATATATGTAATGCAGGTTTTTTTTTCAATAAAACTGTAACCCATATCTCCATATAAGCACAACTCCAATACTTGAGCTTTTGTACCAAATTTTTCAGGTCATTCAAGTTAGATTATAATGTTACTAACAAATCACACAAATTAGCAAAAGCTTATATTTTGATAGAATCATACTCAACAAGCTATAACAGTTAAGTTTTGAGTGGTAAATCACCTTTTATTCGCCTAATTTCAATTCAAGGCAGCAAATTTATGGGCTGGAACAAATGATACTTTCAAGCTCTAGTGGAATGGTCTAAAAAAACAACAGAATCTGCAATGCCAGCAGCAACACCACCGTCACCAATCTGCATCAAAATTGGAGGAGTAGGTAGTTGGAGCTCTCAGTTCCTCAACAAATTGCAGTGCTTCATCAAGAATTCAAACACTGAAGTATTCGTCAAGCAGTGATATGGTTTTTTTGCGAAGATCAGCAAGATTTAATTTTTTTGTTAGTTGACAAATCGTCTCCAGAGAAGGAACTATTGTTGTAGCAGTAGCAACAAGCTTAGTTTATTGAGTTAAAGGTTCAACCCCCGAAGCAAATCCAGAAGAATGGGCTGAAGGAGACACTGGTCCTGAGAGAGAATTGGGGAAGGAGACGTTGGTCGTGAGAGAGAATTAGGAGTTGTATTACGTGACTGGTTGTGAATAGTTTAAATGATTTAAGTTTTTAATTAGGGTAATTTCGTAACTGCATATTAGAAGAGACATATATAAGAAATTTTAGAATATGGGAGTGTTTTTAGGTATATTATGCCACGGACAAATCCCTGTGACGTTTTGACGGAAAGGATATGTTAGATTCATCAGGTCCAATACTATTCATCATATCCCGGAGAAGATGAGGCTAAGCTTAACCCGCGCATGCCGTTTCTATACATCCCCAATCACTCCAAAACCCTCTTCTTTTTCACCTCGCGCCATTTTAAATCAGCGCTTTTCGTCATCATCATCATCGTCTTCTCCACATCCTTCAACCCCAAAACCCAAAACTCCACTGTTTTTAAAGCCACCAAAGTACTCAGCAACACTCTCCGACCTCAAAAAATGGCACAATTGGGCCAAAGCCCTCGCCTCCTCCGTGCGGTCTACTTTTACTGGCTCAGACAACGGCCCTGACTCCTCTATCGTATTCCGAGAACTCAACTGGCTCATTGAAGACTCGCTCGAAGACCCATCACTGATTCCTCAACTGGGTTTTCAAAACAATTCTCAAAGTGTGAGATTACGAATTGGATTGGATGAGTTGTATGGTTTGTGGAAGCAGAGGATTGAAAAGAGAAAGCCTTTTCAGTATTTGGTTGGGTGTGAGCATTGGAGGGACTTGGTGTTGAGTGTTGAAGAAGGGGTTTTTATTCCGAGGCCGGAGACTGAGTTGATGGTTGATTTGGTGAGTGATGTTTCGGTTAGGGATAATGTCGGGTTGAGAGATGGGTTGTGGGTTGATTTGGGGACTGGTTCTGGTGCCATTGCTATCGGGATTGCTAGAGTTTTGGGGAGTAAAGGGAGGGTCATTGCTGTTGATTTGAATCCTTTGGCTGCTGCCGTGGCGGCTTTTAATGCCCAGAGGTATGGACTACAGGTTAGTGAAGTTGATAGTTGTAATCTAGTGATTTAGGTACTTTGTGTAATATGATTTCTTTAGGCTTTTTAGAATTACAATTATTATGAACAGCATATGAAGCATGATATAGTAATGCTATGAAATTAAATTATTAATTTTGAATGTTTCTGATATACCTAAACAAATGTTGATTGAGGAAGCAAAGTTGGTGCTCTGGAGATAGTTGTTAGCTATAGAAGTACAGATTCGTAAGGAGTGACATTCTAAGAATGAGAGAGGAGAGGTATCGAGATGAAGGTGATCGATGGTAATTTATTATCTAGTTTGTAATTTTTACGAAAGTTTAAGGGTCAAATAGTCTTTTGATGTATATGGGGAAATAAACTTGTCTTAATTTAACTCACTAATCGATGGTAACATTCTCTTGTGACACAGTGGGTACTAGGTAGGGTTGGAGAACCAAATTGTCAAGTAAAAAGTTAATAGAACTGTTTGTAGTTGGACTGAATTTCACAGAGATGATGGAACTTAATATTACATAATAAGTTATTACATTCACTGGTAAGGATTTACTGATCAATAAATTTATGACTACTGAGTGAATTCTCTCAGTCCTTGTGTTGGAATGAAGAGTTTGTTGATTAGGCTTGTGAAAATGGAAAAAATCTAATAAACATCCATGAAAGCCTTAACATTTTGATTTGTTGTCATGAACTTTATGATGACCTTGTGGGCTTGTAAAATAATATGAAGGAGGCTGGGAAAAAATGCCGTCTTAACATCGGTTAAGTACTACTGCTTGATTTATTTAAAGTTAATAAATTTTATCTTGTGAGAGAGATACACAAGAAAGAGCACTTTTTTTATTTCCATATGCATTTATTCATGCATCTTGTATGGTGTCTCCTGGTTGAGATAGACTTACTTTAATGAATATGTCTGCATATCTTTTTTGATGCAGTAACTAAAAAATGATGAGCAATTCTTACTTTTGAGAATAACTGAGTCTTAAGTACTCTAGCAACTGGCTCATTATAGGCACAGAAGAGTTAAATATGTTTTCCTTTCTTGAGAAAAAAAACAAAGACTTAATATTATACAATAAAGGTAATATTATGGTGGCTCTTGAATGTTATAGTGCAGTTTGTTAATTCTTTAACTAGTCATCTTATTTCCCTTTTGCATACTAAGTTTTATAGTTGTATCTAAGTTATTTTGAAGCCCAGTAATTGGTTGATGTGAATTCAGGATATAATTGAGATACGGCAAGGATCTTGGTTTGGAAAATTAAAGGATGTTGAAGGAAAACTTTCTGGTGTTGTCAGTAACCCACCATACATACCGAGTGATGATATCTCCGGCCTACAGGCAGAAGTTGGTAAACATGAACCGAGGCTTGCATTAGATGGTGGTCTTGACGGCTTGGATGATCTTCTTCATCTCTGCAATGGGACTGCTTCAATGTTGAAACCTGGTGGATTTTTTGCATTTGAGGTACCCATCTCTTCTTTCCTGGTAGAAGTTGAAATCACTTTTTCCTTCAAACTACATAAATATTCTGCTGTTGAGATTCCTTTTATCTGAACTAGTTCTGGGATTTACTTAAGGATAGAGTGTATAAACCTCGAAATTTCTATCACAGAAATGTTTGACTCTAATAAAATTTAAGGACTGCACTTGCTCTCAGATACGCTAAGGCTTCTTGTTGTTCACTAGTTCAAATTTGATTGCTTAAATTTATTTATGCTTCTTACTGCAGACAAATGGTGAGAAGCAGTGCAAGTGTCTTAAAAGCTACCTGGAAAATGATTCTGCAGGCAGCTTTTGCAATATTAGCATAGTATCTGACTTTACTGGTATTCAGCGATTTGTAACCGGATTCCGTCAATGAGCATTATGATTTTTGGAGTACTATTCATGTACCAATCATCAAGTAAAGGCTAGAGTTAGGTAAGTTTCGCCCATTTTGGTACTGTGTATAACATTGATTACTTCTTTTTTTTTTTTGTGAATTCATTTCCTTTGTTTTTTTTTTTTTTTTTTTTCCCCCCTAAACCTTTCAACCCAAGAGCTGATATTGAAAGAGTCATCAGCTAATGCAAATACTTTAATGTTGTCATGTTGTGTATAAAATTTTGCCTGTGACAAATTATCAAAGAGGATAAACAAAACTAAATTTTTGTAACTTTGTAAGAGGACCTTTTGGTGCTTTACAATTTGTGCAAAATGTTTATAAATGTATTTGAACTAGGAAATTAATTAAATTAACCAAAAAAAAGGGTTGCGGCGCATATATTTTATAAACTAGTTATATAAACTCGATCATAGTCGAAGGATTTGCAAAACATGGGCCCATTGGGTTTTGTTTTCTAATTGTTGTTTTATAACATCTTCCCCTAGTTTTCCTTTCTTTTCCCACCAGAGGCCACCAGCAGAAAAGATTAGATATGGCTAATGGGCCGAACGGTACGTGGCACGGTACAGACACAACATGTGTTTATGCAAAGACAAGCACGTGTTTATGACAAACACGTGTTTGACAAAGACTGCATTTATGACGCGAATCCAGACACACAACACGTGTTTGTACAAAGACAAAGCGTATGACGTGAGCGCGTTTTGGTGGGGCGCTGCGGCTGCATGATATGGTACGCACGTGGGCCGTGACGGACATAGAATTTTAGGCACGCGAGTCTTAAAAACACGGCACGATTAGAGGTGGCTAAGCACGGCATGATAAAAAAGCTCGCAATAAGTACGTTTTATTTTTTAATGAAAATAAACTTAAAATTTTATGATTTTACAAATAATTTAAAATTGAATTTTTTAAATTCATTTAATTGTTAGTTTAAAAATCTATAATTGATTTATATTTATAATTTATTAAATAAATAATTGATATCGTGATTTTAATTAATAAAATTATAAATAACACAATTTTATAAATATGCATTACTATTATTATAAATAACGCTCTTAAAAAATTTTAAAAAGAAAAAAGAAAAAAGCTTATTGGGCTTTATTGTTAGGCACGGCACGGCACGAAATACATAGTGGGGCATAACCACAGACACAAGCACGCATGGGCCTTGCTTTGCCAGCCCGACCCGCCTCATTGGCCATCTCTAGAAAAGATTGAGAAACCACTACCCTAAGTGGATGAATTGCTTGTAATGTTCGCAAATTAAGAGTTTGGGTTGGGTTTTTTCAAACTCAGGTTCAAGCTCATTAGAGTAGAAGTATAGGGGCTAGGACTGGGTTAGGCCTATTGCGAGCTCGGATTTTTACTAATTTTTTAAATTTTTTTAAAAATTATTGTAAATTTGAAATTAGTTAATAATAATTCAATTGTTATAATCAACAATGAATTAAAGAAAATAAATATTTCATAATAAAATAATAAATAAAGAAAATGAAGCAAATAAAAATTTAGATATTTAATTTTTCAGTATTGGTTCAAGCAATCTCTTAATTAATTAACATTTAAAAAAGAGTTTAATATTATAATTTTAAGTTTTTTTATTCATTATTGATATATATATTAGAGATTTAATCTTTTTTTCTATTATTTTAAAATTTAAATATATTATTCTAATTTATAAATTTATTTTTTTAAAATAAAGAGCTTAGACTTGGCTTGAGCTTTTTTTTTTTAAACCTTTATCCATACCCTCATGCAAGGAGGCCTGAGCCAAAGCCCGTAGGAAGGCCGGGTCAGCCCGAATTTTTTGGCTATTTCTAATTGCTTGCTAATGTAATGATTGCTACCTATGTACCTATTCATTCTTCCTAGCAATAAAAGGGAAGCTCATATATTTTCATGAAAAAAAAAAAGAGAATGCAAATGCCATTTTTAAATTTATTTTTAAAGTTTAAAAATAAATTTAGTATTATTTCCAGAAATAATCTTGATAATAGGAAAAAGTAAACACATTTAGTAGGAATATTTTAAAGAATTATTATTGAAATAATTTTCACAAACTTAATATCAAGTAATGTATATTCATTTTTATTATTTAATTAGTTTGATTATTTTAATTTGAAGAATTAATTAGGTGATAATGTTAATTTTTTGTTTAAATAAAAATGATAAACTTTACATATTTGATTTAATTAATATATAAAAAAATAAATATTTTATTTTTTTATAAAAAGAAAAGATTATTGTGAGGGGAAATTGATTTTTTGGGTAGTATAATAATAATAATATTATTAATTAATATTAATATTATTATTATTATTATTATTATTATTATTATTATTATTATTATTATTATTATTATTATTATTTTGAGAGATAGTGGAAGAAAATTATTTATTTGTAAACTTAATACTGTATTGAGAAAAAAGAAAAACAAGAAAAAATTACATTATTAAAAGTGTAGAATAAATTTCATATTTTAAAAAATATTTTGAGAAATGATCTATCGAATACGTGCTTGTTTGGACGCACTTTGGGCTTAAAATATCTTAAACGGCAGAATAAAATTTTCAGGGATTTAAAAACAATATTCAACGCATCCTCGAGAACACGTATTTGTCTTCTGGGTTGAGGTAATTGTTTGGACGCACCTTGGGCTTGTAGGCCCAATGTTTAACTGGACATGCATCAGTTTTTTATTTTGAATTTGTGCCTTCCTAAATGCCGCTTTTATACAAATGGCCAATGGGTGTGTTTAGAAGTCGTTACGACTATAATGCATTTGGGTTGCATATGGCAACTGGCATTATAAAAGTAAAATTTTTTTAGTAGTGATTTAAAGAATACAAGTAGAACCTTTACAATATAGTAAAAATAAAATTGGTGGACTATGCCACTTTCATGTACCCTAAATTTCACAACTAATACAACTAACTTGATGCTTCATCTGTGAATCAGAACCATTGTAGGTGGACATTCTATTTCTAGAACTGTTTGATGACATTTATCCGCCAACATACAAATTTTTATTTATTTATTTCCCTTTTATTTGTTTTGTCATAATTGATCTAACCATTCATTCCCTTTTTACTTTTCTCTTAAAAAAAAAAACCAAATTACTTGGAGACATGTTTCGATCATCGAACTCCATAAGCTTATTAGCAATTGAAACATGGCTTTTTTTTTTAATTTTAAAAATAATGCATAAATAGAAATCAATCTACCTCAAATTTTAATGTAAGCTAGACTCAAATTAGTATAATTTTTTGAGTAAAATTCATTTAGGTTCAGTTTTTTTTTATAAAAAAAATAGGACTTCAAAGGACGCAATTTTCGACGATATTCATGCTGAGAAGACATTGTGCTATTAAGAATATGTACTTAAAAATGCTGAGAAATATTGTCCTCTTTCACTCTTGTATGGAAGAGCTCAGAACCCACACCGATTGCCGAATACGAAAACAAAAGGCAGGACTTTTGCAATACATTTGAAAATTCATTTGCTTTCAGGACAAGGACCCAAAAATAGAAAATTAAATAATATTAAAATATTGTGGGAAGAAGTGGCAAAAAAAACAAAAAAAGAGGAAAAAGAAAACGTTAATACAAACGGCCTTATCAGATAGAAAAGATTTTACAGGCAGAGAATCAGCCACACCCACAGATACACATACCCGTTGGCCCACTCAATTTAGCTTTCTTCCTCATCACCACCAGAAAATACTTTAATTTCCAGCCTTTATTTCTCTCCACATGAAAATAGTGTAGCAATTTTATCAAACACCTTCTGGGCATATAGCCTGTTCAGGTAAGATTTCTCATTACATTTCGTTTCAGTCATTGTAGAATAATGAGAAATTAAAGTTGCTTGATACTTAAAATTGTAATTGAGCATGTTGGTTCTAGTGGGAACGATGCCGTCTTTGGCTTCGTTGGTTAGTTTAGGAAGTATAAGTGTCACTGGCACGACGAGTTGTTGTTCAGAGTCATCATGTTGTTCTTTAGTTAAGAGAGTTTCTCTGACAAAACGCAATTTTAAGGGTAAAAAAAGATGGGTTTGTAAATATTCTGTTACCACACAAACTACAACTACAACTACTGATTTTATTGATCAAGGTAATGGGTCAGCTGTGTCGTTTGATTCTAACACGTTTAGGGGAAGTAGTAATAATAATGATAGTGATGGGGATGATAATGGCATTGTTCTAAAGCCTGCTCCGAGGCCCGTGTTGAAGTCGTCTGGAGTTAAGGGTGGAGCATCTGTTTCGGGTGTGAATTCGATGGGTTGGGGCCCTTCGGGAGTGAGTGAGGATTCGGATGAGGAGGAGAGGAATAAGGTGATTGAGTCACTTGACGAGGTTTTGGAGAAGGCTGAGAAATTAGAGACTAGAAAAGAAAGTGGGAATCTGAGTGTAAATAAAGTGGCGCCGCCTAATGTGAGTGCTGATACAAAAAATGGTAGACCAATGAATTCATTGGGAGCAAAGAAGAGTAAGACTTTGAAGAGTGTGTGGAAAAAAGGGGATTCCGTGGCAAGTGTACAGAAGGTTGTAAAGGAAACACCCAAGACTAGTATAAAAAAAGAGCCTAAAAGGGAAGGAGACATGAAGGTGGAGTCTCAGCTGAATGTTCCTCCGAGGCCTGTACAGCCACCTTTGAGACCTCAACCAAAACTACAAACAAAGCCATCAGTAGCTCCTCCACCTGTGGTAAAGAAACCCGTTGTTTTAAAAGATGTGGGGGCAGCTCAAAAGTCCTCCACCATTGGTGAAGCTGACTCAGCTGTGAAAAGTAAAGAACGGAAACCGATTTTGATTGATAAGTTTGCATCCAAGAAACCAGCAGTTGATCCTCTGATTTCTCAAGCAGTCTTGGCCCCAACAAAACCCGGAAAAGGCCCTGCTGGAAAATTCAAGGATGACTATCGTAAGAAAGGAGGACCTCGGAAACGAATTGTTGATGATGATGATGAGATTCCTGATGAGGAGGCATCTGAACTGATTCCCGGTGCAGCAAGGAAAGGGAGGAAATGGACTAAAGCTAGCCGAAAAGCGGCTAAACTTAAAGCTGCCAAAGATGCGGCTCCTGTCAAAGTAGAAATTCTTGAGGTTGGGGAGAAGGGTATGTTGATAGAGGAGTTAGCTCGCAATTTGGCCATTGGCGAAGGTGAAATCCTTGGTTCCCTATATTCAAAGGGGATTAAGCCTGAAGGGGTACAAACTCTAGACAAAGACATGGTGAAGATGATATGTAAAGATTATGAAGTGGAAGTCTTAGATGCTGATCCTGTTAAAATGGAAGAAATGGCAAGGAAGAAAGAAATTTTTGATGAAGAAGACCTAGACAAGCTTGAAGACAGGCCTCCTGTCCTTACAATTATGGGTCATGTGGATCATGGAAAGGTAAGTTTTATACATTCTGCTAATCTTCGGTTTATTAGATCTTATGCATCATTTTGAGATTAATTTTCTATTTTGGTGGCAAGATTATGCTGACATTTTTGGTTTGATCCATTTGGCAGACAACTCTTTTGGATCATATCCGTAAAACCAAGGTATATCGAAGCCTATTAATCTCATTATGGTTTTCCAATATTTTTGCTCTTTTTCCCAGAAAGTTTAAAGTTTATTGTTAACTGTTGTTTTGGTTTTCTTGGTGATTTCTCGCACCTTTTATATATATTTCTGTCTGCATTACAATTGTTACTCATTTTTCTAGAATTATATTTGGTTAATGAACTCCTTAAGCCATATGCAGTTATGGGCAGTATGATGCAGAGGCTTGATTGCTAAATTTTGCAGGTGGCCGCTGCAGAAGCAGGGGGGATTACACAAGGAATTGGGGCGTATAAGGTGCAAGTACCTGTTGATGGCAAATTACAACCATGTGTTTTTCTTGACACTCCAGGACATGAGGTAAATTTTACCGTTTAATTAGCATATTGAACTTTCGCGCCCTTTGCCTAATGGCAATATTTTTCCTTATCCTTTCCACTGGATCATATTGTATCAGTTGCTTTGATAATTTTGTTTTCCAGGATGGTAACACACTCGTCTATGAACTATAACTTTCTTGCACTTTTCTTGCCTTTAGATGATATATGTAATGTCCGCTCTGTAGGCATTTGGGGCTATGAGAGCTCGTGGAGCAAGAGTGACAGACATTGCTGTCATTGTAGTGGCTGCTGATGATGGGATTCGTCCTCAAACAAATGAGGCAATAGCTCATGCCAAAGCGGCTGGAGTTCCAATTGTGATTGCTATAAATAAGGTATGTCAACTACAATGCAACTCTTGTTTCAAATGAAAGAGGATGAAACTACTGGAAATTTGCAATACTTGTGCTGGCCTCATTGTTGGCCTAACTCTCCATCTTATTGTTTCCACTACACTAGATAGATAAAGACGGAGCTAATCCAGAACGAGTCATGCAAGAGCTCTCTTCCATTGGTCTGATGTCAGAAGACTGGGGTGGTGACATCCCAATGGTTCAGGTTCTTATCATTTAAGAGTATATGCATCATTCTTTATACTTTATACCTTTTCTTAACGCCTATACTCTGTTGTAAACAGATCAGTGCTCTCAAAGGGGAGAAAGTAGATGATTTGTTGGAAACCATTATGCTTGTTTCAGAGGTGAGCCAATGACAGATTTTGCTGACATGTTGGCCTTATTTTCTTGCAATGATAATAAACTTTTTTTTGCCTTGGGTAATCTTGGTCATCTTTGTGGTTGTATTTTTTCCCTAAAAGATTAGTTACTAAGAGATATGTTGCAATGAATATTCTTGTTTGCTGCTGTTGTGAGATACATATGAGTCTGCTTACTAGGAACACACACAGAGATGCTTAGGAACGAATTTTCTTTTGTGCTGGACTCTCTTTTTTTTTTTTTAGCAAAAATTCGAGGAGGTATAACTGTGTCCTATGTCATTAAATAAGTCACCTTTTCAAATATATTTATGAATGGACGAAGTTGTTCCCTGTGCTTGAGATATGAAATATTTGTGTTGCTTGTCAAATATTCTTATCATATGTGTGCTTGTTTTCAGTTGCAAGAGTTGAAGGCTAATCCTCATAGAAATGCAAAGGGCACAGTTATCGAGGCTGGTCTACACAAATCTAAAGGGCCAGTAGCTACATTTATTGTGCAAAATGGGACACTTAAAAAAGGGGACGTAGTAGTTTGTGGAGAAGCCTTTGGAAAGGTTCGTAAATTAGAGTTTGAAACTGAAGTTTTATTTAAATCTTGAGGGTAGATTTCACTGTTTACTCTTTTCTTATATACTGAAGTAAGAGCTGCTCATTCCTTATGAAAGATTTGTTTATATACAATATTTAGCTTTTGTTTCCATGCTCAGGTACGGGCTTTATTTGATGACAGTGGGAATCGTGTTGATGAAGCTGGACCCTCTATACCTGTACAGGTTTGTAGATAATAATTTTTTCCATATTTATTCTTGTTTATGTAAGCATCCTATTTCTTTAGTTACATTTCCAAATGGGAGGCTTCTGTTTTGGGGAATACATTTTCCCATTTCTTGGTTCATACAAATTCAAACCTATCAGTGCTTGTCAGACTCTTGGAAAATAGTCAGATTTTTTACAATGCATCTTGAGTATGCAAGTGGCCTATTTAATTGGAGTTAAATGCATTATACCACATGGTTGCATAAGATATGCACTTGTATTTGTGATTAGAACAAAACATTGAACATCTTTTAGTTGTTTTCTACTTTTGTGCCCTTGTGTTTTAAGATTTATATAATACTGGTTATCTTTTCAAAGTATTCTCATTGTACCATGTCATTCATTGCTTAGGTTTAGTGCTTGATATAAAGATTGTGAAATTTGGGTCATCTTATTGCGCTATTTATATAACGGATAATCAAGTGTTCTGGTAAGCGCTTATATGTTGCTCCATGAACTCTGTTAAGAATGATTTAAATGAATCACCCAATTTGGTCTTGTAGGATTCCTTCCAACTTTGTGGTGAAGTTGAATCTCATGTAAAAGTCCCTTTTGCTCTTTATTTTGCAAGTACTTTCTTAAATAATAGTTAATTTAGTTTTGGAATTGCTTTGTAATGACTACATGTTCAACTATAGTTGTAATGAAGGATGTAAATGCTATCACTGCATCCCCTTTTCCCCAACCTCTTGTCCCCAAAAGATATAGACAATGTACCATCATACCATTTTTACATCTTGTTGCATTTATGGATCTTCAAACCTGTGACAAATGGGGCCCTGTGTTTGATATGAAGGTAAAACTTTCCTACTAAATTATGAGAAATGGTAAACAGAGTAGCCTAATGTTTTTGGATCATTTCAACTGGGAATTTTCTCTTGGAGTGCCCCTTTTTTCCCCTTTTATTCTTGTTTAAATTTATGTATCCCAATGTGTTGCATGTGCATATTAAAATTTTGTAAGAAACCTAAAATTATACAATAATTAGCAGAAAGAATGAAGTAGATGGGTCAATAATATTGGAAGGAGTTTCCAGAAGGATGCAATGGGGAAGGCAAATAAATTTTAGTTTTTGTATGTTAGTTGTCCATGTGTTAGCAAGTTTATATTTTTGGATTTTTATGTTTCTAATGTTTCAGATGCTGTGTAAGATGGTTGGAATTATGGGTTTTGTATGTTTTTAATATATCTATGTTGTTTCATCATGCTTAGAGTCATCTTAGGGGTTACAAATATCGTCTTCAACACCACCGCCCCCGGGCGACCGCTGGTATTATGACTGTACCAAGAATGTGTCCCTTTGGTTTCTATCCAAGAAATAAGGAGTTCGTTTCCGTGCTCCATTTCTCTTCCCTCTACCTCTTTTGTGGGAAAACCACAATTATAGTCTTTAGGGTTTCTTGAGAATCAAGTGCATATGAAGAGAAGAGTGCCTATGCCTTGTAACAATTCTTCTAATGGTTCTTCATCACTAATACAATTTTCCATTTTTTATCAGGAAAAAAAAAAGAGAAAAGTGTGTATGAATCGTATAAAATCTTGCGACATTATTCTCAGTGTTCCACAAAGCGTCTTCATGGAGAAACAAAAGAAGAAAGTTATCATTGGGATATTGGTGCATGCATTTTAATTTTTAATTTTTTTTGTATTCTTTTTCACTTTTTTACAAAGTTGGTGATGTCACTTACCCTCAAATATGGCATAAGATGATAACAAAATTGAAAAGTAATTTGCATTTGATGATAATGTCGAACATTTCCTTAGCGAAAGGTGTGGTCTAATCACTATCATAAGACTCAGTGTTTATTTCTTACACTAAAATTCCCTGGCATTTATTTATGCAGATTATTGGGCTGAATGGAGTTCCGATTGCTGGTGATGAATTTGAGGTTGTTGATTCACTCAATGTAGCACGTGAAAGGGCAGAAGCGCGTGCATTGTCATTGCGTAATGAGCGAATATCAGCTAAGGCTGGAGATGGGAAGGTCACACTTTCTTCTTTAGCTTCTGCAGTTTCAGCAGGGAAGCTGTCTGGACTAGACTTGCACCAGCTGAATGTTATTATGAAGGTTGACGTTCAGGTAAGCATAATTTTTTGGATGAAACAGCATGCATTATCTTGTTTCTGCATTGCTAGTTCATGTTGTCATTATGCATCTGACAAGGGTAATGGTTGGACATTTTCCCTTACAAGATAATAGAAATGTTTTTTATTTCTTTTTAGAAGGAAGTGTATGCTCCTATACTAATGGTTCATATTTAGACTGCAGCTGGTGATAGTTTCCAGTTAATGTATTTGAAAAAGTGAAAATTGCTTTGAAATATGAGACTTTTCCTACAATTAATGCCTGGAGTTGCCTCTGAGTTGGGACCAGAGTTTTCATTTTCCTAAATAATAGAATTTTGAAATCTTAAAAGAAGCCATCATGAGGTCCTGGTCTGACCAGAGTTAGCTTTTGGAACAGTTGTTCTTGGAATGTTATCGAGATTTTCTCTGTTCTTGAATTGTATTGAAGTACAGATGGTGTATTGCATTGTTAATCATCAAGGTTTATATTTCACATGCAACTAAATTATATTGTCTTGCCATGACTAGGGATCCATTGAGGCTGTCAGACAAGCCCTGCAAGTGCTGCCACAAGATAATGTTACTTTGAAGTTCCTCTTACAAGCTACAGGGGATGTCAGTACTAGTGATGTTGATCTTGCAGTTGCTAGCAAAGCCGTTATTTTGGGTTTCAATGTTAAAGCACCAGGATCTGTTAAGACTTATGCAGATAACAAAGGTGTTGAGATTCGACTATACAGAGTTATCTATGATCTTATTGATGATATGAGAAATGCAATGGAAGGACTGCTAGAGACTGTTGAGGTCAGTTCAAGTGGGAGATTTTGTGTCTTTATTTCTTTTCTCTTGGACTTGTTATCTTTGACAGCTGTGGCTTCTAGATGTGGGGAAAGGGCTGGGGTCCTTAATAATGATCTGGTGGTTTACATTTGAGCGTTGCTCTTCATTTTTAACAGTACCTAAGGAAAGATGGTTCTTTGCCTATCATAATGCGGTCCTAGGATCTTGTGGGTCAAGAATTAAATTTTTGTTATTCCGTTTTCCTTTTCTCTTCAAATCTTCTTACTGAAGACTTACGGAGAGTTACTGCTCATTTGTTAACAGGAACAAGTACCGACTGGCTCAGCTGAAGTCCGTGCCATCTTCAGCAGTGGCAGTGGTCGTGTTGCTGGATGCATGGTATCAGAGGGAAAATTAGTGAAAGGCTGTGGCATTCGGGTCAATCGAGATGGAAAGACAGTCCATGTTGGTGTGCTTGATTCTTTGAGACGGGTTAAAGAAAATGTAAAAGAGGTATGAGTTTTAAGGCTGTTGTTATTTTTCTTCTGTGACACAATACGTACATTGCCCTACCAGGCTTATGATTGATTGGACTTTCCAGCAAACTTGATTTGATATTGTCTCTTTGGCAAGTACTTACAGAACCTGCATATTGAATGTGACTATTTGATAAATTGTCATATGATACACAATTGTAACTTGAAGCATAGTATGGCAATTGTTTAGCCTAGCGATCATGATTATTGGAACTACAATATGAAAGTTTTAATACGTTTAGATCCATTGGATAGTGATCTTGCATATAAAGTAACTTTAGATGGATGGGAGAGATGTCAGGACTTGTGTTCTGGGGATGAAATGTGTTCTAGGGATGAAATTTGTCCCACATTATTGGTCAGGTTCCTGATGATTTAACTTTAAAGTCAGTAAATTAGTTGTAGGATGTCTGTTTTCTAAAATGAAGTTATTTATTTTTATGCCATTGTTGTGTTATTAGAATGCTGTGCATTTTGCCGCCTTGTTATGATGCAAATTCATTGATCTATTTTCCCTAAACTCAGGTAAATGCTGGATTAGAGTGTGGTGTTGGAGCTGCTGACTATGATGATTGGCAAGAGGGAGACATTATTGAGGCCTTCAATTCCGTTCAGAGGAAACGGACCCTTGAAGAGGCATCAGCTTCAATGGCTGCTGCATTGGAAGGAGCCGGAATTGAATTATAGAAAGATTTGATTATAAATCAGCTTATTAGCTTGATGAGATCCGTGCACTCATGCCAAAGCCCACGGGCAACCATCCAATCAGTGCTTCGAAGTTTCCATGAGGTACACATATTGATTAGTTTCCTCCACATGCAATTTATTTCCAGGTGTGGGCTGAGTATCCGAGCTTGCTGTGATTTTTGTCGATTGTTGTATGCTAATCAGGTTGTACATAACATTGTATGGCAATTGGAGCTCCTTTCTGTAAAGGGTCAACATTTAAGTTCCTCAAGATGCCATGTGGAAATATTGTTTTTGTAACATCTAAGGAAAGTCAGAAGCAAAGAGAAATGAAATCCACAAAGTGTGAACAGATTTTTTGTGAATTCCGGAAACAGATGTAATTGTCAAATAAACATTCATTATTTACTCGGCATTTAATTACCAAGAATTTAATAGCAATTTGTCTTCTTGACAACTACAACTAGGACTATCATTTTCGATAAAATAGAGGAGGTAATACAAATTGTATATTGGGAATTCTGTTCTGAATTTTCGAATGTCATCTACAAATGATGCAAAGAGAAAAACAAGGGAAGGTGGTGAAGAGTTGCAGGATAAATATTGGAATACACGAGATAGCTGATATTCCTAAAAATCATAAGGAGAGTAGCATGAAGAATATTGGAATGTAGAACATATAGATGGATGAAATTTTTAAAATCCTATGCGTCCTAAACGTCCGCATATGTTTGATAAAAATTTTTTGTCCTTTCATTAGCAAGGAGCTTGACGAAAAGAGAAGATTTTGTAAATAGCATAGAGAAGGATAAAAGGAATATCTCTGCAAATAAAAATATAATTACCTTCAAACGAAATTATTTACCAAAATAAAATATTTTTAACTAAATACAACGTGTTTTTACATTCACTTAATCAAATTACATTTACTTGATTTGATTAACCACCTGAGCTCGGATTATAACATTTAATTTTTTTTTTTTTTTTTTTTGGGGTTGGATTATAACATTTAATCAGTTGGGCTATGTTGGGCACCTCACAGCTCAACCAAAAAGATATCGGTATACGTCTTATAGCGCACTTCAGATTCTGTTCTTTCCTCTAATTTCTTTTAAATTTATTAATAAACAATACAAAAATATGTATATATTTTCTTGATTACTCCTTTATGAGTTTATTTCTTGCAAGTATTTTCCCTTTTCTTATACAAGTAAAGTATATGAAGAATATTGGAATGTACAACACATAGGTGGATGAAATTTTTAAAACCTTATGCATCCTAAACTTCTGTATATGTTTGATAATATTCTTTTTGTCCTTTCATTAGCAAGGAGCTTGACAAGAGATGATTTTCTAAACAGCATAGAGAAAGATAAAAGGAACATCTATGCAAATAAAAATATAATTACCTTCAGACAAAATTATTTACCAAAATAAAATATTTTTAACTAAATACAACTTATTTTTACATTCGCTTAAATCAAAATACATTTATTTGATTTGGTGGACCACTTGAGCTCGAATTATAATATGTAATTAGTTGGGCTATGTTGTGCGCCTCATAATTCAACCAAAAATTTATTAATATACGTCTTATAGCGTATTTTAGATTTTTTTTTCTTTCATCTATTTTTTACATAAATCAGTCACCGTAGCAGGGCAGATCGCTAACAACACTTAATATAAAACAAACACTCCTTGTAATTCCAATGATACCTATACAAAAAAGAAAGACCCAAAAATAATAATAATAATAATAATATCCTCTTAAGGTTATGGACAGCATGCACAGTCAAAACGGCTACATTAAAATTATTAAAAAAAATTATACAAGAAAAATATACTGGTCACCGAATTACACGATAAAAGCATAAATATTTATAATAAAAAAAATTATTAAAATCTCTTAGATCGATACTGTAAATTAGTTTGAATATTTAAATAAAAAATCTAAACACAAATCCGTGCCATCAAAATTAAGAGATTATTAACCTCACAAATCATTTTATAAAAAAAATCTCAAATTATTTATAATATCGAAATAAACAGAGGAGTTAAAATAAAGAGTGCAAAGCTAATGATGATGTTCCTTTTCTTTGAAGATTGTGTATTACGAAATTCAAAAAAGTGAAAAATAAAAAAAAAATGAAAATACAAGATAAAGAATGATGAATCGATAAACAATTGTTAACCTTTTTCGTACTTGTTTTATGTTAAGAAATATATAAAATGATAATTATGTAATCTCTCATTAACTTTTGCTTCACAAAATAAGAATTTATATCATGTTAGTGTATCAAACTTTCCTGAGAACACATCTAAAGTATTTTTTGTTAAAAAAATAAAAACATAATAGATACAAATCCTAGAAAAGTGGTGATATAGTCTTTTGAGTTTATTTATTTTTTCATGTGTTTACAACCATGAACTATATTCTATTTTTTTTAAAAGAGCAGTGATATTCAGACATAAAAATTTGGTAACTATAAAATAGAACAAGGTAAAATTGATGTTGGTTTATGTAATTGAAAAATAAAGTAAACCAATATAATTTTTGGTGGAAAAGTTATCCATGCACCACCTCTCTTTTCTCATATGTACATTTAATTACCACAAAATTTTGACAAGTTCTTTACACCAATTTTGTTTTTAAACTTATATCAATCAGTTATTTTAATACTAACAAAGTTAGAATCAGTTAAATAATTTAAATAAAATAACTATTTTACCTCTAAATAAATTAAAAGACTATTTTATTTTTAAAATTTTGAAAAAAATAATAATTACAAAAATAGCCCTGAATGTATTAAAACAAATAAATCTCAAAATTCAAGATGTTAACTCTTGTAATTATAATTTTTAAATGATAATTTGTGTAATTATATTTTTTTATTTTTCAAAATTGAAAGAAAGCTTTGAATGTTAATTTAATTTGTATTGTATAAACTCTTTGCTTTTCTTTGAAGCCCTAATTAAGATTTGCTTCGGCAAAATTTCGCATGCACACTCTCCCAAAAAAAATTATAATTACAAAAATAAAAAATAAAAAAATTATCATTTAAAAATTATAATTACAAAAATTAACATCTTAGATTTTGAGATTCATTTGTTTTATTAAATTTAAGGATTTCGTGTAGTTACAATTTTTTTTATTTTTCAAAATTTTGTAGGATAAAATAGTCTTTTAATTTATTTAGGAGCAAAATGATTATTTTATTTAAATTATTTAATGGGTTCTAACTCTTTTAGTATTAAAGTAATTAATTGATACAAGTTTAAAAATAAGGATGGTGTAGAGAATATGTCAAAATTTTATAATAGATAGATGTACATATGATAAAAGAGAAGTGTTACAGCGATAATTTCTTATTGAGAAATTATCATTTGTTTACCTTAAATTTGCGCTTTTATCAAAAATACTATAACACTTTAAGGGTGTATCAATCGTCCACCTAAATTGGCAAAAGTTATTTGCTGACCACTAAACCATTAGCTGTCGTTTGAAAGTTGACGGAATTATAGAGAATTAACAATTTTACCCTTAAAAATTATCACTTGTATATCCTTAAATCTCTTATTACACTTTTATACCCTTAAATTATTACTTATAGTATATGAAAAGACCATATTGCCCCTCTGATGTCATCACATTTAAACAACAACTAACAGTTTGGTGGATGACAGATACATTTTGTCAACTTAGGGTGGACGACTGATATACCGTGAAAGTGTTATAGTAAATTTAATAACAAAGTAAACTAAGGGTATACGATTGACAATTTCCTTCTCTTATTTTAGTATTCCATATTGTTTTGTCACCGGTCTCCTTAGCTTGTATTTTTCATTCTTTTTTTTAAGGGAAATTATCATTTTCTCACAAAAGTTATTATGATATATCAAATCAGTACTATAGTTTATTAAAAAGTACATTTTACCACCAAATGTTTGCTCTTTTATCGTTTTACCAGCATTCCGTTAAAAGTACGTTAATATTATAACAAAAAATGAGTTAAAAGTCAAATTTCTCCTTGGAGCATAAAATCATAATATACTAACTTCAAGTATTAATCACAACTTAAAACAATCTAATTAAAGAAAAAATGTAATGGACAATAAGAAAAAAAAAAAGAAGTCAATAACCCATGGTGGAGAGAGCAGACGGTGACGAGCCACTGACGGTACTACGGTGGATAGAGCAACAAGTGAGAAAGAGACAAATCGGAGATGAAGCAAGAGAGAGAGGCCAAGTTTTAGGGTTGCAAATTTCTTTTTTAAAAAAAAACTATTTATCTGATAATTTGTTTATCATTTATTTTACTATTGCAAATGCAGCGTTTTGACTTCAAAGAGAAATGTCTTAAATGCCCCTATGATATTAGCAAACTATCAACAAATTTTCAACTGGTCTAATGAAATAGTGGTTAAACGATAAAAGAGTAAATATTTAGTGGTAAAATGCATTTTTCAACAAATTATGGTATTGACTTGGTATGTGAGAATAATTTTGGTGATAATAATTTCTTTTTTTGAATAATGTACTCTTCTGTCCAAAATAATATTATATTCGTATTTTGTAGAAAAAATTATTAATCAAAATAAAATGACATTAACGAAAATAATCAAATCACTATTTAGTTGATGGAGTAGTGATTTATCAATTTGTTGGCTCCAGCACGTGAGGAAAGCAGAGTGTATTGCCACGTGTCAATCGTGTGAACCTGCAAATGCCTTGAAAGAGCGTGACCATTTGATGACAAGAAGAAGAATGAGAAACATTGCCCGGTTAACGAATTTCAAATTTGAAAAGCCAACGGTCAATTTTTTTAAGCAAGCCCATAACGACAACAAACGCATTGAAACTCTTGCCTTCACAGAATCAAAAACTTTCCTTTTTCTAATCTTTTTCTTTTCTTCTCTCTTTACTCTTTCAAAGGACTCTTTTAATTGCTCCATTCAAATAAATACAATCTTTTTTCATTGAATCTACGAAATGGAAGAAGAGCAAAATCGTCATCATCATCATCATCAATGGGCTGACCCACTTCTACTCACTGACGTTTCTTTGCAACAGTGCATCTCTCATCAATGTAAGAATGAATTAAAGCTGAACCCAATAACATTTTGTTGATTCTATACACGGGTGTTGTGCCTAATTCCATTAGCTCTTTCTTCACGTTGCAGACAACAGTCAAAATCAAATCACATCACCGCCAAGATCTCATTCTGTAGCTATGGCTGATTCTGTCTTTCATCACGACCCAGATGATGGTATGATGTAAAGTTTTTCATTTTAAGGAAAAATTGTAAAGTCTTTCTCGTTGATATTGATTAAACAGGTTTATTTGCACAGGGACTTCTTGGCAAAATGACCCAATGTCAAATGAATTGGTTGATGGTAATTATTTAACTAGAATAATTGTGTGTGTATATAAAAATATATATATATATTTATATATATATTATGAAGATTAAAGAAACTTATATTTCAATTTAATTTTTTTTAATTTTTTAGGTAAGTCCATGTTGGGATTTTCTTTAACATCTCCTGATCTGGTGATATGTGGTGGATCGCCAGAGATTCCCAAGAGTAGTTATGGAGAATCTCCTGAATTCTCGGAGAGAAATCAGGGTTCTTTTGAGGTTTCATTAGAGAATGGCATTAAAGGGTCTGATGATGACAATGGCAGCCATAAGATTAAGACCCCATCTGTCAGATTTTCATCATTTAACAAAGAATTTTCCCCTGAGGCTTCTTTGGAGCTTCTCCCACCATCAACAATGCCGGAACATGATCCGGTTCCTGTTGTAAGCATCAATGAAGGTACCGACGTATGGGTGATGTAATTTCTTTTTCCTTCTTCTTTTAATGGGTTCATTTCTTTGCACTGAATTGAGGCATGTGTTTCAGATTGCAGAGAATCAATGTTGCTTGAAGCTAAGAGAATTTCTCAATTGGAGGAATGCGAGTCAACAAAAGTAACACTACTTTACACCGGATCAATTTAGAATTATGCTTTAGATTTTTCCAAGTTTTGCTTCAAAACCATTTCAGTAATCGATCGTTTAACCCAACAATTGAGGACGTATCCCATTTATTTTGTAAAGGTCTTGTGAAAGATATCAATCAGAACAGATTTTTATTTTGTTTTTGTTCTTTTGAATGAATTACATTGCAGGATAGTGGTGAGTGTGGGGTGGAAGGAGACTATGAAAGGCTGAAAATGAGTTATGAGCGTCAAAAGAAAGAATTAGCAGAGGCGAAAAGGGCTTTGGAGGAGCTTAAAAGGGAAAACCAACTCAAGAATAAAGAATGCCAAGAAACTTGGAAGTCTTTACAAGAGCTACAAAATGAGCTCATGCGCAAGTCCATGCATGTTGGGTCTTTGGGTAGGATATTTTCTGGTGTGAGAAGTTTTTATTTGAACTATTAGTTAGATGGTGATTGATTTTACCTATTTATAGCTTTTGCTATTGAGGGACAAGTTAAGGAGAAGAGCAGATGGTTCTCGTCATTGAGAGACTTGACAAGAAGATTAAAGGTACAGATATTATCATTGAAAATTTCTGTTTGATAGTGAATGAATGGGATTGTAACGACATTACATCTGAAAGGTTTTATTTTACAGATTATGAAAATGGAACATATCAATCTGTTTCAAGAGGCGTTAGCATATAAGAAATGCGCTGCAGAGATCAGTGAAGCGGGCTCTACAATTCAGTCTAAAAGTATGTTGACTTAATCATTTCATTTTTCTTCATTATCATAAGTGCTATAGTTTCCATGTCCTTACAGTTGTCTGACATTTTGCGTTTGCATCTTTTGCAGTAAATCATCAAGTGCAACTGTATGAACATCTAAAGATTAAATTTATTGAAGGGACCAAGGACAGGAAAGAACTCTACAACAAGGTTTTAGAGCTGAAAGGTTAGATGTATTGATATTAATATTGGGAGATGGAAGTTGGATAGGGAATTGATGAGGCTTATCAGATATAAAAATGTTCTTTACAGGAAACATAAGGGTCTTTTGCCGATGTAGGCCTCTAAACAGTGAAGAAACTGCAGCAGGATCTGTGATGGCAGTTGACTTTGAATCTGCTAGAGATGGAGAACTCACGGTGATTTCAAATGGAGCTCCTAAAAAGACCTTCAAGTTCGATGCAGTTTTTGGGCCCCAAGCAGACCAAGGCAACTTATTTACTAGCGCTTTTTCTATTGGCTCAACGCTATACATTACTGCTTTAATTGACTGAATTTCCCTTTTTTGTTATAACTCTTGTTTGTTTAGTTGACGTCTTCCAAGACACAGCCCCATTTGCAAACTCAGTTCTAGATGGGTACAATGTATGCATATTCGCTTATGGGCAGACTGGAACGGGAAAAACTTTTACAATGGAGGGCACAAAAGAAGCCCGTGGAGTAAATTTTAGAACTCTTGAGGAGCTGTTTCGCATCATTAAGGAGCGAGAGAAGCTGTATCGATATGATATTTCTGTTAGTGTCTTAGAAGTCTACAATGAACAAATTAGAGATTTGCTAGCTGTAGGCTCTCAGCCAGGAGCTGTGTCAAAAAGGTTGGTTAATATGGTATTCTTTTCTCCGAAATGTTTCTCAGAGGTGGAAAAAATCCTGAAATTGCTGCTAATTCCTTGTGTGAAATTTCATCAATCTTGTTTTAGTACTATTGATTACAGTGACCATTTTTTCATTACTCTTGCTTCATCAAACCTTTATGACAGCCGTGAATGGCAAGACAACAATGTTGCACTAAAATCCTTGGCTTCTGACATCATTGTTGTTTTGTAGGCTTGAAGTACGGCAAGCAGGGGAAGGAATGCACCATGTCCCAGGATTAGTTGAAGCTCATGTAAATAACATCAGTGAGGTCTGGGAGGTTCTACAAACTGGCAGTAATGCAAGAGCTGTTGGCTCAACTAATGCCAATGAGCACAGCAGTCGGTCCCACTGGTCTGTACTTGCTACCTAAATTCAGCCTAACATATGATTTGTAGAAATGTGTTCATATGCGGTGCTGATTGCTAGCTTGGGATTATCTTGCTATATGCAGCATACATTGTGTGATGGTGAGGGGAGAGAACTTGTTGAATGGGGAATGCACAAAGAGCAAGCTATGGTTAGTGGATCTAGCAGGAAGTGAGCGAGTTGCAAAGACGGAAGTGCAAGGAGAACGACTGAAGGAAACACAAAATATCAATAGATCGTTATCAGCACTTGGCGATGTCATATCCGCACTTGCAACTAAAAGTCCTCATATTCCATTTAGGTTTAATGCTATTCTTACTATTTCTTATCGTGCAATCAACAGCATGATAGTTGTTTTGTTAATTTGTTGTTCATTTTGTTGTTTTGTAGGAATTCCAAGCTCACTCACTTGCTTCAAGACTCTTTAGGTAATTTCTCACTGGATTTTGCCATGCAAAGAATATAATTCCAGATCCTTCCAACTCCAAATTATCTGCAATTCAAATTTGTAATTTTATTTTTTCATTTTACTGGTGACAAATGAAAATGGAAAACCGAATGAATGGATTTTTATTTTTCAGGAGGAGATTCAAAGACACTCATGTTTGTACAGATCAGTCCCAATGAGAACGACCTGAGTGAGACTTTGTGCTCCCTGAATTTTGCAAGTAGAGTAAGAGGGATAGAGTTGGGGGCAGCAAAAAAGCAGTTAGATACTTCTGAACTACTCAGATACAAACAAATGGTAAAAAAGATTTTTATACGTGTACATATGATCTTATCTAAATTACCAACAAAATTCCGTAAAATCTTAATTTTTTTTGTTGTAAGGTTGAAAAAACAAAGCAAGAGCTAAAGAGCAGAGATGTGCAAAGCAAGAGGATGGAGGATACAATTCATGGATTAGACTTGAAGATAAAAGACAAAGACCTTAAAATTAAGAGCCTGCAAGACAAGGTAGAAATGGGTGCTTTGAATGACTTACCTCTATCTCCAGGGGTTGCAGTTTTCTTCTTCTTCTTTCACAGTAGACTTAAGTTATTCTTGTTGTAGGTAAAGGAACTCGAAACACAACTTCTAGTTGAGAGGAAGCTTGCTCGTCAGCACGTGGACACAAAGATAGCGGAACAGCATCTGAAACAACAGCAGCAAGAGGAACAAAGTACTGTACCATTGAGGCCACCACTTGGAAATCGTTTGCCAGTAAGCAACAAGAATTTAAATGAAGTAGCAAATACGACAGTAATCAAAGAGCAAGGGAATCCCACTCGACCACTGATGGAGAACAACAGCTATAAACCTTCAATACTGCTTCCTCAAACTGACGGCTTAGTCAAGTACATCAGTCCCATGGAAAAAGAAAACAACCCAGAGATGACTGAACAGCCAAGATTACCGAACAGAACTGGGCGAGCTTCTCTTTGCACAGCTGTACGGAGAATCCCATTAACATCAGCCCCAAGGCGCAACTCTCTGATTCCTCTCCCAAGTGCACCAACCTCAGCTCCGCTCACGCCAGCATTGTTACCATTGCCACCATGCGAAGTCGATGAGAAAGAAGAGATTGATGAGTGCTTGACCGAACAAGTAATACACTGTAACAGTCCTAAAGTTATTAAAAGTGAAAGCAAGAAGCTGAGCAGCGCGCTGAGAAGAAGCCTGCAGAAGAAAATGCAGCGGAAATCTCCAATGCAACAGCATTTCAGAAGAGGTGGTGTGAATGTGGGGATGCAGCAGGTTAGAGTCTCCATCGGAAGTCGAGGAAGGATGGCACACAGAGTGTTGCTGGGCAGTGGCAGAAGAGGAGGAACAAAGGAAATTCAGCAAAAGCAGAGTCAAAAGGAAAAGGAGAGAGGCTGGAACATTGGAACAGTAGGCCGGATCATCTAATCTGTTCAAGATAATTAAGACATCATTATTTGTGCTTCTTTGTTGATTTTTGACACAAGGAAGACAACAGAAAAAACCAATTTATTTGTGTGTGTTTTCTTAGATGATTCTTGTCATCTGTTTGAATTTTATACTTGTTAGTTTCGACTGGATTTATGTACAGAATGAATGACATGCTTGCAAGTGCGATGTGATACGTAATGTTTGCTTGCGAAATTTAATTTAATGATATCACTACTTTAAGAATTGTAAAATATTAAATTACTGTAAAAAATATTATTATCTATCATTTTATCATTATAACTTTACACACACTTTTATTTTATTACTTTTCTTTTAATAACCGTTATTCTAATGTTGGTAATCAAGGGGCAAAAATGACTTAACATATAAAACTAAAGATAAAATTGTGAATACATTAAAATTACAATGACAGTATTGGCAAGATGCGTTTTGGGGTATATAAGCGCCCCAAGAACAAAACCGTGCGGGCTTTGTTAAGGCCGAAAGTAGATCATATCTTGTTAGGTCTAGGTTAGGTCATGACAAATGGTATCAGAGTGGCTCCGCCTGTCCTCTTGAGTGATGGTGGGACAAACCTCGCTGCGTCCTTAAAGGGCGTGGATGTAACACGCTAGACGAATCCCACATTAGTAAAGCACAGAAGAGATGCTAGATTTTTAAATGGTGATCCACATTTTAATTAGCAAGATGCATTTTGATGTGTATGGGTGGCTCCGCTTGTCCTTTTGAGTGATGGTGGGACAAACCTCGCTGAGTCCCTGAGGGGGGTGGATGTAGCATGCTAGGCAAATTCAACATTGTCAAAGCACGGAAGAGATACTAGATTTATAAAGGGTGATCCACACTTTAAATAGCAAGACACTTTTTGGGGTGTATGGGGCCCAAGGCTGACCTGATAAGATATTGTCTATTTTATACCTTAAAAAAGCCCACACAGTTTTGTTCTTGAGGAGCCTATATACCCCAAAATGCGTCTTCGGGTGTATGGGCTCCCCAAGAACAAAACCATATGTCGTGACCCAAGGCAAACCTGGTAAGATATTGTCTGTTTTAGACCTTAACAATGCCCACATGGTTTTATTTTTGGAGCGCCTATATACCCAAAATGCGTCTTGCTAATTAAAGTGCGGATCACTCTTTATAAACCCGGCATTCTCCCGTGCTTTGCCGATGTGAGATTTGCCTAAGGTGCTACACCTTAGGCTTTTGCAATGGCCTAGATCAAGGACTTCAAGTTTATTTAGATATTGAATAGATAAGTGAGTCTCCATCAAATATGAACATCCACCCAATTTCAGTCTCTTAAAGATTTTGGGCCAGCGAGAGGTTGGGAGCTTAGTTAGCTGCTTGGAGCCACTGAGGTCTATCTCTTTTATGTTGACAAGACTCTCCACCCCCACCCCCTCCTTATATATATATATATATATATATATATATAAATAGAGAGGGAAGGTATTTAGTTTTTATTATTGAAAGAATTTGAAATAAATATTTATCTGAACATCATCCCAAAGTTGGTCAACCTTGCTGCAAAGCAATTTTAGTGAAACAAGATTCTCCGCACGTATATTCAACCTTTTCAATGGAAATTTATGCCACTCGAAATACCTCACATCAGTAAATGGAACACCCTTGAATGAGACACCATACATTTGTTCTTTCCTTAAAATTTTAAAAATCTCAATTTTGGTATCTTTGAGAAAGTACAAGGATTTATGTGTATCTCATTATTGACTTTGGACATATCCAAAGAGATGGCCTTGATTGCTTTAGTTCCTTAGTAATCAATAAGAAAGCATATAGGTTGGTATTAAATTCATGTAATTGAAGCAAGCAAAAATGAACGAACTATCAAATAGAAGTGTTACTATTATTTTGTATTGAACTATGGGGCCTTTTTTTAAGCAAAATTTTAACATGTATATTCAAATATTAGATTTTTTTTTTCATGAGTGTAATAGAGAGGAAGAAACAACGAGAATAAGAGAGTGTTTGAAAGAAATTAATAGGATTATTTTAATTTTTTTCCCTTCCTCTCTCCAAAAGCACTAGTTTATTTAGTGATATTGAACTTCACCCAACAGGGGCAAGTGACAAACTGATTTATATATTTAGTTTATTCTTACATTTATTGCAAGCAATATTAGTTGTGTTTTCATTCAAAAAGAAAAATTCAGACAAAAAACTAATCTATCTCTAACATAAATAAGATGGAATTTAGAATTGAAAATCTATTATTGCTCACCATGTTTTTTGCCAAAACTTCATAAATATATTTTTTGATGCCACAATCTACTGTGCTCTCCTGGATGATTGATAGATTCTTTCTTAACAATTTCTCTTCCCATATCTCCTAGCAAGTCATGCATCTGTATCATGTTGTGGTCTATAGTTATGAGAGACTTATCAACAAGTACACTTAATCCAATTTCTGCAAAGAGGCTATAAGAATCAAGAAACCTTGTTACTTGATCTCTATCATCTCCTACCAAGAAACATCTCTTCTCTATGGCGGGAGGTTTATTTCGTATCAAGAGTGGGTTAGGGAGGCCAGGGAATGTTTGATCACAGATCGGCAGGTGACCCATCCTTTCTCCCCCTTTCATCATAAGGCCTGGCCTGACTATGAGAAAAACCATTCCTGTGTTTAAGTCCGCATCAGCAGAATTTGTAAGCTATGCAAAGGCTATTTGAATACTTTTTTTAAGAATTTCAAACAAAACAAAATAAAACAATATCTAAAAAAATATCTTGCTCATGGTCATCCGAGCCATCATAACTTATTTTTAAGACCTCTTGGATTTCCATGTGAGGAACTATTTCTAGTTTCCTCATAGCACTTTTCCATTCCTCCTTTCTCCTACCAAATAGAAAGAAACCCAAAACTTTAAGAGCCAATGGAACTCCCTTAACATATTTTACAGCCTCGTGTGTCAACTCTGTATAACTTGCATTAGGATCGCTCATCCAAAGGCACATCGACTAAAAAGCTTAAGAGCATCAACATCTATTAATTCTTTCACCTCATATATTTGATCTACCTGACAATTCCAAAGCAGTTGCTTATCTCTTGTTATTATTATCCGAGTTCCTGAAGCAAACCAATCAAGTCGGCCAATCAAAATTTCTATATGTTTTAAATGTGTAACATCATAAAAAACAATTAGAACCTTCTTGCAACTAAATCTTTTGCTTTGAAAGTTGAGGACAATAGTAGGAAAAATTTTCACATTTCTATCATCCAATAACGTCGAAACAAGTTGTTGCCACAAGTGAGCTAATCCACCAGTTTCTTATGTTTTTCTACACTATAAGAAAACAGGCAATAGATGACGAGAAATAATTGTCATAAAAGAAGATGCAATGACAGATAGTTCATCCATCATTTATGTCACTGTCACTAATTTATGACATAATATTTTCTATAATGAATTCATGATGGCATTTTATAGTCATATATACATCACATAATATTTTAATGTGAAAAAATAATTAAATTAAAATTTGAAATTTATTTAAAGTTTTGCCCCTTTTTTTTTAAATTTTTGAGCGGAAATTAAATTGTCATTTGTAAATTTATTATTCAATTTTGGCAGGAAATTTTTTATGACATACTTTATGATGGGTATTTCCCATCATAAAGTTATATATTGTTTTAAAAAAATTATATTATGGCTATAATTTTCCTATTTACAAATTTAATTAATTAATAAAAATGAATATTGTCAGAAAATTAAAAATAATTAATACTAATTAACATCCATTCAATCCAACAAATTAATTCCAAAATAAATACATCTATTATATATCCAATGTCATCAACATTAATACATAACAAAACATCCCAAATTAAAAAGAACTATACCAAAATACAAAACAACAGTTAAATTCCAATTAAACTCCAAGAAAAGCAATTCAAATTCCAACCACCAAGCCAAGTTACCCAGCAAAACTTTCAAAGATTAATGGAAATAGTCCAACGACAAGACTTCCAGTAGCAATACTACCCTCTTCCAGCGGCAATACTCTAACAGCCACATACCCATCAACACTCTAACTCATACCAGCAATCCACCATCTTCCAAGAGCACTGTAATTCCAGCCATATACCCGGCACTGTTTTTATGCTACAGATTATAACGAGCTACTTCCTTATAGTTTCCAAAGTAAACATCTTTAGGAAGATGGTCATAATTCTTCTTAAACATCGAGACGTGTGACAACAAGGTAAATCAACAATTAGGAATGTTGTGTGCTCGTGTTAAGATGTAACCATCTAAGAGTGTCTAGAAAACTTCCAGATGATAATCATATAAGAAAAAACTTGTGAAGCCTTTAATAAACGAGCCTAAAATGACCAATATTACATTGATTTATTTGTTTACCCAGCCAGAAGCATGGGAAGCAACCAAAAAAGAGATCCTACCTCATAAAAGGCTCCCTGATATTATCTCGCTCAATACTACTCTCCTAAAACAAATTATATTGGATGATTATCGTTCATGTCAACATGACAATGCAAAAGGACCATCAAAATAAAGAGTGTGAAATTCTTTTTGCACTAAAATGTACTGATGGGATTTCATCTGTGTAATAAGTACTGATCCACTCACATAATTAGGGAAGATATTAATATTTTTAGGTACATCTGACAGCAGCTGTCTCATGTAATACTCATGAGCTCCTGCAAGATGTATTAGCTCATTCTAATCAAGATGAAGAATCCAATCCATGCCTGCATCCTAAAAGTTTACAAGAAGAAAGAGTTATCATCAAAACATATGAATATGGCATATACAAAGGGTTACATGATGCAGATGTCAATGTAGAACCCATGCCCTTGCCATGACAATAGCCATTTCTATATTTAGGGATTTTTTCACGAATAACTCAAAATTACATAGTTTATAGAAGAAGCTTGACAACCCGGTCTTATTCCTGATGCGGCTAACCCAAATAATTTAAACAAAACAAAATGAAAAATAATTCATCAAACACATAACTTATAACATTTGAAAAGGAAAATTCATATAACAATATTATCAAAAGAAGAAACCAGAGGCAAATTAGAGCTACACAACACCTGAAAGAGAAACGGGTTATGATCCCAATTAAACATCAATGATGGTGGTTGGTTGAAGTTTGTCTACACTCGGTTACATATTGCTATAGGTGTCAATGTGCAAGTGTACATAACAAGTAATATAATAATGAGTATTCATATCGTCTCCATAAGGATTGATATTATAGGATTTGCTATAGCAATCTTAACAGTGCAATTTCAGTCTAATTAAAATAAAATAATTGATTAAATCAATGAACTAACTAAAATAAAAATGATGTAATAAACAAAATTCAATAAGAAAATTCTCTAATCAAACTCAAAGATGTACTTAATGGGAAATAAGTAGTTTAGTGATTAAACTCACTAAATGGTATTGGCTATTTTTTTTAATTAAGATTTTGTTGTTACAACATTTACTACAACACTGGGTAGAATCACTCATGCATCCATAGTTGTTACATGTTAGATATCTTATATCTAAATGTAACCTACAATAACCAATTGTTATGCTAACATTAGATACAACATTATACATTTTAAATTCCAATTGCCCTACAAGGTGAATCCCTATGTCTAGTTCTTTACTAATCTTAGATCAAGCATGACCCTATTCAAATCGAGATTAACTCAATTTAGGAAATTCAATCTAAAATCATGCATTGTCTTGATTTGTTCCACTAAGTTAGACTTTTTTAGGCTCTTTCTTAACTAGTATCTACTAAATGGATGGTCAATCAAAATAGGAATTTGCAATAAGTAAAATAAAATAAAATGTTGTAGCAGATTTAGAGCAATGCACATATATAAGTAAAATAACCATTAAGTTTGTTTAACACCCAACTAAGTAAAAGTTTAGTTCATGATAAAAAATAAAACAGTAATAAATAAAATAGTAACAATACTCGTTTTTCCCATAGAACACACTTCCAAATGAGGAATTGAGATCCGCTATGTCTTCGCAATCCTTTGCTGCAGCCCTCAACTCTCTTTTATTCTCTTTTTTTCTTTTGTTTTCTCTATTATTTTCTTGAGTTAGGACTCTCTTATTTTTCTTTCACGTGTACTCTTTTTATATCTCGGAATTAAGGCAACCAAAAGCATGTGGCCACGTGTTTTTTTGGGAACCTCAAATCACATATTTTTTTGCGCCACATGTCGCCGCTTTGTAAGTTAACGTGCGCATAATTTTGTCTGTTGTTTCTCCAGGATTGCTGTAGTAATGGCTAAAACATCTTATTTGATTCAGACTTATTTTAGTTCTTCTATAGACAAGTTCTTTGTTATTTCTACAAGTCTGTTGTAGCAACATTACATCCATAAAACTTAAGCTTTTTAATCACCGACAATCATACATATAATCAGAGCACAAAGCGATTTAAAACACATTTAATTTATTAAAACACATTCAATGGTCTGCAATTTTGAAATCTAGCTTATAACTCCTCCTACAAGTGTAAACACATAGCCAATAGTAGATTTCCTTTTATTAAGATTTCCAGCAAAATCTGAATCTATATAGCTCCTGACAGTAAACTTTGATCCTCTATAACATAATGCAACATCTGAGGCTCCTCTAATGTATCTCAGAATCCTCTTCACAGTTTTCCAATGCTCTCCACTAGAATTTGCCATGTATCGACAGACTGTTCCCACTGCTTGTGCAATATCTGGTTTTATACAAATCATAGCAGACATTAAACTTCCCACTGCTGATGCATACGATAATCAAGACATCTCATTCCTCTCTGCTTCATTGCTATGACATATACTTGAGGATAACTTGAAATTAACAGAAAGTAGGGTAGAAATTGGCTTATAATCTTGCATATTGAAGCGCCACAAGATTTTCTTCAAGTAATTCTTCTGAGAAAGCCAAATCTTTCTGTTATTTTTATCTCGGTGAATTTGCATCCTTAGAATATTTTTTGCTGGTCCCAAGTCCTTTATTTCAAACTCTCTAGCCAGCTTTGCCTTCAATTCTTGAACTCGATCTTTCTTGGGGCTTGTTACCAACATGTCATCCACATACAACAGTAGAATGATGAAATCATTTTCAGCAAAACCTCTAGTTGGAGCATATAAATCTCTTATTCAAGTTCTCCATGAAGAAACACAATTTTCATATCTAACTACTCTAGGTATAAGTCAAATGTAGCACACATTGCCAAAACTACTCTGACTATCGTAAGTTGAACCATCGAGGAAAATATCTCATTGAAGTCAATATCTTCTTTATGAGCATATCCTTTCACCACTAATCTTGCACGATACCACTCCACTTGGTCATTACCATCACGTTTGATCTTGTAGACCCATTTATTTCTAATGGTTTTTCTTTTATGTAGTAGTGGTATAAGTTCCCATGTCTTATTTTTGTTTAAAGCTTCAATTTCTTCCTGCATTGCTGTCATCCATAAAGCAACATCTGATTTATTCAAAGCTTCACAGAAAGTTGATGGCTCACCATCCTCTGTTAAAAGACAGTAGGCAACATTGATCTCTATAACATACTCCGAGTGCCACGTTGGCCGATCATTTCTCACGAGTTGACTGACAAACTTTTGAAGCCTTCGACTCGACTGGTTCTTGTTCCTCGTGCTATAGTCTTGCTTCAGAAGAATCTAAATGTTCTTCTCCCAAATTATTTTTCACATATATCGGTATAGTCTCTGATTTTTCTTTTACAGTGCAATCATCTTCATTTGTTCGTTGCAGTTGATCTTTTACAAATGTAACATCTCTGCTGATGACAATCTTATGGGCAGTGGGGTTCCACAGACTATACTCTTTCACTTCATCACCTTACCCCAAGAAGATATATTTCCTAAATTTTAGATCCATCTTTGTTCTTTCTTGGGCATTATACATCACATACGCTGGACATCCAAATGCATGTAGATGAGAGTAATCAGCTAGCCTTCCTGTCCATATCTCCATCGGTTTTTTTAAGCCAATTGTTGTTGAGGAAGATCAATTAAGCACTTAACAGGCAGTTTTGACTGCTTCTGTCCATAATGAGTTGGGTAAACCAATAGTTCTCAACATAGTTCTTATTGTTTCTGTAAGAGTCATGTTCATCCGCTATACCACTCCATTCTGTTGAAGAGTGTATGGTTGAGTGTTAGAAAATGTATATTTATGAAGGAGAAAATCGTCATTTTATACTTCAAGTTTTACTAACATTCCTACTTTTATGTATTTAAGTTTCTTTTGATTTAATTATGTGAGTTTTATTTTAATTAAGTATTTTATGTATTTTAAAGGCATCATGGTCATTTTACAATGAATGAGAGATCAGACGACAAAACAAACATCACTTTTGAACTCAGGACAGTCGAAAACCTTAGGAGGAGCATAAAAGGAAAAATATCATTGTTCACATGTACAGTACTATTCACATATACGGTATTGTCTATGTTACTGTTCATGACACTGTTCACACATACGGAACGATGACGTGACATTGACCGATGATGTGCCATTGAATAATGAGGTGTCATGATTCTATTGGACAAAATTCTTATGCACTGTTGAGCAGTGACGTGGCAGCATATTAGTGGACCAAAAATCACGCGTACGGTAAATACATATACACAAGATTATTTTCAACCAAACCGCATCATTGTTCAAGCCAGTTGACTGTTCAAACTGCGTAGTCAAACTGTGTCACTGTTTAAACCACGTGGTCAAACTGCGTACTGTTGACTAATGACGTGGTACAATCCTGAGCGTCCAAACTATTTTTAATCCGATGACCATGATTTACTTAATGTATCTATAAAAAGGGGGCTTCCCCCCCTAATTTGGCATCTCTGAATCCATTTAGGCTTCATTTTCTGTAATTCCTTCTCCATCTTGTATTTTTTACGTATTTTAATAAATTTCTATTTTATCCCTATTTCAATTATGAGTAGCTAATTTTCTTTCAAGCTTGGGTTGAAGAAGAAGTCTCAACATGTGTCTGGGCTTTATTTGGTAAATTTATTTTCTCTTCCCCTCTAATTTTTATGGATGTTTTGACTTTTCGTCCACAAATAATAATAATCTTGTCTAGATACCGCCCTGGTTTTACCGCCTCCCTAGTATAAGGTTATTATTATTTGGTATGATAAGCGCTTAGCACCATATTGATAAGAATGTAGTTAATGAGGTGTAGATTCCCTTCTCATGATTTAATTGGCACTAATAAGTAATATTTAGCCCATGGTGCATGTTGATAGGGATCTAGATACCCAAGTGCTTTATTTCAATAGATTTCTCTTCAATTTATTCTCACCATTTTAATTTCAATTTTAGAATATTCCAAATCATTTTCACCAGAAATCCAACCACCCATTTAGAAAATTAATTCTACACACAATTAAAATCCACCTTCTCGTGGGATCGACACTCGTCACCATTAGTCTATTCTACAATTGATTCGTGCGCTTGCGAGTTCAATAAAATTTGCACAACACTATGCCACTGTGAACTATCTCTGGATACCTTCCTACTTATAGTATGCAAGAAACTCGTTATCTGTATACTCTTCACTATTATTTGTCCTTAAGTACTTTATCTTCTTCCTTGATTTAAGTTTAACCCGCATTTTGTATTCCTTGAACACTGAAAATATATCTGACTTTCTCTTGATTGGATACATCCAATATATTTTGGAATAATCATCAATAAAATTGACCAAGTACTTTGCACCTCTCATCGACATGTCTGGTAATTCTCAAACATCAAAATGAACTAAGTCTAAAATGCATTTACTTCTAGTGTCATATCTGCTGAACTTCAATCTATGATGCTTTTTGTAACATAATGTTCGTAAAACGGTAAGTTAATCAATTTGAGCCTAGGAAGCAACTTTCGCTCAAAAATAAACTTCAAACCTTGACACGTGGCTAAGTTTAAGATGCCACATTATCGCTGACTCTTTTCCATTTGACGTGATATACGCATCAACTTCCTATAATATTTTCCCTTTAAGCATAAATATATTAGCATTGATCTTTTTTGCCTTCACAAATATAAGCGCGCCTTTGACTATCTTCGTGATCCCATGTTCTACATGCGTTTTGCACTCAAAACTATTTATTTTTCCTAAAGCCAATAGATTCTTCTCAAACCTTTCATATGTCGTACCTCCTCAATTGTGCGAATCGTACCATCAAACTTTTTTGTTTTGACAGTACCAACAACAATGATTTCCAAGGCATGATCATCACCCGTGTATATAGATCCTCTTGAGATAGGTTCATATTTATAGAACCATTCTCTCTGAGAGGTCATGTGCCAAGTAGCTTCAAGTCTATAAGGCAGACGTCAGATAGTCATTTTCTGTCTCTTGAAACAATTATTGCCTCGCTATAGAGAATTTTGCCATCGTCTGAGATATTTGCTATACACCCCTAAGCATTTGATGACTCAAGATCTTTACCTTTTCTTCTTTTCTGGTTGTTCCAACACTTTTTCTTGACATGCCCTTTCTTACCACAATTGTAGTATTTGACATTCTTCTTACTTCTCGATTTTGATCTGCCATGATTGTGAATCCCACTGGGGCCATGTTTCATTGATCTCTTTCTCATCACTGATAGTGCTTTTGTTTGCTGTGAACTTCTTGCCAGTCTTTTTTATTTTTTCGCTTACTCTCCTCATTTAATATGGAGGCTGCAACATTGTCGAAGATGTTGTTTATTTGTTCTCTTGATTATTATTTGTCAGATTGATAATAAATTGATCATACGAATCTGGTAGACTCTGAAGTAAAAGCTTCGCACGTTCATTTTCCTTTATTTTATGACTCAAGGTTGTGAGCTGCGAAAATAGAGTTTTCAAAATGTTGACATGGTCAGTCACCGATGTATATTCTACCATTCAAAGAGTGTAAAGTTTTTTTTTTCAAAAAGATCTTGTTGTGCAGCGACTTGGCCTCGTACTGTCTTGTGAGAGTATCTCATATTTCTTTTGCCATCTTCTTTCCTACCACACTGGATAATACTCCATTTGCAAGTGCCAAGCGTAGATTAGCAATGGCATTGTCATCTACCTCATTTCACTTATCATCATCATTTATCTCCATAGGCCTTTCTTCAATTGTTGCCAAGCAATTATTTTTCCTCAATATAACTTTCATCTTCATTTTCCACATCGAGATATTATTTCTGTTGAACTTCTTAATTTTTTATTTTACAGCCATTGCTTTCCACCACAAACTATCTTTGCTCGGATCAGCTCCCACCGTTTCACATGGACAATAACTGTATATATGAATAGTATGGTATACAAGTACAGTACTATATATGTGAACAATATCTTTTACGCGAACAGTAATCCAACTCCAAAGAATACAACGAGTGGCTTTGATACCACTGTTAAGAAATTAGCAGGTGAAGCGGGACCACAACTAAAATGAAATTGGAAAGAAAATGAAGAACAAGCACAAAGAGGACACTAGAAAATTACGTGGTTCAGCTTTTAACTTACGTCCACAAGCAAAGAAAAAAAAAATTTACTAGTAAAAATAAAGATTACAAATATTGTAATACTTTTATCTCACTACCCAAAATTTTAATACACTCAATCTCTTACTCACTAGACTCATAAGAACTTTATAATTTTAAGTCCTTAAAATCACTAAGCTCTATACTTTCTTTCCCACAAATTGGATGTCAAAAACGAAATGGGGAGCTCCCTTTTATAGCCAAAATTGGCTATTATTTTAATAATTTATTTTCTTTCTTTTCTTCCTTAGTCGTATCAATCCTTTAACATTTGCTGCTTCAACTCTTCTAAATGTGGCTTCTTCAAACTTTTCTTCAACAATTTTAGTTGTCATCTTCTTCAACAATTATGGCTTCTAGATGCTGTAGCCATTTATTTTGACAAGACGTTCATGAAGTTTCTAAGGTGCTCTCAGATCCAGATTTTGCAAAAGCTATTGACATTAACTGGCCAATTTTTGCAATCCATGGAATATCATCTGTTTTTTATGGACCTTGATTTAGAAGGAGAGCCGGCACAACAATAAGAGCTTTCTAGTAGTCTGCAGAAGCTTGATCTATTTTATAATTACACCAATGGTTCTGGTACATGTCTTCAACAAATTAAGCTCCCAATTTAGCAAAGAGAGAGATCAAACTAACAAGAGAACAAAAGCGAAAGGAAAGGGAAGTGGAAAGTGGATTTATGTCTGAAATTTCAAGAACACGGTAAAGAATGCACTAGTGCAATAAAGCTAGTGAAAATTAAAACTAGAAATACGTCATGGGTTACAAATTCAAAATGTATCAGCAAAACTATATTGAAAATAAATAAACAAAAGGTCTAAGACAATTACTATCTCCATCATATATACTCCTTGGCAACTTTAATAGCTCGAGGTGAAGCAATTTCAGTTGCTTCAGCTTTAGGAAAAATAACTAGTTAAACGACATAATTGTGCTCAGTATATTCACAAAACTTAACCAGAGTTTCCATTATGCAATCCATTTGTTAAACCATGCATGATATATTGTTTTTTCAGCGTAGCACTAATTCCAGTTCCACTTTTACAATTGCTTGTGCCTAACAGCACTGCAACTCAAAATATTCTCTAAGGTTCAAAGTTCAAACAGAACTTGAGCTATAGAATCATTAATTTAACCGACCTTACGAAGGAATTTCCAATGTTCCACGTGAATTTTGGACAGCAAAACAGGTCAAGCCTTTGGCTCAAGATAACATCAGGAAAATAAGACTCTGCTACCAGTTAAGTTTGATAGCATCAGGTATGCTAAATCAGCTTACAACAATGCAAGAGCAACAACGGTCATAAGTGTTGAATAGATATAAGAAATTTCATGGAGGAAAAAGAAACTGTCATTGAACGAATAGAAAAAAATAATGCAGCAATTAGAGAGATTCAATGTGCATAAATTAAAAGAAGACCAATTATTTGATCATTGAATTTACTGTGGGAACTGGAAATGGAAGGGGCGGAGTTTATTTGGTGAAACAAATAACCGATTGGTATTTGATAAGATATGTTAATCAGATCCTCGAATTTGCTGAAAATACCATCTAAATTCATTGATCATCCATCCAATAACAATTATTAAATATTACAATAAATGAACGTACTGAAAACGCATGTATAAAAAGAAGACAAAAATGAAAAAAAAATCAAGAAAATTAAAGAAACAAGGTCTACAGAGTGATTAATGTTATCCAAAGAGTACCAGCAGCGATGGGGTTGAAGAATATTTCAGTCTTTTGGGATGTGGTTCCTCTTCCTCTTTGTCTTCAACGTACAATAAACGAATCCCACATTTTTTCACTTTCCTGCACTCCAGACGTCCACCATTTGTATTTGAACATTGAATGTGGAAAGAGGCCTCATTAACCTTCCGAGATCTCCATCGTCGGCGGCTGAAAGAATGTATATTACGTTCAAAATCTTCCGAGATCTCCAAAATCAAAGATTAAAATTCACAACACTAGGTGAGTTATAACTTCCTTTATTAAATTATTGCTATTTTGGGTTGTTGTTGTGGTGGTGATGGATTGAGCATTTGTGGTTGTTAATGGCGGTGGCGGGTGAGATTGTTGTGTTGGAAGTGAAAAAAGTGATGTTGTGTTGTGTATGTATTATATGGGTGTTGGGGCTTAGACGCGCACGATAGCTGCATTGCGCGAGCTAGCGCGAGACAGCCGCCTGTCGCGCACAACGTACGCGCGACGCACGCCTCACGCTTAATGTGCCCGTCGCACCAAGAGACGCTGACTCTTGGTGCTGCCTCTTGGTGCCTGTCGCACCAGGTGATTGAAGCAAAACGAAATCTATTAAACCTAAAAATTATTAAAAATAACAAAAAATATAAGATTACACAAGAATAAATATGGTAAAGTGAATATGCACTACATTTATAAAGATGAAATGAAGTATACGATTTTGGATTTGATTTGTCTCGTCATAAACTTTGAAACGATATATTATACGCAATAAACGGATACATGTAGCCCAAGTTATGACTTTCAAAAAATAGTTGAAATTTAGTGAGACAGGCAGTGGGATAGGTGTCTGTCTTACAAAAAACTAGTGGAAACAAGTGAGACAAGTAAGTGAGACAGGTGTCTGTCTCACATAAAACTAGTGGGAACAAGTGAGACAGGCAATGGGACATGTGCCTGTCTCACATAAAACAAGTGGGTTTATGTGCGACAGACGCCTGTCCCACTGCCTGTCACATATATTTTAGTAAGACAAGTAGTGGGACAGGTGTCTGTCTCACATAAACCTACTGGTTTTATTACTCGGTTTTTTTGTGTTTTCAAATATTTATGTTTATTTCTCAACTCAAACTAAGTACTTTAACAAATCACATTGTTTTACTAATGAAAAATAATAACATTTGCAACAAAACCTACTTTAATTTCGAACTTGGTTGAAAAAATCAATAGATTAAAAGTTTAGGTTATGGTAAGAGCATAAACTAACCTTAAGAAACTCTCCAATTGATAATTATATCTTCAATTATGCAATGCTTGCTTGATGGAATTTGTTGATTTATTAAGAGTGATGAAGTTTGTTAAGTTGTTGAGGAAGATTACGGTTTAGTAGTGCTGGAATTGAAAAAGTGGCATGCCTTTGTAAATTTGATGAAAATGATTAGGGTAATGTAGCCAAAAATAAGGTGTTTGGCTAGTTATGATAGAAAAAACTTTGGGGAGTCAAAATTAAAAAATGTCCAAATATTCTAGTTTGGGTATAAAAGCTACTAGAGGCGAAGGTAAAGGGGTTGGAAAAATTTTCTTTAACTTTCATATATTCTCTCTCTGATTTCTTTTTTCCTCTCAATAATTCTCTTTAGTTATTTTTCTTCTTTTTCCTGAGAATTAAGTTTTCTAATCAAATTGTTATAATTAAGCCATAAGTTTGTGCTACAAGTTTTTTCAGAAAAGACATTATTGACTTAAGTGTCGGAGAGTTTTTGTTGGAAAAACATTTGGCGCCTCTCTAACTGGATATTGTGAGTGTAGGTGATCCAATTTAGCAAGTTTGTGGTCGAAGTTGTCTGCTCAAGTGGGATAGTTGCAGCATTGAGTTAATTCCCCAACAAACAAAATTAAAACGTTGGCTCATACAGCCGGTCGTAACTTCATTGACTAGATTCCTACATCAACAATTTGGCACCGTCTGTAGGGAAGAAACAACAAGCTACAGTCAACTAGGCAGTTCGAGGAAAGATAAGGAAAATCGACATGGGTATGGGAGGAAATGATACCCAATGGCTGAGTCCAGGCTCAACGAGTCAATTACTTTACGAGAAATAGTAAATGAAACAAGGGAGAGAGCAATGCAGGAGTGGAAATGGATGGAGAGGCAAATGGAGACCCGTATAGCCATTTTACATGAGCTGCAGAATGGTCAAAGAAGAATTGACGGAGGAGGAGGCATGAGAAATAAAAAAGATGTCCCGGGGCCTAATCATCGAGTAAATCTGAGTGAGCAGATTCAGGAATAAGGAGCCAATCCCACTGTAAGCCAAATCTTGGTGGTGGGAATCGATTTGGTGGTAAGTAGAACCATGAAACAAGGAATTAGGTTGGTGGCGATCAGAATCCAGTGATTACAAGAAGATAAGTGAACATTGAGGAAAGGGAGTTGAGACAACATTTACATGATGTAGAAAGAGAAAGTGAACGAGTTGTTGTATACGAGGGCCATGGTACTGGAAAGAGAGGTACGAAGATTAGCATAGATCATTGATGAGATGCAAGGTCGTGAAAAGCCTCCAAGCTGGAGAATCATGCTAGACAACGAGTCCTCACTTTCTGCAGAAATTATGAACACCATAATACCAAGGGATTTCTGTATTCCCAATCTTAAGTTCTCTAAGAAAAGTGACCCTTTGGTGCACATAGAACGTTTCAACGACATTGACACAAACGTAAAGAGGTAGGGCTTTCCTCTAACATTTGAAGGGCGAGCACGAGAATGGTATCATAGGTTGCCCTGTTAAAGCATCAAGAACTTCGAGCATATGTGCATAGAGTTTGTAAAGCAATATCACATGGCTATAGCCCTAGAAGATGACATGACAGAATTGATGGGATCAAGGAAAGGGAGCATGAGCCCCTCAGAGAATTCATGAAGTGATATCATAGAGCAGTTCTCAATCTCGAAGCCTTCAATCATCCTCAAGTATTTAAGGGAGTAAAGTAAGGAGTAAAGATAGAAAGGTTGTGGTACAACTTGAGGAATCCATTAATTACATTATATTCTGCGGCATATGACCAAGCAAGAAGAGATATCAAGATTAAGGAGGAAAGGTCCGTAAGGATAAGGAGTGAGCAACTGAAGAAATTGAGGCCCAAGGAAAAGAGAATCCAGAAACGGGCTAGGTCTTCCATTCAAAAAAAAAAAAGAAACGGGCTAGGTCTGTTAAGCAAAATGAAAAGCTATTCTCGAGCAGAGGAGCAGTTGTTCGATCAACTCCTTACCAGCACCTCCATAGGCCATCTCAATTACACCACAGTCGAGACCTACCTCCTTGTTCTTCGAGCAAAGATCATGGGAAAGAACATCACAAGCAATATAGTCACCCTCACTGTAACGCCCCAATAACCCATAAACCACAAAGCACCAGGTTTAACAGGTCAGACCCACCACTATCTGTGCGAAATAATAGTAATTTTTCTAGGGACAGAGCATTGCATATGATCGACCAGAGCCCAGCTTATAGGCAGTACACCTCACTGAAAATTTCTTTAAAAGAGTTATTTGATGCAATAAAAAGTCGAGGCATGTTATATCCTCCACTGCCATCTACAAACCAGCCAATAAGCGAGATAGGAGCAGTAGGTTCCACGACACTCATGGGCACACAACTACCCAATGTCGCGACCTCAAAAATCAGGTGGAGGACCTTGTTAGAAGAATTGGTAATTTAATTTTTTTACAACATTAATTTTTTTGGACATAGGCGAGCTTCCAAAAAATTAATGTAGATTCTTTTTATTTTTGTTTTATTTTTAGGTTAAATTGATAATTTTAATTTTTTCTTTTTATTAATGTCAAAAAAAATTATTGTAAGAGGCTAATGTTGTAAAAGAAGTCAAAAGGAACAAAAAATAACAACAAAGATATCAATAGTTTAATAATAGAGATGTGTTGAGGTATTTTTAAAAATACAGAGACCAAGAGTATTAATCTCAAAATATAATAACTAAACGATCTTTTACCCTTAAAATTATTATTTAATAATTTAAGGGTATAACAGTAATTTCTATCTATGATTTGAGACTTCTATTAGTGTATTTTACATTAAAGGATAAAATTGATATTTTATCAGTCTACCAACAATTCTAATGAAAAAAATAGTAAAATGAAAGGTTTAGCAAAATTATAATGATAAAATATTAGATAAGAATACTTTTTATAGTTATTTAATATGATACAATTCTTAAAATAATAAAACGACAATAATCCTTTAATTTAATTCTTCAAACCAATTTTCGATTCAATTTGGCCCCTCACTCAAATTTTGTAGATTTACTTGATATGATCTTTTGTAGATTTCCTTGATATGAGCATTTCTTATCATGTGTTCATTTTTAATTGCATGACAAATTTTAACGGGCTAAAATAGATTTTGATGGCTACAACGCACACGGGCAACAAAGAAAATACATTGAGAATATAAGTGCTCCCAAATCCCAATGCAGTAAAATTGTGTCCAACCCACGGTTACAAATAGAATTCAACAACAAGACTAACATTATTTCCCCTTTTTTTTGAGTTATTACTTCTAGATCCACTTACTTCTATCTATAAATTAGGATACGAAATCTATTGAGATTCTAGATACATTATTTATATTATACCCTATTAATCTGCTAAGCACTAGGTTAGAAATGTATTTATAGTGTATCCCAGAATTTGTCAAATAATAAGTTAAAAATTTACTACCGATGGTGTTGAGGGCATTAATTCTTACCCTTACTAAGGAGTAGCCTACTATTAACATGAATATTAAATTTAGTAAAAATTTTGTCAACACTTGAATGAAATAATGATAAGCCATGACATTCACAAAGTGTAGTACATGTAGAAAGGTCGTGGGAAGATGGATGTGCTGTTAGCTATTTATTTGCAACATAAGCAATTGTTTTTCTTAATTATAGCCATTGTAGATCTTAAGTTTAGGAGTAGTAGTTAAACTTGATTGTATTTAAATTTGATCATATTGAATAAAAGGGTATGTTAAGTATTTATCCAAACTCGGTGATCTGTTCTCACCCTAAGAGAATTCTATTTTATTAACAATTACAGTCAAGTTTTGATTTAGACCAATGAAATAAATTTAAATTTGAAAGGATTAAAGTAGTGTATTTTAATTATTTTTTAATACTCTAATGGAAATTAAAAAATAATTATTGAATAAGCCTTTCCTAAATCCCAAATATGACGATTGAGGAGAAGGTTGAGGCGCCATACTGTGTTCAGAGTCTGTTGGCTCCATGATGTTCTCTCTTAATTCTTATGATGGTCATAGCTTTAAAATAAACTTTGGAGAGAGCATCAACTAATTAAAGATGAAGATGAAAGAAGGAATTGCTCATTTGCTTGGTAACACAACATTCCTTTATTATCTTCTTCATCGATGGTACTTTTAGATAACTTTGCTTGCTTTCCTATATATTCTAATGAAGTTGTAATATAGATGAGCTGTCATTGTGCATTAATTTCTTTTGTTATTGTGGTGCGAATGTGGACAATTCAGAATTGTACTCAACAGAAAAGAGAGAAAAATTCTTTATGCTTTTCTTGCTTCATTTGCATTCTAATATATTTTTAGCACCAGACAGGCGGTCATTGCATTTTGGTTCTTAAATTGTCATTTCAAGGCCCCCATTTGACAGTCGTTTATCTACAGAAAAAGAGGTGTACTTTAATTTTCTCATTTTGTCGAACCGCAGCTGCTTTTCTTGTTTCGTAAATTTTATAATAAACATCTAATATCAGATAGGCTATCATTGCGCTGCTGTTCTTTAATCGTTGTTCAAAGGTTGTCATTTCCAAGTAGTGCATCTACTGAAACAAGGTATACTTCACATTTTCTCAGTTTCCAAAAGAAAATTGGGAGGTTGATTGAGCAAAAAGAAATACAGAATACAATGTACAGAAGTGCCTTAAGTGATGTGGAGCATTATCATAGTGGACGTTCAAAAGCTGGAAGAAGAAAATACAAGCAGACAAGTCATGCCTCGGTGGGTTGAGTCCTAATTTGGCTTGGCGATATCAGCTGAGTAGAAAAGCTGGAAAAATGACAAGCATTATGTTGAAGCTATCAGATAGTGGCAAATTCGATAGAGTGTCCCATCGTGCCATCCTATCAGGCAATGAGATCTTTCCATCCAACGATTTTGGGCCTTTTGATTCTGTAAAATCCACTCTTGATCTGATTGTTGAGGCAGTGAAAGATGATAAGATGAACATTGTTGGAATTTATGGTATGGGAGGTGTGGGTAAGACAACCTTGGCAAAAGGGAAGGCTATTGATGAATGGAGAGTAATGTTTCAAAAGCTGAAAAATTCAAAATTATGTTTATTTTGTTGTGTTCACTAATCCCTGAAGATTATGAAATTTCTTTGGAGGAATTGGTCAGATACGGAACAGGGCTCGGTTTGTATGCAGATGCTAACACAATTGAAGAAGCAAGGAGCCAAATGCGTGTAATGGTTGATCACCTCAAAGCTTCTTGCTTATTATTAGATGGTGGCAATGAAAAATTTGTGAAAATGCATGACATTGTTCGCGATGTGGCCTTATGGATAGGATCCAAAGGGAAGAAGTTCATGAGTAAGGCTGGCTTGGGATTGCTAGAGGAAAGCCTGGAACAGTTTGCAGCAATCTCTTTGATGGCCAACAAATTAGAAGTTCTTCCTACTGGTTTGGCATGCCAAACCTTAAAATTTTGCTAATGGAAGGGCAGCAAAGTGATTGTATTAAATCTCAATTTTTTTATAGATTTAGATTCTGAAATTTTGTTAATTTCAGTCATTTTTAAAATATGTTTGTTTGAGTCGATTTTACATTTACTGAACTATTCATAATCTAAATATTATATTCCAAAATACATGTAAAATAATTTAGTAATATATCAATTCTATCTTTACAAAAGATTAATTAAAAAAGTTAGCTCAATATTGAATTCAAATCCAATCTATCTACTCTCATTTAGATTTCGCATAAAAACAAACGTAGATTGGTCTTTGAGCTACTGAACTATTCATAATCTTTCTACCACACATACATGTATAGTAATATATCAATTCTATCTTTACAAAAGATTAATTAAAAAAGTTAGCTCAATATTGAATTAAGACATCTAGAGCATTAAAATTTGTGAAAATTGGAGCAAATCATCGTTCAAAATGATGGAGAGTCGGGGTGGGCATCGGATCGGATTCGGATAGATCTGATCTGAACCAATTCGGATCGGTTTCGGATAGATCCGATCTGAACCAATTCGGATCAGATTCGAATTTGAAAGCAAATCCGATTGGATGAACTTTTGGCGATCCGATCGGATTTGATGCGGATCGGATCAAATTTGGATCAATCCGAATCATCCGATCGGATCTGCACTGTAAACCAAAAAAAAACCCAAAAATTAAAAAATAAGCTAAATCCTAAAACTAATGGACTAAGAACTAACCTAATTCTCAGTTACAGGCTTACAGTCGTCAGCCAACAACTCAAACTATCAAACAAACGACACAACAAGCAGCCAAGCAAAAGCAAAAACGCCAAAACCAGCCTCATCTCGTGACTCCTGTCATTCGTCTTGAACCCATTAATCCACTGGCGACCCACAAGTCACACAACCACACCACTGTCACCTAGTCGATTTCGACCACACCATTGTCTTGAAACTCAGTTGCCGCCGGCCCGCCAACACCAATCTACTGGAAGCTAGCCAATTTCGAGCAAAACCCAGGCGAACAGAAGCATAGAACCCAGTTAATCAACCCAAACCCAAGTGCCTCTTCAGCCACTGATCACGTCCAGCCAGCTAGTTGCCACTCCAGACGCCAATAGTCCACTTCCACTATTCCTGAGCAGCTAGCAACTTTATTCATGGTAAGCAATTAAACCCGACCCATGATAATTGAAACTTAGAAATTATAATTTCATGCTTCTTGCCCCTAAACCCGAGAGCAAGTGGCTAGCCGCTTGGAAACTACCCTCAAACCTGAGAGCAAGCGGCTAGCCGCTTGGTCATGGGTTTAAAGGTTCTTCTTCCCCTTTCTCGTGCTTTCTTCAACCTTTCTTCATTCTCTCTTAAGGCCTAACACGTCTATGTCTACACGATTTGTTTGAAACTTGGAAATTAAAAAATTTATTGTTCTTAATGGTTCTGTTTTTTTTTTCCTTTTATTTTTTCTAATGTATGATTATTCATTTGTAATATTAGTTGAGAAAGACATGAATATGTATTGATGTATAACTATAAAATATAAATTACACTGGGAAAGATAGCAAAAGATGAATTTATTGTTTGTTCATGTATTGAAACTTTAAAATATACGATTTGTTCATATTTTCATTCTCTCCACAGTTGAAATTTTTTCTTTTAATTTTTTCATTATTTCATTTTCATTGTCTGATAATTCATTATTTAAGGAGTTTAGCTAAATTTTATTAATTATTAATAAACTAAGAGACAATATCGTTTCATCAAAATTAAAAATTCAAATGTATTAATTATTAAATAATCATCATTATTTAATGTATGATTATTCATTTGTAACATTAGTTTATTAATTATTAATAAACTAAGGAACAATATCAATTTTTTAAAACTAAAAATTCAATTTCATACCGTACGTTATGGTAGTAGAATAATTTTTTGATAAGTTAATGCCATTAATTGCTTTATTTCCAAATAATAATTTGATGAATGAATTTGTATAGCTAGTAAGCTAGACTGAAGAGATTAATGATTATATATAATCAAAAGTCATATTCATTTTTTAGTTGAAAATTCATAAACGGAAGTTATAGAACAATGATGATTGATATGGTTTTGTATTTTCAGATGATTGGACATTCAAAATCAAATTCCAATGATGATGATGAAGTTGAAAGTGTACAAGTACCCACAGAAAAGACAAATACAAAGCGGAAGAAGCCAACTCAGAGACGACCAATGAAGAAAAGATCCGAGACATGGAATCATTTCACTGTACTTGAGGACAATCAATATAAAGCAAAGTGCAACCATTGTGACAAGATATATCAGTGCCATCCCAGGCTTGATGGGATTAACAATATGGAAACTCATTTAAAAATATGTGAAGCATACTTGAAAGTGAAGTGAGAGCAAGATGAAAGACAACAAAAGTTGGCAGCCGAGAGTGGTGAAGGAAATGCAAGTAATATGGTTTTGGCCAAAGGATGGATTCAAGAAGCTTGTAGAAGGGCAGTCAGTAAAATGATTATCTTGGGCGAGTTGCCGCTTAATTTTGTTGACAACAAAGGGTTTAGGCATTTTTGCAATGTAGCTGTTCCTCAGTTTATTATGCCATCTCGGAGAACTATTAGTAGAGATGTTATGGATATGTTCTTGGAAGAAAAAAGAATTTTGAAGAGTTTGATATGTAAGAATAAGCAGAGAGTGTCTCTTACAACTGATATATGGACTTCAGTTCAGAACAAGAGTTACATGGTAATCACAGCTCACTTTATTGATAGTGATTGGTGTTTACATAGGAAGATTATTAATTTCAGCGTGATTAAAGACCATAAAGGGAAGTCAATTGGCAAAAAGATTGAGGCTTGTCTGCTTGAATGGGGGATAGAGAGAGTGTGTGCAATGACTGTTGATAATACGTCAGGCAATGATGTTGCTATTGATTATGTGAAGAACCAAATGCTTATGTGGAAAAATGTTGATGCACTTGTATTGCAAGGTGATTACATGCATATCCGTTGTTGTGCACATATCTTAAATTTGATTGTCACTGGGGGGTTGAAAGAGTTGCATGCCTTAGTTGCCAGTATTCGGAATGCTGTGAAGTATGTGAGATCATCCACTTTGAGGTTAAAGGCATTTAAACAGTGTGTAGATCATGTGAAAGACCCTAATGGAACTGTGGTTTTGGATTGTATCACTATGTGGAATTCCATCTATTTGATGTTGATGACTGCTTTGAAATTTCGGGAGGCATTTGAGAGGATGGCAAAAGTGGATAAACCGTATAAAGCATACTTTAAAGAGGAGGAAAATGAGAAAAAAGGGGGTGGGGCCACCTGAGCTTAAAGATTGAGAACATACCGAAAGAATTGTGAGGTTTTTAAAGATCTTTTATGATGCTACATTGACTTTTTCAGCCTCTTTGAGTGTCACTTCTAATCATTGTTACGATACAATTGGCTTAATCGAGAATTCATTGAGTGCATTAAAAAAAAGCAAAGATTTATGTGCATTTAATGGCTTTTAGTATGAGGGAAAAATATGACAAATATTGGGAGTGCACGGAGAAAATCAACAAAATCTTGATTATTGCCTCAATACTTGATCCGCGCTGCAAAATGGATTTACTAAACATATTTTTAGTATGATTTTTTCCAATGATAGTGCGAAGATTGAAGAAATGGTCGTGGTGATGAAAGGCTTGTTGAATTCACTTTTTGATGCATATAGTGGATGGAACTCCTCACCACCATTTCCTAGTGAGAATTTTCCTAGTGGCAGTGCTAGTGGTGGTGGTGGTTGTTCTAGTTCTTCTCCGCACCTTGTAGATGACACGGATTGGCAACAAGTGTACATAAAGGAACATGGTGATGATACTTTACGAGTTGCTCGCCCTTTTCTTAGATATGCTAAGAAAGTTTCAATTCAAAACGAGGGCAAGCTGGTGACAACCGGGGTGGAAAGATACTTACTTGACCCGAGTGAAGATCCTAGTAATGATAAACTAAATGTTTTATTATGGTGGAAGGTGAACGGGTCGAAGTATCCGATATTGTAGAAAATAGCTAGGGATATCCTTGCAATTCCAGTATCCACTGTGACTTCGGAGTCCACCTTCCACCTTTAACACTGGAGGTCATATCATTGACGAATATAGGAGTTTTTTAACTCCCACTATGATTGCAGTATTGATTTGCACTGAAAATTGGTTGCAGTCTAAACTTTTTACCACTCCCATCTACGACCTTAATTAAGAGTTGAAAGATCATATATATCAAATGGAGTTACAAGAAGGTAACTTTTTTATATTACATTTTATATATAATACCTTTTAAATTTATTATAACACATTTTTTATATTACTCATGCACTAATTATAAGTTATTATGTTTTTTTTTCATTTTAAAAAGTATGTACAATCACAAGCTTCAACAATTACAACGATAGGTGCTAGTATTCGTCGTGATATTTGAATAGGTAACTCTTAAATTTAATAATTTTTTGGTTTTAAGATATTATATTTATAATTGTTTTACTTTTGGTTTTAAGTCAATTGTAACATGATAATTGTTTGTGATCTTATGTTAGGAAAGTTGAAGTTGGTAGTTGGAAAGCAAAAGTTAAGGACTAATCAAAGTGTGTTGTGACTTGTGAGTTTAATTTGGTGTTATTGTACTTTTGGTTTGAAGAACTTGTAGTCTATCTAAATGTTTTTGGATAATAATTTTTATTTTGGTTTATTTTATTGTTGGATGATATAATGATAATTTTTATTTTGTGATTTTGTGTTGTTTATTTATTTGGAGACTTGGAGTAATGTTTAATTATTTATTTTGTATTGTTTACTTGGAAACTTGGAGTTGGAGCAAAGTTTATTTTGTGTTTATTCATTTGGACTTTGGAGAGTTGGAGCAATGTTTATTTTGTGTTGCTTATTTGGAGGCTTCGACTTGGAGTAATGTTTATGCACCTAGCTTGTAACTTGTAAAAGCATTACTAATTAAATGAAATGGGAGTGTTTGTACAAAATGAATGTATATGAGAATATAAATGGGCCATTGATTATAGATTATTAGATTTAATTACTTAAAATTTTTCATTTTAATGGTTTATATTTTTTTTATTTTTATGAATGGAAATTTTGTATTGACTTATTTTCTTGGTATATGTCAATGCCATTATGACATATTGTCAAGGAAACAATACATTATCATTTGTCAACTTGTTTTCTTTTTTTTTAATGGTTAGTAAGTTTTCATTAATTATAGATTTCATAAATGTTTTGTGAGAATTGTTAAAAAGGTCCAAATCCGATTTCAATCTGATTTAATTCGAATTCGAAACATAATCCGAAATCCAAACTCATCCGATCCGAATCTAAATCCGAGTAATCCGAAATTTTCATCCAATCCGAATAATTCAAATCGAATTTCAAGTCGGATTGAATTCGGATGAATTTTTTTTCAATCTGAATTATTCGAAATCCGATTCATCCGAATCCGAAATTCCCCACCCCTAATGGAGAGTATCAATATCAAAATTCACTGTAGCATCATCTCCAACCTGCAAGATTTCCAAATCTCTCGCAAATTTCTATCGATATTGTAGCAAATTAGGGTCTTTTTCGTGCTACTGTAGCTCCAAGTCTGTTGCAATTGAAGGAACTGACTGTTGGATATTGTTTAAATTTGAAGTATATCTTTGTTTATGGTGATGAAGAGGATCAAACATCATTGAAGGATTATTTCCAATCTTCATGCTTTGCAAATCTCATTAAAATTGTTGTTAAGGGGTTGCCGCAAGTTAAAGAGTCTGATTCATGTCAACATTGCTCGAAATGTCCAGCAACTGAAATATCTACATATTAAATGAAGTTAAGAGAGTCTGACTTTGCAATTTTGCAATCCATGCATGCCAATGAAGATGATTAAATATGCAGAAAACTAGCTTATATTATTGTCATTTATATTGAATCCATATGCATCCCCCCCTGCAAGTAGGCAATAAGGAAGATGCTATGACCCCGTTTCACACAGCATCCACCTTGGAGATTGATTGCCGGTCAGTTGATGATACATGGCAAAGTTCACCTCTATACATGGAAGAATGACAGAAAATTACAAATTATTACTTCATTTATTTGCATTTTGGGAAGAACATAGGAGTAAAACTAAAACTCCCCATTACCTGTTGAATGCTGAAACTAGGGACCCAAGGGTAGAACTGAACTCCAAAACTAAGGGTTTTCATGAGCTTGTATTCACATTTAGACGATTATGAATGTGGAACATAGGACCCTCTAATACATATATACAAAAGTCTACTTATGTATCATTACTTATTCATTGTATATTGTACATTGTATATACACCTGGTGTAGGAAAGATTTTTCTCCATCATCTCTCAAAATCCTATTTGTCAGCGTCTGCATAAGAAAAAGAAGATGGGAGGACTGTCTGTATAAGAAAAAAAAAAGGTGGAAGGAGAATAGGGATGGTGGAAATCCCCGCAAGGCTGGGTGTCCTCTAGAGCTCTCCCCATTATTTGGTTGGGGATCGAGAAAGAGAAATACAAAGAATTAATATGGGGAATTAGTACCGGATTAGGTATAATCCCCATTTCCTCACCATTTTCCCTATTTTAATTTTAATTTTCGTTGATTATTACATTTATTTCGTTACAAAATAAGAATACGGATACAATCACTGGCCGACTGTACTCATTCCACTATTACCTTGATGAAAGAAATTTACTCTGAAATGTGAGCCTTTTGGTCTATAGATACATCATTGAATTTGAAATATACAAATTTAACATTCTCAATCTATTGCAAAAAACCTCAAAATCCATGTGACTCGTTCAACATGAAAATCCTTGTAATATACTCGGCGCCTTTTACATGGAAATTTGGCCTTTGGATCCACAATACAATTGGATTTTGAATATTACACTTAAGAATCTTAACTCTGTATACCTGACCACCTATTTCCAAAAACTGTATTTTTCCAATACCCTAATCTGCAGCTCTTTAACAGTCAGTATGTATCCGATCTTAATTACCTTCCAAAATTGGTAATACGGCCCTTGATGATGAAATTGTCACAATTTTAACTCTCCTGACATGCTAACACCATTTCAGCATACATATTTTATGAGCTTCATCTCTCTATAATGAACCCAAAAGGTATACAACCAAAAGGATAATTTCAATATGCAGGGTACGCAAATATGTTACCAAAGTGCAAGCACCGACTCCCACATTCTTCTCCATTTGCTAAATTCAAGTGCAGAAGGATCAGATGTCTTCTTTTCCATGATCTTCTCGATTGAAGGGCCCATTTCATGCACAATTTTGACCGATTCTGAGAGTCGGTTGAGCAGATTTACAAGAGCAATTACTTCATTACGTTGCAACTGCAGCTGCTAAATCAGGAGCAGATTAGACAGAAGGAGAAAAAGAGATGTGAATTCAATTTCAGTGTTCAGGCACAAAGGTAAACTTTATGATCTGCAATTGCAAGCTGATGCACTTAGTTCATTTTATAAGGTAAAAAAACTCACAGATTGTGCTGCATGATTTTGACCCTCGACAGAAAACAGGATCTTCAATGCAGTACCAAGGCCAAGAACCTGAAGTTTTCCCCAAAGTCTACATTTTTCACAGCCGACACAATCCATCAATGCACTGCAATAAACATGATAGGGGAATAAACCAAGTCAAAAGGTAGAAAATTCACAAGGAACTAGGTAATGAAAAACACTCTTTCAGCTTCAATACTGAATATAAGCATGGCTGCTATCTGAAGTAGAAGGATAAATGTCTTACCAAGTGTATAATTTTTCTGAATTATAAAATGTATGAAAATTCAATTCGGGCATCACGAAAACAGATGGAGATAAGCTAAGGCATTTCAATTTTAATGAAGGAGCTTGTTAATTTAAAACCCTATTAGTTCAGGCTCTGAGCAAAACCTGATATTCCTGAATTGCCTTTGAATCTGCTGCTTCAGTTCAGGCCCACTTTGACCTTGCCACAACTTAGCTTCATCAAATGGCAGAGGGCATGCAGCTTGGAGTTTGGGATTGTAAAGTAGCTGCTTCATTAAAGACACTGTTTTCAGGTCATCTTCATGATTACCAGTATCATATTCAGCCTGCTCCAGGTAATCTGTAGCCTATTAAGCAATTCAGGAAAAATGGAAAACAGTCTTAAGATAAGCCAACATAGAAGACCCAAATAACCCAAATATTCAGAACAAATGAACACAAAGAGATACTCACTTTAGTCACTGCACGCAGAACAAAGAGGAATGTGAAGTACAAGTTTCTTACACGATCCTGATATCTTAAAACACGATCATACATCAATTCTGGATTTTTACCCCACTGAAGTTTCCCCAAAAAAAAAAAAAAAACTGTCAGATTCAAATCAATTTTGTTGTGTTGGGGGGGGGGTGCGGAACCTTTACAGTTTCTATTTTGGCGATGATAAATATTTCATCCAGTTATCAATACTAAACCATCTAATAAGACACAAGCAGACTATCTAGCTATTTTATTTTTTCTTTATTTCAATTTTTTCAAACATAGATCATTTTTCTGCCTTCATATATTAAATGAGTGTATGATGCTGGCAAACACCTGAAAATAATAGTCTTTTTACTCTTGAGCGATGACCTCTAAATCTCTCACAGCATATTAAAATAAATATTGAAACCAGAGATTATAATGGTAAAGCTTACCAGATTTGTACTTTCATCAAGAAGATAATCAGCAGCTATGTGAATAGAGATTGAGGAGTGAAGACCAGATATTAGCTTGTACAAAACCTTTTTCTCCTGACATATTTCCCCTGATGAATCTGCATGAAAGATTAAATCCCGTGATATTACCAGGACACATTTATAGAAGAAAAGAAAACAAAGACAAAGAACACCATTAAGTCTAAGCAGTAATTAACAGAAGACTAGATTAAGATCACCACAATGACCAAAGAATATATATATATACCTGTGTGCAAAGATTTAAACACTTGACTAATGTGAAATATATTAGGCTAGGATATCATTACAGTCAAAATTGTTTTCACATAAGTATTTTAACAATCTGAATTAGGATATTGATAATGACACCTCAAACCATCGAATAGCTTCACACTAATGTCAACATACCACATCAATATAAGCAGTGGGAATGAAAAATTTTTCTTCTTTTTGTTCTTTTTCTTTTCTTTTTCTTTCCTCAACAGAAACAAGAAAGAATACACTTTAAGAAAACAAAATTGCAGCTTTTTTAACATATAAGGTTTTAAGCTTTGACCAAAGTCTGGTGAGAAGCCACACTTTGTATAAAAAACCAAGAATTTCAGCTTGCCGGTAGACATTTATTCTAGTTGATAGATTTAATAAGTAGTTCACAAATATAAGGTTTGCCTGAGCCTTCAAAAACTTGAAAGCATCTTTTTCTTCTCTAGAATATAAAGAGGTAACAAGCAATCACAGCCCTCATTTTTTCCTTCACTCTTTCCTCCTTTTCTCTACGACCAGAAAAAAGGACCCAAAAAAAACTGTAAAAGATGTTTACAAGATCACATCCACGATTTCTCAGATACACAACCATGTACAAGATCACGAAGACGGCACCTACAGCAGCAAACAAGTGGTGTGAACAATGGAATGGAATCAAGAAGAATAGCACCATGCAGGGGGTGACAATAATGGAGATAAAATTGAAAAATATGATGAAACCGGTGGCATAGGATGGTATGAGGGATAACAATGTTGCGGTGGATTATCAAGTGATAAGAATACTCAGACAAATATATATATGGAAGTTAACAAATAACACAGAAGTTATACTAATAAACAGTAAAAATTAATCACAACTCGCAACAGTTTCTAATTCACTGCATCAGGAATTTATTTCATGGTTATAATGTTCAAGAAAGTCCATTGTCCACAATGATCCAGCAAACAGAGATCAACTCACATTTTGGACAATTTTCTGTATAAACAGCATCCCATATCCTCCTAGCCGATGGACCAGTATAGCCAGTGTAACGCTCAGGATTTAGTAAAAGATTTACATATGTCATCTCGCCTGCAAATTCAACAGTTTTCATCAATCCCCACACAGTTCTCTGCAAATATCACCTCATTGTCAACACAGACAGTGTGCATCTCTAAAATAGAAGTGGTGAATTGTGGCCATACTAAATGTCAAGTTCTTTTGATATGTGCCAAAATCATGAATTCAATTTTTACCCAAACCACATCCATGATGGATCCCATGAAGATACCAAACATAAGGTAACTGTATCCACAGTTTCTAGATAATCCTAAAAGTTTCCTTTCTATCCCTGATTAGCAATGGTCTCCGACCACTGGGGTTCGGTTTTTTGCCAAATTGAGCTGAACTGAATTAATATTTCAAAAATTATAAACCGTCAGTTCAGTTCAGTTCTCGGGGATATGGTTTCTTTGCTCAGCTCTACCTGCTGCAGAGAAAAAGCACCTGAACCAATTGTGAACCCCAGGATGCAACATATCCAATCTTTAAACTAGATACAAGAAAAGTATGAAATATGAAATAAAAAGTAGCAGTACCATTGTCAGTCTCATCATCATTTGTCCATGGGTTATCTGTCTCTATCCAGCCTCTAAAAGCTCTCTTGTCCAATGTGCGGTCAACAGTTGCCTCTGGCTTTCCCTCTTGACACATTAGATCATCTGATGGAAGGATATGGAATGGCTTTTTAAAGGGCTCTGGGAATTCGTTTTCTGGACATTCGCAGACACTACAATCACGCAACCGGCACATACCATCATCTGGCCAGAAGGGGCAGTCACACCACAGCTTAACCTACAAAGGAAAAGGGTACATCAGGGCCTGAAAGAACTAAACAGTAAAACACGACCATATTGGTCCTAAAGAGCAATTTTGTTTTCAAACCAGGATGCAAAAAACACAATTGTCAAGAACAAAAGGACAGAGAGAACATCACACTGAAGCTATGGCCTTCCCAAGAACAAAAGGATCCCCCCCAAAAAAAAAGTTATATCATCAAAAAACATAAAATGACAACAGCACCATAAAGGAAACAATTGATAGAAAGGCTTATGACTAGCAATATTGGTGAACGATAGCGGATATCTTACTTTCCTGGTCGAATCTAAAACTCATCTCATAAGGCATTTATTTTTTATTAATCCTTTAAAATAATAACATAATAAAGTGCCTCATATACTATATCTTGAAAATGGTATTTAAAAACAAAGTCAAATACCAGTGAACATGGCGAATAATGCATGGTACAAACTTCATATTTTAGAGCACAAGCGTTAGTTGTTTTGTGCAGTTGCAGAAAAATGCTACTATCAAACTTGAACTAGCTACATTTTCAGAATGGTTTAGAAAAAGAGAATGCCGGCATAAATGAAAGGCCTTAACGCCCTCTCCCAACTAAACATGGTTCTACAACAATATAAAAGCAGGCTTCAATGATAATCTCTTTGTGCATTTAACATGTGGGAAAACATATAAAATAAGCTTAATTAAGCACACTAATCAGACCTTGAAGTACCGGAAAAATGGGGTTGTAACAAGTTGTTGTAATAGAGGATGTAAAACCTCCCCATTAACACTGTCTACTGTCTCGTAATCACAACAACAGTCCTCAACCATGCCCGTATACTTTACAGAATCCTGCACACACAAAAAAACCAATCACAATTGAATTTCAAATAACCAATACAAAATCACCAAAATCCCAACCCAATAATTTCTCTTGAATTTGCACAAACTAAAGCACCGATTAAAGTGCAATGACGACTCCACTTCGTCTTTATAACTACAAAAGCGCATCAGCTAAAGCGTGTAACTGACTCAATGACAAAGGTACTTGATCACTGAAAGTGAATTGAGAATGAAAATGGGCACCTGAGAAGAAGAAGAACAGTGACACGACGTTTGATTGTTGGCGAACAGAGCTATCTTTGACCCGGTCCTCGTCGTCACCGCCGCCGTCGCAAATAACACCACGATCACAGCCCACACTGACCATAATCCCCTTCCCAACCCCTTCTTCTTCTTTTCTTTACTGATTTGACCATTCCTCTTCTTATCCTTCGCCATTTTCTCAGATTTTTGAAAAAAATCAACAAATGTGGTTTTTGATGTTCAAAGGACTTTTCAAGTTTCAAAACCCTCAAAATTTATACAGACGCAGCAATGGGGTTTTGATTTTTGGCTTCTGAAATGGTGGTCAAAATTGTGAACAAAGCAGACAGATTCAGAACCTACGCGCCTTTCATCGTTACTTCGTTAACGGTTAAGGAAATAAATATGGTATTTTGGCTATTACTACTCGCAGTGAACATGTGGACACTCAATCTAGCAATGAGATTGGAGCTCTCTACCACGTGTTATATTTTGAACGCGTGTGGTCAAAATGCGCCCTCTGCCGCGAGTGGCAGAGTAGATAAGTGGGAAATAGACATTAATGTAAGATCCAGTTTGTTGTAAGTGACGTGCTTCGGCCAATGGGAGCTCGAGTTGGTCAAATTTGGTTTTGCCCCATTTTATATAACTCTAGCCCGGTCTTGTTAATTTTGATAATCCAAAATTAGTGGTTATGAAAAATTGCTTTGAACTGTATATATAACTTAGCAGCTGCCCTCTAATATCATTTTCCTTTATAAATAAAGAATAAAACTACTAAATTTTTGCATCGTTCTTTTATTTTTTTATGTTTTACTGCCTCCCTGGTACGCGCTTAGATATTGTATTATACCGTCTAGATGGTCACACCCCCTTCCAAGCACTTCAGAATTGAGAAAATTTTTATCTCAAAAATGGATAGCAAGTAAAATCTTAAAAAATTCAAATACTTAAGAAATTTTTTTACCCTAAACCTCCTTTTTAATACATGTAACATATACAAATCAAATATTCGAATGTACTACAAGAACACAACTTGTATCAGATTTCAGAATTTAATGAAATCGATTTATTAAACCTTTAAGAGTTTTGTGAACTTAAAAAAACTTACAAGAGGAAGACCAAATTAGAAAAAAAAAATTAAAATTTTCATTATCTCCTATTTAGGTCATTATATGGACATTGTAAGATGGCAAAATTCTATTACTTTTCTAAATATTTGGTAGTATTCTGGTACAGGCAAACTATTTTTATTTTGCTTGTCTCTTCCAATCTTGCTCTTGCACTTGGAAACGTTGAAAGATGGTTAGTTCGAGGAAGCTAATTCCTTCCCCGTGAAATACAAATATTTTTTTGATTGATGATTCCCCCCTTTTATTATTCAACCATAGCTTATCTATACAAACCAGATAAAACAGAAACAGAGATGAAACAAAATAATCACAACAAATCAAGAATTAGATACATGACAAACTAAGTTAATAATATCTCATCTAACTTATACTTATTCAACTTTACTACTATTTTAGACTTATTCAATGGGACCGAACATAAGCATATCATAATCAGATTGTATGATATGATATATTTAGAGTATTATAATCGGTAAAGAAACTTGACTACAAATAGTCTAATGGCATGGTAAGAGAAAGAAAAAATAAAATAAAATAGAGGCTCATGTAAAGAAGGTCCCTTACACACAACACGTCACGCGTTGGTACAAAAACGCGAATTGATTTTTAAATAAATTTTATGTATGACGAAATTCGTTGGGACTGGATGAACGACAGCGTATGATACACCCTGCAGCCTCTGTTTTCAAAACTTGCAAGATATTTGATGCCGTGCTAGTTTTATTTTCACACATTAATTGAATAATATCTACAATATCTTTTTATGTACATATATTGTACTACGAAGTTTATTGAAAATTTAAATTTATACCATTGAAATTTTAAAAAAAAATTATTAAAGTGAGGATAAAATTTTATTTTTATTAATATTTCAAAAAAAATCTATATCCCAACTCATATTTATGAGAAAAGAACAAATATTTTTTTAGTTCATAAGAGTTGAAATTTTTAACTTCAGCTTTATCAACAAAACAAACCCACGATTGAGCCAAGGTGTTAGTGTTTTATCTTTTTCCAGAACCACAAAAGCTGAATTTAATCTATCGATTGCATTCACCCACCTTTGGATAGTACCTATGCCTTCTTAACAATTCCATTAATAGTCCCATAAAAGAAAAATGTAAATAATCAGTTACTTTCCCAACAACACATGACTAACACATTCAATTCCTTAACCTCGTCTCCGGTCTAACTTTCCTGACAAATGAAAATGGAGGAATTAATTAAACGAGAAGAATAATTGAATACATTCAGAATCACACGCAGAGTAATATTTACTGCTCAGGTAAGATGTTCAAAGGAAATTATTGAATTGTTGAAATGTTCAAAGATTTGAAGGTTGATATTGTTGAAGATTAATTCGAACCAACCCAATATAATATATAATAAATATTAAGTACAAAATCATGTAAGGTCAATAGATTTTTTTTTCCCGATTGAAGAAAAGTGGGCCAAAAGTGCGATCAGACCATTGAAAATGTCCTAATAATTTTTAAAAAAAATTTTAATTGCTTGATCAACTTTCCCTCGACTATTCTTCCATCAATTTTTTTAAAAAGCAGCGCTACACATTCTAAAATTTTTATTTTAAAATAATAAAAAATTTTAGAATACATTTGATGTATTACATTTAATGTAATTAAATAACCTAACTTACATGATGGTTTTTCAAAATAAATACATATATATTATATCGTCATTTACTTGTTGTGTAGTTGACATGATTAACTCTGATTTATTTTAGAATTTCTTCAAAATGATGTAGCATTTATTAGTTAGTTGGTGAGATAAATATAATTAATTCACTTTGATATGATAAAAAATTACCATTTACTCAAAAAATGACACGTTTTTTTAGATAAAATTTGAGATAAAAAATTTTAAAATATCTATCATTACTCCTTTTTAAAATGCCTTGATATTCAAAGAAATATATATATTAATAAATTTATAATTTAGTGGGAACCGCCCTCAAGTTAAATTAGTAGGTTAAATTTATTTATCTTAAACCCTCGTGATCAACAACAATGACAATATCATATGCAACACAAATTTAAGTTTGTAAAAGTTAAAATCTTAATTCTTGGGTAATAATTCGTGTGTTCTTTCTTGGCATCTCGACTCATCACGTCCTCGGGTTGAGGAAGGACCCAAGTGTTCGGTGGTCCAAGTGCTACGTGAGTTAGATTTAGAGTCATGAGACAGTTTCGATGCCTATTTATTATTGGTGTCAAAGAGAGAACAACGAGAAGCCAACTCCTATACGAGAGGACTAAGGGCCAGTTTGAGATTGCGGAGGCTGATAAAATAAGCTAATTGTGTTGTGCAGATGAAATAAACTATTAATTAAAAAAGTAGTTTGGTGTTTGGTAAACTATGTTGTTGCGGTTGCTGTGAGTTTGAAAAGAATAGTACATGCGTTTGGTAAATCTTATTGTGAAAGTGTTGTATTATATAATAACCAAAATGGACATACGTTTTAATTTTTTTTATTTTCTGTTTAATAAATTATGTAGACATATTTTTTTCTTAAATATGTAAAATTAATTAAAAAAACTCAATTAAAAAAATCTAAAGAACTTCATAATTTGTATCTAAAATATGATAAAAATTTATACTTTTACATAATCTAAATAAAATAAAAAGTAATATGTATTACATTCACAATAATTTTTTTTGTAATAAAATTGTGACAATGATATAATATCTAATGATTTATTTATTAAGGTTTATAGATAAGTAAAATATAATTGTCTTTTTATCAAAATACTAAGGTTATAATAAGTATTTTAAAAAGACTTAATAGCTTATTGAATAAGTTACTTATGAAAAGTAACTCTCTACCTGTTTTTAAAAGCTGCCGACGAAATGGAAAAAATTATAAAATAAGTTGTTTTTACAAAATTTACCGAATACTATTTTTATGAAAAATTATAAAATAAACAATGCATTGAATTTTAACCACAATTCTAAACGGGGGCTACGTGTTGTTCAAAACTAATGAGCTGCACATTCCATCTATAACATGATAATACAAATATACCCAAAACAAAAAAGGCAACAACACAGAAAAATGCAAGTGTCATTGGTTGCAAAACAATCGCTAGTGTTATAAGATTACAAATTCAACCCCTTGAGGGACCTGCAGTTGCTTGGCATCTCCTTTTTCCTTGCTTTCCTCTTCCTCCGGATAGAATTATTCCACTAAAAATGGGCTAATAACTATCATTTTCTCAAGGAGATGAGAACAGTGGCATTTACAAGTAAGCAGAATCCAAGTTCAAGATCAATACGTTGTAGAGATTTAATTTAAAGCCCCACAAAGCGGTCTTTTCCAAGAAAAGTTTCCACCACCTTCAGGCAGTCTTATATAAGATTTAATGAAACTAGCCCAAAATAAGAGTAATTGTTGTATATATCGCCGGTGTTGAAGAAGGATTTCGTGTAATCACAAAATCCAAGTTCAAGATCAATAGGAAGCCCCACAAACCCAACAAATTCCACCACCTTGAGGTGTTGAAGAGGGCATTTAGGAAGCACCTTTATTTCTCTTCTTCCCCTTCCGCTAAATGGATGCTTCAGTCCTACATATTTGCAGCGAGTTTCCAAATTTCAGACTTAAGTTTTAAAATAATACATATTTGATCACAACCTAAAAATATAAAGAAATACAGTACACACTACAGATTTTATGGAAATTTATCAATCCAACATAAAATTTAAGCATGGGAAAAAGTCCAACATAAAACAAATCGAAACAAATGTATCAAACAATCGATCTGACATAAATTTTGTTTGTGTTTTGATTTTTGATTTTGATACCGTGAAAGAGCAACCGCGTAATGACCTTCTGGCTCATACCACCTTCTATGAGCTCAGATACCATTAGTTTTTTGCTATCAGATACGGGGAATAAGACGAACTTTATGGAGTCATTCTCAAGTCCATTATTAAAATTTGGGATGAGCTGACAATAGTGTCAATAAATTCTCAAAACGTTATAAGCTATCCGGGACAAGATGATAATGGTGTAAAACTTTCAAATGCTTATAGTTTAGGCAATATTGCTTCATCCTGAAAATTATGCAATCAAGAGTTTGATAATGAATAGCTTTTTTCAAGACAACAAGTTGGGTAAAATCCCAATGAATTTTTTATTCTCCTCTTTTCTTGGATTAAAATCTAGGGGCTAATTAAATAAAACTACTTGAAAGATTAATTAAATAAAACTGTTTAAAAATCACTCGATCAAATCTTAGAGTATAAGTTAAACAATTATTTTAGAACATTCAACCAATAAAAATTTTGAATTACTACACATTATAAGGAAAAAGATTCTGTGCTGAATTGACTTTTTTTTTTTGTTTACACCATCAATACTTTTTAAGCAAGATAAATGAAAAATAATAATAATAATAAATTGTGACCATTTACCGAATCCCACATTTCTTATCTACTCATCCAAAAGGCCAAACCTTCATTGATCAGTCACCCCCTCACCTTTTCTACTGTCCCTTATCCCAATTCCAGCTAAAACACCTTTAGTTACTTGAGCCTGGATAGCATGCCGAAACTATTCCATTAATTGCCTGCTAATTACCTCTGTATGGTACCGACCCATACCTTTTAGTCCCTAAAAATTACCCTTCCATTAATTGCCTGCTAACGACCTCTGTATAGTACCGACCCATACCTTTTAACTACTATTCCATTAATAAGCATTGAACCATGGCCCATGAGCCATCTACCTCCCAACACATCACTAACACATTCCCAACCAAAAATCTTTTCTTCAACTTAACAATATTGACAAATCAAAATGGATATTACTGCACCATCAAATGAGGACGAAATAATTAGGGAAGGATTTCACAAGAAGCTGTCATATACGAGAGTATTTGAACCAGAGTAGTCAACAGAAGCATTTTAAAGGCCATTATTAAGCAAATTTGAAGAGTGATTCAAGAAGTGAATGGGCTTACCTATATTCCGTCCAGCGTTCACTAAATCATAACAAAAAGAAGAGAACTGCGGGAGAAGGGAATATTCAATACATTTGGAAATTGCAGAGTAATATTTACTCAACAGAAAAGATGTTCAAAGAAAATTATTGACACAATATGTACAAAGATTGAATGTTGAAATGGTTGAAGATCGCACCCAACATAATATTGAGTGCCTTCATAGAACATGTCAAAAGAAGGGCTTTTCTTCCCCCCTCAGACAGATTGATTGAGCGGAAGTAGGTCAGAAGTGCAATCAGGGGAGCAAGCATTGCTCATGAAAATGCCATAACTTGTTGAAACTTAATTGCTTGATAACACTCCTTACCATCTCTCATTGACTTTGCCTTGTTCATCCAACAGTTTTGGTTGGTGAAACAAGCTCTTTTGATTGGAAAAAACCTCATCCCCCATTTTTCTCCATTACCAGGATTCTTCCAATAGAAGACCTTTTTTACTCTTGTGAAGGACAACAAAACTTCCAAACACCCTTCAAGCAAATTACTTAGGTTGAAGATCTTCGCCATTGCTTCTTCCCTTTCTTCTGATGCAACTTGAATGGACTCCAGCTCTTTCTGCGTTTGGATGTTTCACAAAAGAGCCCAGAGTCTAAAGCCTGCTTAAGCCACAACTCAAATTCTTCTTCATCATCATCCATCATCTCAGCATCCAAATCCCAAGGAAATCTGCTTGAATAGGATCGTTGCGTCTTTTCTAAACCAACCATGTTTACATGGAAGCTTGGCCGATGTGTGTTAGGCCTACAAGCCATGCCCTGCAAGGAATACTTTCAGGTCAAGAGTTAACAGATGAAATTAGATACATTTTTCATTTCAACCATCATTTTCAGTCCAAGAGCAAGTTCAAGACAGGAACATCATATAATGCTGCATGGGACTAACAGCTGCCAACCGTGTTTAAAGATGCTGAGGTTTTAGTTTCCAATTTCCATGACACAAACGACCAAACTTCCAAGTTCAAACAAGTTTATCAAATTATCAAAGTGCCATATGAAGTGGTGTGGCGTGAATTGGCATTTCCAATAGCTTTCTTATATTTTACTATTCTTTTCTCTTTTAGCAAAATAACAATTTGGTAAGACAACAGGCATTATGATCCTTTCATTTAGCTGATGCATAGAAAATTAGATTCTTTGACATAAAAGCACGAGAATAAATAACTCATCATGCTACTCTTCTCTTCCTATGAAACCATTCTGGGGCATCTGCACTTTGCCATTAAAATAAGTCACATCAGGACAAACAACCAAAAGAAAGGGTAGAAGACGAAAGCTTAAAATTGAGTTTAATGGGAATGAAAACTAGCGCACCAGTCTGATTCCAATCTATGCTCAGGCATCCTGAATCAACCAAATTAGATTCAAGTTCCTGTCATGTCCATGACTTCATTGCTTTTTTTTTCATTGTTTACCTCGTTTTGGTTGGTTAAATAGAACTTACACATCACTCAAGCATTATCGCCTACAAATTAAAAAGGAAAAACAAGGTTACTAAATACATTCTAATTAACCACTAACCTGGCAAATAGCCCATTCTGACACATCAAAGATTTTGCTTTCAGCACAAACAAAAGCCCGAGGTATCTCAACCTGAAAGTCAGGATATCAAATAGCTAAACATGATACCACAAACAAAACACATGAACATGGAATAAGAATTTTACACAACAACTCGCGATAATTACTGTTAGAAAGCAGACCAAGATAAAGAAAGAGATGAAAATAACAATATCAAGCATAATGGACAAAAAGTGAGGAATCCTCACTAACCTCTAGAGAACCTTGGAAGGGTACTAATTTCTGATGAACGATAAGTAGTTAACCTTACACAGTTTCCCATATGAGCTTAAGAACAAAATTGAAGAGATCCCATGGAAAATGTTGGACTTTGAAGACAAAGAAACAAAACCACATATACAGGAGATAAATAGTTTCAAAAGGCATAAACTTTGCACAATAACACATATCGTCCTAATACGCACTAAAATAAATTATTTTTCTTCCACATTTCTGAAACAACTTTCCAATAAGACACAAAAGAGAAATGCCTTGATATAAACTAGACATGAGTAAACTGGAAACAATACATGACAAAAGACTCTCATTCTTCATTCATTTTTTTCAAAACTACACCTCAACCAGTTTTCATCCAGCTTGATTGGGATATGCTAATGGTAAAGTTTTTAGTTTTGGGGGTTTACTTTTCTAATTCTGTCATGTTTTGACATATATACTTTATATAGAAATAAAAATTGGTGTAAGTGCCTTTTTTTTTTGGTTTTTGGTGTGGGGGGTTGTATGTAGAGTTTTAGGGCTTCTTCACGCCAGGAGAGCTTTTGGTTTTTGTTGACCTCTGCTTCACTTTTGAATTCTCCTTTGTCTTCAAGAAAATTTTCTTACACCTTCACCCAACTCTAACTCCATGAAAGCTAGAAACTATATTTCATCTTAAGTCACCATAATGAACTACAAAAGCTATTCAATAATGCAAAATTGAAAGTTAATAGTTCAGGGTCTCAATACTGCCAAAAGGAGCTGGTGGCTAAGCAAATTGCTTCATCTAATACATTGAACTTACAACAAGTACAATGCAAATCAAACTTCATAGACAGAAAGTTACAATTCATCGCAAAGTCACCATCAAGTATCATGAAAACAATTTAAAGTAATTGACAAATGTTATGTTGTTCACACGCTCACAAAAAGTAGCATAAAGGAAAGTAGGTAGATAAAAAACCTAGCTTCACAGATGGATTCCTAAGGATCACTCACAGGATCCAAGGAATAGTATAAAAGAATTTGATTCATCATGCATCCATTTTATAGAATCTCAGAAGTAACTAAAACAATAGCTACAAATCCACTAGCCAAATCAGAAATTCCCGCTCCTGGATCAGCTTGCAAAGAAGACGCTTTCTAACAGGTAACAAATAGCTGTTTAATGATGGCTGCCTAATTATGCTGCTAAACCCAGACACCGTTACCTAGGTGTGATCATATATTTTATAGACAGAATTTTAAAAATTCAGCTTCGCTCATTTAACAGAATTTAATCTTCCAGTATGACCAAATCTTCTTTTATTTCCACTACTTGAATTAGATAATAATTGCAAATCAAGCAATTTCATATTTTCTTACAAGAAATGTACCTTTTGCTGCCTATCAAAGATCAACGAGCCTCTGTATTCAACCCATCCATCCCCATCTTTTGCTTGGTGATATTGGCAGCAATCCTGAAGCCAAAAGCACTACTAAGATATGCAAAAAATCACGACAGGAAAAATTGGAAGCAAATATTGAGCAAGCAAGGAAGACTGACCTGACACCATCTTGCCTTGGCTTTACTCCGATTGGTGCAGACCCATATATGTGAATTGCCACACTTGGTGCACTGGATGCGCCTTGACTCCTCAGGACAATAATCTGTCTTATCCTGCTTCAAGAAGATTAGGTTTAAGAAATCTTTCTAAATTTTTTTATGATTCATAATCAGAGAATTGACTCAGCAATGTGAATTGGCCCAAAAGAGAAAAAATTTTATCAATAATGTTAGGGATCCCAACATTTAAGCCCCAATGCTATGAGTCCCTCATCTATTGGATGATGGATTTCATAGTTAGTACAATTACTTGACTACCATCCAATGGATGAATGCCACATCAGTTGAGACTTAAATGTTGGAATACCTATCATTGCTCAAAATTTATACATGCTGGATATGTTTAAATTTGCCACTAAACATTCTGTGGCATGTGCAACAAGGAAGCAGATTGCAATCTTGCCCTACCTTTCCATTATTAATTTCCACTAATCACCAAAACTCCACTTAATAAATCAATCTTCTCCCAATAAATGTGTGAAATCAGGGAGCAGAAACAAAAAAATATGTGATTTTTCCTGAAAACCCAGACCTCCGATAAAGATAAGTGCCGAAACTAAAATTTTGAAACCCAAAGCAATTCTGTGGTTTGAAGAACAGGATAGCACAAATTCTTGTCCATTTTAAACACAGATGTTCTTTTAATTTTTCTCCTCCATGAATTCCATGCAGAGATAAATTTTAAACAAAAATACTCTGTAGTTTGAAAATAATTAAAAAAACACATATGGATTTTATTTAAAAAATGCAAAAGATTACCTGCCGTGAAGTACCATAAGACTTCTGACAGACACTCCTGGTCCCGGATTCTTCCTTTCTTAATTGCTCATCATAATCTCTCTTCTTTGTCAAGTCAGAAAGAACCTGCTAATTTAAACCCCATTGTGAGTAGCAGAAAGAACCACAACCACCGCACCAAATGCCACATAAGTAAGATTTCACATAATACAGATGAGATAACAACCAAAAAATTGAAAATACAATAGTTGAATACCTCATAAGCACATTGGAGTTTCTTAAATGATTCACTAGCTAAAGGACTTCCCATATTTTTATCAGGATGGACAAGCATGGCCTGCAAATAGTAAAATTGATTGGAATCAATGCACAAATACATTAAATGAGGGTTTCTCACAATAAGGACAGATTTAGTGCCAACAAATAAATTCTAAATAATTACCAAAAATAGTTATTCAATTATGTTAAAGCTTAAATTTTTTGGTCAAGCCATAACTTAACATGTTATCAGAGCCAGTTTGACAAAGTGATTTAGTATTTGAATCCCACTTATATTAATATTAAACACTAGAAGGTATTTCAACTCTTCCAGCATAACAATAATTAGAAATAGATAAATAAACTTTCAAAAGGTAGCTAGACTAATAGTCATAGCCTACTTCAATTCTTTTAAAAGAAACAGCTTTTCCCAGAGACCTATTCCAAGAACTATAAGCTAAATTGAAGTTCAAAATAAGAAACAGAGATCAGAACAAGCAATTTTTTTAAAGAAAGATATATGAATATGCCTCTGTCAAATGTACCTTCTTACGGTATTCCTTTTTCAAAACAGCAGCATCAATTTTTTTGTGGCGAGGAAACCCCAATGTTTCATAATGATCCATACAATTTATTATCCTTTTCATCTCATCATTTGAGCTAGTTTCTTCCTTAACAACCTTGCTACTAGAACACTCCTTTGGGAGATTAATAACAGAAGATGTAGCAGCTGACTTGGTGGAAGATTTGAATGAATGCACCCTTTTAGGTTCGTCGGTAGGAATAGAGTATTCACACCCTCCAGAGAACCCATCTTCAGTGACTGTTTCTGATTCTTTCTGCTCTTCAATGTGTGAGTTTTCACTCACATTGTCACACAATTGAAGCAAATAATTCAATAAATCATTGGAGAGAAATGCAAGGTTTATCGACAGGAAGACACCAAACCATCCAACCCAAACTTTGACGCAATAAACAGAATAAAATGTCGCCATTAATACAACCAGCCGTGCATGACTTAGGGAAAATAGATAGCCTGCATTTACGTAGGAAAGAGAAAATTTTGTAAAATCTAGGGAAATTGCACACAAGAACAAAGGAGTAGCCACATGAATAAACTTCAATTTTCCATACAAGTAAATGAAAATTTACTTTCACCAGACATAACATTTATGATAACTACTACTCTCAAATATCAGTCTGTTCATGTATGATAGAAACAAACTAATGCATAATCTTCATTAGGGGACAAGGCCTCTGCTCACGTCCATACATGACTGCAGGCACATCATACACAAATCAAAAGGCCCAGATTATAATGCTTTCTCTGCACAAACTTTTTTTATTGAGTATTCGTATATTTTCTTTATCACTCCCACAAACTGAAGGTTATAGCTATGTTGATTGGCATGTAAGGACCTATGAATCTAAAATCAAAATCTTGTGAAAATATTGCTTATGGAAGAAGAGATAGAAATAAAGCAAGTGATAGTAAGAAAAATATTGTTCAGACACCTAGGGAATTTAGTGAATTACCCAATTTTGCAAATAAATGCAAAGATTATTGAAGAAAACCAAGTATTTACACAATACACACATATTTAACATGCTATATAGAAAATGCAGTAGTTAAAACATCATCATGAAATGCAAGTAAACAATATTATTAGGAATAAAAAGACAGTGATGAAAGCAAGATACATCTTGTTCATCTTAAAATTACAAAGTGCAAGGGCCCAGATACCAAGCCATACCTCCAACTATAAACAATGTTCCTGTTATCCAAAAGTTAGCAAACATCCATAAAACCAGAATAGCAAACAGGCCTACAATGAAAAGCCCAGGAGTGTATCCCAAGTACCGAACAGCAGCTCCAGCAGCTCCCTGAGTCATTGGATGTAACCATTAGTTGTGGCATCAAAATATTAGTAACCACAAGTTGTAGCATCAGCATATTTCACTTTAGTTTCAAACCAACCTTTTATCAAAAGAAATGAATTCAAATGATCCAGAATTTTTTTTTTTAATAGACAAATGGTCCAGAAATTAAATGCATGAACATGGTAAAGGTGAAAGGTGGAAAAAGCAGACTTATATGAGAAGTTTTCAAGAAAGAAAGAGGTGATAGAAGGCTCAATATTGTGACTTTGAGCCTAAGTTGGTGGTTTTGTTTAAAAACTACTAAAGATATGGAGGTTCAATATGGAAGTAAAAACCACTTCAAAAAAAAAAAACGATTTTAGCTTTTCAAATCAAGAATACAAATAAGGCAATATATATGAGCTTTAAGTTCCCAGCTTTCTGCTTCATTTTTAAGCTTCATACTCTCAAGCAAAATGCTTAGAGATGAAAAACAGTAAATAAGAATAAATTATTAATTCTCCACATCTGAAAGTTAATCTCCTAGAACAGAGTCAAGGACCTCGTTGGATTGAGCTATCATGTCTCAACAAATAAAGAAGGGTACAGTATTGCCTAACTGAAAGTGAATATATGTGGCTTAAACAACTTTACCTCAACAGCTTAACCAGATTTTCCAACCCATGTAAATTTGGGTACCCAAGTTTTAAACAACAATTCCTGATATAACATCATGATATCAAAACCCACAACCTTATTTATTGGCATGCAAGTAACAAGCCAATATATATGCTTTCAAGACTATCCATAGAGCCAAAAGGAAAAACACAACAAAATGAAACTACTAAAGAAAGAAGATGAAATGGTTCGGGGTTACAAGCCCAATAACAACCCACTTAACGGACTGCTACCACTTTTTTCCGCTCAAGGTTAAACAATAGTTGTTAACTTGTGAGATCAAACCAGCATAATAATAATTGCAAAAACATCTCTTACTTATGTAAGATCAAATATTGCTAATTGCATTGAATTCTCTCCTTTTTCTGTCTCTAAAAATATGCTTCTTACAAATCAACCTAACCGATTAACATTACTTCACCGGACCAATAACACTCACAGCCCATTATCAAACCCCTAAATGGTATATTCAAACATCTTTTCAAAATATTACTATTCATGAAAACTAAAGAAAAAAACAAATGTGGATACGTACCATAGAGAGGAGCACATAAAGCAAGCAAGACATAGAAGTGAGACTAAGAAAGCAGCTCCACATTATAACGAACAAAGAAGACGAACCCAGTTTGATCATTGATTGTACACCCCTTACAAGGCAGTCTTTCCAATGAACCAACAACAACAACAAGAGTGCCCCTGCTTTGGCGCATCCAGAGCACACCATCGGCCAATGCCGCTCTATCAACACCCCCATTTTGTCCCTAAAGCACCCCAACCTCGTTTGGGCTCGCAAGAACACGTGCTTCTGGGACTGCAGCCATTTCCACCCTTGCTTCACCAGACCTATATCCTCCATCTCTCACCAACGGTAAATCTACTATCTATTACTAGCCAGCTACAAACTTCAAATGTTAAATCCGAGAAACAAGTTTCTATCGATAACCATCAATATGAATCCGAAAAAAGTCAGGATTATTCAGCAAAATCGATTTCAAATCATGAATGCTAGAACTACCCATTAGTGTGACTAAGTGAGAGGCTAAGCTTGATCTGAGTTGGAAATTACCAAAATGTCCAAGGATTTTCACAGGCGTCTTGCTAGTAAAAGTGCTCCCATGTGTTGAACTGCAGAGAGCAAAGAAGGCACACTAAATAGAGTCACGTTCAACACGAAATTGCTTCACTTGTACGTTTTCAGAAAAGCAAAAATCTTTCACAAAAAGAGAGAGAGAGAGAGAATAAAAATAAAATATTCTCCTTTTCTTTCCCACACTAATGTCTTCTCTTTAGACCCACTGAATCTAAAACTAGAAACCATCCATTAGAGCAAACAGATGGATTTTTAATTTGTGAAGAAATTCGAACAAACAAACAAACAAACAAACAGATCGATTTTGGTTGAATTTTGTTTGATTACAAGAACACAAAGGAAAGGTAAGGGAGACAGTAAAAGAAACCCTAGCTTTTTTTTCTTTCTGCTATGTTTCTGGAGTGAAGGGAGAGAGAGGAGGAGGAGGAGCCCGTGAAAAAAGTGAGTAAAAAAGTGCTAAAAAAAAAGTTTGCTCAAAGAGACAGGAGTGACGACTTGTTGCAATGCTGTTGCTGCAGATGAAAGAGAATGAGACAGAGCGAGTGTGTTTTTGTTTTTTTTTGGACTCATTTAATTTTAATTTTGTTGATTAGGGTTTTGGATAATTGGATTTGCCTTCTTAATATACTGGTGGGACCCGCTGGCTTTTTTAAATTCTTTCTTTTTGTAGTTATGTGGTGTTGCCGTTCTCGGAGTAGTTTGGAAGAGTTGGTTCAATTACTTTGTAGGTATTGGTTACTTAATAAATTAACAAAATAACTTCCTAAATTGATTTTTTTTTTATTTCTCTTTCAATCCATTTTCTAGGTAATAGCCTCAGTGGTTGCCTAATCCCAACCAGGCTTGTGGCCTAATGGTATTTTTTTTTAGAGTAAGAGCTCAAGTCTCACAAATGGCTTATTTCTGTTTTTTTTTCTCAAAAATGTTATATTGTGATAGATGTTGTTTGGAACAAAAATTATAAAGTTGTAAATATAAAAATATTAGTGTTCAAATGTTTTTATTAAAAAAAACAACATCATAATGTTCATATTGAGATATTCAATTAAAAAATAAATATGGCATTTAAATTCACACATTTAAATTTGTTCGTTGGATAACTCCTAATTTAATTATCTTTAATTTAATATTTGGAATATATTCATTAAGGCATGATCATGTCTAAACTTCATTTTACTTAGTTTATAAAACAATAATATTATTTCTAAAACAAATAAGGTACAAGGTTCTTAGTTGTTATTTTTGTAACATTCAAAGACATGTACTTAAATATATATATTTATGTTTAGTTGCAAATAATAAAGTAATATAATTTACACTTTAATTGTACCAGTCTGCTTGAAGCATGCCTTTAAAGTGCAACATTCCAACCAATTGTTTTTAAGATTATTTGAGCTACTCCACCCCCCTTTCACCGTACAAAATCTACAGAAGAGAATAAGCATTTATGTCACCACGTGTCATCTAGGACATTCAATAAATTTTCTTGTCATCAATTTATGTTGACATTAAATCAAAAATATAAATATAAATCATTTTGACGTTGTGTCCACCGTCAAATTGATTGTCCCACTTCCCATTTGATCAATGGTTTTTCCCAAATGATGGGCCTTCACATTAAAAATATTTTATAAATTAAAATAATTCCATTAAAAAAATGAAAAAGAAAAAAATAGGGCTTGTAATTTTGCTGTCAAATATTCTCATGTAAATGACTAAATATTCTTTTTTAGAGTAGGGGTGTTTTCATTAATTTATCAAAATATAGAAATTAAAAAAATAATTAATAGATGGAGATATTTGAATATACTAAACTATTTATTAAACCTATTAGATATCCCAACATTTGATCAATGGTTTTTCCCAAATGATGGGCCTTGACATTTCAAATTATTAAAAAAATGAAAAAGAAATTCATTAATTGTCAAATAATAAAATGACTAAAATTCTTTTTACAGAGTAATTTTATATTTATCAAAATATAGAAATTAAAAAAATAATTAATAGATAGAGCTATTTGAATATACTAAACTATTTATTAAACCTATTGGGTATCCCAACATTTGAGTCTTAACTTGAATTTCAAATTAGTGTGAAATTCACTAATTGAATAATAAAACAGAGAAATGAGTAATTTTATATTCATCATCTAATATATGAGTGATACATAGTATTGGGACTTAAGTTAGAATTTAAATGTTGGAATATCTAGCATTATTGTTAATTAAATGAACTCAACCTTAAATTTTGAAAGTTTAAGTTTACTTAACAAATCCACCTAAATACCTATTAACAAATCCACCTACCTAGTAACATATCCATACTAAATGTTTAGATTTATTAAACAGAAAACTAAAATATTATCTAGATATCTTACACCAAAGAGGAACAATATTTTCCATCATTTATGTTGGAGCAAAAATTCAAAATGTGAAATTATATTACTGGACGTATGTTTGAAAAAAATATATATGTATGAAATATTAATACCTATTTAATTTATTTTTGTAATGAAAAAGTTATGTCTGAAATTTAATAATATGAGGATTTGTGTGTATATATCTTAATAATATTAAGGTCTCTCAATTTATTCTTTTGAATTGATTTTTAAATACCTAAATCAATTTGTAATGATATTTTCCACTTTAATCTCCAATATTTCAGTCACATCAAAGATACTTAAGAAATCTTTGAGATATTTCAATTGATTTTTATTTTATTTTATTGCTTCATTTAGGACTCATATTGCACTTTGATAATGTTAGTTCGATTATTTCCATGTATACACATAGATATGGAAATAAATTGTTTGCTGAACAAACTTTAAATACCTTAAAAAAATTTGATACTCAAAATATTCAGTTATAATAAGCTATACATTCATCTTTTGATCGATATTTATATGATTTGACTTTTTTTAAAAAATAATATTTAAACTCTTAAAAGGTAATAATAAAAAAATTCAGATTTATTATTCTACACATTTTAGTATCTGAAATTGTTGTTGTTGTTGTTGTTGTTGTAATAATAAAAATAATGATAATAATAAAATTATTTTTAGAGGGTGGCATAGTAAGTAGTTTGGTAGGTTTAAATAGTTCCAACATAATTAAAGATAGATTGATTGAATGAACATTTACTCGAATTCATGTTTTTTTTTAATGGACTCGTGGGTTGGATCTTTTAACTCAATAATTTTGACACAAATTTTCAATAATTGGTTTCATTTAATCAATTAAATCAAAAGAATTATTATTTCTCGAAAAGGTACCCAGTTTTGACCGACGATGAAACTATCTTTTTTCACTTTGGAAATAATTCTCTGATGTTAATATTTGGTCATTGACAACCAATTGTTTATCTTGTGGCTCCAGATGACAATTTTGAGTTGTCTGGATTGTTTGAGCTATTATAAAAAGATGAAGCCTTTGTTTACTTAAGACCTATGTTCGTACAGATAACCCGCTTAATGCATGTATGACATATGTGCATGAATTAACTATAATTATTAATTACATAATGATTTTTAAAAATAAATACACATATGTTATACATATATTAAGTGGGTTATTACAATAGAGGTACCCTAAAATCTCTCGAGCGCGAGGAATGTTTTATGCTCATTACGTACATGGAGAGTGTAAGGAGATTAGTTGTGCTTCTCATCCCCTACTCATTTTCTCTAATTTACCGCATTTTGATCTATTTATTTGATAAATTTACTTATAAATTGTGGGTAGAATCTGATAAGTGATATCTTTATTTACCCTAAATATCTTTATTTATCCTAAACATCTTTATTTATTAAATTTTTAATGAAACTATAAATAGTTGATACAATTTTATTCATTAGCAAGTTTTCAAAGAATCTTAAAGGTGTCATATTTGTGGAGAGATGTCCACAAGGAATATTTTAGATGATTTTGTTCAGTATTTTTATACAATTAAGGATGACGTTTTGAATGACTTCATTGATGATTTACTTGTTGTGTGGTTTGGGAAATGAATTATTGTTGAAAATATCCTTATTTCTATGTAAATGTCCATATTTGATGCTGATCTTTTTCGGTGATTTCACAAATCAGTTTATGACATTTACTTTGACATTAGATATTTCTGACTTTAGTTTATTTTTACGCGTCTTTGTTACTAATTAATTATTAAATAATTATATTTCTTTTTAATTTTAAAAATAAATGTGAACACTAAAACATCTATTGCTCGATTATAAATCCTTTAAACATGAGACATTTGAAAATCTTGTTTTTAGCATAAGCAAGTGTTGAATGTCAACTATAGACCAAAATAACTACGTACAAGTATATGTTTGACCCCGAACTAATTTAACGATACTACTAATAGCGGAGATAAACCAATCGCACTAATGAATCATAAGCCAAATCGAAAGACCTCAACCTCACAAAAATCAACATCATCCACATAACTGCATTTGTGAAGTCTTGACACTATCACTTTTTTACCCTGGTGGTTGCGCACCACAACGCCGAAACCAAACAAACCCCTAGTAGCATGACATCAACGTCGTCTACATTTGAACCACCCCTCAAGAGGTAAATTCCCAATTCACCACACCAGCAATATTATTATGAGGAGCATGAGGCAAAATTACATGCCTAGCACTCTCAATTCTCAAAAAGAGACTAATACACCCTCAATTTGAAAATCTTGTTTTGGAAGAGATTTTATTATATTAATGTGATTAAATTAAGCTTGGAATAAGAATGATGACTATTTTGAACTCACACCACTTTTTTTTTTTTTTTTTCTATATCTATAAGAACCGAAATATTATTCCATCCTATTATATCTTTATAAAAGTATCATTTTACTACTTTTCCGTTATAACTATTAGTTGGATACCTCCCAAGAAAAATAACAAAATACTAATTTTATCCTTCATGATTAAAATATTTGAAGGTTATTTATAAAATAAATTTTTAATATATTTATTAAAATGAATTATGATATATGAATTACAAATTTATCTTTTTATTTTTTTAATCATGAAGGATAAATTGGTATTGTGTTCATCAACTAATGGTCAATGTTCATCACATTGCTAACAATTATAACGGAAAAGTAGTAAAATAAAATGTTACTTTTTATTCATTTAATATTTAATAAAAATAAGTAAAATGACAAAAGACTAATTAAAGTATATCTATATGAATCGAATTATTCTAGTTGGATTCACAAGTTAGAGTAAGCTTATCCATGCGGTTAATAACTTTAAACCTCTAGCTTACTAATTAAAAGATACAGCAATAACTTTAAACCTTTAGCTTACAGAAACGTTCGCGTCAATGACTGATTGCATTTGATATGGAGTGGATTTAATAATTTAAGCAATTTGGATTGGGATCTTCAAAGTTTTTTATGGGTGCATGCTTAAGTTCTCCAACTCATCCATCCTTCAATGATGCATCTTTGACAAAAATAGTTTCTATCATAATCATAAGGGCCTGAGCTCTAAGTGGTCGGTCGTGGATTCAATTGCGTCGGAGACGGAAGCAGTTGAATCGAGCTGGGATTTTATCTCTGTTAATAATTAGTAGAGCAGTCAAGCCGGGCTGGGATTGTTAACTCAATATTTTCGTTAATCTGTCTAATATCTATCTATTAATTGGCAGAGTAGTCAAGCTCAAGCAGCTAAATAGGCTGCTACAGCCTTTATACTTATATTCTTACCCAACTGCACGTCAATAATCGTATATAAACCACTTATATCTTAGGTTTTTTTTTCCCACGTAGGATGAGTTTATTTTCTTTAATTATCTCCATAGGTGAACTTTGAGCAACAATTTTTCATTCATACATCGTTTTGAAGCAAAAGTTTCCTTTTCACTTACATGAATTAGATCCAGCAAAAATTATGTCTCAAAATAACCACGGACTAGCTAATATTAAATGCATTTATATTTTTCCTTCTTATAAGACAAACTATTTTAAGTTAAATCTTTGATTGAAAATTTTGATATAAGTTTTTATCTATTGATCTTGTGCAATTCATTAAGTAAATGTTTTAAGGTCAAAAAGTAACATTTACTGTATCTGTTTCCAACCATTGGATTACAAAAGAACAATTGATGCAAATTCGGGTACAAAATTTAAATCAAAATTTTAAGGTAGAATAACCCACTTTTAAAAAATACTTTTATTTGTTAATCTTAAATAACTAATTGCTGGCAATAATTTTATTCAGCAGAATAGCATAAGGAAAATTTATGTTACTTTTTGTTAATCCTAAAGTCTTTTGTTGGGAAAATCCAAATTTTTACAACTTGTCGTAGTCTTGCATTCACTAGTAACGTGGATTGTCACGACTATCAACTGTTATTAACAGTCCAGCAATCCTCAATTTTTTTTGCAGAATCCATAAACCATTTTTCATCTTTTCATTTTAATAATCAATTCTTCAGCAACTTAAGAGATAATATAGTAACAATTAAAGGAATATGGCTTGTTACAGTTAACATATGCACATTCTACATCAAACTACAAGACAATGACAAGTGGTACCCTCTAGACTCACTTATCACCCCTTTTTATCTGATGGATAACTATATTCTCAATTTTTTTTTAAAAAAATGAACTAGATGGAGTAATCATGTGACTTGTGCATCAACATTTAACAGCTTAATTTCTAAGCCCAAAAATCTAAATAACTTGCATTAACATAAGCTCAAGAAACATTATGCACTTACAGGTATGATCAACACCTAATAGACAATTGTCTGATCACTTAGAAGTTTTCAATTTTTCAGCTCAAACAATGCACATATCAGCAAAAAAAATTGAATTCTTATGCTTGTATTTTCCTTTATTATTTCCCAAAGAATGAGTCAATGCTAAAGTAGCACCTTGCTTAAGTTGCTAAACCAACAACTAAGCATGTAATGACCAAAAGATAGGCTAGCCATTAGCATAAAAAGAAACAAACACAAACGCTTCTATTTATGGTTCTTGCATTCTTCAAGCTCTTGCTTAAGTCTTTCCAAAAACATATCATTGATACTAAATGCAACAACAGATTCAATCAAAAATCATTGAAATTCACAAAATAACCTTCTAGAAAGAACCTGAATCTAGTATATCAAGAATCAACTATTTCTTAACAATGGCGTAAATTCCTTCATCTTTATTCCAAATGTCAACACAAATTAGACCTCAAACTAATTAAACAAACACTTCCATAAGCCCGCTCGCATCTTCCGCAAAAGTCATATCCTCAAAAATGCTACTAATTTGAAAAAATATTTTTCACAATCTCATTTTTATCCAAACATACAAATACATGGTTGTATGGACACACGGTGGATCATTTCTTGTCCCTTAATTGAAAAACTCGCCAAGGCTGAGATTGTTAGGAAATATGTCGTATTTTTCAATAAGAATTTTCTAAGATATTTTCTTATTTAATAGTATTTCTATTTAAGGAATAAGTGATTCCCCCTTTGGATTTGACTTATTCAAGAAGGAGTACAACTAGTATAAGAAAAGGAATACTTCCCATACAAGAAATAATCACTATTTATAAGGAAGTTGGGTCCACTTATTAGTATAACACAACAATCAATTCTCTACAAGTAGACAATTTCTAATGTGAGAAAAACAATAGATTTATTGAGAGATTGAGTGTTGTTGGGGATTTGGGTGTGAGAAAAACATTAGAGCAATTGTAATAATTTTTTACATAGTATATTTTTCTCTCTTCGTCCTTAGCGGCCGGGGTTTTTCTCCAGTATAGAAGTTTTCCAAGTAAATTCTTATATTGTGTGATTGGTTTTATTTTCCATCTATTTTTTTATTTATTATTTATTTGATATTTTTTTCTTGCAAGATATTGGGTGGGTTTAAAATTCTTTAACAGAATGGCAGACAAATAGCATCGAAAATAGCAGCAAGAATGGCAATCAGTAAGAATATAGTCAAATGGCGAAGGTTTACCGTAGGTGTATTGTGAATTTCTTCGTTTTCTCTCTATTTATCTAAGTCCTTGTGTTTTGAGTGTAAAAGTGAATTTCTCAACATCAATTGAGTTCTCTCATTACTCAAAACTATTCGTTTTATTTTTTTCCTCAAAAGTGTTAATTTTATTTAACATTATAAATTTTATATCTAAAAAAGAGAACTCATCGTTTCAATCGCGAAAGAAATGACTACGTGTCCTTTTGATATTAATTTTTGGTAATAAACAATTTTAAAAAATACAGTCAAACACACACAATTAAAGTCAAAATTAAATATCAGTCATAGATTCCTGATAGCCAAAAAATGCATCACGAGTCTATCTTAAGTTATTGATAGACGAAATTTATATCACAATTATGTCATAATTGCATGATATAATAAAATAAATCACGAGTTTGTCATTGCAAGTCTCCAGACCAAAAACTATCAATCACACAAGGAATTGTCATTATAAGTCTTTTCTCTTATAGTGATATAAGAATTCCTAAAAGATTGAAATGCCTAAAACATTTCAGTCACTACATTGTAGCATGTGTTCTATAAAGCTATAGAAATCTTTGTATGAATTAAAACAATCTAGACGCATGGGGTATAATTGTCTCAGTGAATACGTGATCAGAGAATCATATATGAATGATGTTATTTGTCCTTATGTTCTATAAAGAAGTCAGAATATGGATTTACTTTTTTAGAAATCTATATTAATGATATGAATATGATTAATACTCTCAAATATCTCCAAAAGGTTATCGATTATTTAAACATCGAGTTTAAATTGAAAGATTTGAGAACAAATAGATATTGTCTCCGGCTGTAGACCAAGCACAGATCTAATGGTAACTTTATCTATCAATCAATTATACTAAAAAAAAATAAAATGTTCCAACACCTTTAAACCTTACCCATTAAGTATCTCAATGGTGTTAGGTATTTTGATCCCAAGGAGGATCTATTTCATCCTAAAGAGGATAATGAATAGCTGCTTAGCCTTGAATTACCGTATTTTAATGCCATTGGTGCCTTGAATATTTGGCTTAATGTACTAGACGACATTAGAATGGTGTTAAACATAACTTTCTCAATAAACCTATTATCAAGGTTTAGTTCTAAACCAATTAGATGACAATTGAATGATGTTACATAATTCTCTTTATCTTTGTAGAACTATTGATTTGTGTTTATTTTATTCTAATAAACTAATGAAAAATTCAGGTCTTGTTGGTTATGTGTTATTAATTTGATCCTCATAAAGCTTGATCGTTGCATGATATGTTTTCTTATAAAGGAATAATGATTTCTTGGAAATCCCTAAATTATACTTTTATGGCTACATCCTTCAATCACTCTGAGATTTTTGCACTGAATAAAGCAAGTAGAGAATGATATGGCTGTGGTCTATCATATATGATATCCAGAATACCTGCAAATTATCCTCAAGTATAGACATCTTAACAGTGACATATGAGATAATGTTGCACGTATAGCTTAATTCAGAGGATATTTTAAAGAAGAAAGAACAAAACATATGTCGCCGAATTTTTTCCACACTCATGAGCTAAAGCAAAAAATGAAAAGATTTCTATCAAACAAATGTGCTCTACGGACAATTTTGTAGATACATTCACTAAATCTCTACGCGTATTGATATTTAAGAAGATAGTATATGGCATTGTCATTCGCTATTTTACTAGACTCTTGAATTGCTTGTCAAAGGGAATGTTATTTTACGAGAGAAGAAAATCTATAGCTAAACTAGACAAAGTGTGCATTGTTTTCTTTTTTATTTTGGTTAAGTTTTTTTCACTGGATTTTCATTGACAAAGGTTTTTAATGAGATAGTTTTGAAGTACATTCAATGCCGCTTTATGATATGTCAAATTTTATTTCATTTGCTTGAATTTTTATCCTACTGAGTTTTCTTTCATGTACAATTATCATGAAATGATAGATATTCAATAGGGAGTATTGTGGTGTATGGCTACCCACTAAATTACCTAAATCACATGACAAATGGCTTGATTCTGCAAGTAGAGCATTTGTATGTAGGGGTGTCAAAAAAACCCGCTCGAACTGGACCTGGCCAATCCAGTCCGGGTTTGTACTAAAAATGCGGTCCGGGTTTGAAAAATTTCCGGTCCCGGGTTCGGGTTCAACACCAAAAACCAGGAATCCAAACCCGGGACCAGTTTCTAAATTAAAAAATATATATATATAAAAACAAAAATGTCAAAACCCAAATCCCTAATTCCCTTTCCTTATCGATTATGGAAAGAGGCTTAGCCGCTTAGAAGCATAACCACATAAGCAGTAGTAACATCGGCATCATCTCTCATTGTCACCGTCGGCATTCGGCATCAGCTACCACCCACTGTCACCGTCACCCATCAGCATCATCTGTTCTTGACGTTCTCGTTTGTTGGCTCGGCTTGGCACGCGACTTTGCTCGATTGCTCCGCAACAGTGAGTCGTTCGTGCAGCCCCTCCGGCGCTGTTAGCGCCACCGTCTCCAACTCTCCATCGCGGCATCATTAAATTAAAAACAAAGGTTGTCATTAAAAGATCCAACCCGTCTTCAGAACAAGGAGTACATGAATTCTAAACGAAAATTGAGATGCTTTCGAAGCTGAGACACAAGCATTTGGTGTCTTTAATTGGGTTTTGTGAAGAAGATGGAGAGATGATTCTGGTTTATGATTACATGGCTAATGGGACATTAAGGGAGCACCTCTATAAGGGAGATAAACCTGTCTTGCCTTGGAAGCAAAGGTTAGAAATATGCATTGGAGCTGCCAGGGGACTTCACTATCTTCATACTGGCGCTAGGTACACAATCATTCACAGAGATGTGAAAACTACAAACATTCTATTAGATGAGAAGTGGGTAGCAAAAGTTTTTGATTTTGGACTGTCAAAAACCAGTCCTAATCTCAATCAAACCCAAGTTAATACCATGGTGAAGGGGAGTGTTGTGCAAATTTTGTTGAACTCGCAAGTGCACGAATCTATTGTAGAATAGATTAACGGTCAATCAAATTTTAATGAATTAATTATGTAAATGGGTGGTTGTATTTGTGGAGAAATTGATTTAAGGAGGATTAGAATTTAAATTGGAATGACGAAATTAAATTAAAACCAAACCTTATTAATACCAATTAAATCATGAGGGGGAGAATCCACATCTAATCAATATGGTGTTAAGGGCTTATCGTGCCAAATAATAAATTCAAAATCAAAAAAAATATGACACATGTTGAGACTTCACCTTCAACCCAAGCTTGAAAGAAAATTAGCCACTCATAATTGAACTAAGGGTAAAATGGGAATTTTATTAAAATACGTAGAAAATACAAGATGGAGAAGGAATTCTGAAAACTAAGCTCAAAAATGGATTCGGGGTTATCAAATTAGGGGAGGCCCCACCGGATTAAAAATAGTTTGGATGCTTAGATGAAAGCGATAAGCGGTTTGACCACGCGGTTTGAAAAGCGGTTTGCACGCGGTTTGACCCAAGTCGTGAATAGTATCATGCATACGTGTTCGGGCTCAACGCGTGTGAGCGATGCCATTTTTCCTTTTATGCTCCTCTTAAGGTTTTCGACTGTCCTTAGTTCCAAAGTAACGTCCGTTTTACTATCCGAAATCTCGTTCATTGTGAAATGACCATGATACCCCTAAAATACACAAAATACTTAATAAAAACAAAACATATATAATTAAATAACAAAGGACTTAAATAAATAAAATTAGAGATGTTAGTGAGATTTAAAGTGTAAAATGATGAATTTCTCCTTTATAAATATACACTTTCTAACACTCAACAGGGAGCTTTGGTTACTTAGATCATCAAAAACCAAACCAACATATCCATCAAAGATTCAAAATCAAATTATGCCAGACAAAAAGTCAAGATTTTCTATACTGCAGGCTTAGAGGCCAAGGTCAAAAAACCCGAACCCGGGGCATGCCGGGCTCAAGCCTGGCCTGTACGTGCAAAAGCCGAATTTTTCTCAGGTCCAGGCATTAGTTTTTGTCATCCGGTCCGGTCTCGGGCAACACCAAACCCAGACCAGACTCGGGGTTTTGCCAAGCCTGTTTGTATGTCATTTACATATATTGAATAATCAAGCAATTAAAGACTTTGAGTTTGGCGTGTATCTTTTCAAATACCTTACGTAGGCCCCTCATCTGTTCATCGTTTATATTATTTATTTAAACTATTAATTACGTCTTGCCTAACTCCATCAATATTATTAAAGAATATAACTTGTTTTGACATTGCGTCAAATTCATTGCCTCACTTTCTATATGATTAATGATTTCACAACTGATGGCACTGACACTAGGAAAGCCTAGCATAAGTATTTCAAAAACACAAATGGGCCTTGTAGTTTTTGTTGTCCAATATTCTCAAGTAAATGCTATTTTAGAATGCATTATTCTTTAAAAGGGTAAATTTCATAATGTACATACTTTAATTTACTTTTTTAAAGTATCTCAACTCACACTCTAAAATTTATTAGGTTTAGGGTTCAGTTACGTTGCCCCTGGGGTTTAGTGTCTCATTTTTTGTCTTTTTCAAATTCAAATTCACCGTTGGATCCATCCGAAGAGTTGGATAATAGCTTAAATGTGATTTAAGGTTATTAACATTGAATACCCCTCTTGTTCATGTAAAATAAGAAAATTAAAAGCTTTAAAATTATGATATATAAGTCCATAATATTCTTTTTTTTTATACTATTGAATTAAGTTTCCAATTAAATGAATTATTCTTACATTTATTAATATCTATTTAAATTAATAAATTTACTTATTAATTAACAAATTAACAAATTTATTATATTATTAAACTATGTATATTATTTACGAACCATAATTAATGATAAATATAAATATGACTTTTTAAATTTAACATAATGGTAATTAATTTTCTCTCACCCATGTGACCAAGATTCAAACCCCATAACTTTTTTATTCCAACACAAGAGATTTGATTATCTCAAGTAAATGTAATATACAAAATGCCAAAATAAATTTAATTTGATATTCTATGTAGTTAATATTTTTTTTGTAAAATAAGATTTATTTAACATACTATCAATTATTTAATTATGTAGTAAAAATATGTTAATTTGCTAATAATAATAAAGTGTTAGTTTATGAATTTGTAAAATAATTTTTATTTGTTTGAACAATGAGTTTTGTATTTTTAGTTGAGTTTTTGTCCTTAAATAAAAAGAATAAATTTAATTACACACTTAAATAAATTGATATTTGTTACTTCACCCCAACAGTTTAAATAGTCATTAGCACACATCCATATAGTTGAGATCTTTCATTAACTTCACTGAGAGAAGGGTAAAAGAAAAAAAAAAAAATCTTTATTTAAAATTATTTTTATTTGAAAAAATTTAAATATTTCTCTTAGTAAAAATAAATAAAGAATCAATTAAAATATAAGTCAATTAGTATAATTAATTGATTAATTAATAGTGTCATAAATAGTATTTTCTATTCTTTCTACTCTCTTACTAACATCGCACATGCATAAATAGATTATTAAATATTTATAATTAAGCACATATTTATCAATTAAAATATAAGTCAATTAGTATAATTAATTAAATAGTTAATAGTGTCATAAATAGATTATTAAATTAAGAGTTTTACAAATAATGAAAGAAAGCAGGTAGTTGTCTTTATTTCCTATTAAAGATATTGCACCTCAAATTCAATCATACAACTCAAGAAAACTTTTTTTTTTAATTTAGTGGTGCATGTGTGTATAAAGAGAGTAAGTGTTTGAATTTATAGATGCTTGAATTCTAAACAAATGTGGGTTCTATAAGCATTAATGTAATTGAAATTTTTTAGGTGCAAAACTAACGTGTGAAAATATAAAAATTTTTAGTTTTTAGTTTTCATAATAAATAACATGATTCCATTATAATTGACTTTGAAAAAAAATAAAAGAAAGGATACCAAACCCACGTTGCAACATAATTTTACCCTTAAATTTAATTATTGACCGTTATTAACTCACTAAAATACGGTAACATCCTTATTAATTATATTATAGATTATCTTATGCCTATATTGAAAAGATATATCATTTATGCCCCTACTATTTCTAAAATAAAACTTATTCAAACTTTACGTGCATCATTAACAAAAATCAATTCGTAATCTCTTTTTTAGAAAATAAAACAAAATCTCCACAATATATAAAACAAGAATATTTCATATTAATCCAACCAAAAAGTGGCAAAAACCACCCAAAAACCTCCTTCTACACAGTTGCAAAGAAAATCTCACCAATCCTGAAGATTCTCAAATTTAAACAAAAATTATACATTTTGAATTAAAAAAACTCAAAATTTATAAAAGGAATTTTTTTCTCTCTCTTATTCTTTCTCCTTCATCTTCTTCAGTCCATTTCCTATTCATCTTCTTCATCGTTCATTTCTTTTTCTTTGCTCTTTCACACACTTAACAATTCCATAACCACTTGTAAATCCAAACTAGCCCAGGAAAACCCATGCCTATTGCCCATCAAAAACCATTGCCGTGCTTGCCTTGCCAAGCAAACCAATGGCTGTGTGCGGGCATTCCAAGCAAGCCCATGGCTACACACGACCATTCCAAGCAAGCCAGCGGCCATTCCAAGTAAGCTCTTAGCCACGCGCGGCCTTGCCAAGCGTACAATGATACAAGTAAATGGATGTTGATGATTTCAAATATTAGTCTGGTTTAGAGTTTAATGGTGAATTTGGGAAGAAGTTAGGGTTTGTTTAAACAAGAAGATGGTCCAAGATCTGGAACAGCGGTGTTGGTGCACCATCGCGCGACTTCAAACTTCACCGCGAGTTGCTGCCGTCGATGTTGTGGCTTTATGATCCCTCGAGAAGACGAAGCATGGAGAAGATGGAGAAAAAAGCAGGAAATGAACAATAAAATGGAGAAATGAACTGATGAAAATGATGAAACTAACCAGAAAAGAAAAAATTAGAGAAAAAAGCGAGAAAGAAATTTATAATTAGAGAAAAAAGCGAGAAAGAAATTTATCTTTCTTATTTTAAAAATAAGTAATTTTTATGCTTTTGTAGTTAAAGATAAAAGGGCGAAATAAAAATTATTAATTTGAGTGTAAAGTGAATTTTATTGAAATATCTAAATGTGTGTTGAAATTTGTTGAAATATTTGGGTTTTTGTAGAAATTAACTTATATATTTTCACTCTTCATCTGTGAGTTGACTGTTGAGATAATGTACAAATATAATTTTTCTTTCGATTATTTAAATTAATAAGAAAAAAATATTGGAGGATAAATTGAAATTTTTTATATATTTAGAGATAAATTAAAGTATGTCAATCTGGTCGATAAAATTTATCCTCTTTTAAAAAAATAATAATACTAATTTTTTAGAAAAATTTTTAAAATATAAAACTAATTGAATAATTATCATAAAATTATAAAGATTAAATGAATATTTATCTAAGCTCAGGGGTTAAATTTTTAACTCCATGTTTTGAGCAAATTTTCAATAATTAATAGCGTTTAATCAATTAAAATTAACAGTAAACTTCAATTTACCTATACTTAAAATAATAATTTTTAATTTATTCTCGAAAATATAAAAACATCAATTTATTAAATACCTCAAAAAAAAATCATCAACACAACCTCATTTATCCTTTTCTTCTCAATAAAAATAAGAGTAAATTAAGATTTTTACACTTTTGAAAGATAAGCTAAAAATCCTCATTCCATCTAAGGGGAAGAATTGAAATTTACCCTTAAATTAAAAGATCTGCTATTATGTATCTGACAAATTCTCAAACAGGATACCCACCCAATTTCAGCAGACAATAAAAATATCTTTTTTCACTTTGGAAATAATTCTCTCGTGTAACATTTGGTCATGACAGTCAATTATTTTACAGTTATTAATGTGTTTGTAGAGAGATCAACATCCAGAAAACTTCTCCATTTACCGGAAAATACCCAGTCTAAGTTTTGAAATAACAAATGAATACAAGATTGCAAAATTTACAAGGAACAACAAAGCCTCAAAGCCCTAAAATGAAGAAATAAATTACAATGATTTGCTTTTAAACCGAATTAATGTTCAAGTGCTCCTATCATATGATACTGTAAAGGTCATAGTAGCAGCACTTGTGGCTGCCGATGACAAGTTTGAGTTGTCTGGATTGTCCGAGCTATTATAAGTCGATGAAGCCAGAGTTTCCAACTTATTTTTAGGGGGACCTCTTACTTTGAGGTCCATGAAATCGGAAATTAATCCTGGCTTTGTTATTTTATCATCATCTATGTCTTTCTCACCCATTAGCATCTTGACCACAGTTGACATGGATGGCCGGAGCTTTGGAGTGTCTTGAGAGCAGAGAAGACCAACCTTTAGGAATCTACAAGCCTCCTCAGCATCAAAATCGCCATTCAATGATGTATCTACCAGTAGTACCAACTCCCTTCGCTCATACAAATCCCATGTCTGCAGGAGGAGAATCAGCATGTCATGACCAATGCATAATCTTGTATGCTTGCAGTATTTAAAAAATAATACATCTCAATATGAACACAGTTTTGCATGATAATTCTCAAATATGCTTTTCCATTATTTTGTAGGATTTATCTAGAGTGGGATTCACCCCATAACATATGCCTTGTTACGTACACGATCAATACCCTCCCAGTATTCAAATTTTTCTGAAGACTCCTGGTTAACTTTAGACTAGCGAGAAAAGCCAAACAGTTTCTTAAATGGACACAGTTCCATGATTAATTCCACAGCCAGAAACACCGAAAAATGCGTCGTCATTTAGCATACAGTGTCTGCACGTACAAACTACAGGCGCTGATCGTGACACATCACAGTGTATTTAAAGAACAAGAAAGTTTGTTCTTTTTTTTAAAAAAAAAAAAAGTGTCCTAAGAAAGCTAAATATACATCCTTGTTTGTCATAAATATTCTCACTCTGTTTATTCTCTCCAGTAGACGGACTAGTCCTATCATCCCTAAGGCGAACATAACAGATGATGTTAAGTTTTCAAACCAAGTACTAAAACTAAGGCATTGAAAGTAGTAGTAGTTCTTGTAAGACCAACCAAATGTCACAAGAAACAACATTTATTTCTGATAGTTAAAAATAAGCATATGCCATGGCCTGTAATTGTGAACTAATTATTTCTCCATTTTCAAAAATTAACATCATCATCAATTTCAAAAACCAACACTGATTTCTGATAGTTAAAAATAAGCATATGCCATGGCCTAAAATTGTGAACTAATTACGTTCTCCACTCTCATCTGTTCCAGGATTCTACCACAGATTCCATCAGAACTTCAGGAAAAAAATTTGTAGGAAAAAATGCCCCACAACCAGGATGTCCTGGTTGCTGTCATTTACTCAAAATACCAAATCAATGTGTTAGTTTAAAATTCAGACAATAGCTGTAATTAGTAAAATTCATACCCGTTCTAGAAGATATTGCTCTTCGGCGGGCAATCGCATATTTGTGTTACACCTCCCACTGACTATTTCCACAAGGAGTACACCAAAACTGTAGATATCCGCTTTCCGTGTCACTTGCCCTCTTATTGCATACTCTGGTGCTAGATAACCTCTGAAACAACAACTGCAATGGTTAATAATCAAGGTAATATTTGTTGACAATGAAAATGAACATAAAAATTTTCTATTATACCAGCACAATTTAATTTAAAAAATTTTCAAACAGGTCAGATGTTGCAGATGAAGATACTAATAAACTTGTACATGATACAGCCTCATTTAAGAACGGTAGTCCTGGTACCAACAGTAAAAGTAATGAGGATGGGGCTGAAAAATTAATAAGAAAACTTCAAAGCCGAAACTTACATTGTTCCAGCAACCCTAGTGCTAACATGAGTCATGTTGGCCGGGATAAGCTTTGCAAGACCAAAATCTGAAATTTTAGGCGTGAGATCTTTGTCAAGGAGAATATTGCTTGCTTTTATATCTCTGTGAATAATGTGCGGTCGTACTTCCTCATGAAGGAATGCCAGCCCACGTGCAATCCCAATGCAAATTCTAGATCTCGTTCGCCAACTGAACTGGATGTTACTGTAATGGTGGCCACCACCTGAAATTCAAATGTGTCTGGAGCACTTAAGTTCCTCTTGACGGTAACGATACTACAGCAACCAGTATCAAAGTCTACCAAATGAAATACTTGTCCAAATAATGATACTGTTTTTTGTACACCAAAAACCAGTTTAAGAAATTACCAATAAGTGTTTGTGCAAGGCTATTATTCTCAAGGTAGTTGTAAACTAAAATTCTGTGATTTCCTTCCACGCAGCAGCCATAGAGCTTTACTAAGTTTTCATGCTCTATTTCTGAAATCACTTGAATCTCTGTCAAGAATTCCTTAACACCTTGTCTTGATTCAGCTGAAAGTACTTTTATAGCTGCTATCTTTCCATCTTTAAGCCGTCCCTGACATCCAATTAATTTTTACATGTCAGTTGTATGAAAAACAGAGAAAAGAAAATTAGAAAACTATGTTACCTCAGTTGAAAAACTAAAATATTATATCCATCATTTGAGCACCAACTAATGCAACACTTATCCATAACTGCCCAGATAAGCTGCAACATCAGTTGAGACTCAAACGTTGGGATAAAATTGACATCCCTAACATTACTCTAGATATAATGAAACAGTCAAATGTGAGTTTACCTTATACACAGAACCAAAACCACCCTCCCCAATTTTATTGATAGGACTAAAATCATCAGTGGCGACACTTAATTCCTTGTAAGAGTATAGTTTAACATTGTGAATGCCTGAAAATTCTGTCAACGGATAAACCTGATTAACATAATTGCTGAAAGTATAATATAAGAGAACCTCATTTCAGTCAAATCGTAAATTGTTCTTGAGCAAGAGTTGAAATTTAATCACCTTCATCAACTTCAGGCAATCGGTTTCTCGGGGAATCCCTCCTACAAAATAGGAAAGAAAAGCAATGCATAACTGTGTAATTTACTGATGACCAGCTTAATTACACAGCATCCAATTGATTCTTTGAACCAAAACCAGTTCCAATTCCAAGAACCTGCAAAAGTGAACCATTTGGACAAATTAATGCCGTGTATAGGTATAAACACATATAAACTTTGTAACAAAATTGAAAGTCAACCTCAAAGATATCAAAATTAATCAAATACAAGAAACAGATTCGACTTGATTCACATTGCTTCCTTGTTCAATGTCAAATGCAGTGACCGTATCAGAGTTTCATATTCCTCCGAAGTACACTATTTCTAAATAATAATAATAATAATAATAACATCAGTACAAAAAAATAATTTTAAAAGAAAAACTGTCGGCAATCAGAGAGAAATAAATAAATTAATTATTAAAATATAACTAGATAAGGCCTGGTTTCGTATGATTTGGATGATTATTGGATCATAAGCTTTTACCAAATTTACTAAAAATAAAAGAAAGCAAGAAGTAAGAGGCAGAACAGAACTTACCTGAGGAGCTGAGAAAGAGGAGAAGCCCAAGATCGGTGGAGGGAGCGAGAAGGATGCGCAGGTTATTTAAGAGAGAGAGAGAGAGGGAGGGAGAGGAGATAGAGAGAGAGAGTAGATGGATTTTTTTTTATTAGTGAAAGCACATAAACAAATAAATAATAATTATGTTATGGTGATGGTAAAGAGGACTAGAGAGAGGGAGGGGGGAGAGAGGGAGAGAGAGAGAGACTTGACAAAAGTCCACGAAGGAACGGATACGCTCTTTTGAATTTTCATCAGTGTACGAAAAAGGGCGAGGCTGCAGTAGCGGGTGGCGCGTAAATAACTAAAATGTCAACTGGTCAGACATCACGACCCCGTCTTTCATTCGCCGTGGGCCCACGGCATACGCTACGTGTTCTGTTGCAGCGCCACCATGGCACCATCAGCAGGCTATTTCTCTTTTCATGGGAGTTGGTTGCCATATCATTAATTCTCTTGATCTTTAACAATCACATGGATGCCGAGACCCGAAGCAAATCTGCTTCATGGATGGGACACTCTACTGTATATCAGAAAATTGTACTGCTTCCACAACGGAGTGGTCTTGCGCGAGTGCCATAATGGCAGAAAGTTGTTGGCCTCTTTTTTAGGGATATTACTATTCTTCCATCTAAATTCTTTTTTTGAGACATTTAAGTCATTCCCAAGATTTGATAATATTTTGCCACCATTTCATTAACAAATGTAAAATGTACTGTTTAATTATAAAAGAGATATTATCATTTATCCACCATTTATAATTAAAAATTTACTGATATCATAAGCATATTTAAAAAATTTCATGTTGAAGTTAAAACGTTAATATAATTTTTGAATGATGAAGTGTTAAATTTAGAGTATTCGGCATGTCATTGTAATGTTTGAAATAGCTTAGGATTACTGATGTTGAATGATATGATAAAAAAAAGTAGTCATTTTTTTAATATAACGATTACTTTCCTAGGATAATTTCTCTTTTATAATTTCTTTCTTTTCAAATGATAAAATCATCACTTTAGGTTAACTATTTAGCTATTTTTAACTTTTTAGTGGTAAAGTGATAATGTTTTAAATATTAAGTGATAAAATATAGTTTTCAAGAAATCTTAATACTAATTTGATATATTAGAAAACTTTTAGTGGATAAATAATAAATTTCTCTTTTGTAATTTTTTTTTTCTTTTCAAAGGAAAAGATCGCCTTCACTCTAGAGATAAAATTGACTTTTAACTTATAATCTATTGATTATTGACTTATTTTTTATGAAATGGTGGTAAAGTGATAATAATGTAAATATTTGATAGTAAAATGCAATTATCATCAAACCTTAGTTCTAATTTGATATGTCAGAAACTTTATGTGAGAAAATAATAATATCCCTTATTTTTATTCTTTATTTTCTCTAGATTTGAACTCTTGTAGTCAGTAAAAAAAATCACTTGAAAATTGCTGCATCATTCTTAGAAAAATATTAATATGAAAATTTTTATTTCTAGTAATTTTTTGAAATTATTTCAAACAAGATCATCTCATCCTATCCTGCGGATCCTAACTATTGGGTTTAATTTGTGTCTCAATTGATTTGACATTTAGTTATTGAATGACAAAATATTAATTTTATCATTTATAAAATTTAGAATCTAATAAATGAGCAACACATAACAATTAGAACTCAATTGTTGGGATTATTAACATTATTGTTTGGAATAAAAAAAATGTGTTTATATATGTCTTAAAAATTTTAATTCTAAAGTCAGAACCTAGCTCCAGTGTAAGGAGCGTTCTTTATGGAGTATAGGTCGAGTGAGACTATTTAAATCCACCAATTTACTCTTTACACCCTCTTTTTAATTAAGAATTTTATAATTTAAACAATTTTTAAATTCAGTGTTATAATTAACTTTTTGTTCTCTTTCTTTTCTCAATTCCATAAATTCTCATCAATCCATTCGAATAGTTTTTTCAACTACAAGAAATGGTATCACTAGTTAAAAGAAACGAAACCTACTATTTAAAAATGAATATCAACAAATTTTTATCAATCATAAAAGTTAATAAATATCAAGAAATTAACTTTTACCAAACACAAAAGCTAATGAATATATATAATTGTATATATAGAAAGTATGAAATATAAATCATGATGTACTAACAAATGACAAAAAATAAATTTAAAAAAATGAAATTGAGTGTTTAATTTACAAAATATGAGAGTAGAGAGAATATGCAATTGTGAAGTAGAGAGAAAGAAAACGATTAGTGAAGGTCATCTTGAAATTTTAAATTTTAATAATGAATTTATTTTTTAAAATAGATGTAGAAAGAAATTTTAATAATGAATTTACAAACAGCCCGCCCGATAGTATTATTATGTTTATATACCATCATGTTTATTTAAGTATGATTACTAAACTGACCCTTAAATGAAATGACAAAAATCCTATCAATTTACGTGTGAATCTTTCTCATCTAAAAAATAAGTTTGCCGTCACTTTTTGTGGAAAAAGAAACGACTTTTAATATTAATAAAACATAATCTTTTTAATATTTTAAAAATTAAATCTCTAAATTCGGAAATTGACTCGCAATAAACCTAGATTTCATGGAAGCCGATAAATTATTTTTCTATTTTTTTAATCTATTTGACAAGTTTTTTTTTTTTTTTTGAGAAGAATCCATTTGACAAGTTGACAAAACTAGAAGGGAAGGTTAAAAGCCACATGCAGCCACCACGTTTTGGTCGGCTTAGGTTTATTCAATTGCCTCGTGATAATTAGAGACTAAATTGTGTTCGCTTCGGAGTTTTGGAGTCCAAGAAAGGCTGCCTTTGAAACACGATGCTGAAGAACTTATTTTTTGAAATTTTTTTTGTTAAGTGGGTAAACAGAGTCAAAATTTTTACTTTATTTTATTAACTCAAACTTTTAGATATATGTTTGATCGTTCAAGCGGTATGAGGGAAAACAAAAATAAATAAAAAATGATTTGGATTGGAGTTTGAAGATCCCCTTTTCCCACAACAAGAAACATTATCAATCATCGTTTGGCAATTAGCATGATCATTAATTATTAGCGTCCCAAACTCACAACAATAATATTTAAAAGAAACTTTTGAAAGTTATGGAACACGCAAAATATATAAATATTTGTTGGAACGAGAGAGTATGGGTGGGTAACAGTTTTAGTTCGGTTCTAAATCGAATTGAAACCGTCTCATTTTTTAAAAAATAATAAATCGAACTAAATATGTTCAACTTCTAATTTAGTTTAATTTTTTTTTATTTTAAACTGTAATTCTTTTGTATTTTTTAATTTGTTCAATTTTTTTTATTTTTCTTATATATACCAATTCTTTTTTTCTTTTTAATTTTAAAAACCGAACTGAAGTATTGGTTTGGTTTTTCCAGGGCAACAATTTCTTCTGCCCACTCCCACGTGGAAGCACCAATAAACAATCAATACATCTACCTAATTCTAAAAAATGGAAACTCAATTGCTCTAAAGTAAAGATATTTTTCGTATAAGAATCTGAATAGATACTAAAATTAAAAAAAAAAATTAAATCATTAAATTATCCGCCTCCAGTTTTAGGAAACATCATTGAGATACTTTTAAGAATATAACCATAATTGAGATTTTACAAGCCTCGAATAATCATTTTATTATTTATCAAGTCATTAACGGTCTCTATTAATTAATTACTAGTCTATCGGTTGACATATCTTAATTTTTAAGATCGGAAGTTTAAAATCTTTGCATATGATTATACTAGTACAATTTTCTTCTAATTTGCGAGTAGATCTCTCCATTATTTTTTAGAACGAGTGTCGGACGTGTCTTTAATGTTGGAACTATGATTTTGATTTAATGGGGCATATTGGAGATTTTAAACTCCACCAATAAGTTCCATACAATATGTAAAAATTGAAGAGCCAGCCACAGTGGGGCTATAACAAATAAGCCATAAAATTTACTAGGTTAAAACAAAATTGTTTGAAAATTAAGGGAGTTAAATTTAAAATGCACATAAAACGGGTTGGAAGTATGTAAATAATAGAGATCATATAGAGCCTAATAGGCTAAATGATAATAGACCAGAGAGTATTATATTTTCCTGTAATTGTATATAGGATTCCTCTATTTTATACCTTACATGTATGTAATATCAAATAGAAAACACGCACTCCTATTTGCCACTAATCACATGTAGCCAAATTGTGTAAGAACATGTGGCCACAAAAAGGAAGTATATTTTTACTTGAGCATTTGACACGTGTTAAGGAAGGTTATGATATGCTCGCCATGTGTTTTTTATACACTGATATATTATCATCAGAGATCATTCGGAACTCTCATAATTAATCTTATTACAACTCAACTTAAATGTCAACTCTCGGTGAAAGTTGGATGGAGATTAACTTTTGCTATTAATATTAGAGGGAGATTGATTCTATCATAATATGGGAAGATAAAAAAATTCCTCTTATACGGGAGAGTCAAATTTCAGTACTGTGACTCGAACCCATGCGTCCAAAGTTGTTGGGTGCATAGGTGTGCCAACGGATTATGGGCCCATTGACTGCTTGCCATGTTTTGAGTAGTGGACAAACATCCACCTTTGTTTGGCACACCACTCTTATCACACAAATCAGTTTCTGTTTTTTGCTTGTAATTTTATTTTATCATCCATCTAAAAATAAATTTTGTGATTGTAACATCAGGAAAATAGTCATCAACGGTCCCCTAAGGATGTTAATATATGAAAAATATGTTAGCTTAGGGCGAATTTCAAAACAGATTAGGCCGGTCTGTGAAAATTCCCCCGAAAAAATCGTTACTTAACGTCAGCTCAATAAATAAAACAATTAATAACACTAAGGTACTTTTAACTGCCCGGGCGCCCTGTCGCGTTGGCCACCTGCAAATTCACAAATCAACAAAAAGTAGAGAGCGGGGATACCATGAACAACGCTGCTTCTAAGGTTGCCGTCGTCGGAAGTGGAAGTGAGTTTTAATTTTTTTTGTGGGTAAATTAGTTAATGGATTGGATAACTAAAATTTGATGAAATTAAATTATCAAATTGTTAATAATGGACAGTATCAGGAGCTGTGTGTGCTTGCACTCTAGCTAGAAATGGTATCTCAGTGACTCTTTTCGAGTCCGCTAGAGGGCCTGGTGGCCGCATGTCTCAAAGAAGGTTCCTTTGTTTTACTATTTTTATTTTTTAAATTTAGCGTACTTTGAAATGGTAATGTTATGGTGAACGATTCTGTCATGAGATGTTACAAAATTACACATGTGTGCGATTATAAATGCTATTGTGTTTATAAGTGCTATTGTTAATTTGAGGTTCTAAAATGTGCAAACTTTGTAGAGAAACTTCTGAAGACGGGAAGGAGATGTTGTTTGATAATGGTGCTCCATTTTTTACTGTCACCAACAATGATGTGTTGGCTCTTGTTCGCGAGTGGGAATCAGGAGGTCTTGTTGCTGAGTGGAAAGTGAACCTCGGTTCCTTCGATTGTGTCTCCAAAAAATTCGTCAATATACAACAGGTTTATAACAATTCTGTGTGAAAATATAGATGTGCATCATTGTATTTTTTAATGCAGGCACCTCAGCATTGTGCTTGAATTTTAAGTTGTGTTTTTTATTAATTTTTATTCATTGGAACTGAGAGTTGCAATTCCCTAGCTGTTCGTAGCAACTCTTTTAGTTACTAAGGATAAATTAGCTTGATAGGCTTGGTATCATTAGTTGGTTCACCAAAATGTTATTATTGTAGCATGGGCATGTTTTCTGTACTTTTAACTTTGAAACACAAAAGAAAAATCGTACATGTGCATGTATTCATCTTTCCTTTTTCAGATAACAATTTCTCTAAGATATTAATTTAATCTAGGATGGAATGAACAAAAAGTATGTGGGTGTGCCGGGTATGAACACTATCTGTAAAGCATTATGCCATCAGCCTGGTATGTAGCGATGCTATAGTTTTTCTTTAATTATATTTAATTCAAAGTAAATAGAAACCTAAATAGTTTCTAATATTTCACTTTTAATATTCTTCAGGAGTGGAAAGTAAGTTTGGAGTGGGTGTAGGGAGGTTTGAATGGTTAGAGGATAAGAATTTGTGGTCAGTGTCAGGGTTGGATGGACAAAGTCTTGGTCAATTTAATGGTGTGGTAGCTTCAGACAAAAATGTGGTTTCTCCAAGATTTAGAGACGCAACAGGGAGACCACCTCCTCTTGGTATATCGACGCTTTTCAATCTTTCCTTAAAGAGAACCGTTGGTGAAGATTGTTTTGTTGTTTTATCACTCTATTGCAGAGTTGAAATCCATAAAATAATGCACACAGAGTTTCTTTTCCATTTTGCACCATTAGTTCAATTTGTTATTGTCTGAAATGAACTGTTATACAACCTGAAATTAAGAAAATGGAATGGCTTTGTTTTTCTTGGTTTTACTATGGCTTAATGTATTGTTACATTTTACTTATCCTCATCACTTTGTTAACAATAATACTATGTGATCGTTCACAAGGATGGTTCTGACCATTCTTTGCTGATCTCATCTTTTTGCTGGATTTCTTGCCGAAAAGTGCGGTGACTTCCTTTTTCTTCTTTTTTGCAAGTTGCAAAAATGGCATGAATGACTTTGTGACGCAAATCAATTTTTTCAGAAACAGTTATGATTTCGTGGTTATTTGTTTTGCTACAGATTTGACTTTTGCCCCAGATTTGGCTGTGAAGTTGAAAGAAATTCCTGTCAACCCTTGTTTTGCTCTAATGCTGGCGTTTTCAAAGCCTTTATCTTCGGTAAGAAAATAATTATGCATCTATCGATTAGATACTGAATAAATTTTTAAATCAATGGTTTTCTCAATACTTGTTATGGTTTAATGATTCGAACTTCTTGTTCCATCAACCTTTCCTTTTCTTTTCTTTGCTGCAGGACCCTTCTTATCAAATTAGCTACTTAAATGTTTTGAAAGGTCTATATATGGTCGCTTTTGGTGTCTGATTCTACTTTAATATCTCTATTCAGATTCCTGTAAAAGGGTTCTCTTTTGAAGATTCTGAAGTTCTGAGTTGGGCTCACTGTGACAGCAGCAAGCCGGGGCGATCAGCCAACAGGTGTGTAGTTTTATTTTCCATTGTTAGTGACTTAATTGAGCAAATGATCTAGTTTCTGCTCTATCTAGATTTCATTCCATGTTCTTGTTTTATCTTGTCTCACTATTTACTTCCTTATGGTTAGCGAACGATGGGTATTGCGTTCAACTGCAGACTATGGAAGGACTGTAATTGCACAAACTGGACTTCAAAAGCCTTCAGAAACAACATTAAAAAAGGTGGCTGAAGAAATGTTCCAAGAATTTCAAGGCACAGGTCTCAGCATTCCTCTGCCAATTTTCAGAAAAGCTCATAGATGGTCAGTATCTGAAGTAAATACTATAACTGCCAATCGTTAGATCAGCCAGGGACATGTTAAAAATTTCAGGCTCATCCCACTCTGCATGACATTACACCAGGTTCATTTGACCTGGAAGTTCACTTGCTAGAGACATGCAAAAATTTCAGGTGCATCCCATTCTGCACTAATTTAGAGCAAGGTTAATTTGTCCTGGAAGTTTGCTCTATTTTTCAAATTCAACATCTGGTTTTACATCCTAACTGGCATAAAAGTGATAATGCTTGCTTGTCAAGTCCAATATTGGCTTGTTCTTGGCAGCATGGCTAAGACTATGAGCGCTATGAAGTCAACTATTTGTTGCACGTACAAAACCACACTTGAGGGTTGCATGAAAAGTATGTTTTTCATTTTCAACTTCTTATCATCTTGCGGCAATTGCTTTATTTTCTTTATGCAATTTTTTTATTAGAGGGATGGGTTTGTCCCTGGAACTGACATGGAAACCAAAACATTACAATGGGCAGCTGAAAATCCACTTGAACATCAACCTTGGCTTAGAAATAGATACACGACTTAGAAGTTTGAGGACATACAGAGACAGAAATTTGTGCATGATGGTTTTGATAGTGTGCAACTAAGTTCATTTATGACTGCGAGTGATATGGCTCTTGTTGAAATTGTTCAGGTATAGAAGATCAAATATAACATGTAGGTTGGGTGGTTAGAATATAAAATTGCCCATAATTATATGCCCATAACTGGAGCTAGCTGGTCATGCAAGCTTCCTTATCATAATTTATATTCCTTCAAAGGTGTGAATTATCAATTACTTATAGGTTTTACATAATGTTTTCCAACTCTTTTTTTTTTAAATTATGCTTCAAATGTGTGTCAATTATCATTCTTTTTACATGCGCACATACCAAAAAAAATTAGTATAAGTTTATTAACATCTGTACAATTTAGCTTGACATAGTAATGGTTCATCACTCCACTCAAAGGTCAGAAATTCCAGTGCATTATACACTGAATCGTTGATTTAATGCAGATATATCATGACATCGTGCATGATATAGCATAAAATGCTTTCATTGTTGAGCAAATTGATTCTTCTTTCCCACTCTTAAAGCTAAATATATCTATCAAATGGTTTGTTTCCAGGGGAAGTGCCTTTCCAGCTGCAAGCATAGCAAAAGAGGAGAGATGCCTCTGGGATGTGAAAAAGAGACTAGCCATCTGTGGAGATTTTTGTGTTAGTCCAAATGTTGAAGGTGCAATACTTAGTGGCCTGGCTGCGGCTTCAAAACTTAAAGAGATTCTTAGTTGCTTATAGCGATGGTATCAACAGTTGTTCAAAGTGAAAAATGCTCCCATCGTGCCTCATTTAAGAAATTGTTTGTTTACATTTGGCTTTGCTTGCCATTTTGAAAATTATAATCACTTAATACTCTTGTTTAATTTTAGTGAGTTGTTCGTTTCGATTAATGGGATATGTAATGGAAATCATCCTTTTCATCTTTAATCATCTTTGTAGAAATATAGACCTGTCTGTTACATTTCCCTTGTTCTTTTTAAACTTCATGGGCATTTTTTGCTTTTCGCTGCCGCACTTTTACCTTTTTCTTAGTACAGATGAGACATACTCATCAGAACCGAGAAGTCTATTGAAATAGCTTCAGAAATCTAATCCTCTCAGTGGGGGAGATATCTTCCTTTACCGGTTGATCCAGATATCTACGGAAGAAGAAGAGAACATGTTTTAGAGTGGTACGTGATCTCCTTATTATATTTCACCAGTTTTTAGTTAACTCTACTAAAAATTTTGAATTAATCATTATCTCTCAACATGCCTCACCAAATTCTGAATTTATTCTTATTGTAATTTTTATATTTTTTCCAATCACCTACCATATAAAACTTATAAAATCTATTTTGAAAAAAGAAAAAAAAATCTCATAATCGCTATAATCTCTTTCTTTCTTTTTAAAAGTTTTATCCATTGTTGTTGTAACCATGAAAAAAATATTTAATACTTCCTCATCATCTTCTTTCGAGTACTATAAATTATTTTTTTTCCATGATTATAAAAGCAGAGTATACAATATTTGAGAAAAGATAGTAATTTAAAAAGTTAAAAGAAATTAGAGTTTAAGAAATTAGATTAATTAATAAATATTAATACCATGATCATATGGGTACACTTAAAAGCCATTTGCTTTTTTAAGTAATTTTATATAAAGATAAAATAGATATTAGCATAAAAGTGATTAGTGGGATTGGTGAGATATCATGAGGAGGTCAAATATCACAACTCTATAATTTATTTTAATAGAGACTCAAACCCACTACTAGGCCAATGTTTTATTGGGCCGTTATAGATAAAACAAATTTTGTTAAATTTTTAATTGAATTGTAAATATTGGGAAAAAATTAGGCAAATTAACAATAAAATTAACTATAAATTTGTTTGAATTTATTGACTTAATTTAAGACTAAATAATTTGGCCGGGTTATACATTATTCTAACATCAACATTATAAGGTGAAAAATGATTGGGGAATAAGGTGAAAAATGATTGGGGAATCAAAGTTTGATAAAAATATATTCAAAATGATATAGTTTTGAGTTTGTTTTCTTAAAAAAAAAAATTATTATAAACAACATTATTTTAAATATATTTTTGTGAGTCTTTTGTCATATATTACATTATTTTAAATAAATTTTTGTCAATTTTCTTGTCATACTTTAGTTTAGATATTAATGGTTCAGTTTGATTTTTTTAGATAAAATCAAACTAAACTGAATGTGAGATTTATTTTGATTTAGTTTGGTTTAACTTTAAAAATCGATTAAATTTAGATTTAGTTTGGACTAAAATTAAACCGAATATCAAACCCGATCGGATTACATGTAAATAAAAAAATAAAAAACCTAAATCTAAAAAAAATTCCAAATTTCCTCAAATTTTAACCCAAATCCAATTTTTGATCCAGAAGTATAATTCAAATCCGATCTAAATATAAATCTGAACCAAACCAAACAGAAGTTAAACCCGAACCGGACCGATTTTTAAATTCATAGGCATCCCATATTTAATGACCGGAGTTTCAGCATCTCAAATAAACTTAACACAAAAGCACAGGAGGCATGCATTCAAAATGCCTCTCGCAACTCTTCCATCACCAAAAAAAACTCAACTCTCTTACAAAACCAAACATCACATTTGCACTCTTCTTTTTCACAACATTACCACAAAATGTACAAGAACCTCTAAACATAAACACCCACGAATCAGAACAAGACATAACCAAAAAGATTCACAGACTCTGCACCAAAGACCGCAACGTCGACGAGGCCCTTCGCTTTCTCGACCACCTTCGCATTTTTGGCTACCGTCCCAATTCCCTCAACATCAGCAGCGTCATCCACGCTCTTTGCGATGCCAACCGGTTCGCCGAAGCCCACCACCGGTTTCTACTCTCCATTTCCTCCCGTTGCGTCCCTGACGAGCGCACTTGCAATGTAATTATCGCTCGCTTGCTTGGCTCGAAAAAACCACTTGATACTTTGCGTGTTATAGGCTGTTTGTATAATGTTAAGCCCGAGTTTGTGCCTTCGTTGGTTAACTATAACTGTTTGATGGATCAATTGTGTGGTTTGTCGCTTGTTGGTGAAGCTCATAAGTTGTTTTTTGATATGAAGAGAAGAGGGCATGTGCCTAATGTTGTTTCTTACACTACTTTGATCCATGGGTATTGCAGAACCGGTGAAATGGATGTTGCGTATAAGGTTTTTGATGAAATGCTTCACTGTGGTGTCTTGCCGAATTCTCTTACTTATAGTGTCTTGATTCGTGGTGTTCTGAGGACACGTGACGTAGAGCGTGGTAAGGTGCTGATGTTCAAGCTTTGGGAGAGGATGAAGGAGGAGGAGGACTTGTCTGTGAATAATGCGGCATTTGCTAATCTTGTTGATTCTTTGTGTAGAGAAGGATATGTCAATGAGGTTTTTAGGATTGCGGAGGATATGCCGCAAGGGAAGAGTGTGAATGAGGAGTTTGCTTATGGACATATGATTGACTCGCTTTGTAGAAGTGGAAGGAACCATGGGGCTTCGAGGGTTGTTTATGTAATGAGAAAACGAGGTTTAACACCAAGCTTAGTATCATACAATTCTATTGTACACGGGCTGTGCAAACATGGTGATTGTATGAGGGCATGCCAGCTGTTAGAGGAAGGAATTCAATTTGGATACTTGCCATCCGAGCACACTTACAAGGTTCTAGTTGAGGGTCTTTGTCGAGAATCTGACCTCGAGAAAGCAAGGAAGGTTCTCCAATCCATGTTGAATAAGAAAGATGTGGATAGGACCAGAATTTGCAATATATATTTAAGAGCACTTTGTCTTATAAAGAACCCTACTGAGCTTCTAAACATTCTTGTTTTTATGCTTCAGACACAATGTCAGCCAGATGTGATAACTCTCAATACAGTTATTAATGGGTTTTGCAAGGTGGGAAGGATTGAAGAAGCTCTAAAGGTGCTAAATGATATGGTGGCTGGAAAATTTTGCGCCCCAGATGCTGTGACCTTCACTACTATTATTTTTGGTTTACTAAATGTTGGAAGAATCCAAGAAGCTCTCAATTTGTTGTATCAGGTAATGCCACAAAGAGGATATAGCCCTGGCATTGTGACATACAATGCAGTTCTTCGTGGTCTGTTTAGACTTCGTCGTGTGGAAGAAGCAAAAGAAGTTTTCAATTGCATGTTAGGCATTGGTGTAGTTGCTGACAGTACAACTTATGCTATAGTAATAGATGGTTTATGTGAGTCTAACCAATTAGATGAAGCTAAGAGGTTGTGGGATGACATTATCTGGCCTTCAAATATTCATGATAATTATGTTTATGCGGCCATGATCAAAGGGCTTTGTCGCTCTGGAAAAATAAATGAGGCTGTTCATTTCTTATATGAACTGGTTGATTCTGGGGTCACTCCAAATATTGTGAGCTATAATGTTGTAATTGATGGTGCTTGCAAGTTAAGCATGAAGAGAGAAGCTTATCAAATTCTGAGAGAAATGAGAAAGAATGGGCTGAACCCAGATGCTGTAACTTGGAGGATTCTTGATAAGTTCCATGGAAATGGAGGAAATGATTTTAGTCTGAAAATTTAGCTCACAACTCAAAAAAGATCTCTAGGAGATGGACTCAACTCTATTTAGTGCGTATAGATTTTGGCTGATTGCATGAATCCTTTAGTAGGAAATCTGAATTGGTGGAGCAGTATCAAGGAAGAAACAATGTCCCAGTTTGGCAGACTAATGTCTCCTTAAACATGGATCTAACTATTTGTTATGAAGAGGCTTCATGTTCATAAAAGCTGATTCAGAATATAGTTGGCAGTGATTCATGTAATCTGAGAAGTCTTGTGGTGCTAGTACTGGCAATCATGCTTGTCATTATTAAGTATGATCCATGTGGATGCTGGTGACACCTATCACGATTAACAGAAGTGCGAGTGTTATTTTACCATAAATCCAAAAGCCTAGGCTTACAGGTAATAGTCCAAAAATAGTATTCGGCTCTAACATGTCTGTTCACATGGATCAAACATGTTACCTCCAAAATCATATGATAGATGCTTAGTACACAGCTCCATCTCTTAAAATTGTTTTACGGTATATTCTGTGAGACAGCACTTGCACAAAAGAATCATATTTGGTAAGTTATCACATTGACACAATGTGAGATAATTTTCTCGTGAAGTAAAGTAGATGATTTTCTCATGAAGTTAAGTTTTTTGGACTAGCCCACCTATACTAATGACTCTCTTGATTCAGGAGCTAAAGCATTTTTTGAAACTTTGACTTCTGCAGTTAGGAAATATGGCTACAGTGTTAGATGCCCTGATTCCAGCAGCAGCAGTTCTGCGGAAGGTCATCAACTATACCCAACAACTGTCTTTTTCTTACAGGGTCTGAATAATTATTTTCAATCACAGGTTAAGAAAAGCTGTTGAATCTTCGCTTTGTTTGTCTCATCATTTGAAGCAGCATTTGCTGGAGCAATATCAACTAAACACATTCAGGCACGGGTGAAATCTTATTGGTCCTTGCACCTTTTTATTGGATTCCGGTTAAATCTGGCTGCTCTCCTCATTGATGCAAGTTTTGCATGAGTGATGAGTGACAAAATCAGCTATGGTCATCCACACACATGTTATTAAAATGTCAATGAAGTGGAGGAAGTCTTCACAAATCTGCAAGTCTCAGTGTAAACCTCAACGAAAAGGAAAAAAAGAAAAGAGGTTAAGAAAGTGTTGCATGAGTCACTCTCCTTGTGGTATCAGTTTAAACCTCAAAGAAATCTTCATTGTAATCTAACATTTATTAAGATAGAAGAAAATGAAAAATACACTTGCCTTAGAGCTGTCAAGGCATCATTCACTTTGAATCAGTGCTAGTTGATGTCTTGTCCAAAAATGAAGTTTTGTGAGTGATTCATGATGATCAAATGAAACTTGGTAGATTTGGTTACTCTGCTTGAAATGTTTGGACTTTTAGGCATGGTATATGTTCCTCCCGTGAGATTTTCTGCATTCTTATGCTGTTCTTTTCTAAAGTCTTATATGGAACAGCTGTGCCACATCATTCATCCATTTGATAAATTTTACTACTTAATGTTCTTTATTTTGAAATTTACCGGGTATGTTAGTAATTGAGATATCGATAGAAGTTTTGGAAAACTCAAACATGATTTTTATTTGGTAGTCCTATTGCGACTGTCCTATTTAAAACTTTTCCTTGCTTTTCTGCATTTTGAATTCTAACTGATGACACAGGCTGCATGTTCAAACCATGCCTTCGGGGAGATCTCTCCCTTGGTTACAAGCCTAGGGCCAAGGCTGCTGCTTCATGTTCCAGATTCGCAGACTTAATTTTTTGGGACAAACACCTAGCTGCCTCTGTGGGCATAGGTAGCTTCCGCTGTTTTGCTTTTGTTCCATAAAGATTAAGCTGAGAGAGAGAGCGTTTTCTGTACATGTTTTTCAATTTCTTATCGAATTGTAACATTCGCAAAATTGATTATGTTCAGAAGAATTGTACATCAAAATTCCAGTGCGTCTGAGCCCGAATCTTGTTTAGAGCTGTGAAGAGCAATGGTATTGCTTGAAGCATATCAAATAATTTAATTTATGATTCTAGTAGTTCACAAATTGTATCAAAGTTATGGATTTTTTTTTTTTTTCGAGGAGAAGTTATGGATATTTTTAAAACTAGAGAAATAGACCGCCTCGTATTCTTGTGTCCCTTGAGAGATTAACCAATGAAATCTCCTGAACCCCCTTGGCATGCGTCCACGTGGCAGGTAATGGATGTGATGATGAATCAATGTGTGTCATCTAAAAACAGATGTGGTTAAACTGGGTCCTCGCTTGCAAATTCTGATAATGTTTTGTACTTTTGTAATATCATATCCAGATATGAGCCACATATTCAGCGCCACGTGTTAACTCGACAATCACTATTCTCTTCTCAGAATTAGTATCTAGCATTTTTGGGACTCAGACCACACAGTTCAAAGCAACGAGAAACCCAGAAAATCAACAAAAACAAAAAGGGAAAGCACAGCAAAGCAAATGGCAGCCTCAGTGATGGCTTCTTCGTTGAGCCTGAAACCAGCTCCTTTCTCTGTGGAGAAATCAGCAGCGAGAGGCCTTCCCTCTCTTGCTAAAACTTCAATCAAAATTGTGGCTAAAGGCGGCAAGATCAAAACCGACAAACCCTATGGTATATTCTTCTTATATCACAATGCATATATTAAATGAACACACATGCAGTGAGTTATCATTTAGGTTTTGCTTGGTATTTAGGTGGCATGGATTTAATAATAAAATTAGCAGGGGTTATACATACATACATACATACATACATACATATATAAAACAGCCGTTGCATAGAATCACCTCGACCTAAAAGCCACAACAGTACTGAACGGACCTACGTTAACAAGATTGATTGTAACGATGATCACTCTAGGTAGTATTTAAATCCCATACTGATACATACATGTTCATGTGATTTTACTATATATATACATATATATAAGTATGCTCAGGTACTACTGATGAATATACTTAGCACACGTTCACAAGCATTCATTTCTGTGATAGTTAATTCTCACTAATAATAGGGTTTAAAGTTATCTAATATTTTGAATGAAAAAGGGAAAATTGTGAAGTGGATGACAGTTCATCCTAATGTCATCAATACCATAGTTGTGACATATGACTTCATATTCTTTCAGGTTTTATGCTGCAAAGGTGCATTTGGCAGCTTGTATTACATATTATTTAAAATTTTTTATTATAATAATATAAAAATAAATTATTTTATTTAAATAAATTATATTATTATTAAATACTAATATAATAAACGAAATATAAAAATAAATTATATGCTAGTATTATTTTATTTAATAATACTATATTTCATTATATTATTATATGATATTATATTTACATATTAATTATTAATATAAAAATAATTATTTAATATAATTACTAATAAAATAACAATAAAATTAAATAATATTGATTTAATATTAATATAAAATTACTACAGTAAATCATAACATTAAACACTGTACAACATTATTATAATACAGTGCTAATGCAATATAGCATAATTCAATACATTTGTATTAAATAATACAATACAGCATAATATAACGCATCTTGTACATGTTAGTGCATGCTTGTGTTATGAGTTTAATTGATGTTCAGTGTTATGAGTTGATAGCTGGATTAATATTTATTTTTATCAATGAATGTCAATAAGATTTGAGAATTAATATCATATGATCATACATGATTCTACAGGAATAAATGGTGGTATGGATTTGAGGGAAGGTCTTGATGCATCCGGCAGGAAGGCTAAGGTTTGTGTCCAGAAATTTTGTCATTTTATTTATATACTCTTTTAGATAAATTCTTCTAGCTGCTTCTCTCTCGAGTCCATTACTTCAATTTCTCTAAATTTATTGTTTTGCTAAAATATTTATAATTTTTTCATATGTTCTCTTACTTGAGTATCAATTTCTTACTTTGTTTTGTCTTTGAAACTAATGAAAATTGATCTTGTTTCATTGTAGTATAAATTCCTTAATCAACAACCTTTGAATTCAGGCGAATTATTTGTATATATATTTGGTAATTAACTGTTTCTTTGTGAACAGTTATATTCAATGCTAACTGTTTTGCACCTTCGTGCAAATCAAGCACTCATCAAGGAATTAATAATATTTCATCATCGAACCAAGAGCATAAGAGTTCTTCCATTACAGTCAAAAGGCAAATTCCAAAAATATTGAAAAAAAAAAAGATGCGTTCATATATGCTTAGACTGATTAGGCGAGGTTGAGCAAATCGTTGATACATTGATATGATATTAAAAGGGGCTTCTAAAGGGAAGGACATGAAAATTATAATGTATTTCAATATTTATTTATATCTTTCCTTTGTCGTGTTTTTGTATAATCTATATTCTGTTAACTCTTCAGCTTTTCAAATTGAATACAGGGGAAAGGTGTTTACCAATTTGTTGACAAGTACGGTGCCAATGTTGATGGATACAGGTAGAGATCATTGTTTAGTTTTGTAATTCTTCTACTCCTACAGCTTAAGCCATTAAGTTTTAATTTCTAATTTCTTTTAGTGGGGAAGACAATTTAAGAGTAATATCTATGGAAGATTTTTCTTCCTGAAAAAGGGACCGAGGAAGAAGGAATCTGTTATTAAGAAAATTGGCTAGTTGATATAAGATTAATATTCCATGAAGGTTTACGTATCTGTATATTAGTAAGTTTCTGATATACATTCTGATGAGTGGTTTTACAGTCCTATCTACAACGAGAGGGACTGGTCTCCCAGTGGTGATGTCTATACTGGTGGTAAGTGACTCTTAACTATGATCTCACTTTGATTTTCAAGCTGTAATTTCGTATCTCAAAACATCAGCACAAATGAAAATATTTTTGTGTTCAGTCTTGTAGCTGAAGCTTAAAGGTAAATTTGAAGCTTGGAGTTAAATTTATCGGTGCAAATGTGGTATTGCAGGTGCAACTGGCTTGGCAATCTGGGCTGTTACTCTTGCTGGTCTTCTTGCAGGAGGAGCACTTCTCGTCTACAACACAAGTGCTTTGGCACAGTAGATGAATATCAATCAATGTTAAATTATTATCTCTATTTTTTATAACTTGTCAATGTTGCTGTTAAATGTACCTTCCACAGCTACTTCGTGTATCTATTTTGTGTAATGAGACATATAGCCATCTATAATTTGGTACTCCCTTCTGCGCCTTCATTGAAGATGGTTGGTCTGGTTTTTAAACCTAGTCTGAGTAAGCTATCACAAGGGCCCATCAAACTGAATTTGGATCTTGTTTTGATAAATGAAGCGGCACATTGAAACTTCAGTGTATGGACATCAAGTATGCTTCCCATGTAAAGAACAAGTAATAGAGAAAACTGGATAAGTAAAGAACCTGCTTTACTTCATAAAAATATCAAAATATCACTGTCATTCCCTGTACTACTTTCATCTACATCGCCAAAATACAACCAGATGCTTGCCCAGCTCGGTTCACACCACCATCAACATGATGCAAAGATTTTCTGTCGTTTTGATCTCAGGAGAACTGCATGGATGGGTAGTTATGGATGGATGGATAATTCGATTATCGCATCTAACTTCTCTTAATTCATAATTTACGCACCTAGGAAAAATATCCACCCAATTGTTTTTTCCAGTTCCATTTGAGCCTTGTGTGGTGTATTGATGAAAGCTTAATAGTGAATTTGTTTGTACTCAAAACTCTTCAAGAATATTTTCATCTTGATTAGGCAGGGATACGTTCCTCAAAAAAGAGCCCTGATGTACACTTCCATCTGACATCATAGACCGAACTACCTGAATATATGCAAACCATTTGTTACTCTTAACATAGTTTTCTTGCAATTAAAGTCATTTATGCATCCCCCATTATGAGGGAAAGCAATACTTGCAAGTTCCCTTCTATTGTAAAAGACGATGGTAAATCTTCTTTTCTGTTTGAAAAAATCAAACACAAATATGTAAGAGAAGCAGAAGCACATTACCTTTTCTATTTCCTCTTGAAGAGGAGGATTGTCTCTCAAGTACTGCAATGCTTTGTCTCTCCCCTGTCCCAATCTATTGATCAAACACAAAAAAGGGAGAATGACAATAAGCCTTAATTGATTTCTAGAAACCAGCAACGTGACAGTCACTTTTTAAGAAAATAAAAGCTGTTTAAAAGTACAAAATAAATTAATGAGTGCATTAATTTACACCACAGTCACCCATTTTGGTACAAACTTTTTCTAAAAATAGCTTTTAGATCCACAAACAACCAAAACCCAAAGATCCTACCTTTTTATGAATTATGTCATAAACCTCATTCTACCTCCTGCACTTGCCAAATTCTCAAAACCTCACAAAGCTTCTATCATAGCAATTGTCAAAACCTCAAGGTTCTCAATCTGGTATGAATTGAGAACTTCACTGGTTCAGGCTTGTCTTACAAGCAATTACCCCATCTTAAACCTGCTCTACAGCTATTCTGACCAGTCAAAACAAATATGTACAAATGAGTGAGTCTTACTCGCAACTACCCCAAGCTTACCTGATACCTGAGTTACACAGGGTATGCATGAATATGTGTTTACATCAAGACCTTGTATCTCCATTGGGGTTTCCCTAAAGATCTTTGTATCTCCATCGTTGGGAATTCCCTCAATTCACCAATATATATATATATATATATACAGAGAGAGAGAGAGAGAGAGAGCTAGTTTGGGTCACAGTTGCGAGAATTGGCCACTCAACAATGCTCAAGAAAACCATCACTTTCTTACAGGGTCGAATATATGCGGTGTCCCTGTTGTGCGTATTTCTAGTCTCATATATACTGAAGGTCAAAAAATTATCAAAGGTGCAAGTCTTATGCAAGTTAATAACAATACAGAGCGGCCCATAATGTAAACTGATCTGAAAGCATGTATAATTTAACCATCTTGTTGATTTAGCCGTAAAGAACCATAGCTAACGCAAATTCATTAAGTACATTATGAAATATGTTTATATTGTGGCTTGCACACATGGGTTTGAATGAGAAACAAAAGGGCAAACAAGTTTGATTTTCGTGCAAAATGATCTAAAAGAATTGTAAACCATAAAAACAGAACTAGGATGCAACTACGAGTACACACAATAGAAGTCCAAAGGCAAACCTTTGGTCTCCATAGCTATACCAAGCTCCTTTCCTCACCACGATATCCATCATTTCAGCACAATCCAACATGCATCCCTGCAAGTTACTGAAAGTCAAAACAAAAAGCACTTATAACCTTTGGAGAAATAGTTTTTTATTGCAATACTAACCAGTTTACTCACTCCCTCCCCAAATATGATTTCAAACTCTGCTCGTTTGTATGGCCTTGATACCTATGAATTAAGAAAGCACGTGATTAAGATCAGGAATTTCTCTACCCTTGACAGCATCAATTAGAAACAAAAATTTTGGTGGGGGGACACAAAATGGCAAGGTTTTTATCTACCTTACTCTTTTGCACTCTGACACGAACCCGTACCCCAACATCCTCATCTCCTTTAACCTGCAACAAAGTAAAACAAACTTAATGAGAACTACTAGGAGACTAAAAATGGTTAAATAAAGAAAGTGGAAGAAATATTGAGCTGTCAAGTGGTTATTGTACTTACAGACTTTATCTTCCCTGTAGGACGTATTTCAAGACGAACTGAGGCAAAAAACTTTAAAGCAATCCCTCCACTAGTTACTTCAGGATTCCCATAATATACACCAATCTTACAGAATGCAGAATAAGCAACATAATCAGTTGCTAGAAAATGAAATTTTCCAATGGAGCATAAAGCAGACTGATGCAGAAAACATAGATAAAACAAAATGCACTACATGTAACTCAATATTAAAAGCAGTACTTTCAAGAAGTTCAAGGCTTATCCAACCAAAGAGAAGATATATGCAGTTTTTCTCCTTTGATTTATCTAAAATGATCCCTTTCTGTTAACCTAACAAGTCCTCCACCAAATGCAAACCAGAACCATCTAAAATTCCCATAAGCTTGAGGTAAGTGCTGCACAGATCTCACATCAATTACAAAAGATACTCTTGCAGCTGTCTAACATCATCGAAAAGAATTAAACCCAAAAGTACCTTATATCTGATCTGATTGAGGAAAATGAGAGTACAACCAGCTTTGGAGGCATTTCCTGACATTTTACGCAAAGCTTGGCTCATAAGGCGAGCTTGCAAACCAATTTGCTGCATTCCTATCTCACCCTATGCAACAAGAAACGGACGACATTCAAACACGGGTATGTTCCCACTAGAGCTAGCAGAATTTGACATGACTCGATTATTCGACACGAACACGACATTAATAAATGAGTATGAATTGTCAAATTTGACATGATTATTAAATGGGCTTGGTCCTAGTCGACAAGATTTTTTTCGTGTCAGGTTAGGGTTAAAGTTCTTAACTGATTTACCCGACCACTGACACTATTATATTTTCAATTCTAAATTAATTTATAAATTCTTGTCATCAAAACTCAAATATTGGACATATTTTCTCTTTTTATTTTTGTTTTTTAGAAGGATATACATATCGACATTGTTTCATTTATAAAATTTTACATAGATTTAGAACTACAATAGCGTAAATGTGTAAAATATTGGCAGACATGTATATTTTATAATATTGATATATAATATTACAAAACTTCAATAGGGTAAATATGTAATATTTCGGTAGATATGTAGATTTTATAATATATATAAAATAGTGTACAAATATTTGATATAAATTTTGTTAAATATATAGTTATTAAGTAGATTAATGGGTAACCCATTTATTTTCCGTGTTGGGTTAGGATTTCAATATTTTGATACGATTATTAAATAGGTCATGTTTGAATCGACCTAAATTTGACACAATACAAAGCTGACACAGTACGAATACGACCCGACAATCCATTTTGCAAGCTCTAGTTCCCACTATTTAATAGGGAAACATTGGTTAGTTTGCATGGGGAAAATTATAGCATACTTCAATCTCTGCACGTGGAGTGAGAGCTGATACAGAATCAACACAAATAAGATCTATGGCACCAGATCTGCACATACGATCGGCAACTGCAAAGTGAAAATTGAATTAGTTAGCAAACATTCTGCTTATAAGAAACAAATCGCACGGGCAAAAGAAAATGAAAAAAAAAAAAACACGGACAAGAAGGATAAATTACTTTCTAGTGCCATCTCGCCATTATCAGGCTGGCAAACAATCAAATTCTCTACATCCACGCCCAGTGCTTTTGAATATGCCGGATCAAAAGCATGCTCTGCATCCACAAGCATTGCGTTGCCTCCGAGTTTCTATAAATAAACAGTATAATACTGCATGTCAGCTGCATGACATATACAACACTGTCCCAGAACTTTCTACAACTGTACAAAAATTAAGAACACAGAAGGTAAGCGCAGACTGATTGGTACCTGCACTTCTGCAATTGCATGGAGTGCAAGGGTAGTCTTTCCACTACTCTCTGGCCCAAATATCTGCAGAGAAAGTTTGCAATTTGTTACAAAGCTTTTTGCACCAGAATATAATCCAGAAAACAAAATTTATAGTACAAAAATATTTTTTCTTCAGAGTACAGAAAGTCATTATAAGTACTATCTAATGACAGAAATTGACTAAAGCAAGAAGAAAAAGTATAAGGGAAAAACAGAGTGCCAAGTAACGACAGATTTTCGTTTCTACTTTTGATAACAAACAAAGATAAGCTGGAAACAAAGGAGAAATATGATTTAATTAAATGAGCAATAGTCCATCCTATGATTACAGAATCATCTTGAAAGAAAACAGAACAGCACATACGAGAAGAAGAAAATGCGTTCTAAACAACATTTCCAATTCTCAGAGAGATCTCCAGAACATCAATAAGAGACAATCCAAAGCAAATCCCATAATGAAGTGAGAAACATTATTCTATCCCCAAGGAGCTGTGAACTCCACACGACCCATAGCAGTGCTCGCTGCACATCTCCATCAAATTTTTTCCCCATTGATATTCCCAAATCCTCTAACATCTTTGTTACACTATGATAAGCCATAACCCAAACAAACCTCTATCATGTATAACAATCTACTCATAGCCCACGAGCAAATCACATGTCAATAACCAATGATGTATGTAGTATCCTTTCTTTCTACTAAGTATGCATCATTGAGAAGAAAAGGGAAAGTTTGGCCGCCTCCTTTGAAGCAAATCACTTGCATTTAAGCTGAAGACAAAACTAAGAATTTAACTTTTCAAGAAGCAAGAAATTTCCAAAATAGAAGTTTTATGATGAAAAACAGATATTGAATGAACCTCAAAAAATAGTAATTAATAGTAATATTACTAGGGAATGTATCAAAAGAACTAGGTGACCGAGTATGTTTGTCCTTTTGCAAGTAAGAGTAAACAACATTAACAATTAACCACTGAAATCAAAGAGGAAGAAAGCTCATCTGCTTTTATCGCTACTGTTTTGGATAAAATCAGAACCTAGTCAGTGGAATCAGAACCTAGTCAGTGGAACTTCCTGATCAAGACACAGTAAATGAATAAAAACATATATAGAAAGACTTGTAATAGCAGACAAACAATGGTATCTTAGTAATCAAAAGATGAAAGAAACATTTTTCCATTATGGATCTTCCAAAAATCCTCTCCTTTCACCATCACATCAAGTCACGCAGCAAGCAAATGGTTCCTTATTGAAATATTTTCTCTTAAAAACAATGTTTCAAAACTTTCAGCATATGGCCAATGAACTATCATATAAGCATCTCAAGCCCCGCATGGAAAAAAAAAAAGGATAATACCTCCACAATTCTCCCTTTAGGAAGCCCACCACCTAAGGCCAAATCCAGCGTCAAGCAACCACTGGGAAAGGTTTCACTGCAATGGTTAAAAAAGGGAAAAAAAAAGGGAAAAAAGAAACAAAATTAATCCTACACCTCTGGTATATAAGTCATTCGAAGGAAGTGGCATAGAGCAATAATAACCAATAACCAAAAAAAAAAAAAAATTTAATGATTAAGCACATCGAAGGGAGACAAGAAAGACAAAATGCAGTCTTAAAAACAGCAATAACAAACATGAAATGAAAAAATAAGTCAAATAACATATACATATTATATTGAGATTTCAGAAGACAAGAAGACATACACAAGGGCTCCACCAGCACTGCCCAATCTTGTAACACTCCCTTTTCCAAATGAACTGTTTATGTCATTCATTGCTGCATCCAACGCTCTTTGCTGTAACAAATTTGTATGATTATTAATATTACTAAGAAAGGAATGTTTATTCATTCAACAGAAGTAAAGCATAAAAAATTGGAAGAGTTATTATTATCATTATCATTATTATTATATGTACCCACCCGGTCGAGGAAGCGGGAGTCTCCGGAGTCGGAAGAAAATCCGTTAACTTTTCCGTCGAATTCGCAGCTGATTTTCTTGTCACGTTTTCTGGCAGCTGACAGCTTGGACGAGGCTGTGAAGAACCGAGAGCGGGAAGATTGGCAATGAAGGGGACTTGAAGAAATTGACAAGAGACATGAGTGTGTTTTCATGTTGAATGGGGAGAAACATAGCTGATGACACACACCCAGTTTTGCTTTCAAAGGCACAGCTGCTGCTGCGAGAGACTCCATTATTTGTAAGAAAATAATAGAAGAAACACAAGAGGAGACACAAGTCACAGAAGCAGTAGTAGCAGAAGCAGAAGCAAAATGGGTCAGTTTATGGCTTATGGGTTTCTTCCAGAAGAAGGTAAGCTATTGTTAAATGGTCCAGCCCGGAATCTTTGGCCCAGTTTAAATGACGAAAATTAGAAGCTGGGGTGCTAACAAAACTTAATTTACAATAAGGATAGCAATTTTTCTTGTTGCAGAATCCCATCTCGTTTAGGATGGATGGGATTAGACTGTATTTTTACATGCCAAATTAAAGTGGAATGGAATAAAGACAAAAAAATGCATCATGTCTTTATTTATGGGATTGGGATAGAAGGAGGACCAATTATAAAAACTTGTCCTATCCTTTAAATCCCATTGATATTATAATTTTAAAACTATTCTAATTTTTTTCAACTATTTTATTGAAGTTAACTTTTGAAAGTTTTTGTTAATTTTTTATTTTTGCTTAAACTTTGGAACTTAGATTGATTTGGTTTAGTGTTGAAACTTCGAACTTTTGATTTCTTTTGCTACTAGTTTGGTTTATTATTATATTGTTGAATCGTTGGATATTTTAACATGCCTGAAGTTGGTTATTATCTAAATCTATACCTTTTAAAACATAAGTCTTAGTATAAATGTGCAATAAAAACAAACAGACAATTAAAAAATTTAGTATAAAATTATATTCGAACATGCATGTAGTCAAAACAAGTCTATTTATTTTATTATTCTACTTTGTATTTATTCAAAATTTTTATTTACTTTCAGGATTGTTCATGATAAGGGGATGAGACGGGATATTTATGGGATAAGATTATGATAAAATTTTATCCCAAAAAAATAAAAAAATAGGAATAAGATATTTTTTTATCCCATTTACATATACATGAGAAGACCGAGATTGACATATCTCGTCTTATCCTACCCTATTGCAGACCCCATTTTACAATGCTCTATGCTACTTGTATTTATTTTACAATGCCCTATACTACTTGTGTGGTGTCGTGATATGAAATTACAAGTAAAAATCCTACTCAATTAGAGTAGGGCTATTTGCACTCATATACTAAATTCGAAAAATGATGAGATTATTTGAACTCAATAAAATATTCGTTAAATTTATATTTTAATTAGATTTTATATTACTAAAATATCCATAATATAAATTCCCATTAAGGGCAAAATAATATATTAAAGAAAAAATTTTACTTTCTATGTCATCATTGAATCCATCTAAAAAATTGCTCACAATGAATGATAAACACTCATTTTTTTCCATAAACCCCCCAGTTTCCAATTAGTATCATACAAATTTAGATGGGTAAAATCTCATTTAGTTCCTATATTTTTAGGTTAGTACTCATTTAATTTCTGTATTTTTAAAAATATCTCAAAACATTTGTGCCTTTATATATTTTTTGTTCCTTTTGACTTGCTTTTATAATACTATCCTCTTGCTTTCTTTTCATGGACATTAATAAAAAAAATTAAATTACTAATTTAACCCCAAAAATAAAATAAAAAAGCATATAAATTAATTTTTGTGGAATCTCACATATGTCCAAAAAAAGAATAATATAAAAAATTAAATAACCAATTTTTTGGATATTTAAAAAATTAATATATTAACTCCTTAGTAGAATGTTCCACAAAAATTAATATATATTTTTTTTATTTGCTCTTTGTTTAACTAAGAGTCTGTTTAGTAATACTGTAACTTTTAAGATAATTGATGTTATTTGTACAATTAAAATAATCAACTTTGATAAGAATCAGTTAAATATGTAGTAAAATTTATTTTTAAAAGTATGAATTAAACTGTTGTAAGAATATAAATGACTAATTGAACATAATGTTGAATAAAATTTATTTACATATATATAAACTTGTATATAAAATATTTTTAATTATTTATAAATAACAATTGAAAAATAAAATAAATATTTTATATTATTAATTTTATTTTTATTTTTTATCTCAAAATAATTGGTAATAATAATAACTTCTTAAAAATTAATGCTTTTATTCGTGTAATTAATAAGGATAATTTTAAATTTTTATAATATATATGAGGATATATACGATATTGTATTAAAGTCCAATTTGGTAATGCTGGATCTTTTAAAATAATTTTTGTTAGCTGTATTATAGAAATAATCATATGTAAAGAAAATCAGTTAAACACTTGATAAAATTTATTTTTAAAATTGTATATCAAATATATCCTTATATATATATATATAAGAATATATATGAAATTTTATAAAATATAAAAGTGATTCTTAAAATTAGATTTTGAAAAACTACTCCTTTTCTATTTTTCAAAATCTGTTGTAGGATAGAATAATTTTGCCAAAAACGATTTCTAAAAAAAATGATCAAGCACTAAATTCAACTTTTAATTTTTCAAAATTACTTTTAAGCATCCCAAAAACAATTTCAAATGGGCCCTAAGTATATGATTGATTCTCAAAAATAGATTTTGAAAATCTATTTTTTCCCTCCTTTTTAAAATATGATATTAATAAATGGGTGATTTTGTCAAATGTAATTTCTAAAAAAATTTACCAAACATCAAAATTAGCTTTTATCTTTTGAAAACTATTTTTGAGCCTCCTAATAACAATCTCAAATGGGCCCTAAATATTGTTTAAGAGATTATAAATAAGAGAGAGTCTTTATTAATGATTCATATGATAAGTATTCTTGTAATAAAATAATTTATTAAAAAGAGTATTGAAAGTAATTTTTAGAGTATAAATAGCCTCAACCATCATTTGATTAGCATGAATAAATGACATAAACAAATCATTTAGATGTAGCAATGAATGACATAAATAGTTCTTATCGCATGAAGTAAACTATTACTAAAGGTACAATAAATATTATTATTATTCTGAAAGCTCATTTAACAAATCCATTCAACATTATCAATTTTTTATGTTAAACTTTTTTTTTGGTATTATCATACATGTTTTTATTTATTCAATTTTATGATGGTACAAAAGCAAGCTTACATTAAGTTCATTGAAATCGAAATATATTGATTTTTTTTATCATAAAAGACTAATAAGCATTATTTATTAAAAAAATGCAACTAAGAAAAAAAGGCAACTCTCCTGCAAATAGTAGAACATTTTTTCATTAAGTAAAATGATAATAACCCTTTTTTTTTTATTGGCATTATTTATTAAAAAAATGCAACTAAGAAAAAAGGCAATTGCAAATTAAAATTTTTTAATAAATAAGGCATTGCGAATTAAAATAATAAATAAGGCTACTTTGATTATGGAATAGTAGTCAAGCCATGAACATGCACGAGAAGATAGGACAAGTGGTTGGTAAGGTAAACAATGCATATAAAAAAGAAATGAGTTTGTTGTTTTTCATAATTGATTGGCTGACCAAATAAATTTTAATGAGAAATATGTTTTGTTATATTTTGAGTGTACCTAATATTTTATGAGTGAGTATAGTAAATAAAGATGATTAATTTAAAGAATGCATAAAGTATTTTAAAATAGGGGTGGACACTATTAAGTTTGTTTCGGTTCAGGCTTAGAACTGAACTAATAGCCTGAACCGAACTAAACTGAAACCAAATGGATCATGAATTTATGAAGCAAATTATAAAACTGAACTAAATTAATTTAGTTCGGTTCGGTAATTTGGTTTGGTTTGGTCTGGTTTCAACCTATACATTCATTATTTAATAAAAATGATATAATAATAATACATTAATCCACAAATAATAAACAACATAAAAAAATCTAACAATAGTAGATTAACATAATAAAATCCAACAATAATCTAGAAATCCACAGACAATAAATAACATAACAAAATCTAACAATAGTAAATTAACATCATAAAATCCAACAATAATTTAAAATTCCACTATATATTACAAAAGAAACTTCAAACTTCCATGGCCATCGAGCACTCTTCCTATCACCACTTCTTCATCCTTCCATATCCACGGTGTCTATATTATCTCTCCAAGTCAAAATAATCATTAACCAAGCACCAACAATTAAATAGAATAAATTAAAGTATATGTTATGACATATATAAATATAATCACATGTATTAATTAATAAATAAAAGTATTAACTTCATTACCTAATATTCTTCATGTTAAACCAAAATCTCAATGACTCAATGTAGAACACCAAAACAAAATGGTCCTTAGTTGTTGATTAGCTCTATATAAACGAAAGTTAAATAAATTAAAATTGTGAAAAACTACTAAAAATAAACTTAAATTTAAATTTACACAACGTACCTTCAGAAAGTTGATCCATGAACTCATTTTCTTGAACTAATTAATTAAGATTTATTGTCGCATCTAAGAAAGAGATGACCGCAACTAATTTTGCATCAATATTAATGCTTCAACCATGTTAGGAGTCAATTAGCTTCTATATTGATCTAGTATGCGACCTCCAGTATTAAAGGCGGACTCTGATGCAACAGTAGACACTGGAACAGTAAGGACATCTCTTGCTATATGTGCCAAGATTGGATAATTCGAACTATTCACCCTCTACCATAACAAAATATTAAATTTAGCTCCCAAATTATTTTTTAGCACAGTTTTTTTGGTCTTCTCCATCAATTATAGCTCTAATTCATTTGACAATTCCGCACTACCTTCATTAATAGCAACTTTCTTATTAAATTGGGAGAAATGGTCCTCGATTACAACATCATCAGTATCATCCAACTCCCAAGAAGTCAAACCACTACCACTTGCAAAAGGTTGGCTCGCACTTGCACTTGTACTTCTAACTCCACTTGGTTTAGAGTACTGTGCACTATAAGACTCAAAAAGTTTAATAAACAAGTCTTTTATCATTTCTTTCATCTCACCACATTAGCCAGTATCCTCGCCATATAATTCTTCAAAGTAATTTGTTGCGAATTTCATTTTGCCTCGTGGATCAAGTACACAAGCAACAATTAACATCTCGTGTATCTTGATTGTGCCCTCCTAATACTTGTCAAATTTGTCCTTCATTTTAGTTGTCATCGCACTCAAATCAGATGTATTCATTTTATTGCGTGAATGAAAGTATTTCTTTCATTTAAAAAAAAAAAGTTACTTTGGATTAAAGTGGCTTTAAGAGCTTCAAAGATCAACTTAGTGATACCCGAACCAACAAAAGAATATATATATATAGTTATCAATTACCATGTCCACAAACAATTTTATCATTAATTTATCCAATTTTTATCACAAAACACTTTTGATTTTGAAGAACCTTTCCTCACAGCATTTGCTATTTTGTCCATTATACACACTTAATTAATATGGATTGCTATTTTTTCCCATCTAAGCATCCATCAAATTTCAACTTAAGTTTTGATTTCAAGAGTTCTTTGGATGTATAGTTAATTAAGACACTTTCAATTAGTAAATTAATTAATTAAGTCAGCGAATCTGATTGGTGAGCTCATACGGATTTTAGTCTCTTCTCTTTGTTATCCTTCCCAATTGTAGTTCAGATTTCACAGAAAGTTACACTCACAACAATTCATAAAATGGAAGCACGTTATAGTGAACACATAGCTAGCTATCATTTCTTTTTCTTTTGACGGGAATTATAAATTCGTACACTTCTAATATAGTTTAGAGGTTTGGTGAGTATTAGTTCAGAAATCAACTCTCACTATAATTCGAGAAGAAATCAATTCGTAAGATACACACACACACACATATATGTATATAGTTTTCTGACCCAGGATTTTAAAGTACAGAAAAAGTCTGAAAAAATTTTAAAACCGTGGAGTTTTAAAGGCTTACAACTTGAAGCGCTTAAACCGCAGGTTTATGCATTTTCCCGAACATTCCCGCACTTTATAAATTCGGATTGGAACATTTATATATATATATGTGTGTGTGTGTGTGTGTGTGGAACTTAAATAAGCTGTCATAGGGCTCAAACTCAGGCTTTTATAACTGGACAAATAGCTTTCATATAACAAACATGAAAATAAAATATCTTAATATATTTAATACCAAAATATTGAAGATAAATCTGTTATGTGCTCGATTTAAGTAATTAAATAGGCCCTTTTTCCTTCAGAAAGATTACGTAGTTACCATGTCAGTTAATAGCATGATTCAAAAGCTTACACTACTAATTAAATAAGGGCCAATATTAATATATGAAATTACATGTTCTAACAATATTCAAGCAACACTCGAGGAGCGCTGTACTCATTTAATTTTCTAATCAGAGCATTCAAAGTTCAAAAGACATTAATTTGTACAAATCAAGGGTCTATTGCATTTGCATCTACTCAAAAGTCTGCAAATATTGAAAATAGATGCATAAATATATTATATAGCTAAAAAAGTGGGACGTTATATATGTAATTACAAATATTTCTTTATAACAATTGTATTTATGGGGGAGCATATATAAGAGCCACTCTCAATTATATATATATATATATATATAGAGAGAGAGAGAGAGAGAGAGAGAGAGAGAGAGAGAGAGAGAGAGAGAGAGAGATTGAAGCCTGCTAAAAATCGTCAATAATGATGATTCCACATGTTTGTTGGCATGCCTACTTCAGATAAGTAGCTGTCTGGACTTGGTTCTCCTAAGCTTGGTGATGATCCTTGCATATTAGGAACATTGCTTTCAATCTTGGTAAGCTGATTCAAGACAGCTTTTATGACCTTCTTATCACAAGCAACAGGGTCTAAGCAATCAGTTCCCACTGGTATATTTTTTCCAAACGTGGTTAAATTTTTTGTGGAAATAATATTGTTTGGCTCAGAATGATTGAAATGGGCGAAAATTGGGTTGTTGGTAATAATTTGGTCTTGTTGGGAGGATGAAAAAATGGAGAAGCAGGACACAAGCTCATTATAATTATCTTGAAAGTTTGGTAGAGTTTGGTCAAAAGTGATGTAAGAGTCCATTAATGGTGGGAGTGATGAAGAGCCTGTGTCGTCATAGCTGCAGCTTCCCATGCTCTGTTGGCCAGGAACTTCTCTCTTTTTGTAAAACACTCTACACAACACCCAATCTTCCTGCACATACTAGAATATTAATTAATTAATTAGTGCATTTTCTATCAAATATTTAACTTATCCTCTGATTCTTCAATAGGAGTTCACACTTTCCCATCACACAGTAATCTTTCAGTTTTATCACTTACTCCCCAGAAATTTTATAGTATCCTAAGATTTTCTTAACATAAAATTTTAATAAAAACAAATGATTGCTTTTTTGATCGAGATAATCTTTACTGTGAGTGTTTTGAGTGTTTTGAAATCAAGAAATAACGGTGTATTATGAAAATTGTAAGAATAAAAGTAATAAACTAAAAACTAATGGGGAAAGAAACTGTCATTTTCACTTGTTCAATTAATCCTCAAGTGACGAGCCCGCCGGATAGTGACCTAATTAGTTTCTTATATTACACTTTAAATTTTCTTATGTCGGCACTTAATCATAGAATTATAATACCTCGGTAAGGACAAGGGGATTAGGTGTTGCAGCAAAATCTTTAGCTTGTGCACATTTCAACTAAATATATATTTAAGTTATTGTTCTTAGGTCAGCTACAACCGTACGTGGCTATAGGATTCGGAAGCAAGTATAGTCAATAAAAAGATAATTGTAAAGTCAAGTGGCACATTTTAGTAACTTAATCAACAATTACAAGCCCCATGATTCATGCAAAAGGAATTGACAACAATAATTATCAAAATTGACCAAAATTTTTGCAAAGAAAATGCAAGTAAGTTGAATAATATGTAAGTACCTTGAGAGACGAAACCTTAGGAGAATTAGCAAAGGGACCTTCAAGCCGAAATTCATGCATTACCCATTCAGTTTTTTTCCCTTTTGGTGCCCTACCTCGATAAAACACCAAGGTTTTTCTCATACCAACAAGGCTGCCCTTTCGAAGGATGGCTCTATCTTTTCCGGTGGCTTTCCAGTATCCAGATGCCGTGGCCCGGTTTGTTCTTAGTCCTGTTGCATATTTTCGATCACGCTGACTGTAAAAATACCATTCTTTGCCTCCAACACATGCAGCTTCTACAAAATATTATCATGAACAAAAAGATTAATTAATTGATATATGTGTGCGTATTAACGAGGGCATCTTCATTTTGTAAAGTGAAGATATCATTAAACATATATAAAAAAAATAAAGATTTTAAATATATTATAAGACTTTTTTTTACCTGCTAGTAACAATTTCATTTTATTAAAATAAGGATGTCCCCGTCAAAAAATTATTATATATATTTTGAATACTAAACTTCTTGTGCCATAGAACTTTGAATATATATAAATGTGTGATAGACTTTAGAAGAACCAACATTAATTTATTTCTTGGATGGGTATTGAAATTGAATAATGCAAAGACTAAATCAAACTTGATCTAATTTTCGTAAATTGGTTTAAAGTTTTAATTAGTCCATGTATTAAAATTTTTTTCCATGTTCAAAACTCAAGCATATGAATATTTTAGATCTTCAAAACCCAAAAGGAATCTAGGGATGTCAGTATAAAAGTTAGGATGACGAAATTGAAAGGCATTGTGTGGACTTACCGATCATGAACACGTGGAGCTAGCACATGTAAATTAAGTGTCAATAGTCATTAAAGCAGAATTATTGAAGGTAATTTTCAATTTTCGAAATGACATAAGGTATAGGTCCAATTACACGTGTGGCAGGTATGAAATAATAATATATTTTGTCAAACAGCCAAAATATAGTTAAATTATTAATAAGATGAAAAATAATTTGCTAAAAAATTAAAAAAAAAGAAACGAAAAAGATTTTAGCTGGACGAAAGGACAAGGTTTATTGGATTTGGTAGAAACAAATTAAAGATGACAATATTAAATCAAAATCGTTTTCAAACTGACTGTTAGTGATAATAATACAGGCATTTGGTGGAGGCTAGAAGAAATTATGACTTCGAATTTTGCATTATTAATTAGTCTCCATCTCAGACTCAACTGTTGGAATCAAGACAATGCCAAGACTGTCAATTTCTTTAAAAGCTGTATGAATGTGAAATATTATTTGTCATATTTATAATCTTTACAACTAATTTACGGCAGTGATTTGAAAAGATTAGGAGTTTACAAAATTTAAATGTGAAAACCATAACTAGGCTTATTTATTTAGATAACATGTATAAATATTATGCTGATAAGCATTTATATTATAAATAGAAGATTACGAGGATGGGAACTTTGAAAATGAAGCTTTATTTCCTTGGTTCTTAATTTTCAAATGAATTTCTTTCGTTCAACGGATAAACAACCCAGCTCAGCAGAATCTCACTCTAGACTAATTAAATACCAACTAGAGAATATGAAAGATAAAATATCAAACAATTATAGATATTTTTTTTTTTTTTTTGCCCCAACAAATGAAAAAGTCCACGAAACCCTACAGCCTTCTCAAAGAAACTAGAGGAAAATTTTTAAGATTTGAATTTTTTTTTTTATGGCTAGGGCATTCACAAGATAAATTATATATATGGAAAAATAAATAATTCTAACTGAAAAATAAAAATAATAGTAAGTTAAATGTCATATATAGAATAGCATTTTAAACTCATGATTAAAAAAAAAAAAAAGGAATGCATGGAAAGTAAAATTGTAGAAACAACAGCTAGCTTATTAGCATTTAAGTTCGATACTCAGACAGAAAATAATGAGATAATATTTTCAATTGTGTATACAAAATTAACTCTAGCATATTATTAGATGAAGGGTTCATCGTGTTCATAAATCAAAACGCCTCAAAGATCTCAACCGTACGTTGACAAAATACTACTCAGACAGAAGATTAATCAACTTCAAGCTTTTTGTCAACCACAGAAACGATCACCTTGACTACATCTATTTATAGCCAATCCGGTTGCTATCATCACCCTCTTATCATATATTAATTCAAGTTAAAAGTTAAAATTGAAAATAAAATTGAAAAATTACTTGCCCATCAGCCCATGTAACCCTATATATGGTTCATGCAGAGAAGGAAACAAAGAGGGGGAAAAAAGCTTTATATATTAAAACAATAAATAAATATATGAAGAAAAATTTAAAAAACAAAAAAAAGTGTTACCAGGAATGTCCCAAGGCTCACACTTGTTGAGATCAACTGCAGCCAAAAGAATGGATTCATTGGTGTGAGTCACCTTCTTCATCAAATAATCACAAACAAGTTCATCATCTCTCGGATGAAACCTAAACCCTGGTGGCAACTGAGCCTCCACCATTCTTATGTTGTTATTACTGTTGTAGCTGCTCATTTTTGGTTTTGGGATAAAGAAGAGCAGCAAAGTGAGAGCAATATCAAGACTGCCTTTTCTTTTTCTTTTCTTTTCTTTTCTTTTTCCCTTTTTTTTTTAACAACAAAATTAAGTAAGAGGCTGAAGGCCGAGTGGGAGTCTATCTATAGACTTATATATATAGATAGATGAAGAAGACGAAGAAGAAGCTATGAAGAGATAGAAATTAAAGTCAAACGGTTCATGGATTTTTGATTTTATTGGTGTACGTACCTTGTTTATGGTGAGGTGGCATCACCGAATGTCCGAATTACTGCTGCCCAACTTATTACTATTGCGGCGTGAACTGATGGTCCATTGCTTATTTATTTATTTATTTATTGACTTTTAACACTCAGAGACTTTCTTTTCGTATAAAGTTGGCAGCCACAAACAAAATTGGATGAAAGTGGGGGCTAATCTTAATCTATGACGACATTACCATTTCTCCTCTCCAACTTCATTTTTCTTCACTTATTTACACGAATTCTTGTCGTATTAGGATACCGTATTCCACAATTAGACATCATCGGATCGTCAAATACTCAATAAAAGGTTGATAAAATTTTAATTATTTACAGTTACCTACGCTTCAGTACCCCATCAATTTTTTAAATAAATTTCTTCATTTTTATTTGTTTGTGGTGACCATAAATAAGAGCCTTTTTATGGATAACATCTTTGCTATTAAATTTGTTCAAGTGTGCGACGGGACGCGTGACAAATTCTTATTAGTAAATTTGTGCTGTATGCTCCACCATCAAAAACTCGTCATACATTTTATGTGCAATGGCGTATACTAAATCAAGCCTCTCTTTATTACGACATTTAGATATAAAAAAAATTGCATTAAAAAAGTAAGAAAGAAAGTTCATATAATATGCATCAAATTAATTAATTTGAAATGGTAAATTTATTTAAATAAGAATGATTTATTTTCTTTAAATTCAAATATGTGTTTGGTAGCTAGTCTAATAATGAAATTCTGAGGACGAAAATGGTAAATTATGTTTGGTAGTTAAATTTTTGTTTGTTTAAAAATAACGTGTTTATAAAACAGTACCCAATTTAGATAAATAAATGATTTGAAATAAAAGCTGATTCAGTCATAGCGATGAAAGAAACCACCTGTGATCCCCACATAGCTAAACCACCGGCGTGGTCCCCACTTGCTATGACTTTGTAGAGAACAATTTCTGGTGTCCATTGGAATTTAAATAGATTGAAATTGAATTGTTTGTAATAAAATAAAAAATGAGAATTAAAATAAATTATTTAATTTAATTATAAGAATCAAAATAAATTTTATTGTTATTGATGTATTTACGTTGTCTTAAAATTAGAATGAGTTATTTTAAATTATTAAAATGCCCTTAATTTATTATTATTGTTATTTTTATTGCTTATTATACTAATTATAATTAATAATAATAATAATAATAATGACAGTTACAATAAATATTACTACTATTATTATTATTATTACTATTACTGTCTCTCTCTTTTTCCTTTTCCTCCTTTTCGTCTTCTCTTTTTTCTTTCTCTTCTTTGTTATTTCTTCTCCTCCATCTACTCTTCATCTTCAAATCAACAAGTGAAAGACACCGGCAAAACTGCAGAATGACCGACCACGCAATTCTGACAATGCTGCGAGGCAAGATTTGGGTTTCAATTATTTTTTATTTTTTCTTATTTGAAAAGTATACAAAGTTGTAAAACGAAAATTAGGTCAGAGGGTATTTTAGGGAGTTCTAGGAATGAGAGTCTAATTGTCAACCCCTTGTGAATCATGCTCCCATTTTATTTTTTTCAATATATTAAATCATGTGGTATCCGAAAATCACATTAGATCTCGATTAATTCAGATTCGAATTAGGTAGGACTATTAGGGCGGCAAAACTCTCATAATAAGTATTTAACGCAGTTGCATTCTGAAACCTCAAACCAATAACCTTAGTTAAGTTAGAACAACCACATACCAACTGACTTGTTGCACATTTTCAACTCTCAATTTGGTGTAAGGCCTGCTCCAATGATTTCCATTCTTGTCCTTATCGTAGTAAGTAAACATGGGTTTAATTTGAACTCTCAAATCTAGAAAGTATACACACCATTAGAGTTCTCCCCTATCATTCTCAAAAATTTAAAATCAAATAAAATTTATTTGAGTAAGATTATTTATATTTTAAAAATTACTCTGAATATTGTATTATACATTCATCTATTAATTTTAAAAAATTAATTTCAACTTTGTACATTCTTTAAAATGTCAAAAAAAGTTCTCACTCAAACCTTTTAAATTAATTTATATTTATTTTATTCTACACGCTCCAGAAAATGCCGTGCACTCTCAAAAATTTCTCCAAGCACCTTTTTAGTTAAAATTTAATTATTTGGTCAGATAATCAATTAGTACATTAGCATAAAAGAAAATTAATTTACTCACCTCATGAGTTAAAAAATTCACCAGTATAGTCCATTACATATTTTGAGTGAACATTTAAAGTTTGAGTTCAAGCAATATCCTGCAAATAATATCATTTGGTTAGCAATAAAAATATTTTGCACTAACCAGAATTAACTAGATTGATAATGGTTATCACTTATCATGAGGCTGGTTTAGAGTAGAATTCAATATTGGTAAAAAAATAACTATTTTTTTGTACTCTATACTACAAAATCGAAAGAATCACACATACTGAACTGAAGTTAAAACCTTCGACACATTGAGTTACTCCGCTATAAATATTTGTTTAAAATGTTAGGAAGAACAGGTTTAGGATTTGACACTAAAAAAATTGAACGTTGATTTGAGTATGCTAAATAAGGGTTCAGAGTGACAATGTTATATTTGCTCATAATAAAATATCCTTAATAACTGTTAATAAAATGGGTATTTTTATAATAATCTTTTTATAAAAATATAAGTGTTCAAACTAATTTTTAAATTATAACTAAACCCACACAATTTATTTTTTATGTATTCATCAGAAATGATGAAACAAATTTGGTAGCCACTCGATTTTCAGACAAGCTTATTATAATTTCCTAAATCTCATTCTTTGTGGAATTTGGTAGCCACTCTTTAGTCTTTAATCTAATGGTTAACACCTTCTTGACTCATCTTAACGTGATAATTTTTCAATAGAATTAATTCCCCCTGATTTAAGACGCGACCTTGCATCTTTCTTTGTCATTAATTTCCGAGCATGTCTCGACAAACCTCCTGCTTTTGTATTAATTTGGAATAGAACACGATTGAATCAATATTTTTTTAGAAAAATAATAATGCTATTCATAATTTGCATTCGGTTAATGACGTGTTGACACACGTTTTCTGATTGATCTATAGAAGAAATTCTGTTCTTGTTTTTAAAAACAGGTTTCTGGTTTAGTTTTGAAATTGTGAGGCGGAAAACCATGAGGCACGGGATCCTAAGAATGCATCCAACAAAACAAAATATAGAACCCGTTTCAGTTTTCAGTTCGCGGCACAAAGTGGAAAAAACAAATTTGATGTTTCTTAGCATTCTCGAACACGAAAATACATTTCCTAAAAAGCTGTTTTATACGCACTTTTTAAAAACAACGCAGGAACGTCCTCATTGTGTCGAAATACAGACCAGACACGTCAACAGTGGATTTTCAACCTAAACGGAAAGGAAAAAGAAGGATAAATGAATAATGATACTTGTAATAAAGTAATAACAGTAACAACGGCGTTGTAAGAAAGCTACTGGGCATTAACGAAAAATCCCAAACAAACCCATCAGCCACTCAGTCAAGATTAAACTATACTCAGCAATAATTCTGGTTATAACCTGTCGATTTCAAATGAAAAAGAAAGCACTAAGAAACATATTTTATTTTCCCTCTCTTATCTCCTAAGTGGTCAACTATTCAGAAACAAGTTTCAATCCGAGCATGATCAACTTTCAGATATGCAATAACTTTAACATAAATAGGACATGAGAGCGAAAGAGTATATATCTCTAAACACCAGAACTTTAGATGCTTTTGTTATCATGTCTCAGTACTCTGTATGTACTTGAAAAGTTTAAATCAACCATCTTTTCTTGAAAGCAATATTCCATGACACAAATGCATAGAACAAAGCTGATTATGTGAATATTCTACGAGTGTCAAACACCCAGTAGAAAGACCAAGAAGATAAAAAGATACAAAGACGGCAAAAATTGTTCAACTTCACAGACGTGCCACCACTTGTATAAGTCCCAGTTCATGGCTGCTTACCTCATATGATACCCATCCGCGTGAACATCTTGTGAATGCAACCACAGTGTTCCCACAATTCTCTAATCTGACCAGCCCAAAGAACGCACCAACCACAGATTTCTTCAAAGAATCTTTCTGTTATACAACATTAAAGAAATTTTAGCTACGTCAACTAAAATGATTGTTAATCATTCTTATTTGCTACATAAAATAGTATCTCAAGGTGGCAAAACAGTAGCCACTCCCAGGAATTTTATTCAATTATTAGTTTATTCTTTTTAGAAGAGAGAGAAGAATCCTAAGACTGGGTCAAAGAAAGGTGGTTACAAAATGAATGGAAACAAATCCGTCTTTCTCATTCCAGCGTGCCAAGACTTCCTGCAGTGACTGCTAGGTGAGGCATCACATGCAGAAAGACAAATAGTCAATAATCAATAGTCACTCCAGGACCCTTTGGAGCTTTCAAATAAATTCCTACCACTTATTTTAGCAAATAGAAAACTAAACACTTATTGAAACTTTTTGGTTATCTGGTCTAAAGTCAACATGTTAAACCAAAAAAAAAAGGAAGAAGAAGAAAGATTCCTCAATAGAAGTGCAGCCTAGTAGAGGATATCTTAGCCAGCAAAGCAAATCTTAGTTCTCATACAAGGGCAACAAAAGGAAACAAAAGGGGAGGAAAAAGGGAAAACATAGCCATGATGAAACAAAGCTTAACTATACAATACATCTACTGTCACAGTCAAGAATAACATCAAACAACAGCGTACACATGACCATGTACTGAAACAGCATGTGCCTTGAATACAAGTCGAGTGTATCTATGTGCAGATGGTTTGGTCCACAGCTGTAAATTTACAAAATAACAATAATATCAGCCTGTTTATCAATAACTAATATTTGCCCTATATTTCTAGACTTTAGATTAAGACAAGGAAATACGTTTATTTTAACTAAATAACCAAAATAACACTAGGGCAAAGCCACATTAGTTTTTTGTTGGCACTGGAATGCAAATAAAACATAAGACAGTCTAAATGCTGCAAACTAATTCCAAAATTTAAGATTATTTCTAATACACTGCCATACAAGGTCAGAACTATCATATTTTGTGCATCTTGTAGGCATGGTGAAGATGCATTCTATGAATCAGTTATCCTAACACTCCTCATTGCCCGTTAACTACTACAACTGAAATCAATCTGGAAGATATACTCATCAGAATTTCAAAGAGAAATAACCACCGGGATATGCGTCCATGGGTCATTTAAAAAATGGCCTACCTGCATAATGCCAAAACAATATGAATATTGATGGTGATTAATACCTAGCATATCAAGGCTTTCAAATCGAGCCTTCATTATGTTCATTTGCAAATAGCATTTAAAATTTACATGTTCCAGTGTAAGTTTTACCTCAGAATGTTGAGGACTCAACTGGGTTAACAACCAAAAGAAATTAAAGTCAATAGTGAGTGCCACTTTAGTCCTAAAACAGGTCCTTTTCATTTTTTTCAAAGATTTTGTCCTACTACAGGTCTTTTAATCTGCCAAAGTTTAACCAAACCACTACTAGAAAACATTCATCATGGCTTTAACATCATCTGTCATCTACCAACCTTTCGCAATGCTAGAGATTGGTTCCAATTAAAGTATGAAAAATAATTCAAAAATTTCCATCTTTCATGATGACAATCAGCTTAATAGCACTGATTTTTCTGTCTAGGTATGACATCAGATGAGACTACTCTCAGTAAACATATCTGACATTCGAATATAAATACTTCGATTTGGACAAAACACACATAATACTTTGTATATCATCTTGAAGGCATATTGCAAATGCTCTATGAAAGATAGAACAAAAGGTCCTTACAAAGTTTTAAGGAATATATATAAATAGCCTAAATCCTTTGAATGAGAATGATGCCCTCTCCAAAATATTCTGGTCATCTATGCTAATATAATATGAATCCATGACAATTTAACTAAAAGTTATAATGTTTACAGCAAATAAGTCAAGAACAAGTAACATAAAATTTCCTATTACACAATTAAAAAATCTTTTAACAAGATTTGCAGTTCGCTAAACCAGTTACTAGATTTCACATTCTTGACAAAGAAAAACTGCAGTGACTGAGTTTCAGCTTCACTAGAAATTTAGAGCTAACCAATCAAAGCTATGCTAGAAAACATACATCTTAATATACAAAATATTATGAGTGTCTGAATCAGAAAGCTAGGACAATTGATTGATTTGATATTTAACAAACATTGAAGGCACTATGAATGCACTAAACTCAATGACTGGATGGATGGAAAAAAAAAAATTCATTCAAAAAGTTTTGTTAACCAGGGAGTTATTGCATAATAAATTCCAGCCAATAACAGCAGACATTAAGTTCAATGGTGTCAGATTTCTCACAATCAAGAAAGTAGTGTTTATTGTAGATTGGACTCGAACTCAATGGCCACAATGGATGCCTAACAGCAGGCTGCTTTTTATAACAACCAAAGGTTTAAAGCCTTGTGATGAGATTGTAAAAACAAGCAAGAAAGAGTGGGTTTGTCATCAACTTATGTGAGATTCAATAATGTCCTGAAATATTAGATTTGATGCTCTTGTTCATTGGTAAAAACATCAAGAAGAGAAAGAAAAGACAGAATGATTTGGTTTAGCAGAGGGAGATGTCTAGATATTATCATGACTATAAGTTCTAACATAAAAGAAACAAATGTAAAATGAATGACACTTCTTTCCTTGACTCAAGAACCTAAGTAAACTTGTACAACAAAGCAGGTCTATTTCAGGTTTTGCCTAACCCTGAAGGCATAACATTATCATATCAAGACTATAAACCATATCTTATACTTTTAATATATGCTTCATGAATCTTCCCAAAGCATTGAAAATGTGTACCACAAAGTAATGGCTTCTCAGAAGTCAGCAAATAGTGCAAAGATTAAACAAGTTTACATAATATCAATTAGGAGTGTTCAGAATCTAATCTGATCCGCTCAATTCGTCTGATCCGCAAAAATCCGATTCATATAAATCCATTCCGTGGATTGGTGAATTGAATATGGATTGAAAATTTAAAAATCCGCAGTTGATGGATTAGATATAGATTTACTTCTGTAAATCCGCAAAAATCCATGGATCCGCAAAAAATATATATTTATTTATTTAGTTAAAAAATTATTATAAATTTAATTAAAAAATATTATAAATGTGAATTACATAGTTACATAAGCACTATAACATATCTTAGTCATTACCTAATAATAATATAAAATAAAAAATAATTAAATAATCAAATATACAAATATAACTTGTAAAAATTGTAAAACAAAATAAAAGTAAAGTCACACGCACTAGCAAAAGCAACCTAATATAATGCCAAGTTACCAACAATTTGCAAAGTCACCTAAAAGCAAAATAACATAACGCTAAGTCACCAACAATTTGCAAACCAAAAACCCTAAGCTTTCCTGCCGTCACACACACACTAGCAACACCTAATACTGGTTCGATACACTCTCAAAACCGATTTAAAGGACGTTGGCCGCGCGATTCCGGCCAAAGCAAGCCATCTTCTTCCCCGAGTCCATCGAGCCACTTCACAATCACTAGTTCCAACCGAACAATTGTACTATCACAACCTTCAAGATTGCCGCCCGTACGGCTTCTCCTGGTTCCCATCGTTGACGGCTCCGTAATCACCACTTTTCGACAGGTGCAACAGTCCTGATGAAGGATCAGATTGTGTTTGGTTTTAAAAACTTCACCATTTCAATTAATTGTGGCTTTACTTCAACAATTAATTTTGGTGTTATATTAATGTGTTATTGTAACTTAATTTGAACAATTAATCTTAATGTGTTATATTTTAAAACTTTGAATGTATTATTGTAGTTTTATTTGAACAATTAATCTCGATGTATTATATTTTAAAATTATGAATATATTATTTTATCTTTATTTAAAAAATTAATTTGATTAAATTTTATTCAATTTTAAATTTAATTGGTAATAAAATTATTTTTATATTAGTTTTTTTTATTTCATTAGTTCATGGATTGGAAAGAACTAAAAATTTTTAATTCGGAAACTAATGCGCAAAATGGTAGATTGGATATAGATTAAGCTAAATTCGCATCCGATTCGCAGACGTATGGATTGAATATGGATTGAGTCAAATTCGCATCCGATCCGCAGTTGTATGAATTGGATTTAGATTGAATTTAATCAATCCGTGGATTGGATTGGATTGAAAAATTATAATCCGCAAAATTGTGAATCGGATATGGATTGATGTCTAATCCGTAAAATCCGATCTGTGAACACCCCTAATATCTATGACAATAATGATACATAACAGGTATCAAACATGTTTGCATTCTTGTAATGTCTATATATCTAACAATGTGAAAGAATGAACTGGTGGCTTTATTGAACCAAAATCAGAGAACGTTTGAATTAGAAAATTCAGTATTAAAGAAAATTAAGGTTATGAGGTTTTATTTGCTTTATTTATGATTTTAATTTAAAATATTTATTTTCTTTAATTTATCTATGACGGTAATAATTTGTTGATCATTAATTTATTTCAAATTTACAATAATTTAAAATTTTAAAAATAAAAAATAAAGCCCATGTCTGGCCCCAAGCCCTCTCACTGAACTGATAGTGGGCCTGGACCTGGGCTTGAAAAAGCCCGGCCTAGGCCCGCTGTTTGCCATCCCTAATTGAATCACATTTCTTTACTACATGGCAACTTCCACCAACCCAGTAAAAGACTAAGTACACCAAGAAAGCACTCATCACATGATGAATGTTTAGTTGGTTGCATCTTGTTGACAAGTATTGCAAAATCAATGCACAAGTAAGTTACAAGTTAGAAAACATGTTGCCCACACACACGTGCAGGCATGCACACATGAGAGAGAAGAGGGAATGATCATTACCATTTATCATGCTAAGTTGCATATTTGTGTCAACTTTTTGGCTTCTTAGCAATTATAGCCACATTCCTTGGGGATAATACAGGATCAAAAACAGGTAACATGACTGCTTCCACAGAACTGCCTTGCTCCTGGAGGAACAGTAATCTATCCAGCAGAATATAAGTTTCCAAAACAGGCCCCAATGCAGCTCGAAGGGACCAATAAGGTCCTATGATGTCCTGTAAGTTATATTTAATCAATCAGTACATTGTCAGCCGATATGCACATTCATTAAATGTCCATGTCCCTGCTGCCACTAGAAAGAACAAATATAACATGAGAAGTAAATATGGAAATGAAACCATGCCCAAGTTGCATCATTGGCAATAAATGCATCCTAGCAAAAACTGGTATTTCTAATTATATTTCTCTTTGAATACTTTGTTAAGGTTAAACATTTATGAAATTTCTGATATGGTAAGCTAGTAACATAATTTTCAAGCAAACATGTTTTCATATCTTAAGAAAGTGAAAGTAGCAGTATTACTTTGGGAAGCAGCTATGATGCAAATCTAAATTATACGTAATGTTCTAGACAAGAATGAAAAATATATTCAGTATTCCACTTGCATATGGGCACTTGTTAGATTATTAACTTATTTGTCAGTAAATTAGTTAATTTATTCTTGCAATATTATTCTTAAAAGAAACAGAGGAAAAAAAAACTGTAATGATTATAAAAGAAAAAGTTAAAGAAGAATATTTTAAATACAGTAGTAAGTGGTATGTGAATAACGTACTGCAAAAGGCTCAGTTTCATCCCATAATTTACGAAGACTTAGGTTGTCCAGAGGTTTGAGATCAAGGCGGCATAATCCAGACAGACAATATCTCTCAAAAAGTAAATATTTGTCATCAGAAACATTGTATTCACATCTTGTACTCCTATTGAATGAATTTCCATGAGATAAGGCTGCTGTGTCCAACATTGAGACTGACTTGTCATCTGCAGGACAAGTTTTACAAGCAATTCAAATAGACCACCAATAAAATTTCCACAAAGTACACCTGCTGGGATTATTTTGAGCAAACAGTCATCAAAGTTCCAGCCCTTTGAATGTGCACTGATCGAATAACTTTGCTGCTGGGAAGCTTTTCTAATAGATTCAAGGCTTTATTTCTCTTGAATGAATTAAAAAGAAATCTTTTCTTTTCTCATATGCCTTTTTGAGTTTCATTTTTTAGGATTTTCCCACTCATGAGAAGCAAATAAAGGTTCAAACGCAATCTAGCATGCTTCAAAAATTGAAGATCATAATTTACCTGTTTTGGATTCTTTGGGATTCAAGACTGAGTAAGGAATGTCCCAATGCTTCTGATCAAAAGATGGACATGTGTGATCTTCAATAAGCAACTGGGACTCTAGGATCCTTCTTTGTTGTTGGCGACGCAAAGCCTTCCCTTGACGTCCAACTGACGGACTTGTTACAACTACTTCTGGATAATATTTACAAAGGACCTTGAAAAGAAAAGTTATTCCATACATGGCATGTCTTGAAAGAATTTAATGTATGCAATTCAATGATTTTTTCTTAGAATACCAGAAACCTTTAACGCCATCTCCATGAAAATGTGGAAGGCATAAAGATATGCCAACTACACAGGTAAAGCAAAGTAACAAACCAAATGTTTTTCAAAACTGATAAAACTGGGCTACAAATGAACAGGGTTGTAAACATTGCATACCATTTGAAAAGCAGCACGGAAAGCATGCAACTCAAAATTACGAACACCAGCATCCATTTTTAGACTTCTCCATCTCTCTGCACTCTAAAAAAAGATAAAGCAAGGACACAAAGTTTGCCCTTAGTGCATCATTGTACATTGCAGAAAAGAATCTTGAAAATAAGATCGCCGGACCTTTTAACCATAAACATTCAGAATGCATTGAAGTAGAAGAGAGAAGGGGAAAAAAGGAAACAAAGAGAAAGAAGGGTAAGTTAGAGAAAAATTGAGAAATATACAGAAGAATAGGGGAGAAAGCCAATATTCATTATTTTGTGAATCCATCAACTTATATATATAAAATATACAGCAATTTTGATTGAAAAGAAACCCGCACCTTTCTATACTTCCATAAATCTTTTGTAAAATAAAATTAAATTAAACTGAAAGGTAAAAACAATGTATGCATGTACCTGACAAGCAAGATCACGTGCACTTTTTCCAAGGGTAAAGCCAAGAGATTTAACACCATGACTAATGGGAAAACCACTTGGAGACCCAGCAAAGTCAATTCCTTCTTCAGATAATAAGTTGTAACAGCAGCCAATGCTAACAACAGCTTTAACTTCTTTGCATTCCACAAAGGTCCTGATCCAACAGAGACGTACTTATGTTGATCATCCAATAGAAATGTATTTGTTAAATTCAATTAAATATTAGTAAACCAATACAGGTGACATGAAATTTTTGTATCAGTATAAATACTGTAACAGGAATTCAGGAAATAAAGATTGGTAGAATGACATGAATTAGGTAAACCCTAACCACTAGAAATGCAAGAATAACATTGAGATTAGAATTGCAGAAATAGAATAGCTTAAATATGACCGTCAACATGCATCCCAGCAAACAGGAAGTGTTTGGCCTAAGTGCAGGAATAATATTGACACAAGAATTGCAGAATAGAATAGCTAAAATATGACTATCAACATGCATCCCAGCAAACAGGAAGTGTTTGGGCGTCAGAAGATAGATTTATCTAATCAATATCTTCTACCATGTAGCTTTCTTCTCTTATAAGATATACTCAATTTCCTTTGTCAGCACAAATTTTACCTGACCTCTCCCCATGCGTAAACAAAATTAACTTAAGGCATTCTCAAGATTGGTGTGAGGAGGATTTATACCCAGACTGCTACCTGTACTTCAGGAGATGTAGCCAACAGCAAAATCCACTTGGAGAAATCAAATAATGTTAGTTTTTCCCTCATCATTTTCTCCTCACTTAGCGGTCATACATTGAAAAAGCATATACAGACACAGCAACAATTAGATTATCAATTCTAACAGGGATATGAGAAGTTCACAAGATTGAATCCTTAGGGGTTTTATCATTCCACTTTTTTCATTGCAATTTGCATATCATGTTACTCTATTAGAGTACTAAAGTTGAGAAGTCACTCAGACGAAGTTGGTCAGTGTTTGCTAAAATGTCAAGCCTACAGGGTCCCAATCTGATGCCAGTAAAGCCAGGTCAAAGGTCCATTGCAGCTGACTTAAGTTCCTCAAAACTGATTTGATTGCTTGCGACGGATAGATACATAAGGGATTTAGGTCGATGGGTTGTCGCACATTTTGGCATTTCCTTTTTTCAACTTAAAAACAATAATAAGGGTTCATAATTTGATGGTTTTTATATTTAAATTAGTTAAAATCCAAACTACAGTGTAGATTGATTGCAATACTTGTATAGTTGTATTCACTGTTTTAGATCAGACAGTTCCAAACTTATCTAGTCAGTCTTACAAAATACAGACTCAACATAACATTATCCATTAGTGAGCACCAGATATGGAATAAAAAAGACCTCCATTTAATTCAACTGCATAGAAGAGATAAGGTTCAAATCGTATTTAAGACTCACTTGAGCATTGTTACTGAAAGATCTCCACAGGCATGAAGCCCAGCAAGAACCAAAGAATTGCACGAAGATCGTAGTTTTCTTCCCTCGCATTCTTGATGATTTTCCTTAACCAGCTTTGACTGCTCAACATCATCACTGTGTAGTGACATATTGCTCAAGGCTTTCAAGGTGTCAATGGACATTACCCGGCATGTGATTGTCTTGGGCACATTAGGATTCTTGTTTCCTGATCTAAATAAAATTAGATTACAAATTGTCTATGCCCAAGATAATAAACGAACAAAGTTCTGTAAAGTACTAGACAATCATGCAAGCAGCATCAAACACTTGATGAACATAATCTTGATAGCCTAGCGCACTATTTCCACACCATCAGGAGTATCTAGCTTCATGTTTCAAAAACCTGTAATGGCATAGCACATCCTAAGAAAGTCCATAAAACTTCCTAAACAAAATGATCATTCCACTCAAACCAACAATGCCCCCCAATTATCATGAAAGAAGGAAAATCACACATCTCATAACAGAAGGGAGCTGTAAAACTTCAAAAACTAAAACAGCAGTTCCACTCAAACTAATAATGCCTCCCAACTATAAAGGAAAATGAAAATGGCACATCTCATAACAGAAGGGAGCTGTAAAACTTCAAAAACTAAAACAGCAGTTCCACTCAAACAAATAATGCCTCCCAACTGTAAAGGAAAATGAAAATGGCACATCTCATAAAAAGGACAAAGAAAGAGGAAACTAGCCCTCGACCTAACTTTGGCCTGTAATGAAACCAGTTATCTCAATGCATTCATCTCCATACAAAAACCATCAAATGAAATTAAAGCTCTTAAGAGAATCATGCAACAACGTCATTTTGGAAAACTCAAGGTGTCATGGCTTCCTTATGCATAAAGAGGCAAAAATTGAATCCATCTAATACCCAATTTTCCGCATCTGAGCAGCATAATACTTTTTAATTCGTTCTGCACGTGCATTTGTAACTTTTCCATGATGAGAAGAAGCATCTATTGCCACTACAGAATGCTGGTACTGGAAGGAAAGAACTTGAGCAAGATAGCCCTAAAAGACCAATTTAATCACAAGTTAACAACCGTACAAGTACACAGAGATTATCTTGGTGAGACAAATGCTAAGGCAATAGATATACAGTTTAAAGAGAAATAGAAACCATTATCTAACTCAGCATTCCTTTAACAAGATACACAAACTGCTTTATGCATTAAAGACCTAGAAGATAGTCTTTACTTCCGTAAACAGATTTTTCCTATTAAACAGATGTTGCACATGAAATTTTATGAAACTTCCAAGGGAGGTTTTTGACCAATTTTAGGGAGGTTCTCAATATTTGCAAAATCCCTGAGGTTCCTGACAAATCTAAAACCAAGTGCATGTACTTTAACTTCAAGGAAGATCAATTCCTTAATACCCATGAGATTTGCCTTAAATTCACTCAGGTTCACGGTACCACAGTCCTAAAATCCACTCATCATATGATTTTTGACAAAAGGCTTTTGACTAATGATACCGGATTTTAGGCTACAAGCCCATGGTCATTCAGGTTTGCAGACCATACAAGTGTTAACCAAAATAATAATAAGTCTCTCTTCATTTCCTCCTTCAGCGGAAGAGACAGGATTTTTTCTTCCCGAAACGAGAAGTGCGAAGAAAGAGAAATTGAAATTTGATCAAGAAGACTCAACCTCTGACAACAAGGCCTCATTAAACTAATAGCCATCATTGAAACCGAAAACCAACAGCAACCATCATCCATCTTCAAGCTATTAATAAGAGGGGGGGGGGTGAAGGGTGTGATGGAGCCTAAAAGAAGTTCAGATTGTGGCAAGCTGCTTTTCCCATTGTTAGGTATTTCCAATTCAAGGACCCAATACGGCCAGAAAATCTGAACTGGAAGCTACCCTAGCATATATGTTCCACCTAATGATTAATGCTAAATCAAAAAATTGTATCACTAAACCAAACTATTTGCACCGCCACAATCAAAATAAAAGTGGTAGCAATATAAGAACTAAATCAAGCAACACAAATTCCATATACTTTGCATAAAAATATAAACAGAAGAACTTAAAAAAAAAAAGAGCACACCTGGCCGGCACCGACATCAACTATGGCATCGGCTTTTACAGTTTTTGCTATTGAATTAACAACTGCAGAAAGGACTTCTACCTGATCATGCCACAAACAAGTTGGACTTAGAGATTAACAAGAAAGAACAATAAGAGATCAAAAAATCCAAGAACCACATATAACCGTCTTATGAACAGTGGGAATGGATAAAAATAATTATCGAAGAACAAAAAATATTGACAGATTGAATTTCAATGACCCACTTCATGTTTTTTCTTCAGATTCATGCCTTGGGCAAGAACAGTATTGAGTGATGTCACTTGAAAGCTGGGCAATACCTGCAACAACCCCAAATTGTTTGTAACCTCATGATTCCAACCCAACTCACACACAAGAATAAACAAGCTATCTCTCCATACACAAGCACACATGAATAACTCTTGACGCTGTTATTAGCCTTGAGCCTTGTATAAAATAATAGAAGTATGTTAAAAGAGAAACTTCAAATTGAAAAAAGTCAATACAGAAACGAATATCTATGAACACCGAATTGAAGGTTTTCCAGCAGGATATTCTGGAAAATCCTCCTCTAGAAAATCATTTCTTACAAGAGGATAAATTGACAGTAGGGGTGCTAACTCAACAGCAAGATATCCAATGAGAGAAGCAAGTGAAGAAAGTGGAAAGGATTGCTTTGATCACAGAAGTTAACTGCTCTTTTCTCTCTCTCTCTCTCTCTCCTCTTTTTTTTTTTCCCCTTCCCTTGTGGTCTATTTCCTGTTTCATTTGATTTGCTAGCTAAAATAAGGGGGCAAAACTGGAGTGCCTAGCTTAGAAAGGCCAATCCTAAATCATGCTATTATGCCACAAGTATCAATTTCATTAAGCAACTACTTTCTTCACAAACCATTAAGTCCATTAATTGTTTTAATGGTGTCCATTAACGCATCTCAAAATTTCAAGGAAACCAACAACAATGGCAAATGATTCCTGACACAATCTTGCCCGCCAAGGGGTTGAAAGGATGGTACACCATACGACATGCTACAGATTAATCACTTTCTTATAACAAAAAGACATGGCAAATATTACAATTTTTTTTTTTTTGGGGGATAAGAAACTAAAATATGAAGTGTGAATATAGGAGTGGTTTTAGCAACTCCAGTACTACATTTCACACTAACTAACAAAGTTAAGCCACCATTAGTGGAACTCTAGAGCAATACAAGAAGTCAAAGCAACAAGGATATAAAGTGCAAATATGGCAGTTGTATTGGCAACATCAAAAGTGCTTTCCAACAATCAAAACCACCATCCTAAACGTTAAAAAGCACCTGAAGATAATTTTGATCGAAAAAACACGAATAAGTGCTTTTGTAAAAGCACTTTTCATTGGAAGTGCTTCCTTATTAAGTCGCACGGAAACTATGAACCAAGAGAAAGCCTCTAACTTCATTACTTCACATTTAGCATTAATCGACAAAAGAGCCACAAATCAAAATATTAAAATATTTACCATCTGTGAACTAGCTTGCTCTCTAGGAAACTCTAGAGACTTCAAAGTAAGAACAAATTCCTTAAGCGAATCAGGCCAATGATCCTATCAAACAACAAACTAATTATTAATTAAACGCAAAACCATTGCAATTAAATGAGTTAAATAACTAATTTGTATACGACGTCGTACCTGGACGATTCCAGAAGGAATCAGGAGAAGATTTTCGGTGGATTCATTGCGAAGGCAATCGATCCAGTCCTTATCAACAGCTTCCCAAAGCCAGTCGCTGAAGAAATTGACAACGTGGGCGTTTATTAAGAAAGTAAAAGGCTTGATGAAATCGACAATGGCTTTGATCCATTCTAGTGTCTCGCTTGCAGTCGCGCAAGAGTACTTGCACCGCCCTGCCATTTGCTTAACCACCGGCAGTGTGGGTTTACAAGGAATCCGTTTACCCGGTAAAATGGGTGATTTTCGATGATGACCGAAAAGGTGAAAGCCATATTTTAGTGAGAAATAAATTTAAAACATGATAATTTTAGCAGGGATGATATCCACCTCACATTTTTTGTAAATCCATCTCATTTTTAAAATATAATTATAAAAATTGTATATACTTTTTTAATTTCAAATAAAAAAATTTAAAGAATTAATTAATTAAATCTATTTTAATTTTTTACTTAGATTTTTTAGTATATTTGACTACAAAAATTATTTTGACATAAGTTTAGATAAACTATTTTACCCTTATAAAGTAAAATTATCAAGAATTTATTTTAATTTTAATATTTTTTTAATTTATACCAAACTCATTATTTCTAATACTACTTTATTAAAATAATTATTATTTTTTAATTAAAGTAACATAGTGCATTTATGGCAGAATTTTCATATAAATTATTAGATTGTCAAATTTATATCATTTACAAGTAAAGATAGTGAAATAATAATTAGGTTTCATTTAAAAATATTAGATTATAAGTCACAAAATTAAATACCTAAATTATTAAATACAATAACTCATGTTTTATGAGTGTAATTTTTATCTTTTTTATATCATAATAATACAATAATAAAATAAAATTTATATTAAAATTTATGATCAAAGATGGTTAAAAAACCTAAGAAAAAAATTAATAAAAGGATTTAATTGATTAATTATACAAAAATTTTATTAATTTATATTTTTTAAGAATCTTTTGAATTTATTTTAATTATTTTCTAGAAATATAATGGATTTAAAAATAATAGGGTGGAAATATCCCTATCTTAATTATAGGGTGTGGATTGAAAATTATGTTCGAAAGAATGACAACGAGAACTCCAAGGAATGCATTTATACAACCAAGTAAGTTTAGAAATAGATAAATAGATCCCTCCCCTCTTTGCTCTGTTAACATGACTATTTATTCCATTTTCATGAGCTTATGATCGAACTTTCGCGAATTTCTAGTTGAATTACAAGCCTACCCACTAGGGGGGGCAAAATATCCGACCCGACCCGATCTAATCAGATCCGACCCGAAAAATTTCAAATTCGAATCGGATCGAATCGGGTTATGAAGGAAACCCGATCGGATAAAAATTGTGAAACCCGATCAGATTGTTATCGGGTTGCTTTAAAAAAAAAACCTAAATCTAAACACACGCCACACACAAACAACATATTCACATTTCACAATTTATTTTTATTATAAACACAAGTCAAACACGAGTCGGGCACACACACACACGATTGCAACTACACACAAAGGGCACACACACACACAAATAACACATTAACAACAGCACACGCAGCACAGCAGCAGTAATAGCCCACTGCCGACATCCAACCCACGTACACGGCCATTCGCCCACCACCCACATCCTCCCTCGCTCGCAGCCCATTGCCGACAGTCACCCTACAACCTCCCCCACATAAACGAAACACAAACACACACACAACCAAAGCTGACGCCAACCGAAGCCGAGATCCAATCCCAGACGCAGCAATTGCCAAGATTCGACGCCAACCGAAGTCGATCTACTGCTACAAAGTAACCGATCTGCCGATCTACTGCTACGAAGTGCCCGATCTGCCGATCTACTGCTACGAAGTACCAGATCTGTTACGCCACCTCCATGTCTCTAATCCTCCACCATCACCCAATCTGATTCAAGGTCGATTCGAACCCGACAACACCCATTCGAACCCGGTAAGCTGCAACCCGAATTTTGGTTGTTGACTTTGGGTTTTGGAAGCTTGGAGCCTTTGACAGTGATGTTATAGATGTATATTATATATTATGTTTGAAAGATTAATGTTTAATTTGTATTTGGTGGTTGTTAATAATTGGTAATTATGTATTGTTGAATTGTACCCGATGCTAATTATCCAAATTGATTCAAATCTAACCCAAATCGCTTTTAACCCGAACCGTATTTAACCCGCATCCGATCCGATCCGAACTCAACCCAATCAATCCGAAACCCGATCAGGTTGATCCGAACCCGATTTTGCCGACCCCTACTTCCCACCATTATAATGACGAATGATGCAACATTTACAAAAATAATATACGGTTAAATCTAAGAATTTAGAGTACTACTTACTTTTTTCAAGGGGGTGTATTTGTCGTTGCATGAGTGCACTTTAATAAATTCTATTAAAATGTCATTGTTTTATACATGTGCTGTAAATTAAGGCGCCATTTGGGATTCCAGTTGACACTTTAATAAATTCTATTAAATATCATTGTTTTATACATTGATGTAATAAAGGCGCCGTTTGGGATTCCAGTTGAAATATTATAAATAGTTTATTTCATAAATTTTTCCTATTTTGACAGTAATTTTTAGAAGCATGTGAGTTGTTACTTTTTATAAGTAATTTATTTCATAAGTTTTTTTCATTTTGATAGAAGTTTTTAAAGTAGATAACTGATTATTTTTTATAAGTAGCTTATAAAATAAGTTATCATATCTTTTTAAAATTTCTATTACAACCTTAATATTTTAACAAAAGAATAATTATACCGTACGTTTCTATAAAATCTAATATATAAATAAAAGATAATTTAAAATTTTGTTTATTTTTATCAATATATAATAAAGGATAACTTTCATTGTGCTCTTTACTAGAGTAGCTACCTTCAAAATACCCCCCAACGATACGAAAACATCACTCTACCCCTAATTGTCGTGATCTTCCCGTTAAAGTTATGAGCTTAAAGGGTAAAATTGTATTTGAACAAATACCATAACAAGCATCAGACTAGAGAATTGTGACATGTCAAATCAAAGGAGCCTTTCAACCACTCCCTAGAATTTTATAATTTTATATAGGGTAATATTTTTATAATAAGTTATTTTCAAAATTTTTAATGAGAAAATATAACTGGTTAAATGTAAAAACAATAGAGTATCCTTTTTTCTTGGCGTGAACCATCATCTTGTTCACAATTTAAAGAGAGAAATTTTGAAACAAAGTATCAAAATATTGGCCATAAGCAACGTATTTTTTTGTTAAAAAAACTAAAAAAAAAAAGTGACTATTGGAGAGTGGTTGCTAGTAACAACAACCTTACAGTGGAAGAGGTAAGGAATTTATTTTTTTCATTTAGTTATTTCCACTAAAATGGGTTTAGCAGCATTTTTTTAAAATGCGTAACAATATTAACTAGAACAATGACCTGTATATATGAAAAATTTGTGCTATTACTATTATTATTTGAAGAAAAATGGGCTTAAACCCTAGTTCTTAGTGAATTGGTGCATTTTGTTTTCATTGTGCCATTAACAATAATAGTATTTCCTTTACAAATAAGTTGCTAGAGATAAAAAAAAAGTGGTTGTTTAGCAAACATAACTAATAAATTGAGTTATTGATAAATTCCCTGTATGTTTTGGTTTTGGTGATGGATATTTTGGTTTTCCTTTTAATTTTAGATACCATGCCTACATTGGTGTTGTTATTTATATTTGTAATGCTTTTGTTATGGAAGGGGCCCTTCAGGGTGAAAGGCATTATCAACTTTCTCGGTGAAACTTTTGAGGTTGGCCTCATTGACCATAACTTTCTAAGTAGAGTTGCTCTGATTAATACTACAATGAAAAGAATAATTGGGAGAAACAGTTATAGAGATGAGAGATTCATCATTAAAGTCACAATGCCATGGAATGGGAAGAAAGACACCATAGATAATGATTATAAGTTGTATCAGATATGATAATTGTACAATAAAAAGAAGTATACAGAGATTGTAATTGACTTGACCATTATAGCACTTAATGTGATGAATGTTATTAAAAAGAGGTTGTTTGAGGATGATATAGAAGATGTTGTTGCTGGGGCTGATGTTGAACCTCAGAGTGTGTTATCTGTGTTTTAGAGGCAATCAACCGACAATGTTAAAGCACAACAACAGGTATGTGCAACTGCTACTAAAAAAAGAGGTGATAAAAGAAACTCAGTGGCAAGAAAAAGTTCAAGAAGAATTTCAAAGACCAAATTTTCTAGGCTTTCTATTCTAGAACCAGAGTCTACAACTGAGGCCACCATTACAGTAGAAGATAATCTTCAAACACAAACCATAACTAAACTTGATACTATAGTAGAAGCTAACAATCCTGGAACACAAACCACAACTAAACCTACCATTGCAGCAAAAGTTGAGTTTGCAACACAAACTACAATTGAACCCGCCATTGGAGCCGAACCCAAGCTTGCAACACAAACCACAACTGAACTAACCACTGTAGTAGAACCTGCCCTTGCAACACAAACCACAGCTCAAACCACCAGTTTCAAGTCCAAACCACATCCAGATCTTACTCATGAGTCCCCACTTGAAGTTGAACATGATCTCCAAACTACATAAAAGGTACTAGAGAAATTAAAGGCACATATCAACAATAATATACAGCCCAATGTGATTGGTCCCTTTATCACACCTATAAAAGGGGTTGCAGATAAAACATTTTCAGGTTTTGATCAAATCACACCATAACTACCAACACAGTTTGATCAAACCCTATTCCCAATACTAGCAACAGCAATACCACCTCAGTTTGACAAAACCTAATTATCAATGCTTATATTTAACCATCCTTTAGGTGATGGCGGTCTAGAAAAGAATAATACATCCTCTTAGGTCTAGAAGATTCTCAATCAGAGGTACCAATTGAAGAAGCATAAGATACAGTGCCTACAGAGAATTTACCACTAGAGATTGTGCAAACTAAACCTTGCAAAAAAAGGAGGGGGGTATCAACAATTCACATGTTACTATCACTCGTTCACATAGGCAAGCTAATAAGAGAAATGTTACTTCTATCCAAATTACAGCTTCTCAAAGGATTTCAAATCAGAGGATGCCTCATCCTACTATAAGAGAAAGACTAACCTTGTAGATTCTGAGCAAGTCATGAGCAAGGCCAAGGCAAGTAAAAAGAGTAAATCAAACATGAAGGATGATGGTGCTGGCCCAAGAAGACATGCAGACGAATATGATGAAATGCTATCAGCTAAGGAAATGGACTTTTACATCTAGTCTGAAACAGAAGATGACATGTGTGGAGCCACAAATGCATTTAAGAGTCAGCCTAAAGACGAATCTCAAAATGAAGAAGAAGAAGATTTACTTGATGGATATGAAAGTGATAATTATGACTATGACCGACTTACAAACTCAGAGGATGAGCATCTATTTAGCATGATATTTCATGCATTAGGTGGGCAAATGTTCAGGGAGGGTACAAAATCAATATAATTTAGAGAGGGAATAGTGTTAAAGAATTTCAGAGAATTTGCATGGGCTTTGAAGGATTACTGTATTTAATAGAGTTTCAGGGGTATGAGGATTAAGTTCGAGAGAGCAAGGATTTTGTGTAGCTACTATGCAGATAAGTGTCTATTTAGAGTATATGCTGCACTTCAAAACTTGGGTAAGTGCTTTAAGATTCGGTCTTTGCACAACATACACACTTGTGAAGGCCTCGATAGCAATCCTGAGGTAACTAAAGCTTGGATAGTAAGAAAGTACTGCAATAAAGTGCTTGTTGATCCAAAGATAAATGTTGACATACTTGTGGATGATCTAAAAAAAATAAATGGGGTGACTGTTGCTACACAAAAGGTTTATAAGGTAAAGAGAAGAATTTTAAAATCAACTGCTGGTGGTGACCATGTTGAAAGCTTCAAGTCACTGTGGGATTATGCAAATGTCATCAAATAACAAATGCCAGGGGCATTGGCCTTGCTGAAAGTGACAAAGCATGACACACCTGCTGATAAGTGCATGTTTCAAAGGTTTATGGTGAGCTTCCCAGGCCTTAGAGATGGGTTTAAAAAGGGTTATAGGCTATTTATAGGGCTTGATGGCTGTCAATTGAAGGGGCCATTTGAAGGTGTGTTGTTATTAGAAGCAAGTTTGGATACAAATCAGTGGATATTTCCCATTGTAATTTGTGTTTGTGAATATGAAAATACTCAAAGCTGGACTTGGTTTTTGGGCCACTTGCAAGAGTATTTAGCTGATAACAGGCAGTTGACATTCATGGCTGACAAGCAAAAAGGAGTACGTAATACACTTCATTTAAAGTTCACTAGAGCACAAAATAGGTTATGTGCAAGACATGTGTTTGCGAACCTCAAGACAAGATTCCTTTAAGTGGAGTTGAGGGATGAAGTTTGGAGGGCAGTTGAGCATCAAGTAAAGATGTTTTTGTAAAGGCAATGAATGACATATGAAAAATTAATGAAGATGCATTTCAGTGGCTGAGAAAGTTAAATCCCAAGCATTAGTTAGTGCATGCCTTTGATAAGTTTGTAAAGTGTGATCACACAACAAATAACATGACAGAGAGTTGGAATGCATGGCTTGGTGAAATGAGGAAAACACCAATTATAGCTTTGGTGGAGCATGTTAGGAAGTAAATGATGAAAGCAATAACTAAGAGAAGACAAACTTATTTGAAGTGGCCAAGTGATGAAAGCAAATGATGCCTTATATGAAGTTAAAATAGGCCAAGAGTCTTACATTGTCAACCTTGATGAGCATACAGATAGTTGTGGGCTGTGGCAGATTGGGCTGTGGCAGATCAGTGACTTACTTTGTAAGCATGCAATGCCCTTTATAGCTCACATTAAGGTTACTTATAAGAAGTATGTTGTCCCTTATTTCCTAAAAGATGCATATTTGAGATATTATTCTAGCATTATTCATCAATTGTTAGAAAAATCTAAATGGCCACATGTTGAAGTTGATGAAATATTATCCCCAATTATTCAATGACCACCCAACAGGCTTAAGACATGCAGAAAAAGAGAGGCTAATGAACCACTAGCACATAGAAGAAGGTTGGCAGATTTTATTCATACTGTCGAGGTATTGGTCACAATATAAAAAGATGCCCTATTGATTCAGCCAATGCACATAAGAAGACTAGACATATATTGGTCCGTTTAAAATTGCTTACAATTTAATTTTTCAATTTTTTTAGTTATTTTTAGGTTATCTTCAAATTACTCCGCCCAAAGTGACTACATATAGGGGTAAATTGCTTAAAATTTAATTTTTCAATTTTTTTTTAGTTATTGTTAGGTTATCTTCAAATTACCTAACCGAGAGCGACTATATATGGGAGTAAATTGATGTGTTTCACATTTTTTGGGATGTAAATTGAAGTTTTATCACTATATATCAGAAGTAATATGAATTTATTTTTTTAAAAGGACTAAGTGTACTAACATCACAATTACAAAATTTACTTAACTGTGATAAACAGAAGCATTGCAAGAACTTGGTAGCAGCCTCAGGCTCAAGAGCATTATTTACATGAGTGAACGCTGCTGGAAACTCAACGCTTGGCGGATCAACAGCTGAGCCATCACTTAATACTTCAACACCTATCCAAAACAATCAACAAGAGGTTCAACAACAAAGAAAGCACCAACAACAAAGAAAGCGGTAGCAACAAAGGAAGCAGCAGGAATAAGCAGAGCAAAAAAGAGACGAAGGAATGCATCAACAACAAGAAACACAGCTTTTGATCAATTTTCAGTGCCACCAACAAGAGGCATTGAAATTAAAGAATGAGGCAAATTTGATGGGCTACTCTACAATCTACCCCTGTTCAAATAAAGAGAGATTTAAAGGGTAAAACAGTGGCTTAAATTGACTGTAAGTTTTTTTCTTTAAAAATTAATGTCTTTATTTATATTTAAGATATTTTTTCTTTTTTTCTATAAAAATTAATCTTTTGTTTTGTCAAAATGGTAACTACGAATTGGGACTTTATGTTACGGAGAAATATTATTATGGCAATAGTATGGATATTTACAGAAAATGATTCTGCTAACTTTAATATTTTGATACTTTTAAATACACTGCTATGACAGTGTTGCAAATATATGTAATTAAAACCTAATTGTAGACTTTTAAAAACTAAGATGCAGTATGCCTGCTCCTTTTTTTTGAAAATGTTAATTTTGTAATTTTATTAATTATTTAGGCTAGATTACTATTTTTTGGGTTTGTTGCAGTCAATATTTGGTCTGTAATCCCTTGTCATAGAAGCTGAAAAGGCAAGATGTAACATGCTGCAAGTGATGGTGAATATTGACTGCAACAATATAAGTGTAATATTTTATTAAGCTAAAAATATTTATCACTAAATTTAATACATGAGCTTCTTTGGTGTGTGGCAGTTTTTTATTCAACTATTTAATTAAATTTATACTACTTGCTAAGGTTACGAGGTCTACTCTTAGTATTCAAAATTATAATTTTAATATTCTCTCATTTTTTATATTTTGCCTCACTTTTACCAGTTATTTATTATATCATTTAATTGTTGACTAATTATGTGTATGGATAAATATGGAATAAACTACCTAATGTGCCACAACTGTTTTAATGTGTCAACATTATGTCAAAATACCATACAGATTCAAGAAAATCTATAAATTAAAATGGTATAAAAATAACTAGAAAAGAATAAAACAAACTTAAAAACTCATTTGAGAAAATAATAAATTTAATAGTTTGAAACATTAAGCTTCACCTTTCGTCTCAGTTTAGTAAAATTAACCACTCATATTGAAAGAAAACACAACACTTTTTTTATTTGATAAACTTTTGAAATATGTTACAAAAAAATTTGATACAAAAGGAAACAAGAAAAGAAAAGAAAGAAAGAAAGAAATTGTTCAATTCCCTCCTGGCTATAACTCTCACTCTCGACTTTGGTTCAACCCCCCTCACTTGCATCCCCTTGCCTTTTATAAGCAAGGGAGGCATTTTCTTTCGTTTTCTTTTATTAATATTAATATTTATTTTATTTTAATATTATATATACATATTGAAAGACGTGATGGTCAGGAGGTGTGATGACCTCCTAACCATCACCAACATGATTGCCCATCGTTTTGCCTTTTTTTTTTCTTTTTTTCTTTTATTTTTTTTTATTTTTTAGATTTATTAATATTTATTACATTTTCTTAATGATGCATTCCAAATTGCTCCAGAATTCCTTCTTTATTTCCGCTTTCAATTCCAATTCCATATTTATTCCTGAAAAATATTTATAGGATAAAGATTAACATATTGCGAATTAATTTAACATTGAAATATATTTGGCGCATATTAAGATAGTTAGAAATAATAAGCTCATTAATCGACACAATAAGTGAAAAACTAATAATTTTATCTTTATTAAATGTACACTTTTTAGTGTCAATTACACCTCCCAACTAGCTTATTGATAGGCTCTAGCAATTTAAATGACAAAAATTTAGAGAAATTTCAAAACCAAATTGAAAATCTTTTTTTATTAAAAAAATTGTGTTTACTTCTTTAATGAGATTAATAGTAGCAATAGAATAAAAGTACAAGCATTATCTTCAGCCTAAAGAAAATCACACCCGCACAAAATAGTTAAGTAAAATCATGTAAAATGATCAATTATCAGAGCTACATTAATCAAGACATTTTTAAGAATGATACATCAAACCCCAAAACCTCATAATTAAGAGTGACTCTCTCAAAAGAAAATATACCCCAAATTAAACTGTCACTCTAAAAAAGGGTAGATTTAAGAGAATAATAAAATAATATCACACGCTCTCACCAAGGTGAAAGAATAACACCCATAGCTTAGAAATAAAATGATTTCAACTCAAGAAAATTATTAGCCAAACTAATAATCATTTTTATGCATTAACACATTTTTTAGTCCATATCACTAGCTTTTACTTTAGACTATAGTTTCCAAAAATTGAGAAGGACTTTTATTAGTACGTAACATAGGCTAGGGTCATGGTTAACAAAAAAAGTGTAATAGGAAAAATAAAAATATATATGCGAAAAATATGGGGCTTTTTGGAGATTACAAGATGTTTTTTTTTTCTTTTTTTCATTTCATTTATTTATTTATATATACATATCTTTGTTTTTATTATAGCACCATTATTAGGAATACATAATCATCCCTATTTTCAAACATAATTGGGTGGTGGAAAATATAAAATATAAGGTGATACTCCACATTGGAGTGGGACAAGATTATAGGTTATCAAAGAATTTTTTTTTTTAAAGACTCAAATGGGTTAACTATGGATACTTTATAATAAGGTTGGCTAGAAAGGCTCGAACGGATCAAAGATGGCCTTCTGTCATCTTTTAGAGCTCTAAATAATCTTTCATATCTATTAGTTTAATAGATTAATAGATTTTTTTACTTTAAAGAAAATATAGAGATCGTGTACAAATAAATTGTGAAGCTGTATAGGCAAACAAGGTTACTCTCCAAGGATAATAGGCTCAAAAACTCACTTAGACTTTTCATAACATGTACATTCCTCCAAATGGCTTAATAAATTTCACTCGTCAAATTTCTCAGTTATGTTTCAACATGCAAAGGAGAAAACATAGTATAACATAACTTAAGGCCAAAGATAATACAAATACCAAAATTTGAAAATCATCATGTTATGCAATGTTAAAAAAAATCACACCGAAAAAGAAAACTCTTTTTTTTTAGTTAACGAAAACAGTAAAAAAACATTGGGACTGATTGTAGAAACTTAAAGGAGATGATTAAGAGAAAAGGAGAAAAAGAAAGAAAGAAAAAAGTTAGAATTGTTTTTGAAAAACAAAACACTAAAATTAAGAAGATGCGTTTCTAGAGACACTACAATCTATATTCTGTTATCTTCGTCTTAAATTTTTATCCAAAGTTAGTCTTTACAACAAAAATTAGTAAAAACATCATCAGGACTGACACATCCCATAATTATCAACTATTTTCTCCCCCAACTTGAAGGAGACATTGTCCTCAATGTCTAAAGAATGGAGTAGAGTTTAGAAGACATCACCATTTGCTAGAAATATTTACAAATGGAGAGTTAAATCTAATTTACACATTTTACGAGAGTTGCTTCCATCATCATTAGTTGCCTAATCCAATGCCAAAGTCATAGGATCTGGTTCTGGTTTGTAAACTTACATAAGATCAAGTAACTCATTAATAGTAGAAGCATAAATAAAGAGTTTTTTCACTGAGGGTGGGATGAAATAATTTTTAATTACATGATTAAGAAATTTTATTAAGTCATCATAAAAATTATTAACATTTAACAAACCAATGGGTTTTTTTATGGATATTCAAATGGGCCCAAGAAGCAAATGTAATTAGCGCCTAAAGTTGCAAGATCTCCTGACAAAAAAATGAAACGTCAACATGATTTAACATCTTAGATATTCTTTTTTGTATACTTGAGACAACTAACTCTTCTCTAATTGGTGGAGTGCAGTAGACATCCTAAAGGTCTTAACGCTTTTGGATTAATGCCTAGCACTTGGCTTCTTCGAATGAAAGCAGCTTCAAAGATAAGCTTTAATAACTCTAGGTCGCCTCCTCCGTATACAAGATATAGTTTTCTCTCTACTATAACACTACCAAGATCTATGACTGCCTAAACAAACTACTTATACTTTCCATAGCGAAATCCGGAAAGCACACAAATGTTCTTAAGTTGTCTACTTGAAGTTCTTTGCCATTAAAAAAATTCTAAAATCAAATAATTTGTGAGTGCTTGAAAAGGAACACCTATTTAGAGATCTTGGTGACAGACATAATGATATACATCTATAAATAAGGTGGTATGTTTATCAAATGACGCTTGAAGCTTTTGGCTTAATAATTCAAAAGTAAATAGTAAAAAGAAAAAGTAAACAGTGATTAGATATAAAATCACACAAAAAACAAAAAAAAATAATGCAAAAGATAAAATAAAAGGATATTTACTAGTAATTGTGATTGTGACTCACATCTTCCTCAGGTTTTACGTCAAGTAACAACTTGAACGCCCTCTATGGGTCGAGGATAGACTTCCCATGCAATTTTTTTATAAACTGGCAAACAGAGTCGTTTAGAGTCAGATTCTCGAGACTAAATTGTGCACTTTCCTTTTGGAACAACTTCCATAAATTATGAATTTCACGTTAAACATATCTACTCAGATGCGTCTCAAGAGATCGTAAGATATCATCTAATAATTTTTTACTAATGTCATCCTTAACGAATTTAATTTTATCTTCACGATTTACAGAAATCATTTCTAAAGTTTTACAACGTGGCTTTTTACAAGCAAGTCTTACACAGTGAGGGCATTTAAAGCCAAGTCATTTAGCTTTTCTTTTCTTAGCAAATGTACTTTTACCAAAACGAGGCATATAGGAAATGAATAGATCAGAAAACTCACCTGCCAGTCGAACCTTTGCTTCAATTAACCAGCGAATGTTAAGAGGAATCCCATTGATCATTAACAAATACAGTTGTTCACAATGAGTTTTATAAATCTTCTTAAGAGCATTTTGGGGAAGATAAGGAAAACGTTGATGCAATTTTCGTTGTATTTCTTCCATACTTGACTTTAAGGTTTCAGTTATTGTGGAAAATTGAGAATACTAACTTAAAAGTCACGGAGGACCGTTATCCATCATTTATATAGGAGAGTGAATAAAAACAAAACGAATTCTTTCGTCAAACTCAAATCAAAAGTGAAGAATAATAATAAAATAAAACAAAAACACATAAGGAATATAACTCACCTTTGTCCCTTTATTGAATTTACCTCCAGTTCTAATTACAAATTATAAATACCATCCTCTATTTATTTGATTTTTCTTTCTAGATATTTAATGTGGGATACTAACTCTGGTGGTTGTAGATCCCAAATAGGATGTGATTTACAAAATCGAAACAATTTCCTCAAGTGAAATTTTACATGTAAAAGTTCTTTAAAATGTTCGAAATGATACTTCTCATGGAGGTAATCATGACAAGTATAAAAATTTATGAGCTAAAACACAATTGTCAAACAACACATAATTAAAAACAATGTAATGCACTCCATTCAAGACATAGGGAAAAGGAAAAAAAATCAAACAATTCAAACGATGAAGTAACAATAAAAAAAATTCACAAAAAGTTAAAATAAAAAGGCTTAATCAAAATTTGGTGGGTCACTCAAATTGATTTCGGTGTCTGCTTCTTGTAGTTGGTATTCCATAACTGGTTTCAATATTTGACCATTAACTTTAAATGTGACACTATCCTTTGGATTCTCAATTTCTACGGCTTCATATAGATACACATTTTTTACAACAAATGGATTATTCCACTTTGACTTTAACTTCCCTGAAAATAAATGGAGACGAGAATTATAAAGCAACACTTTTTGACCAATTTCAAATATTTTATGAAAAATGTTTTATCATAAAAAACTTTAGTTTTTGCCTTAATAATTCTTGAATTTTCATATGCATCATTAATTAATTCTTCAAGTTCATTTAATTGCAATTTATGCACATTACTAGCATCATCGAGATTTGAATTACAAGTTTTAATGGCCCAAAATTATTTATATTCAAGTTTAACCGGTAAGTGGTAAGATTTTCCATAAACAAGCCGATAGGGTGACATTCCTAAAGATGTTTTAAAAGTAGTACTATATGCCAAAAGTGTATTAGTTAGTCGAAGAGACCAATCTTTACGGTTTAGATTAACTGTCTTTTCTAAAATTTGTTTTATCTCCCTCTTTGCCAATTCAACTTAACTACTTGTTTGAGGGTGATAAGGGGTAGCAACTTTATGTGTAATTCCATATTTCTTCATTAAGTACTCAAATGACTTATCACAAAAATGCTTGCCTCCATCATTGATAATGGCTCGAAGTATTCCAAATCTGCTCAAAAGATTTTCTTTTAAAAAGCAGATCACAATCTTGTGATCATTGTGCCGATAGGGAATCGCCTCGATCTATTTTGAAACATAATCAATGGCAACCAAAATGTATACAAATCCAAATGATAATGGAAAATGGCCCATAAAATCAATTCCCCAACAATCAAATATTTCAATGACAAAGATGGAGTTTAAAGGCATCATGTTTCACTTTGAAATAGACCTTACCATTTGACAATTCTTACACACTTTGCAGAATGCATGTGAATCTTTAAATAATGTAGGCCAATAAAATCCACACTAAAATATTTTTGCAACTGTCCTTTTTGAAGAAAAATGGCCACCGCATGATTTGTAATGACAAAATTGAATGACCCTACTTACCACGTCATCTGGTATGCATCTTCAAAAAATTTGATCAGAGCAGTACTTGAACAGGTATGGATCATCCTAGTAAAAGCTTTTCACTTCTGTTAAGAATTTCTTCTTGTCTTGGGAACTCCAGTCACTTGGCATTTCACCTGTTGCAAGATAATGAACAATATTAGCATGTCAAGGCATTTTATTGATAGAAAACAAAAATTTATCAAGGAAAGAATCATTTATGGGTATTGTTTCAATTGAAGACTCATTTGTAAGTCTTGAAAGATGATCTGCAATAACATTTTCAGCGCCCTTTTTGTCATTGATTGTCAAGTTAAATTCTTGAAGTACCAAAATTCATCGTATCAACCTTGGTTTGGCATTCTGTTTCGACATTTAATATCTCACAGCAGCCTGATTAGAATAAATAATAGTAGATGAACTAATTAAATGCGAACGAAATTTATCCAATGTAAATATTACAATAAGCAGTTCTTTCTCAGTTGTAGTGTAATTCATTTGAGCACTATTCAAAGTTCTAGTTGCATAATAGATGACAAATGGCTTACCTTCCTTTCTTTGTCCCAGAACAACACCAACGGCATAATCACTAGCAACACACATTAGCTCAAAAGGCAAAGACCACTCAGGGGGTTGCATTATCGGGGCTGATGTCAAAAGAGTAGTTATTTTTTCAAAAGCTTGTTGACAATCTTTAGTCCGTTTAACAGGTGTATATTTTATTAGGAGATTACAAAGTGGTCTAAATAATAAATATAACGTTAAAGTCTTTTATAAACCTCCTATAAAATCTTACATGTCTTAAAAAGAAACGAACTTCTCTAATTGTCTTTGGTGAGGGTAATTTTTAAATGACTTCAACTTTGGTTTTGTCAACTTCAATTCCTTTTGAAGACACAACATGGCTCAAGACAATTTCATAAATGGTCATGAAATGACATTTTTTTCCAATTTAAAACTAGACTTTTTTTCTTTGCAGCTTTCTAAAACTCTTTCTATAATATCAAGACATGTATTAAAAGAATTACCAAATACAATTAAGTCATCCATAAAAACCTCTAAACAATTTTCAACCATGTCATTAAAAATGTATAGCATGCACTTTTGAAATATTGCAGGAGCATTACAAAGTCCAAAATGCATTCTCCTAAATGCAAATGTTCCAAATAGGCATATGAATGTGGTCTTTTCCTGGTCTTCTAAGACTATAGGGATTTGATAATAGTCAGAGTAGCCATCAAGAAAACAGTAGTATGAATGTCTAGCTACCCTTTCGAGAATTTGGTTTAGAAATAGAAAGGGAAAATGATCTTTTGTAGTGGCATCATTTAATTTTCTATAATCAATGCATATGCGCCAACTAGATAGAATTCGTGTTGGGATTAATTCACCTTTTTCCATTTTTACAACGGTTATTCCAGATTTCTTTGGTACTACTTGTGTTAGACTTACCCATTTACTATTAGAGATAAGATAGATAATTACTACATATGGTAGTTTAAGGATCTTATTCTTTACCACTTCTTTCATATGAGGGTTTAGTCTTCTTTGTGGTTGTCGGGTTGTTTTGGCATTTTCCTCTAAGTGTATTCGGTGTGTGCAGATTAAAGGATTAATGTCTTTTCTATCTTTTAAGGTCCAACCAAATGTAGTTTTATGCCTTTTTAGTACAGATAGCAATTTACCTTTTTAATCATGCATGAGTTGGGAAGAAATTACCACCGGATATGTCTGCTGCTCTCCAAGATAGACATGCTTTAATTCTTCCAGCAAGGGCTTTAATTCGAGCTTTGTTGCTTCTTTTTCGTTTGGTTCTTGAGGTTATGTCGTATCTTCAAAGTTCGATTGGTGATAATCACCTATAGGTACTTGTATAGAATCAAGTGTAGGGTATACGTTAGCATTATCACAACCTAATTCTTTACTTGATTCAAAAGAACCAACAAAATAAATTTCCACCAAGTTTGTAAACTTCTCATCCTAAATGTGTTCCTCAATGATTGGCTCAATGAGATCACTCCTTATTCTCATTATCATCATCTTCTTGGTGGTGAGGTTGTTTACACATGTTGAACAAATTGAGTTCTAATGTCATGATGCCGAAAGATAAATTCATTAATCAATTCCTGTAATTAATCAAAGTATTAGCAGAGCTAAAAATGGTTGACCCAATAAATAAGAATTTTTTTGCATTTATTAGCAATTGGTTTTGTTTCCAAAACAATAAAATCCACATAGTATATGAATTTATCGACTCGGACTAATACATTTTCAATTAATTCCTGTAATTAATCAAAGTATTAGCAGTAGCTAAAAATGGTTGACCCAATAAATAAGAATTTGTTTGCATTTATTAGCAATTGGTTTTGTTTCCAAAACAATAAAATCCACATAGTATATGAATTTATCGACTCGGACTAATACATTTTCAATTATTCCTTTCAAAACCTTAATCGATCTATCATCAAGTAAAAGAGTGGTAGAAGTTGGCTTTAACTTACCGAGATTGAGTTATTGGAACACTAAGTAAGGAAGAAAATTAACACTAGCACCAAGATCAAGTAAAGCATGTCCAATTTTATGATCCCCAATAAGGCAAAAATAGTTAGACAACTAAGAACCTTATGTTTCAAAGCACTATTGGTTGAGAGAATGGAACTTACATGTTCTGTTAGAAAAATTTTCTTTTGCTCCTTATATTTTCTTTTCACAGTGCACATATCTTTTAGAAATTTAGCATAAGAAGGTATTTGTTTAATGGCGTCACAGAGGAATGTTGACCTTCACTTATTTAACAACTTCATTAATTTCGGACTGTGGTTTGATTTCTTTGGCTTGATTAGTGCTTGAGGAAATTCGGGTACAAGAAGAGAGTTGATTATTTTTTCATGATTTAAAGGTTCGATAGACTCTTCCCTATTCTCTAAAATTGAATCTTTACTAGTTTTACAAGCGTCGAGGATGTGTTTTTTGACAACTTTACCACCACGAAGGGTTATAACCGATTTGACTTGGCTTATATTTTGGTTTCCTGAATTTCCCATTTGAAGATGTTGTTGACTCTTGGAGTTTGGTTCAAGTTGAGCTGGAAACTTTCCTTTTTCATGCAAGGTTAGAGCAGATGTAAGTTTGGATATAATTTTTGTTAAATTGGTTAAGGTTTGCATTGTTTAGTTATTGATCGACTCTTGTTTTTCAATAAACGAATGCAATGTGTCTTCCATAGTTTTTCTTGGTGGTGGGACATATAGTGGGCAACTCTGGGGGTTTTGGAAATTTTGATGTGGAGGGACTGGTTGTGAAGTTTGTACATGGTTGTCATTTCTCCGACTGTAATTTAGGTGGTTTTTCCAACCAGGGTTGTAAGTTTGGGAGTATGGATTTAGATTTGGCCTTTTGAAATTGTCAAAAACATTTACTTGTTCGTGCAAACTTTCTCTCTCATGGCAAGGTTGGATAGTCCTGTGTAGAATAGTCAGTAGAATCGCAAACATAACATGAAATATTTTGAACAGACTTTACATGATCATTCTTTTTCTACTATAATGCTTCGACTTTTCTAGCTAAGGATGCAAATTTGGCTTGAAGGTCACGGTCTTCCCTAAGGTTGTGCATGCCTCCACCAGATGGAGATGACTGGGTTTTACCAAATGACTCATAAGAACCAACTGTATCCCAGTGTTGTGCATTCTGTACTATATAGTCAAGATAATCTAATGCATCTTAGGACTTTTATCTCTAAACTCATCATTACAAATCATTTCAACGACTTGTCTACCTTGGGATGTTAATCCCTCATAGAAATAAGATATTAATCTCCATGCTTCAAAACCGTGGTGTAGGCAAATGTTAAGTAGTTCTTTAAACCTATCCCAACATTGGTAGATGGTTTCTCCTGGTTTTTGAGTGAAGGTGGTGATTTGTCTTTTGAAAGAATTTGTTCTGTGGGGTGGGAAGAATTTTTTTAAAAATTGTGCTTGCATTTCATTCCAAGTTTTGATAGAGCCTGACCTAAGATTTTATAACCAAGCCTTAACTTTATCCTTTAGTAAGAAAAGAAAAAACTTAAGTCTGATTATGTTCATGGTAAAAATTTTGATCAGTACATGTATTACAGACTTCCTCAAATTCCCTTAAATGCAAATAAGGAATTTTATACTCAAAACTATGAAAAATAGGAAGAAATTGAATGATACCAGGTTTAAAATTAAAACGTGATGCATCAGGATGAAAAACTATACATGATGGTGACCCTGTTCTAGCAAGATGCATGAAGTCTTTAAGGGTCCTAGGCTGTTCATGAAGATTTTGTAAGGCTTGGTTATCTTCATACTCTCAAGAATTATCAACTCCTATGTCAGCCATATCTAAAGGTGGTGAATGTGATTTTTTAATTAATCTGCCACTATTTGTATGAGACCAACGATACATGCAATACTAATGATATGTACTAAACAAATGATGCATAAAATGCTAAATGAAAATTGCAGAAATAAAAATAAAGTGGAAATTAAATAAGCAAAAATGTGAAATAAAAATAAACAAACTGAAAATAAATAAATAAATTAGGCGGTGAAACTAGCATAAAAATAAAGTAATTAAAGGAAACAATTCAAAAATATATTAGGCGGTATTTTATAACCAGCCATAAAACAAAGAAATTAAAGAAAACAATCTAGGCAGTATTTTAAAACCAGCCATATAATAAAACATAAAATTAAATAAATTAATGTACTAGAATAAATAAACTAAAATTAAAATGTTAGACGGTAGAACTGACAATATAAATAAAAATAAATAACTTAACAAAATTTAAATAACAATCAGGCGGTAGAAATAAATTGCAAATTTTATGGATTGATTTGCAAAAGTTTCTAGGTTAAAATAGGGTTTCTCACAAATTTTATGGATAATGTTAAAATTTGAAGAGTGGAGGGATGCTAACTGAAGTTTTTCAAAACGAGAATAAAATAGAATGGTGGAAAGATAGTAACGACAAAAAAAGTAAAATTAAATAAAGATAAACCGACATCAAATTTAAAAAATTCTTTGGTAACGGTTCCAAAAACTTGACACGACTCAAAAGTATATTACTCCTAAGTGTAAGAATATCTAATTATAAGATAACCTGGTGAGTTCGGGGTCGAATCACAGAGAATTTAAAATCTAGTTGTCAATTGGTTAAATAAAGAAATTTAATTACGAGAAAAGAAATCAGTAGCAATCAATTTAATGCTCTCTCATTTTTTATATTTTGCCTAACTTTTACCAGTTAATTATTATATCATTTAATTCTTGACTAACTATGTGTGTGGATAAATATGGAATAAAGTACCTAATGTGCAACAACTATTTTAATGTGTCGACATTATGTCAAAATACCATACAGATCTAGGAAAATCTATAAATTAACATGACATAAAAATAACTAAAAAGGAATAAATAAACTTAAAAACTCATTTGAGAAAATAATAAATTTAATAGTTTGAAACATTGAGCTTCACCCTCCACCTCAGCTTAATAAAATTAATAACTCATATTGAAAGAAAACACAACACTCTTTTTATTTGATAAACTTTAGAAATATGTTATAAGGAAAATTGATATAGAAGGAAACAAGAAAAGAAAAGAAATAAAGACAGAAATTCTTCAGTTCTCTCTTAGCTACAACTCTCACTTTTGGTTTTGGTTCAACCCCCCCCCCCCCGGGGCGCTTACATCACTTACCTTTTATAGGCAAGGGAAGCATCTTAATTTCTTTTCTTTTATTAATATTAATATTTTATTTTTATATTATACATACATATTAAAAGGTGTGATGGTCAGGATGCATGATGGCCTCCTAACCATCACCAACATGATTGCCCATCATTTTTTCTTTTTTTTTTTTTATTTTTTTGATTTATTATTATTTATTACATTTTCTTAATGATGCATTCTAAATTGTTCCAGCAGTCCTTCTTTGTTCCCACTTTCAATTTCAATTCCATCTTTATTCTTGAAAAATATTTGCAAGATAAAAATTAACATATTGCGAATTAATTTAACATAACAATATATTTGGGGATTATTAAGATAATTTAGAAATAATAAGCTCATTAATCGACACAATAAATGAAAAACTAATAATTTTATCCTTATTAAATGTACACTTTTTAATGTCAATCAGACATCACAGTGCAAATCCCAATAAAGAAAAATGTTATTTAATGGCATGTCTTGTAATTTTCTTGCATCCAAAGCCCAAATAAGGAGTCAACTTAAAATTTTTTTACCAAACAAGTAAATATATAATTATAAGCCTAACACTACCACTTTTTTTTTTTTTTATAGAGATGTCATATTAAAACCTTTGGCAAAACTCAAATGTTCACATAATAACACCGTTAGATAGAATATTTTGTTTCTCACGAGGATAATCCTGTAATTTAATTATTCAATGTCAGTCAATCGTTTAAAGTCATGGCAATTGGGGGGTAGAGTGATGTTTTCGTATCCTTGGGGGGTATTTTGAAGATAGGCACTCTAGTATGGGGCATAGTGAAATTTACCCTATAATGAAATAATACTTTTGTAATGAAATTTACCAAATGTATTTACTCTATTTTTTAAACTTATAACAACTACAACAACATAATTTTCCAAATACCGAGTTGTTTGTTTTCAATCTGAAACATATTTCATTTGCAAAGATGAAACAACTTATTCATCAAATACTAGGGGTGGGCAAAATATTCAATCCGACCCAACCCGATCCAAAAATTATCGGGTTCGAATAGGATCGGGTTGTTAATCAAACACGATTGGAGGCATTTGTGTCAACCCAATCAGATCAGGTTCAATCCGATCCAAAAACCCAATCAGATTGGGTTCGATCCAATCCGAAAACCAATCGGGTTAAAAAAAATTAAAAATAACAAAATTAAAAATAACAAAATTAAAAATGAAAAACCGAAACCTAAACTGCTATATAGCTAAACTCATAATCTACACACTCATATACACCACTCGATCCACGCACACAAACCATCACAAACAAACATAATAACACATTAAGCCATTAACAACAACACATGACACATGCAACCAGTTACATAGCAATGAATAGCCCATTGCTGACTGACGGCACACCCACCCATAACCTTCCTCAATCGCAACCACCACCGATAACCACATGGCCCACACCCCCAGCCTCCCTCAAACAAATGAAACACAAATACACACAAAGTTCACGAAGCAAGCTGCCAAATGGCCACCATTAGGCGTAGCAAGCTCGCCGAGAGTCTGCCGCCAATCAAGTGCCCGTGAAGATCGTGACTTGATATACCGATTTGCTGCGACTAATTATGTGATCTATTGCGCCATCTCCACACCTCCAATCCTCCACCATCACCTGATCTAACCAAGCAAGCCATCTAACTGAATTTTGGTTGTTGACTTTGACTTTTGGAAGCTTTGAGCCTTTGATACTTAATAGTGATCGTATATATACATTATATATTATATGTGAAAGTAAAATGTTAATTGGTATTTGGTAGTTTTTAATAGTATGTAATTATATATTTTTAAATTTTAACTCGATTTTTTAATCCGATCTGATATGATTCGTTCCGAATTATATTCGAATCGAATCAAATTGGGTTATAGGTTTAGGTTGAGTTCGGATGAATTTCATCCAACCCTAAACCCAATTTTTCCAAGCCCTATCGGATACCACAACTCCAAACTAGCCTTAAGAAGCTCAAGAACTCCTTATCAAATTGAATTTTGCAGCTTTTAAGAATATTTTTGTTTAATTAAATTTCCTATTAATTTAACTCTTATTTTTATTGTTGTTATTTAAGTGATTCTTATTTTAATTGTATTTCTAGTTTATGCATGGTCTTATTTGAGAAGTTTTCTAGTGAAATTATGTTAAGTCCATATTCTACAAATATATATGATTGTAGCTAGCTAGTCTTCGGAAGCAATTTTTTTGCTTGTAATTTGGTTAATTTTTATGGAATAGACTCTAATTTGATTTTTTTTCTATTTTTCTTAGTATTTATTGAATTAACAAAATCTAACATGCTAAATTTAGGGTGGCATCTATTCTGTTCCAAACTATACTATAGATTTTTTAGAAATAATAATTCGAACCAAACCGAACTAGATTTGTTTGGTTTTAAAATGTAATTTTCTTTGATTTTCTAATTTTTTTCATTTTTTATTTTTTTATCTTATAAATTATTTTTTTTGTAATTTTAAAAATTGAATTAAACTAGATCGTCGATTTGATTTTTTTTTTTTAAGGCAGCCCATCCCTAAGTAAATTCACAGCATTATATGGCATTAATGGTAAATTGATTTTATCTTTTTTATTTCAAACATTCTTTTACTAAAAAGAGTGTTCAAAATGCCTTCTATTTATTCAATACTTCCACCACCCATTAGTCATTGGTAGCTTTATTTATAGGCTAACAAGGTGGTCGCTTAGAAACTCATATTTTAGGAAGGTCATTTTTCTTTTTAGTATTTTCCTAATAATACTCTAATTAATAGAGATCTTTTTTTAAGTGAAATATTATAGAAAAACCTATTTTTAGACATCTCCCTAATTAATAATTATCTTATAATTAAGATTTTTATAGAAAATCTATATTTGATGGCCTTAATGTTAAAGACATATAATTCATTTATTATTAATATTTCCAAGAAAAAAATTAGTATAACCATAAGTTCATTTATTATTTTTCTTTAGAAAAAATGGGACTTTTCAATGGATCTCATATGGGACATTCAAAATTGCTTAATGGGGCTTAAAAGCCACTAGAAATATATCATAATATAGCCTCTCGCTCCTTCCTAGAATAAGTGTGGTTCTTGCTCTAGCCTTCCACCGAGAAGGTACGGTTAATATCGCTTTTTTCGCAAAATTAGGGTTGGTGGAAAAGCCTGGGTCAACTGGCGGGGGCGTGTCACCCGACTTCAAATTATGGATGAGGGCTTGTAATTAATAAAGCCCATAACATATGGGCTCAGTCAAGGGCCTGAATCAAAAAGCCCGGGCTTTATAATAAATAATATATATCATTTTTTTAAAGAAAAAACTATACAATATATTATAAAATTGAAATAAAAAAAAATGGGAAAAAAACAAAAGTAAACGGTTTACATTTTACAAAACAGTGAAACACAATCGGGCAAATCCCTAAATCCTTCTTTTCTTGAGCAACCTTATAACCTCATTTACTGTCACGGCATCACTGTGCCGGTGTCTCACTGTTCTCGTCACCGGTAGCCAACAGCGCATCCAGATTCCAACAGCATCCAGCCAGCATCAGTGACCCACCATTGATCATCCGAAGAGATGGCGAGCATCTCTCGCGTAACCCAACCACCCACCGTTCAGCCACCCAGCAACACTGCAACACCATCTCCTGCGTGTTGCAGCTTGGCAAAGCAACACCCCCACCCATCGCAAGATGACCGCCAAGTCTGCAGCAACCATTGGAACACGCGCGAGGCAAAGCTTGACTATCTCTGCAGTCTCTATACGCGATTCAATCACACCAGCAACAGCAAGCCATCTAACTCTAGTAATCCATGTCAATTGTGCTTCAAATTTTTTTATTGTATTATCTAAGGTCTAAATATATGGAATTAGTTAATTCGTTGAAGAATTTTAGGAAGAATTTTATGATTTTCAGGTGTGAAGAATGTAGTTTGTTGTTAGTTAATTTAGAAAATGTTGAAGAATATTGTCTTTGTTGGTTAATGATTTTGAGCTATGTTGCTGGTTTTGTTGGTATTTTTGGATTGAAGAAATTCTAATATCCATTGTATAGCTACTGTATGGAGTTCTGGACATTGTAAATTTGTTGATTGTTGTCCTGTGCTTGTAAATGCAGCATGCGTTTACTGCATTTACACTTAGCTTAATTAATTAATTAATTTAATATTTTATCTCCTTTAATTTTGTATAGGTTTATGGAAAATGCTTCTGAATCTTCTAATTTGCCTTCAAATCAATTTGTGGAGTCAGAAAATGTTCAAGAAAAAATACGAAGTGATAAAAAAAGAAAACAAAGGGTTGTTTCAAATTATTGGGACCATTTCACAAAAATAAATGTGGGTGGTGTAGCAAAGGCAAAATGCAATCATTGTGCAATGGTTCTTACTTGTGGATTGGGAACCAGTCATTTGAATAGACATACTAGACAAATTCACGGTTTTAATCAACCAACAATTGAAAAAGTTCTTGAGAATAAGCAACGCTTAGGGAAAACCGAAAGTGGTGAGCTTGGAGTTCAAAAATTTGATCCATTGGTTGCCCGTCAAAAACTTACAATAGTTGTTGTTAAACATGAGCTTCCTCTTAGATTTGTGGAGTATGAGTCGTTTAGAGATTTTGTTGATTATTGTAATCCATTGTTGAAGCATATGTCCAGAAATACTTTAAAGAGTGTGATCTTTAAGAGATATAATATTGAAAAAGGGAAGGCAATGAATTTGTTGGAGATTAATAATAGTAGAGTGGTAATTACTACAGACATGTGGATGGCTTGTAATCAAAAGAAAGGTTATATGGTTGTTACGGGACATTTCATTGACAACTCTTGGCATTTGCAAAGTCAAATCCTAAGGTATTTTTACTTTATTAAATATTAAAATTTTGTATTTAAATTTGTATAGTATACATACTTTATTAAATTTAAAAAATTTTATTTAATTTTTTTGTAACTTTGCATAATTTTTATTATTTTTTGAATGAACAGATTTATATATGTGCAAGCCCCACATACAGCTGATTGTCTTTCGCAAATTTTGGTGAAGTGTTTGATGGATTGGAATCTAGATAGAAAGATATCCACGGTTGGTTTGGATAATTGTTCAACTAATGATGCGATGGTTGAAAAATTGAAGGGATTGTTGTCAACTGAGTCAATGATATTGAGCGATAACTTGTTTCATATGAGGTGTGCGGCTCATATTTTGAATTTAATTGTGAAAGATGGGTTGTCGGCGATTGAGAGTGGTATTACACTTGTTAGAGACAGTGTGTCTTATTGGAGTTCATCGCCAAAACAGGTGGAAAAGTTTGAGTTGGCATGTTGTCAAATTCAAATGGATGTGAAAAAGTTGGGGCTTGATTGTCCAACTAGATGGAATTCGACTTTTGCAATGCTTGAACTTGCAGTGAAGTACAAAAGTGTTTTTTCTCGACTACATACACTTGAGCCGCAGTACAAGTGTTTACCTAGTAGTGAGGAATGGGAGTTGGCTAAGCAAATGCTAGAGTATTTGAGGCCTTTTTCAAGGTTGACTGAGATATTTTTGGGTACAACATACCCCACTGCTAATTTATTTTTTCCATTGGTTTGTAAGATGAGGATTGCATTGAAAGGGTGGCAAACATCAGATGTTTCTGCAGTTAAGAATATAGCGAATAACATGATTAAAAAAATTTTTAAGTATTGGGATGAAATTAGTGGGGTATTGGTCATGGCCATTATTCTTAATTCGAGATATAAGATGATGTTGATTAATTACTATTATCCGAAGATTTATGCAATCGGCCTTGAAAATCAGCTTAAGAGAGTGCAAGAGCTTTGTGATGAAATGATGAATTATTATAAGGCCAAATCTGCAACTACGAGATACAGTGTTGTTGGTGAGTTTTCTACCGCACTTGTTGTTCCTTCCGACCAATCTCATATTGATTTTGATGATATAAATGATATAGTTAATTTTGATGCATATGCAACTCAAAATAGTCAACCTATTAGTTTGAAGTCCCACTTAGATAGGTATTTGGAGGATCCTTTAGTCAAAAGAACTCCGGATTTTGATGTTTTACAATGGTGGAAAATGAACAAAGGCAAATATCCTATTTTGGCGGAGATGGCCAAGGATTTTCTAGCCATACCTGTGACAACTGTTGCCTCGAAGTCGGCTTTTAGTACGGGGGGTAGAACATTGAGTCCACACGGAGTAGACTACATCCAGACACGTTGGAAGCTATCATGTGCTCTCAGCATTGGTTATGGGCTACTAGCAGTAGAGGTATAAAAACATTCTTTACAAAATTAATTACTAATTATTTTACTTTATTATTTATTTTAACACTTTTTTTTGTTAGGTAGAGTTCTTGAAAAAGAAATTTTGACTGGCAAAGAATTGAAGGATGAGGACGAAGATAGCCCACAAATATTGGATTAGTTTTTTTTCATTAGCAGTTGATTTTTATGTTGTGTACAGTACTTGTGATGTTAGTATTTTCATATTTTGTGTGTTGGCTAATCATGTATTAGAGAATTATGTTTAAGTTTTTAGTCTATTATAATATTATGCATTGGATAATTATGTTTTGGAAATTTATTGTTTTATTTTTTAAAAAAATTATTTGAAAATTTGTAAAAGCCCAAGCCCGCCCAAATTGGATGGGCTTTGAGAGGGCCTGGACTTTTTAAAGGTTATGAGGGCCTGGACCTAGGCTTGGCAAAGCCCAGTCCAGGCCCTTAAATTGCCAAGCCTATGCAAAATAGTACTTAGGGGAACTGTCCTTAAAATTGATATGCACTAGAGGGAAAGTTCAAAAAGTAACCCAAAGGGTGCAATCGATTTAAATAGAGACACTAACATAGTTTGTATTTTGCAATCCCTCATAAGAGAGATTAAGAGGGGTACTCTCTCTTGAAAGGGGATCGAGGGTTTAAGGGAGAGGGTTAGTAATTCCAAAAAAAAAAAATTTAACTTTCTAGTTTTATTAAAAAAATCCTTAATTGTTCCTTTTTATTTCTATTAAAAACCTTATAATCTCAAAAATTAATAAATAAAAAAATTTTACTCTTTTCTTTACGAACAAAATTCTTACATTCATTGGCAAATACAAACTCCATAACTTAAAAAAAGAGTCAATTTAATATTCCTCTTTGTAGAGAAAAAAAAAAGAAATTTTTTTCGTAAAGAAAAGAAAATGAAAAACTTTAATTTTCATAAAGTGCGTGAAAACTCTGTCCCATGATTACATCAATTTGGTAGGGGAGCCGAAATCTTGGTACTTCAATTATTTGAGGAAAAAAATGCACATGATGAAATGATAAACGTGAAGAAGTTGGTGTCGATGACATTGATGATTTGAAAGAAGTCAATGACTCTGATAAAACTATTGATTCGCCGCCGTTCACATCAAGATCAACCTCCCAACGTTCGGTCATTCAATTGGATCATCCACCAAATTTTGATGCTGAGTTTTGTTGACATTGAGGAGCAAGAACCAAGAATGGGTCGCTTCGTATACAACCTCATGGCGTTCTCTTAACTCGAATCAAGATTATTTTCGCAATATTTTTCAATTGTTGAAAAAAAAAAAAATCATTTGTCATTAATTGCTTGAGAAATCAGATAGACGCTGTCATAAAGATTCGACACGTCAATATTTTGAAGATCAATTCAAATACGTACTTGAATAAGGGCACAAACAAAATTTGAAGACGAATTTTCTTCATCTTTAAGGAAAGGTTTAATCTCCTGGTTTAGCTTGGACATGACTAGTCTCATTTTAAATAGTTTTATTTAATTTTTGTTCATTTGACTTGTTCGTATCAAATAAAAGTCTCACCTACCTTCCAACAGTTGTAAGGTGCAACGGGTTTTTGTCTTTTTTTTGTACTAAATTTCATTCAGCCCCTTATTTTTTTATTTATAATTATTTTTAAATTTATGTATTTTGGTTGGTGACTTTTTAAAATGTAATTTTATTTTATTTATGGTTATTATCATTTTACTATTTCAGGAATTGTCAAATATCAAATGACTACAAGAAGTATTGTCTCCTATCATTTTACTACTGTATATTTATAAAAATATTATTTTACTACTTTTCCGTTATAATTGTTAGTTGACCATTAGTTGACCGTTAGTTGACTAACACAATATCAATTTTACCCTTCATGATTAAAAAAATAATGAGATAAATTTATAATTCATATATCATAATTCTAGCAAAAAAAAAATTATGTTGGTATTTTATATCCATTTTAATAAATATATTACAAATTTATTTTATAAATAACCTTCAAATATTTTTTTTAATCATGAAGGGTGAAATTGGTATTTTGTTAGTCAATTAATTGGTCAACTAGCGGTCAACTAACAATTATAACGGAAAAGTAGTAAAATGATATTTTTATAAAGATATAGTGGTAAAACGATGAGAGCAATACTTAGAACATTGATATTTGATAATTTTTGAAGTAGTAAAATAATAATAACCCTTTTATTTAATATAGTTTACTTTTTTATTTATATTTATTTATAAGTTTATGTGTTTTGGTTAGTGGCCTTCTAAAATGTAATTATATTTTATTTAATATTACTTAGTTTTTTAAAAGAATAAATATAATAATAAGCCTATGACTAAATAATATTAAAAATTATTTTAAATAAAATAAATAATATTAAAAATAATATTTATTTTTTAAGACTCATATTGATTATTTTATTTTATTTAATATTATTAAGTTTTTAAAAGAATAAATATAATAATAAGCCTATGATTACATGATATTAAATAAAATAAAATAAATAATATTGAAAATATTAATTTTTAGACTCATTATTGATTATTTTGTTCTATTTAACATTGTTTAGTTTTATGAAAGAATAAATATAATAATAAGTCTATGATTATATAATGTTAAATAAAATAATATTAAATAATGATAATTATTAATAATATAAATAATATTAAAAATTTATCCTTTAAAATAAAATAAATAATATTGATTAAAAGTGATATTTTTTAAGACTCAATGCTGATTATTTTATTATATTTAATATATTTAGTTTTTTCAAAGAATAAATATAATATTAGGCCTATGACTAAATGATATAAAATAAAACAAAAATGCAAAATATTAAAAATAATATCTATTTTTAAGGCTCATACTGATTATTTTATTTTATTAATAATATTTAATTTTTTGAAAGAATAAATAGTAATAAGCCTATGATTAAATAATATTAAATAAAATGAAAATAAATAATATTTATTTTTAAAAAATAAGTAACATTAAAAATGTATTCTTTTAAATAAAATAAATAATATTAAAAATAAAATTTATTTTTTAGACTCATTAACAAATAAATAATATAAATTTAAAACAATCCGGACTTATGTTCTAAATATTTTAACTTATTAATTTTTTTAAATTTTTAATAAATATCAAGTAGTGTAAAATTAATATTTAAATAGACAAATTTCTACCATTGAAATCTTCTCATTAAATCCAATGGCTAAGAGTTGAAATCACAAAACAATAAAATTGGTGGTACCTTATAACTGTTGCAAAGTAGGTAGACCCCAAATAAAATCACGATATTATGCAAAATCAACATAAATTAAACTAAAATTGAAGTGATTTATTTCTAAATGAATAAAAAGTGGAGCACGTGAAAGCAACCAATGAAGTCAATTATCAGTCGATCCGCTCCGCCGCTCCAACTTGGACCGGCGCACCGTTATCTGTTCAAGTCATAGTCGAATTATTGAAATTCTTGTTCAATTCACGAAACTCTATTATTTTTGCCAAACTTCGGCTCGTTCACATCCAATAACAAAACAAGTCATAGCTATCAATAATTAATTCAAATATCTCACCAAAAATTAATTGAGAATTAATTTAACAAACAAATAGCATATCCTATCTTTATTTTGATAATATATAATAATTTAAAGATTTAATTTTAAAAAAACCACCATCCTAGATTTTTTTTCTTTTTTCTTTTTAACCTTAATTAAGGATAGTGGATTCCAGGCATTGCCAATGGAAGAATTCAAAGATAATAACAAGCGACAAGCTTGGAATCCACTATCCTTCAATTAAAAGTAACCCATAGTTGGCATTATCGACACAAATAATTGTCAACAAAAATCCAAATTAATAGTCATCCTTGTGATTGAGAATTTGAAATCCAAGAAACAATAATCGAGGTACTTAATATTAAGCAAAGAATTCGTAGTAAAAGAAGATATTAATCAAAGAATTAAATTATTGATAATGAACATAAAAATAAAAGAAATTTAAAAGAATGATAAATGCTTGTTTAGTTTCTTTATTTTAATTTAAGTGTCCGTTTAATTCTTATATTTTAAAAAATACCTTAAAATATCCTTGTAATTATAAATGTTATATTCTTATCATATTCTATTTTCTTTTATAATAATACCCTTCTAATAATCTTCTTCACATTTAATTAAATTATCTAAAAAATAATTAACAAATTAACCAATAAATATAAAATTTTTTTTGGTACTTGTGCAACTATCTTATTAATAATTATTTATAAATAAATTAAAATCAGACAACTTAAAGTAATATTTAATATTCTTATAACAATCTTACTAACAATTATTTTTATAAAAAATTAATTTACCAAATTAATTCTAAAAATAAAATAATATAAAATTTTTATTTTATTTTTATGGTTAATTTAATAAATTATTATTTTTAATATCTAAAAATTATTATTGAAAGGGTATTAATGTAAAAAAAATAAAGATAATAAGGTATAAGAGCGGTGTCATGAGATATCTTTCAGATATAAAGTCTGGCAAATACTTAAATTAAATATAAAAAAAAAAATCAACATTTATCCTTAAAAGTTAACGTAGAAAATGAAAGCCACGTGGCCCTCGTCTCAGCTTGTAATTGAACGAACTACAATTTGTCAAGTACCTAATTAATAATTATAATTTAATAAATGGACTCTTCATTCAATATTCATCACCGTGCTGTTTGTTAGACACACACAAACATTTGGCCTACTCACACTCAAACCCTACTCAACTCTACAACTAAACCCTCCTATTTCTCCCGCTCTCTCTCCCTCTCTCTGTAGATCCCTGCATCATTTTCCTGGCGACAGTACGACTTGCATGAGCGGCGAAGATGGCTTCCGCATGCGTTAACAACAACATCGGCGTGTCGCCGGAGAAGTTTCCGTCGTACGGATGGTTGGGCCCTAGAATCTCGTTTAGCCGCGAAGAAGATCCTTCAAAGAAACCGTCCTCCGCCGAGGAGCCATCGGAGGGCTCGGATCCGGTGGATTTTGAGTTCCGGCTCGAAGATCCCGTCGCCATGCTCCCCGCTGACGAGCTCTTCTCCGACGGAAAGCTGGTGCCGCTTCATCTCTCGAGTCTCAAACCGTCGACGGTCGAGGTTAAGTCACCCGACGAGCGAAACAAATCATCTGACATTTCCAGTTTTGACCCTTACTCGTTTTCACCGAAGGCTCCTCGATGTTCAAGTCGCTGGAAGGAGTTATTGGGCTTGAAAAAACTCTATCACAACAGCACGGCTTCAAAAACCGAGACTCCCAAAACGGCGTCGTTTTCCTCTTCGTCTTCGTCTACTCATGCAAAATCTTCATTAAAGCATTTTCTCCACAGAAACTCCAAATCTTCATCATCTTCTTCTTCTTCATGTTCTGTTTCCTCATCACTTGACGGTTCTTTGTACCTGCCTTTGCTGAAAGACTCCGATTGCGAATCAGTCTCTTTATCTTCGTCTCGGTTGTCGCTTTCCTCATCATCTTCCGGCCACGAGCACGAGGATCTTCCGAGGCTCTCACTAGATTCGGACAACAAGCCGAGCCTCAACCCGAACCCGGATCCGAACCCGTTTGCGAACCCGCCGAGGATGAGAATGGTGAAGCCAAGAGAGTGCTCGCATAACCAGACGGTGGCAGCGAGGACAGGGCGGAGTCCGATTCGCAGAGAATCACAGGCGGCCCCGAGCAGAGGGGTTTCAGTGGACAGTCCGAGGATGAACTCGTCGGGGAAGATAGTGTTTCAAAGCTTGGAGAGAAGCTCAAGCAGCCCCAGTAGCTTCAATGGCGGGCCGAGGTATAAGCAGAGAGGAATGGAGAGATCTTATTCGGCTAATGTGCGAGTGACTCCGGTACTGAACGTGCCGGTCTGTTCACTCCGCGGTTCTTCGAAATCCGGTTCGGTCTTTGGGTTCGGCCAATTGTTTTCTTCGCCTCAAAAGAACGGAAATGGTTCAATGACGACAACAACCAGGCAGCATAGTAACAGTAGGAACCGGACTGATCGAACTTGACTTAAAGCAAGAAGGGGGTGTAACAAGCGAACCAATAACAAGTAACAAACATTTTAACTTTCTTAGTTTTTTAATTGCATTTTTATTTTTCCTTTTTGTTGGAAATTTATCCGTTCTTGTCTAATTTTTGAAGGCTAGCAAAAGTAATACCACATGACATTGTTAATGGGTCAATTTGCTTTATTTTTTTTTCCTTTTTCTATTAATAAATTTTTAGATGTGTATATACATGTATGTGTATTAAATATTATGTTTCAGCCATTGTATTTGTTCTTCATTTCGTTCATCTTCTTGAACTAGTTAATAGGCTAAAAAGATGTTGGATTTTTAGCCTTTGTAGGGTTTGTTGTAGTTTGTTACTTTTTCTTTATCTTGAACTTTTCTGACCTGAAAGATATGGAATCGCTGTTTTTTGCTGTTGCTTTTGTGAGTCTGTGATTGTGAATTACTACTTCTTTTCTCTCTCTCTTTTGAATAAAAATAAATAAACAAATTTTATTCATTTTCTTTGTTGGGGGTGACATGAACTTTAAAAGAGAAAAGAGGAAAAAGGGGGAAAAAGAGGCCAAAGATAAGAGCTTTTGAGCTTGAAGCTTATCTAGTCTGTCTCTTTCAATGGACTTATATATTAATATTTTATCATTCATGAGAGATTTGTTGTTTAGTGTAGAGTTTGGGAAATGATGCCAATATTATCTGAGGCGCCAGCTCTGCTGAATGCTGATTATTATTATTTTTTTAATGTCTTTGCACGTCAGTCTGATCCCAATCTCTAAACCTTTTAAAAATATTTTTTTCTCAAAAAAAATTATTCTCTTTTTTGTTTTTATATATTATATACATTTATATAATAATAAATTAACAATGAAGGGCCCTCCCCATGGCTCCATGGATCTGTAAAATGTGTGCTAAAAATGGGGTGGTCGGTGCAGCACATGGGCTCCATTCTTTTAACTCTTAAAAGATATTTGTTTTCAACTCTTAAAAGATATTTGTATAATTGATCTGATGATTTTTAAGGAGTGGGTGTTAACACTAAATCTTTGACACAGTCGATTTTGTTTCTGCTTATTATTCATTTGAAGTTGAAAGTTAGAGATTTGGAGAAAAGAAACCCAGATGCTAAAAGGCAATTTGTGCTTTGTGCGTCATTATAGTGAGAGACAAGTCCAATGTGCTTCTGTTTCTTTTCATCATACATGTACAGATATGCCCACTTATTAACATAGTTTTGATAGTTTCCCCTTTTTTGTGCCTTTATTTGAATGATTTGCTCCATTTCGGTCACAATGTTTTCACCTCATATGGCATAGCAATTCATTAGTATGTCCAATCTCGTGAGCGAATAGGGATGCCACATTCTTCAACATCAATCAAACTAACAATCATAATAAATATTATTATTATTATTATTACAAAAAGTGCGAAAGTTACATAGGAAAAAAATCTCATTTATATATTAACGGTTAACGTCTATGTATAATGAATGACAAAGATAAAGATAACAGTGAAAATAACAAATCGTAAAGCAAAAAGCTCTCGGTGGCCTACAACTGGGTTGCATAATTTAACCCCAAAGCTAGAAAAGTCCATGTGCTGGCTTGTTGCTATCTAAAATGAGCGTAGCAATATCAAATTTTTACCCAGTATGAGTTTGTCCTTGTCTTAGGGTCCATCATTGTTCCATTCCCCTACGCATGCTTAATGTATCTGAAGAATCCTTTGGCCCTTCCTATTCAATCAATCAAAGGACAAATGGACAACGACGTGTCCACGTTCGGCAAGATTATTTCCCGAATCTTTTAATTTCTCAAATAGACCTCCCCCCACTGTAAAACCACTTTCAGCGACCGAAATCACCAAACTAGCCGTAGAGATATCGTTGTCTTTGTCCTTTCAATGGACAAACAACTGTTGCTGCTTTTTGTGATTTTTTTTTTAATTAAAATTTTGTACTTATCTTTTTAATAAAACAAGGCTGCCATTAATTAATTAATTAAAGTTTTCGTAATTTTGAATGAATGCAATTGCGTTGCCTTTGACCGTGTGTCGCCGGTTTTCTTGGAAACAAAATTTCACTCACCCTCCATCACATATCATATCAATCTAGGCTTGGCCACCTAGTAAATGGATGCAATTCAGATTGGAACACCAACCCGGAATCTTTTTTTTAAACTTTTGTGCCGTTGTGAAGTCTACAGAGGAGTAAGATTAATTGATTAGATGTATGATAGATAATAATGATATACTGCGACTGTGAGCGAAGTGATTGCTTTGTTCAGAGGCGGAGACAGAGGCATTCAAAATTAATATTAAAAAACAAATAAATAAACAAAAGGAGGGCTGCTTTGCCTGCAAAAGGCTGGATTTTTGCCATAAATGAATTTGAGTAGAACGTGCTCGTTCACATTTCACAGTCAGGCTTCTCTCTGAACAGATTCCCTCTCCTCCAACTTGTTCATTAATCTCTCTATTAATTCATCTGATCAGTAGAAAACAAGTTCAATTATTAATTAATGGACCCATAAGATTGGGATATTGAGATGTTTGATGGTACTACGTACCGTGAGTGGGGCGCATGTGATTGTGAACAGGTATCATTTTGTTTATACTCGTTTTCAGTCAAAATTCGCTGGATGGGTTTGTTATTTGATGGCTGTCATTTGATTGTATCCGGCAATGGATCCATTTTTCCTATTGCTAAAGATATTTTCTTTTAAAATAACATTAGCATATATGGAAATGTTCTAACCATGATTCTTTGATTATATTAAAGTTAAAAGTAAGTTAATAGATAAAATAATATATATAAATTCTAATACAATATATTTTATTCTATATTGTATTGAAATTTGTGTATTTTTTTTAATTTTTAACTCATTCCTCGCTTTAATATAATCATAAATTTCTGATTAAAAACCATTAAAATATACTAATTTTATGGGTCTTTTTACATATTAGTAGTTAACTAGACTAATGGGTAATCGAATTTGGAAGGTGACAATTAAGGTGCTTATCAATAAACAATGCCTACATGATGAAACTAGTAGTAATTGCATCTGCACATTAAGCATAACTGATATTTTATGCTTTAAAAGATCTTAGCAATAATTCTTTAACAGGTTTCCTTGTTTTGGAAGGCCTTTTTATTTGCGTGCAATAGTTTCTTCTCACATGCATGTATCCATTACAAAAGATGTTAACACAACAATTAAGAATATGCGTATGATGCATATCAATTTTTGTTATCCATTATTATTCATTTTTTTTAATTTTGTAAATTTTGTTTTTAACATCGAAAAATAACAAAAATGTCCAAAATCAACCCATGTTTAGATCTAGATGAATGAAAATCTAGATGTGCATAAAAATGCCTTTACATGATCTTGTAATCATGGTCATTTTTATGATGAGATAATTTTCAAGATATAAATATATAACAATATTTTATTGACAAGGTAATGTCTTCGTGAGTAAAACAATATTACGTGTGTGGAAAAATCATGTCACCCATCCAATAAGATATTATTTTAAATTAACTAATTATAAGTAACGAGGAAAAATTTTAAAATACATTTCATAATTTTGTATGTTGGATTTTCGTATTAACACCTGTCTTACGTCAATGATCTTTCTGTCTAGTGAAAATATGAACATGGACGAAGTCGTAAACAAAATCTTGCCGTAAAGAAATGTAAATTAGTAGGCGCAATGCGCATGATTGAAGAACTTTTGAGAAAAGTACAACGACGAAAATTAAACTAGAGATGATAATTCTCCATTAACAAATTAAACATCGAAGTCCCGCAATCTAACTTAACTGGGATTTTTTATATGTTGTTTTATAGGTTCGTATCTGCTTTTGTACCACTTCAAGAAGGAAAAAAAAAAAAACTAAATTATGTCCAATGAAACTAAAGATGAGAAAAGTTATTGCTCCGACAATAATTATTGGGTTCGGCAATAACGCTGCCATAAGGTAGAGCATCATTTGTAATCACACGATTAAAATTATAACGAATTTTTTTATTATTTGTCACTTTATATGTATGGTTATAATTCGTACTCTACCTTATATGTATGGTTATAATTTGTACTCTACCTTAAAATAGTTCCAAAATAATACTATCCTAATTATTAATTCTCTTTTTTTATTATTATTTTACTGTTTTATTTTTTTGACATATCACTTTATCATTAAAATTTTTAACAATAACTTTCTCCTACTTAATAGTTTTATCATTTTATACCAAACCACTCAAGTTAAAAGAATTTTTAATAGAAATTATAATAAAAGTTTATTTTATCCCTAAACTATGTAAGAAAATGTTTGTTTTTTGTTTAAAATATGAATAGACTTAAGTTAGTCTAAATTCTTAATAAAGCTAAATATTTAAATCTAAATGATATATATATGTTTTTTGGTCTAAATAGCTAAAAATAAACATTAAGCTGCTAGCTTTTTAACTTAAAACATCTAAAAACTAGTATTTTTATATTTATGTCCTTATAAATTATAAATGTAAAATAAATAACAAACATATCAAAGAACATAAATAAAATAATATATTATTATAACATAAATCATGTTCAATTGAATACCATCCTTAATATTCTAAACTATTACATGTTAATCAATTTTATTGTAGTTTATGATGTTTTTATGCAAAAAATATTCATAAAAAATTATGAAGATAAATGATGTTAATTTGAAGAAAATAAAAAGATAAAAATGATAATAATAATCTATCAATATATCATCACAAGTTATCGAGATGAATAATAATACTAATCAATAAATTTTATTTAGGTAAGGATGAAAATTAATTAGTTAGGTAAGAATATTTTGGAGAATATCTTTTAATGATGTCACTAAGAGTGTTTGTTTTTTAACTTAATGATTTAAAGTGACTTGACTTAATAATTAAGTTAATTAGAGGTGTTTGTTTTTATAACTCAATGGGATTTTTTAGATAATTTTGACTTAATAAAATAAGCCAATTTTTTTGACTTTTTACTGAATGAAAAAATTTGAATAAATCAACTAATTTCTAATGTAAAAAATATTTCTTCTTTATAATTTATTTTTCATGCTTATCCCAACCCCCCCACATGTTTACCCAATAATACTCTCATCTTATGTTATGTACTATTATTGAAAATTTGTGATAGAAATTGAAATTTATGTTATTTTATACATTATAATTCTAAAATCGTTATGTTTTCGTTAAAATGTGGTTTTGCTTATATATGTTAAAATATTATGGTATTTGTGAATTTAATGACTTAACTGATTGAAATTAATTAAGCATTGATTAAAAAAAATAAACAACCCCTAAGTACAATTTAGTCCTCTAAATTAAAAATTATAAAATTATTTATATACAAAGAAATATTACTTTTATCAATTGATTATTTTATGTCTAAAGTAATTAATTGATAAAATTATGAATATTATATCTGTAAAATTCTTAAAATACTGAATGACTGAAGTTCTTAAAATACTCCTGTGACATCAGCAAATGGAGTTAATAATTTCGATATAAATGTATGAGCTCATATATATTATTCATGCTTTGGTGAAAAAGTGCTCTAAAAATAAAAATTTAATTTCTTTTATCAATAATATTTTATAATTCAATAGAGACCTATTTGTAAAAATTTGAAGACGTAAGTACGAATTATCTATCCGTAACAGTTCAAAAGTAGGGATTGCAATTGGCCAGGTATTAAGCGGGAATGCCAATAGGCGTTTGGTAGAAGGCATCATCGCACTCACAGTTACCCACACATATTTGTCTCCTTCCCCTATCCCCTTATTTTATTATTAAGATTAAGGGTTTAAAGTTCTATTTGAGATTGAGATACTGTAATTTAAGGTACCGCTGTAGTGAAGAAAAAATTATAATTATGAAATAAAAGTTAATAATATGTAGTAAATATAAATTTTAAATAATAATTTTAATAAAATTATTAGAAAATAATAAATTTTCTATATATAAATAAAAACTTATATTAATGTAACTTTTAAATTATAATAATTATATTTATAAAAAATTACAACAACCCAACTTTAATTACAAAGGCAACCTAAGTCTCTTAAGGAACTGTAAGAGTTAAAATCTTTTGAGAGTCAAAAACTCGTGCGACCTAGTTAAACCTGCAGAATTTGGATTTGGTTGAAATTTTCTACCCCGAAAAGGGTTTGTAATTTTCCTTGAGCTCTTGTTAGAAGAACTTTTAAGTACAAGACATACTTTAGACGAGGCATACCATCTCAACATATAAATATAGCGTGTTTGACTAATCAGAATTTATTATTTTGGCAGGTTTGGTGGGTCTTATAGGAACCATTCACTTTATTGTTATGGTATTTATAATTTATAAAATAAAAATTTAATGATTCTTACCAGAGATCCCACTATATCTGTCGATGCTGAGATGATGCACCTGTCTCGCACACGTTTTTTCACTAACTGATACAACTTTAGGAAGGAAAAAAAGAAGAGAGAGAGAGAGAGAGAGATGAATTGGATCGGTGATGAAAGGAAAAGCAAGCAATTAGTTATGTGTATGGAATTTAGTGTAAAATGAATGGATATCCTTGACCAAAGATTTTGCCGCTTCCATTTGGCTGGGGAAAGCAGCAGTGATCATATTAAAAGCTTTAAAAACTTTATAAAATTGGGGGGGTCATCTCTTTCCCTTCATCTCAAAATCAAGTGGTTGCTTTTTCAAGATATTTATCAACAGCTTTTCCCAAGTGGGTGTGGGCGTAGATTGCCAAGGGAAGAATCAGCATTGTCGTTGCCTACTCATTTTGGTTTCATGTCCATTGAAGTTAAAACTTGGAGATGAAGACAATACTTTCGAATGTTTTTGTTTACCGTCAATTTTATGCTTATGCTTATGCTTCTGGATGCTTGATTTGGTTCGGTTTGCCCTTGAAACTTTTGGATATTTTTATTTTTGATGGGGCTTGAACTTGTATTTTTTCATTGTTCTTGTTAGCTTGATTTGTAAATTAAATATTTGATACAAGTTACAACATTTAATTTTTTTTTATATTAATTATGCTTGAGCTAATTTACATTCTTGATAATTGCGATGATATCGATACTTTGATTCGTAGGAATTCGGTACTTTCTTTTGTCCCGATGAAATAACTAATATGGGATTTAATAGAATTTTATGTTCTAATTAAACAATCAGTGGGGATCTAGATTAGTCAATTCCAATCGTTAAGTCCCCATGGTCAACTTTATCGCCAATTATCCATAAACAATAACAATTTAGTAAATAATCTTCTATTTTTGTTTACAAATTAAATGGTCAATTAATAAATAATTCAATCAATTTTGAAAAAGAGGTAGGATTTTACCTTAGTATCAATGGGTTTGTAAACTAAACTGTATGTATCTTCAGCAAGACCATCAGGTTTTATGTATCCATCTACGACTTTCTTTAACAAATTTACTTCTACCATCGTCAATTCAAATATATTTTTGAAATTATATGTTTTTATTTTAGGTGATATGAACATTGGGTTTAACATTAAGGTTGTGGTTCTTCGATTTCTGCAATGAATGATGTTAAGTTGGCTCTTGTTGGTTTCAATTTATTGATTAATGATTTGAAAATAGGGAAAATTGAGCCAACTGTAGAGGGGAAGAAGAAAGAGGAAAAAAAAAATTATATTTATAAATAAATTGAAAATGAAAAGGAAAGCAAGGGCCAAATGAAATTTAACACAAAAAAAAGACAAAAATTGTGGTAATTGGATCCTACTTCATAGGGTACAATACTGCAGTCTCTGTCGATGCTTGCAGTTAATTAATTGACATTTTACCGATCATAAATTAAGCAACAGTTGTTTAACTGAGACGATAAAAGGCCTTTTAAGTTTTACCCATACGCAAACAAAATTTTACTCAGATAAAAAGCCTTTTACAGATTAAATTCATTCAAAATTTTATGATAGAAAAGTTGTTCCCACTGATCAGCTTTTGTTTATTTCTCTGGACTCTGAACGATAGCTCAATTGGTGTAAACTGTTTTCCTGTACTTCTCTTTTTTTTGCCCTTTCATACATGGCATGCTTTTTGCTTACTTTCGAAAAACCCCTGAAAATTTCTAATTCAACATCATTAAAATGCCAATGCTTAATTGTCATTTTGACCAAAAGTTGCAGCAGAATTTGCAGGGCGGCAGGGGTAAGTGGAGTTTACTTGCAGTAGATTTTAAGTTCTGCAATAATCATAAATTTACTGTTCAAAATCGTGGTCATGAATGCGAGATTTTAGAAACTAACAAGAAATCTAGAAACTAAATTACATGACATATAATATATAAAAAAGAATTATGATATAAGGTCTGTCGCCTATACATTTTTTTAAGTGCGGACAAAATTAAAAGATAAAAATAAAATAAATTTTAAAGTTATTAATTTTTTTTATTTAACAAGTGATATGTATTTATTTTACTATTAAGGTTAAGAGTTTAAGTCTCTCATGTAACTGTGAGGATAAATTTATTTTAGATGATCAAAAACTCACACAACCCACTAAACCTATACAAATTTGATTCACTTAAAATTTTCGACTCCAACAAAGTTTTATAGTTGCCTCTAAGCTCCATTCGAATAAGAAAAAAATCAAATATATATATAAGAGAAAAATTATAAAACACTTAAGTCGTGGCATACTACCTCAACGTACGTACAGAGGTAATATGTTTAACTAATTTGAATTAATTAATTTTGACCAGTTTAAAGGGTCCCATGGGACCATCCATTTTACTATTAAAAAGTTTACGAATTATAAAATAAAAATTTAATAATTCTTACCACAGAACCCACTGCAGCTAACTATGCTGAGATGATGCTCTGTCTCACACATTTTTCTCACTAATTTATATAATTCCAAAAAAAAGAAAGAAAGAAAGAAAGAAAGAGAGATGACTTGAACCGATGATGGGAGGAAAAGCAAGCATTTAGTTATGAGTTTGGAATTTAGCGTGAAATGAATGGGTATACATGACCAAAGATTTTGCTGCTTCTACTTGGCTGGGGAAAGCAGCAGTGATGATATTAAAAGCTTTTGGGGAATTGGGGGTGCGTGGGGCTGATTTTTCCAGGGACAGAATCATTACAGTCGTTGCTTACTCATTTTGATTTTTTTTATTGTTATTTTTAATTTTGTTGGGTTTTAAAATATGGAGAGGAAGAGAAACAGAGAGGCTGTGTACGTCAAGAGTCCCGAATTTGTCATGGTTCCCTGATTCATCACGTGACCAAACTTTTGTCGAATGAGGCATTTCTTTCTTTGTCATTTTTCACTATTTTGTTCTTTTCCTTCAAAATTATGAAACCAAGTGTCAAGTGGCTCGCAATAAATGAAAGTACAAGATTACATGTGCATTTGCCCGAGCGTACTGGCCCTTTTTTTTTTTTTTTTTTCAATTCGTTTGATGAATTTAATCGAGTTTTGAATACGGTGGGGTGGACTGATAATCTGACCCACTTTGACCCGAAAAATTTGAGCTGAGATGTTGATGAAGACATAATTCAATCGGATTAGATTTTCGCCAACTCAAAAATCCGAAGAAATCAATGCACACTCAAATCATCTGTGACACAAATTTTTCATCCGATCTCATCTGATCTGAATTTAGATTACTTTTTTCTAACTTGATTAACCTAAAATTCAATCAGATTGATTTAAACCGAGTTTACTCAACCCACTTATGAATTTCTTTAGATGGATTTTGGAACTTCATACTTTTCATTTAACTTTGTCCAGAATGACTGATTTATTGAATTATTAGTAAACATCAATTTTTCTATTGAAGATTATGGCAAAATATGGTCAGGTTTGTGGTAACAGCAAGCTAATATAATATTGAAGCAAGCTGTGTCGCAGATCCTGTTCTTTTCTGAAAAATTAATTTCTGCCCAATTAATAAAACGATCAGCTACCAAAATAAACCCTAGGAATTAGATACCTCGGACATGTATATTCATGAAAATTAAATTAAATATTTGGATAGAACGGCGATAAAGATAATTACTAAATAGCAGCATTTTGTTTTATATAGGTATCATTATTGCATAGGAAAAAAAATATCTACATCCTAAGGTTTAAAAAAATAGTCACAAAAACTCCTTAGTTTTTAAAAAGAGATAGTGAAACCCCTTTTTAACCATAAAACCCTTAAATTTAATAATTTAAAAAATTAATTTTGACATTTTTTTAATTAATATAAATAATATAATCTATCTAGAAGACTAATAATATTAAATTATTTTTAACGTTTAAAATAATAATAAATATTAAATTATTATATTTATTTCAATAATATGTTTGTATTTATTATCGAGACTTTAAATAAATCTTTGGGTTAAATAGAAAATATCTCCCTATTAATATTATTAAAATTATTTTTATAATATTCAAAATAAATTTGATTTTAATTAATTTATTTTAATATTATGTTTCTATTTATTATTAAAATTACTTTAATACAATAAATTATATCTAATAGATTGTAAAATATAAAAATATTTTTAAATATTAAAATTATTTCAAAATGCATATATTATTACATTTATTTTAATGCCATATTTCTATTTATTGTAAAATTTTGGGATCAATTTTTTGGATTTATAAAGTGAAAGAGTATTATTGTCAAAAAGGAGTCCTGATGTCCCTTATTGAAAATTTAGAAATTTTTGTGATTATTTCCTCAAACTTTAGGGGTGTGGGTGTCTTTTCTCCTGTTACACACACACACACACACACGCACGCACGAACATGTATGCACACACGCGCGCGGTCATCCACACACACACATATTACTCTAATATATAAAAATTCATTGACATAATTAATTTAAATATTTACTAGAATTAGATTAGCAATGTGAGCCGAAAGATGGTGATTAATTGATGTGCTAATCAATGAAAAATCAGGAATTATCAGTCTAATTTCATCAATGATTGCTTGAATATAAACATACAAAGAATCATTTAAAAACAATAAAACTAGAAAAACCAAAAAGAATCAGAAAATGATTAAATGCAATCATAACTTAGATTCCAGAAATGAAATGATAATACCTCATCATGCATTCTTACATATTTCTAATGATTAAAAAAAAATTCAAAAAAAATGGAAAGAACAATATAGAAATGAATAATTTAATCAGAAAAAAAGGAGTTTCAATCACCAGCAAGCATACAAGATTTTTGATGCTTGTAACTTTGTAAGACTGGGGCGACAAATATTTATTCGAATATAACTTAGATTTTAGAAGAAGGGTCTTGAGAATTGAGTAGTTTTATTCATGGGAATTTAGTGCTTTTGAGTTTTGTGGAGAGAAAGTTTGGAACTTTAAAAAGTGAGAAAACTATCAGAAATTTAAAAAATTTACAAATAGAAAAATCGTTTATTTGAGAAAAAGGTATTTTTAATATAAAATGGAATATTAAAGGTAATAGAGGGGCGTTAGAAACCCCACTCCATATGTAATGAATATATCAAGCCCATCATGAAAATAAACACCCAATTTGCAATCAAGTCCATATCCACATATGGGCCATAATGAAGAACAAAGTTAAAGAGCCCATAAAAAATAAAAGAGAATGATACTTCTACCTACTTAGAAGTAAGCCCAATTTTTTTTTAATAATGTATTTACCCAATAAGGGAGGATTAAAAATGGACTGAAATTAAAATAGATAAAAATTGAAATGGGCTGCGATTGAAATAAATAGTAATTAGAATGAACTGAAATGTGAATAAGTAATGAAATTAAAATAAATTATTCATTTGAAGTGTATGAATCAAAGTTGAAACGGTATGTATTCTATTAATGTGCTTATTTTATCTAATAATTGGAATGAATTATTTTAAGTTTTTAAAATGCCTTTAGTTAATTATTGTCAAATTTATTATTATTTTGTTATAATAATTATGATTATTATTATTTAAAAATATTATTATTAATAATCATGAAAATAATAATAATAATTTTAACAATAATAATGATGATGATGATAATGATCAATATTGTTATTTTATTACAAGAATACAAATAGTAACAAAGATATAATGATATTTTAATTATAAATAAAAGTAAAACTGCGAAATTTGAGTGAAGTAAAATGGTGAGTTTAAGGAAAAGAACTTAACTAAAAAATATATAAACCCTACATATTTCATTTGTAATCCCGTTTTTATTTTAACACTATCAATTATTTTCATTTTAGATTTGGATTCCCAAATTTCATTAGTAAACATATCATTAATCTCAAACAGATGTAATTTCTTCACCACTTCAAACAAGTGACTTTAGTTGGTCACTCACCTCATGATCAATATTGGAATTGGAAAGAAATGTGGCCTACAGATGGCCATTAATTATTGGAGATAGGCAAATGGCTTTATTATATTGGTGCACAATTGATGGAAATATTATTTTTGGACTTTGGTAAAATAAATTGCAGCCATTTGAATTCACCAAAATATTCATTAAATCCATTAATTCAATAGACTTATTATTAAAATTTAAAAATTTATATTTTACTCTACAACCCCATCTTAATGCTTATTATACTTTTATTAACTAATTTATCATAATTTACTAAATTTTTTGTCAACCCTTTCTCTCCCTCCCTAATTATTTTTGAATTTTTCTGCACCATTATATATATGGAAGGTTTCATTCTCAAATTCACTATTTTTCTTTTCCATTAAAATTGTGCATAAATTTTTATAAATCTAAGATTAGATAAACCAAAGTGACCAACAAAATCTTTAACCCCCAGCTATTTTATTTTCTTCATATAAAATTCTTGGCCAAAACTAGAGAATTCAGTGCTAAAATCCCAAGAAAGTGGGCAAGGAAAATCTCGTCCTACCAATTTTTGTTTTCAAATAAGACTTCAATCTTTATTCTATTAACAGTTAGATAAGACAAAATTCATGTTGTTTCATGATTAAATTAAGAATCAAGGCCAATTAAGCAAGCGACTTTTGTTCCTTTTGTATTGTCCTTCCTCCCCTGATTAAGGACATCCCTTAAATTGATAAATTCATACTTTGTAATCCCAATTGTTTGAATCCTCGTGACCAAAGTGACAGAACAATGCAGAGGAGATCAAGATGGGAGAGTTTTTTTTTTTTTTTTTTTTAATTTAACTATTTTACTTTGTTCATAATTGTAATTTACATTGGAGATAAATTAATAATAAAAAAATTCATTAAAAGACGGGCTTCGTAAACATCCTTATGGGTACAAATAACCTCACCCCTTATAAAATATTTTGTTTTTTTTTTTTCGTCCTTGACAGTATATGAGAGACGCTAAATATATTTTTTACTCCAGCTTGCCCCACGCTGTTTTCTTTCTTTTCCATTTACCTTCTTTTGTTTATAAAAATCTACTAGTTTCGTTGACAAAAATCTTATTAGTGTTTTCATTACATATTTCAAATTTTTGACTTTTAGGTATATATTTCTTAAGGAAAAGATTGGTCAAATCAATTCATCATAATCTTGCAATATTAAAGATATGAATGATTATTTAATCATCAAGATCTTTATGTAATTATAAGAAAATTTATTTTCTTCAATTATCTTGATATAATAGCCATATATATGCCAGTTCCATATACATTGAACATAAATAGGACAATATATATATATATATTCGATCTGTTCTGAGTCAGATCTGATCCCTAAGGCAGATTAAGTTCTGCATTGATTTGGTAAAACAACGCTACGTACCACTATTCATAAAAGAAATACTTTTCCTTCTTAGATTCTTTTCCTTCTGGTTAGAAAGAAAAATCCGATCACAGTTAGAAAGAAAATCACTGAATGGAATCTTTAAAATAAATCAGAGTGCTATTTCTGGGATCCAGATCTAGTACTATCTATGAGCCTTGCGTTGCTTCGGATTGATTAAAACAAAAATTTATTTTAAAGAATTTTGGTATATCGGCTGGAAACCAGAACATGCGGGATATTGATCTGTTCTAAGTCAGATCTGGTCCCTAAGGCAGATTAAGTTCTGCATTGATTTAGTAAAACAACGCCACACACCACTATTCATAAAAGAAATACTTTTCCTTCTTAGATCCTTTTCCTTCTGGTTAGAAAGAAAAATCCGATCACAGTTAGAAAGAAAATCACTGAATGGAATCTTTCTGATAGTGATAGAATAATTGAATCTGAACATCCACTTTTTAGGAGTTTAACCATCGACCATGGTGAGCCTCCTGTCCAGATTAAAGCATCACCTTATAAAATCCATAAAGCAAAAGACCCATAGACGGATTTAGATAGCATTATTCAACAGAATAATTTCTGTAATGCTAATTTAAATACAATAGGAAAACAGCTGACTAGGATAGAAAATCAATTTCAAAAGTCAACCATAACTGTTTCTCCTAGTACCACATCAAAGTCTGATTCTGAGAAAAAACTCAAAGAACCTATTTTCAAATCTTTCCAGGTTTCGAAAACTAGCCAAAAGCTTATTCATGAATCAAAATCAGATTTTGCTAAAGCCATTAGAGAACAACTAGATAGGATAGAGGCCTCTTCTTCCTCATCTAATAAAGTTCAAATAGCTCCTGATAGTGCCTAATCTAGCAAGATTGGTGTACTAAAACAAGACCAAATGTCTGTAGCCTCTTCTAACATAGAAGCCTTTACAGACGAACCCACTCCTAAAGCTAATAAAATCCATTGGGAATTAGCCCTACCTACTGTCAAATCTCCACCTGACTTGACCATAGACAATACGCCAAGTGCATTAAACCAATTACGATTTAATGCTTCCTCTATCTATGAATAGAATATTGATGGTATGTCTGAGTATAACATCTTAGGATTGTTGCAACAGATGACCATGACTGTTAACGCCTATAAAACCTAATCGGAAACCTCTGACAAAGCCATTGCAGAGATTCTCATTGCCGGTTTTACTGGTCAACTGAAAGGTTGGTGGGATCATCTTCTCACTAAACAGCAACAATTAGATATTCTAAATTTGATACAAACTGATGAGGATAGAACACCTATCCTTGATGAATTTAATAACCCGATTCAGGATGCAGTTGCCACCCTAATACTTACTATATCTCTTCATTTCATAGGTGATCCTTCACATCTTAGAGATAAAAATGCTGAGTTACTACATAACTTGAGATGTAGGAAACTTAGTGAATTCCAAAGCTACAAAACCACATTCTTTACTAGACTTTTCCTAAGAGATTATGCAAATCATGTAACTTAGAAGGAGAAATTCCTTGCAGGTTTACCTACCCTATTAGGAGAAAAAGTTATAAACTCTATTAAAGCTCTTTATGACAATCGCATTCCTTATGATGAGCTCACCTATGGTGAACTTGTCAATTTTGTCAATAAAGAAGGACTAAAGATCTGTCAAGACTTAAAGCTTCAGAAACGCCTTAAATGGGAACTTAGGAAATCCAAACAGGAATTAGGCAGTTTCTGTAAACAGTTCAATTATGACCCTTTTAAAACTTCAACATCCAAAGATTGTAATGGTAAGTGTTCTTCAAAACCTTACAAAAAACATTACAAATCAAAAGGTCATAGAAAACCCTTTCTTGATTTTAGAGAATCTTCTTATAAGAAACCTTCGAAACCTTATAAGAAACCTCATTTCTCTAAAAGGAAAGACTCTAAAGCCAAACCAAAAACTCTTTTTAACTATAAAGAAGCCACATGTTTCAAATGTGGAAGAAAAGGTCATACTGCAAAATTCTGTAGAATGAGCAAGAAGCTTCATGAACTTGACCTTGACGAAGAAATACTTTTCAAAGTGTCTCCTTTACTAGTAGAGTCCTCTGACTCTGAGTCTTCCATAACGGGAGACAGTGAACCTTTACAGATTGATGAGTTGATTGACTCAGACTCTGTAACTGTTAGTAGTGATTCTGAAACAAAATCCTACTTAAAGAAAATCAATGTGTTAACTAAGGATCAAGAAACTTTTCTTGAATTAGTTAAACATATTTCTGACCCTACCCTCCAAAGAGAATATCTTAATAAACTTTTAAAAACCTTAGAAATAAATAATAAAGCAGAAACTTCTAAAACCCCAACTATTAAAAAGAATACTTATGACCTTACTGAAATTCTGGATAAAAAGAAAACAAAAAAGACAAATCCGAATATCCAAGACCTTCAGAAAGAGATAAAAGATATTAAACTTGTGATAAAAATTTTAAAAGAAAAACAAAAGACTGATTCTGATACTATCCAACTTTTGTTACAAAAACAATTGGAAGAAGATTCAGATAAAGAAACAGACTCTGATAGTGATGACAATAAAAACAAAACCTTGAAAACATTGAATCTATATCTAATGATTTTTTTTTGTTTTAAAACAAATCACCACAAGGAAATATTTGATTAAAATTACCTTAATTTTCTCTAAAGACTTTGAAATCAACACCATTGCCTTTTTTGACACTGGTGCTGATTTAAATTGTATTAAAAAAGACATTGTGCCCAGAAGATTTCATGAGAAAACAAATGAAAGACTTTCTGCAGCCAATAATTCAAAACTAAAAGTCAAATCGAAAGTGGATGCCTCTATTCACAATAATGGTTTTGAATTTCGGACTTCTTTTCTTTTAACAAATGATATACATCATACTGTTATTTTAGGAACTCCATTCATAAACCTTATTACCCCTTATACTGTCAATTATGATAGTATATCTTTTAAAGCGAAAAACAAAAAAATTGATTTTCCCTTTTATTGAAAAGCCTAAAACAAGAAACTTAAATATCGTAAAAGCCTATTCTGTTTATCAGAACCAAATAAATGCACTTCTCAAATCAAAACAAAATGAATTGACTCATTTGAAAAAAGATTTAAATTTACAAAGAATTGAAAGCCAATTACAAAATGATGTCATAAAAAGAAAAATATCTGATTTCAAAGAACTCATTGAAAAAGAAATATGTGCAGATCTACCATCTGCTTTTTGGAACAGAAAACATCATTTGGTTGATTTGCCTTATGAAAATTCTTTTGATGAAAAACAAATACCCACTAAAGCCCGTCCAACTCAAATGAACATGGAATTGGAACAACATTGCAAAAACGAAATAAAAAATTTAGAATCTAAAGGTCTAAGTGTCAAATCTAGGTCTCTTTGGTCTTGTGTTGCTTTCTATGTCAATAAAAATTCTGAGATAGAAAGAGGTACGCCTAGACTTGTCATAAATTACAAACCCCTTAATAAAGCATTAAAATGGATTATGTACCCTATACCTAACAAAAAATATTTACTCCAGAAACTTCATAATGCATTCATTTTTTCAAAATTTGATATGAAGTCTGGATTTTGGTAAATTCAAATTCATCCTAAAGACCGTTATAAAACTGTCTTTACTGTTCCTTTTGGACAGTATGAATGGACAGTTATGCCATTCGGATTAAAGAATGCACCTCAGAATTTCAAAGGATCATGAACGATATTTATAATCCTTTCGCAGAATTCTGCATTGTTTATATAAACGATGTGTTGATCTTTTCACAAACAATTGATCAACATTTCAAGCATTTAAAGACTTTTTATCTTGCAACTAGAAAAGCTGGATTAGCCATTTCTAGTTCTAAAGTGTCTTTGTTTCAAACAAAAGTTAGGTTTCTTGGTCATTATATTTCCAAGGGAACCATAACACTTATTGAAAGATCTCTTGCATTTGCAGAGAAATTTTCTGATAAAATCCTAGATAAAACTCAATTACAGAGATTTCTAGGAAGTTTAAATTATGTTCTTGATTTCTGTCCAAATATCAATAGGATCTCAAAACCATTGCATGATAGATTAAAGAAAAATCATGTTGCTTGGACTGATGAACATACTAAAGTTGTTAGATTAATAAAGAATTCTGTTAAGAATATTCCATGTTTATTTCTTGCAAATCCTGCATTACCTAAAATTGTTGAAACAGATGCATCAGATTTAGGTTATGGAAGGATATTAAAGCAAATCGAGAATAATAAAGAACAGATAGTACAATATGCTTCTGCACATTGGAATGAATGTCAAAGAAATTATTCTACTATCAAAAAAGAGATTTTATCCATAGTTTTATGCATATCTAAATTTCAAAGCGACTTGTATCATCAAAATGTTTTGACTATGGAAGATGGGTTTTATCATTCTGATCAATTTCAAGCCATTTCAAAAATTTTCCCGAAAGGTTGGTTTTTCAAACCATGGGATTTATCAAAACCCCAACCTTTCTATCAAGCTATTCTTGAGATCACTGAGTCTGTAAAATTCAAACATTTCTTTCCAGTGAAGCTCATTTTGAGCCAGCCTATTCAACGGCTACCATTCGTAAAGTCTTAAGCCCAAAGCAGTGGGGTGATCAACTCCACAAAACAAAAAATTTTCCCCTCAATTTTCAAATGTGTCTAAATCACTGTTTATCCTTTTCCTACTGGGATTAGCAACAGGCCTGGTTTAACACATTCTTTATCCAAAACCCTAAAAAATCTCATTCTTGGTTATTTTTCTTTAATTCAAAAATAACCGTTCAAAGCCTTCTAAATTGGTTCCAACAATGGTGGAATTATTTTGGGCTAATCCTTCAAATTCTAACCCTAAATGCCATAACCTGTTTAAATCTCTTCAAAGCCCATTATATCCCTTCTGAGTCTGAGAAAAGATTTCTCCCTTTTTCTCTGTTTCAGTACAAATTTCTTCCTTCCTTGGGTTTGGATGTAGAACTTCCAGTACCACACTCAAGATACCCAATTAATTCTTCAAAGAACCTTTAGAGTCAAATGGTGGTCCAAGTTTGATGAAAAGTCAAAATTGTCTGAAGCCACGGTCCAGACGTGGCTTAAATCAAAAGGCCTCCTAACTCCAACTATTGAAGAAACTAAAGCCTAAAGCACTTTCCTCACCCAAAAGTTTAAGGCCCCATCCCTATTGGCCAGCACGAAGACTGAAGAGGAATATTTCAAAGTAATGCAGCAGCTCATTGCCTCAAGATCTGAGACGTCCATCGCCAGTTCTTCGGATGATGATGAAGAGGAGCCTTTCATTTCCCTTAGAGATGACAATGAAGACGATTTCTTTGGAATCCTATCTCCAACAAAGCATTGTAAATAGTTTATTTACTAGTGTAAAAAAAAAAAGAGAGTAAAGAAAATATTTTCATATCTGTTCTCTTGATTTGTAAAGCCTCTACTATCGCAAAAAAAGACAAAAGCATCAAGCATCTTATCTTTTTGAAATCGTCTTTCGAGACACAAGTGTGGCCGCATATGTGCCATGATTTCAAAAGATATTTCTATTGCCACCTTGAGATGCCTTAAAGCAGAAGAAGCCAAGAAGTAACCTGCCTTTTGAAAACGTCTTTCGAGACACAAGTGTGGCCGCACATGTGCCATATTTTCAAAAGTCATGATTCTTACCTCTTTGGATTCTTTTCTTTTTAAAAAAATGAAAGGCCCACTTGTAAAAAAGTCTCCAAAGCTAAAGATGTTGTCTCCCACCAGACAAAAGCATACTCTGCTTTTTCTATTGATGGCCCTGTTTTCAACCAACAATCACATGAAGACCAACTGTATCAATTATTTCTTTTGTAAAGCAACTTTGTATATAAGTGTGATTGAATTAAATTAAACCCCTACAATGCGTCTGTGAGGGTTCGAACCTCTTCCCTCATATTTGTGAGGGAAAGGCTCTAGCCACTTGGGCTAGCCCAAGTGGTTCAAAGGTTTCCAATTTGAATGGATGTATTTGGTTTTTTTTTTAAATGCATGTAGCTCTTTGATAATTTTTGAAAAATAGTCTAGTTAATTGACATTCATGTAGTGCAAACAAAAGGACGTATTTTATCCAGCTAGGGTTTCCACTGGAAAGGGGGTGTTGTGCAAATATGCACCCAAAAAAAAAACAAAAATGTATCTTGCCAATAATTGTCTGATGTATGATTTCTAATTAAGGATGATTATAGTATCATTCGATTTGTCAATTATGATTCTATCTCATGAGATGTGTTTCGATCCTAAATTTTTTTTTCCAAATATGTAGTAAATCATAATAAAAAATATGTTTCGAATTCTAACCGTTTAAAATTTTGAATTTTAATCAGGATCCCAAATATCCCAACTTGGGACCTGTCTGTGGTACAGATTCTGTAACAAACATCTCCCACCATCCCACCATCCCATTTTCTATTTTTTAGTCTCTCACTCCACATCCAATGGCTGATGCTGTAGTCTGTAGCTTACAAATTCTGTAAGCTAGTCAAGTCCCCCAACTTGCCACCTCGCAGTTCTCATTTCTATTTAATTAACCGTTCCACCATCTAATTTAGTAGCGTGTTTTAAATGGAAAATGACCCTCCCAATTGATTTTTTTTAAAAAGAAGAAAGTCTATTTAAGAATCAGCTCGACGCATGGACGTGCCATAGCACGCATTCGATTCAGATTTGAGGACATTAATGCTCTTGACCCTGTGGATACATTGAGAAATGGCCAACGGGGAAAGGAAGCCCACGCGTGCTCGTGTTCGAGCTGTGTCATGTCTATTATGTGTTTTGTGTCGTGCCGTGTCGTGCTTAGGAAAAATAACTCATTAAATTTTTTTTTATTTTTTTAAGAGCGCATGCTAAGTTGTTATCTTATTTTTTTCAATGTTATATATATTTTTTGAATCCATGTGCCTTTATTTAAATTTAATAGAATAAAAAATTTAAAATTCAACTCAATATTCACTAATAATAAATTAATAATAATAAGAGAATGTAATATTAGTTGCTAAGTTTGATTCTATGGTATTAGAATTCTTTTTTAGTACTTAACAACAACAACAACAATAATAATTTTTTTTAGGGTTAACTTAATTGTTAACTTGCAATTACGTAGAATCATATATCATAATTTATAATAATATTAATATATATTTATAAAATCATGATATCAATTATTTATTTAATAAATTATAAACATAAATCAATTATAATTTTTTTAAACCAAGAATTAAATAAATTTAAAAAATTGAGCCAATAAAATATATTAAAAGATTCAATTTTAAATTATTTATAAAATCATAAAATTTTAAGTTTACTTTCATTAAAAAATGAAACGCGCTTATTGAGTGCTTTTTCGAGTGCCGTGCTTTGGCGCATCTCTAATCATGCCATGTTTTTAAGGTTCACGTGCCTAAAATCTAAGCCCGGCACGGCCCACGTGGGTGTCGTGCCGTGCCGTGCCGTACAGCATACCCTACCGAAACGTGCTCGTGCCGTGCCTCGTGCCGTCCAGCCCATTGGCCACCTCTAGGTGTAAGTATCAGACGTGAGGTGACCAATTGACTCACACAAGAACAGCTCGTGGCAGTATGAAAAACATGTTGAAACCGGTTGCAAACCAGTTGCAAAATGTGTCAACGGTAGAGTCAATCGTATGCATTCCTTATAATAGCCGGTTGAAGATTAGGTAAGCATATCACTGAAAATTTCGAAAAGAAAAAAAAATTTGAAATTAAAAAATTTTTATATGGCCTTTTAACAGTTTAGAATCTATAATCTCATTATCCGTTTATTAAAGGAAGCAACAGCTCCCCTTTAAAACATAATCTGTGAAATATTCAAACAATTTTATAATGAAATTTATTGAATAAAGGCTGAAAAAAGGGGGGAAAAACAAATTATTTTAGAGTTCTGTCTGTTATTACTACATAAAGAAATGACGGGGAGCTATGGTTTCAGAGGTGAGCGAGTGTTTCGAAAATTTTATAATTTGTTTGGTTATTCGATTTTATTATTATTATTTTTTTTTTGGAGTAATGAAATGTTTGTAATATCATTGATTGGTTTGTCGATTAGTATTCTGGTTATTTTATCTTGATTCAAATTCCTAGATCATTTATATATTTGTAAAGCTTTGCGTGAACGAATGTAATTTATGTGAGTGTAGTGCATATATATGTTATAAAACTTGATTACCCATGTTCTATTTCTTCACTGTTACCGGATACCTAGGGTTACAGTTAAATCACCTTCCATACGTATGATGAAACGCCTCTTAGCCATAGTAGCTGCCCCCGTTTCTCTGCTTTTTATCATATGCTTATTATGCATGGTTTGGTTTTTGTTACAGAAATATGATCGCACTTGCAATTGCGCTTCCTTAAGAGATAAATAGTATCGTGCTTTCCTTCGACGCCCAAGAAATTGGCAATGACTGTGGGAGATAAAAAATACTAGTAGTTTTCACACAATGCACAAGTACTGAAAATAGAGAAATGATTTTTATTTTTCCAGCTGCACAATTCATTGCATTATAATGCTTTATATAGAACTAGGTTCTCATGTTTTAGTCTCATCAAAACCTAGCATCAACGGCTATCAATTTTATCATAAAACATTACAAAGGTTGTTATAACAACCTGACACTGCAGTTTGTCTTATTGTCTTCAGTTGCTCAGTCTTGTCTCTAACAGGCTGTGATATCTTGCTTCTTCAGCTTGAGTAATATCCAATCCTGACCTTTGATGCTTCTAGCCATCCAACGCCTGATATTCGAACATCAAATGGCTTGCTTAATTCAAAGGATTCATGAGTTCCCGCCAATGCCTTCATTGTGGTATATTATCAAACAACTGTGCAGCAACCTCAGAAACATTTATTTTGACTCCCCCTCTCAAGCTCAACCGTCTGCTAAGACATTGAGCTTGCTTCTTAAGTATTCGAAACTTCGATTAGGTAGTGCCTTGGTCATTATATCTGCAACTTGGTTCTTGCTTTCCACATACTTCAACTCAAACTCTCCGTTGCTGATTTTATTCCTCACGATGTGAACATCTATTTCAATGTGTTTGGTTCTTCCATGAAAGACTGAATTTTCAGCAAGAGCTATTGCACTCTTATTGTCACACCATATTATTGGCTTCTTCTCTAACTTGATGTTCATTTCTGCAAGTAGGGATTGTAACCAAGTCAATTCATTGCTCGCTCCACTCGACGCTCTCTATATTCTCGCTTGTCTTTGGAGGTTGATACTACCTTCTGCTTCTTTGAACTCCACGAGACTAGATTTCCTGCCAAGAACATGCAGTAACCACCTGTAGACTTTTTGTCATCTCTATCAGCTCCCCAATCGGCATCTGTAAAGGCTGAGATTTCCATTTTGTTTCCAGATGTGAAATAAAGACCATGAGTTAGGGTGCCTTGAAGGTATCTCAAGATCCTTTTGCAGCCTTGCCAGTGTATCACTTTTGGTTCTTGCATGAATTGGCTCAGTTTATTGACACTGTAAGCAATGTCTGGCCGGGTGATGGTTGCATACTGCAAAGCTCCAATGACACTTCTGTAGAGAGTTTTGTCTTCAAAAGGTTGTCCTCCCTCTTCTTCTTCAGTCTCCAAAGTGTATTTCACACTTGAACTTAATGGAGTTATGCTTTCTCTGCACCCTTTCATGTTTGTTTTCTCTAGAAGTTCTTGCACATACTTGCTTTGGCAAATGTGCATCCCTGCACGGTCCCTTTTTATTTCAATTCCAAGAAAGTAACTTAATGAGCCTAGCTCCTTCAACGCGAAACTCTCATTAAGCTTTTTAATCAGGTCTTTAACAAGATCTTGGCTGCTACCAGTTATGAGTATGTCATCTACATATACAAGTACGTATATGACTTCTCTATTATCCCTCCAATGAAAGAGTGAGGTATCCGAGACTGAGTTCTTGTATCCCCAGTTGAGTAGGGCAGCTTTGAGCTTTTCATACCAAGCCCTTGGAGCTTGTTTCAGTCCATAAAGTGCTTTCTTTAGTCTACATACATAATTTTCCTTTCCTTTTACTTTGAATCCTTCTGGTTGCTCCATGAACACTGTTTCATTTAGTTCTCCATTCAAAAAGGCATTGTTGACATCTACTTGTTTGATGTCCCAACCATAGTTGACAGCCGAACTCAAAAGTACTTTGATTGTGGATGACTTGGCCACTGGATTGAAGGTTTCTGTGTAATCAACCCCTGCTGTTTGGTTACAACCTTTGGCCACTAATCTCGCCTTGTGTCTCGCTACTGTTCCATCTGGATTGTGCTTTACTTTGTAGACCCATTTGTTTCCAATGACCTTCGTGCCCTCTTGAGCTTTTACCAATTCCCAAGTGTTGTTTTCCAGTAAAACTTTGTATTCATTCAACATAGCATTTCTCCATTTCACATTACTGATAGCACTTGCTATATCTGTTGGTAACTCATGTGAACTCCTTTGTGCAAGGTATATTTTAGGCTTGTAGATTCCATGTTTGGATCTGGTTACCATAGGGTGTGTGCTTAATGGTTCTAATGGTTGCTCAGGTTCTATATTGACTCTCTCTTGCTGAAGGTTTGGCTCACATCGGCTCTCATCCAATTGTGTTTCTGTGTTTGGTTGACGTGTATGGATATGGTCTTGGTTTGGTGTTCTGATTTGATTTTCTGATATTGCTTGCATTGTATCTTGTGTGGAGTTTTGTTCATCTTTTTTGGATGTTTTGCATGGATTGCTGCTTGATTGTGGAGTTGAGAATGTGCCGTAAGGAAGTAATTGAAGCTGCTGATAATTTGGTTGACTACTTGTCCTGCTTTCATTTTTGTTAGTCTCAAAGTTCTTATCTGTAACAAAAGGAAACTCATTCTCGTTGAAAATCACATGTCTAGCTACATAAACTCGGCCTGTGCTATCTAGACATTTGTAACCTTTGTGTTGTAAGCTATACCCTATAAACACACATTTAGTGGTATGGTACTGAAGTTTATGTTGATTATAGGGTCTTAAATGTGGAAAGCAAGCACACTCAAAAGGTTTTAAAAAGGTATAATCAGGCTCATTGTTGTAGAGTTTTTTATATGGACTGATATGACCTATGGCCTGCGTAGGCATTCTATTGATAAGATATATAGCAGTTTCAAAGGCGTTCCACCACAGTTTTAAGGGCATGTTTGCTTGTGCTAGCATGGTGAGTGCTGTTTCTACAATGTGTCTATGCTTTCTTTCAACTTGACCATTTTGTATTGACGTATATGGACAAGAGTGTCGGAATATGATTCCATTGTTCTTTAGAAACTCAGTTAATGGTCTAAATTCTCCCCCCATATCAGTTTGTAGACACTTGATTTGTTTATTCAATGTTTTCTCTATTTGATTTTTGAAGTCAATGAAGGTTTGTGTTGTTTCTGCTTTGCTGGTTAAGGGGTAAATCCATGTGTATCTCGTGTGATTATCAACAATACTTAAATAGTACTTGTAACCTTTTCCTGAAATTATAGGTGCTGGACCCCAAAGATCTGCATGGATCAGTTCAAGAGGCTGTTTTGTCTGTGTTTGTGAGCTTTTAAGAGTCAATTTGTGATTTTTACCATATTGGCATGCAGTGCAGAAACTTAAAGATTTTCCTTTATTGAAAGTAGATAAATTTTTACAACTTGAAATGATTTTCATAAGAGTCTGTTCACAAGGATGACCAAACCTTCTGTGTAACAGATCAAGTTGATTAATTGACTCACTACTAGACTTAGGACTTAAAAACTCATTGATACTTTCTGAGACGGAAGCCTCACTTATTGAAGCAAATAAAGACTCTGATTTGTAGACTCTATCAGCAGCACATTCCTTCCTCGAACTCACATGTTCTTGACTTCCAACAATCTGAACAACCCTCCTATATCAATTCCTTGAAGAAGAACATTCTCCAATTTGTCCTTAACAATACAGGTTTCATCAGAAAATACAATTGTTAGTTTGTTGTCTGTTGTAAGGCTAGAGATACTCAGTAGGTTTTTGGTTATTTGTGGAACTACAAGTACATTTTTTAGCACAAGGTGTTCATATTTGTTACCAGCATATATAGGCAAGTGTATAATTCCTGTGTGTGTGATTTTAAGCTTGTGTCCATTTCCAACTAAGAGAGAGGAGTTACCTTTGTACTCAGACCTTACACTGAGATTTTTGAGGTCATTTGTGACATGATTAGTTGCTCCACTGTCTAAGTACCAGCCTGGTTCACTGCTTCCTTCATTTGTTGCCAGAAAGGCTCCTCTTGGTTGACAGTTCTGGGGCTTTGGTTTAAAGTCATCTTCTTTTCTGTACCAACACTCATCAGCTGTATGGCCCTCTTTATGGCAGATTTGACAAAAAACTCCATGCTTGAATACCGTCTTTTTTGCTCCATGTGGTCTCCCTCTTCCTTTTCCTTTGTTTGGTCTTCCAACACCATTGTTGGGAGGTCCAAAGTACTGATTTTGTGAACCAAGGTACTGATTTGGTGGTTGGTTCCTTAGTCTCTCATTCCTCTTTTGGGTCCAGTTGTTCTTTCTTTGCCTTGAGGCCACATTTGCTTCAAAATTGTTGTCTTGAGTTGCATTCTGCTCCAATCTGGCTTCATGGTTCAATAACACAGAATACATTTCATCAAAGGTCAGTTCATGAAGTCTTGAAGTGAGGTTAACAACAACAGACTCAAAAGATTGGCCAAGGCCAGTAAGCACATGAGAGCAGAGATCTTCTTCTGAAACTGGCTTTCCTGCCATTTGCAACTCATTTGCCAAGTTTCTTACTTTTGTGCAAAACTCAGTGATAGTTTGTGTGTCTTTTCTTGCACCATGCAATTGCATCTTGAGAACTATGGATCTGGCTATTGATTGGGAGGCATAAAGTCTTTCTAGCACAGACCACAGTTCTTGTGAAGTTGTGCAATGTGTCACAGTAGTGATAATATTCTCTGATATTGTAGAAAGAAGCCAACTTAAGAGAAGTTGGTCTTGTCTACGCCAGAGTGCATATGCTGGGTTTGCAGATGCTATGAAATTGTTTTCTGCATCAGCATCTACTAGAAATTTTTCTGGACATACAGATGATCCATCAATGAAGCTGTCCAGGCCATTGCCACGTATAGTAGGCAAGACCTGAGCTTTCCATATAATGTAATTACCTCTATCAAGTTTCACAGGAGCTGTGAAAGAAAAACTTATGGGTACATGCATGTTTGTGTGTGAGGTGGGTAAAGGACTTTGTGTTTGAGCTGGTGGTGTGTTGTTGATCACAACTTCTGGGATTGGTTCATTTGTTGCTTGATTATCCATTTCTGGATTTTCAAGGCTCTGATGACAAGATAAAAAAGGCTAGTAGTTTTCACACAATGCACAAGTACTGAAAATAGAGAAATGATTTTTATTTTTCCAGCAGCACAATTCATTGCATTATAATGCTTTATACAGAACTAGGTTCTCATGTTTTAGTCTCATCAAAACCTAGCATCAACGGCTATCAATTTCATCACAAAACATTACAAAGGTTGTTATAACAACCGACACACAGCGATTTGTCTTATTGTCTTCAGTTGCTCAGTCTTGTCTCTAACAGGCTGTGATATCTTGCTTCTTCAGCTTGAGTAACATCCAATCCTGACCTTTGATGCTTCTAGCCATCCAACGACTGATATTCGAACATCAGATGGCTTGCTTAATTCAAAGGATTCATGAGTTCCCGCCAATGCCTTCATTGTGGTATATTATCAAACAACTGTGCAGCAACCTCAGAAACATTTATTTTGACTGTGGGAAACTTCATTGCCGAACCTGCCCTTTTTGTTGTTGGCATGCATTACTGTACGTCGTTTCTCTCGTGGTTCTCTCAGCTTTCTAAATGATAGACACTACTCTGTCTTATGTCAATATTGCTCCTCAACAAGCAAGAATTAAGGCTCGCAATGATTTTGTCAGAGAAAGGTTAAGAAAAAAGTATGGCAAGCCCTAGAACTACAAAAAGCTCATCATGCCCTTGTTTCAGTAACAGGTTCCTATGTTACTCTTCCCCCATTCCTGCATCTGAGACATGAAGTTGAATAAAATGGCATTTACGCGTCCCTTTTTTTTTTTTGGCCTTTTTGGTTTTGTTTTAACGCCGGTGTATTAATTATGAAATACATGTTCTTGTTTCAGTAACCAATTACTGTTGCTTGTTATTTCAATAAGCTGCAAAGACTTGCTTTTTGAACATCCCAATGAACTTCCTCGATACATACTTTGATTGTTCTGGTGATAGCAAATTCAAGGATCGTGATTTTTGCTCATCTATTACCACAACATATGGTGCGCACACGGGAAAAGGTCAAGAAACTAGATTCCATGTAAAGAGAATCCTTCCACACAAACTTCAGACCAACAAAAATAATGTTATAGAAAAGATGATTGAAAATAATTTTACATGAAACTAATTCCAAACAAAATACATTAACCCAGTTATTTGTATATTTAAGGATGGCCTTACCCATAACTAATGTTAAAATGGTTGTGTTATTGTATTGCACATGCGTAGATATTTCAAGTTCATATTTGGTATGGAATTAATACATCAACCTTAAGCAATAACCATTAAGGCATTAACTACCAAATTCATTGATCATGCAGACAGAATCATGAAAAATGTACAGGAACGAAAGAAATTCTAAGACAGGCACAAGTAACATTCAAAAAAATATATATAACAATAACACAAGTGAGAAATCCAAGTCAAACTGCTGATATCATCTCAACTTTCTTAACTTAAGACTAAAAACAAGAACACAAGGCAAAACTAGAAATTCTGGTATGGAGTTTCAATAAACAAAAATTTAAGCAGCACCAGCACCCTTGCCCTTCTTCCTCTGTATCTTCTTCATGTAGAATTCCTGCTGTTTAGCCTCCAAGATGTATCTGTCGGAAATGAAAAAGCCCATCAATGCAAGAAAAAAGAAAGCAAATATTACCATTATACTTTCTGGTTCTCCTGTATCTATCCAATAACTACCATGGAAATAAACAAAAACAACGAACAACTTTGATGGTCTCCAAAGCAAATCTTAAGGTGTTTAATGTCATAAAAAAAACCACTTCTAGAAATTGTCCAATACCCATTACGAGGCAAGGGAAAGGAACGGATAAATATATGGGAGCTTGGGGTAACTCATGAGAGTCTGGGTATGATGTAGTATGTTGAATACTTCCATTTTTGGGGCCTTCATCAAATCTTGAAAACTAAAAAGCAGTAAAAGGGCTCACATGCCCATCAGCACGTCCGCAATGGCCAGGCCGAGATGATATACAAGCTAACAAACGACCACCGCCAAACTGCTCCTCAATATGTGGGTCAAGCATGCGATCTTTTTGACGCTTCTCAGGCTTTCTTAAGACATGGTTGCTCTTTTTTGCATCGTCAGTGGCAAGAGCCTCACCTTCCTATCCACCAGTGCAACAAGACAAGTTAAATATTTAAGTAGTAATCTCGCAACCAACTTGTGAATCTGCAAAATTGAACAAGGAAATTGATAATATCGTTTGGTGCTACTCTTATTTTCCCCTCTTTGAAAACCAAATTACTGTACTTTTAGCCTCTTGAATTTTTCGTAAACCCAGAGTACCCGCTCATCACTCGTCTTTTCCCTCTATAATTTCATTACTGAATAACCCCTTAACTACATTATTCCAACCCATCCTTTGTTATAATAATCATTTTACCACCTATACCTGTAATTGATTTTGTGTTAAATTTCTTTACAGCCGTTGGATCTGAAAATTGACAAATCCAACTGTCCATTTTGTCGGGCTGTTACTTGAAGCAAATGTAACATAAGCGCTGCCTGATGATATAGCTATGACAAATTGGATCCATTAAAAGACTTAGGTTACACGTTTCAGTGTTCACATACAATATTAAATCTGATTCCTACTACTCGACACACATAACTTTTTAAGTCTTTTGATTCACATCTGATTCAAGTTAAAAACTTGCATAATACCAGCTCACCGTTCACCACCTCACTTTGGCTCTGTGTCTACGGTCTTCAATGCTCTTGGTAGTCAACTTTAACTACATTATTATTATTAGGATCCCCTTATCTTACATAAATAGTACCCACACACTATTTATGTATGTGAGGAGAATGTATCTTACATGCATGTAAGATAGGGATTGCCTTATTATTATTATTATTATTTTTTGTAAATTTCTTTCAACATCAAACTTCCATTTATAAGGGAGCCCCCAAGTTAACTTAGTGTTTGCCTCATTTATAATTGTTCATCTTTCCATGTAAAATTTAGCAATGATGAGATCTTATTAATTTTTGTTCATTTTAGCAACGATACTTTGATTGTAGGATACGTAATTCAAAAATATTGTAATTAGACCTGTAAATATTCTCTGTCTTTAGTTAATTCATATTCTCTTATAAAAACCTTTTTTTTACTTTTTTCCTAAAAATATATATATAGTTAATTCATATTCTCTTATAAAACCCAATTCTTTCTTTTTTCTAAAAATACATGTTGATAAACAGAGTGAAAATTAATTTTTTCAAAGAAGTAGTTTGTTCTTTTATTACGGTCTTCGTAAGTTACATTCATAACGTAACTTATAGTCAAGCAAAATTTAACCACGGCCCCATCGAACCCTGCTACCTTTTTAATCATTTTTGTATTATTTTACTAATTGGTAATCAAAATGTGTTGGAATCAAAATGGGAAAAATCAAAATAAATTATTTACTTTAACTGTGGGAATGGTAATTGAAATAAATTATATTGTCATTGATATGTTTACTTTACTTTGGAATCGAAATAAACTGTTGCAACTTACAAAAATGACATTGATTGATTATTGTCATTATTTATTATAATAATTGTGATTATTATTATTATTATTCAAAATAATTATTGTTAATAATAATAAAAAAATATCATCAACGAAAACAACAACACAACAACAACAACAACAACAACAACAACAACAACAACAACAACAATAATAATAATAATAATATTATTATTATTATTATTAGTAATAATAACAATACTAGTAGAAAGAGGAGTAGTAGTAATAATAACAATAATGCTTATTATTATTAAAATAAGTAATACTACCATTATTGTTATTATTATTAAAATTATTATTATCATTATTGTTATCGTTATGTCAATTCACTCTTCATTCTCATTCCCACCTTCCCATAAGAATGAGATTATCATTTTTTATTCTCATATTTGTGGGACTGACTCTATTTTTATTCTCATTTCTTCATGTTTTTAGTAAGTAAATACTACCAATAATTTCATTTTTCATTTTCCATTCTTCAATCCTAGATGTAAGCACACCACATACATATTCTTAGGTAAACCCCTCCTATTATTAGGGATGGCAAAACCCCAGGCCAGGTCCGGGTATTGTAATGACCGGACCCTGCCCGGATGCAACCGGTCTGGGTCCGGGCCATGTTTTAATTCGGGTACCCGAATTTTATATTTTTTTAATATTATGCATATATATTTTTTATTTTTTTATAATTTTATAAGTTTTAAATTTATTTTAATAAAATTTGACATGAAAATATAAACTTTAAGTGTTTAAAACTTTATATATGTATAATAAATGAGCCAAATAAATATAAATATTTAAAATAATATATATTTTATAATATTTTTTTAATAAAATCTGGGTTTCGGATTTATCAAGTGATGCCCAAGACCGACCCGACTTCATACCTAACGCACAACACTCGAGTACGGTCCGGTCCGGACTGGACGGATATTTTTGCCACCTCTACCTATTACTATGCTTCCATGGTACCACTTACCACGTGAAACGGTTACGGTAAAGGTCGATGATGGAGTAGGCACGAAATATGGTTAAGAAGTAACAGAGCTATAAATATACTTATCTAATATGTTAACTATCAATTAAAATTTTTTATTTCATCATAATCTTACATTGGTTATTGTTAGAGAGAGAGCTGGCATGTCTGGACACTGGAAATGAGCCCAGATTTGGTGGGAAATAAATACAGGTTTTGTAATCTTTGACATAAAAAAATTATGATTGTGACAAAAATATTTATTTCGTACTTGGTCAACTTGTTGATGTATCACGTCTAGCATCACCCTCATATCTTTACTTATTGATCAGTAATAATTTTTAGCCGAGTACATCAATCATTGACTTTGATTTTAGTTTACTATTTTTAATTTGTATCGTTTCACTTGGGAAGTGCGAGCGTTCCACTACCAATAGGCCAGTCCATAAAACTAGACCTTACAGTCTTTTCCAAGCCCAGTGGAAAAGAGAACAGAAGAAAACAAAGAACAGGAGAAAAGTGGCAGTGAATGAAAGTTCATTAGAGCCTTTGTTAGAAACTAGAGACAATTTTAATCATCGAGAAAAAGAAAACAAGGGTTAGAAGAAAGTTTTGGACGTGGAACAGGCAAGTGTCAGGCCTTATTTTCACTACCAATGACTGTTACTAATGCCTGTCGCTATGCGATCCCTTTGGTTTCTGTCATGTTTGCTGGTCACCATGACGAGCTTGAGCTTGCTGGTGCTGCTCTTGCCAACTCTTGGGCCGTTGTCACTGGATTTGCTTTCATGGTAATTAGGGACTTAATTAATCATAATTGTTCAATTCTTTGAATTAATTATTCATTCATTTTCTTCATTATTCTCTGTTTTATCTTTCTCTCTCCCAGCAAGGATTAAGCGGAGCACTCGAAATATTTTGTGGTCAAGGATTTGGTGCAAAGCAGTACAGGAGGTTGGGAATATATCTGCAAGCATCTTGCATCACATCATGCTTGTTTTCAGTTATCATATCCATCTTGTGGTTCCACACAGAACTTAAACTTATTTTACTTCATCAAGATCCCAGTGTATCTAAACAAGCGGCTCTGTATATGAAGTATCTAATTCCTGGACTATTTGCATTTGGGTTTATACAAAACTTTCTAAGGTTTCTTCAGACACAATCCATTGTGGAGCCCTTGCTCTTTTGCTCAGCTCTGCCCTTGGCAATTCATTTTGGTGTTGTATATGCTTTAGTTCATGAAACATCCCTTGGTTTCAAGGGAGCTTCGCTAGCATGTTCAATTTCGCTACGGATATCAATGCTTTTGCTAGCAACTTATATCCTTTGTGCAAAGAAACTAAGCATACGTGGGAAGGATTTTCTTTTGAATCATTCAGTGCCATACTACCCAACTTCAAACTAGCCTTGCCTTCTGCAGCAATGGTATGGAAAGTGTTTCCAATTATTCATTCTTTCTACATGCCTATGTGGTATCATAGCCAAATCCAGTTTCCTTGGAAAAAAAAAATCAATAAAGAAAAGTTCATTTAAAAACTAGCTATAATTCTATCTTTACAAAGAAAAAGAATGGCTAATAATGTTATTCACACTGTTCCAGCTTGGAGTATTGGGCTATTAGGTTCTTGTGTTCTTAGCTGGAACGATGCCAAACTCAGACTATCTACTTCATTGATTGCTATGTTGTAACCTTAGAATTCTTTTATTCAATAATTATTTTAAAACTTTGACTTTGATGGTTAATGTCTTTTTGGTTTCATAATCTTCAGTGGGGTAATTTTTACTTTCCTCCTCTGAGCTTTGGGCCTTTTGTACTTAGATGGCCAAGATCCATTTATTAGTAAAGACTCTCCTACGGAATACAAACGGTAGTTCTCATATGGTTAGTTATAGCCAATTTGGTAATCTAATTTGACAAGCATAACTTTTGTACATTTTGATTGACATGAGCAAAGTGAATTGTCAAATCATTATGAAAAAATCTTGTCTTGTGAACATTCATATAAATAAAAAATTGTAAAAAAATTCAAAGCTTAGATTTTTCTCTCTTTTCTCTCAAATTGACTGTTTCTCTTTCATGAAGCTTAGCCGAGAGCTCTGTTTAAGAGGCCAAAAAATTCTTCATTTCTAACAAAGTAGTATTTATTAGTTGTGTGAAGTGAAGAAGAAACACCAAACCTACATCATGTACCACTCTGAATTTCGCCAATACATAAAAGACTTGAATCGCTATGTTGAAACTAATAATAAGTTAGTTTTGAACAAAGCTTCCTTTTTTTTTTTTTTTGGGCTCCATTTAGAGTGTATTGATACTACTATGAGTTGTCCGTAAATGTCAAGTGGGTGCTTCATTCTTTGTTCATTGACACAGTTTTGATAATGTTTATGGAATTGTGAAGTATAAAATCGAGAAAAAATTTTCCAACATAAAATATGTGACATTTTGAGTATTTTGCAAGTGTAACACCCCAAATCTAACACGTGCGAAATACGTGAAGGAGGTTACCTATAAATCATAATCCTTACTCATAAATTTAAACTGGAATACCTCAAATTTATTAATAAAAATAAAACCACAAGTTCATACATCTAATACTATATAATCTCTCAAAAACACAAAAATAATCAAAGGTCTTAAAACCCAAATTACAAGTTCCCAACAGAAATAAACTAAAAGGAATATGAGTTTATTCCTCCTCTTATTCAATGGCAGACGGAAACAAAAATTCTAACTCCAATGCTAATCGCTCCTCTCAAAAGAAACTTAATTTGCAAAAAGTGGTGACGAGGGGTGAGCCGTCAACTCGGTAAGTAAAACCATTCCTATCACACTAGGCCTATCGATACATAAAATATTGCAAGCCTCCTTTTATTTAAAAACATACATATATCATAATTCATAACTTCATAAAACATCATATCACGATAAAGTATCATAAATTCATAGTAATTCAAAGTATCAAAAACATAATTACTTATAAAAGCAAATCATATATTGCATTCACAGAAAACAAAAGGTTAGCTCATGTCACATAGTGTCACCTATAGTCCCGGTGACCCGGCACAGACAGAATCAGAATATTGTGTGCACATTCATAACAGAAACCCAGTACTGGTCCAGACAAATATATCGTATATCACGATCAGAATCAGAATCAGAATAACTACGAACAATGAGCCAAAACATAATGACTTATACGTGGCACTTTGCACTATATGTGGCACTTTGTGACGCTTTGGCCTTCAAGAGGTGGCCCCCATATAGTCCCAAGAGGTGGCCCCCGCACAATCATAAATAATTAAAATCATATATAGGTACAAAACATTCGTATCAGTTTCATAAATGTCCATAACAACAATTTAGGCTTGCAAATTGTTTTACAGATAAAATCATAAAAGGTAATGTAACAAAATAACTTACATATTCAAAAGTATTTATAAAATACTTTGTTAAAAAGAATTTATGTTTGAAAACATTTTCACAAACTAATTTTGTTATGAAAATCCATTAATCTTCTAAGTAGTATAAAAACATTTATACTTATACTAATAATATCAAAATACTTATACATATCCAGTATACTAGGAATGAAGTCACTTACCTCGATTAGAGAATTCAAATAATCACACCGCTAAACTTCTAAGAGCCTCAAACACCTTCTACACCTTAAACAAAAACAAGATATGATAATTAATAACTTATTCTAATATCCTGTTTTTCTAATCATTCCCGTACAGGTCTGATTCTCGAAATTATTACTCTTAATCTAAAACTCAGATTGACATAATATTCCATGGAACTATTCTGGACATCCATGAGTACCCCATGTAAAATTTTCAAGGAATTCCGATATCAAAAACATTTTCAAAATTATTTATCTCTCAACCAATTCGAAACTGTTTTCACATAACCTAAACCAAACAGAACGGGTTCTGGGATTTTTATAAAATAAAATACTAATCGGAAAATTATGAAATTTACACTGGGAATACTAGACACATGTATACACTTCCGTAAAAAACTTCATGATTTTTCGAGTTCATTTGATGGTGAAAATAATTTTGTGAATCCTATCGCAATGCTGGAATCGCAGTTTCCTAGTGCAGTGAGTTCTATTTCGAAAATACACATAAAATTGAAAACAAAATCGAATTTCATGAAATAAAATTTATTCAGAAAGTTCCACATGTCTAGTTTCCAGAATGTAAAACTTCCTAAGAAAATTCGTTCACAAAATATAATTTAAAAATCGTGATATCATGCTGTCCAGAATCATCCTACATGCTTATTATGCCAAGAATTGATTAACCAACCTCCTAATTAATCAAAACCCTAAACAAAACCTAACCACAATCATTATAACCCTAGATAACATGATTAGGAGTATTGAGGGAAAAGAATGACATACCAATCGCTCCAATTCTCTCCTACACAATCGTTTAAAGCCCTAGGGTGTGGTGAGAGTGTTGAGAGCAGCATAAAAGAAAAATAGCGTTATTGAATTAGGGTTATGGAATAGGAAAGAAAAATATGAATTTATAGGGAGTTAAGAAACCCTATTGGATTTGGAAAAATAACCCTCTCTCAAAAAATTATCCCAAAAATAATTCTATTTATAAGGGTAATAATGTCATTAAAAAAAATATTCCATAAAAAGGAATTTTGGGCGTTACAGCAAGCATATGGTTTCAACTTATGTTATGGTAAATTATGCATTTGATTTATGCTATGTAATATTCATGATGTCCTTTTTGAAGTGAGTTTTAATAGGCCTGAAATATATATGAAATATAATTTTTTTTTTGGTCTTAATAACAATTATACAAAAATGAAAAACTGAAGTTTAAAACACTTAATGATTATTTTTTTTTAATTGCATAATGTAAGATATGCCTCAATAGTATTAAATTAGATAGTTGATAAAATGTTATTTCGACAACTTGAAATGTTTTTATATTTAATGATTAGTCTCTTTAAGTTAGTTAGATGCTGTTGAATCTATATAGTTCTGTTATGTACTAAATTTGTTGGCATCTGATAGATGATATGCTGCATTTTTCTGTTACTATCAGTCACCTACACATTGCATTTTCTATTTACTAAATTTTAACAATTTCTTTAACATTGATTTCCATTAACTTGACTCCTCCATTTCATACTGCCTTTATTATATCTATTCTTCTTGTTGGTTACTGCACTTAAGCCCTCTGAATCCATGTTGTTGAGATTGAAAAATTGAGGGAAATGTAGTTGAGTTTGCAAAGTGTTGAGAGGAGGTAGGGATGCTCGTAAACAAGGCTCTGTATTTAAGCCTTTAAATAGGTAAATCTGGGGCCATGTGACTGTTGGAATTACAACAGTGAGTATTTCTTTTAACTTGACTTAAACTTTTGACCTGTTTAAATGAGTATTTTGGTTAATGTAACTTATGATTATGATTAGAATTATCATTTTATTTGTTGAATGTAATTGTAAATAACTCAAATTTAAGAGGTATAATGGTAATATTATGTTAGTTATAATCTTCATGCCAAATGTATGAGATGTAAAAGTTCTTGAAAAATGTTAGTTATAATCTTCATGCCAAATGTATGAGATGTAAAAGTTCTTGAAAAATCGAATTGGGGACATTTCAATTTTTTTAAATTCAACTAACAATCAAACACAAAATTAATTAACAGTAGGGGGGCCTTTACTAATAAATGGATCTTGACCATCTAAGTGTAAAAGGCCCAAAGCTCAGGGGAGGAAACTAAAAATTACCCATCTTCAGTGTTAATACTCAAGCCATGATTTACAGCTTCACTTGTGGTCTAAGCGCTGCTGCAAGGTTAGTAGAATTAATTCCCACTCCTAGCTGCTATTTCGTTCCATGTTTTGTACATTTTGTACATGTTCATAAATTTATAGAAGCTTATATGCACACACACACACACACTTGTGACAGCACAAGGGTGTCAAATGAATTGGGAGCTGAAAGGATCGATCGAGCTAAGAATGCCATGGCTGTGACTCTCAAGCTTTCTGTCCTCCTTACTCTTACTATTGTTTTGGCTCTAGCTTTTGGTCATAACCTTTGGTCAAGCTTCTTCAGTGACAGCCACGAAACCATTATGGAGTTTGCCTCTTTAACACCTCTTCTTGCAATCTCAATAACATGCGATTCTATTGTATGCATCTTATCAGGTTTGTAAAATACAATCCTTTTTTTCCCTAAAAAATCACTTACTTTTGTAAATGCATACTCATATATGTTCATGAACTTTGATTGTGATGCAACTGGGCTAATGGTACAGGAGTTGTGGTTGGCAGCACTTGGCTGTGTGGGCTAATTTGGTAACATTCTATTTCATTGGCCTGCCAATTGCAGCACTTCTTGGATTTCAGTTGAAGCTTTATGCTAAGGTGAGACATCGGAAATGTATGGTAAACTCATTTTGTCTTTCCTTACTTTTTAAAGATCTTATAATAAATGTACATTATTATTTTTAGATGTACAGTTTTTTTTTTCTATCAAGGATTTCACAAAAACAAGCAAAAGACAAGATGCTGATCCGAGAAGATAATACTTTCATCACTCAATAATCTCCAATACATCATCATGTGATGAACTGTTTTCTTTCTAATTTATTTTATTCTTCATTTTGATCACTTGTATACATAATTTTGGTACAGGGTTTGTGGATAGGCTCAACAGTCAGCCTCGCATCCCAAGCAGGCACCCTCTTTTTAATTTCCTTGTGCACAAAGTGGATTAAAATGGATGCGGCTGTGAACTAGGGGTGGGCAAATGCGGGTTCGGGTCGGGTTCGGGTCAACCCGATCGGGTTGCGGGTTGGTCGGGTTTAATAAAAATCGACCCGAATGGAACCGAATGACCCGATTGACCGAACCGACCCGAACATAGTTCGGGTCGGTTCGGGTCGGGTCAATAATTCGGGTAGGATCGGGTTCGGATTTGAAATGGGTCGGATTGAGTTCGGGTCAGTTCGGGTCAATTCGGGTCAGTTCGGGTCAGGTCGGGTCAGTTCGGGTCAGGTCGGGTCAGTTCGAATTCGGGGTTTGATTTAATTCAAATTTGAGCTATTTTTTCCCTATTTTTAGAGTTTTTATGGTGGTTTTAAGACATATTTCTTAATTGTAGTCCATTTCACTAATTTTCAACTAAAAAAATAAAATCAAATATTATAAAATCAAATGAATAAAGTTAAAAGAAAATATTTTTTTTTGGTTGGGCAACCCAATCGGGTATTCGGATCGGGTCGGGTTTGACCCGACCCGATCACAACCCGATCGGGTTGGCTAATTCTAACCCGATCGGGTTTGCATCACAACCCGATCCGACCCGAACCCGAAAATTTTCGGGTCGGGTTGGGTCGGGTCGGTTCGGGTCGGGTATTTTGCCCACCCCTACTGTGAACAACGAAAAAGAAGCCCCCCTTTTGATTTAAGGAAACTGTTTGTGAACCTTTTATTTTGTTTAACCCTAGCAAAAGTTCATAAACCTTTGTGTGAATAGAGAACATCATGCTTTTGTTTGAATGATTGACTATTTTAGTGTTGTTATTATTTTTTTTGTGTACAGTGTGATGGGTTTAGGGATGACAAAAATCCCCACCAGGACGGGTACCCTTGGGGATTTTCCCAATTCAGGGAGGGTATGAGGATAATTTCATACCCAATTTCTTATTCGGGGAAGGGACGGGGAAACTTTTTTACCCAATTTCTTATTCGGGGAGGAGACGGGGATGAGGTGGAATCCCCATCCCCTACCCATTTCCCCATTTCTCCATTTTAATTTTATTTTTATTTTTTAAAATTACTAGCAAACAAATAATAAAATTTGAATTATAAAATTATAGATATTGGTAAAAATAACAAATGTCAAAATATTTATATTATTAAACTTTTAGGCCTAATTAACTAATTAAAGTCCTAAATTTTTATTTAGGATATTAAAAATACCGGGTAGATTCTATTAGTCCAAAAATTTAATTTTAATTTTAATATTCATTAAATATTTTAAACTTACATTTATTTTTTTATTTATTTTTAGATGTTATAATTACCCACAGTGAATTACAATTTTAATATCTAATCTAATCTAATTTAATGGATGGTAAGAAGCATTTATTTCAAGGGATTAGTTCCAATCTTTTGACCTAGTAGACATAGAATTAAGTAACTAGACTTCTTTAATTACATGCTCAATAATTGTAGTTGTATATAGCCAGCGATCTTCGTGCAAGCTTATTTATTTGATTTTTTCTTTGTAATCCAATAGTGATAGGTACCTATATTTTTCACCGGATGCGATTGGATAAATATTCATTTAATTCTTATGTTTTGAATTAAGTGTCCCATTTAATGTCAACATTTTAAAAAATACTTAAAGACACCCTTATCAGTAGTTATATTACACTCTTATTTTTTTCTTAACTTTTACAATAATACCTTTACAACAATATTCTTAGAGTCATTAATGAAAAGAAAAATATGTCAATTTATAAAATTAGTACATTTTTATATTATTTTGATTTTAGGATTAATTTGGTAAATCTTTTTTTTTTTTTACTAAGAGTTATTAGTAAGATTCCTGCAAATGTATTAAACATTACTTTAAATTGACTATATTAATTTATTTACAAATAATTATTAGAAAGATTGTTGTATGGATACGTAAAATATTTGTTGTCTGAGACTAACTAATATTTATTTCTTAATATGCTAATAAGTAATTATTGATTAGTTTTCTAATTATTTTTTTATAGATTAAAAAATTAATGTTAAAAATGTTGTTGTAAGAGTATTATTATAAGAGGTAACAAAAATAAGCATAAGATTGTAACTTATTTAACAATAGGGTACATTAAGACATTTTTTAAAATATAAGGGCTAAATGAGTACTTCAAGTAAAATATAAGGAATAAATGAATATTTATCCAATAAGATTTTGATTTGAAGAGTTAACTAAATAAAGTTGATTGAAAATTATTTATCAGTGGATGTATGGGGTAGATAAGTATTTATACTTTTGTTGAGTTAACTATGATAAATCAGCTAATTAATAAAATCTCTCGACTGAAAAGAAGAGCTTTGAAATCGGCACGTTCATATGGGTGGGAAGCAAATTTAGCTGTCATTGAGCTAAAAAAAACTCGATGTAATTTATGTGGTTATTATTTTTCTTTCACTAAGATTGCATAGTTTGGCACAAAAAGAAAACACCCACACTCCTAGTCCGGTCAAACTTGACACACACACACCCCTCGTGCGGTCAAACTTATCCACGGCTGTCGAGACGCATTCACTCCTTGAAATCTTTTGAGTTATAGAAAGGTATGATTTTTAAACTACCAATGATCCTACCCAGTATATGAGAATTCGTATGCATATAATATATAGATTGAAAAGTAACTCTGTTGAGATGAACTCCGATATCGAATGAATTTATTGTATATTATCTTTTCTAACTTACAGGATTGATCATATATTCATAGTGCAAAGATTAGATAGTAGAGTTTTTTTTGGAAATTGTTTATGTTTCTTGTGATATTTAAATATATTATGAGATAATTGAAGGAATTCGCCTTTTTTGGACATGGATATCCATTTTATCTCAAACTCTGGAAAATTGCCGTCTAATCCAAAGCCGCTATCAAGTTTTGAGGATATATGATGATAAAAACGATTGATGGAAAGAGAGATTGGTGATGGTATCTATTACCATATTCATGGATCCCTTTGCTTTGATCCATCCCTCTTTCTCTCTCTCTCTCTCTCTTTTTTTTTTCCTCCCGGGAGTTGATGAATTGCATTAAAGGCAAAATTTATCATATATTAATTAATAAGAAGGCGATCAATTACTCTAGATTGATGATCCAACCAATTAGAATTATACATAGCATCAATTATTATTGCTATTAATATTTAAAGCATAAGGGATGTGATCTGCGGGACGGGTGGGAGTTGCTACATTCAAGAGAAAGCTTGGTCAATTAAGGAATTTTTCCAAAATTTCGAATTTCAATAAACACAAAATTAAAATAAAAAATAGAAAAGGGTTGCCAATCGAGAAACCCACAATTTAATTTACGATCTCTCAACGTGTTACCGAAGGATTTACACAAAAAGGTTAAAATAATAGCTCGAAAGGATTGAGAGATTTATTCAACCACGTGCTTTCATCTGCATGTCATAAATTTGCACATCCGTGTGTTTCTTTCGTCCAAAATTATACTAGTAAAAGGGCAAAAACGTGCCCATTATGTGTATGGGCAGAGAGACAATTTCAGAACTTGGTGAAGCTATTGGCAAAGTTGAGGAGGTGGAAAGAGATGCAAATGGAGATTGTATGGTGGAAGTAATCAGACTAAGAATATCCATCGACATCACAAAGCCTCTAATGAAGATTCTAGAGATTAGACATGAGGAAGAAGATATTCCAGTGCTGATAAGATAAGAAAGGCTGCCAGACTTTTGTTACTGTTGTGGGTGCATCGGACATCAATACAGAGAGTGTACAAGGTACACGAAGCAACCAAAAGAAGATTTAGCATACGGTCCATGGCTTAAAGCACGGACTATGGCAGAAAAATTAAACCAAAGTAGAAGAAGAAACAAAGAGAATGCAACTGAAAACCAAAGCCTTGAATTCCAAACACGGCCAGAAAACCAAGTTTCCACAAACATGGGAAGGCAAGTTGCTGGAGCTCAAGCGGGTCAAGAAAACGGGTCAAAACTTCCCCAATTACCAGGGAGTACTGATAAGCAATTAATGAATGATGGTGACAGGCCAAATTATGAAAAAAGTAGCTGCAAACGTTTGAAGAAGACAGCTAATGGAGTCCATACCTCTAGGGAACTGTACATAGGAGTGGGAAAACAAAATGAAGGAGAAAATTGAAGGAGCCTTAGAAAATTAATGCCACACTGGGAGTGGAAAATGGGAAAAATCAGGTTGGGGAAAAAGAGCGGGAGTTGGAGGTGATCAAAGCAACCTCCAAAGTATAATTCCCTAATTGGGCCAATTGTTAATAAACCAAATCACATCAGAAGAGGTGGAAAGGGAAAAGGCATTGGTAGCAAATAACCTCAAGCCCAAGAAAAGAAAATGTAAAATACAAGCAAGGGGTAGGAAGCAGGGGGTGGAGTTAAAAAAAGTGCCTACATCTACAAAAAAGTTGGCCAGCGAGGCGAATTGGGCAAGCCCAGAGACAAAAACGAAGAAAATAGGTAGCCCGACACTTGTGTTACCTCTTATCTCACCAAAAGCAAAACAAATACTCAGGTAGGAGGTAGAAGAAGAGCAAGATGCTGGAGGTAATGATATGGCAGTGGAAAATATGGAAGAAATATCGGCGGAGGCTGGTTATTAGCCCCTGTCGCTAGCTTTCAAACCTTAATAAGGAAACAATTTAAAAAGGGCTTGGTGAGTGGGCTTTGTTAAGTCGGCGGGTGACTAAGCATTATAAAAAGATGACTTTGGCTTTTGAAAGGGCGGCGGCCAGTCATACAAAGAAGAAGCAGCAATCGGTAGAGAATAGAGAGCAGCAGCAGCAGCAGCGATAGCTCGGCTTCCCATGGCTGATTTTTTTTATTTTGTTGCTTTCAATTTAAGTATGTCTAGCTAATTTTCTTATAGTGAAGTTAATGATAAAACCCTATTAAATGAAATAATTATCTTTTCATTTATTAATTTCTTATATATGTTCTTTAATGTTTATGGTTCTTATTTCACATGATTAATTGGATATTATTAAATTCTTTTCACCAATTCTGTCATGCATTATTGATTGTTAAGATTAATATTTGATTAAATCTCTACTTGGATCTATGAAGTTTATATATTATTATCTTTGATTCTATGTCTTTCATTAAATTGTTTACATAGAGTGCTTAGGGAAACTTTGACTCTTTGTTATTCAATATGTTTACATGGGATGCTTAGATATCATACTATTAAGCAGAAAAAGAACCTACACAAGAATAATTTTAATTGGACTTAATTGTTATATTTATGAGATGACATAAATTGATTTCGAGTTATCACTCTAAAATTGGGGATTAATTAATAATTAAATAATTACTAGTTGAATAGTGGTGGATTCTGAAACCTTGGTAATTTTTGTCTTATTGAATTTTCATTTCTTTAATTGTTTCCTAGTTTAATTAGTTTTATTTCTTTTAAAAACTCAATTGCTCAACTAGGTTGGGATTAATATTAATTTTAGATTTAAATTAGACTTTTCAATTTATAGCAATCCCTGTGGGTTTGATCTCGTTTCCACTATTATATTTTTAGATTCGTGCGATTACGAATATATTAAAATTTTTCACACGGTATGATAATGAAGAAGTTGAATTGGAAAATAACAGTGCAAATTTGAATCAACGGACAGATGCAAGCAACTTCTTTAGACCATTAGATCAAGTCTTCATGCAACAGTTGTGAGATCAACTCGCAAATCAACTTTCTCAAGGATGTAATTGATTTTCTTTTTTTAAAAAATTTTAATTAGTATAATAAGTTTGGTTAAATTTGACATTTGGAGTAATGTAATAATATTTTTATTTAAAGATCAATGGCTAACTAATTTGACATATGTTTGATTTTAATTGTAATGTGCATGATTTTAATTGATGAGCATAATTTATATACATATTTTACCCGTAATTATATAATTGCTAGTTATTTTAATTAATTAAATTATTTTATTGAATAGGGAATTAATTTGAGATTATGGATAAAAATGGCACAAAGCAATTCAATTTCGGAAGCATTAAAGATTAATTGATTTTTGGGAGCAATTAAGATTCAAGCCAAGGAAACCGCACTGAATAAATTCATTCATCATGCACATGCGTACAAAGAAAAGAACGTGAGGTTAGCTTTAAAAGTGGCCAGCAAACGAGGATTCAATGAAGCTTGATTGGGCTTTGCATAAATGGGCCGATTGTTAGCATGTGCATGGCGTTAAAAAGGAAAGAAAAATCTAATGTGATTCTAGGGGGATAGCACGCGCAAGACCAAATCAAAGCTTAGGAAAGCCAAGCCTTTTAGCCTTCGGACGAAATAGGTCGGTAAGCAACAATATAAAAGCTAAATTTCGGCTTTTGAAAGAGCAGCCACCAGAGGAGGGGGAGCCGCCAAAGAAAGAGTGCAGATGCAATTTGAGCAGAGGAGAAAAATAGCAGCAGCAGTTCGGCTTCCCATGGCTGAATTTATTTATTTTGTTGCTCTCAATTCACGTATGTCTAGTTAATTTTCTCATACCGAGGTTAATGATGAAATCCTATTCAATAAAATAATTATCTTTTTATTTAATTAATTTTCTATATATATTCTTTGATGATTATGGTTTTTATTTCACATGATTAGTTGGATATTATTAAACTCTTTTCATCAATTCTGTCATGTATTGTTGATTATTAGGATTAATATTCGATTAAATCTATAATTTGATCTATAAAGTTTATACATAATTATATTTGATTTTATGTCTTTCATTAAATTATTTACATATAGTGCTTAGAGAAACTTTGACTCTTTGTTATTCAATATGTTTACATGGGATGCTTAGATATCATACTATTAAGCAGAAAAAGAACTTATATTAGATTAATTACTTGGGCTTAATTGTTATATCCATGAGATGACATAGATTAATTTCGAGTTGTCACTCTAAAATTAGGGATTAATTAATAATTAGATAATCACTAGTTGAATAGTGGTGGATTTTGAAACCTTGGTAATTTTTATCTTATTGAAATCTCATTTTCTTTAATTATTTTCTTAATTTAATTAGTTTAATTTCTCTTAAAGACTCAATTTGCTCAACTAGGTTAGGATTAATATTAATTTTAGATTTAAATTAGACTTTTCAATTTATAACAATCCCTGTGGGATCGACCTCGTTATCACTATTTTATTTATAGATTCGTGCGCTTGCGAGAATATTAAAATTTTTCACAACAAACATAAATGTCAAAATAATCATATTTCAAATATTTTTGATTTATAAAAACAAACAAGATGCTGCTTATATTTAGATATTGAAAAAGAAAAAATAAATATGTTGTTTATACATATGTAATTCAGATCTACTCAGACTTTAGCCAAATTCAAACTCATTCAGATTTCAGACAAAAAAACAAACACTACCTAAGTGTTTGAGGTTTAGAAGTGGGTAAATGACTGTTTAATCCTTATATTTTGAGTTAAATGTCATTTAGTCCCTATATTTTAAAAAATATCTCAAGACACTTATATTGTTAAATATGTGACACTCTTGCCCTTATTTTTTTTACGTTTAAAATAACACCCTTATTACAATCTTCAGGACATTAATTAGTTTATTCATAAAAAAGTTAATTAGAAAATTAATTAATTTTTATTTTACGTTAAGTGTTAATTTCATAAATTAAATTTTTTTCTTTTGGTTAATGTCTCAAAGAATATTACTATAAGCGTACTATTGTAAAAATTAAGAAAAAACAAGGATAATAGTATCACATATTTAGCAACAGAGATGTCTTGAAATATTTTAAAAAATAGAGACTAAACAGATATTTAATTCAAAATATACGAACTAAGCAAGGAATTACTTGTTTAAAGACTAACAATTTAACAATTAATTGTATTACAACGTTAAATACAAATCTATGAATCAAAGTCAGACTTATCAGTTTTCATATGCAGAGCAAATTAAGGAATTAAACCTGCTTTAATGCCTGGTTGTTATTGCACGTGTGCAATCTGAATATGATTTAGTTTAACTTATGTAAAGATTTTAATTTTTTAATCCATGGTGGGATAGCTGAACAAACATAATTTGCTCGCATGAAGTGCGGCGTATGAGTTTTCAAGGCATTTTCCCTTAGAATGGGAGAAACTGTTAAAATAACGTGGGTGGTGCAGTACTCCAAAATTAGCTCTTAACTTAATTAATCTTGGCAAACTTGGTTAATGGGAAGGCATTTCCTTTTCTTTTTTTTTTTTTTGGTCTCTTTTGGACCATAGTTATAATAAAATTGTTGTTATAAAGACATCTTTTCCCTATTTATGAAGTTCAGTAAATTTTTAAGCTTAATTAGATACAAAGCTTAAAATTTAACATATTGATAGTTAATTGTCACTTACCAAATGATTTAACAGTTGATATAAGCGCACGTGCCCCAATAACTTTCAAGAGATTTATTTAATTGCCTACCTTGGTTCGAATCTTAACAGAAGTAAGGAGTTAAAAATAAAATTAGGCTTTGCGCTCCCTCTTACTTCTTGAAAAGCAATTTAAAAAAAACAAAATGTGATAAGAGAACTTATTCTACTTTTTAAGGGTGTTCAGAATCCAATCCGGTCCGCTCAATCCGTTCGATCCGCTCAATCCGATTAGTAGATTGGTAGATTGGATATGGATTGAAAATTTAAAAATCCGCAGTCGATGGATTGGATATGGATTTACTTCTGTAAATCTGTAAAAATTCGTGAATCCACAAAATATATATATATAAAATTAAAAAATTATTATAAATTTAATTAAAAAATATTGTAAATGTGACATTACATAGTTACATAAGTACTATAACATATCTTAGCCATTACCCAATAATAATATAAAATAAAAAATAATTAATTAATAAAGTACACAAATATAACTTGTAAAAATTGTAAAATAAAATAAAAGCAAAGTTACACACAGTAGCAAAAGCAAAGTAACATAATGCCAAGTCATCAACAATTTACAAAGTCACCCAAAAATAAAGTAACATAATGCCAAGTCACCAACAATTTGCAAACAAAAAACCCTTAGCTTCCCCGCCGTCACACACACTAGCAACACCCAATACTGGTTGGATACACTCTCAACACAGATTTGAAGGACGTCGGCCACGTGATTCCAGCAAGAACAAGCCACCTTCTTTCCCAAGTCCATCGAGGCACTTCATAATCACTGGTTCCAGCCGAACAATTTCACTATCACAACCTTTAAGATTTCCACTTGTACGGCTTCTCCTGGTTCCCATTATGGACGGCTCAGTAATCACTACTTTTCGACAGGCGCAACAGCCCTGGTGAAGAATCAGACTGTGTTTGGTTTCCGAAACGTTGCCATTTCAATTAATTGTGGCTTTATTTGAACAATTAATTTCGATGTTATATTAATGTATTATTGTAACTTTATTTGAACAATTAATCTTGGTGTGTTATATTTTGAAACTTTAAACGTATTATTGTAGTTTTATTTGAACAATTAATCTCGATGTGTTATATTTTAAAATTTTAAATGTATTATTTTAGCTTTATTTAAACAATTAATTTTTTTAAATTTTATTCAATTTTAATTTAATTGGTAGTAAAATTATTTTTATATTAGATTTTTTTATTTCATTAGTTCATGGATTGGAGAGAACTAAAAATTTTTAATTCGAAAATTAATGCGCAAAATGGTGGATTGGATGTGGATTGAGTTAAATCCGCATCCAATCCCAAGATGTATGGATTGGATTTGGATTTGGATTGACTTTTATCAATCTGTAGATTGGATTGGATTGAAAAATTATAATCTGCAAAATCGTGGATCGGATATGGATTGATATCCAATCCGTAAAATTCGATCCGCGAACACCCCTACTACTTTTAATAAAGTCATGAGTTTTAGTCTTGTAAAGTAATTAAAAGAAATTCCAAAAGGATATATGTATATATATTCATTTTTGGGGGTGGACATTCTTTTTCTTATGATTATTTTTACATGGATACACTATTAGTAGCATGTTTGTACTAATTGTTAAACCATATGTCTTAATAATATATTCGCATGAAAAAAAAAAATGAAGTTGCTCGTATGAGATAAGGACACTATATATATAGTAAAAATGTTCTAATTTAGGATCCTAAATTTGTTAAAGTCCATAAAAGCTATTAAGTCATATGGTGTACAATTGCATATTGTTATTAAACTATATGGTTTAATAGCTTTCTCGGACTTTTATTAAAGTCTAAGATCCCATATCAGATCAGTATATAGGCGTGTGTGTGTGTGTGTGTGTGTGTTTCTAATTAGGGATCCCTTACCATATTAAACTCAGGGATAAGTTAAAAGATAAAAAAAACATAGATTTCAATACTCTATAGGACAAAATGCACTGCATGGGAATCTATGTTTTTTTTTTAATTTAGTCAGGGATCTCTAATTGAAAATTTTTTTGTATCCATAATTGGAAAATATTTAATATATATATATAGTTTTAGCTGCAGGCGCCCTCATTTTTTAAGTTCGAACAGACTATTAAATCATGTGATTTAATAAAGATAGTGTTTAATTCATTATAAAGCAGTGTGATTTAATAGTGTGTCTGACTCTATTAAACCATATAACTTTTTTTTATAAATATTAAACCATATAATTTAATAACCTATTTACATTAAAAAATGAGGGTGCCCGCATGAGAGATTCTCTCTCTCTCTCTTTATATATATATATATATGTATATATTAATCCACCATGAAGGTGGGCGTTTAGGTCAGACCTCTAGCTGTAATATAAATAAGATGATAAGGGGATTATGAATAGGGGGATATAAGCTAAAATCTCCCAGAAAAAGCAAAAACAATAAATAATAAAAGAATCAGTAAAGCGAAATCAATGTTGAACATGTGGGAATTGGAGAGCGTCTAAATGTAGAATGCCAGATAGACCAGAAGGAAGATCCCAAAAGCTAAAGAATCGCTAACGAGTTTAGGAGTACATGCCTTATAGACTATAAAGTCAGCGGCATAAGTAGTCTCCCGAAAGACATGCCTAATAACAATAGAATGACCAGAAGATAAATTACGAATCTGGCCAAGGTAATAAACATATTCCTACCGTATTGAACAATGGTAATTAGCTTAAAAACCCACAATGGCCGAGTCTGATTCCACCTCTAGAACATTAAACATAAGCTGATCAGAAAGATCCAACCTTTCAAGCATAGCTATTGGCTCAGCAAACAGTATTGACCGGTGTCCCAAGAAACAACCAAAGGCAACTAAGACTACTCTCGGGTGATCATGCAGAACACCTCTGGCAGCAGACATACCAGGGTTGCCCCTAGAGCAACCATCCCCACTTAACTTCATCACCCTAGGCGCAAGTCTTAACCAAGAAACCAAGCGGACCGACCTACGAGGAGGCATAATAATCTGCAAACCCTCCTTAATCTGAGTATCCTAAACACCCCTCAATTAAGATGGCTTGAAACCAAAAGTAAATCTAGTAAGCCTAAGGTCAAAAATCACTTGAAAAGCAGTAGCATTTACATGCAAGAGAAGCATATTTGAATTTGAAAGCATTTCGAGCCTTCCAGACATGCCATAAGATGAAACACGAGAGAACAACTTAAACATGTCTCAAAGAATAAGCAAAGCGTCATTAATTAGCAAGCAACGCATGAAGAGATAAAAAAGGAAGGTATTGAAGACTAATCATCGAATAAAACTAGTGGCAGACCTACTTAACTAAAGAGCACTCCAAACATAAGTGCCTGATAGTCTCAACAACCGAACACACAATGACATCGAGAAGCCATACAAAAACTCTTCAAGCTCAAGATATCATCTATGGCCTATGCAGTAATTGCCATAAGTAAAATGAAACCCTAGAAGGAATATGTCATTGCCAAATATAGGTAAAAACCTCATTCTAGGTTCGAGATCCACAAACGAGCTCCCAATGGTCTTCATAGAAAAATTCCCATCCCTAGATAAAGTCCAACGAAATATATCATGTCCCACACCAGAAATAGAGATCAACAAAATTTGCTCGACAATTGAAGTATATAGAATAGACAATAGCTTACCTCTATTTTAAATTGCTCCTGCAAAAAAAAAAAAAAAAAAAAAAAACACAAGAACCATAGAAATAGCTACAGGGTTAAAAAGTTAAAGAGGTATAGAGCCAAATCAGCAATCATATCAGAAACTCATGTCGCCAGATCTAATAAGTCAATGCATATGAAGCTCGACAACACAACAAATGGAGCATAAGTGTTGCTAAAGTGGGGAAGTCAGATAGGAAACTAAACCATATTTAGATGTTTGGATCTATAATACTTGGACTTCATGAATTAAGCTTAAAGAGATTGTTGATCCCGAAATCTCCAATATAATTTTAACTCAAAAGCATTAACTAGATAAATAAAAAAAAGAACGAACTCATAGGTCACCTTCATCTGTAGGGAAGCAAACAAATGGCTATTTGTACCAGTGGATGTACTGCCTAGAATCTGTATTTCCCTATAAGAAATTGGTGAACAACCGGTCGCGATGATGAATGACTGCAGCAGGCGGCCATATTACTTAGAAGATTTACAACAACATAAAAGAAAGCACGTGCCCAATAGGCATAAGCTTACCCCTAAAAAAAGAGTCAATTTCATGGATATAGTCTCTGATTTTACGTATCATATTATCCAAGTATTGAATTTGTATGCAAACCCGTATACACTTGGCATCTCAGATAAGTAAAAGGAAAATGGCGTTGTTGGAAATCGATCACAGAATGAACTATAGCCTGGCGAGAAATTGAAGCCCCTCTCCTAATATAAAAACTGCTTCCTTTCGCAAAAATTATACTATCATCGGCAAAACTTAAATAGGAAACAAGTATAGAAGCAGTTGTGGCGTACCTCAGGGAGAGATATTGAGAATATAAATGGTTAAATCCTTAAAATAAATACTCAACTACAATGATAAAAAGACATGCAGAGAGGAGATCGCCCTGCTGAAGACCACCCCATGACTAAAAGAATCCATGGCTCACACCATTAACTAGCATAGAGAACCAAGGCTTTTAGATCGCTCACCTGATCAAAGAAATCCAATGATCAGAAAATCCAAAGCACCAAAGTATCTGAAGAATAAAGGACCAGAACATCTTATCATAAGCCTTTGCCATATTTAATTTGAGGATCACACTACGACCTTGTGCATGGCAGTTAATATCTTGGACAAGTTCCTAAACTAGCAAGATATTATCATGAATTATCAGACCAGAAATAAATCTACTCTGAGATGAAGATATAATACGAGGAAATAAAGCAGAAAGCCTTAAGACCAACCGTTTAGTCGACACCTTATTGCTGACATTACAAAGACTAATCGGCTAAAAATCCTCATAGGTAGAAGGAAAGTCTTTCTTAGGTAGAAGGACTAATAAAGTACTCTAGAAGGCCCTAGGCATAGTAGATCTATTGAAGTAATCCAAACCTGCATTATGTACATTAGCTCTAATGATATCTAAGCATGCCTGATAAAATTTGCCACAACACTATTAGGCCTAGGAGCACCATCGAGGTTAATAGAAAAAACCACCTGATGAATCTCTTCTATATCAATAAATCTATGTCATCCACTTTTGCGACCAAAGTAGGAATGAAATCAAGATTCGCCATCTGAACTTGGCCATTACATCTGGCCAGAAGCTTTTGGTAGAACTCAACAGTAAAGTCAGTAATAGCAACCACATTGATGAAGCATCTTGAATCCTATGAACATGAAACATTTGACATTTTTTTTTGGATCATTGCATGAAAAAAAAGGTATTGGCATCCCTTTCTTGAAGCCATTGAACACTGCACTACTGCCTCGAAAGAATCTCCTTGCATAATAGAGCTACTGCAATCGAGTCCTAACCTTTGAAAAGACAACCTTGTCCGTATTGGATTCAAACAGATCATACTATCTCTTCTTCTTAGCTGCCTCCTCCCCGGTCTCTTTAAACTACTAAAAAACATTACCAAATGCTTTCTTATTCCAAGTTTTTAACAAAGTTTTAGTCGAATAAGTTTCTATTGAAAAGCCCTTATCCCACAACTTATCACTTGAATAGTCCAAGATTGTCTAATGACATCCAATAACCTAGGATGCTTAAGTCAAGCATGAAGAAACTTAAACCTATATAGTCTTCTGGCTGAATCCCAGTTGCAAGAACAGAACAATGGAGAATGGTCAGAAGTAGTGCGGTTTAGGTGACAAACTTTGAAAATTGAAAATAATTTAAACCATTTCGAGTTACATACCACCTTATCTAGGCGCCTCCATGTATACCCATTAGTCCAAGTATAAAGACTCCCAAAAACTAGTATCCTCTAAGTCATAATCTAATAATGTCAAAGTGAAGACATCCAAAGCAGCTTGAGGTTGAGCATGGCCCCCAACAATCTTAAACAATGATTTTACTATATTAAAGTCTCCTCTAACTATCCACATATTATCATGGGTGTCAGCAAATGACACAAGAGAAGCTCAGAAATCTTCTCGCACAGGGATAGAACAGTTGGCATATACATAAGAAATCAAAACATGATTAGAAAAAGAACAATGAGTAACCCAACAATGAATCATTTGGCCCGTATTGTGAACCACCTCAACTGAGAACGGAGAAAACCAGAACACCTAGATCTTCTTGGATTGAGAAGAGATAGGCTTTTCCATCCTAAGATGAACTATAGTGGTATTCAGCTTATCCATCTCTAGAAACAACTCCAAAAATTTGGTACATTTGAATTTGTTTTCGCAACCTATGAATCGTAGGGGCTTTACTGATCCCTTTATATTCTATATATTAGATACGTATACACACACACAAAAAAACATATGTATGTATGTAATTAACATACACATCTACATAACATATTTAACTTTTGCGTACACTATGACAGGTGAAATTCCAAAGGGAATTGATAATCTATAAAATTTGAAGTATCTAATTCTTGAAAACAACATCTTAAGTGGTCCCGTTCCACCCACGATCTTTAATATTTTAGGCATAACACACATTACTCTTAACTGAAAATCAACTCTCAAGCTACTTCCCATAAATGATGGCCACTTGCTTCCCTACTTAGAGGTTTTAACCTTGTCTTATAATAAACTCATTGGATTCCCAACTCCATCACCAATGCTTCAAAACTCAATCACCTAGACTTGAGCTTCAACTCTATATTTGGCCTTGTTCCGAAAACTTTTGGGGACTTGAGATTCCATGGTGTGCTCAACCTAGAGTATAATTCCTTGGTGACTAAATCATCTTCAACGAATCAGTGGAGTTTTCTCTCTTCTTTGATTGCAGAAATTGTTAAGACCCTAATAGTTTGCTTTATTTTAATTACTTATTTTAATTCCTTTCCTATTAGTATTAGGTTTTCTCATTGGAATTATGAATTAAGGTTCGTCTTATTAAATTAAAATTAGGACTGTCTTGAACTATTATAAATAATTGGTTCTTATTATGTTTTTTTTAGGCAAGCAATAATAAAATTAATTATAATCCCTGTTAATTCTTCTCCTTTTCTTCTGAATTCTTAAATTCATCTATTCTCTCTTAATTCTCTAATCAAAACCCTAGAACCCTATTATTTGGTATCAGAGCACATCCTTCCGGCCACCAATTTTTATTTTTCTATTTAACTATTAAAAAAATCCTAGCAACCAAACTTTTGCTAATATCTCTTGGCTTTTGACTTGAGACTTGAGCTAAGCCCACCATCCAAACTTTTTTCAACATCCAAACTTTTTTTCAACATTTAAACTTTGTCAACCGAACCCAAATTTTCTTGAGAGTTTTTTTTTAAAATTTTTTTATTTAGCCATCATGACTGTTAAGGAGCTTGAAGGCAAAGTTGAGCAACTGTCTCAACAGTTTCATGACAAGGTTACAGCAGTCAATAAAAATGTTACAACGTTAGCCAAACAGAATAACAATTTGCAGGAGCTCATGCATGGTATCCTTTAGCAATTGGGCCAGCTGTGTAAAGGCAAACAACCTGCTACTGATCAATGACAAGTTGATATATTTACTAGAAGGACCTCTGCTCCTCAAACGGTAATTGCTACCTAACCATCTCTTGAACCTATCAGATGTATTGGAAGTACTCTCGTGCAAGTTCGTAACATACGACTTGACTTTCCTATTTTTCATGGTGAAAACCCAACAGGATGGATTTTTCGATGTGAGCAATATTGTCGCCTCATTGGATTATCAGATGCGGACTTATTGTCCTTAGCTATTGGCCATCAATGGGCTTTGACTACTCGATTTAGGACATTAGAAGAAAATGATGCAGTTGGCCGTCTTACCAAACTACGTCAAATAGGGACCATTCTTGACTATCAACGACAATTTGAAAAGTTAGAGCATCTCCAAAAGGCTCTATAAATTTTACTCTTCAAATATTTATTTACTTACCTATATGGAAAATAGAAGAGTGAAAAAATATGTTATTCTCCAAAAAACTTTTCAAATAGAAATGAGTTAATATTATTTTAATTAAATAACTATTTTTTTAAAGGAAAAGTCAATAGTAATTAAAGCACCTTTGTCTCTTTCTCCAACAAAAATTAATAAAATATAAATTGAAGACTGAGAAAGCAACTCTCCAAATTTAAAGAGAGAAGATCATTTCTTATTTGAAGAATCTTAATTGAAGTGTCTTTTGAAGACTTAAATGCTGATGTGGCTCTTCAAAGAAGTAATAAAATCTTATTTGAAGAGTCTTTTGGTGATGCTCTTAGCTAATTAGACTAGCAATTTAACTGAGCCTTTCTTCATCAATTGTTTCCTCTTTGGGTTACGTGAAGATATAAAGGTTGGTGTACAACTGTTCAAACCTGTTAGTCTCTTACAAACTTTCAAACTTACTAGATTTCAGGAAAAAGACAATTACTTTGCAAGACGACTGTTCCCTAGTTCCTACCATCCAAGATCTAATCCTACACTTATAATCGACTACTACTCCACCAGCACCCTCTTTATTAGGACAGATTCCATCTATCTTACCTAATAATGTCAAATGTTTACCCTCAGTTGAGCAGGCAAAAAGATGTTCCAAAGGGGTTTGTTTCAACTGTGACAAGCAATTCAAGCCTGGGCATTGCTGCGAACAACCTCAGCTATTGCTTTTAGACACTGATATACCTCTTGACAGCCCTCCAAAACTGCTTGGCCATCATTCGAATTGGAAGATCTCGGTTATTGAGACTCGGTAAAAGGCTTGCGGACAAATCTATTTCAAGGAGTGGGGAATGTTAAGACCCTAATAGTTTACTTTATTTTAATTGCTTATTTTAATTTCTTTCCTATTAGTATTAGGTTCTCTTATTGCAATTATGAATTAAGGTCCTTATTAAATTATAATTAGGACCGTCTTGAACTACTATAAATAAGTAGTTCTTATTATGTTTTTTTAAGGCAAGCAATAATAAAATTAATTTTAATCCCTGTTAATTCTTCTCCTTCCCTCTGAATTCTTAAATCTATTCTTTCTTAATTCTCTAATCAAAACCCTAGAACCCTACCAAAAATCTACTAAGGTTCTAATCCATTACGTGGCATCCTTCCACCATTGCTTGGGAATTTCTCTGCATCTCTTCAATATTTTTATGCTCACAAGTGTAAATTCAAGGGCATCATTCCCTAAGAAATTGGTAATTTAAGTGGCTTGATATTTTTAAGCCTCTTCAACAATGACTTGAACTGAACTACTCCAGCAACAGTGGGCAGGCTACAATAGCGACATGGTTTTGGTCTCGACGGTAATAATTTGCAAGGATCCATTCCCTATGATATTTGCAAATTAAAGAGCTTCAACAATTTGCTTTGACGTGGAAATGACCTGTCCGGACATATACCAAAATGCTCGGGAGTTTGACTTATCTAAGAACACCCCACTTAGGCTCCAACAACCTTACTTCAAGTATACGATTATCCTTGTGGAATCTTCAGTACATATTGTACATTGACTTGTCTTCCAATTCATTAAGTGGTTCTTTTCCTTCAAATATAGAAAAATTGAAGGTCTTGGTTGGTTTAGATTTATCAACAAATTTGTTATTAGGTGATGTTCTAATAATTATTAGTAGCCTCAAAGATCTAATGACTTTATTCTTGGCTAATAATCGATTTTAAGGTTTTATCCCAGACTCATTTGGAAGTTTGACAAGTTTGGAATTCTTAGATATCTCCAATAACAATCTCTCTAGTGAAATTCCTAAGTCATTCTAGGGGCTTTCATATATTGGAAGGGGAAATTCCTATTGAGAGGCCTTTGAGAAACATCTCAGCTCAATCATTTATTTGGAATTATACACTTTGCGGTCCACCAAGACTTCAAGTCCCATCTTGTAAAGAAGATAATAGCAGAGGATCTGAGAAAGATGCTCTAGTGATCTTGAAATATATTTTTTCCCTGATAATGTCCATTGCATTAATAGCAATTCTCATTGTCTTTTGCATAAGATGTCGAAATAGAAGTACTATCTCTGGCAGCATAGAAAAGAATATTCTATCTAGATATTCAATAGGCAACTGATAGATTTAATGAATGAACTTACTTGGTACAAGTAGCTTAAGATCAATATATAAAGGAACATTTTCTGATGGGACTACTATCGCAATTAAGGTTTTCAATCTGCAGCTAGAGAGAGCCTTTAAGAGTTTTGATTCAGAATGTAAAATACTACAAAATGTTCGTCATTGGAATCTTGTAAAATAACTTGAAGCCGTCGTAATCCAGATTTTAAAGCCTGGGTGCTTGAATTCTTGCCCAACAGTAGTCTTTAGAAGTGGTTGTATTCTCACAATTATTTTCTAGACATCTCAAACAAGTTGAATATAATGATAGATGTGGCATTGACTCTTGAATATCTCCATCACGATCATTCAACACTTGTGGTTCACTGTGATTTGAAGCCCAACAACATTCTCATAGATGAAAATATGGTTGTAGACGTGAGCTACTTTGGTATGTTCTAAACCCTTAGGTGAAAGAGCTGTGACATAAACAATGACAATAGCTGTGACTGGTTTTATGGCACCAGGTAATGTTTTAAGTGTAATTTCAAATTTTTGCTCTTTTTCAAGATCAAGGCAGATTTAGGTCCACTTGATTATCAAAAGATTATTTGATTATTATTTGTTTGCTAATGAGACGTCTTTCTAATAATTTGAAATAATTAAATCTAGAGTACGGATCGAAGGGAATTGTTTCAGCCAAATGTGATGTCTATACTTGTGGTATTTTTATTGATGGAAACTTTCACGAGAAAGAAGCCTACGGGTAAAATCTTTATTGGTGAAATGAGTTTATAGAAGTGGGTGAATGAGTCATTACCTCATGGATTAACTAAAGTTGCTGATGCAAATTTACTGCAAAAAGGGCAAGATTTTTTTGCCAAAATGAATTTTTTACCAAGCATCATGGATTTGGCGACGGATTGTTGTATGGAGTCACCTGATTAGAGGATACATATGGAGTCACTGCAACTAACTAATGTAGCATTATTTGTTATGTACGTTTGTTAACTTCGTGCGTACTCTTTCTTGTTTGTGTTTGTGGAATAAAAGGCCATTATACAGCTTTCTCAAAGTCTCAAGCCATATCAGTCGTTATTTTAGGAGAGATTTCACATATGAATATTCAACCCTTCCCATTTAACATCAAAGGCCAAAGCAAATAACTTTTGATTGGATTATCAATGACTCCACCATACAATCCTCAATCTATAAGCATTAATTCAACAACCTTATAAATGGTAGGATATTACAAACAAATCATTCTACTCTCTCAAAAAGTACTTTGTCAATGTGAGAGTTTATTGTCTTAGAATCACAATAGGCACTGTAGTAAAAACTTTTTGTTACTGTGAGAAATGTTTGCTTCACTTCGAAATCAATGCCATTGGAGGAACTTTGAAGTACTACTTGCACGAGTTCTTGCATGGCGAAGTCTATTTGAATATGATCAATATCAACATCGCTGTCGCTAGCGTCATGTACCTGAAGAAATCAAATTAGAAGATAATAAGCGAATGTGAATAAATGATATTTCAAAAATGCTGAGGCAAGGAGCATTATTCTGAATGTATTTGGTATCCAAGCAAACAATGAGGCAGAAAAGAAATTTAATATCAGGTAACAATGATTTTTTCCACAATAACCTTCTGGCTTTGGTATTGACCAAGTTTATGGCATATTGTATTGGTATGGTCCATCAGTCGCTTATATTCTTGATGAGACAGCAGATCCTCAGAAAGGCAATTGGCAGCACTCAAATTTATTGTTTGTACTATCAACTCCGCTTCTCCTTGATGCCTGTCTCCTTGGGCTTGCCATTTCATCAGCCATTTTTCCCACTAATTTTCGGAGGAATTAAGAAACAGAAAGTTAACTGACTATCTAGAATCATAAACTTTGATGGTTGTAAACAATTTTATGAGATTCGATAATATATTCAGCCCGATCGGGCATTTTCTACCATTGAAACTGCTAATGTTATATATCGATTGAACATTGAATTAAACATCTTAATCAATTACTTACGGCGTGATGCAGCTGGTGGCTAATATCTCGACCTTGTGCTGGCTGTGTGTCAAATGAGAGGTAAATATGCTGCCTAAGCAAGGTCCCAGTGAAATCATTTTCTGTTTTATTTGAAGCCAATCCTCTGCATTAAGTATTAAATTAAGGTCGGATCTTCTAAGCTAAAATTGCTATAAAATTGCCCCAGAGGCTAGGCTGAGTGGATTTCAAGCAGGTTTCTTTGGTTAGCCGTCCGAGTTTGAATCTAGAGGAGGTATGGTGTAAAAAAATCGACTTAAGCTTTTTTCGCCCTTCTACTTTAAAAAAACAAATTCTGCAAAAATAATAATGGATTTGGTAACGTACTCTTGTGGATTAATACAGTTTCTGAATTCATCAACGAAGATTTTCCTTTTCTCTCTAGAATCTTGCTGGTTGTTGAAGTAAGAGGCTATTGTCTCCACCAACACTGCAGCTTTAGCCCATGCAAATCTCTCTCGCTTCCTCTCAGCTTCGTATATGCTTGCTGATGCCAAAAAGTATGCTAAAAGAAGGGCTCTCTTGCTGGTCCCGAAATTTTCAAGCTTGCATTTTGTGTACCATCTGTGACATAGTATTATTCTAGGTGAATAAACTGTAAATTAACATGATTAAATATTTTCATACTAAGATTACTTACTTTTGCATACTGATCCATTCGGATTGATGTATGGCTTGGCAATTGTTGTAATCTAATTTCGCAAGCTGAAGATAGAAGTTATTGCTTATGTTTGGCATCCTGATTACATAACCGTTAAAATATAAGCTAAAAATCGATTAAATGCCATCCAAGTCTTGTATGCAGATTGAGGAAAAGGATACGATCCTCTGCTCATCTCGCCTTTGCTTAATTTTTAAATATCCTCTCGTCATCTCATCTCTCACCACATACGTGTGCATTAATAGCCTGTATGTATAGTTTAGTTGTATTCTCTTATTATTTTTATTTTTGTCAACTGCTAATCACATTCACATTCATTAATTTGTTAAAGCGAAAGCTAAGATGACTAAGAGGATTATAATCCGCAGATTATATAGAAGTATCAAATTAGTTAAGAGCTTACCTGTAGAGAGTCTTGCCAATCCACACGTCATCTTCCCCGCCATATTGTTTTATGTAAAATCGTGCCTCGATTCTGGGCAAGCTTGTAAACCACGGAATATCCAATGCGTAACTCACCTGTTAATCAGCATAAGTTTTATTTAATAGCAAGTCTTTTACTAATGTGTAGACATTAGATGCAGAAGGCCTTCTGTATTACAAAAGAAATAAAAATAAAATAGGATTCTAACCATTTCACTATTTCAGAAATTGCAATATATTGAACGACTACAAGAAATAATGCTGGTTATCAATTTGTTATATGTATTTATAAATTATATATATTTACAAAACATTTCACTTTACAATATGTTTGTTAATACATTAGTTGATTAGTTAGTGGAATGGAAGAAAGCCAATTTAGCAAAAAACATACAAAGCAATATAATATTGGAATTTAAAAATATAATCTAGCTAAAAATGATCCCTAAAAGCCTATGGATTTAATATTTGACGTCACTGTTTTGTAATTTTATTAAAGAGCAAAATTTGTATTTTACTAGTAAACCGACTATTCAAGTAATGGTACTAGCAAAAATGTATTTAAATGAAAGGCTTTGTAAGGATATAAATTAGTAAAATGATAGATCTTTGTATGATTATTTGGTATCTAGCAATTTCTAATCAAGTAATCAAAGGATAATAACTCCAAAATAATAAAATCTTTGATGATATATTATTAGATACGATCAGATTTTACAAACTTTTATACCTCGCCGGGTAAGTCCTTGGCCATAATCCATTTATCTAGGAGCTTATTAGCAGCTTGCTTTTCTCTTAAAAATCTGGCTGAAAACTGCTTGGCTTTTTCAAGTATCTTCTCTTCAGGGACTTGCACCTGAGAAGCCCTATATAAGTTAAATGTTGGAGTAATAGCCTGGCTAGTCTCTCCAAGAAAGCAAAAGAACTCTCCGCCTTCCTCAAAATACTCAAGCACATCTGTAACGGTGCAAAAATTAAACTAAGATTCTGACAAATTTTATAGAGAAATAAAATTTTTTTAAAAAACAAAAATTCTAAACTTAGTTTACCCGCAGAAACGTCATAACCATGTAGTCTCAGTAGCCTAAATCCCATGGATGTATCATCAATATCAGGAATCCGGGTATTTCTTCCTGAGAAAATACCCTTTTCATTCCAATATCTGAAAAAGAAAATTAATTGACTATGAAGTAAGGGCCCAACAATACACAAAATGAAATTAAACCTAGGTTCACTTTTATTAGAATGTAGATATTTTGTGCATATTATTTAAAATTTAAAGAATGCAGATTTCTTAATTTTATTCTTTTAGATATTTTGTACAAATTACTTGAAAAGATTATTATATCTTGCAAACTACCTTCACATATCTAGCCACAATGCGCCTAATATTTAAAATAAATAATTTATTATTATTATTTTTTAAATTTTAAAAGAAAAGAAACGAATATGAGTTTTACAGACTTTATATATGTTTAAGTGAACAGTAAAACAATTAAGTACACTAAATTAAATTAAATTTTTTTGAACTAAGCCCCGCCTGTAATTTAAAATTTAAGTGTTGCCCTTATTTGAAAACTTAAAGTCGAAGGTAAGTGTATATATAATGCATGCATTATTTGATCTTATTTGGAAACTTAAATGTCCAGCATTAGTATTGAAAGCTTTAAAATGGGTTTCTAGACCTGTATATATAATCCATATCCAGCATTAGTCTTTAAAGCTTTAACATGATTTTGTAGACCTGTATATATAATCCATGCATTCTTTGATCTCTGATCGGAAATATCTTGAAATTCCAAGGCGCTCCAAGCGATCCACAGCCCAAAGTCTTTCGAACAAATCCATCGGATACGAGGATGGGACTAAATTAAAGTATATTAATGAAAAGTTAGAAAACATAAACATTCATGGAAATTTAGAAAACAGAAAAAAAAAGAGAATTTGTGGTGAAATTAAAGCACATTATTGTGATACACCTCCGCCATTGAATCTTTTGACAACTTGTGTTAAATATTTCAAGCAGTTTTCATCCTGTGTTTGCATGAAGGCATGGGCAGTGGAGGATAGAGAAAACAAGAATGAGCCATTCTGGAACTGCAATTTCAGAAGCTTTTCCCAATCCAATTCTGGCATTCCTTCCAAACTGAAGAGTAGTGTTGTCGGCACACTGTGCAGTTTCTCTTTTGGTATCCTAACAAAAACAAACATAACCCACAAACATAACAAGAATCTACACTTTTACTAATAAATAGCAGGAGGCCACAAACATAGGAGCTCATTTAGTTGTTAAATTTTGAGTCAATTATCCAATTAGTTTCTGTAATATTGCTATTGTATATATGTTTTGATTAAAATTTATTTGATTATGCTCTACTTTTCACCTATTGCGTGTCAAATTTTTTAATAATTTTAATTTGTATTACGCAAAAATACTATTTTATCTTCAAAAAGTGAAATTTAGCGGCAGTACAAGTAACCACATTGATCTTTTGATTAATTTTTAAAAATATAGGAACGGGCTGGGTAATTAGTCCAAACATTAGGAACTCTAGAGATATTTAGCCCAACAAAAATAATAAGAGTTCTGAATCTACCTTTTGAGTTTGAAATTTCTCATCGCATAGATATTCTGCAGGACATGAGAGCAATCGGGAATTTCAATATCCAAACTGCGCGCTATTTCAAGAAGGGAAGGGAAAGCAACTTCGAAGCCGCAAGTTGTGTGCTCCTCATTTTCATTTTCAAGCTTCGATAAGTTTCCTTTCAAGAATGAAATTCCTAGTCAAATCACCAACATGTAGCAATGTTAGGCTTAATATATAAGCAAATCTTTAAACAAAATTTTATTATTATTATTATCTTGTAGCTTTGATATTCCATGAACGTGCATTGCGCTCTCAGTCATCTAAGCTATAATAAGAATACGGGACAAAAGTTGACATCTAGTAGGTGAGATTTCTGATCCAATCTAATTCCTTTTTTTAAAAAGAAAATTACCTTTTTCACACTTATCCAAATGGACATTCCATGATTTGAGAGCTACAATACAGGCTAAGGTGTTGATCAACCGATCATGGGCTAAAAATATTTTATCATCACCCCATGAACCGTCTGGAAGTTGATTATCAGCAATCCACTGAAGGCAAGATGGGAATTGAGGAGCTTCATTGCCATCAATATCTTTAATAAGAGCAACCCATGCTGTGTCATAAGCTGATGTGCTTATCTCTCCACCATCCATGGAGCCCAACATTGATTTAATGATGTGGTCGAGTTTCTTAATCTCATTCGAAGCCAAAACCTTTAGACAAATAAATACAATTAGTATTCTATCTTGATGTAAACTTGGCCTTTCATAAGTTTTCAAATTTAAGATCTTTCAAAGCTCAAGAAGAGTTAAGAGTTTAGATGAGTAGACAATCTAAATTTATTATTTTATTAGCCGTGGTATTTATCTATTGCTTTTAATTATATGTTTTTTTAAAATAAATAAATTAACAAAGTTAAATTTAAATCACCTTAAGTACTTCCACCTGGTTGTCATCCATCCTTGACAAATGACACTTCCTCACTGGCAGGCCACCTTGGAATACGTTATTCTCATTGCAAATTTGAATAAATGAAGAGTGCTGCTAGGCAGCGAGAATGAGGAGAGAAGGACGAGAGAAACGGCAGCAACTGCTGTCGTTCCTCTCCCTCATTAAGCATTAAAAAAATTAAAAAAATGAAATGAAGAAAAGGCGCGTGAAACTGTAGTTTTCATTTTTCTCAGCTTTCACTTTTCTCTCTCTCTCTCTCACGCAGATTCACTCCTCACTTTCCTTAGCTTTCACTTTGCTCTCTCTCCGACGCAGACTCGCTTCACTCTTCACTCTCCAGCTAGAGCAACCAGTCACGGCCTCTTCCGTCTCCAGCCAGCAATCGGTCACGGTCTCCTCCGCCATTCTTTCTCGCTCTCTACCACTCCTCGTCTCCTCCTCTCGCTCGCTACTACTCTAGATCTACTCAGTGGTCACTGGTCGTCGGTGGTCGCTGCTCGCGGTGCTCGGTGCTCGGTGGTGCTGCTCGCTCTCCTCGTCTCCCTCGCCTCTCTCTCCATCTCCCTCTCTCCGTTTTGTTGGTAATTATTTTTTGATAATTGTTGGTAATTTTGTAAGTAATTATTCTCCTTTCCCTCGCTCGCTGCTACTCCAGATCTACTCGGTGGTGCTGCTCGTCTCTCTCCATCGACTATGTTCTCACCTGCTGCAAATTTGCAATCCCTCAGCCCTTGTAAATTTTAGTTGCCAAATTCTCGTTTTTTTTTTTTTTACCTATCTTATTCGGTAGCTTTTCAATTTCATACCTTCCGCCGATGGCTGTACAACTTTAAATTCAATTTTAAGATAGATTTCAAACGGTTGTTGGATTATTTTTGTTTGGAACTAAAACCATTAGTTGAATACATGTGGTGGTGCCTTATTGACAACTGAGATTTGATTCGCCTTCAAAATTTAATCTTCATCAGAAATTTCCGAACTTTGAGCCTAGATTTGCACACTGGATAGTGGCTTATTGACAGTTGAGGTTTGATTTGCATGTAAAATTGCAGATTTACTGGCATCGTATGGTTTTTTGTGCTGGGTGATTCTGAAAATTTTTTGGTATATTGCCGGTTAGGTATAAATTTTTGTTGGTAATTACTTAGTGAAAATTGTAATTACTTAGTAAAAATTATCGGTTAGTATATGTATTACACTTGGTAATTATTTGGTGAAAATTTCTAGTTGGGTATAAATTTTTGTTTGTAATTACTTGTGAAAATACATGTTCATTGTTGAAAATACAATTGTGCAATTACATGTTCATCACTGTAAGTAGTTCGATTTAGCCAAATATAAACGAAATGTTAGAAAAAATTGTTCGAACAAAATATAAATCAAACATTAATCACATTCATTGTTGTCTTCATTACGTTGTTGATACAGCAAATGTTGAAAACTTCCACTTCCAAATCTTCGACTCCATCTTCATGTTCCAAATTTTTCATTTTTATAAAATAATTAATATTCTTATTAAGAATAAATTATTATAAATTTTTACAAAATTTTGATCCGCCAATAATTTAATTCATTATATTCTAAAAAATTAAATTAAAAAATAATAAATCGAACACAAAATTTAAATTAAAAAAAAATTCTAAATCGAAACAAAATTTAAATTAAAAAATCCTAAATCCCACCCATCATTTAAATTAAAAAACTTCTAAATAAAAAGATTTCTAAATCAAACACAACATTTATATTAAAAGAAATTCTAAATCCAACACAAAATTTAAATTAAAAATTTCTAAATCAAATTTATCATTATTTGATTTCTACATAAAAATTTCTAAATCAAACTTCTAAATCAAAATTTCTAAATCAAAATTTCATTATCATTTCATTATCATATAACAAAAAATAATAGAATAAATAAAAAATCACTCTTTATCAGCTGGGTGTTTTACTTCAAGCTGGTGATGGACTACTCCTGCTAGGCTGCTAATGCCGTTTTCCTGCTTCTAAAATGAGGAAAAAAAAAAAACCAACTCAATCCTTTCACGTGAATGAGCAAATACTCCTGCCCTAATGCCGTTCTCTCTACTTGTGAAATGAGAGAAAAATCTTAACTCAATTAGTGCTTTTCGACAGCTAGAATCAAATGTGGGGGAGAAAGAGTAAAAAATGTGGAAAAAGCAAAAGCAGCAAGAAAAAACAAAAGGGGCAAAAGTTCGCGTGGTGGGGCGTGGGGCCGAGAGAAACGGCAGATCGTGTATGCCGTTTCTCTCGTCCTTCTCTCAAAGATTCTCGCCGCCCAAAGCATTTCCCATAAATGAAATGTACGTAGAAAAGGTCGTCAAATTCAAAATAATAATAATAATAACAAACCACAGTAACGATGATATGAAAATGAAATTTATATGTTGGAGATTTAGGTGGCGTTTTATTTATTTTAATTTTTTAAGACTGAATATATTTGATATGAATACATAAGTATTGAAATGTTTGTTATCTTGTTTTGACGCTTGATTGCAAATGTTTGAAAGCTTGTAATTGGACACTTATGTCCTTTAAACCTGTATTTCAATACATTCGGAAAATAAAAAAAAAGAAAAAGAAAATTGCATTTAATTAACTTGCACTTACCAACGGGATTTGTTGCCCAATGGGAAGTTATAGAGCATACGCTTGAGTCCTACTGCCAACAAAATTTGGTGTTAGGACTTTAGTTATCATCGACTATGATTCATCGTATTAATAAACAGAGTAATTAAGATTTTAATTTCCCCTCCAATTAATAGATGGGGTAGATAAGAGAACTTTTATATATATATATATATATATATATATATATATATATATATATATATATATATATATATATCTTGTATTTTAAATTTTGTGTCTGAATCATATGTTTATGACTAAATATATAGAATAGACCTAATTATATATGAGTCTGAATCATATGTTTATTTTTATCTTTTAAAATCTCCTTAAAAATCTCTAGAAACTAGTGTTTTGACACATATGTCTACTTACATAACTTGTCGTTCATGTCAAATTTATTTTCAAGTTAAATAGTTTAATAAAATAGATGGAATTGATTGAATGAAGCTAAGTCTAGCTCTTGTGGTAAAGAGCAGCCTGTCTAAGACTTAGGCCCTAGGTTTAAGTTTCAATAGGTTCATGAGTTATAAAAATTATTTTTAGCAGAAGTTTAATATGTAAAATTATTTAAAATAAACATATATTATGTACGTAGAATATTTTACATAATAATACTATAAAGTTCACCGTTACTAAGAAATGTGATTCATTAAATTTTTAATGACAAATTTGACCATAAATTAATAATTTATCGTATAAAAAAAATTTATTAGGCTTTCATATAGTAGGAAGTAAAATAATTATGTAAGGGTAGTTTTGGGAGTAAAATTTTTAAATGGTTCGTTAATGCATTGCCATTCTGATATAGTGTCTCAAGGCATGATTGGGCACTTGTGTTGTGAGCTTTATAGGTAGCCAATCATTTATTGACACGCCGCATGCGCAACATCATCATCATAACTATGTGACGTGGCGTATCGTATCAGCCTCAATAAGTTATCAATTTTGGCTTTCGTTTTTTTTTTTTGGGGAAGGAATCTCTTTTTCAATTATTTTTACCTGAAATTAAACATCTAGTGAGAAAAACAAACATGTCAATAATGTAAGTCACTGAAATTTAGTTTTATTCTTCATGAATTTAGCACTAGAAATAAACAGCCAATAATTTTATTCCTATATATTTGATGAAATTTTATTTTCTAAGTTAAAAAAAGAAAAACCTTGGATGATTGAAACTAAATCATATTCATTGTTCATCAATATTTTTTTAAAAAAATTAAACTTTGAAAAATACTTTAAACACGCATTTACTCAAATAATCCATTAAATAAGTTAATTAAATAAATTTTCTCTTTGAAGCCATCATAATGTCAGTTGATTAGTGTGCAACTGTCTTTAGTAGTAAGTGAAAGGAAGGGTGGGTTTGTAATATAAAAGTTTTGAATTATTTTCTTTTTACCATATAAGTTATTGTGAAATAACAAATAGGTGGATAAGTATTACACCATAACATTTTACTACAAAGAATTATAAAATCTTGTATTTTATTACTTTTCCATTAATTAGTTAACTGCTAGTTGACATATAAAATATTAATTTTTTCCTTTCTTTAAGGAAAAAATTAATTATCAATAAAAATTAATTATTAATTAACTATTGATCATCTAATAAAGTAATTTTTTACTCAATTAAATAAATTTTAATTTTAATTACTAATTATCAATAAAATTTAAAAATTATAAATTTTTATGCTGTAAATTAAGTATAAATCTTATTATTTAATACTTAAAATATCTGTGATTTTTTGTATGCATGCATGCATGTGTTTGTATGTATGTTTTTTTTGTTAATTATCTTTGTTTGTTAAATTTATTGATAACTAATAATTAAATTTATTTGAATAAAAAATTATTGTAATGTATTACAATAAACATTAAGTTAAATGAGTGAAAATTAGTATTTTATAGGTCAACCAATTGCTAACTAATAGAAAAATAATAAAATGTAATATTTTATAATTTTTTAGTAGTAAAATGGTTAACTATTGTCATCATCATCATCATCATCATCATAATAATAATAATAATAATTTTTGAATAAATAATCATAATAATTAAAACACAAAAATAATAATGATAACAATAGTTATTTAAAGACTTTTTAATAATTTGGAACAATTTATCTCAGTTCGATTATGATTTCAAGGCAAAGTAAACCAATTGATAGCATTTCAGCTTATTCCGATTTTGATTTCTATTAGGATTTTTTCTACAATTCAAGTAAACAACTTTTTGTGGTTCTCATTCCCTTTTCAATTCCTTATTATTCTGATTCTGACTCATTTCAATTTCTATTTAGCAAACACATCATATGGTGTTTAGAATATTACTTTTAAGTGCAAATAGAAGTAGCCCTAAGATTGGTAAAAGGTCCGGGCCTGGGCATATAGGTGGATCATATTTTAGCGTAGGTCTTTTTTTGCTTTTTAATAGATTTTGCTATAAAAAATATATGTCTAATAAAAAAAAATGCATCAATATATCTACATGCAATCCCGATCCTTGGTGAGTACGTAAATTTAATATACCTAAGAGTTGATATAAAAAAAATTATCTAAAAATTGTGTCATAGTTTGTAAAAGTAATTATTAATAGTTATAAACTTAATATTTATTTCTATTTAGTGCATAAATATATGGGTAAAACTAATAAAATCCAACTTTATGGTAAGTCACATAATCAATTGTAACTCTATCGTCTCACCCCTGCAAAGATTCGGTATAGAACTGTTACTGCATATTCGGCGAATATTAAGCTTTACTAATTTGTCTTTGGTACCAATCGATCGACCAGCTATGAAAGAGCAAACAATTTATATCTGTACACTTCTTAAGTAACCTCTTAAAAAATTCTATCTTAAATAATGTGACTTCAATTTATTGTATTGATAAAATAGTTAATTAAATAATTAACTTAACAAACCATAGAATTTTATCATCCAACTGATGAGCCGTGAGCTTCAAACTCTTGTGAATATATAGTTTTTCATAAATTTTTTAAGCCACTAGGTCATGCCTGATAGCAACATTGTATATGTAATAATTAATGACGTGATTTATTTCTTAATTAAAAAAATTCTTAAGAGGAAGATATATATGCGTATGTGTGTGTATGTACAGAGAAAGAGAGTCCATTTTCTATATAAGATTCATCACTTTAATAGGGTAAGAAGTTAAAAACAAGAAGAACATAAATTTTAATACAATATAAAATAAAATACATAATATTGGATTGTGTGTTACTGTGTTTTTCTTATTTTTGATGAGAAATCTGCACCTGAGAATTTTCATGCATACAGAGTAAGCTTATAATAAAGGATCCTGCATTTTAGTTAAAGTGCAAGATCCCAAAATGACTCATAAAATTAATCTTGCACAAGATACCCACTTTAAAGTGCATGATCCCCTATTAGAAACATATAGATACATTCATATATATATATATACATACATACATATATATATATATATGCGAGTTGTGTGTGTAGAAGAGTACTTACTTGAGAAATAGACAATTTGTGGGGACTGATAATTAGAGGAGAAAGATGATTACGTTGTGAAAAAGCCAGGGGAGAGAGGTGAAAGGAATTCATATTGTTTTAACTTGGAGAAGATGATAGTTGTAGAAGTGAAGAAAAGAAGATAATGCCCTCCATTTTATAGCCTTCATCATTCAAAACTGTGGAATCATTGTCGCCTTGTAATTTTCTTCTAAGTAGTTCGTTTATTTTCTAGGTTGGGGAATCAAAATAAAAAATGGAAATGATTTATGATTTTTACTTGTTAAAATAGAAATGGAAAAAAGTGGGAATGAGAATGGTACATATGGGGTCTGCATGTTTTTGGATTTCATTATTTGAACTCTCCATTTTACCTACCTAAATTTCATAATTACATTTTTGTTCTCAATTAAAATATTATTATATTATTGTTACTGTAATTATTCTTATTTTTACAATTGTTGCTAATAATAAAAATAATACTAGTACTTTTTATGATGATGATGTTGATGATGATGATAATAATAATAATAATCACAATTATTATAATAAATAATGACAATAATCAACTAAGGCCATTTCACTAACTTGCAACAATGTATTCCGATTATAATATAAACTAAAAAAATCAGTGGCAATACAACTTATTCGGATTTCGATTAATACAACTAAAGTAAACGATTTATTTTAATTTTCATTCTTCATTTCGATTCTAGCTTGTTCCAATGTCAACCCATTTTTATTTTTGTTTATTCTGATTACCAATTATTAAACACACTATAAGTTCTAAAGTTTAATCCCCACATTGGCCAAGGGTTTTTTTTAAGTAAATGAGCCTCTTTTGAACATTGCACTGAGTAATTAATTTATGCAGATTTGCTACTTCTTATAGTCAAAATATCCCTACTACGTAGAAATTACTAATAAATCAACAAATAAACAAATAAAACTGCAAACATGAAAAATAATCAAAAACTGCATGCCATTAATTAATGTGGTACACATAGATAGTCAATATTTACATGTTAATAATTATTAGATAAACATAGTCAATATTTACATAGCAATATTATAAAGATAGTTAATATTTGTATACCAATTAATGAAAGAATGGGTGGTGTAGAGATAGTGCACTTTCGTTATGTAACTGATGGTTCGTGGTTAATTTTCCTAATAATAATAATAACAATAATTTTAGGGGTAGTGATATTTCCACCTCAAAACTTTCATGATTTCAGTCCACTTGTAGAAAAATAATTACAAAAATTTCATGTTATTTCTAAAAATTTATTAAAATAAGAATTTTGGAGAATTAGTTAATTAAATCTATCATGATTTATTAATTTATTGTTTTGAGTCACTATTTTTTTTATTAAAATTGCTTTAGCATAAGTTTAAATGAATTATTTTACTCTTATAAGGTAAAAATACCAAAAAATTACTTTAACTTCAACATTTTTTCAAAATTTTATATGACATTCATTGTTTCTGAATAATGTGTTAATTTTACTTTATTAGTATGAGTATTAATTATCAATTAAACTAGCATAATGTCTTTATGTTTCTAAATAATTTGTCAATTCTACTTTACTAGCATGATTAATCATCAATTAAACTAAAATTATGCCTGTCTGGTACAATACAGATATAAATTATTGGATGTCAAATATATGTCATTTACATGTAAGGTATTAAAAATTATTAAAGTTCATGGTATACATTAAAAAGAAAACCTAGATTACAGGTCATAAAATCAAATACCTAAACTATTAGATACAAGAACACATATTTCATGGGGCAACTGCATCATTTTATGTTATAAAAGTAAATCGTCAAATAAAATTTATGTCCTTTTTTAAAAGTAAAACTTATGTTAGAACAATTTTAATGGTACAGAAGGGTGTGGCTAAACTATGTCTTTTTTTAAAAAACTAGTTACTATATTTAATTTAATTTAAAATTTTAAAAATTAAAATAAAATAATATATTAATTAAAAATTAAAAAAATATTAATAGCAAGAAATACGAGATAAATAAATAGAAAATATAATCTTATCAAAATCAAGAGAAAAAAATAAAAAGTTTATATAATAAAGGACTAAAATTTGTTTCTTATTTTATATGTAATGTGTCATATCTGACATTAAAATTTTCATGTATATTGTTATTCGTCTCAATTTTATTATTCTAAGTACCCTCATAATTTTCTTTTCTCGCCCATTTTATGTTTGACATTCATGTTCGTATATAACACTAACGATTACATATCTATCGTTAATGTTTTATATATAACAATACTCATATTTAATGTCTAACATTGCATATTTAACTCTCATTGTTGCATATTTCATGTTATCTTTTTACATGTAAATTTCATATTTTATGTTTACATCACATGTTGTATCTTTGAAGTTTGGTGTTGGATGTTTGAAATGGTGCCAACAGATGATTATTTTCCCACTTGTTTCATGTATGTTGTTCATGTTGCATGTGCAACATTGTCTGTCACATGTAAAACAAATTGTTACATGTTTACGTCAGACTCATATTTAATGTCTACCATTACATGTTTAACATTAATTGTTGCATAACTCATATTATTTTCTTACATGTACATTTCATGCTTTATGTTTACATCGCATTTTGCATGTTTGAAGTATAGTGTTTCATGTTAGAAATGGTGCCAAAAATGATTATTTTTCTTGCCCTTTCATGTATGAATTCATGTTGCATGTACAACGTCATTGATCACATGTATCACGTACTCCATTGCATGTTTAATGTCTAACATTGCATGTTTAACTTTAATTGTTGCATATCTCATGTTATTTTTTTATATGTAAATTTCATGTTTCATATTTAAATCACATGTTGCATGTTTGAAGTTTGGCGTTTCATATTAGAAATAGTGCCAAAATGATTATTTCCTACCCATTTCATGTATGACATTTATGTTGCATGTCCGACATTGTCTGTCACATGTATCACATATTTTGTTGCATGTTTACATCGGAATCATATTTAATGTCTAACTCGCATGTTTTAACTTTAATTATTGCACATTTCATGCTATTTTTTTTACATGTAATTCCATGTTTAATGTTTACATCATACTTTGCATATTTGAAGTATGGCATTTCATGTTAGAAATTATGCCAAAAAATGATTATTTTTTTGCCCATTTCATGTATGATATTCATGTTGCATGTACAACGCCGTCTATCACATATAACATGTACTATGTTGCATGTTTACATCAGACAAATTTTTAATGTCTAACATTGCATGTTTGAATTTAATTGTTGCATATCTCACACTACAATAAAAGGACCAATTATGACAGTAAAAAACTGTCATCCTAGCGGGATGGATGATAGTTGTCCTTGCTATCATTGTAGCCGTCACAAAATTCTAATTGGTATACTGGTCAGATGTTCGTCACAACATCTTGTTTAGGAAAGTGGAACAATTTTGAATTTTGCGCTCGCCTTTTATGAATTTTTGGTGGGAAAATTAAAATTTTGTGGAATTAAAATTAAAATTAATTCTAACAACTAAATTGATTTGAATTTTGCCATATTTAAGTATTTAACAAATGCATTATAGATCATAAATTATTTTATTTTCTAATTTACTTTTAATAAAAATTCCAAATTTCTTAAGTTTTTTTCTTGAATTTAAAATTTTAATTCAAAATAATAAAATAAAATATAAAACGCAATTAAATCTAAAAATTACAAAATATTAATTATGGATCCATTATAAATAAAATTTTGAATGCAATTAACCAAATAGTAACGAAATTACATCAACATATATCAACTCGAAATAGTTGAGGTATTTGAAATAACAGTGATAATCTCCATTTAAAATAACCATACACTTAATGATGTAGACTTTTACCAAAGTCAAGTATGGATAGCTTGCTATTAGAGAGCCTATCAAATTTGCAAGATGTGGCTTAGCATTGGAAATCAACATGAAGCAACTGCAAATAAAAAAAAATTGAAAATCAAATATATAAATAGAAAAATTTCCAAGTTAAACTAATAAACTTACATTATACTATTTTACTAAGTAACTTGAACTGCTACTGATATAATATTTTTCTAAGCCAACTCAATTCTTCTGACATTCCAAAGTTCATATTCTAGCCCATACAGAACTATTTTCAACAAGTATGCATGTCATTTTGTGAAAAGAAATAGCATGACATAGTCACCCTAAGATTCGACCATATGAAATTGAATTTCATGTTAGAATAATAAAACTTTTGATAAAAACCATCACCTATAACCTAAAAATATTCATGTTGTATCAGCAAGAATTAATAAAAAATTATGTGGAAGCACACTTGAATCCATAACGCCGAATTACTCTCTAGGATTGTGTGGTTGGTCTTCCAAATCAACACATTCTCTTAGAGAATCCTTTGGTTTTCTTTGGGTCTCTCTCTAATAATGGATTAGAAAGTATACAAACATATGTGACCTGGGGACCATAACCATTTATATAGACAACTTTTTTCTATTGTCATTAGATATTCTTAATTCTGCGCATCATAGAATTCGAATACCTTTGGGTCTTTACACATTAAAGGCACACATCCTATTAGATACATTAAAGTCCATAATACCGAAAACCTTAATATATCACTTTCAATTGGGCTTAATCATATATGACAGTTTGCAACACATAATTATTTACATATAAGCTTAACGTTGTATTAAGGATCCAACAATACTAGATTAAAAAATTTAATATTTCACACTTGAGTTTTGTGTTGGGCCACCCAAACTTCACATTTTATTTTGATACCTAATAACAATTTTGATGGAAATCTCCCTCACTTAAACTCATTCCCTAAAAATAATTTCTACCACATGAATTAAGATTGTTAGGCAATTGTTACTTCTTTTGGCAATTTATCAAACAACTATTGAGCATGGTTTTATATTCTCATCTTATTTATTACTCTTTCTAAATTGATTTAATTCTCGCAAAATTAGGACTGTGAACCGATTTAGTTCTTGCAACTGAGCAAAAATTATTATAGCTTCTTAATTCCCTTTTTAGTTTAAGGATTTGGCGTTAATTTAGTAAAAACCAATACAAAAGTGCAATGGATGTAATTAATGAATATATGACCACCTATTATTCACTTAAGATCAAAGCAGATATGATGCTAAGCATGCAAAGATGGATGAATTCAAGCATAACCAATCCATTCATGCATAGACCTAACATAATTGAGGTACTTCAAAGTAATATCATGATTTGATACGTGATATCCATCAAATATTATTTGTGCACAAATAGTCACCAATCACATGACATATTTCTTAGAGCGAGAGCAATTACCAATTGATTTTTTTCAATGTCCATTCTAAAAAGAGAATCCTAATATAGTCTAAACGAGAAGTAGCATTGTACAATAGTTTTGGCTCCTCTATTCAACTAAATGTAGTTATTCATTTGCTCTTTTCCAAACCTAACTTGTAGTGCTAAATTTTGCAACATAGGGTGTGAATCATGTATGTGAGCAAGAGGATATAAAATACATGTTGAGTGTTAGAAAGTGTATATTTATAAAGGACAAAATCATCATTTTACACTTCAAGTCCTACTAACATCTATACTTTTATGTATTTAAGTCTCTTATAATTTAATTATGTGTGTTTTGTTTTAATTAAGTATTTTATGTATTTTAGGGGCATCATGGTCATTTCACAATGAACGAGAGATTGGACAGCAAAACGGACATCTCTTTTGAACTTAGGACAGTCAAAAACCTTCGGAGGGACATCACTGTTCACATGTGCGGTACTGTCCATGTTACTATTTATGACACTATTTACATACACGAAATGATGATGTGGCATTGACCGATGACGTGGCATTGACCGATGAGATGTCACGATTCTATTGGACTAAAATTCTTATACACTGTTGATCGGTGACATGGCAGTATGTTAGTGCACTAAAACTCGTGCGTACGGTACATGCATATACAGAAAATTATTTTCAACCAAACTGCGTAACTATTCAAACCGCGTCACTATTCAAGTCGCCTCACTATATCAAACCGCATGGTCAAACCGAGTATTGTTGATAGATGACGTGGCGCAATCCTAAGCATCTAAACTGTTTTGAATCCGATGGCCATGATTTACCATAAGTGACGTGGCAGTATGTTAGTGGACCAAAAATTGTGCATACGGTACATGCATATGTATGGATTATTTTTAACCAAACCACATCACTATTCAAACTGCGTGGTCAAACCACGTATTACTGATCGATGATGTGGCGCAATCCTGAGCGTTCAAATTGTTTTAAATCCGATGGCCATGATTTACTCAGTTTATCTATAAAAAAAAGACTTCCCCTCCTAATTTGACACCCCTGAATTCATTTTTGAGTTCCATTTTCTGTAATTCCTTCTCCATCTTGTAATTTATATGTATTTTAATAAATTTTTATTTTATCTCTAGTTCAATTATAAGTAACTAATTTTCTTTCAAGCTTGGGTTGAGGGTGGAGTCTCAACATGTTCTATGAGCTTTATTTGGTAAATTTACTTTCTCTTCCCCTTTGATTTTTTATGGATGTTATGACTTTTCGTCGACAGATAGTAATAATTTTGTCTAGATACCACACTGGTTTAACCAGCTCCCTAGTGCAAGGTTATTATTATTTGGCACGATAAGCCCTTAGCACTATATTGATTAGAGTGTGGTTCATGAGGAGTGGAAACCCCTCTCATGATTTAATTAGCATTAATAAGGAATATTTAGCCCGTGGTGCATGTTGATGCAGATCTAGGTACCCAAGTGCTCCATTTTAATAGATTTCGCTTTAATTTATTCCCGCCATTCTAATTTGAATTTTAGGATATTCCAAATCATTTTCACCACAAATCCAACCACTCACTTAGAAAATTAATTCTACACATAATTAAAATCCACCTCCTCATGGGATCAACACTTGTCACCACTAATCTATTCTATAATAGATTTATGCGCCTGCGAGTTCAATAAATTTGTACAACAAATTTTTGGCTCCGTTGCCGGGGAGATAAGTTATTTTAATTTGTAGAATTAATTTTTGTAAGTAATTTACTTTAGTTATTTTCTTGTATTTTTTATTTAAAAAAAGAGAAAAAAATGAATATTTAGAAGTAATAATTTCTTTTCTTTAAAATTATGTAATTTAATTTTGAAGTTATTTTTCTTTGGAATTTTTGGTTTATCTTATTAATTTATTTTAATTTTAGTTAATTTACTTCACTTATTTTTTTTTGTGTTTTCATAGTAAGGTTGTAACAGCGTGATAAGGTTAGTATCGTAATTTCTCTTTCTTCTTTATTTTTATTAGTTTTGTTCTTTATTTTTTGTGTTCTTTGCATGCATGTTTGAATGTCACTATTACCTAATCTTGAGCCTATAAACCTTGAACTAGAAAAAATACTTTGTACACACAAACACGTTGCACTTAAAAATAAAATTGAAATGGATTTACAACAACAACAAGCACCACAAGAGAGGTCATTTAAGGACTACTTCAGTCCCTTTGCTAACTTGAGCACATCATGCATAAGATACCCAAATGTAGGTGCTATGAGTTTTGAGTTAAAACCTAGTGTGCTAAATTATCTCCCAACATTCTATGGCTTAGAAAATGAGGACCCATATAATCATCTGAATGATTTTCATGCTATTTGTCAAACTTTTAAATACAAGAATTTTTCAGACGATGATGTTAAACTTAGATTATTCCCATTTTCTTTAAAAATAGAGCTCGTTCATGGTTTAATACGTTGCCTGCTAATAGCATTACATCATGTGAACAAATGGTAACAAAATTTTTGAATAAATACTTGCTAGTACATAAAACCAATGCTATTCGCAGGGAAATTTCAAACTTTACCCAGAGAGAAGACGAGCAGTTTTTCGAAGTATGGGAGCGATTCAGTGGGCTATTATTGAAGTGTCCATATTATGGGTATTAGAAATGGCACCAATGTCAATATTTTTTGGAGGGATTATTGCCGCATGTACAAGAATGGCTAATGACAACAAGTAGAGGAGAGCTAATGTCAAAAAGCGCATCAGAGATTTGAGATTTCTTCCAGCGACAAGCGGATAATTCCCAACAATAGAGTCGATCGCTCATGAATACTAAAAGAATTAAAAGAGTGAATGAGGTTCACATTGGTGAGTTAAGTTCAAAAATTAAAGAAGTCAAAGAGATGGTTGAAGGTCTTTCCCGACAAATAGCATCGTTAACGACTGCTAAATCAACAGAACCACATAACCATGACTTATACTCAGATTAAGCCAATGACCTAGGAGTAATGAGAAAACCATCAAATTAAACCCATACTCCAACACATATAATTCAGGATAGAGAGACTATCCCAATTTTTCATGGTCTCAAGGATTCTAACATAATGGACCAACAGCTCTAGCTCAACCAATACAACCAATTCCACAAGTTCCTTAAGCCTCTCAGCCATCATTTAGGCCATACAATCAGAACCAAAATTACTCTCAACCCAGACCACGGGAATATGCATTCCAAAATTTCAAGAATCTTATTCACTCAACGATTGAGCAACAGAACCGCACCATTGATGAACTACAAAATGAGATGAGAGTAAGCTTCAACTCACAAGCCCAATCAGTTTCAAATCTTGAGAAGATAATAGGACAGCTTGCTTCTTTAGTTCAAACTTTGGCAATGACTGTTAAGAAAGGTAAATTTCCAAGTCAATCAGTGCGTAATCCTAAAGAAGTGCATGAAGCAAGTACCAGTTCACCACATACCAGTTCACCACAGCAGCATGGAAAGGTCAAAGCCGTCATGACCTTGTGTTGAGTGTTAGAAAGTGTATATTTATAAAGGAGAAACTCATCATTTACACTTTAAATCTCACTAACATCTCTAATTTTATTTATTTAAGTCTTTTGTTATTTAATTATATATGTTTTGTTTTTATTAAGTATTTTGTGTATTTTAGGGGTATCATGGTCATTTCACAATGAACGAGATTTCGGATAGCAAAACGGACGTCACTTTTGAATTCAGGACGGTCGAAAACCTTAAGAGGAGCATAAAAGGAAAAATGGCAATTGTTCACACGCGGCACTATTCACGTGTGCAGATCGTTCATGGATATCATTCGACGACCTTTGTTCGCAGCGTTCTATTGTTCAAACCGTGTGCAAACCGTGTTCTTTGTTCAAACCGCGTGGTCAAACCCGTGGTCAAACCGTGTTCTTGTTCGTTTCATGACGACGTGGCGCAATCTGTGCATCCAAACTATTTTTAATCAGGATGGCCATGATTCACTCAATGTATCTATAAAAAGGGCCTCCCCCAATTTGGGACCCTGAATTCATTTTTGAGCTTAGTTTTCTGTAATTCTTTCTCCATCTTGTATTTTCTACGTATTTTAATAAATTCCCATTTTACCCTTAGTTCAATTATGAGTAGCTAATTTTCTTTCAAGCTTGGGTTGAAGGTGAAGTCTCAACATGTGTCATGGGCTTAATTTGGTAAATTTACTTTCTCTTCCCCTCTAATTTCTGTGGAGGTTTTGACTTTTCGTCGACAAATAATAATGATCTTGTCTAGTTCCGCCTGGTTTCAAGGCACCCTAGTACAAGGTTATTACTATTTGCACGATAAGCCCTTTAGCACCATATTGATTAGAGTGTGGTTCATGAGGTGTGGAATCCCCTTCATGATTTAATTGGTATTAATAAGGAATATTTAGCCCATGGTGCATGTTGATACGGATCCAGATACCCAAGCGCTTCAATTATAATAGTCTTTACTTTAATTTAATTCCGCCATTCCCATTTAAATTCTAAGATATTTTAAATCAATTTTCCCACAAATCCATCCCCATCTACAAAAATAATTCTACGCATAATTAAAATCCACCTCCTCGTGGGATCGACACTCGTCACCATTAGTCTATTCTACAATAGATTAGATGCAAGGCCATGAGTTCAACAAAATTTGCACAACAAGTTTTGGCGCCGTTTGTCGGGAGGTAAGTATTTTGATTTGTAGAATTAATTTTTATTACTATTAGTATTATTATTATTATTTTAATTGTTTCCTTGTAATTTTTTTTTCTTAATTAAAAAAAAAAAAAAGCGAATTTACATTTTTAGGTAAGAATTTCTTTTTCTCTTCGTAAATTTCCGCAATTTAATTTTCAAGTTATTTTTCTTTGTAATTTTTCATTTATCTTGTTAATTTATTTGTATTTTTTTATTTTTCACGTATTTTTTTGTGTGCTTTCATAGAAAGGTTTAGAATGTAATAAGGTTAGTATTATAATTTCTCCTTCTTCTTTATTTTTATTTGTTTTGTTCTCAATTTATTTTCTTTATTTGCATGCATGGTCGTAGGTCATTATCACCTAATCTTGAACCTATAGACCTTGAATTAGAAAGAACACTTCGCACACACAAACACATTGCACGTAAAGATAAAACTGAAATGGATTTGCAACAACCAGAACCACAGGAGAGGCCATTCAAGGACTACTTCAGTCCCTTAGCTAATTTGAGCACATCATGCATACGATACCCAAATGTAGCCGCTAGAAGTTTTGAGCTAAAACCTAGTGTGCTAAATTGTCTTCCAACATTCTATGGCTTAGAAAATGAGGACCCATATAATCATCGAGCGATTTTCATACAATTTGTCAAACTTTTAAATATGAGAATTTTTCAGAAGATGACGTTAAACTTAGACTATTCCCATTTTCTTTAAAGGATAGAGCTCGTTCATGGTTCAATACATTCTGCTAATAGCATTACAACATGGGAACAAATGGTAACGAAATTTTTAAATAAATATTTCCCGATTCATAAAACCAATGCTATTCGCAGGAAATCTCGAATTCACCGAGAGAGAAGACGAGCGAGTTTTGAAGCGTGGGGAGCGATTCAATGGGCTACTTTTGAAGTGTCCACATCATGGGTACGAGAAATGGCACCAATGCCAATACTTCTTGGAGGGATTATTGCCAAATGTGCAAGAATGGCTAATGGCAACAAGTGGAGGAGGAGAGCTAATGTCAAAAAGTGCATCGAGATTTGGGATTTCTTCCAGCGACAAGCAGATAATTCCCAACAGCGGAGTCGATCACTCAGGAATACTAGAAGAATTAAAGGAGTAAATGAGGTTCACATTGGCGAGTCTGGTTCGGGAATCAAAGAAGTCAAAGAGATGGTTGAAGGCCTTTCTCGACAAATAGCATCGTTGACGATTTGCCCAAATCAATGAGCCACATGACCATGAGTCGTATTCAGATCAAGCCAATGCCATCGGTGTCATGAGGAAGCCATCAAATTACAACCCATACTCCAACACATATAATCCTGGATGGAGAGACCACCGCGATTTTCATGGTCTCAAGGATTCCAGCGAGAATGGACCCGGCGGCTCGGCTCCACCAATGCAACCAATTCCTCAAGTTCCTCAAGCCTCTCAACCACCATTTAGACCATACAATCAGAACCAAAACTACTCTCAACCCAGACAATGGGAGGATGCCTTCCAGAATGTCAAGAATGTTACTAACTCCATGATCGAGCAACAGAACCGCACCATTGATGGACTACGGAATGAGATGAGAGCAGGCTTCAACTCACAAGCCCAATCAGTTTCAAGCCTCGAGAAGATGGTGGGACAACTTGCTTCTTTAGTTCATACTTTGGCAATGACTGTTCAGACTTTGAAGACTCACCACCGAGGAGAAAGAAGAAACCAACCCACGGGAATACGTTTAAAGCTCCATTCCCTCGAGAGGTTAGCTAAAGGAAAGAAGGAAAATCCACGGTGAGATTTTTGAAGTCTTCAAACAGGTAAGTGTTAACATCCCTTTACTTGATGCAATAAAGCAAGTTCCATCTTATGCCAAGTTTCTTAAAGACCTTTGCACTAAAAAAAGAGAAACATTCATGTTGAGAAAAAGGCATTTTTAATCGAAAACGTTAGTTCTATACTCCAACACAAAATTCCTCTAAAGTGTAAAGACCCGAGGCTCCCACTATTTCATGTAGTATGGGAACCACACAATTGAGAATGCTTTGTTGGATTTAGGAGCTAGTGTTAATCTTTTGCCTTACTCAGTATTTGTGAAACTTGGATTGGGAGAATTACACCCAACTCCAGTGGTGTTACAGCTTGCAGATCGATCCACGAAAATACCTCGTGGTATTGTGGAGGACGTGCTTATACAGGTAGATAAGTTTTATTTTCCTGTTGATTTCATTGTAATTGACACTCAACCAATACAGGATTCAAGGAAGCATATCCCCATTATCCTAGGCCGACCATTTTTGGCAACTGCCGATGCTCACATTCAATGCAGGACTGGAAATATGCAGTTGTCTTTCGGCAACATGACCATGGAGCTCAACATCTTCAACATTTCCAAACAACCTCACAATGCAGATGATGGAATTGTTGATGTGGATTTAATTGAAGCATTAATTGATGATACTTTTATTTCAAACTTTAGTGATGACCCTTTACAAACATGTTTAACTCACTTTGGTTTGGATTTTGATGTTGACAGATCAGTCGATGAGGTCAACACCTTACTTGACTCAGCGCCATCCATGGACACTAATAAATGGAAGTCAAGAGTTGAACAACTAGCACCATCAGAGAAGAAAATCATCCCATCATCAGAGTCACCACCGAAACTCGAGCTCAAACCATTACCCAACACTTTGGAATATGCGTTCTTGGGAGAAGAAAGCACTCTCTAGGTAATCATCTCATCATCCCTAAATGACGAGCAAAAAGGTAAGTTGTTGGATGTTTTAAAAGAGCACACAAAGGAGCATTAGGCGCATGCATTACATTCACCTTGATGAAAATGCTAAATCTACTAGGGAAATGCAACGTCGGTTAAATCCAATATGAAAGAAGTTGTTAGAACGGAAGTCCTTAAACTATTAGACGCGGTATCATTTACCCCATTTCGATAGTTCATGGGTCATCTGTGCAAGTGGTCCCAAAAAGTCGAGTCACATTAAGTTACCAATGCGATAATGAATTGATACCACTAGAGTGACTACGAGGATGGCGTGTATGCATTGATTATAGAAAGTTAAATTGTCACACGTAAAGACCATTTTCCTTTACCATTTATTGATCAAATGCTTGATAGATTAGCAGGCCATGAATTTTATTGCTTTCTAGATGGCTATTCAGGATATAATCAGATTCCCATAGCACCAAAAGATCAAGAGAAAACCACTTTCACTTGCCCTTTTGGCACTTTTGCATATAGGAGGATGCCATTTGGATTATGTAATGCACCTGCTACATTTCAACGTTGTATGTTAAGCATTTTTTGATATGGTTGAACGGTTTCTTGAGGTCTTTATGGATGATTTTTCTGTCTTTGGTGACTCATTTGATCAATGTTTACATCATCTAACACAAGTTTTGCAGAGATGTATAGAGAAGAATTTGGTCTTAAATTGGGAGAAGTGCCATTTTATGGTAAAACAAGGTATAGTTCTCGGTCACATCATTTCATGCAAAGGTATTGAGGTTGACAAAGCCAAGGTGGATCTCATTTCCAATCTTCCTCCACCTAAAATGGTCAGAGAAGTAAGATCTTTCCTTGGGCATCTTTGGTTTTTATAGACGTTTCATTAAAGATTTTAGCAAAGTTTCTAGACCCTTATGCAATTTACTTGCTAAGGATGCACATTTTATCTTTGATGATTCATGTCTTGTAGCATTTGAAAAGTTAAAGCATTTGTTGCGTCATCGCCCATCATTCAGCCACCAAACCTGGAGCCTACCATTTGAGCTTATGTGTGATGCATCGATTATGCGGTAGGAGCGAGTATTAGGACAAAGTAGATCGAATTCCTCATTTTATTTACTATGCTAGTATGACATTAAACGATGCACAGTTGAACTATTCACCTACTGAAAAAGAAATGCTAGCGATGTAGTGTTTGCATTAGAAAAATTTCGATCTTATCTCATTGGTTGTAAAATAATTGTGTTCACAGATCATGCTGCTCTCGAAATATCTTCTCACAAAGAAAGATGCAAAAGCTAGACTAATTCGTTGGGTGTTACTTTTGCGGGAATTTGACTTGGAATTCAAATATAAGAAAGGGACGAGAAAATGTTGTGGTGACCATCTCTCTCGTCTCCACTTTGACATCAACACAGAACCCTTAACATTGAATGAGTCATTTCGGATGAACAATTAATGAGTGTGGAAGTATTACCTTGGTATCTTTGATATAGTTAATTATCTTGTTACGGGTAAACTTCGAGCATTGGACAAGCAAAGACAGGGCCAAATTCTTTGCGGAAATAAAGAATTTTTTTAAGGATGACCTTATCTGTTCAAGTATTGTGTGGATCAAATTATTCGACGATGTGTGCAGAGAATGAATTTCATAACATCCTTTCGTTTTGCCATGAACAAGCTTGTGGAGGCCATTTGGCGCTAAGAAAAACAGACCCACAAAAGTTCTACAATGTGGTTTTATTGGCCGACTATATTTCGAGATGCTTACACCTTTTGTTCTTCATGTGATAGGTGTCAACGAATGGGAGCATTACACGAAGGAACATGATGCCACTAAATCCAATTTTAGTGGTTGAGATTTTTGATGTATGGGGTATCGACTTCATGGGACCCTTTCCCCATCTTTTGGCCATCACTACATATTGGTTCTTTCATTGACTATGTTTGAAATGGGTAGAGGCAATTCCATGCAGAACCAATGATCATAAAGTGGTGATAGGGTTTTGAAGAGCAACATTGTTTCACGCTTTGGATTCCCTCGAGCAATAATCAGTGATGGTGGTACCCACTTTTGCAACAAATCATTCAAAGCACTTTTGACAAAGTACTCCATCACTCATAAAGTGGCGACTCAAGTATCATCCATGCAAACCAGTGGCCAAGTTGAGATCTCCAATCGAGAAATAAAGCACATCTTAGAAAAGACCGTGAGGCCAGACAGAAAAGATTGGTCATTAAGACTTGATGATGCATTATGGGCATATAGAACGGCGTTCAAAACCCCAATTGGGATGTCACCCTACAGGCTAGTGTATGGAAAAGCTTGCCACCTACCTGTGGAACTTGAGCATCGTGCGTACTGGGCCATCAAGAAATTCAATTTTGACATGCAGCAAGCTGGCTCAGAAAGACGATTACAGCTGGCAGAACTTGAAGAAATTGCAAGCGATGCATACGAAAATGCCAAGGTTTACAAGTAACGAATGAAAGTCTTTCATGATAAGCAGATTATGAGAAAATCTTTCACTCAGGTCGAGAAAGTACTTTTATTCAATTCTCGCTTGCATTTATTCCGGAGGTAAGTGTTGTGCAAATTTTGTTAAACTCATAAGCGCACGAATCTATTGTAGAATAGATCAATGGTGTCGAGTGTCGATCCCACGAGAAGGTGGATTTTAATTAGGTGTAGAATTAATTTTGTAAATGGGTGATTGGATCTATGGGAAATTAATTTAAAGGATGCTAGAATGGGAAAATTGGAATAGCGGAATTAAATTGAATTGGGAACTATTGAAATAGAGTGCTTGGGTATCGGATCCGTATCAATATGCACCATGGGCTAAATATTCCTTATTAATACCAATTAAATCATGAGGGGGAATCACACCTCATGAACCACGCTCTAATCAATATGGTGTCAAGGGCTTATCGTGCCAAATAATAATAACCTTATACTAGGAAAAGAGGTAAAACCGGGCGGTAACTAGACAAGATTATTATTATTTGTCGATTTAAAAGTCAAAACCTCCACAGAAATTAGAGGGGAAGAGAAAATAAATTTACCAAATAAAGCCCATGACACATGTTGAGACTTCACCTTCAACCCAAGCTTGAAAGAAAATTAGCTACTCATTATTGAACTAGGGTAAAATGGGAATTTTATTAAAATACGTAGAAAATACAAGATGGAGAAGGAATTACAGAAAACTAAGCTCAAAAATGGATTCGGGGTCTCAAATTAAGGGGGAGGCCCCTTTTTATAGATACATTGAGTGAATCATGGCCATCGGATTAAAAATAGTTTGGATGCACAAGATTGCGCCACGTCATCGGTGAACAAGTAACACGGTTTGACCCGCGGGTTTGACCACGCGGTTTGAACGTAACACGGTTTGCACACGGTTTGAGCGATACGCGGTCGAGCGAGTGTGTCGTGAGCGATATCCATGAAACGATGCGTACATGTGAATAGTGCCGCACGTGTGAGCAGTGCCATTTTCCTTTATGCTCCTCTTAAGGTTTTTTGTATCCGAGTTCAAAAGTGACGTCCGTTTTGCTATCGAAATCTCGTTCATTGTGAAATGACCATGATACCCCTAAAATACACAAAATACTTAATAAAAACAAAACATATATAATTAAATAACAAAAGACTTAACTAAATAAAATTAGAGATGTTAGTGAGATTTAAAGTGTAAAATGATGAGTTTCTCCTTTATAAATATACACTTTCTAACACTCAACACACCCCCAACAGACTTATTGCTAGTCTCTAGCAAATAAAGCGAAAATAAAATTCAAATCCATTTTTTTTTTTTTTTAAACAAACTTGTTTATTCAATCAGACTAATGATAGTAATCAAATAAAAGTATAAGCATTATCTCAGTCTAAAGAAACATCACACCCACATCAACCATCCACATGAATCAACCAAGTAAATACAGCTACTTTCAAAAATAACATGTCAAACCCCAAAATCTCACCGGTAATAGTGACACTCTCACAAGGAAATTAAACCCAATAAAAATTGTCACTTCAATGAATGATAAATGGAGTGAAGATAGTAAAGAAATAATATCACACACTCTCACCAAGATGAAGGAAATATGCCCATAGCTTAGAAATAACACGATCTTAAGTCAAACAGAATATTAGTCAACCTAATGTATTTTTATTTTTTTTTATTTATTTTTTATTTATTTTTTATTTATTTTTTTTTTATGCATTACTACATCTTTATATCCCATATAACTAGCTTCTACTTCAGACTATAGTTCCCTAAAATCAAGAAGGACTTTTATTAGGATGTAACGTAGGCTAGGGACATGGCTAACAAAGAAAGGAAAATAGAGGAAACAAAATATATGTTTGAGAAAAATAATATCTTTTGGAAACTAAAAAGTGTATTTTACTTATTTATTATTGTATTATATCTCTCTCTCTTTTTTTTTTCTTTTTTTTTCTTTTTCTTTTTTTTTTCTTTTTTTTTCTTTTTTTTTTTTTTTTTTTTTTTTTTTTTCGGTATTGCACAACTTTACTAAACAAAATAATTATTTATATTTTTCTCAAACATGAATGGGTGATGGAACTTGTAAGATATCGGGTAATACTCCAAATTGGAGTGGGTGAATACGATAAGTTGACAAAGAAAGTTTTTTTTTTTTTTTTAATAAAAGGCTCAAAAGGGCTAACTATGGATATTTCACATAAGGGATGGCTAGAAAGGCTCAAACGGGTCAAACGGCCTTTCCATCATCTTTTAGGGCTCTAGATACTCCTCCATATCTACTAGTTAAATGGACCTTTAGATGTAGCAACACATTTTTTTTTTTTTTTTTTTTTTTTTTAAAGGGTTGACTCAAGGAAATCTAAAGATCATGTATAAAATAATAATCTTTTTGCTAAAGTAAGTATGAAGAATGGGCAAAAGGGTTACTCTCAAGAAAAATAATAGGCTCAAAAGCTCACTTGGTATTTATTATGACATGTCAATTCTTTCAAGCAACTCATATTTATCTCCGACATCAACATGTAGAGTAGCAAACATAGTGTAACATCACTCAAGACCAAAGATAATACAAATACTAAAATTCGAAAATCATCATGTCATCCAAAAATAAAAACAAAATCACACCATTTTTTTTTTTTTAAACAACATTCTACCCCCCAACCTATTCTAAACATGAAAGGAAATTATGCATGCAAAAATGTGAAAATGATGCAGAAAAACTAATTGAAAATGTTACACTTAAAATGATAGAAAAATGATTGATTTTTTTTTTTTTTTAACTAAGAAGATGCGTTTCTAGAGGCACTACACTCTATATTCAGCCATCTTCGACTCAAAATTTGAAAATGCATATTTATAAAGGAGAAGTCAAAAAGTTAGAAAGATCACGAAAAATAAAAAAATTTTTTTTTTCATTATTTTTTTTTTTTTTACTGAGAAGATGCGTTTCTAGAGTAACTACACTCCATATTCAGCCATCTTCAACACAAGCTTGATTAACAATGAGTTAGTTTCTACAACAAAAATTAGTAAAAACTTAACCAACATTCCACAATTGTCAACTATCCCTCCCCCTGACGAGAACTAAACATTGTCCTCAATGTTTTAAAGGAAAAAGTAGAGTTTAGAAGACATCACTGGGTGGTGCAACACAAAATAAAATATTTCTGAGGCGGAGATTTAAATCTAATTTGTACTTCTTCTACTGCTGCTTATTGTTACCATCGTTATTTGTACACTCAACACCAAGGTCTTGGGATCGCTCTGGTCGATAAACTTGTAGCAGATCAAGTAGCTCATTAGCGGTGTGAGCACAAATAAAAAGCTTTTCACCGTAGAGGGAATGAAGTAGTTTTTATTGCATGGTTAAGAAATGCGATAAAGCCATCATAAAAATTATTGACATTTAACAAACCGATGGGTTTCGATGAATGTGCGAGATGGGCCCAAGATGCTAAAGTGATGAGTGCCTCTAGAGTTGCAAGATCTCTGGTAAGAAAATAAAAGCATCGGCATGATTAAGCATTTCGGTTATTCTTTCTTGCATACACGAGACAACTAACTCTTCTCGGTCGGTGAGTTAGACAAGCGACCTAAAGGTTTTAGGGTTTGTGGTATGATGCCTAACACTTGACTTCCTCGACAAAAGCGATTTACGAGACCAATTTTGATAACCCTCGGTCACCTCGCCGTATACTAAGTGTAATTTTTCTCTGCTATGCATCGACCAAGATCAATGAGCGCCTCAAAGAACTCTTTATATTTGCCATAGTTAAATCAGGAAAGCACACAAATGTTCTTGAATTGTTTATTGGGAGTATTTGCCATTATGATACTTCTCAAAAATAATTTGTGAGTGTAAGCGAAAAGAATCATATTTAAGGATCTTGGCGGCAATGGGGTCACATTTTGTGAATGAGGTGTCATGTCTATGTCAATTAATCGTGTAATGCACATGGCTTGAGAGTCAAAAAGGAAACTATAAAAAGGAAAAGCAAGTAATGACAAATATAAAATTATTAAAGACAATAATGCAAATGGTAAAACAACGGTAAAATAAAACAACGGTAAAGTAAAAGGATATTTACAAGTAGTTGCGTTGTGGCTCACATCTTCCTCTGGTTTACGTCGAAAGCGGCTTCAACGCCCTCATGGGTCGAGGATAGGCTTCCCATCAGTTTTCTTATAAAGCGGCAAGCGAGTCGTTTATAGTCAGATTCAGAGATATGTATCGTGCATGCTCTTTACGGAATGATGGCCATAAGCGGAGAATCGCTCTTGCACATATCCTTGGGATGCGTTTGAGAGACAAAAGGATATCATCCAATGACTCCTTATTCAAGCCATCCCTAATGAATTGAATCTTATCTTCTCTGTTATCAGACACCATTCCTAAAGAACATCGTTTTTTATTGCATATCATTCTGGCACACTTATGACAAGCAACCGAAATCTTTCGAGCTCTTTGCTTTCTTGCATAATTTCCTTTACCACAACCAGGCATGTATGCAATAAATTTAGGAGGCAACTTACCTGCCAAACGTACTTTAGCCTCGATTAACCAGCGGATATCAGCAGGTATGTTATTCCTCCTCATGAGCAATCGCATGCGTTCGGATCGAGCTGTATAGATTGTGAGGAGGGCATTCCGAGGAAGTGAAGGGAATCGACTATGAAGCTTGGCTAAGATCTCGTTTCTATCCATACCTTCGCCTCAAAAGATCAGTAATTATGGGAAACTGAAGTAACCGACTTGATTGTCACGAGTCAGAGTTATCCAGCCACTTGGCCAGGGTGACAAACTAAAACACACAAACTAAAACACACAAACAAAAGAAGTAACAAACAAAAACACACAAAGAAAATCACAATCGTCCTCTTATGGAATTTACCTCAAGCTCCATTTGGATGTTGTAGACAACTTGCTCTCAATGTCTACGAGTTGGCTTTCTAAATCCTCAGCGTGGGATATTAACTCAGGTGGTTGTAGCTTCCAAATACGATGTGTTTTACAAAATCGTATCGGCCTCGAGATGAGATTGGACACGTTGAAGTCTTAAGGATGTTCAAGAGAAGGCTGTCTCATGATTAAAAGTGATAAAAGAAAACTTAATGGTTAAACAAACACACTTATGCACAAATAATTTCAATTAGCAAAAGAATAATAAAAATAAAGAAAAAAATCAAATCCGAAAAGACACAAAAATCTTAATTCAAATGTGGTGGGTCACTTAAATTTATTTGGTGTCCTCTCCATGTGGTTGGTACTCTAGATATGGCTTTAATCTTTGACCATTAACTTTAAACGTGACACCATTTTTGGGTCTTAATTTCAATTGCCCGTGTGGAAAAATAGTATGAACAATAAAGGGCGGACCATCGAGGCGTAGCTTACACGGGAATAAATGCAAGCGAGAATTGAATAAAAGTACTTTCGACTGGAGTGAAAGATTTTTCATGTCTGCTTATCATGAAAGACTTTCATTCGTTGCTTGTAAACCTTGGCATTTTCGTATGCATCATTCGAATTTCTTCAAGTTACGCATTTATGTCGTCTTTGAGCGACTTGCTGCATGTCAAAATTGAATTTCTTGATGGCCCGGTCGCACGATGCTCGAGTTCCACAGGTAGGTGGCAAGCTTTTCCATACACTAGCTTTGTAGGGTGACATCCCAATTGGGGTTTTGAGCGCCGTTCTATATGCCCATAATGCATCATCAAGTCTTAATGACCAATCTTTTTATCGGCCTCACGGTCTTTTCTAAGATGTGCTTTATTTCTCGATTGGAGATCTCAACAGCCCTTTGGTTTGCGGATGATACGGAGTCGCCACTTTATGAGTGATGGAGTACTTTGTCAAAAGTGCTTTGAATGATTTATTGCAAAAGTGGGTACCACCATCAGCGATTATTGCTCGAGGAATCAGCGTGAAACAATGTTGCTCTTCAAAACCCTATCACCACTTTATGATCATTGGTTACGCATGGAATTGCCTCTACCCGTTTGAAACGTAGTCAGCAACCAATATGTATTGATGGCCAAAAGATGGGGAAAGGGTCCCGTGAAGTCGATACCCCATACATCAAAAATCTCAACCACTAAAATTGGATTTAGTGGCATCATGTTCCTTCGTGTAATGCTCCCATTCGTTGACACCTATCACATGAAGAACAAAAGGTGTAAGCATCTCGAAATATAGTTGGCCAATAGAAACCACATTGTAGAACTTTAGTCCCTGTTTTCTTAGCGTTGAAATGGCCTCACAAGCTTGTTCATGGCGAGCGAAAGGATGTTATGAACTTCATTTCTCAGGACACATCGTCGAATAATTTGATCTGCACAATACTTAAACAGATAGGGGTCATCCCAGAAAAAATTCTTTATTTCCGCAAAGAATTTAGCCCTGTCTTGCTTGGTCCAATGCTCTGGAAGTTTACCTGTAACAAGATAATTAACTATATCAGCATACCAAGGTAATACTTCCACACTCATTAATTGTTCATCTGGAAATGACTCATTCAATGTTAAGGGTTCTGTGTTGATGTCAAAGTGGAGACGAGATAGATGGTCAGCCACAACATTTTCTGTCCCTTTCTTATCTTTAAATTCCAAGTCAAATTCCTGCAAAAGCAACACCCAACGAATTAGTCTAGTTTTCGCATCTTTCTTTGTGAGAAGATATTTGAAGCGGCGTGATCTGTGAACACAATAATTTTACAACCAATGAGATAAGATCGAAATTTTTCTAATGCAAACACTCTGCTAGCATTTCTTTTTGTAGTTGAATAGTTCAATTGTGCATCGTTTAATGTCATACTAGCATAGTAAATAACATGAGGAATTCGATCTACTCTTTGTCTAATCTGCTCTCTTGCATAATCGGATGCATCACACATAAGCTCAAATGGTAGGCTCAGGTTTGGTGGTGAATGATGGGTGATAGCGTCAACAATTGCTTTAACTTTTCAAACGCTACACGACATGAATCATCAAAGACAAAATGTACATCCTTAGCAAGTAGATTGCATAAGGGTCTAGAAACTTTGCTAAAATCTTTAATGAAGCGTCTATAAAAACCAAAGCATGCCCGAGGAAAGATCTTACTTCTACATTGTTTTAGGTGGAGGAAGATTAGAAATGAGATCCACCTTGGCTTTATCAACCTCAATACCTTTGCTCGAAATTATGTGACCAAGAACAATACCTTGATTTACCATAAAATGGCACTTCTCCCAATTTAAGACCAAATTCTTCTCTATACATCTCTCTGCAAAACTTGTGTTAGATGATGTAAACATTGATCAAATGAGTCACCAAAAAGACAGAAAAATCATCCATAAAGACCTCAAGAAATCGTTCAACCATATCGGAAAAAATGCTTAACATACAACGTTGAAATGTAGCGGTGCATTACATAATCCAAATGGCATTCTCCTATATGCAAAAGTGCCAAAAGGGCAAGTGAAAGTGGTTTTCTCTTGATCTTTTGGTCTTTATGGGATCGATTGTATCTGAATAGCCATCCAGAAAGCAATAAAATTCATGGCTTCTAATCTATCAAGCATTTGATCAATAAATGGTAAAGGAAAATGGTCTTTCGTGTGGCAATTTAACTTTCTATAATCAATGCATACACGCCATCTGTAGTCACTCTAGTGGGTATCAATTCATTATCGGCATTGGTAACTCACGTGACTCGACTTTTTGGGGACCACTTGCACAGGACTGACCCATGAACTATCAGAAATGGGGTAAATGATACCTGCATCTAATAGCTTAAGGACTTAGTTCTAACAACTTCTTTCTTGTTAGGATTGAACCGGCGTTGCATTTCCCTTGTAGATTTAGCATTTTCATCAAGGTGAATGTAATGCATGCAGTCTACTGGGTTTATACCTTTTATATCTGCTATGGTCCATCCTAATGCTCCTTTGTGCTCTTTTAAAACATCCAACAACTTACCTTTTTGTTCGTCATTTCAGGATGATAAGATGATTACCAGTAGAGTGCTTTCTTCTCCCAAAAACGCATATTCTAAAGTATTGGGTAATGGTTTGAGCTCGAGTTTCGGTGGTGATTGTGATGATGGGATGATTTTCTTCTCTGATGGTGCTAGCTGTTCAACTCTTGACTTCCATTTATTAGTGTCCATGAATGGTGCTGAGTCAAGTAGGGCGTTGACCTCATCGACTGATCTGTCAATATCAAAATCCAAACCAAAGTGAGTTAAACATGTTTGTAAAGGGTCATCACTAAGGTTTGAAAGAAAAGTATCATCAACGAATGCTTCAATTAAATCCACATCAACAATTCCATCATCTGCATTGTGAGGTTGTTTGGCAATGTTGAAGATATTGAGCTCTATGGTCATATTGCCGAAGGACAAGCTGCATATTTCGTCTGCATTGAATGTGAGCATCGGCGATTTGCCAAGAAAGGTCGGCCTAGGATAATGGGGATATGCTTCGCTTGAATCTGTATTGGTTGAGTGTCAATTACAATGAAATCAACGGGAAAATAAAACTTGTCTACTGGATAAGCACGTCCTCCACAATACCACGAGGTATTTTCGTGGACCGATCGTCAAGTTTAACACACCGGAGTTGGGTGTAATTCTCGATCAAGTTTCACAAATCTTGAGTAAGGCAAAAGATTAACACTAGCTCCCAAATCCAACAAAGCATTCTCAATTGTGTGGTTCCCTATACTACATGAAATAGTGGGGAGCACAGGGTCTTTACACTTTAGAGGAATTTTGTGTTGGAGTATAGAACTAACGTTTTCGATTAAAAATGCCTTTTTCGAACATGAATGTTTCTCTTTTTAGTGCAAAAGTCTTTAAGAAATTTGGCATAAGATGGAACTTGCTTTATTGCATCAAGTAAAGGGATGTTAACACTTACTTTTTGTTTGAAGACTTCAAGAATCTCACTGTGGATTTTCCTTCTTTCCTTTAGCTAACCTCGAGGAAATGGAGCTTTAGGAACGTATTCTCGTGGGTTGGTTTCTTCTCCTCCCGGTGGTGAGTCTTGACATTCTGGTACAATTTGATTTTCTTTGGTATTTGGCATCTCCACTTTGTTGTCGACTTCTTTTCCTTTTCGCAAGGTCATAACGGCTTTGACCTCTCCATGTCATTGCGGTGGTGGTAGTTGCTTCATGTACTCCTTTAGGATTAGGCCTTTGGTTGACTTGGAAATTTGCCTTTTCAATGATCATTGCCAAAGTCCGAACCGAAGAGACAAGTTGTCCCACCATCTTCTCAAGGTTTGAAACCGATTGGGCTTGTGAGTTGAAACCTACTCTCATCTCATTTCGTAGTTCATCAATAGCTCGATTTTGTTGCTCGATCATAGAGTGAGTAAGATTCTTAAAATTATGAAATGCATCCTCCCATGTAGTGCAGGTTGAGAGTAATTGGTTATGATTGTATGATCTAAATGGTGGTGAGAGGCTTGAGGAACTTGAGGAATTGGTTGCATTGGTGGGGCCGAGGCTTTGGTCCATTCTCATTGGAATCCTTGAGACCATGAAAAATTGGGGTGGTCTCTCCATCCAGGGTTATATGTGTTGGAGTATGGGTTGTAATTTGATGGCTTCCTCATGACATCGATGGCATTGGCTTGATACGAATACGACTCATGGTCATGTGGCTCTGTTGATTTGGCGGTCGTCAACGATCTATTTGTCGAGAAAGACCTTGATTATCTCTTTGACTTCTTTAATTCCCGAACTTGACTCATGCCAATGTGAACCTCATTTACTCCTTTAATTCTTCTAGTATTCTGAGTGATCGACTCATTTGTTGGGAATTATCTCGCTTGTCATTTGGAAGAAATCCCAAATCTCGATGCACTTTTGACATTAGCTCTCCTCCACTTGTTGCCATTAGCCATTCTTGCACATTTGGCAATAATCCCTCAAGAAGTATTGGCATTGGTGCCATTTCTCGTACCCATGATGTGGACACTTCAAAAGTAGCCCATTGAATCGCTCCCATGCTTCAAAAGCGCTCGTCTTCTCTTTGGGTGAACTCGAGATTTCCCTGCGAATAGCATTGGTTTTTTTGGGAATATTTATTTAAAAATTTCGTTACCATTTGTTCCCATGTTGTAATGCTATTAGCGAGCAATGTATTAAACCATGACGAGCTCTATCCTTTAAAGAAAATGGGAATAGTCTAAGTTTAACATCATCTTGAAAAATTCTCATATTTAAAAGTTTGACAAATTGTATGAAAATCATTCAGATGATTATACGGGTCCTCATTTTCTAGGCCATAGAATGTTGGGAGACAATTTAGCACACTAGGTTTTAATTCAAAACTCCTAGCAGCTACATTTGGGTATCTAATGCATGATGTGCTCAAATTAGCTAAGGATTTGAAGTAGTCCTTGAATGGCCTCTCTGTGGTTGGTTGTTGCAAATCCATTTGATTTTATCTTTACGTGCAATGTGCTTCTGTGTGCGAAGTGTTTTTTCTAATTCAAGGTCTATAGGTTGAAGATTAGGTGATAATGACCTACGACCATGCATGCAAATAAAGAAAATAAATTCAGAACAAAACAAATAAAAATAAAGAAGAAGGAGAAATTACGATACTAACCTTATCACGTTGTTACAACCTTTCTATTAAAAAAAAAACACTAAAACAAATACGTGAAATAAAATAAAAATAAATTAATGAGATAAATGGAAAATTACAAAGAAAAATAACTTGAAAATTAAATTGCAGAAATTTAAAGAAGAGAAAAAGAAATTCTTACCTAAGAATGTAAATTCGCTTTTTTTTTTTAATTAATTAAGAAAAAAAAATTACAAGGAAACAACTAAAATAATAATAATAAAATTATTTACAAAAAATTAATTCTACAAATTAAAATACTTATAAAAGGCGGCACAAAAACTTGTTGTGCAAATTTTGTTAAACTCATGGCCTTACGAATCTATTGTAGAATAGATCAATGGTGTTGAGTGTCGATCCCACGAGGAGGTGGATTTTAATTGTGTGTAGAATTAATTTTGTAAATGGGTGATTGGATCTATGGGGAAATTAATTTAAAGGATGCTAGAATGGGAAAATTGGAATAGCGGAATTAAATTGAATTGGGAACTATTGAAATAGAGTCTTGGGTATCCGGATCCGTATCAATATGCACCATGGGCTAAATATTCCTTATTAATACCAATTAAATCATGAGGGGGGAATCCACACCTCATGAACCACGCTCTAATCAATATGGTGTCAAGGGCTTATCGTGCCAAATAATAATAACCTTATACTAGGGTGCCAGTAAAACCAGGGCGGCAACTAGACAAGATTATTATTATTTGTCGACGAAAAGTCAAAACCTCGACAGAAATTAGAGGGGAAGAGAAAATAAATTTACCAAATAAAGCCCATGACACATGTTGAGACTTCACCTTCAACCCAAGCTTGAAAGAAAATTAGCTACTCATTATTGAACTAGGGTAAAATGGGAATTTTATTAAAATACGTAGAAAATACAAGATGGAGAAGGAATTACAGAAAACTAAGCTCAAAAATGGATTCAGGGTCTCAAATTAAGGGGGAGGCCCCTTTTTATAGATACATTGAGTGAATCATGGCCATCGGATTAAAAATAGTTTGGATGCACAAGATTGCGCCACGTCATGGTGAACGAACACGGTTTGACCACGGGTTTGACCACGCGGTTTGAACAAAGTAACACGGTTTGCACCGCGGTTTGAACGAACGCGGTCCGAATAAAGTGTCGTGAAGCGATATCATGAAACGATGCGTACATGTGAATAGTGCCGCACGTGTGAGCAGTGCCATTTTCCTTTTATGCTCCTCTTAAGGTTTTTTGTATCCGAGTTCAAAAGTGACGTCCGTTTTGCTATCCGAAATCTCGTTCATTGTGAAATGACCATGATACCCCTAAAATACACAAAATACTTAATAAAAACAAAACATATATAATTAAATAACAAAAGACTTAACTAAATAAAATTAGAGATGTTAGTGAGATTTAAAGTGTAAAATGATGAGTTTCTCCTTTATAAATATACACTTTCTAACACTCAACAAGAAGCTACGCTCTCGATGGTCTGGCCCCTTTATTGTTCATACTATTTTTCCACACGGGCAATTGAAATTAAGGACCCAAAAAAGCGGTGTCACGTTTAAAGTTAATGGTCAAAGATTAAAGCCATATCTAGAGTACCAACCACATGGAGAGGACACGAAGTAAATTTAAGTGACCCACAGATTTGAATTAAGATTTTTGTGTCTTTTCGGTTATTTGATTTTTTTTCTTTATTTTTATTATTCTTTTGCTAATTGAAATTATTTGTGCATAAGTGTGTTTGTTTAACCATTGAGCTTTCTTTTATCACTTTTAATCATGAGAAAGTTCCTCTTGAACATCCTTAGGCGACTTCAACGTGTCCAATCTCATCTCGAGAGGCGAGATACGATTTTGTAAAACACATCGTATTTGGAAGCTACAACCACCTAGGAATTAATATCCCACGTTGAGGATTTAGAAAGCCAACTCGAGAGACATTGAGATAAGTGTCTACAACATCCAGTTGGAGCTTGAGGTAAATTCTATAAGAGGACGATTGTGATTTTCTTTGTGTTTTTATTTGTTACTTCGTTTGTGTGTTTTAGTTTTTGTTTTAGTTTGTCATCCGGTTAAGTGGCGGATAACGGTACTCGTGACAATCAAGTCGGTTACTTGATTTCCCATAATTGCGATCTTCGAGGCGAAGGTATGGATAGAAACGAGATCTTAGCAAAGCTTCATAGTCGATTCCCTTCACTTCCTCGAATGCCCTCCTTACAATCTATAAAGCTCGGTGCAACGCATGCGATTGCTCATGAGGAATAACATACCCTGCGATATCCATTTGGTTAATAGAGGCCAAAGTACGCTTAGCGGTGAGTTACCTCTAAATTTATTGCATACATGCCTGGTTGTGGTAAAGGAAATTACGCAAGAAAGCGAAGAGCTCGAAAAATTTCGGTTGCTTGTCATAAGTGTGCGAGAATGTTATGCAATAGAAAACGATGTTCTTTAGGAATGGTGTCGATAAATGAGAGAAGATAAGATTCAATTCATTAGGGATGGCTTGAATAAGGAGTCATTGGATGATATCCTTTTGTCTCTTGAAACGCATCCGGTGGATATGTGCAAGGAGCGATTCTCGATTATGGCCATCATTCCAGAAAAGAGCATGCACGATCTGATCTCGGGAATCGACTATAAACGACCTGTTTGCGGTTTATAAGAAAACTGGATGGGAAGCCTATCCTCGACCCATAGAGGGCGTTGAAGCCGTTTCGGACGTAAAACCGAGAGAGGAAGATGTGAGCCACGATCGCAACTACCTGTAAATATCCTTTTACTTTCTTGTTGTTTTATTTCTTGTTGTTTTACCATTTGCATTATTGTCTTTAATAATTTTATATTTGTCATTACTTGCTTTTCCTTTTTTTGTTTTCTTTTTGACTCTCAAGCCATGTGCATTACACGATTAATTGACATAGACATGACACCTCATTCACAATTTGTGACCCATTGCCGCCAAGATCCTTAAATATGATTCTTTTCGTTTACACTCACAAATTATTTTTGAGAAGTATCATAATGGCAGCTACTCCCAATAAACAATTCAAGAACATTTGTGTGCTTTTTGGATTTAACTATGGCAAATATAAAAGAGTTCTTTGAGGCAGCCATTGATCTTGGTCGATGCATAGCGAGAGAAAATTACACTTAGTATACGGCGGAGGTGACCGAGGGTTATCAAAATTGGTCTCGTAAAGCGCTTTTGTCGAGGAAGCCAAGTGTTAGGCATCATACCACAAACCCTAAAACCTTTGGGTCGCTTGTCTAACTCACCGACTGGAGAAGAGTTAGTTGTCTCGGGTATGCAAGAAAGAATAACCGAAATGCTTAATCATCTTTGATGCTTTTATTTTCTTACCGGGGAGATCTTGCAACTCTAGAGGCACTCATCACTTTAGCATCTTGGGCCCATCTCGCACATTCATGAGAAACCCATCGGTTTGTTAAATGTCAATAATTTTTATGATGGCTTTATCGCATTTCTTAACCATGCAATAAAAACTACTTCATTCCTCTACGGTGAAAAAGCTTTTTATTTGTGCTCACACTTGCTAATGAGCTACTTGATCATGTTACAAGCTTATCCCAGAGCGATCCGAAAACCTTGGTGTTGGAGTGTACAAATAACGATGGTAACAATAGCAGCATAAGAAGTACAAATTAGATTTAAATCTCCTTTGTAAATATTTTCTTCTTGTGTTACACCACCCGGGTGATGTCTCTAAACTCTACTTTTTCTTTTAAAACATTGAGGACAATGTTTAGTTCGGTTGGGGGAGGGGATAGTTGACAATTGTGGAATGTTGGTTAAGTTTTTACTAATTTTTGTTGTAGAAACTAATGTTGCTAATCTTGTTTGTGTTGAAGATGGCTGAATATGGAGTGTAGTTACTCTAGAAACGCATCTTTAGTAAAAAAAAAAAAAAAAAAAAAAAAAAAAATTCTTATTTTTCGTGTGATCTTTCTAACTTTTTGACTTCTCCTTTATAAATATGCATTTTCAAATTTTGAGTCGAAGATGGCTGAATATAGAGTGTAGTGCCTCTCAGAAACGCATCTTCTTAGTTAAAAAAAAAAATCATTGTTCTATCATTTTAAGTGTAACATTTTCAATTAGTTTTTCGCATCATTTTCACATTTCTGCATGCATAATTCCCTTTCATGTTTAGAATAGGTTGGGGGTAGAATGTTGTTTAAAAAAAAAAATGGTGTGATTTTGTTTTTATTTTTGGATGACATGATGATTTTGAATTTTAGTATTTGTATTATCTTTGGTCTTGAGTGATGTTACACTATGTTTGCTACTCTACATGTTGATGTCGGAGATAAATATGAGTTCTTGAAAGAATTGACATGTCATAATAAATACCAAGCGAGCTTTTGAGCCTATTATTTTTCTTGGAGAGTAACCCTTTTGCCCATTTTTCATACACTTATGATATTATTATTTTATACATGATCTTTAGATTTCCTTGAGTCAACCCTTTAAAAAAAAAAAAAAAAAAGTTAAAAAAAAAAAAAAAAAATGCGTTGCTACATCTAAAGGTCCATTTCACTAGTAGATATGGAGGAGTATCTCAGAGCGCTAAAAGATGATGGAAAGGCCGTCTTTGATCCGTTTGAGCCTTTCTAGCCTTCCCTTATGTGAAATATCCATAGTTAGCCCTTTTGAGCCTTTTTATTAAATAAAAAAAAAACTTTTCTTTGTCAACTTATCGTCTTTACCCACTCCAATTTGGAGTATTACCCAATATCTTACAAGTTCCATCACCTATTCATGTTTGAGAAAAATATAAATAATTGTTTTGTTTAGTAAAGTTGTGCAATACCGAAAAAAAAAAAGGAAAAAAAAAAGAGAAAGAAAAAAAAAAAAAAAAAAATTCTCTAAAAAAAAAAAAAAAGAAAAAAAAAAAAAAAGAGGGAGAAATATAATACAATAATAAATAAGTAAAATGCACTTTTTAGTTTCCAAAAGATATTATTTTTCTCAAACATATATTTTGTTTCCTCTATTTTCCTTTCTTTGTTAGCCATGTCCCTAGCCTACGTTACATCCTAATAAAAGTCCTTCTTGATTTTAGGGAACTATAGTCTGAAGTAGAAGCTAGTTATATGGGCTATAAAGATGTAGTAATGCATAAAAAAAAAATAAAAAAAAAATAAAAAAAAATAAAAAAATAAAAATACATTAGGTTGACTAATATTCTGTTTGACTTAAGATCGTGTTATTTCTAAGCTATGGGCATATTTCCTTCATCTTGGTGAGAGTGTGTGATATTATTTCTTTACTATCTTCACTCCATTTATCATTCATTGAAGTGACAATTTTTATTGGGTTTAATTTCCTTGTGAGAGTGTCACTATTAGGTGGTGAGATTTTGGGGTTTGACATGTTATTTTTGAAAGTAGCTTTGTATTTACTTGGTTGATTCATGTGGATGGTTGATGTGGGTGTGATGTTTCTTTAGACTGGAGATAATGCTTATACTTTTATTTGATTGCTATCATTAGTCTGATTGAATAAACAAGTTTGTTTAAAAAAAAAAAAAAATTTGGGGTTTAATTTTTTTTTTGCTTTTTTTTGCTGGGACTTGCAAAAAACTTGGTGGGGGGGGGGGTTGAGTGTTAGAAAGTGTATATTTATAAAGGAGAAACTCATCATTTTACACTTTAAATCTCACTAACATCTCTAATTTTATTTATTTAAGTCTTTTGTTATTTAATTATATATGTTTTGTTTTTATTAAGTATTTTGTGTATTTTAGGGGTATCATGGTCATTTCACAATGAACGAGATTTCGGATAGCAAAACGGACGTCACTTTTGAATTCGGATGATCGAAAACCTTAAGAGAGCATAAAAGGAAAAATGGCACTGTTCACACGCGCGGCACTATTCACGTGTACGGATCTTGTTCATGGATATCTTGTTCACGACTTATTAATCGTTCGAGGACCGCGTTCTTTCGTTCAAACCGTGTGCAAACCGTGTTACTGTTCAAACCGCGTGGTCAAACCCGTGGTCAAACCGTGTTACTGTTCACTGATGACGTGGCGCAATCCTGTGCATCCAAACTATTTTTAATCCGATGGCCATGATTCACTCAATGTATCTATAAAAAGGGGGCCTCCCCCCCCTAATTTGATACCCCTGAATTCATTTTTGAGCTTAGTTTTCTGTAATTCTTTCTCCATCTTGTATTTTCTACGTATTTTAATAAATTCCCATTTTACCCTTAGTTCAATTATGAGTAGCTAATTTTCTTTCAAGCTTGGGTTGAAGGTGAAGTCTCAACATGTGTCATGGGCTTAATTTGGTAAATTTACTTTCTCTTCCCTCTAATTTCTGTGGAGGTTTTGACTTTTTTTCGACAAATAATAATGATCTTGTCAGTTCGCCCGGTTTCGGCAAGATCCCAAGTCTGGTTATTATTATTTGGCACGATAAGCCCTTAGCACCATATTGATTAGAGTGTGGTTCATGAGGTGTGGAATCCCCCTTCATGATTTAATTGGTATTAATAAGGAATATTTAGCCCATGGTGCATGTTGATACGGATCCAGATACCCAAGCGCTTCAATTATAATAGTCTTTACTTTAATTTAATTCCGCCATTCCCATTTAAATTCTAAGATATTTTAAATCAATTTTCCCACAAATCCATCCCCCATCTACAAAAATAATTCTACGCATAATTAAAATCCACCTCCTCGTGGGATCGACACTCGTCACCATTAGTCTATTCTACAATAGATTAAATGCGCCATGAGTTCAACAAAATTTGCACAACACCTTGCAAAAAGGGAAAGAAGTTGACAACAAGATGGAGATGCCAGTGACAAAAACAACTCAAATTGTACCTGTGAATGTTAAAGACTCATTATCAGAGGAGAAAGAAGAAACCAACCCACGAGAATACATTCTTAAAGCTCCATTTCCTCATAACTTAGTTAAAGGAAAAAAGAGAAAATCCACAGGTGAGATTTTTGAGATCATCAAATTGGTAAGTGTTAACATTCCTTTGCTTGATGCTATAAAATAAGTTTCATCTTATGCTAAGTTTTTTAAAGGCCTTTGTACTAAAAAGAGAAACATTCATGTTCAAAAAAAGGAATTTTTAACAGAAAACGTTAGCTCTGTAGTCCAATACGAAATTCCTTTAAAATGTAAAGATCAAGACTCCCCCACTATCTCATGTAGTATAGGGAACCACACAATTAAAAATGCTTTGTTGAACTTAGGAGTTAGTGTAAATCTGTTGCCTTACTCAATATTCATGAAACTTAGACTGGGTGAATTACACCCAACTCCCATAGTGTTACAACTTGCAGATCGGTTCACGAAAATACCTTGTGGTATTGTGGAGGACGTGCTTATCCAAGTAGACAGTTTTATTTTCCTGTTGATTTTATTGTAATTGCACTCAACCAGTCCAAGATTAAACGTGCACATTCGCATTATCATGGGTCGGCCTTTTTTGGCAACTACCGATGCTCACATTCAATGCAGGACTCAAAATACGTAGTTGTCCTTCGGCAATATGACTATGGAACTAAACATCATCAACATTGCCAAACACATCATAATGCAAATGATGAAATTGTTGATGTGGATTTAATAGAAGAATTAGTTGATAATACTTTTCTTCCAAACTTTAGTCAGCACCATTCATGGATACTAATAAATAGAAGTCAAGAGTTGAACAACTAGCACCATCAGAGAAGAAACTTAGCCCATCATCAGAACCACCACCGAAACTGGAGCTTAAACCATTACCCAACACTTTGGAATATGCATTTTTGGGAGAAGAAAGCACTCTGTCAATAATCATCTTATCATCCCTAAATGACAAATAAAAAGTTAAGTTTTTAAAAGTGTTAAAAGAGCACAAATGAGCATTATGATGGACCATAGACGACATAAAAGGTATAAATCCAGTAGACTACATGCATTACATTCGCCTTGATGAAAATGCTAAACCTATTAGGGAAATGCAATGTCGATTGAACCATAACATGAAATAAGTTGTTAGAACTGAAGTCATTAAACTATTAGATGCAAGTATCATTTACCCCATTTCTGATAGTTCATGGGTCAGTCTTGTGCAAGATGTCCTAAAAAAATCAGAAGTCATAGTAGTTACCAATGCTGATAATGAATTGATACCCACTAGAGTGACTACAGGATGACGTGTATACATTGATTATAGAAAGTTAAATTCTGTCATACGTAAAGATCATTTTCCTTTGCCATTTATCGATCAAATACTTGATAAATTAACGGGCCATGAATTTTATTGCTTTCTAAATGGCTACTTAGGATATAATCTGATTCCCATAGCACCAAAAGATCAAGAGAAGACCACTTTCGCTTGCCCTTTTGGCACTTTTACATATAAGAGGATTCCATTTATATTATGTAATGCACCTACTACATTTCAACTATGCATGTTAAGCATTTTTTCTGATATGGTTGAACGATTCCTTGAAGTCTTTATGGATGACTTTTCTATCTTTGGTGATTCATTCGATTAATGTTTACATCATCTAACACTAGTTTTGCAGAGATGTATAGAGAAGAACTTGGTCTTAAATTGGGAAAAGTGCCATTTTATGATAAAACAAAGTATTGTTCTCGGTCACATCATTTCGAGCAAAGGTATTGAGGTTGATAAAGTCAATATGGATCTCATTTCCAATCTTCCTTCACCTAAAACAGTCAGAGAAGTAAGATATTTCCTTGGACATGCTAGTTTTATAGATGTTTCATTAAATATTTTAGCAAAGTTTCTAGACCCTTATGCAATCTACTTGCTAAGGATGTACCTTTTGTCTTTCATGATTTACGTCTTGTGGCATTTGAAAGGCTAAAGCAGTTGTTGACATCATCACCTATCATTCAGCCCCCAAACTGGAGATTACCATTCAAGCTCATTTGTGATGCATCTGATTATGCAGTAGGAGCAGTATTAGAACAAAGAGTTGATCGAATTTCCTATGTTATTTACTATGCTAGTATGACATTGAATGATGCACAGTTGAACTATTCAACCATTGAAAAAAATGCTAGTAGTAGTGTTTGCATTAGAGAAATTTCGATTTTATCTTATTGGTTGTAAAATAATTGTATTCACAGATCATGCTGCTCTTAAATATCTTCTTATAAAGAAAGATGCAAAATAACTATTTTGCATCATTCAATGTCATACTAGCATTGAAAAAACAATGCTAACAATAGTGTTTGCATTAGAGAAATTTTGATTTTATCTTATTGGTTGTAAAATAATTGTATTCACAGATCATGCTGCTCTTAAATATCTTCTCATAAAGAAAAATACAAAATAATTATTTTGCATAATTCAATGTCATACTAGCATTGAAAAAAAATGCTAGCAGTAGTGTTTGCATTAGAGAAATTTCGATTTTATCTTATTGGTTGTAAAATAATTATATTCACATATCATGCTGCTCTTAAATATTTTCTCATAAAGAAAGATGTAAAAGCTAGACTAATTCATTGGGTGTTACTTTTGCAGGAATTTGACTTGGAATTCAAAGATAAGAAAGGCACAAAAAATGTTGTGGTTGATCATCTCTCTCGTCTCAATTTTGACACAATTACGGAACCATTACCATTGAATGAATCATTTCCAGATGAACAATTAATGAGTGTGGAAGTATTACTATGGTATGCTGATATAATTAATTATCTTTTTACAAGTCAACTTCTAGAGCATTGGACCAAGCAGGACAAAGCCAAGTTTTTTTTCCAGAAATAAAGAATTTCTTTTGGGATGACCCTTATCTATTCAAGTATTGTGTAGATTAAATTGTTAGACGATGTGTCCTAGAAAATAAATTTCAAAATATCCTTTCATTCTGCCATGAACAAGCTTGTGGAGGCCATTTTAGCGCTATGAAAACAACTACTAAAGTTTTACAATATAGTTTCTATTGGCCAACTATATTTCGAGATGCTTATATTTTTGACTCTTCATGTGATAGGTGTCAACGCATGGGGAGCATTACACCAAGGAATATGATGCCACTAAACCCAATTTTAGTGGTGGAGCTTTTTATGTATGGGGTATCGACTTTATGTGACCCTTTCCGTATTCTTTTGGCCATCAATACATATTGGTTGTTGTTGACTACATATCGAAATGGGTAGAAGCAATTCTATGTAAAAGTAATGATCACAATGTGGTGATGGGATTTTTGAAAAGCAACATTGTTTCACGCTTTGGATTCCCTCGAGCAATAATCAGTGATGGTGGTACCCACTTTTACAACAGATTATTCAAGGCTCTTTTGACAAAGTATTTCGTCACTCACAAAGTGGCAACCCCGTATCATCCATAAACCATTAGCCAAGTTGAGATCTCCAATCGGAAAATAAAGCATATATTAGAAAAGACGGTGAGGCCAGACAAAAAAGATTAGTCATTAAGACTCGATGATGCATTATGGACATATAGAACGATTTTCAAGACCTCAATTGGGATGTCACCCTATATGCTAGTGTATGAAAAAGCTTACCACCTACCTGTGGAACTCGAGTATCGTGCGTACTAGGCCATCAAGAAATTCAACTTTGACATGTAGTAATCTAGCTCAGAAAGAAGATTACAGCTGGCAGAACTTAAAGAAATTCGCAATGATGCATACGAAATTTTCAAGATTTATAAGCAGCAATTGAAAGTCTTTCATGACAAGAAAATTTTGAGAAAATCTTTCACTTCAGGTCAGAAAGTGCTTTTATTCTATTATCGCTTGCACATATTCCCAAGTAAGTTACGCTTTTGATGGTCTGACCCTTTTATTGTTAACACTGTTTTTCCACATGGAGCAATTGGAATTAAGGACCCAAAGAACGATGTTACTTTTAAAGTTAATGGAAAAAAATTAAAGCCATATCTAGAGTACCAACCACATAGAGACACCGAAATAAATTTGAGTGACCCACCAAATTTGAATTGAGACTTTTCTTTCTTTTTGGTGATTTGATTTTTTTTCTTTCTTTTTACTATTCTTTTGTTAGTTGAAATTATTTTTGCATATGTGTCATTTTAACCATTAAGTTTTTCTTTTATCATTGTTAGTCATGAGGACCTCAGCTAAACAGATCCTCAGATCTTCTCAGATGACTTCAACATGTAAAATCTCATCTTAGAAGCCAAATTTGATTTTGTAAAACACATCATATTTAGGATCTACAACCACCAGAGTTAGTATCCCATGTTGAGGCTTTAGGAAGACAACTCAGAGACATTGAGGGAGGTATCTTCAACATCCAGTTAGAGTTTGAGATAAATTCCATAAGAGAACGATTGTAATTTTCTTTGTGTGTTTTAGTTTGTTACTTCGTTTGTGTGTTTTTAATTTGTTATCCCGGTTAAGTGATGGATAACGGTACTCTGTGACAATCAAGTTGGTTACTTCAGTTTCCCATAATAATTGATCTTATAAGGCGAAGGTATGGACATAAATGAGATTTTAGCAAAGCTTTACAATTGATTCGCTTCACTTCCTCAGAATGCCCTCCTTACAATCTATAAAGCTTGATCCAAACGCATGTGATTGCTTATGAGGAATAACATACTTGCTGACATTTGCTGGTTAATCGAGGCCAAAGTACAATTGGCAGGTGAGTTGCCTCTTAAATTTATTGCATACATGCCTGGTTGTGGTAAAGGAAATTATATAAGAAAACGAAGAGCTCAAAGAATTTATGTTGCTGTCATAAGTGTGCTAGAATGAGATGCAATAAAAAACCATGTTCTTTAAGAAATGGTGTCTGATAACAGGGAAGATCAGATTTAATTCATTAGGGATGCCTTGAATAAAGAGTCATTGGATGATATCCTTTCGTCTCTTAAAACGCATCCCAGTGGATATGTACAAGGAGAATTCTCTAGTTATGGCTATTATTCCAGAAAGAGTGTGCACGATACAATCTCAAGAATCTAACTATAAACGAGTCTGTTTGTCAGTTTATAAGAAAACTGGATTGAAAGCCCATCCTCGACCCATAGAGGGCGTTCAAGCCATTTTTGGATGTAAAACCAGAGGAAGATGTGAGCCACAGTCACAACTACCAGTAAATATCCTTTTATTTCACTGTTGTTTTATCATTTGCATTATTGTCTTTAATAATTTTATTTTATCATTTTTTTTCTTTTTATTGTTTCCTTTTTTACTCTCAAGCCATGTGATTTACGCGTTAATTGACACAGACATACTACCTCATACACAGCTGTGACCCATTGTCACCCAGATTTTTAAATATTATTTTTTTAAGTACTCACAAATTATCTTTAAGAAGTATCCCAATGGCAGTTGCTCGCAATAAATAATTCAAGAATATATTTGTACTTTCTGGATTTAACTATAGCGAGCATAAAGAGTTCGTTGAGGCAGCCACATATCTTGGTCGAAGCATAGCAGAGAGAAAATTACATTTGGTCTATGGAGGAGGTAACCGAGGGTTGTCAAAATTGGTTTCAGAAGCTGCTTTTGTCAAAGGAAGCCAAGTGTTAGGTATCATCCCAAGAGCCCTAAAACCTTTGGGTAGTTTGTCTGAATCAACAACTGGAGAAGAGTTAGTCGTCTCAGGTATGCAAGAGAGAATAACTGAAATGTTAAATCATACTGATACTTTTGTTTTCCTACCAAGAGATCTTGCAACTGTAAAGGCACTTATCACATTAGCATCTTAGGCCCATCTGAGCATTCACTAGAAACCCATCGGTTTGTTAAATGCCAATAACTTTTATGAAGACTTCATCGCATTTCTTAACCATGTAATAAAAAACTATTTCATTCCTTCTACAGCGAAAAGATTTTTTATTTGTGCTCACATTGCTAATGAGTTGTTTGATCTGTTACAAGCTTATAGACCAGAGCCAGACCCCAGGACCTTTGTGTTGGAGTGTCCAACTAATGATAGTAACAGTAACTGCAGTAAGAAGTATAAATTAGATTTAACTCTCCACTTGTAAATATTTTCTTCTTTGTTGCAACACCCAAGTGATGTCTTCTAAACTCTACTTCCTTTAAAATATTGAGGATAATGTTTCGCTTTGGATGGGGCGAGGGAATAGTTGACAATTGTGAAATCTTGGTTAAGTTTTTATTATTTTTTGTTGTAGAGACTAATCGTGGCTAACTTTTTGTGTTGAAGATGACTGAATATGGAGTGTAGTGACTCTAGAAATGCATCTTCTTAGTTTGGAAGTAAAAAAAAATTATCTTATTTTAAGTGTGATCTTTCTAACTTTTCCTTTATGACTTCTCCTTTATAAATATACATTTTCAAATTTTTGAGTCAAAAATGGCTGAATATGGAGTGTAGTGACACTAGAAACGTATCTTTTTAGTCAAAAAAATTCAAGATATTTTCTTTTTCTATCATTTTAAGTGTAACTTTTTTTAGCTTTTCTACATCATTTTCACCTTTCTGCATGCATATTTTCTTGTTTAGAATAGGTTGGGGGGTAGAATGTCATTAAAAAAAATTTGTGTGATTTTTTTTTAATATTGGATGACATGATGACTTTCAAATTTTAATATTTGTATTATCTTTAGTTTTGAGTGATGTTACACCATGTTTGCTACTTTACATGTTGATGTCGGAGACAAATATGAGTTGTTTGAAGTAATGCATATGTCATAATGAATACCAAGTGAGGTGTTAAGCCTGCCATTTTTCTTAGAGAGTAAGCCTTTTTGCTCATTTTTCATACAGCTTAGCAGTTTATTATTTTATACATGATCTCTAGATTTTCTTTGAGTCAATCCTCTAAAAAAAAGTTAAATAAAAAAGAAAAAAAACTTGCTGCTACATCTGAAGATCTATCTAACTAGTAGATATGGAAGATCATGTAGAGCCCTAAAAGACGATGGAAAGACTATCTTTGACCCGTTTGAGCCTTTCTAGCCATCATTTTTGTGAAATATCCATAGTTAGCCCTTTTGAGCCTTTTATTTATTTTAAAAAATATTTTCTTTGTCAACTTATCATCTTAACCTACTCCGATTTGAAGTATTACCTGATGTCTTACAAGTTTCATCACCTATTTATGTTTGAGAAAAATGTAAATAATTATTCTGTTAAGTGAAGTTGTGCCAAACAAAAAAATTATTGTATAAAAAAAGAAAAAAGAAAAAAGAGAAAAATAATAAAAAAAATAATAAATAAGCGAAATGCACCTTGTAATTTCTAAAAGATCTCTACTTTTTCTCAAACATATATTTTGTTTTCCTATTTTCTCTTCTTTGTTAGTAATGTCTCTAGCCTACGTTAGATCCTAATAAAAGTCATTCTTGATTTTAGGGATCTATAGTCTGAAGTAGAAGCTAGTTATATGGGCTAAAAAGATGTAGTGATGCATAAGAAAAAAATAAAAAATTGAATAAAGTGGGGTGAGTAGCATTTTGTTTGACTTCAAATCGTGTTATTTCTAAGCTGTGGGTATATTTCTTTAATCTTGGTGAGAGTGTGTGATATTACTTCTCTATTATTTTCTCTTAATTTACCATTCATTGTAGTGACTATTTTATTGGGTTTAATTTCTTTGTGAGAGTGTCACTACTACCGATGAGATTTTTGGGTTTGACATGTTATTCTTGAAAGTGGCTTGATTACTATAATTATGACAAAGTTTGCTGGATTGATACGTGTGGATGGTTGATGTGGGTGTAATGTTTCTTTAGACTGGAGATAATGCTTATACTTTTATTTGATTGCTATCATTAGTCTGATTGAATAAACACGATTGTTTTTAAAAAAATTATTTTGGGTTAGAATTTTGTTTTCACTTTATTTGTTAGGGACTAGCAATAAGCTGGTTAGGGGGTATATTGAGTGTTAGAAAGCGTATATTTATAATAGAGAAGATCGTCATTTTACACTTCAAGTCCCACTAATATCCTTACTTTTATGTATTTAAATGTATTTAAGTCTCTTGTAATTTAATTATGTGTGTTTTATTTTAATTAAGTATTTTATGTAGTTTAGGTGCATCATAGTCATTTCACAATGAACGAGAGATCGGACAGCAAAACAGACATCACTTTTGAACTCAGAACAGTCGAAACCTTAGGAGGAGCATAAAAGGAAAAATGACATTGTTCACATGTACGGTATTGTCCATGTTACTGTTCATGACACTGTTCACATATACAGAACGATAACATAGTATTGATCAATGACGTAACATTGACTGATGAGGTGTAACGATTCTATTGAACTAAAATTCTTATCCACTGTTCATAAGTGACGTGGCAGTATGTTAGTGGACCAAAAATTGTGCGTACGGTACATGCATATGTATAGATTATTTTTAACCAAACCACATCACTATTCAAACTGCGTGGTTAAACCACGTATTACTGATCGATGATGTGGCGCAATCCTGAGCGTTCAAATTGTTTTAAATCCGATGGCCATGATTTACTCAGTGTATCTATAAAAAAGGAGCTTCCCCTCCTAATTTGACACCCTTGAATTCATTTTTGAGTTTCATTTTCTGTAATTCCTTCTCCATCTTGTAATTTATATGTATTTTAATAAATTTTTATTTTATCTCTAGTTCAATTATAAGTAACTAATTTTCTTTTAAGCTTGGGTTGAGGGTGGAGTCTCAACATGTTTCATGAGCTTTATTTGGTAAATTTACTTTCTCTTCCCCTTTGATTTTTTATGGATGTTATGACTTTTCGTCGACAGATAGTAATAATTTTGTCTAGATACTACACTGGCTTAACTGGCTTCCTAGTGCATGGTTATTATTATTTGGCACGATAAGCCCTTAGCACCATATTGATTAGAGTATGGTTCATGAAGCGTGGAAACCCCTCTCATGATTTAATTGGCATTAATAAAGAATATTTAGCCCATGGTGATGTTGATATAGATCCAAATACCCAAGTGCTTCATTTCAATAGATTTCACTTTAATTTATTCCCGCCATTCTAATTTGAATTTTAGGATATTCCAAATCATTTTCACCACAAATCCAACCACCCACTTAGAAAATTAATTCTACACAAAATTAAAATCCTCCTCTTTGTGGGATCGAGACTCGTCACCATTGATTTATTATACAATAGATTCATGCACTTGCAAATTCAATAAAATTTGCACAACAATACACAAGTATTAGACCATGACTAAAGAAAAAAAGATTGAAAAAAAAACACAATTAAATTCCTATGCTGTTTTTTCTGCCAGTGTCTTTGACATTGGTACTGCTACTGTCGTTATGAAGGCAATACAAATGTAACACAAACAATTGAAATCCTGCCAAACTTGTAATATACAAAATTATGTGTATACAAGAGAGAAAAGCTATCCTAATTAGGTATTTTTAATCACTCTGAGAAATTATAGATACAAAGATACAAATCGATCTTTTATCAATTTTAGTTCCAGGAATAGAAAACCATTTGAGAACCCATAATCTTATATTCTCAGCATACCGACACATTTTTTTTTACAAAAAGAATCTATCATTCATCCATAAATTTAACTGATGAAATTTGTCATACAATTACCATCTACGAAAGCAAAGTTTTGCAAGTGAAAATAATTCATTAAAGCTTTTTTTAAGAACACTTGCCAAATAACTTTTTGAAATGCACTTTGCTTTTTGGCTTTTTCGAATACCGTGCAACAAATGCCCTTTTATCAAGAAAAGCTTTTGCCTAGTTCAACCAAATACCACTAAGAGACACAAAACAAGCTTCCAACTACTCAAAAATGATTTTGGCAACAACAAAAGCATTTTAAGCACACCTTTCACTCCTAATTCAAAAATTCAACCAACAAAATTCACAGCCAAGCAATCACCCAAATGTTCATCAACATTATCTTCAACTTAAAATAACCACAACTGTTAATTACTCATCAAACCAGGTTCATGATCAAACATTTCACTAACCATAAAAAATTAAGAACTTTGATTGAAAAAAAAAAGTTTACAGTTCGAGACTTGCAATAATCAAGCTCTTGACCACCACACGCCTTAACCCTAACCTCTTAGCAACCCCAAGCACATTAAGCATCCCTTTAATTGTCGAAAGGACAAGCTACTTCTCTGAGTCTATAAGATCCTTCAACATACAAGGAGACGCCATGTGGAATACTCTTTGGCAACCTTTAACTACCCTCAAAATGGTATCAATGTCCAATATGTCAACTTCGAACATTCACAAATTGACACTGCCTATGTCGAGGAGGGTGAACAATTCGAAAGAAATTGATTGATTCTTCAAGTTACAGCATTAAACACGTTGGCGTAACACCGTTCTTGCATCTCAAGTCCTTTTATTGGCACAGCGACAATGCATATTCTTTAAAGGTGCGATTGATAATGATTGTGCAATGATTGTTGTTTTCTAAGAAAATTCCCAATAGTCGTGTATGTGAGTGTTTGTTTAGTGAGTTTGATCGATTATGGCTAGGATGATAGGGGTTTTGGTAGTTTGTTTATGAGAGAATGAGCCTAAAGGCTTTATCTAGTGTCCCGCCCGTTCCATGTATTCGTGACAAAATTTTTAAAAAAATTTAGTCAAATTCGTGCAATTAAAGTCAATATCAAATTTCAGTCACAAAGATAGCAAGAAAACCTATCACTAGTTTATCATATATTCGTGATAGACAAAATTTCTAATACAATTATGTCATATATTTGTAATCAAAACAAAATCTACTAGCCTTAGGCCTTTTTGAGGCATTTAGATTTAGAAATTCAACATTAAAAAGCACATCATTCAACAGTTGATTATTGGAAGGAGCAATGACAGTGAACTTGTTCTTAGCAAAGGATCTTTAACACATTTTTCATCTTTCAATATAAACCCCAAGCTAGCAATAACCTCATCCCCCAATTCCTGAGAAGGCTCAAAAGTGGACTCACCAATAGGAACCCGAAATTGTTTGAGGATTCGATAATGATACCACTTAAAGGGAAGATTTATTTCCTGCCATAGAGGTGCTTAGCATATATTGAAGAATACCATAGCCTACATGAACCACTCGACCCTCTAAAATACAATTCGACAAGGCTACATCCAAATGGGTGACCACATCAGCATGTCCCTTCCAGAGGCTAATGGCATGTTGAAGGATATTATGAAGGATCCGAACTTAGCGACATAAAAATTGTGTTTGTATGGTGGTACAAAACATCTCATTTGAAAGATCAAATCTCTTACAGATGTTCTTTATGGCACTGACATGTGAATACTAGGCAAATTCGAGCGCTTTCCTAGATGTGTATATTTCAAGCCCATCATCAATAGTTCCTATCATCTCATTCAAGTCCAACACATCAAACTCTATTGGTATCCCATAGACATTAGTGACTACTTGATTTTCATTACTAGCAAAAAAAATCCATGTTCAGGGAAAAGACTTCTGCAAAGTTCAGATACACATGTTCATTAACAACCAACGCATTTTTCCAACTCATTTAGATTCAACTAGTTTGTTTGTTGTGAGTGAGATGGTGGCTTCAATTTTATGTGATAAGTAAACAAATCCAAGAGAAAAATTAGGGATTTGAGAGAGATATGATTTAGCAAATGACATGATATGAGAGAAAATTAGGGATTTAAGGGGGTAAGGCAGCTGATCAATGAAGTTATGCATTTTTTTCATTTTTTTTTATTGTTCAATCTCATCTTTGAATTCATTTCACTTGAATCCAATGGTCAAAGTTAAAATGAGGCATGGTACCAGGGCTTAAAGCCCAACAATGTAGCATCAACAGGTAAAAAAAAAAAATCAAAGAAACCTAAGTAAGAAAAAAAAATATACGAAAGATTTAATTGATTAATTGTAAAAACATTTTTTTGTTGATTTTTATTTACTAAAAATAATGTGAACGCCTTGTAAATAGTTTTTAGAAGTAAATGAGTTTATACAAATAGTTGGGTGAAAATATCTGACCCTAATTTGAATTTGAATTGAATTGGGCTATTTGAATCCCACAAAAACACTTTATAAGCATAATTTCATAATATATTTTGTTATTGAAATATCCATAGAGACAATAACCTTTAAACTAAGAACGAGCTCTATCCTTTAGAGAAAATGGAAACAATCGAAGTTTAACATCTTCATTTGAAAAATGTTCATATTTAAAAGTTTGACAAACAGCATGAAAATCATTTAAATGATTGTACGGTCCTCATTTTCTAGGCCATAGAATGATGGGAGATAATTTAGCACACTAAGTTTTAATTCGAAACTCCTAAAAGCTACATTTGGGCATCTTATTCATGATGTGCTCAAATTAGCTAATGGACTAAGGAAGTCCTTAAATGGCTTTTCTTGTGGTGCTCCTTATTGTTGTTCCAAATCCATTTAAAATTTATCCTCAATTTTACATTATGATGCAACGTGTCTTAATGTGTGAACTGTTTTTTCTAGTTCAAGATCTATAGGTTCTAGATCAAGTGACTGTGACTTTCGACCATGCATGGAAAGAAAACGTAAAAATTAAAAACAAAACTAATGAAAATAAAGAGAGAGAGGATAAGTTATGATACAGACCTTATCATATGGTTACACACTTACTATGAAAACACACTTAAAACCTACACACAAAATTATTTACACAATATTTACAAAGAAAATTAACTCCAAAAATTAAAATGACTTACATCCCTGGAAACGGCGCCAAAAACTTGTTGTGCAAATTTTATTGTACTCGAAACCTTATGAATCTATTGTAAAATAGATTTATGGTGACGGGTATCGATTCCATGAGGAGGTAGATTTAATTATGTGTAGGAATAATTTTCTAAGTGTGTATGTGAGTTGGTTCGAAGTGATTTTTTTATCTTAAGATTTAAAATAAAATTGTGAGAATGAATTATAGATGAACCAATGCAAATGAAATGCTTGAGTATCTGAATTCACACTCAACATTTCACCACGGGTTTAATATTTCTTTTTAATTTCAATTAATTTATCGGAGGTGTATTTCTACTTCTCATAATCCTCACTCTAATAAACAGGGTATCAAGAACTCAGTGTGCTAGAGGGTAATGATCTTCCGCTGAGTGTAATGTCAAGAACACGTTGTGCTAAACAATAATAATCCTTCTGTCAACAATGTGGCAAGACTGTTCACTAAATAGTTTAGATGCATTCTCTGTCAACATTGAGTCAAGACGCCCTACAAAATATTAGAGGGGAATTTTCTCTCTAATAAAGATAGTGTAAAGTGCTCATTGTGCCAGATAGTAACGATCTTTCACTAGGAAGCCGGTATACAGTGCAAAATCTAGTTAAAATTCACTGTCTGTCGATAATGAGTCAAAATAACCACATAAATCAGAGAGGACAAGAAAATAAACTTACTAAACTAAGCCCATGAATCACCATTTGAAACTAAATTAGCTACTTATTTTTTAACTAGGGGTAAAATGGAAATTTTATTAAAATATATAGAAAATACAAGATGGAGAGAGAATTATAGAAAATGGAGTTCAAAAATGGATTCAGGGCGTCAAATTAGGGGGAATCCCTATTTATAGATATAATAAGTAAATCATAGCCATCAGATGAAAACAGTTTGAACGCTCAAGATTGCGCCACGTGGCAAGCTTTGATTAGTTGGAACACATCATCAGTCAACACCACATCAGCATTTCGGTCCAATAATATGTTGCTACATCAATCATCACCATATCATTATTTCGGTTTAATAGAATTCTGCCACATTATCGATTAACGCCACATCATCAGTCAATGCAATATAATCAGTTAATGCCACATCATTGGTCCAATAGTGCTGCCATGTCATCGGTCAATGCCACATTATCATACCATACATATGAACAGTACCATATACGTGAATAGTACGTATACCCATTTATGCTCCTCTTAACGTTTTCAACCGTTCCGAACTAAAAAATTAATTCGTTTTGCTGCTTGACTTCTCGTTAATTATGAAATGATCAAAATACTATTAAAATACATAAACTATTTAAATTATAATGAAACACACACAATTAAAGGTTAGAGGATTTAAACACATAAAAGTAGAAATGTTAGTGAGACTTAGAGTACAAAATGATAATTTTATCCTTTATAAATATGCATTCTTCAGTTCTCAACAGCTAGGTACGATAGATATTTGTCATGGATTGAAATGACATCTTATTGTAAACGATGCCATTCAGAGTTTGTATAACTAGAATCCAACACAACACTTAACCAAAATATTTGATCCCTCTCATTTCAGCCCTAAACCCTCAAATTTCATTCTCTCATTTTGTCTCTCTATCTCTCTCGTTTGTTCTCAAATTTTGTTCTCTCTTCCAAAAAGTTTCAATCCCTTACCTTTACTTAGCAAAATATTTTCACTCTCTCTCATTTCCATGACCTTTCCCTTTTAGCAGTCAAAATCCTAACTCCAATTTGCAAAAGCTTTCGCTGTCTTGGCCACCACTACAATGAAGTTGGTTGCACGAAGATCCAAGAGTTTCATCTCAATTCAATGTAAGGTCATTCGAATAGATTTCGTTTCCATAAGCCTTCATTTTCTCTAATCCTTTTCTTCAGACTCAATTTCAGTAGTCATGAATAGTTTTTTTTATTTTTTAATTTGATGTTTCTTCTTTCCAAATAAAAATTGCAGTTTTTTATTTTAAATTTTGGTATGGGCTGATACGTAAGATTGGAATCACTTGTAAAGTGCTTTTTCTGATTTTCGCTTTTAAAATTGGTAGATGCTTAGATATTCATGAATTTGATTTTCACTTGCAAGGTTATCAACAATGTTGTTAGGTTTTATGATTTTAAAACCAACAATGTTGTTAGGTAAATTTTAAATTAGTTTTATGATTTTATTTTTATCCTTTCTTTAAAAAATAATGAATTTATTTAGCACTGTAAATCAGTTGGTTACTTAGCTTTTGATAAGAATTTCTCTGTATTCAACTTGTAGTAGACTATCATTCTAGTAAATGCTAAACTGTATATTGCCAAACTAATCATACAATAAATTCTCATATGGACAATTGAACTTCCACATTTTTAACAAAGTTCAGTGACTTTCATAGATTCTTAACTCTGTTATCTGGAAATTTTGAAGTATTGTTTTGATTGATGTGTGCATGTGTGTGTGTATTTGTCTTTTAAATTTATTAAGACCGTAGGATTTTGAGGTGTGAATTGACATCCCGTCCTTATAGAGTGTTGTCTTCTATTTGGCTTCATATCTTCCTCAATTTTTTTATCTATTTATTTTTTCCCATCATTAATTAGTTGTTTGGTCAAATATTGAACCATTCAATGATGGTTGCATTTCTCGTTGATCGTTATTAACAGTGCTTAATTCTTTGCTGTTGTTTTTTACCATTTTTTTGTAGTTGTTAACTGTAGTTTCTTATTGTGTTCCTACTGTTGTTTACTATTGTTAGTGCCGATAGCTATTGTTTTATCTACTGTTTGGTGTTGTGTTTTGCCGCTTTTCTTCTTGCTATTTTGCATTATTTTCTTTCATTATCCATTACCTAATTTGTTTATGGGGACAAATTTATTAGGTACTGGGTTAATAGCAACAAACTGGCTATGGATCTAGGGACTCAAATCTATAGAATTCTTAAGCATCCGGACCATGAATACATTTTTAGGTTGTTTAAATTGTGAAAAGATTGAAAAATTTTGTGTTTTTTTTAGACTGTTATTTACATGAATGCCTCCTCAGGCGATTGGATATGATGGTGTTCTTATAGGTAACAAGGTATGTATGTTCCATTGTGCTATTTTTGTGCTCTTTGGTGTATGGTTTGAGGAAATTAAAATAATCGTTGTTGATTATTCGCTAATAAATTTTGGTATGCGACATAATATTTGATGACCTATGTGAGAATTAATATTGTGATATTGTGTTTTGAAGTATATGATTTCTATTGACTGGTATTTTTTATTAGGGAAATTATCATTTGTATACCCTATAGATGCTTTTTTATCAAACATACTACAACACTTTGAGGGTGTATCAATCGTCCACCCTAAGTTGACAAAATGTATCTGCCATCCACCAAACCGTTACTTGCCGTTTAAATAGGATAACGCCAGAAGGGTAATTTGGTCTTTTCATATGATAAAGTGATAATTTAAGGGTATACAAGTGATAATAAAAGAATTTAAGGGTATACGAGTGATAATTTTCAAGGGTAAAATCGTCAATTCACTATAATTCCGTTAACTTTCAAACGGCAGCTAACGGTTTGGTGGTTGGCAGATAGCTTTTGTCAATTTAGGGTGGACGATTGATACACCCTCAAAGTGTTGTAGTATTTTTGATAACAAGACATCTATAGGGTATACGAATGATAATTTCCCTTTTTATTACATAGTTTTTAGAAATAAAATTTTAGTTGTTGTAAGAGACTTTGTCTAATTTTGTTTTTACAACTGCACAACATCAAATATCAGTGGTGGTTTTTGAAATCTGGCGGCTAAAAAAGGAAGAACAATGTTGTGGTGAAGATTTTTTCTATTAAATTAGAAGAATCTAAGTAGGGTAAATATATTGGTTCATCAAAGAAGGCAAATTTTTTTTTTCCTAGCTGTTATATCATGCTTAAGATCTGCTGCATTTGAGATAGATCATAAAAGTGTAGGGAATTGACAATTGATCATTGCGAGAGCACTTTAGACATGCCTAAGTTAGAAACTAGAAGTCAGAATGCTTAGTTTCGCTTTTGCATGTATATTGATGAAGTGTTGTTCATTAATTTGCTAACGTTGTGGAAAGCGTATACTAATGAGGTGTTGATTCAACTGTGAACTCTTGTATTTATTTTATTTGATAATTGATAGTTGATAGTGTTGTAGATGGATTTGAGAATTTTGATCTATGAATTTGAATTATGAACTATGGTTTATGAGATTGTGAATGTATTACAGAATATGAGTTGTTCTTTAGCTACTACTACTACTACTACTACTAATAATAATAATAATAATAATAATAATAATAATAATAATAATTATTATTATTATTATTATTATTATTATTATAACAACAACAACAACAATAATAATATATTCAATTCTCGAAAAAATATCAATATTTTTTCTACCTACCAAAATAAATATTGATAAATCAAATTTGCCACAAATAATATATTTTAATTTTAAAATTAATTTTAATAAATCTCACCAAATAATATTTAAAATAAATTTAATTTCCTGCCAAATATATTTTAAAAAATTGTCAAAATTCCCTCTAACTTTAATAAAGTTTAAAATAATTAAATAATTTTATTATTTCTAGTCTAATTAGTTAAATATTTCATCTTTATATGACATATAATAATCCCGCATGAAAAATGTTTATGACATAAACTAGTCATGCATGAAAATATTTTATTAAAACAGTTATGACACAATCATGATGGATAATATGTCATGTATCAGATGACATATAAAAGCAATCATCTAATTTTCTAGACACCGAAATGACAGACGGTTGCTCAACTGTCATGCCATATAGCAGATGATGGGTAAAAACTATCATTAAGTCATTTTTTTCTAGTAATGAATTTACATGTGATATTTTTTCATTGATTTGTCAATGACAATAGCCAATCTTTAAATACTTGCATAAGTTGATTTTGCTAAGAATATTAGCAAGATTGATCATGGATAACCCCTTGTTAACTTTAAGGGGGAGAAAAGAAAGAAATAATAAAGAATAAAGCAAAAAAGAAGATGAAGAAGAAACAGATAACTAAGTAAAATAAATTTAGGTTTGCATTTTTGGAGGGTTTATAAAATATTATTTTATTTTTTAAATTTACATGGTTGGGTGTGTTTAGAAAATTGGTGCAAAAAAGAAAATTGGGGGCTTAAATATTTCATCCATTTAGAAATCACTTAGAATATTTTCTAAGTTCCTAGGTTACTTTTGTAAAGAATGGATCATGGTCATTCAGGCATAATGAATTGGGCCTTTGTGTTTGTCAATGACTTGCCATTTGATGTATCACTTAGAATATTTTACAAGCTCCTAGGTCACTTTCATAAAGAATATACCTAGGTCATTCATGTATAATGAATTATACCTTATCGTTTTATCGATGACTTGAAATTGGGGATATTACTTAGAATATTTTCTAAGCTCCTAGGTCACTTTTGTAAAAAATAGACCTAGGTTATTCATGTATAATGAATTACGTCTTAGCATTTTGTCGATGACCCACCATTTGATGTCTAATTTAGAATATTTTCTAAGCTCTTAGGTTACTTTTGTAAAGAATGGAGCTAGTTAATTCATGTATATTGAATTACACCTTGGCGTCTTGTTGATGACTCGCCATTTGACATATCATTTAGAATATTTTCCAATTTCCCAGGTACTTTTGTAAAGAGTGGATCTAGGTCATTCATGCATAATGAATTATGCCTTGACATTTTGTCTACAACTCGCGATATGACATCTAACTTAGATTATTTTCTAAGCTCCTAGGTCACTTTTTTGAAGATAAGCCTAGGTCATTCATGTATAATGAATTATGCCCTGGCGCTTTGTCGAAGACTTGCCATTTGGCTTATCACATAGAATATTTTCTATGCACCTAACTCACTTTTGTAAAGAATGGACCTAGGTCATTCAAAAATAATGAATTACACCTTGATATTTTTTCAACGACCTACCATTTAACATCTCACTTAAAATATTTTCTAAGCTCCTAGGTCACTCTTGTAAATTATGCATTGGCATTTTGTTGACTGCTTTCTATTTGGCGTATCATTTAGAATATTTTCTAAACTCCTAAATCACTTTTGTAACAAGTGGATCGAGGTTATTCATAAATAATGAATTAAGCCTTGGCATTTTGTCAACAACACATCATTTGATGTCAAATTTAGAATATTTTCTAAGCTCCCAGGTTATTTTTGTAAATAATGTACCTAGTTCTGTCGACAACTCGCCATTTGGTGTATCAATTAGGACATTTTATATGATCTTAGGTCACTTTTGTAAAGAACAGTCCTAGGTCATTCTTTTATAATAAATTATATCTTGGCGGTTCGTCAATGATTAACCATTTCATGTCTAACTTAGAATATTTTCTAATCTCTTAAGTCATTTTTTAAAAGAATGTGCCTAGGACATTCATGCATAATGAATTGTGCCTTGGCTCTTTGTCAATGACTCATCATTTGATGTCTAACTTAGAATATTTTCTCAGCTCCTAGGTCACTTTTATAAAGAATGGGCTTAAATCATTCATGTAATGAATCACACCTTGGCGTTTGGTCGACGACTCAACATTTCATGGATCACTTATAATATTTTCCGAACTCTTAGGTTATTTTTGTAAAGAATTGATATAGGTCATTTGTGTATATTGAATTACGCCTTGGTGTCTCGTCGATGACTCGCCAATTGTATATCATTTAGAATATTTTCTAAGCACCTAAGTCATTTTGTAAAGAATAGACCTAGGTTATTCATGTAAAATGAGTTACACCTTGGCGTTTTGTCAACGACTCACCATCTGACATCAGACTAAGAATATTTTCCAAGCTCCTAGGTCACTTTTTTAAAAAATGAACCTAGACCAAATGAACTACACCTTAGCCTTTTGTCTATAAATCTCTACTTGGCTTAGTAGATAGAATTTTTTGTAAGCTCTTAAGTCATTTTTTTAAAGAATGGGCCTAGGTCATTCATACATAATGAATTACACTACAGTGTTTTTTCTAATGACTTGCCATTTGACATCTAACTTAGATATTTTCCAAGCTCCTAGGTCACTTTTGTAAAGAGTGGACCCATATCATTAATGTATAATGAATTACGCCTTGGAGTTTTGTTGAAGGCTCACCATTTGACATCTCACTTAGAATATTCTCTAAACTCCTAGGTCACTTTTGTAAAGAGTAGGCCTAGGTCATTCATGTATAATGAATTATGCCTTCACGATTTGTGGATGACTAGCCATTTGGCGTATCATTTAATATATTTTCTAAGCTTCTAGATCATTTATGTAATGAATGGGCCTATGTCATTCATGTATAATAAATTACGTCTTGGGCTTTTGACGATGGCTTATCATTTCACGTCTCAGTTAGTATATTTTCTAAGCTTGTAAGGCACTTTTGTAAAAAAATGGACTTAGATAATTCATTTATGACGTATTATGTCTTGGCATGTTGTTGAAGACTCGCCATTTGTCATATTTATCACTGAGCATTTTTTCTAAGCTCTTAGGTCATTTTTATAAAGAATGGACCTAGATCATTTATGTGCAATGAATTATGCTTTGGTGTTTTATCGATGAGTCGCCATTTGACGTCTCACTTAAAATATTTTCTAAGATCCCAGGTCATTTTTTAAAAGAATAGGCTTAGATCATTAAAAAATAATGAATTACCATCTAGCATAACACTTATAATATTTTCGAAGTTTCTATGCCATTTTTGTAAAGAATAGACCTAGGTCATTCATGAATAATAAATCATGCCATGGTGTTTTGTCGCCATCCCATCATTTGATTTCCAATATAGAATATTTTATAACCTCCTAAGTCACTTTTGTAAATAATATACCTAGTTCATTCATGTATACTGAATTACGCCTTGGAGCTTTGTCGAAAACTCACCATTTGGCATATCGCCTAAGAATAATATCTAAGCTCCTATGCTACTTTTGCAATGAGTAACCTAGGTCATTCATGTATAATGAATTAGCCATTGGTTTTTTGTCGACGACTCGCCATTTGACGTCTAACTTAGAATATTTTCTATGCTCTTAAGTCATTTTTTTAAAAGAATGGACCTATGTTATTCATGAATAATGAATTACGCCTTACATTTTGTCAATGGCTCACCATTTGACGTATCATTTAGAATATTTACTAAGCTCCTAACTCATTTTTTTAAAGAATAGGCCTAAGTAATTTATGTATAATGAATTAATCCTTCACATTTTCTTGAGGACTCACCAATGATGTCTAGTTTAGAATATTTTCTAAGCTATTAAGTCACTTTTGTAAAGAATAAACTTTGGTCATTCATGTATTGAATTATACATTGGCGTTTTATCGATGACTCGCAATTTGGCATATCACTTAGAATATTTTCTAATCTACTAGGTCACTTTTACAAAGAGTGGACCTAGGCCAATCATGTATAGTGAATTATGCCTTGGCGTTTTGTCGTTGACGCACCATTTGAGGTCTAGCTTGGAATATTTTCTAAGCTCCTAGGTCATTTTTTTAAAAAAATGGACCTAGGTCATTCATATATAATGAATTACGCCTTGCAATTTTTGGACAACTCGCCATTTGATGTATCATTTAGAATATTTTTTAAGCTCTTAGGTCTCTTTTTTAAAAAATTGGCCTAGGTCATTCATGTATAATGAATTACGCTTTAGCGTTTTCTCAATGACTCGCCATTTGACCTCCAACTTATAATATTTTCTAAGCTTTAAGTCACTTTTGTAATGAATGGAATTAGGTATTCCATAAATAATGAATTATGTCTTGGCGTTTTGTCGTCAACTCCTCATTTTATGTATCACCTAGAATATTTTCTAGGCTCTTAAGTCACTTTTTGTAAAGAATAGACATAGGTCATTTATGTATAATGAATTTCGCCTTTGCGTTTTATCAATGACTCGTCAATTAGCTATCACTTAGAATATTTTCTAAGCCACAAGGTCACTAGTTTAAAGAGTGGACCTAGGTTATTCATGTATAATAAATTACTCCTTGGCCGATGACTCCGTATTCGATGTCTAGCTTAGAATATTTTCTAAGCTCCTAGATCACTTTTTTGGAGAATGGACCTAGGTCATTCATGTATAATGAATTATGTATTGGCATTTTATCGATGACACACCATTTGCCATATCAAGTAGAATAGTTCTAAGCTCCTAGGTCAATTTTTTAAAGAACAGGCCTAGGTCTTCATGTTTAATGAATTATACCTTGATGTTTTGTCGAGGACTCGCCATTTGTTGTCTCATTCTTGTATAAAGAATTACACCTTGGTGTTTTAGCAAGGATTCACCATTTGATGTTTAACTTAGAATATTTTCCAAGCTCTTAGGTCACTTTTTCAAAGAATGGACTTAGGCAATTCATACATAATAAATTATGCCTTGCTATTTTGTCGATGACTCACCATTTGACATCTCACTTAGAATATTCTCTAAGCTTCTAGGTTACTTTTCTAAAGAATAGACCTAGATGGTTCATGTATAATGAATTACGCTTTGGCATTTTATAGACGACTCACTATTTGGCATCTCTTTTAGAATTTTTTTTAAGCTATCAGGTTAGTTTTGTAAAGAATAGACATAGGTCATTCATGTATAATAAATTACACCTCTGTGTTTTGTCAAGGACTCGCCATTTGGTGTATCCGTTAGAATATTTTCTAAGCTCCTTAGTCACTTTTATAAAGAATGAACCTAGGTTATTCATATATAATTAATAAGCCTTAGCGTTTTTATTGATGACTCATCATTTAATGTCTCATTTAGAATATTTTCTATGCTTTAAGTCACTTTTTTGAAGAATGGATCTAGGTAATTCATATATAATGAATTATGCCCTGGCGTTTTGTCAATGACTCGCCATTTAGGTCCTTCAACGAGACACGATTTTAAGCATTTGGTAAAGACACTCCTTTCCATCGATTAAGCCCTTTGTTGGCCACTGGTATAGTTACAATATGAGTTTATATTTCATCGGATAAAGATCAAAATTACTTGTCCATATTTTATAAGATTATGGTTAACCTATCCCTTTGTTACTAGAGTTGGGGTATATGACTATACTTTTCACATTGCATATAAAAGATTTGAGTTTTACTAGCAAGGGTCAAATGCAATGCGACTGTCAATTCACTACGCAACTCAACCCATAACCTTTTTCGTTGGAAATGGATCTCCAAATCCCTAAAACTTTCTTCATTAGCCTCAAAATCAGAGTAATTGTAATTATCATCCACGCTTAAGATAAAACAATTTTTCTTTTTGTTTAGTCCCCATAGGTAGTGCCAACTATTGATATAAATTTTTACTTAATGAATAGTAATTAATTTTTGTTCTTGTACTTTCCTCTAAATCAAGCTTTATGGTCTATTTCTCCTTCAGGTGAATATCTCAAATGATCACGTGTCTCCTTATGGTTATTTGTTTTGTAAAACAAAATAATTGTCAACACCGACAATAAACCTACGAAGCTTAAGTTAGTTCTTTTTATTGAATTTATAAAGAGAGAACATCTTCAGTGATATAGGTAGGGTTTTGTACCTTTATTTCATCTTATTTCCTCTTACCTTCAAATAGGGATCTTAGCCATTGTATAGGCATCTTGAGTCAATTGAAAAGATTATGTGACACTTTTCTTGTTATAAGTGCCAATCAAAATCTATGCATAGATACAGATATTCCTTCATGTCAGTATTTGTTCATGACAAGTATTCTTTGGACATTATCATTTTTTCTTAGGTTTTTGACATTTCATATGCTTGAACTTGACTTTGGCCTTTATGTTGGTTCCTCGTAGAGAGGATTGAGCTTGCGGCATTTTGCCAGTAGGTTTATTTTGCAGAATGTATATTTGTTTGTAGGCGCATTCTGTAGAATATTTGTTAGCCTGTAGGCTCATTCCATAAAATTTTTTTTGTCCGTAAGAGCATTCCATAGAATATTTTATGGCCCATAGGCTTATTATGTGGAATATTTGTTTGCCGATAGACTTATTCAGTAAAATGTTCTTTGGCCTATACACTTATTCCATAGAATATCTTTTTACCTATAGGCATATTCTAGAATATTCACTTGGCCTATGGACACATTCCGTAGAATGTATATTTGCCCACAGGTGAATTCTGTAGAATGTCTATTTGCCCGTAAATGCATTTCATAGAAATTATTTTTCCTATAAGCTCATTCTATAGAATGTTTGTTAGATCATAGGTGCATTCTATAGAATGTTTATTTGGTTGTAGGCTCACTCTAGGCATATTATGTATAATATTTGTTTGCTCATAGGCACATTGCGTAGAATGTTTATTGGCCCGTAGGCTTTTACTCGCTAATTTTCTAAGTGTCTAAGTCATTTTTCGTAAAGAATGAACCTCATTCATTTTTTGTAAAGAGTAGACCTAAATCATTTTTTATAAAAAATAGACTTAGGTCTTTCTTTGTAGAATCGCACTTTTTTTATGCTTTGTTAAAGATCTGCCATTTGAGTGTCTTACTTTGAATTTTTTGAGTGCTAAGTCATTATTTCTAAAGAATAGTTATAGGTTATTTGATGTAAAAATTTTTATTAGGCCTATATTTTTCATGGGCGGAGGCCCTTTCGTAATTTATCATTCTTTGTAAAGAGTAGTTCTAGGTTATTTTATGCAGAAATTTTTATTAGGCCTATATTATTCGTGGGCTTTTTTCCTTTCGTAATTTGGACTAACACAAATTTAGCATAAGCCATATCTTCATGATATTGATGAGTTTGGATTGTGTGAATGTAATACTCTAGAAAGAAAAAAAAAAGCAAGGAATATCTTCGTAAATTCAAAATTAATTAGTTAATTAACAATTTATAATTTTTATTATGTCAGTTAATTGATATCCACTTAATTAACATATTTTTCTTAGATACTTTTTGTTTTTTATTCTGAAGTATGAATTTAACTTTTTTTAGATATTTATTTATTTTTGGTTATTTGTTTTCTTGGCTTATCACTTATTATCTAATAATTTTATCTTAATAGAAAAAGAAGTATGAAATCTAAATAAAAAATTATAATTTCAAATCTCAAAAATACCCTTTACAATTCATGTATTTCCTATAATATGTTCAAAACTAATATTTTTATATTATCCTTGAAGTTATTTTTCCTACTTGTTTTAAATTTTTATTTACATGGTAACATTAACTAAACCAAATTATTGAACAAATCAGATTATTTTCATTGGATGAATAAAAATTAAAACAATAATATTGACTTTATAATGAAAGTTGATGCTATAATTATTTCTTTTATTACAAAATTAAATTAAGAAACAATAATAATATTTATTTTAATGCTATCAAACTAATAACATATTAAATTTCTAAAGGGAAAGGATACTCACACCCCGACGATTTAGGGAAATAGTCACCAATGACCTCAAGTTTTTAAAAAGGGATACCAAGACCCCATTTTAAGTATTATACCATTTACCTTTATTATCTCCCAAAAAAATACCTTAAAATTTCAAATAAATACAAATATTATATAAATTATATAATCTATCCAGTGGACTAACAATATTAAAATATTTTAATATTTTAATAAATTTAAACATGTAAATTATTATGCTTATTTTAATAATATATTTTTATTTATTGTACATTTAAAAAATATTTTCATTAAATGCATTCTATAATAAAAAAAATTCTCACATACTAATAATTTTAAAATTATTATTTTACATAATATTTAAAATAATTTAAATTTTAATACATTTATTTTAATATTATGATTTTTTTAATTATAAAATTTACTTTAATATAGTAAAATATGTCTAATAGATTGTAAAATATTAAAAATATTTTTTAAATATTAAATTTTTTTTTAAAGTATATATTATTGCATTTATTTTGATGTTATATTTCTATTTATTATAAAATATTAGAGTTAATTTTTTGGGATAATAAAGATAGTTAATTTTTTGGGATAATAAAGATAAATTGTATTATGGTTAAAAGGAGATCTTCAAGTCTATTTTTGAAAACTTGAAAGTGGTGGTAACCATTTCCCCAAACTTTGGGGATGTGATGTCCTTTTCCCATTTTTAAATTATGTAGAATAAATATATGCATAACTTAAAAGAATATTTATGTTATACTACTAGCGTCTAAATTTTTTTGTTTAGATATTGAAAAAGAAAAAATAAACATGTCATTCAGAGCTATTCAAACTTCAACTAAATTCAAATATATTCAAACAAAAAAATAAATTAAAATAAAATATAAATGAACTTGTTGAAAAATAATAGTAACATTTAACAACTCACAAATAAAAGTTCAAACTACTATAATTCGTTGTACACATTAATCAAATGGCTTATTTGCAATGCAATTTACAGCATAATAATATAATAACAAGCAAGTAGTCTAGTAATATTTTTCATCCAGAATATATAGTCAGGAAAGTATATATTAGAAAAATTCTGTATTCAATCTCCACATGTCCCTTTATTGGATCTACCAGCAAATCGTTGAACCTAGAAAAATATAATTTAATAATTAAGAAGGAATAGGCTCCCAAACACAACAAGGAGTTTGATCAATATCAATTATTCTTCCACCAATGTATAACTTCACCACAAAAATCTTTCCAGTAAATGCCACGAATCTAAAAGCAATCAAATAAATCATTCTACTCTCTCAAAGAGTACTTTCTCAATATGGAAGTTCATAGTCTTGGGATCACAATAGGCTCGGTAGTAAAAACTTTTAGTTACTAGGAGAAATGTCTGCTTGACATTGGAATCAATGTCATCTGAGGAATTTTGAAGCACTAATTGCACAAGTTCTTGCATGTCGTAGTCTATTTGGAAAGTTTTGATGCCATCAATATGAACATTATTGCTGCCATTAGTATCATGCACCTGGAGAAATTACAAGATACATAAATTTTTAAAAATGTTTTGTCAAAAATGCATGGAAGAGTATTGAAGAATTGAAGAACATTATGAATTAGGATCTTTGGTTAAAATGGTTCTTTTTTTTTTGGGGGGAAGTATTTTATCATGATCTGATTATATTTAAATTTGAAGGATCTTTTAACATATATATATATATTTTTTATGTATGGTCAAGATTTATTTATTTATTATATTCTTATTTATTAACTACCATGAATATGAAAAAAAGAAAATGTTGCTTATCTTTGACTTTAACATGATCCTGATTAAAGGGTCTTGTCTCTCTGACAAGTTCTGGTTGTCTTGTTTTTATAACAAGTTTCGTCCGTAATTTTTCTTTTGTTTGTCTTATTTTTCACTATCAACTGTCTGCTTTTGACAATTCTATGGCCAACAACAACAGCAATCTTGAGTCTGAAGTATGTAATGCTTATGAACGTATGTCTATTGAGGAAGAAGAGGAAGGTGGACTGATTGTTGAAGGAGATGATGTTGATGAGGGTGGGGGGGCGAAGATTGATTTTCGGTACTGCTTAGTGGGTAGATTCTTGACGGATAAGGTGATTAACTTCTCAGCCATGAAGAACACTATGGCATCCTTATGGCGCCCAGGGAAAGGAGTTTGCATTAAGGACTTGTCATCTACTCTGTTTCTTTTCCAATTTTTCCATGAACTTGATATTAGCAGAGTGTTGAATTCAGGACCATGGACCTTTGATCAGCACATTTTAATTGTGAAGAGGTTGGGGGAAAATGAACAACCACAGCATGTTCCTCTTTTTCACACTTCCATTTGGATACAAATTTATAATCTTCCAATTGGCTTTCTGTCTGAGAAAATACTACAAAATATTGGGAACTATATTGGCACCTTTCAAGACTCGGATGAGAACAATCTCGTGGGAGTATGGAGAAATTATATGCGAATAAGAGTCTCCATTGATGTTCGAAAACCCCTTAAACGACGCATGCGGCTCAAGAAAACAGGAGGAGAATGGATATGGGTTGATTTCAAATATGAGAGATTGAATGTGTTCTGTTTCATCTGCGGGCTTCTTGGGCATACTGAAAAACAATGCCCGAACCTATATGATTGTGCAGGTGAGGTGGTGAAACCTTATGGTCAATGGATGAAGGCACCGAATAGGAGGAACACTCTGAATTCCGGCGAACGGTGGTTGAGGATGTCGCCGCCAGGTTTGAGTGATGATATTTATGGCAGTTGCGGGGAATCATCAGTTGCTATGGCAGTTGATCATACGATTTCCGCAAAATCCGGAAAGGAGTTAAGTAAGGGCAGTAATGGGGGAGGAAATGGTGGGATTGTGCCTACTCTTAAGGAAACTGATGCTAACTTGCCATGTCGAATTCAAAATCATGCTAATGGCAAGAAAGTGGTGGACACAGCTACTGGATTGGGGCTGTCAAAGGAAAGTGAGGAGGAGATGGAATCTGGTATCATTATTACGGATGCTAAGCGAAGGAGATCTCACATTGGGATGCACGATAATTTGGGCCCGGTTATTGAATTTCCTTCTCAATTAATGGAAATCACAAGTTCTTCAAAAAATGGACCAGCGGTGGGACCTGTCACTCAGGCCCACCGAGATCAATGAGTATCTTAAGTTGGAACTGCCGTGGGCTGGGCCACTTACGGACAGTTCAAGTATTGATAGAAATGGTCCGGAATAAAAAGCCTTCTTTTGTGTTTTTAATGGAAACGTTAAGTTGTAGGAGTAATTTAGAAACCCTTAAATCCAAACTGGGATTTGATGGGCTTTTTGTGGTGGATAGAGTTGGGCGTAGTGGGGGGATTGCTTTGTTCTGGAACTCTAATCATCGAGTTAAGCTACTGAGGTATGGTAGGAATTTTATCGATGTTGAAGTTGACGCGGTGGACAATAGTCGGTGGAGGTTAACGGGGTATTATGGTTTCCCAGAATCCAGTCGAAGACGTGCTTCTTGGGATCTGCTGCGGGCACTTGCTACTTCTTCATCTCTTCCTTGGGTATGCATAGGGGATTTTAATGATATTTTGGCAGCTAATGAAAAGCGCGGTAGGCGGGATCATCCAAATTGGAAGCTTCAAGGGTTTAGGAATGCCATAACTGATACTGGTTTGATTGATTTGGGCATGGAGGGCTATCAATTTACTTGGGAACGTTTTAGGGGTACTGTAGAGTGGGTTGAGGAGAGGCTTGATCGAGCTTTTGCTTCAAACGATTGGTGCCATCTTTTTCATAAAGCGAAGGTGTGGAGTCTTGAATCAACGTGTTCAGATCATCTTCCGATTTTTTTGAATCCCAATCCTGTGATCCATATTCCCCGATCCAAGAGGTTTCGCTTTGAGAATGTGTGGTTGCAGGAGGCTGACTGTGTGGATATTGTTCGTAGTAGTTGGGTCTCTTCTGCAGGCAGCCCCATTCAAATTAAACTCTCGATGTGTGGGACTAATTTGCTGAAGTGGGGTGGTCATCTAGCTCGTGATTTTCGTAAGCGGATTTCACTGTGTAAGCAAAGAATGGGTGTTCTTCGGGGTCGTCGTGATCAGGAAGGTTTGGATGAGTTTACGGAGGTTAGAAATCAGTACAACGAGCTGCTTCATAGCCATGAAGTGTTTTGGAAACAGCGAGCTAAAACACTTTGGCTTAAAGAAGGGGATATGAATTCTCGCTATTTTCATGCTACCGCATCAGCGAGAAAACAAAAAAATACACTTGTGAAGCTTCGTAATAATCAAGGTGAGTGGTGTTCGGATCAACATGAAATTGATGATATGATTGTGATGTACTTCAGGGAGTTATTCACATCCAGAGGAAGTGTTGGAGGCCCTGTTCTTGATTGCGTTGAGAAAAAGATATCGCATGACCAGAATTTGATGCTGTTGGCTCCTTTTGATGCTATTGATGTTAAAGATGCTTTGTTCAGTATGCACCCGGATAAATCTCCAGGTCCTGACGGTATGAATCTAGCTTTCTATCAAAAATTTTGGCATATTGTGGGTGAGGATGTAGTGGCAGCTTGTTTGAACTTTATTAACCGTTGTGAGTTTCCTACGGGCTTGAATGATACCTCAATAGTGTTAATCCCAAAGAAGTCACAACCTGAGTATTTGTCAGATATGAGGCCGATAGCCCTATGTAATGTTCTATACAAGATTGTTGCCAAGATGCTTGCCAATCGTTTAAAGCTGGTTCTAGACAATGTGATTTCAGACTCCCAAAGTGCTTTTGTTCCAGGACGTGCAATCACAGATAACATCCTTATATCTGCTGAAATACTGCATTATCTTAAACGTAAAAGGCAAGGCAAGAAAGGGATGGCCGCTCTCAAAATAGATATGTCCAAAGCGTATGATCGTATCGAATGGGATTTCCTTAGATCGATGATGGTAAAATTGGGTTTTGATAATAGCTGGATAGACCTGATCATGCTTTGTGTCACCACTGTTCATTATAATGTGATTCGGGAGGGCACGACAGTAGGTCCGATTGTACCTGGTAGGGGGCTTCGCCAAGGTGACCCATTGTCGCCTTATCTGTTTATTCTATGTGCGGAGGGGCTGAGTTCGCTGCTTAGAAAGAATGAGAGAGCTGGCTTTATTCACGGTGCTAAAGTGGCAAGAGGTGCTCCTGTGGTTTCGCATTTATTTTTTGCTGACGATTGCTTTTTGTTCTTCAATGCGAATCAGCGAGAAGCTAGTTTAATTAACCACATGCTTGCTGAGTACGGAGCAGCTTCAGGTCAGGTCGTGAATTTCAACAAGTCCTCAGTTTCATTCAGTGCTAATGTGACTGACCTTGATGCTCGACAGGTTTGTGATATTCTGGAGGTTACAGCCACAATTAATCATGGTGCTTATCTTGGCTTGCCATCTTTAGTGGGTCGAAGGAAGAAGGATGTCTTTTCTTTTATCAAAGACAAAGTGTGGAGGAAATTACAAGACTGGAAACAAAAAATCCTTTCGCGAGCAGGAAAGGAGATTCTGCTGAAAACAGTGGCCCAAGCCATGCCAAACTATGCGATGAATATTTTTCTTCTCCCCCTTGATCTTTGTCGTGAACTGGAAATTATGATGAATTCTTTTTGGTGGGGTAGCAAGCGCAATGGAGGTGGTGGAATTAAGTGGCTACGTTGGGATTCTTTATGCAAGCCAAAATCAGTTGGGGGTATGGGATTTAAAAAGCTCCACAATTTTAATTTAGCAATGCTGGGCAAGCAAGGTTGGAGGCTGCTGTCTAACCCGAACTCTCTTGTTGCCAAGGTTCTTAAGGCTCGCTATTTTCCTAAATCATCTTTTGCTGATGCTGGGGTGGGTCACAATCCAAGTTATGCTTGGCGATCTATCATGGCAGCAAAGGATGTTGTTATTCGGGGTAGCCGTGTTCAAATTGGGAATGGTCAAGGTGTTTTGATTGGAAATGATCCATGGCTTCCTGATTTGGCCAATGGGTTTGTTACTTCAGATTTACACGAGAACATTTCAAATGCTCGGGTTAGTAGTCTAATGGAATCTGATCATCGTTGTTGGGACCAGGATGCAGTGACTGATATTTTTGGACCGCGGGACAGAGATCTTATCTTACAAATTCCACTTAGTTGCCGTAGGAATGATGATATGTGGTATTGGCTGGCTGATCCTTGTGGTTCTTTCGTTCGCTTTCTTTATAAGTTCTTTGGATCCTATTTCGGTAACTCCAAGTAGTAGTGTATGGCATCGAATGTGGAGTTTGAAGGTGCCGGGGAAGGTGAAGAATTTTATTTGGCGGGCTACGATGAACGTTTTACCTACAAATGACAACCTTATCCGTAGAAGAGTAGAAGTTTTGCCAACTTGTTCTGTTTGTAATGCGTATACCGAGACGGTGTCCCATGTGTTGGTGGATTGTCATTTTGCTAAATCTTGTTGGATTTCCTCTCCAATTGGGTATGTCGCGCATTGTTCCTCTTTTTTGTTTTGGCTTGAAAATGTATTTGGTCGTTGTAAGAAGGAGGATTGTGAGCTTGCTGTAATGATTTGTTGGAGACTTTGGCTGAGTAGGAATGATAAGGTGTGGAAAAACAGGAACAGTGGTGTGTCAACCGTGTTAAACTCGGCGGGTCAGCTTCTCTTTCAATGGCAATCGGCGAGGAAACAAAACTTCTTTTGTCCTGCATCTAGCAATTTAGATCACGGTGCTGTTTGTTGGGTGAAACCCCAGGTGGGATGGCTCAAATGCAATGTTGATGCGGCTACTTTTGCTTCAAAGGGTATGGTTTCCTATGGGGGTGTAGTTCGGCATTCTGATGGTAGTTTTGTTGCTGCAAAAGGTGGCTGTCTCCCTGGCAAGTTTGGTGCTAGAGAGGCTGAAGCTCTTGCTGTGCGTGAAATTCTCAGCTGGCTCAAGGATCTGAAATTTCCCCATGTTATTATTGAGATGGATTGCCTGCAAGTGTACAATGCTTTAGTTAATAACCTGTCTAGCCCTAGTGGATTTGGTTTGATTATTGATGATTGCAGGGAGTTGGCTATGTCTGTAGGAGAAGTGATTTTCTCATTTGTTAGACGATCTGCGAACACCGCTGCCCATGTTATTGCGCGGATGGGGGGTTCTTTGTCAGGTCCAGGAGAGTGGAGGCATGTTCCACCTCCTTGGTTGATTTCCAATTTGTATGGTTCTTCTGGTTAATTAAATTATGTTTTCTTCAAAAAAAAAAAAACTACCATGAATGTATTTACTCATATAAAAAGATCAGATGAGAAAAGAATCTAAATCATTTTTTTTTCCTTCCACCTCCACACTGACCTTGTGCTTTTGGTATTGACCAAGTTTGTGGCATAGTGTATTGGTGAGGTCCAAGAGTCGCCTGTATTGTTGATGAGACAAAAGCTCATCGGCAAGCCAATCGCCGGCACTTAGATTTATTGTTTGCATTATTAATTCTACTTCTCCTTGATGCCTCTCACCTTCGGCTTGCCATTTCATCAGCCATTTTCCCCACTAAAATTATAAATATTTTTTGTGACATGAATATTATAAAAAGCAATTGATGAACACTGAATTAAGCAACTTACAGCGTGAAGCAACTGGTGGCTAGTATCTCGACCTTGTGCCAGCTGTGTTTCATATGAAAGGTAAATCAGCTTCCTTAGCAAGGTCCCAGTGAACCCATGCCCTGTTTTATCTGAGGCCAATCCTCTGCCATCAGATTAATTGGAATTTTAGTTCATAAAATTAGTTAGAATTCGCACCTAGAGACTTGGCTGAGTAGTTTCAAGCAGCTTTATTTAGTTAGCCACTCGAGTTTCTAATTCTACTACAGAAATTAAATTATTGCTGACAATAGAATTAATGGGCTGGTAACATACACTTGTTTATTAATAATGTTTCTGAATTCATCAACGAAGGCTTTCCTTTGCTCACTAGAATCTTGCTGGTTGTTGAAAAAAGAGGTGATTGTCTCCACCAAGACTGTAGTTTTAGCCCATGCCATTCTCTCACGCCATCTTTTTGGTTCATATATGCTTGCTGACGCCAAAAAGTATGCTAAGAGAAGGGCCCTTCTGCTGGTCCCAAAATTTTCAAGCTTACATTCCGCAGACCATCTGTGCCAAATCATAATTTAAGATGAACAATTTGTAAATAAAATAATTCCTTAACTGAATATTTTCTCGGTCAGCCTTCTCAGATGACTTACTTTTGCAAACTGATCCATTCGGATTGATGTATGGCCTGGCAATTGTTGTAATCCAATTTCGCAAGCTCAAGATAGAGGTTATTGCTTATGTATGGCATCCTGTTTACACGGCTATGAAAGTATAAGCTAAAATTGATAAATTTCACAAAGAATCCTTGTATACAGGAAAGGATTCTAATTGAATTTAGCTATTTTCTTTTAAAAGGATTACGTTAAATATCTAACATCCTAATTTCTTCATTCTAGCCTCTGTAGAACCAGAATCCTTATTCCGCCACTGCTTGTATGCCGATTAGTTAAAAGCATACCTATAGAGGATCTTTGCAATCCAAACGTCATCTTCGCCGCCATATTGTTCTATGTATAGTCGTGCCTCGACTCTGGGCAAGCTTGCATGCCATGGCATATCCAACGCATAACTCACCTGTTAACACCAGTTGTCCCCCACAAACCCCCCGCCCCCCCAAAACCCCCCAATATAATGTTTTCTTATAACGATTTAAAATAGATAGACAACATAAGGCTCCCATATATAAATCCAATAATAAATGTTTAAACTATATAAGAATGTTCTTTTGTACCTCTCCAGGTAAGTCCTTAGCAATAACCCATTTATCTAGAAGCTTATTAGCAGCTTGTTTTTCTCTTAAGAATTTGGCTGAAAACTGCCTGGCCTTTTCAAGTATCCTCTCTCTAGGGAATTGTAACTGAGAAGCCCGGTATAGGTTGAATGTCGGAGTAATGGCCTGGCTAGATTCCCCAGCAAAGCAGAAGAAGTCGCCGCCTTCCTCAAAATGCTGAAGCACATCTGTAATTATTTCAGGATCAAAAATTAAAATAAAATCATGATAACTAATGTATCACAAAATTTGAACAGGCTTCAAACATTCTTAATTTTTACTAATCTTCAAAAGCAAATTTTTACTAATCTTGATACCTGGAGAAACCTCGTAACCGTGTAATCTTAGTAGCCTGAATCCCATACATGTGTCATCAATATCAGGGACCCGGGAATTTCTTGCCGAGAAAATACCCTCGTCACTCCAATTTCTAAAAATTAAGTGAAAATGAAGTCGGCAAAATGAAGACAAAGTTTCACGAGAATCTAAATATAGACTCAATTTTGGCGAATGCCATTGTCAGAGAAAGCAGTTGGCCAAAAAGCTTAAGGTGATAATTGGTAAGTGCACAATAACAATATGGAGTCAAGTCTTAATGGGCTCTCTCCTTGAAAATATGAACTGAAACAGACACTCCTAAATTGGCCAATAAACAAAAGAATTAGAAAGTGATTTAAGTTGATAAATAACGGTTTAATAATGTTATTAAAATCGCTTTGTCATTTTTAGGAGTGTTCAGAATCTAATTTGATTTATTAAATTTATTTAATTCATAAAAATCTTATTTATAAATTGATGGATCGGATTAAATTTAAAATTTAAAAATCTGCAGTTGGTTGATTGGATATGTATTTATTTCTGTAAATATGTAAAAAAATTTGTAAAAATCTGTGAATTCACAAAAAAAATTATGTAATTAAAAAAATAAAACTTATGAATGTAACATGTCTACTTACTAATAAATAAATAAGTTAAAATATAGTTAAATTAACATCATATTATATCTTATGATGATAATATAAAATAAAAAATAATTAAATATTTGAATAATTAAATAATTAAATAATTAAATAAGCAAATATATCTTCCTAAACATTAAAAATTCTAAAGCAAACCAAAAAACCCTAAGCCAAACAAAATATTTTATCACATAACACCAAACCTCTACCTCGCCTCATGCACAAGCCATCATTCTTTCATTTCACCACTTAAGGTAATTAAACTTCATTTCTTACTTTCTTTTCAAGCTTTTTAAGCTCTTCACGTTTCTTAATTTCTTTATGTTACATCTAATCTCTCAACTTTCAACTTTTGTATATATTTAAATTCATCATTTTAGTTAATTTTCATATATTGATATAAACAAATAAGATTTTTTTCTTTGAGTATGTTATATTTTAAAACTCTGAATGTATTATTCTACTTTATTTAAACAATTAACTTATTTAAATCTTATTCAAATTTGAATTTAATCAGGAGTAAACTTATTTTTATATTAGATTTTTTAAGTTAATTACTTCTTAAATTGGACAAAGTTAAAAACATTTAATTCGCAAATCAATCCACAAAATGATGGATTGGATATAGGTTGGGCTAAATTCGCACCCGATCTGTAGACATATGGATTGGATTTATATTGAATTTCACAAATTCATGAATTGGATTGGATTGAAAATTTATAATCCGAAAATTCATAAATCGGATATACATTGATGTTCAATCCATAAAATCTGATCCACGAACACCCTTTTTCTTTTTTTGTGTAATTATAGTTAAAGACAAACATATAATTAAACTCATCTACCATTTTTATCTCTACCCTTCTCTTCAATCTGATGATCCTTAAGCAAAATTTTAATTCATTCGAGCATTTATGAATTAGACATAAATTCTATAAGTTAGTAGCAAGAATAAGGGACGAAAACCTTAAAGACAGATACTATTGCTTTAGTTATGACATATTGCATAGACGATGTTGCTTCAAAGATGAGGAATGAAGCAGTGATGAAGAGACGATGGCGAGCATGAACACGGAAAGGGTCAGGTACCACACCTCTGGCACTAGACTTATAACTGGTTTTGCAGACATCTTAGACACTGGTTAGCTAAATAGATCCCCCTTCTACTCTCTACTATGCTTTCAGCTTAAGTCTGAGTTCAATATTGGTTTTAAGCTCAAATGTAATATATTTATCTTAATCAACAATTGGCTTTATAAAATGTATACCCATGAAATTATTTGTACGAAAGATAGAGAACAAGATTGTAAGAAAAAAGCAAGACTTTACGGAAGGACTTTGGTTATGGATTTGCTGCTCATCTTCTTCGCACTAATCTGATTTAAAACCTTTAGATTAATTCGAAAACTGAAGAAGAGAAGGGGAAAAAAAATAAAAACACCAAACCAAGATGGGATTTAATAGGAAAAGGGTATTTTGGTATTAAAATAAAGATAATTACAAAAGTGGTTTCGTTAAAATTTTAAAAGGGTGTTAAAAGCTCCACTTAAAATCTTAATAGATTCCCTCACTTAAATAAGAGTTTTCACTTGAATAAGAGCTCTGACTTTTTTTTTTCTATCAACTATGATATAGTATCGCTCAGATTTTTAACCATCTCAAATATTCGAGGGACGTTAACTTCCTCCTGGGAGAAAGACTGCCTTCACTCAAGCTCTGAGGCTTCAAGAAAGGAATTTTAAAAAATATCAACAAAGTGTTGGCTCCACTGGCAATGGAATCTCCTTAAATGGCTTGACTGAATTTGCTCCCCAGTTCGAATTGTAGGAAAATCGCCTTTATTAAGAGAACATGTGCCTTCTGGTTCGAGCGGGAACTTTTAGTCTAGGTTGTGGTATAGGCTTAAAGGTGCCTCACACAGTTGGGACCCTCCTCAGGATACCTCGTGATTAAGACAAAAAAAAGATTAAACCTAGACAATACGTCTGCGGGGGCTCAAATCCCTTCTCTAACATTTGTAAGGGAGGCTCAAACCCCTTCCCTAACATTTGTGAGGGAGGAGATCTAGCCACTTGAGCTAATAAGAGCTTTGATTTAAATTAAAAAATAAGGGCCCAATAATATTATTAAAAATAAAATTTTAAGGGTGGAGTTACTGGCATCTTTCTAAATTTTTTATATAACACATTTATTAACTATAACCATTAAAAATGCATAAGATGTAATATCTTCTCTGACAACAATTATTTTTATTCCACAAATAACACATATACAGTTATTTGTGCTTGAACCCATGAAATACACAAATCTTTTTTCTACATGCTATCTTTATAAACAGTCAAAAGAACTCTCTATTGGTCCAACTTTTCGTATCTCCTCTTGTTAATGAGCCCCCTAATACTCTTCAAATTAGGGTATCCATAAATGACATTAGGTTCAGCCCAATGAGGCATGTTAATGATAGTTTGGTTCAAAATCTTCATTTGTCTTCGGATCAATGGTATTGACACGGTGTATTCATTTTCTTGAAACAATAATTAAACAACTCTTGAAAGGACTTTGTTAGTGATGTCTTGCTCTTTCATTGTGTTCTCTCTCTAATACTTTTGTTTTTATTTTTTATAACTTCCTATCTAAATTTACATAAATATTCTTTTCAATCTCATTTGACGTTAGTCTTGATCATTGAAAATCTTTTGCGGTATTGACGTATGAACAAATCGCATCAACATAGCTATTCTATTCTTTTCACAATATTATGAAAATTAAAAATGATGATACTAGGGTGTAAACAAATACAAGGTTGAAATTGTAAATGTAGAGGGAAGTGGGGTTTTATTAGGAGATTAAAGGGGTGTTAATAGTCTCACTCAAACTTTAATTGGTCCCCTCACGTGAAAGAAGAGATCTAATTAAATGGGCTAACAAAAGAACCCCAAAAGTAAGCCCGGAGAAGTTGAAAGAGTTTGCTCATGGTAGAGAATTGAATTTAAGACTTTAGTTCTAATACAGTTTTAGAGAAATTATTTGACCTAAAGATTTAAATTAATAGGTAAGTGTTTAATAATAGTGTTAAAGATAAGTTTTATTATAAATAATTTCCCATACCTGTAGACATGATCCATGCATTTCCTAAGCTCTTGCTGGAAATATCTGGAAATTCCAAGGCGCTGCAAGCGATCCACAACCCATAGTTGCTCGAACAAATCAATTGGATACGAGAATGAGACTGTATATACAACAATATGTATGCATGTATACGCATAATTAGAAAACCAAACCATCTTAAAGTTACATTTGGTTAGGAATTGATAAAATAAAAGCGTTTTATCGAAACAATATATTTACCTCCACCATTGAATCTTTGAACAACTTGTGTTAAATATTTCAAGCAGTTATTATCTTTTGTTTGCATGAAAGCATAGGCAGTGGAGGATAAAGAGCATAAAAATGAGCCATCTTGAAACTGCAATTTCAGAAGCTTTTCCCAATCCGTGTTTGGCATTCCTTCCAAGCTAAAGAGTAGAGTTGTGGGCACACTATGCATTTTGTCTATTGGTATCCTATCACAGATAAAAAAATAATAATAATAATAAATAAATAAATAAAATACAAATAATTAATGAAGATTTACATTCCACTCATAAAAAATCAGGGGAAAAATTTGAAAGTCACAAACATGCAATGTGAGTTTTGAGTCTATGTACTTTTTGAGCTTGAAATTTCTCATTGCATAGACCTTTTGCAAGACATGAGAATCATAGGGAATTTCAATATCCAAACTGCGAGCTATTTCAAGAAGGGAAGGGAAAGCAACTTCAAAGCCGGCAGTTGTGTGTTCCTCATTCTCATTTTCAAGCTTCCACAAGTTTTCTCTCAAGAATGAAACTCCTAATAGCAATCACAAATGAAAGTGTTGCAATGTTAGGCTTAATATAAAGCAAATGTTAACAAAATTCATTTGTTCATTTTCAAGTGCAGGCGCTTTTAATTTTTTTCATGCCGACACACTATTAAATCATTTAATTTAATAGTTAATTGAAATGATTCTATTAAATTATATAATTTACATGATATTCAATTTACTACTAAAAACGTGAAAACATTATCCTCATTCGCTGTTAAAAATATTTTTTAAAAAAATTAATGTGCCCCATTTGTCATCATTTCCTAATGAAAATGGAGGCAAATTGAAATTTTTATATTTTTGGGGGTAAATTAAATATTATTATTTTATCTAGGAGTGAATTAAAGTTACTGCAAAAATAATAATCATAAGTCTGATCCCAAAATTAAACCAGTGACATACATCGAAAACAAAAAATAAAAGTTAACAGAATGTTTTACTGACATGAGGAGGTGGGCCGAGAAATGGTTAATTTTGACAAACAACAATAATTTTTCATTTCCATCTTCAAAATAGGGGTGTTCAGAATCCAATCCGATCCGCTCAATCCGTCTGATCCGTGAAAATCCGATCCGTATAAATTCGATCCGTGGATCCGTGGATTGGATATGGATTGAAAATTTAAAAATCCGCAGTCGGTGGATTGGATATGAATTTACTTCTGTAAATCCGTAAAAATCCGTGAATCCGCAAAAAAATATATATATATATATATTTAGTTAAAAAATTATTATAAATGTGATATTACATAGTTACACAAGTACTATAATATATCTTACCCATTATCCAATAATAATATAAAATAATTAAATAATTAAATAATTAAATAATCAAATATACAAATATACAAATATAACTTGTAAAAATTGTAAAACTAAATAAAAATAAAGTCACATGCACTAGCAAAAGCAAAGTAACATAACACCTAGTTACCAACAATTTATAAAGTCGCTCAAAAGTAAAGTAACATAACGACAAGTCATCAACAATTTGCAAACAAAAAACTCTAAGCTTCCCGGCTGTCACACGCACTAACAACTGGGGTTGGCAATGGGACGGGATGGGATGGGATTTATCAATCCCAATCCGGCCTCGTATATGCAAGTCCTGTCCCTTTATTTTTTTTGGAACAAAAATATGTCCTGATCTCGTCCCAAAAGAGATGGGATCCCGCATCCAATTGGAAAATTTTCTTTTCTTAGTCGGCACTGAGATAGGATGGGACGGAATTTGTCAATCCCACTCCCGTTTCGTATATACAAATGGGATAAAAAAATTTCTCACTTCAGTCCCTAAAATTTTTTTATGGGACAAAAATATGTCTCAATCCCATCCTATTGAGAAAAATTGTCATCCATACTAGCAACACCCAATACTGGTTCGATACACTCTCGACACCAATTTGAAGGACGTCGGCTGCGCGATTCCAGCGAGAGCAAGCCTTCTTCTTCCTCGAGTCCATTGAGCCACTTCACAATCACTAGTTCAAGCCAAACAATTGCACTATCACAACCTTCAAGATCGCCACCCGTACTTCTCTTGGTTCCCATCGTTGACGGCTCCGTAATCATCACTTTTCGACAAGCGCAACCACCTTGGTGAAGGATAAGACTGTGTTTGGTTTCAAAAACTTCGTCATTTCAATTAATTGTGGCTTTATTTGAACAATTAATTTCGGTGTTATATTAATATATTATTGTAACTTTAGTTGAACAATTAATCTTAGTGTGTTATATTTAGAAACTTTAAATGTATTATTGTAGCTTTATTTGAATAATTAATCTCAATGTGCTATATTTTGAAACTTTAAATGTATTATTTTAGTTTTATTTAAACAATTGATTTGTTTAAACTTTATTCAATTTTAAATTTAATTAGTAGTAAATTTATTTTTATATTAGATTTTTTTTATTTCATTAGTTTATGGATTGGGGAGAACTAAAAATTTTTAATTCAGAAACTGATGTGCAAAATAGTGGATTGGATATGGATTAAGTTAAATCCGCATCCGATCCGCAGACGTATGGATTGGATATGGATTGAGTCAAATCCGTATCCGATCCGCAGATATATGGATTGGATTTGGATTGAGTTTAATCAATCCGTGGATTGGATTGGATTGAAAAATTATAATCCGTAAAATTATAGATCGGATATGGATTGATGTCCAATCCGTAAAATCCGATCCACGAACACCCCTACTTCAAAATACCTTTTTCACACTTATCGAGATGTGCATTCCATGATTTGAGAGCTACAGTGCAAGCCAAAGTGTTGATCAACCGATCATGGGCTAAAAAGACTTTAGCATCACCCCATGAACCATCGGGGAGTTGATTATCGGCAATCCACTTGAGGCATGATGGGAATTGAGGAGCGTTAATATCACTGCCATCAATATTTTTAATAAGAGCAACCCATGCTGTGTCATATGCCGATATGCTCAACTCGCCATCGCCCATCGAGCCCAACATCGATTTAATGATGTGGATGAGTTTCTTAATCTCATTTGATACTGAAACCTTTACACCAAAATAAAGAGAATTAGCATAGTATTTTAAATTTCGGGTGCAAGTTATAATTTAAGGACACAAGTTTAAGATCCTTCAAACAGCGGAGGTCTATACTGGTTTAACCTGAGTAGCTTTCGAAAACTTCAACAAAGTCCTTCTCAAAAAAGAAATATTGAAATTGGAATTCAGAAATATTATTTTAATCCCTTATGAAAATAAATAATTCCGTTTAATTTATAAATAATTTACCTTCTGTTGTTCTTTAATATTTCTTAACTCTATGTAATCATTCTCTAGAAATTAAAAAATAAGAAGTTTGCTATTCAATTTTTGTACATTAATTACTCAGGTTTTCTTATATAAATAACAAAATCACTATGAACAACTTTGATTACTGTCTTCGAATATCATCAAATCTCAAGTTCTTTTTTTTTTTTAATTATAGTAACTAAATTTTTTATTAGAAAAAATATATTGCTCTAGCCAGTCATCAGATTAACTGCTAGCTTTACCACTGCCTTCAAAAGTGAAGAAGAGTTGAACGTTTAGATGAGTAGAGAGAATCAGAATTTCTTAAATTCTATGATTCGATCAATTGCATAAAATTGTTTGTTGAAAGGGAAAAGAAAAAAAAAATCACCTCAAGTGCTCCTAGGTCATCCACTGTTGTCGCATTACACTTGATCACTGTACAGGACATTCTGAAAAACGTTAGCATTTTTTCATTTTCTTTTTCTTAATGTGTAGATGTTCCAATATGAGAAGGACTATACTATATTCAATAAAAAGTTGTTAGAAACGACGCCTGCAATTTTTTTTTTAAATGTGAACCACTTTAGGGAAGAAGAAAATAATTTCCTTTGATGCATTGATTATATGCAACAAAATTTTGTGTCATAGACGCCAGTTTGGTAATGATCATATACAATAATAATTATATCCTTAAATTTACTGATTTTATTTTTTGATTGAATAAGAATAATTATATGCTCAATTATATTAATGAAAAAATTTATTCTTAAAATCAAATTTTAACAAATATTTTTTAAAGCTGTTATAAAATGGTGTAATTTTACTAAAAGTAATTTTAAGAAAATATTAAAAAACACTAAAATTAGTTTCTAACTTCTTTGAAATCATTTTTTTAAAAAAATTGCTATGGTTTATGCGTACATACAATTGGAAATCTATTGGGAGCCTAAAAATATATATTTTCTATCACTTCTCTTAGGACTGGAGAGTACAAGCTCGAATATATATATATATATATATATATATATATATGGGAATGCTCAAAGCAAAAGTGTCTGCACTTTCTTGTAGTGTAATTAGAACTTGTTCGGGACTGTTGTTGAGAGGTTTAAGTAATTTTGAGGTGTGGACTTCAAAATTAATGCATATCGGCATTATATATGCTAATTAAATTAGTCAATTTAACTGCACCCATCTCACCTCTGTGAAGACTGAATATAGAACTGCTTTTGCATATTTCGCGAATATAAAGGTTTACTCGTTTGTTTTTAGTACTGAACAGCTGACCACCTGTAAAAATAGGAAACAGATCAATTTAATTGACAATTTCTCTTTAATTCCTTGACAGAGTCGAGCGAGCCCCAAACTCACATAAATTGGAGACATTTTCTCATAAATTTCTTTGGAGTCCATGCATCAGAGCACGTATTTTACGGTTCTTATTTGTTAACTTAGTATATGTTACGAGACGTTTAAAACGTGCAACGCCAAAGTTATAATTAATTTATAGCAAAAATATTGTTATCCATAAAAAAAATATATGACTGTTGTTACACACAAATGTTGCATTCCAACTAATTTACCTCCCACCTAGAATAACAATCTTTAACTTATATCCCAAGGTCCTGAAAAGATCAATTATGTTTATTTACTATAAAAAAAAGGGGTAAATGAGAGGCGTGTTCATGAATTTTTTTTTTTCCTTCTTAAAAGTGAATAAGGACAAATTGATGTTTTCAAAACTTTAGAAAGTAAGTTAAAGATTGTCATTTTAAGTGGGGTAATATCTCATTGATCAAATGCATATTGTAAAAACCAAGCATAATATCTCATTGATCTAGTAGTATAAGGAGTTTCAATTTCCAAATCGGAAGATACATATTGGTGGAATTAAAGACATATCTACAATAAATAAATTAAATACCAACTCATTATTCACAAGTGAAAAACAAATTAAAAAAGTAATTAGCAGTCTCAAATATGAGTGTGATAGTGTGAAATATAGTTTAAATAACTTTGGGGGAAAAAAAAAGAAGTTAACTTACTTGAGAAACAAAGTTGTGGAGAATGATACTTATCAGAGAAAGAGAGAGCCGCGGGAGAGAGGCGAAGGTGATTCACAGACATGGCGTTTTTGTTTTGTTTTGCTTTCTTTTGTTTGTTATTATATAAGTGAAGAGAAGGGAGATGTTGCCGCCATTTTATAGCTGTATTCTGCCTTCATCATTCGAAAGTACCATAGGAATCCTTCTCACCTTGTAATTTTCCGGCCTTACATTAATTAGTTTAGAATAAAGATAACAATACCCCGATTTAGGATAATCATCATGACTTTTAGGGAGACCTTATCGTGTTCAAAAATAATAAATACCACACATGGTGGACCTACAAACAATCCAGCAAACTTTCATTGATACCCCTTTAATTTTTATAGTTCTTCATATAATGACAAAACTTTTATTTTATTTATGTCTCCTTTTCAACTCTTTATTTTTTCAATTAGAATAGGAGACTTATTTTATAAAATGATTAAATTACATATTTATTGAATAAGTTGAAATTATTGGGGGTGAAATATTATTACTACTTTAACTTATTATAAGAAAATGCTATGGTGTGGTCTAATTGAAAAAATAAAATAAAATAAGGTATATCCATATATTATAACGTCCTCATTAATATTGGAAAGTTACAAAATGACATAGTAACAATCAACAACATTTTGTATAATTTCATGGTTTGTTTTCTTCACAATCATTTATACTTTTTGTTTTTCTTTTGATTAAATCAAATTATTTAAATATTTCACATTCTCTATCACTAAAATAAAAATAATTTTCATACATAATCTTTTTAATATACAATTTTAATAATTTATATTATAAGCTTACTTTTATTATATACATATATATATAATAAATTTATAAATTAGCTCAGGGTAATAAAAAGATTTGAATTTGCACTGATATGCAGACCTTAATGTTGTCCAAAAATAAAATATAGTGACAATTTTAAAAAAATAAGAGGATCTTTGATGTGCGAATAATTTTTTTATTATTTTAATACTTCTTTAACTTAATTTTAGGTTAAATTATATTTTATTATATTTAATTTTATCTTAATTTTTATATTTTATTATTTTTGATACAATATGAGATTAATAAGGAATTAAATCGGAATATTCAGAAAGAAATTTGTTTGAAAGAGTAAAAAGAGAAAGGAATAAAGAGATTTAATTGAAACGACTCAAAGAAGATTTAATTAAATTAAGCATCATGCATGCAATCATGCGAAGAATAAAGGCGGAGCAGAAAAGGTCAATTGGCTTTCAATTTCAAGCTAGTTACGTGGAGGGCATTTGACAATTTAAATGGGAAGCTTAGCATATATTAAAGGGGAGAGGGCTAACTTACAGATTCTGTAAGTAACAGCCCTCACATGAATAGTGCTTGGCTGTGGATCCATGTGGAACCCACAACCAAGTTTGTGAGTGGGCTGTTGCTTACAGCGTCTGTAAGGTAGCAAGGTCCATTACAGGAAGCAAATATTTTGGCATGATTTTAAATGGCTATTCACGTGATGGGCTTTGGCTTCAACAATTCTTATTGGCTTGGGAATGACACAGCCGACTTGGCTTTTGTTTTTAATTCTTTTCGTAAAGAGTAATAATATAGTCATAAATTTTTATATAAATTAATGTGACATAATAAAATTAGTTGAATTAAAAATCTCTTGACCCATATGATTTATTTTTATTATTTTATATTTTCATTCAACTAATTAATTAACGCCACAGCAGTTTATACAAAATAAGTTTATATAAGAATTTGTGGTTGTATCATCATTCTTCCATAAAAAGATTTAAAAGCCACAACATTATAAAAGGGAAAAGCCAAGCGGAAGCAAAGGAGGACTGGAATTAAAAAAAGAAGCAGCAACCGCACCAATTAAAAGGAAAATAAATCGAGAGCAGCAGGAGCAATTTGGAGAAGGAAGAAGATGCTAAGATTAATTCTTGAGTTTTTCTTTCCCTCTTCTCTATTATCTTGCTTGAATGTTTCTAATTAAATTCATGGATTTTCTTTATATTCCCATGAACTAATTTATTTTGCTAGGGTTACGATTTAGCCTAACTATAAAAATTTAATGCTATAAATTTGTGTTATTTTTAGTTTATTATTTCATGATTGAGTGTTCATTTTTGTGTTTAATGCTTTTAAATATCTGGGTAATATTTGAATGATTTGAGGATACATAATGAGATCGAGAGGAGATTTATGTATTTTTACTCTGTGTAATGGATGTCATGAATTGAAGGAAAGATAGAGAAGTGCCAACGTGATTCATGCAGTTTTTCTAAAAATTTCCATAGAGTTTAATGAATCTTTGCGCATTAAATTCACATAGAGATATAGTAGGTTAATATGTGGAGGTATTTTTGATATTACTCGAGAAATGATATTGAATAGATTAGGAAAATTCACTGTCAACATGCGTAACAAGTTTTAATAGCATAGATAGAGGATTAAATTGGATTGATTATGGTGAAATCGTATGGCCTAGTGTCTTAATCTCTTGGCGATTTCGATTACTGTCTGCATATTTATTTAATTTTTAGTTATTTTATTTTATTTTAATTTTTAATTTAAATTCGCCTATTCGATTGTTCAAATAAATTAGAGTTAGAATAATTTTGGTAACTAATAAGATATACAATCTCTGTGGGACGATATTCTACTCTTCATTATATTACTTGTGCTGACTAGTACACTTGCTAATTTACACATCAAGTTTTTGGCGTCGTTGCCGGGGATTGTTTGGATTAATATCGATACCAACTAACTTTAGTTTAATTTGAATTTTATCATTTTTATTTTTATTTTTGTTTTCTTATTTAATTTTATGAGACGTTCAAGAAGTTTCGATTTGTTGCCTTTTGATCTAGAGATTGAATGCACTTGTAGAAGGCTTAATACAGAAAAGAGAGAAGCTTTACAGGAGCAACAACTAATCATGTTTGGCGAAGCATTACACAGAAATGAGGATGTGAGACCTTTAAGAGATTATGTTGTACCTACAATTAACGGTGCTTGCTCAAGCATTGCACACACTGCCGTTCAAGCCAATAATTTTAAAATTAAGCCAGCCATAATCCAAATGATTCATACGTCAGTACAATTTGTTGGGATGCCGAATGATGATCCAAATGCTCATATTGCAAATTTCTTAGAAATTTGTTACACATTTAAGTAAAATGGTGTTTCAGACAATGCTATCAGGCTAAGGCTTTTTCCGTTTTCACTGAGGAATAAAACAAAAGACTGGTTGAACTCACTCCTTACTAAAACAATCACTACATGGGATGGTTTAGTGCAGAAGTTTTTAGCAAAGTGCTTTCCTCCAGCAAAAACAGCTAAGTTGATGAATGACATCACAATCTTTGCTCAGTTCGAGATGGAATCATTATATGAAGCATGTGAGAGATACAAAGGCCCACTAAGAAAATGCCCACATGATGGTCTACTTGTTTGGCTTCGATACATATATTTTACAATGGTTTGGGATCCAATACCAGAACAATGATTGATGTTGCAGCAGGAGGAACGTTAATGAGAAAAACACCATAAGTAGCTTATGAATTATTGGAGGAGATGGCCTCTAATACCAGTGGTCTTCAGAGCGACCAATATCAAAGAGAGCTACAAGAGTCCATAATGTTGATGTGGTCACTGCTTTATACGCACAGATAACTGCTATTCGTAACAAGTTGGACAATGTGAATATTCAAACTCAACTGCAAGTGTGAATTATGTGGAGGGAATCATATTAGCATCAATTGCCAAGTTGGAAGTCCTTTTGCACCATCATCTACTGAACAAGCTCATTATGCGTCGAATTTCCAGAGGCAACAAAATAACCCACATTCCAATACCTACAATCCAAGCTGGAGAAACCATCCAAATCTATCAAGAAACAACACTCAGAATGCATTGGCACCACCTCTAGAGTTCCAACCACAAGAAAAGAAGTCAAACTTAGAAGATGCTCTTACCCAACTTACAATAAATATGTCTAAATTCATGACTAAAACAGAGACAACTTTTCAAAATCAAACTACATCAATTCGAAACCTTGAGGTACAAGTAGGTCAGATTGCAAACTTGCTATCCAGTAGACAACGCTCTCTGCCAAGCAACATCGAGACAAATCCAAAGGAGCAAGTTAATGCAATTATACTTCGGAGTGGTAAACAACTTGATGAGCCGTGAAAAGAAGCAAAGAAAGTTGACAAAAGAACAAGCTGAAAACACCACCAAGGTTTCAAAGGCAACAAATTCAGAAATACCACAACCTAAACCAGCAGCACCAGTCAAGGCCTATGTTTCTCCAATCTCTTTTCCTCAGCGTCTTCGGAAAAATAACATAGATAAGTAATTTTTAAAATTTCTTGATGTGTTTAAGAAATTACATATTAACATTCCTTTTGTAGATGCTTTGGAATACATACCACTTTATGCCAAATTTATGAAGGAAATATTGTCCAACAAGAGCAAATTTGAGGAGCATGAAACTGTAATGTTGACTGAGGATTGCACCGCCATCTTGCAAAATAAATTGCCACCAAAGCTGAAAGATCCAAGGAGTTTTAATACTCCATGCACTATTAGAAATTGTTATTTTGATAAAACTTTGTGTGATTTAGGTGCAAGCATTAATTTGATGCCTTTTTCTGTTTTCAAGAAAATAAGTTTGGGTGAACCTAAGGCAACAACTGTTAATGACTATAAATTAAGCGCTTCTTGGGAGGCAACCCAAGCTTCCTAAACTTTATTATTGTCATTTTTTTTTAATCTTTCCTTTTTCTTTTGTCTTTTCTTTTACTTATTTTATTTTGTTTTATTTAGGTTTTTGCACAAGTTTAGGGGTCAATAAACATTAACTTTTCTCATGCCTTTCAACGACTCAACTGCAGGGTCACATCTTCAAGTGCAAAACCAGGGGAGTTTCTCTTTTCCTTTTATTTTTCTTTACATTGAGGACAATGTTTATTTTAAGTTGGGGGTGGGAATATTTGCTGTCATTTTGTCTAAATTTTTTTTAAAAAAAAACAGAAAACAAGATTTTAATGCCTATGATGAGTTTATAGTTGAAAATGAATATAATTCCTTAGAAATGGATGAATATTGTCTTAGTTTATACTTGATTCTTGTGTTAGTTTCGTTTTGATTGTGATTCTTTAAATATTTTGCGCACTTATATCGATTCTTTCAGAATTTTGATTTGAGATTTGAGATTGATACGACCTGAGTTGAGAATTTTAGATTGCGTAAATGATTGTTTACCTTGATTCTACATAATTAAGTATACCCAGGTACCATAGTCAGAAATAACTACCTATAACCCTTAAGAGCATAGGCGGCGCCACTTGAGTTCAGCCCCTTAGAATTTTTAAAAAAATTAAATTCATCTTTTTTCAGTGAATTTACAATAAATTCCTGATAAATTTTTGAAATAACGAAAAGACTAATATTTAAAAAATTAAATTAATCTTCTTTGTGTGGAATGTCTATACCCCAATGACTCATTTGCAGCTTTTGATAAACAGAAACTACTTCGCCTTGCTGAGTTTTATCCAAATGATTTTTCTCTGATGGATCTTGTGGCACTTGAAACTCAACTTGATATTTATATTATGGATGTGAGTTCTTACAACAAAATTTCAGGATTGAAAGAGATTAGTGAGTTAGCAAGAAAATTGGTTGAGACTAAAAAGGATCAATTATATTCATTAGTTTATTTATTGGTGACACTAGCATTAATTTTACCAGTTGCCATAACTACAGTAGAAAGGGCATTTTCAGCTATAAATTTTGTGAAAAATCGTCTACGAAATCGGATGGAAGATCAATGGTTGAATGATAATCTTGTTGTATTAATAGAAAATGATGTATTTTCTAGTCTTGACAATGGGGTTATTCTTCAACGTTTTCAACATATGAAACCTCGTCGAGGACAGTTATAAGTGTGTTGAATTAAATACTTTAACGAATTATTATTTTGATATATGTTATTTGTTGACTACTTTCTTGAATTAAATTACCATGTGAACTTAGCCCCCGCTAAAAATAGTTTCTGGCACCGCCACTGCTTAAGAGTGAAGCTATCTTTGAGAAATTTCGCTCTATGTACCACTAATATGTAGACGATAATCTACCATGAGAAGAAGGTTACCTTAAGGAGTAGAGTGAAAGCTAAAAAAAAAGAAAGAAAAAAAGAAAGTATGTGCTTCAAGACAAATAAAAAAAAAATACAAATTTATGCCTGTGAAAAAAAAAAATCAAGATGATGAGATTAGTTTGACCTATTCTGTTTATTATTTAATACAAGGGTTGTTGATATTAAAAATTTTGAGAATGAGTTTTGGTTGAATTGATTCACACACAACACATGAATCCAATATGAGATGAGGTTGACCATTGAATTAAAGTTAGAACTTTGCCAATATTTTTAATTTTCTTTGAGGTATATAGTTTATGCAATCTTTGAAGCATTTTTTTTTATGATGTTTATGGGTGTCATCACCGGAAACCCTCACGAGACTATAACTAGTCCTCTAGGGCCGCTTAGAGGTTTAAAGGCTTGTTGCATGAACTAAATGCAATCGCGATCACCTGCGAAAGTGGTTTAGTTGGAATTTTCTTTTCATAGTTTTTATTTTAGTTTTTGCCCGAGGACTAGCAAAATGTTTAGTTTAGGGATATTTGCTGTGCGCATAATTTATCTATTATTTTAATACTTCTTTAACTTAATTTTAGTTAAATTATATTTTATTATATTAATTTTATCTTAATTTTTATATATTGTTATTTTAGGTGCAATATGAGATTAATGAGGAATTAAATCGAAACATTTAGGAAGAAATTTGATTGAAGGAATAAAAAAGGGAAAAGAAAAAAGAGATTTAATTGAAACGATTCAAGGAAGATTTTATTAAATTAAGCATAATCATGTGAAGAATAAACTATAAAGGAAGAGAAGAAAAGGTCAATTGGCTTTCAATTTCAAGCTAGTCATGTGGAGGTCATTTGACAATTTACATGGCAAGCTTAGCATATATTAAAGGAAGCAAATATTTTGGCATGGTTTTAAATGGCTATTCACGTGATGGGCGTTGGCTTCAACAATTCTTATTGGCTTAGGAATGAAACACGCGGCTTGGCTTTTGTTTTTAATTCTTTCCATAAAAGGATTTAAAAGCCACAACATTATAAAAGGGAAAAGCCAAGCGGAAGCAAAGGAGGACCGGAATTAAAAAAAGAAGCAGCAGCCGCACCAATTAGAAGGAAAATAAACCGAGAGCAGCAGGAGCAATTTGGAGAAGGAAGAAGACACTAAAATTAATTCTTGAGTTTTTCTATCTCACTTCTCTGTTATCTTGCTTGAATATTTTCAATTATATTTATGGATTTTCTTTATATTCTCATGAACTAATTTATTTTGTTAGGGCTACGATTTAGCCTAACTTGAAAATTAAATTCTATAAATTTGTGTTATTTTTAGTTTATTATTCCATGGTTGAGTGTCTATTATTGTGTTTAGTACTTTTAAATATCTGATCAATATTTAAATGATTTGAGAATACATAATGAGACCGAAAGGAGATTTATGTATTTTTGCTCTGTATAATAGATGCCATGAATTGAACGAAAGACAGAAATGTATCAACGTGATTTATGCAGTTTTTCTAAAAATTTCCATAGAGTTTAATGAATCTTTGCACATTTAAATTCACATAGAGATATAGTGGGTTAATATGTGGATGTATTTTTGATGTTACTCGAGAGAGGATATTGAATAGATTAGGAAAATTCACTATCAACATGCGTAACAAATTTTAATAACATAGATGGAGGATTAAATTGGATTGATTATGATAAAATCAGATGTCATAGTGTCTTAATCTCTTGGTGATTTCGATTACTGTCTGCATATTTATTTAATTTTTAGTTATTTTATTTTGTTTTAATTTTTAATCTAAATTCGCCTATTCGATTGTTCAAATAAACTAGAGGTAGAATAATTTCGGTAACTAATAAGATATACAATCTCTGTGGGACGATACTCTACTCTTCATTATATTACTTGTGGCGACTAGTACACTTACTAATTTACACATTAAGTTTTTGGCGTCGTTGCAGGGGATTGTTTGGATTAGTATCGATACCAACTAACTTTAGTTTAATTTGAACTTTATCATTTTTATTTTTATTTTCGTTTTCTTGTTTAATTTTATGAGACGTTCAAGAAGTTTTGATTTATTACCTTTTGATCTAGAGATTGAACGCACTTATAGAATTTACGTGCCATACAGATATTATATCCGACAAGTTGTTAAAATATAGAGTGCTGTTAAGTTGAAGCATCTCTAACTTAGAGTCTTTGACTTGATATCGTTGGATCGAGAGCAAGGTCATTAACGGTGAGGATAAGAGTGTCGAGTAAAAGAGACCAGTAATACATGGACATGTTGGGAAAAAAGGAAAAAGAAACAAAAAAAAGACAAAAACAAAAACAAAAAAAGTTCTTTCACATTTGCGTCATGTTTGAGAAGTTATGTTTTTACTGTTACTTTTTTAACCTATCAGCCGGTTACCCGAGCTTTGTTTGTAGTGTGTGCCTTCATCTTAACCATTAATTTGGTGCTCACAACTCCAGTGGTCCAAATGATTGGCTCTATGCTGCTTAAAGCCTAAAATATATACATTATATCACATCCACAGAAGTAGAGGTGGCAAAAAAGCCCACCTGGACCGAACCCGGCATATGTGGTCCAAGAAAAACCCAACCCGGATGGAAGGAAAAAGCGGGTCTGGTCATTGAAAATCTATGCTCGGGTGTTTTCGGGCACGGGTTCGGTCACAGCACCAACAACTCGGACCCAGACCGTGCCTGGTTTTTGTTAAGGTAAAAAAAAAAGATTAATTGATTATTGTCATGTTGAATTTAAATTTTTGATAGGGATTGAATGAATTTAGATAGTAGATAATACATTGCAATAATTTTTATTTGTTATATACTTGGTGATTAATTGATTATGGTCATGTTGAATTTAAATTTTTGATAGAGATTGAATGAATTTAGATAGCAGATAATAGATTGAAATAATTTTTATTTGTTATTTACTTAAAATTTATAAAGTAGATTCAAATAATTAAGATGTTTTAACAATTTATTACATAAAATTTTCCCTTTTTAATTCAAAATGTGGGTAGAGAAAACCTGGATAAAATGCTTGTGCCCAGATGCCCGGCCCGCATAGAAAAAATTCGGGCATGGTCCAGGTCCGGGCAGCCCCAAACTCGGACCTGACCTGAACTTTTGCCAACCCTACACCGAAGCATAGATCTCATTTTCATATTAAAAAAAAATTATTAAAAAAAAAGGGACATAGATGATAGATCTCATATTTGACTTTCCACCTTCGACTGTTAGATCCTGCCCGAACACAACATTTAATATTTATGCACGCCCTATGTCCTCGTTGGAATCTCCTGTACCGTTTGATCATAATCTTCGACGTTCAAGATCCTACATCAAAAGCTTTTTTGCCATTCACGTGGAATCGCACAACGATCTCGCTTGTATCATCAAATGAAGTAGCAAAAAAAAAATATTATAGCAAGAATGTCACGTGACATGTACCACTACTTGAGATAGCAGTGGTAAATTTTTGACACAATCTGATAATCCGATGAAGGAGGGGCGGAACAAGTCAATCTTAGCTGGGGAGCCAAAGAATTTTTTTTAAAAAATTTAATAAAATTTTTTAATATAAATAAGCAATTATTAATATAATATAAAATAATGAGTTTTAATTTTTTTTATAGAGGCGTGGCCCATGCTTTTCCTTTAATATATCCACCCTTGCGATGAAGAATGGGCGGACTCATGATTAAAATTTTATATGACACGTGTGTGGCATCCCTCCTGACCCATGAGCCCTTATAAAGAATGAAGAAGGAAATGAAACGACGAGGGCATAAAAGAAAGATCCGAGAGGAATAAGCTTTAGCCACCTTTATATCCTGAAAACTATAGAGAATGTCTCCTACAATGTACCAAAATCAACACATACCAGCTTGGACCACTGAGGTAATGACAACTTCACCAATGAGGCCATAACACATCATTGCAGCTCGCTTTCCTTCAAGATTATCTCTAAAATATCTCACCACAAGTCACATGAATCAAATATGAGAGATAGGAACCACAAGGACAACAGCTTACTCTATCATTAATTGAATAAGTTACTCTTTAACGCAATTAACTCATTTGAAATAAGCCAATTAGAACTCAGAACATACTGCCAATAGGGACAATTCCACAAAGGATAAATGTCCAACCCTAAGAAGCCTAAGAGCCTCAATAAGAAATGCCGAATTACTCTTAAACCCCTACTTGAGAAATAAAACAACTAACAACGGTTCACCATGTGTCTAAAAGGACACAAAGATGCTCTCAGAAGCACTCCCCTTTATGAAGTCAAGTTATTCTCCCAAAGGACGTAATCTCTCTCGCTCACACAAACAAAAAAAAAAATCTCGCTTTTCAAGGGTTTCTCAGAAAACTCATTATCTCCTTCAGCCTCCAACTAGCCTCCAACTAACTTATCTTATAGTATATTGAAATCTATATTTTCTTAATTTTTAATTTATTGCTAACTTTAATAAAATAATAAATCCCTCATAAAAAAATCATTATAAATTAGTTAGTTATGTTTAAGGTAGAATTGATTAGAGCTTGAGTATATTAAAAAATTTTTAAAATATTTATGACTAAGAATACTTAATTTCAGAATCACTCGAATTATTTTTCTCCTTTCACATGTGGATAAGACTTCGGCCCTTTTAAGGTGGGCTAATTTTCTTCAAATTATTTAGAAATGTGTGTAACCCATTTTGAGATTAGATTTTTGAATTGCAAAGATTGTCAATTTCTCCGAAATTAATATATATCATTTATTTCTATATTGTTTTCGTAACAGTTAATAATCATATTTGCAGCATTATTTTATATTATTATCTTTATTTTTAAATATTATTTTATCCATATTTATTATAAATTAAATAAATCATATAAACGAAAATTAAAAAAATTAAGTACTAAAAATAAAAAATATATTTCGGGCAAATAAAAAATTAATAATAAAATATTTTCTTATATTTTTTGTTAATTTTTTAAACAATTTTTTTTATAAAAATGTATTTTTTATACCTCGATATAAATTGTCAAGCAAATGACTCATTTTCTCCATTTTTCCTCTAAACTTTTTGGTGTCGGGGGATTTTTGAATATTATCGACATAATAGGGGATAAGTATTGTATATAAGGGTTTGTTAATATTTGTATTTTTCTTAGTTCCAAAATAACATTCAAATTTAGAAAACATTAAAAAAATTTATTTTTTGTATCAGTAACAATTTCTAGGTTTGGCAAATTAAGGACTTGGCTAGTGTTTTTCAAGCCTAGGTTCAAACCCATTAGAGCAGAAGTACAAGGGCTAGGCATGGGCCGAGCCCGTTGCTAGCGTAGGCTAGGCTTGTGCTGAGCTTGGGCTTTTACTTATTTTTTTAATTTTTTAAATGAGTTAATAATAATTAAATTGTTATAATAAATAATGAATTAAATAAAATAAATACTTAAAAATAAAATAATAAATAAAAAAATAAAACAAATAAAAATTTAGAGATTGATCACAACGAAATGGAGAAAATAGAGTCTCTAATTCAAGCACTCTCTCAATTTATTAACACTTAAAAAGAATTTAGTATTATAATTCTAAATTTTTTGAATCATTATTAATATATAAATTAGAGATTTAAGCTATCTTTTTTTTTCATTATTTTTCAAATTTAAATTTATTATTCCAATTTATAAATTTATTTTTTTAAAATAGACGACTTGAGTCTGATCTGGACTTATTTTTCCTAAACCCTTGTCGAGACTCTCATGTAGGAGGCCCGAGCTAAAAGTCCAGGGGAAAGGGTTGTGCCGACCTAGGCGTGAGCCGAATCAGGCTTTTTTACCATCCCTAACAATTTCAGTCCACCTTTGCATCATTTTTCATTTAATAAAAAAATTTCATATGAAGAAATGGTGTCGGATTGATCACAACGAAAAATAGCAAACAAATCGGCACAAGCAAAGCAAACCAGAATCTTTATAGCTACTTTTAAAATAAATCTCCAAAGCTATAATTTTGATTGCTTCTTATTCTAGTTCAGACCTTTGAATTTTTCAAGATGAGAATCCAGTCACAAACTTATGCCTACTATTAACAATTTAATATCTCAAAATTAAGTGGCATGTATTCCAAGGTTACAAACTAGTGGGAAATTTACTAAAGTAGAATTAAAATAGATTGAAATCAGAATGATTTAGATTTGAAATAAGGAATTAAAATTAGAATAAATTGTTTACTTAAGCTGTAGGAATTAAAATCAGAATAAATTACATTCCCATAATCCCATTGATGTGTTTAATTTTTCTTGAAATCAAAATTGATTTTTATAAATTACTAAAATACCATTTTTTAGTTATTGTCACTAGTAATCTAATATCATAATGAATTGCATTCCCATAATCCCGTTGATGTATTTATTTTTTCTTGAAATGAGAATTAATTTTTTTAAGTTACTAAAATATCCTTTTTTTAGTTATTGTCACTAGTAATCTAGTGTTATTTGTATGTGTTATGATAATAACAATAATAAGAATAAAATTAATAATAATAATAATAATAATAATAATAATAATAATAATAATAATAATAATAATGACTAATATAAATTAAAAAAAATAAAATTAAAAAATTAATAATAATAATAATTATTAATATTAATAATAATGACTAATAATAACAATTAAAATAATCAAATTAATAAATTTTAATGATAATACTGAAATTAATGATGACGACGATGACGACAACAACAACAATAATAATATTAAAATAATAAAGGACATATTTGTAAATAATACAAAATTTCTGAATATTTTCATAAATTCTATAAGGACCAAAATGCAAAAATTACAATTGAGGACAATTTGGGGATTAAGAAAATTCAATGGGGTAAAATGGATAGTCTAAGAATCGGAATTTGATTCCCAACCCCCCTTCTTGTGAATGAAATCTAGGGAATGATTCCTAAATTTGTGGGTCCCCTACAATTTTGATTCCGATTTCAACTTTTATTTTGTGAATTAAACATTGTCAGTGATTTCAATTCCAGATTCTGATTTCTCAATTTGAAAAATAAACACACCTTAAAATTCTCATAATTAGTTATACATCCAAATCCCCTCTTTCTTTTACTATTAGGTCACATAATATTGTAACTTACATCAATTTAAGAGTTGTACTTAATACCCTAATGGTACATTTACTAAATAAAAAATCGGAACGGGCTGAAATCAGATTAAAGAATGAGAATTAAAATAAATTATTTATTTAAACGGTAGGAATCCTTAATAATAATGACAATAATATTAATGAAAATAATAAAATTAATAAATAATAATAATAGTAGTAGTAATAAAAAATAATGAAATTAATAATAATAACTTTTAATAATGATAATATTAATTAAAATAATAAACTTAATATATTTTAAGAATAGTAATGACAATTATAATAATAAATAATGAATATATTAATAAAATTAATAAATTTTAATAATCTTAATATTAATAATAGAATTAATAATTTTGAATGAAATAATATTACAATAATGATAATGACATTATTATTATTAGTGTAATAATAATAATATATTATTATTATTGAAGGGGGTACTTTGGGAATATTAAAATGTAAATGAGGGTAGAATTGGAAGTTTAGGGAATGGCATACTCATTCCCAACCCCCCATCGGAATCAATCTCCCACTCTCCATTTCCAAATTGTGGTGGGCTCCACGATTCCAATTCCAATTCTCGCTTCCAATTCCAATTCCCAACCCCCCATCGGAATCAATCTCCCACTCTCCATTTCCAAATTGTGGTGGGCTCCACGATTCCAATTCCAATTCTCGCTTCCATTTTGCGAAGTAAACACAGTCAATGATTCTAATTCCAAATTTGGATTCCTTAATCCTAAAAGTGAACTCACCATAAAAGTATTTAACAATTAAACTACACTTAACTTGTTTGATATAACTTTTTAAGTTGATGTAAGCTACGCTATTATGTAACTTAACAAGATCCAGTACATCGGCAGAGGACAAAGAAAGCTAGCTTGAGTTGTAGTCTGATTAATCTTAGATAGAAAAATTTAATTTAAGTCCTTATTTAAATTATTAAGATTCTTTAATGATCTAACTTTTACTGAGTAAAAATTCATATAGTAATTGGTGGTTAATAAATAAAAGAATAAAGAAGTTAAATCCTAAATACACTTGGAACATCATCTTTAAAAATTTAAGAGAGAATCCAAGTTCTAATTTAATAGATATAGATCTAATAAAGGATCCCTTAAAGTATTAAAATAAGGGAATAAACTAGATGACATGAAAACATACTCTCCAAAACAGGGACTTGTCTAGCATTACTTATATATATATATATATATAGGTGTAGGCGTCCTCTTTTTTCTTCTTCTTTTTTTTTCAATTCAGACATATTGTTAAACTATGCGATTTAATAGTGTGTCAGTATGAAAAAAACGAGAACATCCACACTAAAAAAAGACTCATGTGAGCGTATGTGTGTGTATGTATTCTTTGGAGCAAGTGCTCTCATTTTTTCTTTTTATGCGAACATGTTATAAATCATATGATTTAATAGTATGTATGAACTTACTCGATTAAACCATATAGCTTAATAACTTGTCCACATGAAAAAAAAGGTCACTTATATTACAAAAAGACTATATGTGCGTCTGTGTGTGTGCGCATGCGTGCATGTGTGTGTGCGTCTGTGTGTGTGCGCATGCGTGCATGTGTGCATTTGCTTGCGTGTGCGTTCATGCATGTACGTGTGCGTGTATATGTACGGGCGTGCGTTTGCATGCGTGAGTGTGTGCATGTGTGTATAGGTGTGCATGCGTGTGTGCGCGTGCATGTGTGTGTGCGCATTAAGAACAAAGACAAGCTTAAAGACAAAAAACCAACAAAACCCAATATAGTGTATTATTTTTTTTTTACAAAAAATAACACATTAAAATCTATATTTTTTTAATCTTTTAGCATGTAAAATTACCCATATATATATTAAGAAAAAGGCAATGTGTGTGTCTTACCCTTATCAAAGTCGACGAGACTGTAATTTTCAGCTTTCATTGTATCCTATAGCAGTTACAGATGATTTTGAGCGTGCTTCAGTTGGAAGAGAGAAATCGGCTGCTTTTAATGTTGCGGAAGAGAACAAAACAACAAAAGAGAGTGACAGGGTTTACAAATGAGGTTCCTCATCATTGAGATTTAATGTCACACGGCTCAAAAAAATTTCAGTAATGAAACGTGTTAACTCATGCTACTACCTGTACAAATGCCAACTCAGGAAGAAGCAGGGGATACAAATGGAAGATAAACAAGTATTTTGGGATGGTTAACCAGTTTCTGCTCATCTGCCAAACATTTCACCCAAAAAGCAGTTGAAAAAACTTTAACTTTGTTAACAATGCAAACTTTCCTCCATCTGGACCAATACCTGAATTTCAAAGCAAAAAGAGAGTTAACAAGAAAGAACAATGTCCTACACAGATGAATAAATAAATTTTTTTGCTAATGTTTTTTTTGTTAGGAAGAATGTCCTTCAATAATCTTTTAGCAAACTGGATTGATCTGCGTAGGGCTGTCATCCATCCATGATGTTCTAATGTGATACAAAAATCAAGATGTTCTAATGTGATACAAAAATCAAGATTTTAATAGATATAAATTAATATTGGGTATTATACCTGAAGTCAATTTTGTTTAACAAAGTTTATACATACTGAGAGAGATTGAAAATGCTGTTAAATACAAGAAGAAAACGCTAGAATTCTAGAACATCATCTCTATAAACAATATGGAATTGGGAAAAAGAACAAAAAAACTCGTCCATAACTATTTGAAATTCAGAGAGCACAATTTCAAATGGAATAAAATTCCATTCATGGTTGTTTCCACATCTATCTTACTTCTTTAATCTTTCTGAATAGGATAGCATTTCATTCATGAACCAAATGACACATGCTGTTATCTTGTCCATAGGCATTTCGAAGATTATGACAGATTGAATTTTTCCAACTCTAGTAAGATTTGAAAGATTCGTTCTCTAATTCTGGTCCTTCTACTTGTTTGTCAACTCATTGAAATTCTGTTTCTTCAAGAAAATTTATATATATTGTCAGTGGTAGCTACCAAACAACAAACTTTGAATTCAAGGATAATAAAAACTATCACAAACTAAAGAAAGCAGAAGAAGAACAAAAGAAATGAAAATACCTTGAATACAAAACCAATGTTAAGGTTGTCAACCGTTAACAACTTTCTGTGGCTGGCTTTTCTGCAAAAGGCATCCAAATCGATCAGATATACCAATGTGATGCCCAATAAAACACAGGGACAATTTTTATTTTTTATTTGAAAAAAAGGTATTTCAAGGTCCAAAATCATCGAGCATTTCTGTAAATGCAGCATTTTTAATCCAAAAAAATTATTCAACCTATGGATAAAAAAAGCTGCATCATTAGTTCTTGCTTATAAAAATTTGGCATGCAAAATTTAGGATTCTAAATTCCTCAGTAGAATGAGCAATTGATACAAGCATGGGAAAACAGGAGCAGGGATTGTTCAGTTTGAAGATCAAGAGTTCATTATTTAAGTTCAAATTAATTTGCAATCAGAGTACTTGTTAAGGGTACTTCTATACAAAGGGCCAACACTGTATTTATGATTTTCTAGGATAAAAGATATTTAATTTCAAGTCTAAGTTGATACATTAAGCTCCTGACTTATTTTTTTCAATCTAAGGTTAATTATGTTACTAAATTTACCATGCTTTCTTATCTACGGATAAGAATGACTCAAGTCTATATATTTCTTCCCTAGTCTAAAAATTACAAGAGTAAGTATTGAAACTCGTTTATGTAGCTATATAGGAGTTTTCATGTGCTTCATCTGTCTTACTCTTTTCCCCTCACATATATAATCTACTTAAACAGGAAAAATGAAAATCACTCCAGTTGGTATTACCAATAGCTGCACATATTAAATTTATTGATAACAGTAAGATTCGATGAATTCAAATATAAAAAGTTGTAAGAGCGAATTAAATTATGAATCCTTTGCAGAAATATAACTACCATGCAGCAAACCCACTGACAGCAATCGATCAATGATATCAACACGCCGTTGTATGGATTTCAAAAGCGAATTCAACGATGAAACCCTCTTTCTAACCCCCGAAATCTTTGCCGCATATTGCATAATAAAGGGCAACGGTGCATCTTCCAGTAGTTGATCAAGCTCTGTCAACAACACACACAACGACATAAAAATAAATTACATAATAGTAATGGTAATGGCAGTAATAATAACAACAATAAGAAGGTAAAAAGGACAGGGACCACTCGTGCTTTGATGAAATGGTCAAGGGTCTCCATGACTACTACTGAAGGATCTCCATGACCATTTCACCAAAAGCACCATCGCATGTACAATCTGTAAAAAAATTGAAATTATAAAATAATAATAATAACATTTCATGTTAAAAAAATAGTCCAAATAAAATACAGTTGGTAACTAAAGTCACAAGCCATGAAAGAGGTCTACGTCACACTTTCTCAAATCAATGATTCTCCATAACAATTTCACCAAACCACAGGACGCTGCTGCTATCATTTTTCATAATAATAATAATAATTCATGATTAAAATGATGGTAAGAGGGCGAAGGTTAATAAAACGACCTCGTGTAAGACGATCGATGGCGGAAGCGAGCTGGTCCTGGGATTGAAGAGTGTCTTGAGCTTTTGAATCGAAATCCTTGATAACGGCTGTCAACATTGACGATAAAGCTATGGCCAAGGCGTCACCGCTTTTATTATCAGACTCGGATTCTTGAGGATTTTCAGGAGCCTCGTAACTGGAAGAAGGATTCGTGCTTATTCGTACTTGAACAGTGGTTCCTTCGCCGGAATTGCAGTTGTTTTGCGACGCTTCGTCCATCTTTTTCTGAAATTGCGATTCTGATGGATGATGATCAAGAAGATTGTTGATCATTTAATGGGCTATAAATTGGGCCCGTTAAACCCAGAACCACATCTAATGCTTGGGCCGCTTCTGATAAACTTTCTTAGTTTCGCGAACAACTATCTTCTCCTTTGAAAAAAAAAACACAACTGTCTTCTCACATCCCTCAAAATTTCTGAAAAAACTTTTTTTGTAATTGAAATTACTTAAATAATTTAATATAAATTATTATTATTATTATTATTTCACAATAATTGTGACTTATAAACGTAGAAACCAAACGTTTACAAAGTCCTCATATAGTCCAGATAACATATGTTTTGAGAGACTATCAACCTCACTTACAAACTTATCTTGTAAGGAAAAGCTTAGGACCAAAAAACACATCACCTCCATGAATGTTCAAAAACATTTGTACACGTGAGCATGTCAAATGTCCACATATTTCGCAACATATACTTTTAAAAAAAAAAACTAGTGATACTCACACAACTTAGTACAAAGCTAAGTACAAAAAGGGTCTATTTGCTAGATTTGCTAAAACTTCTTAAAAATTGTAAAAATTAAACTGCTCTTAAAGACATATCCTTCTAAACTTCTCCTACTAATCCCTTAATTATTTGAATTTGGATTCCAATAAATGGGATTCTATTATGCATTACTCTACATTTATTTTTAAGATAATGTAATAATTTTACTAACTCTTATCTACTAAGTTGCGAATAACTGAATGTAAATAATGCTAGAGATAGACTATTGTAATACTTCTATTAAAAACTTCTTCTGTATTAATTATTTTAAATTGGTGTTTTCTATACTATTTCCTCTATATTATATCCTTAATTAAATGCTACTTTTATTCTCCGATTAGCAATAATTCTAAGTTTATGCTGCGTTTACTAAACAGCAATCGGAATGGGCTGGAATCGAAATGGACTAAAATTGGAATGGATTGGAATCGGAATGAGAAATGGGAATTAGAATAAATTGTTTACTTAAGCTGTTGGAATCGGAATCAGAATGAATCAATTCCCATTGATGTGTTTACTTTATGCTGGAATCGGAATGGATTGTTTTAAATTACTAAAATACCCCTTGTTGCTTATAATGATAAAATATGTTAACAAAATTAATAAATTAATAAAATATTATTATAAGGATGATGATGATGATGATGATAATAATATTATTATTATTAATAAAATATTATTATTATTATTCATAATAATAATTATAAAAATAATAATTTATAGTAATATATTATTGTTCTTTGTTAAAAATAATAATAATTATTATTTTATTGTTAATAAAAATAATATTAAAACTACTAATAATAATAACAACAATTATAAATATTTTATTGATATATATTACTATTATTAATTATATTATTTTAAAATTGATTGTTTTATTATTAATAATGAATCATAATAACAATACTGTTGTTGTTGGTATTATTACTATTATTATTAATTAATTAATTAAATGATTTTATTATTATTACAACAAAATTTGTGTGATCCAAAATCAAATTTTGCATTAGTAACGGCAACTTTTCCAGCAAGTTGTCATCCATCCAATTTTGCATTAGTAATAATTCTTAACACAACATATATTCCACCAACACTTACCAACATAAAAATCCAAAATAAATCACATAAAATCCCACCAACACAAAATGCATATTTAGATCCGAAATAATTCTTAACATGTGTTCCACCAACACATAAAGTCCCACCAACATAAAAATGCAAAATAAGTCACATAAAATTCCACCAACATAGTTAAATAAGTCATATAGTTATAAGTTTAAATTCCCAAAAGCAACACAAATACAAAGCTTCAACATCATAACTAACATTGGACTACACCCCACGACGAAGCATTTGCAACACATATCCTTTCTTGGGGTGGTCGGGTAAGGTAAAAAACACACGGAGCAAATCATGTTTCGAGGCAAACATACTAGTGGCGTCATATATTTCCTCATCAGCCAAGCCTTAAATTTTGCTCATTTCTCCATATAACTTAACTTGTAAATCAGCTATTTCCCTATCACTAGAAAGTGCAGTAATCAAACCATCCATTTTAGGGATCATGGCTACCATCGAGTCAGCCATTGTCCCAATCCTTGAGCACTTGTGATCAAATGATTTATCTTTATTCTTCCTTTTCCTAGACCTTTTCCCTGAACTATTTGGAGCAGAATCAACTTGTTGATGAGAAGTAGCATTTGGTTGAGGAGTATATGACATATCATCATTAAAATCCTCTATAATCGGCTCATTATTTGACTCATCTCCGAAATCCACATTATTTGACTCAACTTCTAAATTGACACTAACGTTGTCTTCTAATCGAACTTCTTCTTCATCATCATCTGCATTCCCAGCATTAGTCTCAGTTGCCCGATCTCGGCCATAAATCTCACCCAAGATATAATAATGTGGAAATGGTTTATTAAATAAACCAGCTGTATTTTTTCTTTTCTATTTAACAAAAAAAAAATGTATAAGTAACATAAATCAAGAAGTATAAATTACACTATAAAATTTAAAACTTTACCTTAACTTATTCATCAAGAACATCATTTTCACATGTTATCATCATCTTTTCATTGTCCCACCTAAAACCACTAAGAGATAACATATCACTCATGACACAATATTTTTGCTTCAACCATTTCACTCTAGATTCGATGTGAGGAGAAGCTTTCAAACCACAATCGGTAATTTTGCTTCAAGCTTGTTTTCTAATTATTGTACCCATTCTTAAAACCATAATTCGACCTCCATATAGGATTTTGACTCAATTCCAACAACGAGTCAACTAATGCATTATCCTCATCTGTTGTCCAAAAATGTTTGTTCATACCCCGACCTCTAGGAGTTAGAGTGAGAAGAGAATTCATTATATATATTCAAATACAATATGAACACTCAAACAACAATACAATTTTCAATACAAAGGAACCATACAATATTAGAATTTAAAAAAACGATATAATATCTAATCTAAAAAAGTAATAAAATATGCAATAACAAATTACAATACAATATCCAGTCAAATAAATAAAACAATATCCAAATTTCAAACCACAATACAATATTCAAACTCAAACAATATAACATCCAATGCCAACAAACAATACAACAAGTTTAAAATAATAAAAAATAGTACAACTCAATGACAAACAACTCGAAATCCGTAAAATCCTACACAAACTCTTCATGCTTGTCTACTTGCGTGCCATGTGTTCTACATCTCTTGGGCCATATTTTGCCTCCATAAAGTCTACTCATTAGAGGGTTCAATGATATTAATAATCTCCGAGTCTGTGTCAATATTTGGAGGTGGCTCATTATCCATTTCCATTTCCATATCATCAAAAGGCATTTCTTTTCTAATGAAATTATGTAGCATACAACAAACATATATTATACGCCTTTGTGTTTTTCCATCATAAAGGCAGGACTTCGAAGTATAGCCCATCTCTTTTTCAACAATCCAAAACATCGTTCAGTTACATTTCGAGCACTTGAGTTTTTCATATTAAACAACTCTTCCGGGTTAGTAGGTTGGTGTCCATCCCTAAAGTCACTCAAATGGTTGAAATACAAGTGTGCAACCCAAGAGGGGGTGAATTGGAATTTTAAAACTTATCCTAACAAAACCACACAACAATCCAATCTAAAGCCTTAATAAATTTAAAAGCAATAAGTTCAATCAAAGCACAATAGTAAATAAGTAAGAGAGAAGAGAAACAAACACACGAAATTTTACGTGGTTGGCAATCCCCGCCACGTCCACGCCTCCAAGCGATCCAAGCTTGAGGTTTTCACTATCCAAGCCTTCCAAGGCTTAAAATGCTTACAATTGACTTCAAGGTGTCAATGAACCTTTACAACAATGAGATTATATCTCAATCTCTTCACTCAAGTGTTTCCCACACTTATACACTCACAAATTTGATGAGAAAAATAAAGATTACAACAAAACTCTCTTTAAGAGTGGATGAACAAATTTAAGAACAAGGATGATTCAAAATAATAATGATTTGCGAATTGAGAGCTTAAGATATGTTGTATGCCTTTTGTTTGTGCTTGCTTTAGGGCTTGAAAATGAATTGGATTTGAGTTTTTATAGTTAGAGCCAAAAAACTAGCCGTTATGAATATTTTACTCATGCTTAGGATTACCGTTTATGGTAACCGGAATTCCGCTTGCATGTTACCGTTAAGGCAAAAATTTGAATTTTTGAGTATCCGGAATGCCGCTTGTGATATCCGGATTGCCGTTTATGCTCCGTTTATGCTCAGAATTTTTATGCTTAGGATTGACAACCGGATTGCCGCGTCGGGAGAGTTTTACGCCCCATAACTTAGGATTGCCGTTTAGCATAACCGGATTGCCGCTTGCTACGATAGCAGTACAGTGCACTGTTTGCGAAAATTACAGTGTGACCCCAAAACTTTCCATAACTGCACTATGGCCCAAAACGTTATAAAAAATTTCAATTAAGTCCAATTTCAGAATTTCTTAATAATACTATGTGAATCCCAAAACTTTCTGAAATTATGAACAAGCCCAAACTTTGTGAATTTTGGAATGGCCCATAATATTTAAATATTTTCAAATAAGTCCAAATCCGAAATTCAAAAACAATATTTATTAAAAACAAAGATTGTAAAATTCTTTCACTTTAGTTCACAACTTTGAGGAATAACTTAACTCCATAAAATCATTTTCTTGTTTTAAAAGCACAATATATAAAACTTTATTTTTAATTACTCTCAATTTTCTTTAATCAACACATGTGGTTTGTTATCATCAAAATCAATATTTATACCCATATAGGCTAACAATCTCCCCCTTTTTGATGATGACAAAACACACTAAAGAAAATTGATTTAGTTATGAAAAGCTCCCCCTTAATCAATGCAAGGTTAAGAAATAATTTCAAAAAGATTTAAAAACTCCCCCTGCATACATGCATATCAATTTTCATAACACATAGATATATTATATCTCCCCCTTCATCATCAAAAAGAACAAGAGCTCCCCCTACCACTCATCAAAATCTCAATACAAGCACGTTAATTCAAAAATATCCAAAGCATGAAAAGATATCATAGCCAACAAATAAAACAAATCCATAGCATCCAAAACTGAATTAAAGAACATAATAAATACGCAAAGCAAATGCATATAATCCAAATCAAATACATAATCCAAAGTCATAACAACCATCCATGTAATCGAAAACGAAAAATACATAAAGCAGTAAATAACATGTAGGTGTGTCCGATACAAGCATAAGAGACTACTGAGGTGGTGAGGATGGTGGCGATGGAGGTGGATACGGATATGGAATACCGAAGTGCTCAAAAAGGAGGCGCTGGCCGTGAATGAGCTGCTGCTGCTTCTTCTTTGAAACTCGTCTGCCGCATGGCGAGAGCATCCTCACCTCATCCATGTCTGGCTGAAGTGTAACCTCATCGGAAATAGGATGCTCGGGAGGTGGTAATGCAGTGCAGAGCGGTAGGAGGAGAGGTAGACACCTTGGAGACTCGACGACGACGCTGGCCTCGAAACGGAAGCGAGAAATCAGGGAGTTGATCAGCAGGAATCACATCATTGAGTTGCCGATCATCACTCGGAGCGAGGAAAGTGTAATTGTTTTGAGTGACTTTGACCCAAGTGCTATCACGCCACTCAAAACCTAAGCTAATAACAGAATCATCCCCTATACCCTTAGAAGGCCTAAACGATGGTTCATTAATCGGAACTTCAAAGTGTTTAAGGATTCGGGTAATTAATTGACCATATGGAAGGGAGCGAGAAATCAAGGCAGGTATGGTCAACATATTTCGGATGATGAGATAACCTAAGTTAAGCAGGACGACGATGAAGAATACAAGTCAATTAAAGCAACGTCCATATGAGAAACCTCATCCAAATGCCCCGATCTAGGAAGAACAATGGGTGAATAAAGCGAAGTAAAATACGAGTTTGAAGACAAAGACAGCGAGTACGGAAATGAATGGTACAGTCTTCAACAGAAAGATCTCTACGCCGACAAATATTTCGAACGGCGTCAATATGAACATATCTCTCAATTTTGGGAGATTTCCTAGGCGAAAAAAATTTCTAGACCAAAATCGGATGATCTAGGATAGAATTCAACAACGAAACATCAAAATCAATCATAACTCCTCCAACATTGGTGATTACTCGAGTTCTTTTCTCCTCGGAAACGTCCATATTCGAGTAAAACACTTTCACCAAGTCGGGATAAACATGTTCGCTAATCATAAGAGCACCATTCCAACCAACATCACCAAGCAATTGAAATAAATTTCTATGACTAATATGAAGACTATGAAGCCAATTGGGTTCGGAAATATAAAACGTATTGAGTACCTCTCGAGTCCGGAAATTTTGATGGCTTAGGTTGATCAAATGCTTGTTAGAAGGTGTGAGGACTCAAAGGTGGATTGAGTGGTGGTGTCGCCAAAGCTTGCCGTGACCGCAGCAGGGGGTTGAACCAGGTTCTTTGCCTTTTCTTGACCGTAGTGAGCTTGACATGGTGAAGTTGAGTGATTTGAGTTGAAATGAGTTACGGAAAATGAAGAGAATGAAGATTGAAAACAATTTTGAGAAGCAATTTGGCTCAAAAACAACTTGAGAGGAAGAAATTTAGAGAGAGAAAAGATTTCGAAAAACCCTAGGTTGATTTCGGATTTTGATGTTTTTGAGGTTGAAAATGAATTTTAAAGATGATTTTGGACACAAGAACGGATGGGGAACAATTTGCTTGGATCAATTTGCATCAAAAACACATGAAAAGTGATGGATTTTGAAGAGAAAATGAGAGAGGGAGAAGCGGCTTTAGAGAGAGAGAGAACAGGTTTTTAGAATAAGAGAAGAAGATGAAGAACAAATAGAATTTTTGCGAATTCGGAATTAGGATGCGAACAACCGGTCATCGGTTTCATTCGATATGCATCTTTGCGAATCCGGATTACGGATATGCATAACTTAGGACCTCGGTTGCATTCGAAAAGTTCCTCGCGAATTTTCGGATTTGAACCGATTATCCGGTTTGAAGCGATAAGCTCAAGCGAATCGGTTTTAGGATGTTTTAGAACTCGGCTATCGGTTACATTCGAAATCTAGTAATGTGAATTGAATTCAATTTTGATAACCGGTTATCGAATCATTTCGAGAAAACTCCTAGTGCATTCGGTTTTTAGGTTTACGTATCCGGTTGGCCGAAAGATGTCCAGAATGTGAGCTATGAAATCCGGTTTTCCGAATGTTATAACCGGTTATCCGGTTACAGTCCAGTAACTACATAAACATATCCGGATTTCCAAATTTCCTTATCCGGTTGTCCGGATAATTCCCGAAAAATTTGAGAACCAATTCGGTTTACGGTTTGATGAACCGGATTTCGGATGTGAGGCGAGAGTGATTTTTCAAATCCGGTTTACCGGTTTGGTAAATCCGGTTAGCCGAATATTGACCCGAGAGCACCAAGAAGAAAACGGATTTTCGGTTGAATAGAAAGCGGTATACCGGTTTGGACTTAGAAAAATTTTTACCACATATTGAAAATTGGCAAGCTCTTATACTTGTATTATACACACCATTTTATTTTTGGCTTAAAATTTGATCAATTTTAAATCATTTTGAGATTCAAAATTTTTCAATAAGCCATTTAATTCATGAAACATAAAATAATAAACATATCAAGCTATTTAATTCATGAAGTATAAATTCATACAATAACAAACATATCAACAATTCATAACTCAAGATGCAACATTCAACATTCCAAGCTCATGTCTTATCTTTATAAAAAGCTCTTCATTAAGAGGTTTTGTGAAGATATCCGCAAGTTGATTTTCAGTCGAAACAAATTTAATTATAACATCTCCTTTTTGAACATGATCTCTAAGAAAGTGATGCCTAATTTCTATATGCTTTGTTCTAGAATGTTGAATTGGGTTCTTGGATAGATTAATAGCACTAGTATTGTCACACAAGATAGGTATTTGATCGAGTTTAATGCCATAGTCTCTAAGGGTTTGTTTCATCCAAAGAATTTGTGCACAACAACTACTGCGGCTATATATTCGGCCTCGGTGGTTGAAAGCGCAACGAGTTTTGTTTCTTACTAAACCAAGAGACAAGTGAATGACCTAGGAAGTGACATGTTCCACTAGTACTTTTTCTATCAACCTTATAACCAGCAAAATCGGCATCCGAGTAACAAGTTAAATCAATATGTGTTCCCCTAGGATACCAAAGACCAAGATTAATGGTGCCAATCAAATAACGAAAAATTCGTTTAACGGCAAACAAGTGTGACTCTTTAGGACAAGATTGAAATCTAGCACACAAGCATACACTAAACATAATGTCAGGCCTACTAGCGGTTAAATAGAGTAAGGATCCGATCATACCTCGATATGTCTTGATATCAACTTCCTTACCTTTCTCATCTTTGTCCAGCTTGATTGTAGTACTCATTGGAGTGCTTTTTGCCGTTCCATTTTCATAGCCAAATCTTTTGAGTAGATCTTTCACGTACTTGGCTTGATTTATGAAAATTCCTTCTTCGTTTTGTTTGATTTGAAGTCCAAAGAAGTACTTCAACTCTCCCATCATACTCATTTCAAATTCTTTGCTCATACAAGATGAAAATCTTTACACAACAACTCATTAGTAGAACCAAAAATAATATCATCAACATAAATTTGAACAATAAGTATATCTTGCCTTTTATGCTTAACAAATAAAGTTGTGTCCGCTTTTCCCATCGAAAAATCGTTATCTAACAAGAAGTTTTTAAGTCTATCATACCATGCTCTAGGTGCTTGTTTAAGACCATACAAAGCCTTAGATAACTTATACACATGGTCTGGAAATTTTTCATTTTCAAAACCAGGAGGTTGTTTCACATATACTTCTCCATAATATAACCGTTTAAGAAAGCACTCTTGACATCCATTTGATATAAAATGAAATCCTTATGACATGCATAAGCTAACAAAGCATCCTAATGGATTCTAATCTAGCTACAGTGCAAATGTTTCATCAAAATCAATTCCTTCTTCTTGGTTGTAACCTTGAGCCACTAATCTAGCTTTGTTTCTTACAACCACACCGGATTCATCCATTTTGTTTCTAAATACCCATTTAGTACCTATAACAGATTGATGTTCGGATTAGGGACTAATTCCCACACATTGTTTCTCTCAAATTGATTCAACTCCTCTTGCATTGCCATAATCCAAGACTCATCATTTTCCGCATCCCAAAGGATTTTGGTTCAATTTGAGAAATAAATGCAGCATGTTCACAAGTGTTCCTAAGTGATGATCTAGTTGTAACACCTCGTGAGGGATCTCCTAAAATTACATCCGTAGGGTGAGAAGAGACATACCTCCACTCTTGGGGAGTGTTTGAGAATTACCTTCATTTTGCTCTGCACTTGTTTCTTCATGATGCTCTTTGAATTCCATGAGGTGCATCCTTTTGGTTGTCATTTGATGATTCTTCTTGATGTTCTTCTTCGCATTATCATCAACAATTCCTTTCTCCATGCAGAGGAGGGATTAGACTCATCAAATGTGACATGCATAGATTCTTCCACAACCAAAGTTCTTTTATTATACACTCTATAAGCTTTGCTTGAGTTTGAATAACCAAGAAAAATACCAACATCGGATTTTGAATCAAATTTACCTAGATTATCTTTTTTGTGTTCAAAATAAAACATTTGCATCCGAAAACTTTGAAATAGCCAATGTTGGGTTTTCTATCTTTCCAAAGCTCATATGGAGTTTTATTAAGATTAGGTCTAATCAACACACGATTCAAAACATAACATGCGGTGTTGGCGGCTTGGCCCAAAAATATTTTGGTAAAGAGTTTTCATTTAGCATGGTCCTAGCCATTTCTTGAATAGACCTATTCTTTCTCTCTACAACTCCATTTTGTTGAGGAGTTCTAGGTGATGAAAATTGATGCTCAATGCCAAGCTCATTACAAAACTTCTCAAATGCATGATTTTCAAATTCTCCACCATGGTCACTTCTAATACAAGTAATTGAATATCCTTTTTCATTTTGAACCTTTTTATAGAAAATTCTAAATGCATCAAAAGCATCATCCTTATTAGTTAAGAACAATACCCATGTGAATCTAGAGAAATCATCCACAATTACAAAAGCATAATATTTGCCACTTAAACTAGCATATCTAGAAGGACCAAATAAATCTATGTGAAGTAATTGAAGAGGTTTTGAAGTAGAAATATTTTTCTTGCTTTTGAAAGAAGTTTTGATTTGTTTTCCAAATTGGCAAGCTTCACAAATTCTATCTTTTTGAAAATTGATTTTTGGAAGACCTTTAACCAAATCATTTTTCACAATTTTTGAAATCAAATCCATACTAGCATGACCTAATCTTCTATGCCACAACCAACCATCATCATGCAATGCGGAGAAACATTTATCATTTGAGAATGCACAATCTATATTGATAGTATAAACATTAACACATCTATTTCCTACAAACAAAATCTTGCCATCACATGCATTTTCAATAAGACATTTTGATTCATCAAAGATAACTCTATATCCTTTATCACATAATTGACTAATGCTAAGAAGATTGTGTTTCAAGTTTTCAACCAAACATACATTTTCAATGAGAGTAGAGGATACATTACCGACATTGCAAAGGCAAATGATTTTTCCTTTTGAATTATCTACAAATGATACCTCTCTACCATTTTCGATCTTGGTAAAACTTGAAAACCAAGAAAAATTCCCTGTCATGTGTCTTGAATAACCACTGTCCAAGTACCACTTATTCTTCTTCTTCTTCAAGCCCTGCAGAAAAAGTCTCAAGTTTTAGGTACCCAAACCTTTTTGGGTCCTTGAGAGTAAGCAATGGTTCCTTTTGGAACCCAAATACATTTCATACCATAATATGCATTTCTCTTCACTGGACATCTATCTTTCATATGACCATCTTGATTACAATAATGACATACAATTTGATTATTAATAGATGTATTCTTTACGAAGTAGTTCTTGTAATATTTTGTTTTAAATTTGGTTTGTAACCAATCCCTCCTTTGTCAAACACACACTTTTGTAAATTAAGCAAGTTATCCAATATCTTTTGCCCATTTGTAAATTTTAGCTCGATTTCATTTAGATCATTGCTCCTTTTTTTAAGTATTTCATTTTCATTTTTTAAATCATTCACATGTGATTCTAAATACTCATGTGATGTGCTAGAATTCTCAAATAATGAAACTTTATCATGCAAAGTTTTATTCTCCAATTCTAGGCAAGCAATCTTTGCACTAAATGATTCATTTTCATTTTTAAGCTCTACCATTTTCTTTTTAAGGCAAACATTCTTTTTACCCATCTTCATCAATTCATCATGTAATTCTTTAAAGGCATCATGCAATTCATCATATGTAGGAAGATCACTTACCTCATCAAGTTCATCACATGATTCTTCTCCAAAGGCCATGAGAGCTAAGTTTGTCATTTCTTGTTGCTCTTCCTCATCACTTGTTTCCTCATCGCTATCATCCCATGTGGCCACCATAGCTTTCTTCTTGAGTTTGTTGAGGAGAGGACATTCCGTCAGATGTGTCGTGCTTCTTGCATTCATAGCAAGTGATTGGTTCTTTCTTTTCCTTTTTATTTTTGTAACCTCTGAACTTTCTCTGCTCATTATTTTTCTTGTAAAATTTTCTGAATCTTCTAGCCAACATTGCCAACTCCTCATCATCCATCTCGCTTTCCTCATCACTCTCACGTTTTGACGCCTTGAGAGCAATGTTTTTCTTCTTTTCCTCATGCCCTTTTTCTGCTGCCAAATCCTCTTCATATAAAATGAGAGAGCAATTAAATCATCAATAGGTAAAACATTTAAATCTTTAGCTTCTTCAATGGCAGTCCTTTTTGGTCTCCATTCCTTAGGTAGCGATCTAATGATTTTCTTAACTTTTCGCTATTAGAAAAAGTTTTTCCTAGGGCTCCTAAAGTGTTCACTATGTCCGTGAATCTAGTATACATAGAATATACACTCTCATTTTGTTCCATTTGGAACAATTCATATTGTCGAGTGTACCTACTAATTTTAGACTCTTTTACTTGATTCGTGCCTTCATACACGACTTCAAGTTTGTGCCAAATTTCATTAGCACTTTCACAACTAGACACTCATGAAACTCTTTCTTATCAAGTGCACAAAATAAGGCATTCATTGCTTTGGAATTTAGAAGCTTTTCTCTTTTCCAATTCATTCCATTCCCGTGAAGGTTTTGGAATATCTTCCCCTACTTCGTTTTTAGTCAAAAGCATGAAAGGACCATCATTAACGATTTCCCAAATTTCGTAGTCTAAAGCTTGCAAGTAAATTCTCATTCTAGTTTTCCAATACAGATAATCGTTTCCATCAAAATATGGTGGTCTAGTGGTGGATTGTCCTTCCCTAAATGTAGAATCATTATGAGTTGCCATTGATCTTTAGCTCTAGATGGTTAAATCTAAATAAGAGCACCTTGCTCGATACAAAATGAAATACAAGTGTGCAACCCAAGGGGGGTGAATTGGAATTTTAAAACTTATCCTAACAAAACCACACAACAATCCAATCTAAAGCCTTAATAAATTTAAAAGCAATAAGTTCAATCAAAGCACAATAGTAAATAAGTAAGAGAAGAGAAACAAACACACGAAATTTTACGTGGTTCGGCAATCCCCGCCCACGTCCACGCCTCCAAGCGATCCAAGCTTGAGGTTTTCACTATCCAAGCCTTCCAAGGCTTAAAATGCTTACAATTGACTTCAAGGTGTCAATGAACCTTTACAACAATGAGATTATATCTCAATCTCTTCACTCAAGTGTTTCCCACACTTATACACTCACAAATTTGATGAGAAAAATAAAGATTACAACAAAACTCTCTTTAAGAGTGGATGAACAAATTTAAGAACAAGGATGATTCAAAATAATAATGATTTGCGAATTGAGAGCTTAAGATATGTTGTATGCCTTTTGTTTGTGCTTGCTTTAGGGCTTGAAAATGAATTGGATTTGAGTTTTTATAGTTAGAGCCAAAAAACTAGCCGTTATGAATATTTTACTCATAACGTTTACTGCTTATGGTAAAGAATTCCGCTTGCATGTTACCGTTAAGGCAAAAATTTGAATTTTTGAGTATCCAGGAATGCCGCTTGTGATATCCGGATTGCCGTTTATCCGAAGCTTTCGCCAGAACGGATTACCGCTAAAGACAACCGGATTGCCGCTTTCCGTCCGGAGAGTTTCGCCCCATAACCGGATTGCCGTTTAGCATAACCGATTGCCGCTTGCTCGAGTGAACGGTACAGTGCACTGTTTGCGAAAAATTACAGTGTGACCCCAAAACTTTCCATAAGCGCACTATCCCAAAACGTTATAAAAATTTCAATTAAGTCCAATTTCAGAATTTCTTAATAATACTATGTGAATCCCAAAACTTTCTGAAATTATGAACAAGCCCAAACTTTGTGAATTTTTAGAATGGCCCATAATATTTAAATATTTTCAAATAAGTCCAAATCCAAATTCAAAAACAATATTTATTAAAAACAAAGATTGTAAAATTCTTTCACTTTAGTTCACAACTTTGAGGAATAACTTAACTCCATAAAATCATTTTCTTGTTTTAAAAGCACAATATATAAAACTTTATTTTTAATTACTCTCAATTTTCTTTAATCAACACATGTGGTTTGTTATCATCAAAATCAATATTTATAGCCATATAGGCTAACAATGGTAACGTTGCCCTCTAAATGGTGAAAGAAAACCCATCCCATTGGTATATCCACCATCAACCAAGTAATAATAACCTATTAAAAAAATAAAATACAATTATAAAAAGTCATCATAATTTAATTAATCTTAAAATCTAAACATAATGATGATTAGATGTATTACCATGCTGAACTTTTAGACCATTTCTTCTAGACACGACATCTTTTAACACCCGCATATCATGACTTGAACCTTCCCATCCTGGCGATACATAAATAAATTGCATATCTTGTGAACAAACCCCCAAGATATTTGTTGCAATTTCGTTTTTCCTAGTTCAATATCTTGGTTTATCGACCTCTGGAACATGAACCTTTATATATGTACCATCTAATGCTCCCAAGCAATTCTACATTATTAAGAGGAAATTTTTTTAATTAATTAGGGAGAAAAATTTTTGATGTTATTATACACAAGTGTATAATTAAAAGCAATATCTATTATAATACTATACGTACCTTAAACCATTTCCATTTTGAGTCCATTGAATTCTCCAAGACCGACTCAGGTTTTTTCCAAAATTCTTTTTGGCACCTAATCATTGCTTTTAAACACTCATGAAAGCATTTACTAACTGTTCGTCCCGATCTTTTAAAATTGAACCCAATCACCCGATTTTTTGTATGGTGTGCTAAAATATTCAAAAACATTGCAAGCATTTCCTCGGGTGACAATTTCCTACTACCTACCAAACCCCCTTTCTCACGAAGTAGCTTACATAATTTGTAAAAAGTTTGTCTATTCATTCTTAATTGTGACAAATATTTCACATCACTTTCATAAATCAATTCATGCAAAATATTCGTTTGTTGGGAAAGTCTATAAGATGACCTCGAAATCAATCTTCGTTCATCACGTAACCGAAGTTGAGCACACATAGCAGAGCACACAGCCACAATCATTTGCAACATCATCACCAAATTTTGTATAATTATAACGACTCTCTTCTTTCTAGCTAATAACCGAGTCATTCCTATATGTTCAATCTCAAACAAACACAATCATATTAATTAACCCTATCTAATATATGTAACCTCAAAACCAACATTTGTAAGCTCAAAATATAGCTGCAGCCACCATTCATCACATTAAAAAAAATTAATTATCAAAATAGTCATTAATCAAGCATTACATAAAATTCTATATTTAATTTTTTTTTTGTGAATTAATCAAGCATAGCTCAAAATTTAATTCTATACTTAATTAATCTAAAACATAATTTAATCAACTAAGTCTCGGATAAACATATTAATAAATTTTTTTTGGTAGATATTAATTTTTTTCATATTAATCTTCAACTCATGCTACAATTTGTGTGTGAAAAACATTATTCAATAATAAATCAAATAAAATAATCTAATAATTAAATAAATAATCATGTAATTAACTTAAAAAAAATTGATGAAGAACAGAATGAGAGGCAAAGACAAGGAGCAGCTACGAACGGGAGGCAAATGATACCTGCACAGTGACGATAGTGATTGGAAGCTTCCGGTTGGCAGTGAACAGGAGGCAAAGACAGGGAGCAGCTGCGAACGGGAGGCAAATCCGGCAACGACAGCACCCACGAGGAGATCCACGACCACGAGCCGGTGATCAAACCCCCAACGACACGGACCAGCTGAGACGACGATGGCGTGTGCAATTAATTTCGGGCTATGGCAGTTTCGAAGAGAAAAAGAACGGGTTATGGGTTCTAGGGATTTTGCATTTTTTTTTATTTTTAGTATTTATATTTTTAATTTAAATAAGGATAATGTGGGAATTTTTGAATATGACTGGGGGTAAAATAAGAAGTCCCGGGAATGGGAGATTGATTCCCACCTCCCCCCATGGGAATCAATCTCTCATTCTCTATTCCCAAATTATTGTGGGTCCCACCATTTCGATTCCGATTACGGCTTCATTTTTGCGAAGTAAACACGTCAATCATTCCGATTCTGGATTCCGACTCCCCAATCCGGTAAGTAAACGCAGCATTAATATTATACTCTATATTCCCTATTACTGCCAGTCTTCCTAAATTATCTACCTTCTAAATATAATCACTAAATGCTTCTAAATATATTCCCTATTACTGCCAGTCTTCCTAAATTATCTACCTTCTAAATATAATCACTAAATGCTTCAATAAAATAATGTTGTAAAGTAAAACAAGTGTAATTATCTAATGGCGTGCAAGTTAAATTTCTAATTAAAAAATATAATAAACAATTATTCTTCTCCTTTAGATACTTTGCGATTCTTTTATAAACTTCTATCAAATTGATTGGGTATTAAAGTGTTTTTTCACAAATACTAACTAAAATCAGTATCCTTTCTTTTTTAGATTTCTAATAATTGTTTTCCAAATGTTTAGAGTGAAAAATCAAAATTTTTGATTAAAACTCAAATATTTAAAAAAACCTTCGTAAGGGCATAGAAATCCCAATATAAAGCCTCCATTCTTCTGTGAAATGCCTGTTTCTTGGTTAAAATGATACTTAGGAGTAAAATTGGGCACTCAGATGTCCTTCTTCAAATCTTTGGGTTTTTCTAGAAACCTAAGTTTTACTCTAGAGTTTGATTTTATTTTAGATAGAAAATATTGCAAATAAAAAGATACTTGATTGGTAATTAAAGATTTGCAACTTGTTCATTTATAAACATATAGAAGTCCACAAAAGATTGAATTCTCTATTAGAGAAGAACTAAATAACTTAGCTACAATACATTATTCTGAATAAAATAACTTTTTTGAAATAACTTCTAAATACAAAGGGAAATTGAACAAAGCTTAAAAGCTTTAACAGACTAAAGTTTGCAATAAGATGATTCTCTATATTTATCTTTCTTGATTTGGTCGATCTTATGAATCTTTTTCTATTAGACAAAATATGAATCTTCTTATTTATAGAACTATTCTTAGTTGCTTATTCTTATCTTTTTTTTTTTTTGCTTTCCTATCATCTGCTTTCCACGTGTGTGGATTAAAACACTTCTTTAATCTTCACGTGATTAAAGGGAGTATCGGCAGAATAATCACCACAACTTTTCCTCTTTTTAAAGTTGTGCTTTAAAAAAGGTTGTGAGTGAAGGGTAATTAATTAGTGAGTAAACCATTGCTTAGTCATGGTTCTAGCATGTTATCAAGGTTGTAGGTCTCAACATCATCTAGATTGTTGTAGAAATCTCTACCATCATCATTTTTTTTACTTCACCTGATTTCTCCTCAATGAGAGATTTGCAAGCCTTGATATCTTCTTCATACTATTCATGGTAGAAATCTACAAGCTGATTAGTTGTGGTTTTGGACTAAAAAGTGACTTCAAGTATATTCTAATGAGAATTATTTTTTTATTAAAGTCTTAAGCAATCAACTTAAGATGATCAGTGACTTTTCTAATCTCAAATTCCCTTGCTATTATTCTATTTTCTCAATGTCTAATCTGCTTGGTTAAAGAGTTAGTGAATCCAAGGTATGGTTGAACTTCTAAGTTATCAAGTTCTTTAATGGTGTTAGATTACTTGAAAAAAAATAGAATGTTGATCTTAAAACTTATAATATACATTTCCTTGAATCTCTTTATTCTGGTGCATTTGATTGGTATAAGCCACCACAAACTATTTTCCCAATGCCATTAAGAGAAGCACGGTTGGTGCTTACTTTCAAGCAAATGCATTTGTTTAGTCTCGGTTTCAAACAATAACTTGATTAGGAAAACCAAAATCTAATAACAACTGCGGAGTTAATATTAGTAATTTATCTTTGAGTTTTAATTCTATTGGTTTATCTGATCAGAGATCAATCTTTGACTTTTGTAATACTGTAGTTGAGATGGCACTTATATCTGCATATGCTAGAGGCACTTATTAACAAAATCTATCAATTCTTAGGCAAACTTTTAAGTATTACCATAATGAGTCTCCCATTTAATAAGAAATCTAGAAGTTTGTGTACAAGCTATAGGGTTCACAGTTGTGTTTGGCATAGTCTTGGAGAAATCTTTGAATGAACTCCATCTTATCATTTTGCGATGGAAAAATGTTCTTTAATGATAGTTGGCCATGGTAGGGAAGCTTTGAAAGTTCACTATGTGTAAAAAAAAAAAAAGTTATGTTTTCTCTCATTTGTAGGTCACATGGGTTCAATATTTTGCACTCAACATCTGTTTTAACTAGTGGGGTTAAAGTTTTCTATCTTTATCTATCAGTAGAGCTGATAAAATCTTGAGCTGATCGTTTAAAAACTCTCTTTCTCTATACAAACCTCAACACCTGTTATTTAGTTTTTAAAATTTTTTTATCCTTGCTTCACAATAATTGCAAAAAGATAAAGTGTTAGTGGAAGACGAAACAACTCCACTACCTTGTGCATTTTGAATGCATAGTGATGTGTGTTGTAATAAAAAGAGTAAATTGCTAGTAGTATTTCTTCCTAAAGGACTTACGAAAAAGTTCAGGCCAATTCACTATTTTGTAGCACTCAGGGCTGATTTGAAATCATAAATTTCTTGATAATCAAGCTTGTAAAAATTTGTAATTTCTCTTAAAACTTCAGGGCAAGTGCATACCTCGCATAAATCCTTTAACATCTACATAAAAGATAATTTTGTTTCTAAAGGTTTGCTTTGAATTTTCTGAAAATAAAATGTTAATGCATTTAAGATGGCTAAATCCTTTAAAATCTACATAAAAGATAATTTTTTTTTTCTAAAGGTTTGCTTTGAATTTTCTAAAAATAAAATGTTAATGCATTTAAGACGTTGTTTCATTCATCTGACAATCATGTAGAAGCTTGAAAGATAAATTAGTCCCTTTTGGGTATGTTGGTAGACTAATCCGACCAAAGGTCATTCTCGGGCTATCTATCTACAAAATCATAAAGTATATTAGAATAAACTTCTCTACTTAAGTAATCAGTTAATCTATTATCTACTTTTTTTATGTGATCAAATTTTACTTTATAACCATTTCCTGCTATAGCACTAACAAACTATCTTTTACCACTTAACTTCTTTTCATTATTTTTATTATTAAATGTAACTATTGCTTCACGATTTGTCTTTACTGTAAAAGGTTGATTGAGAAATAATCTCTCTATTTATAACATTAATGACTTCTAAAATTTTATAGTCTAAGTTGGTTTAGTTTCTTTGTAGAGACCTAATGAATTTTTACAATTCATTTTTGTGTTCTTACTATCGTATTTACTTGGTTTATAAAGTAATACTACTCCCTATCTGTTATCACTAGCATCTGTTTCTATAACTTTTACTCACTTTCTAATAGTAAAGCTAATTCAGTAATTGGTCATTAGTTTTATTATTTTTATTTTTCTAACTAATTCTATATCAGATGAATTAAAGAACTTTTAATCTCCTAGTTTAGGGTTATGTACAAATGTCATACAAGCTTACTAAGATCTTTTATATACACTCTAGCATAATTTAGTATTTCTAGAAAGGCTGTAACTTTTTAGTATCTTTTATTTTGTTTGAAAAATCTAATATCTTTTTTACTATGTGTTCCTGTAATTTTATCTTTCCTTTTCTTATTTTTATTCTTAGAAATTCTATGTATTCTTTACATAGTTCTTTTTTTTTCCTTACTAATTATAGGTCTATTACTGAAGAACTCATTAAAAACTATAAGTAGGTGATTATATTAACCTTCAAAATTTTGACTAAAAACTAATGTGTCATCTGTTGGAGAATTACCAAATTAAATACTAAAAAAACCCACAATTTTATTTCTTCAACAACACTTCTCACCAATTACAACTCTTATTTTCCACTCTCTACACCTTAGAGATTATGTTACTTCACTTCATGCATAAACAAAAAAGAGAGAGGGGTATTTATACATGAAGCAAATTAATCACAACTATTCAAATAAGAAATTACAAAAAATTAATAACCATTCATCTTCACCTACCAAACTTACCACACCTAACACAAATAATTCAAACCTCACCAACCATACTTACTCATGGAACCTTCTATGGGTTGGGCTTGAATTTATTCATCTTGGATCAAATTTATGATCCAACACCCCCCCTTAAACTTGATCCTGTGACACCGAGCAAACTTCTTGTGGCGTCTTGCCCCACACACTTCTTGTTGGAGATTGATTGGATAAGTAGATGCACATGCAAAGCTTGACCCAAAATTCCTTAGGTAGCCTTTTACTCTTGAGCATGCTTTTTGCCATGTCGAGGATGGTTCTGTTCTTTCTTTCTGCAACACTATTTTGTTGGGGTGATCTTGAAAGCTGTCAAAGGTCGTCGAGTTCCATTTGCTTCACAAAACTCTACGAACTTTTTGGAAGTGAACTCTTCACCTCGATCAAATCTCATGGCTTTAATCTGGTATCCACTTTCTTTTCAACTGTGACTTTAAACTTCTTGAAAGCTTCAAAAACTTCTGATTTCTGCTTCAAAAAATACACCCAAGTTTTTCTTGAAAAGTCATCTATGAAGAGAAGGAAGTAGTTACTTTTACCAAGGGAGCTTGGCTTGAATGGACCGCACACATCAGTATGAATGAGCTCAAGTGGCTTCTGAGCTCTTGAGTTTGACTTCTTTGGAAAACTCTTTCTGAACTGCTTGCCAAGTAAACATCCTTCACAAAGTTGATCAGGGTGATTGATGTATGGTAAGCCTTTCACCATGTTCTTCTTAGATAGTAGTTCCAATCCTCCAAAGTTGAGATGCCCATATCGAAGATGCTAAATCCATGATGGATCTTTATGATGGGCTTTGAGACATTTTGCAACATCATTTTGAATATTTAAAGGAAACATTCTATTTTTCGACATTTTTACCTTTGTGATTAGATTTCCTTTGTCATCTTTTAGAAAAAGACTATAATCTTTTAAATGAATATCATAACCTTTTTCTAAGAGTTGACCCAAACTAAGGATGTTGCTTTTCATATTGGGTACATAGTAAACATTTGAAATTATTTGGTGGCTACCATCTTTTGCACAAAAAAGAATATTACCTCTACCCTTCACTGGTACTTTTGAGTCATCTCCAAAGCAACACCGCCATTCTGATTCACTTAGTTGCACGAACATGCTTCGTTTCCACTCATATGATTGCTAGCACCTTTTTGTGTCAAGATACCATGTATTTTCTTGACCTCCACTTGTGTCATTGCGTTCTAGTAAAGGGTGCCATTGTTGAGTGTTAGAAAGTGTATATTTATAAAGGAGAAAATCGTCATTTTACACTTCAAGTCTCACTAACATCTCTAATTTTATTTATTTAAGTCCCTTGTTATTTAATTATATATGTTTTGTTTTAATTAAGTATTTTGTGTATTTTAGGGGTATCATGGTCATTTCACAATGAACGAGATTTCGGATAGCAAAACGGACGTCACTTTTGAACTCAGGACAGTCGAAAACCTTAAGAAGAGCATAAAAGGAAAAAAGGCACTGTTCACACGTACGGCACTATTCACATGTACGGTACTGTTCATAAAGATCGTTTCACGATTACATCGCTCGCATCGCGTTACTGTTCAAACCGTGTGCAAACCGTGTTACTGTTCAAACCGCGTGGTCAAACCGTGTTACTGTTCAAACCGCGTGGTCAAACCGTGTTACTGGTCAAACCGCGTGGTCAAACCGTGTTCTTGTTCGCGATGGCGACGGCGCAATCCTGTGCATCCAAACTATTTTTTGATCCGATGGCCTTGATTCACTCAATGTATCTATAAAAAAGGGCCTCCCCCAATTTGACACCCCTGAATCCATTTTGAGCTTAGTTTTCTGTAATTCTCTCTCCATCTTGTATTTTCTACGTATTTTAATAAAATTCCCATTTTACCCCTAGTTCAATAATGAGTAGCTAATTTTCTTTCAAGCTTGGGTTGAAGGTGAAGTCTCAACATGTGTCATGGGCTTTATTTGGTAAATTTATTTTCTCTTCCCCTCTAATTTCTGTGGAGGTTTTGACTTTTCGTCGACAAATAATAATAATCTTGTCTATTCGCCCACAGTTTCTGGCACCTAAGTACAAGGTTATTATTATTTGGCACGATAAGCCCATGACACCATATTGATTAGAGCGTGGTTCATGAGGTGTGGATTCCCCCCTCATGATTTAATTGGTATTAATAAGGAATATTTAGCCCATGGTGCATGTTGATACGGATCCAGTTACCCAAGCACTTTATTTCAATAGTTCCCAATTCAATTTAATTCCGCTATTCCAATTTAAATTCTAGCATCCTTTAAATCAATTTCCCCATTCCAGCATCCTTTAATTCAATTTCTTCACAAATACAACCACCCATTTACATAATTAATTCTACACACAATTAAAATCCACCTCCTCGTGGGATCGACACTCGTCACCGTTAATCTATTCTACAATAGATTCGTAAGGGCTGCGAGTTCAACAAAATTTGCACAACAAGTTTTTGGCGCCGTTGCCGGGGAGGTAAGTATTTTGATTTGTAGAATTAATTTTTTTTAAATAATTTTATTATTATTATTATTACTATTAGTATTATTATTATTATTTTAGTTGTTTCCTTGTAATTTTTTTTATTAATTAAAAAAAAAAAAAAAGTGAATTTACATTTTAGGTAAGAATTTCTTTTCTCTTCTTTAAATTTCTGCAATTTAATTTTCAAGTTATTTTTCTTTGTAATTTTTCATTTATCTTGTTAATTTATTTTTATTTATTTTATTTCACGTATTTTTTTATGTGCTTTAATAGAAAGGTTGTAACAGCGCAATAAGGTTAGTATCGTAATTTCTCCTTCTTCTTTATTTTTATTTGTTTTGTTCTCAATTTATTTTCTTTATTTGCATGCATGGTGGTAGGTCATTATCACCTAATCTTGAACCTATAGACCTTGAATTAGAAAAAAACACTTCGCACACAAGCACATTGCATTTAAAAATAAAATTGAAATGGATTTACAACAACAGGAACCACGGGAGAGGCCATTTAAGGACTACTTGGTCCTTAGCTAATTTGAGCACATCATGCATTAGATACCCAAATGTAGCTGCTAGGAGTTTTGAATTAAAACCTAGTGTGCTAAATTGTCTCCCAACATTCTATGGCTTAGAAAATGAGGACCCATATAATCATCTGAATGATTTTCATACAATTTGTCAAACCTTTAAATATGAGAATTTTTCAGAAGATGATGTTAAACTTAGACTATTCCCATTTTCTTTAAAGGATAGAGCTCGTTCATGGTTCAATACATTGCCTGCTAATAGCATTACAACATGGGAACAAATGGTAACGAAATTTTTAAATAAATATTTCCCAGTGCATAAAACCAATACTATTCGCAGGGAAATCTCAGAATTCACCCAAAGAGAAGACGAGCAGTTTTTCGAAGCATGGGAGCGATTCAATGGGCTACTTTTGAAGTGTCCACATCATGGGTACGAGAAATGGCACCAATGCCAATACTTCTTGGAAGGATTATTGCCAAATGTGCAAGAATGGCTAATGGCGACAAGTGGAGGAGAGCTAATGTCAAAAAGTGCATCAGAGATTTGGGATTTCTTCCAGCGACAAGCAGATAATTCCCCAATGAGTCGATCTCTCGGGGAATACTAGAAGAATTAAAGGAGTAAATGAGGTTCACATTGGCGAGTCAAGTTCGGGGAATTAAAGAAGTCAAAGAGATGGTTGAAGGCCTTTTCGACAAATAGCATCGTTGACGACCGCAAATCAGAGCCACATGACCATGACTCATATTCAGATCAAGCCAATGCCATCGGTGTCATGAGAAAGCCATCAAATTACAACCCATACTCCAACACATATAATCACGGATGGAAAGACCACCCCAATTTTTCATGGTCTCAAGGATTCCAACAGAATAGACCAGCAGCTCCAGCTCCACTAATGCAACCAATTCCTCAAGTTCCTCAAGTCTTTCACCCACCGTTTAGACCGTACAATCAGGCAGAACTACTCTCAACCGGACAATGGGAGGATGCATTCGAAGCGTCAAGAATGTTACTAACTCCATGATCGAGCAGAGAACCGCACCATTGATGGACTACGGAATGAGATGAGAGCAGGTTTCAACTCACAAGCCCAATCGGTTTCAAGCCTCGAGAAGATGGTGGGACAACTTGCTTCTTGATTCAGACTTTGGCAATGATTTGTTGAGAAAGGTAAATTTCCAAGTCAACGTGCCTAATCCTAAAGGAGTACATGAAGCAAGTACTAGTTCACCACAATGACATGGAGAGGTCAAAGCCGTTATGACCTTAAGAAAAGGAAAAGAAGTCGACAACAAAGTGGAGATGCGAATAACAAAAGAAAATCAGATTGTACTGTAAATGCCGAGGACTCACCGGAGGAGAAAGAAGAAACCAACCCACGGGAATACGTTCCTAAAGCTCCATTTCCTCAAAGGTTAGCTAAAGGAAAGAAGGGAAAATCCACAGGTGAGATTCTTGAAGTCTTCAAACAGGTAAGTGTTAACATCCCTTTACTTGATGCAATAAAACAAGTTCCATCTTATGCCAAGTTTCTTAAAGACCTTTGCACTAAAAAGAGAAACATTCATGTTCAGAAAAAGGCATTTTTAACTGAAAATGTTAGTTCTATACTCCAACACAAAATTCCTCTAAAATGTAAAGACCAGGCTCCCACTATTTCATGTAGTATAGGGAACCACACAATTGAGAATGCTTTGTTGGATTTAGAGCTAGTGTTAATCTATTACCTTACTCAAGTATTTGTGAAACTTGGATTGGGAGAATTACACCCAACTCGGTGGTGTTCTGACTTGCAGATCGGTCCACGAAAATACCTCGTGGTATTGTGGAGGACGTCTTATCCGGTAGACAAATTTTATTTTCCTGTAGATTTCTTTGTAATTGACACTCAACCAGTCCGGGATTCAAGGAAGCACATCCCTATTATCCTAGGCCGATCTTTTTTGGTAACTACTGATGCTCATATTCAATGTAGGACTGGAAATATGCAGTTTTCGTTTGGCAATATTACTATAGAGCTCAATATCTTAAATATTGCCAAACAACCTCACAATGCAGATGATATAATTATTGATGTGGATTTAATAGAAGCATTAGTTAATAATATTTTTCTTTCAAACCTTAGTGATGACCCTTTATAAACATGCTTAACTCATTTTGGTTTGGATTTTGATATTGACAGATCAGTCGATGAGGTCAACGCCTTACTTAATTCAGCACCATATATGGACACTAATAAATGAAAGTCAAGAGTTGAACAACTAGCACCATCGAGAAGAAAATCATCCCATCATCAGAATCACCACCGAAACTCGAGCTCAAACCATTACCCAACACTTTGGAATATGCGTTCTTGGGAGAAGAAAGTACTCTCTGGTAATCATCTCATCATCCCTAAAATGAGCAAAAAGGTAAGTTGTTGGATGTTTTAAAAGAGCACAAAGGAGCATTAGGATGGACCATAGCAGACATAAAGGTATAAACCAAAGAGTCGCATGCATTACATTCACCTTGATGAAAATGCTAAATCTACTAGGGAAATGCAACGTCGGTTAAATCCTAATATGAAAGAAGTTGTTAGAACGGAAGTCCTTAAACTATTAGACGCAGGTATCATTTACCCCATTTCTGATAATTCATGGGTCAGTCATGTGCAAGTTGTCCCTAAAAGTCAGGAGTCACAGTAGTTACCAATGCTGATAATGAATTGATACCCACTACAGTGACTACAGGATGGCATGTATGCATTGATTATAGAAAGTTAAATTATGTCACACGTAAAGACCATTTTCCTTTACCATTTATTGATCAAATGCTTGATAGATTAGCGGTGCCACGAATTTTATTGCTTTCTAGATGGCTATTCAGGATACAATCAGATTCCCATAGCACCAAAAGATCAAGAGAAAACCACTTTCACTTGCCCTTTTGGCACTTTTGCATATAGGAGGATGCCATTTGGATTATGTAATGCACCTGCTACATTTCAACGATGCATGTTAAGCATTTTTTCTGATATGGTTGAACGATTCTTTGAAGTCTTTATGGATGACTTTTCTGTCTTTGGTGACTAATTTGATTAATGTTTACATCATCTAACACAAGTTTTGCAGAGATGTATAGAGAAGAATTTGGTCTTAAATTGGGAGAAGTGCCATTTTATGGTAAATCAAGGTATTGTTCTTGGTCACATAATTTCGAGCAAAGGTATTGAGGTTGACAAAGCCAAGGTGGATCTCATTTCTCATCTTCCTCCACCTAAAACAGTCAGAGAAGTAAGATCTTTCCTTGGGCATGCTGGTTTTTATAGACGTTTCATTAAGGATTTTAGCAAAATTTCTAGACCCTTATGCAATTTACTTGCTAAGGATGTACATTTTGTCTTTGATGATTCATGTCGTGTAGCGTTTGAAAAGTTAAAGCAATTGTTGGCGTCATCACCTATCATTCAGCCACCAACCGGAGCTTACCATTCTAACTCATGTGTGATGCATCCGATTTTGCGGTAGAGAGTATTAGGACAAAGAGTAGATCGAATTCCTCATGTTATTTACTATGCTAGTATGACATTAAACGATGCAGTTGAACTATTCAACTATGAAAAGAAATGCTAGCAGTAGTGTTTGCATTAGAAAAATTTGATCTTATCTCATTGGTTGTAAAATAATTGTGTTCACAGATCATCTTTGCTTTCCGAAATATCTTCTCACAAAGAAAGATGCAAAAGCTAGACTAATTCGTTGGGTGTTGCTTTTGCAGAATTTGACTTGGAATTCAAAGATAAGAAAGGTTGAAAATGTTGTGGTGACCATTTCTCTCGTCTCCACTTTGACATCAACACGTAACCCTTAACATTGAATGAGTCATTTCCGGATGAACAATTAATGAGTGTGGAAGTACTACCTTGGTATCTTGATATAGTTAATTATCTTGTTACAGGTAAACTTCGAGCATTGGATCAAGCAAAGACAGGCTAAATTCTTTGCGGAAATAAAGAATTTTTAAGGATGACCCTATCTGTTTAAGTATTGTGCAGATCAAATTATTCGACGATGTGTCCCAGAGAATGAAGTTCATAACATCCTTTCGTTCGCCATGAACAAGCTTGTGGAGGCCATTTCAGCGCTTAAGAAAACAGGGACTAAAGTTCTACAATGTGGTTTCTATTGGCCAACTATATTTCGAGATGCTTACACCTTTTGTTCTTCATGTGATAGGTGTCAACGAATGGGAGCATTACGAAGGAACATGATGCCACTAAATCCAATTTTAGTGGTTGAGATTTTTTGATGTATGGGGTATCGACTTCATGGGACCGTTTCCCATCTTTTGGCCATCATTACATATTGGTTCTTTGTTGACTATGTTTCGAAATGGGTAGAGGCAATTCCATGCAGAACTAATGATCATAAAGTGGTGATAGGGTTTTTAAAGAGCAACATTGTTTCACGCTTTGGATTCCCTCGGGCAATAATCAGTGATGGTGGTACCCACTTTTGCAATAAATCATTCAAAGCACTTTTGACAAAGTACTCCATCACTCATAAAGTGGCGACTCCGTATCATCCGCAAACCAGTGGCCAAGTTGAGATCTCCAATCGAGAAATAAAGCACATCTTAGAAAAGACCGTGAGGCCAGACAGAAAAGATTGGTCATTAAGACTTGATGATGCATTATGGGCATATAGAACGGCGTTCAAAACCCCAATTGGGATGTCACCCTACAGGCTAGTGTATGGAAAAGCTTGCCACCTACCTGTGGAACTCGAGCATCGTGCGTACTGGGCCATCAAGAAATTCAATTTTGACATGCAGCAAGCTGGCTCAGAAAGACGATTACAACTGGCAGAACTTGAAGAAATTCGCAATGATGCATACGAAAATGCCAAGGTTTACAAGCAGCGAATGAAAGTCTTTCATGATAAGCAGATTATGAGAAAATCTTTCACTCCAGGTCAGAAAGTACTTTTATTCAATTCTCGTTTGCACCTATTCCCAGGTAAACTACGCTCTCGATGGTCTGGCCCCTTCATTGTTCATACCGTTTTTCCACATGGGGCAATTGAAATTAAGGACCCAAAGAATGGTGTCACGTTTAAAGTTAATGGTCAAAGATTAAAGCCATATCTATAGTACCAACCACATGGAGAGGACACCGAAATAAATTTGAGTGACCCACCACATTTGAATTAAGATTTTTCTGTTTTTTTTCGTGATTTGATTTTTTTTTCTTTCTTTTTACTATTCTCTTACTAATTGAAATTATTTATGCATAAGTGTGTTTGTTTAACCATTGAGCTTTCTTTTATCACTTTTAATCATGAGACAGTTCCTCTTGAACATCCTTAGACGACTTCAACGTGTCCAATCTCATCTCGAGGCGGATACGATTTTGTAAAACACATCGTATTTGGAAGCTACAACCACCGGAGTTAATATCTCACGTTGAGGATTTAGAAAGCCAACTCGAGACATTGGCAGTGTCTACAACATCCGATTGGAGCTTGAGGTAAATTCTATAAGAGGGCGATTGTGATTTTCTTTGTGTGTTTTTATTTGTTACTTCGTTTGTGTGTTTTAGTTTTTGTTTTAGTTTGTCACCCGGTTAAGTGGCGGATAACGGTACTCGTGATAATCAAGTCGGTTACTTGGTTTCCCATAATTACCGATCTTCGAGGCGAAGGTATGGATAGAAACGAGATCTTAGCAAAGCTTCATAGTCGACTCCCTTCACTTCCTCGAATGCCCTCCTCACAATCTATAAAGCTCGATCTCAACGCATGCGATTGCTCATGAGGAATAACATACCCTGCTGATATTATTTGGTTAATTGAGGCTAAAGTACGCTTAGCGGGTGAGTTGCCTCTAAATTTATTGCATACATGCCTGGTTGTGGTAAAGGAAATTATGCAAGAAAGCGAAGAGCTCGAAAGATTTCGGTTGCTTGTCATAAGTGTGCCAGAATGATATGCAATAAAAACGATGTTCTTTAGGAATGGTGTCGATAACAGAGAGAAGATAAGATTCAATTCATTAGGGATGGCTTGAATAAGGAGTCATTGGATGATATCCTTTTGTCTCTTGAAACGCATCCCAGTGGATATGTGCAAGGAGCGATTCTCCAATTATGGCCATCATTCCGAAAGAGCATGCACGATCTGATCTCGGGAATCGACTATAAACGACACTGTTTGCGGTTTATAAGAAAAGCTGGATGGGAAGCCTATCCTCGACCCATAGAGGGCGTTGAAGCCGTTTACGGACGTAAAACCGAGGAGAGGAAGATGTGAGCCACAGATCGCAACTACCTGTAAATATCCTTTTACTTTCTTTGTTGTTTTATTTTTGTTGTTTTACCATTTGCATTATTGTCTTTAATAATTTTATATTTGTCATTACTTGCTTTTCCTTTTTTTGTTTCCTTTTTGACTCTCAAGCCATGTGCATTACGATTAATTGACATAGACATGACACCTCATTCACAATTTGTGACCCATTCTTTGCCAAGATCCTTAAATATGATTCTTTTCGTTTACACTCACAAATTATTTTTGAGAAGTATCATAATGGCAGCTACTCCCAATAAACAATTCAAGAACATTTGTGTGCTTTAGGATTTAACTATGGCAAATATAAAGAGTTCTTTGGTGACCATTGATCTTGGTCGATGCATGCGAGAGAGAAAATTACACTTGGTGTACGGCGGAGGTGACCGAGGGTTATCAAAATTGGTCTCAAAGCGCTTTTGTCGGAGGAAGCCAAGTGTTAGGCATCATACCACAAACCCTAAAACCTTTGAGAATTTGCTTGTCTAACTCACCGATTGGAGAAGAGTTAGTTGTCTCGGGTATGCAAGAAAGAATAATGAAATGCTTAATCATGCGATGCTTTTATTTTCTTACGGAGATCTTGCAACTCTAGAGGCACTCATCACTTTAGCATCTTGGGCCCATCTCGCACATTCATGAAACCCATCGGTTTGTTAAATGTCAATAATTTTTATGATGGCTTTATCGCTTTTCTTAACCATGCAATAAAAAACTACTTCATTCCTCTACGGTGAAAAAGCTTTTATTTGTGCTCACACTTGCTAATGAGCTACTTGATCATTTACAAGCTTATCGACCGAGCGGATCCGAAAACCTTGGTGTTGGAGTGTACAAATAACGATGGTAACAATAGCAGTGATAAGAAGTACAAATTAGATTTAAATCTCCTTTGTAAATATTTTCTTACGTATGTTACACCACCCGGGTGATGTCTTCTAAACTCTACTTCTTTCTTTTAAAACATTGAGGACAATGTTTAGTTCAGTTGGGGGAGGGGATAGTTGACAATTGTGGAATGTTGGTTAAGTTTTTACTAATTTTTGTTGTAGAAACTAACTGTTGCTAACTGTTTGTGTTGAAGATGGCTGAATATGGAGTGTAGTTACTCTAGAAACGCATCTTCTTAGTAAAAAAAAAAAAAAAATTCTTATTTTTCGTGTGATCTTTCTAACTTTTTGACTTCTCCTTTATAAATATGCATTTTCAAATTTTGAGTCGAAGATGGCTGAATATAGAGTGTAGTGCCTCTAGAAACGCATCTTCTTAGTTAAAAAAAAAAAATCATTTTTCTATCATTTTAAGTGTAACATTTTCAATTAGTTTTTCTGCATCATTTTCACATTTCTGCATGCATACTTTCCTTTCATGTTTAGAATAGGTTGGGGGTAGAATGTTGTTTAAAAAAAAAAAAAAATAGTGTGATTTTGTTTTTATTTTTGGATGACATGATGATTTTCGAATTTTAGTATTTGTATTATCTTTGGTCTTGAGTGATGTTACACTATGTTTGCTACTCTACATGTTGATATCGGAGATAAATATGAGTTGCTTGAAAGAATTGACATGTCATAATGAATACCAAGTGAGCTTTTGAGCCTATTATTTTTCTTGGAGAGTAACCCTTTTTGCCCATTCTTCATACAGCTTAGCAGTATTATTATTTTATACATGATCTTTAGATTTCCTTGGAGTCAACCCTTTAAAAAAAAAAAAAAAAAGTTAAAAAAAAATGCGTTGCTACATCTAAAGGTCCATTTAACTAGTAGATATGGAGGAGTATCTAGAGCCCTAAAAGATGATGGAAAGGCCGTCTTTGACCCGTTTGAGCCTTTCTAGCCATCCCTTATGTGAAATATCCATAGTTAGCCTTTTTGAGCCTTTTATTAAAAAAAAAAAAACTTTTCTTTGTCAACTTATCGTCTTCACCCACTCCAATTTGGAGTATTACCCGATATCTTACAAGTTCCATCACCTATTCATGTTTGAGAAAAATATAAATAATTGTTTTGTTTAGTAAAGTTGTGCAATACCGGAAAAAAAAAAAAAGAAAGCAAAGAAAAAAAAAATTCTCTAAAAAAAGAAAAGAAAAAAAAGAGAGAGATATATAATACAATAATAAATAAGTGAAATGCTTTTAGTTTCCAAAAGATATTATTTTTCTCAAACATGCATTTTGTTTTCTCTATTTTCCTTTCTTTGTTAGCCATGTCCCTAGCCTACGTTACATCCTAATAAAAGTCCTTCTTGATTTTAGGGAACTATAGTCTGAAGTAGAAGCTAGTTATATGGGCTAAAAGATGTTGTAATGCATAATAAAAAAAAAGAAAAAAAAAAGAAAAAAAAAAGAAGAAGTAAATAAATTGGGTTGACTAATATTCTGTTTGACTTGAGATCGTGTTATTTCTAAGTTGTGGGCATATTCTTTTCATCTTGGTGAGAGTGTGTGATAATGCTTGTTTATTATTTTCTCTCAATTTATCATTCATAGAAGTGACAATTTATATTGGGTTTAATTTCCTTGTGAGAGTGTCACTATTACCGGTGAGATGTTGGGGTTTGACATGTCATTTTTGAAAGTAACTGTATTTACTTGGTTGATTCATGTGGATGGTTGATGTGGGTGTGATGTTTCTTTAGACTGGAGATAATGCTTGTACTTTTATTTGATTGCTATCATTAGTCTGATTGAATAAACAAGTTTGTTTTAAAAAAAAAAAAAAAAAATTTGGGTTTGAATTTTATTTTCGCTTTATTTGCTAGGGACTAGCAATAAGCTGGTTGATGTGGGTGTGATGTTTCTTTAGACTGGAGATAATGCTTATACTTTTATTTGATTCTTATCATTAGTCGATTGAATAAACAAGTTTGTTTAAAAAAAAAAAAAAAAAAATTTTTGGGGTTTGAATTTTATTTTCGCTTTATTTGCTAGGGACTAGCAATAATGTTTAAGTTGGGGGTGTGTTGAGTGTTAGAAAGTGTATATTTATAAAGGAGAAAATCGTCATTTTACACTTCAAGTCTCACTAACATCTCTAATTTTATTTATTTAAGTCCCTTGTTATTTAATTATATATGTTTTGTTTTAATTAAGTATTTTGTGTATTTTAGGGGTATCATGGTCATTTCACAATGAACGAGATTTCGGATAGCAAAACGGACGTCACTTTTGAACTCAGGACAGTCGAAAACCTTAAGAAGAGCATAAAAGGGAAAAAAGGCATCTTTGTTCACACGCACGGCACTATTCACATTACGGTATTGTTCATAAGATCGCTCATTTACATCGCTCGTTCAGGCGTTCGTTCAAACCGTATGCAAACCGTATTATTCTTGTTCAAACCGCGTGGTCAAACCGTGTTACTGTACAAACCGCGTGGTCAAACCGTGTTCTTGTTCAAACCGCTGTGGCCAAACCGTGTTATTCTTGTTCATGGCGATGACGTGGCGCAATCCTGTGCATCCAAACTATTTTTAATCCGATGGTGATTCACTCAATGTATCTATAAAAAGGGGGCCTCTCCCCCCTAATTTGACATCCCTGAATCCATTTTTGAGCTTAGTTTTCTGTAATTCTCTCTCCATCTTGTATTTTCTACGTATTTTAATAAAATTCCCATTTTACCCCTAGTTCAATAATGAGTAGCTAATTTTCTTTCAAGCTTGGGTTGAAGGTGAAGTCTCAACATGTGTCATGGGCTTTATTTGGTAAATTTATTTTCTCTTCCCCTCTAATTTCTGTGGAGGTTTTGACTTTTCGTCGACAAATAATAATAATCTTGTCTAGTTACCGCCATGGTTTTACCAGCACCCTAGTACAAGGTTATTATTATTTGGCACGATAAGCCCTTGACACCATATTGATTAGAGCGTGGTTCATGAGGTGTGGATACCCCCCTCATGATTTAATTGGTATTAATAAGGATTATTTAGCCCATGGTGCATGTTGATACGGATCCGGATACCCAAGTGCTTTATTTCAATAGTTCCCAATTCAATTTAATTCCGCTTATTCCAATTTAAATTCTAGCATCTTTTAAATCAATTTCCCATTCCAAAGCATCCTTTAATTCAATTTCCCCACAAATCCAATCACCCATTTACTTAATTAATTCTACATATAATTAAAATCCACCTCTCGTGGGATCGACACTCGTCACCGTTAATCTATTCTACAATAGATTAGATTGCGCTATGCGAGTTCAACAAAATTTGCATCTTCACCATTTTTCTCTTCAACATAATTCACTCTCTCATCAACTCTAGTACTTGGAGCTCTATATTCTGAAGCATAGTGCCCAAACTTTTGACAATTGTAGCATTGTACTTGAGATTTGTCATACCTCGGTCTTGGATTGCCTCTGCCTCGTCCTCTGGTTGAGCTTTCTCCTTTGGTATAATTAGAGTTGTTGTTGTTGAAATTCCAACCTCGTCCATGACCACGACCTCTACCTCGTCCTCGACCTCTACCTCGAACATAATGCCTTCCTCGTTGTTGGAGCTTTCTTCTCTTTTCTTTGGATTAACTTCTATCTTAAGAAGTTGTTCTTCGATTCCTTACTTCTTTTTTAATTTTTCTTCATGGGCTTGCAACCTTCCTTGAAGTTGTTCGATCGTCAAATCCTCCAGATCTCTTGTTTTCTCAATTGTCACAACAATATGGTCAAACTTCGAGTCTACTGATCAAAGTATCTTTTCAATAATCCTTACCTCTTTTAACTTCTCGCCATTTCCTTTTAATTCATTGGAAATGGTCACAACCTGAGTAAAGTAGTCAAAAATTGACTCTGACGCCTTCATGTGTAACGACTCAAATTCTCCTTGTAATATTTGGAGACGAACCTTCTTAACTTACTCCGCTCCTTTGTAAGAGGTCTCTAGTTTCTCCCATGCTTCTTTTGAGAAGGTTGTACCAGCAATCTTTTCAAAAGCATCTTCATCTAATGATTGAAAGATGAGATACTTTACTTTATTATCTTTCTTCTTCAAGTCTTTGAAATTCTCCTTCTGTGTCGCAGTTAAAGTGGCTTCATTTTCTGGCACAATAAAGCCTTTCTCCACGACATCCCATACGTCATGTGCACCCAATAGAGCCTTCATTTTAATACTCCAATTGTCAAACTTATTCCCTTTAATTGTGGAACTTGAAATGACATCATACCACCATTTGCCATAACTTACAAATTGAGAGAGAATTTAGAGATTCCGAATACACGAATGGATCCGGCACATCGAAAAACCTTGGGAGAGAATCGGGTCAACTTTCGGTCAACGGTCAACGCTAGATTGTTGACTTGGTTCGGTCCGGCTTGGTTCGGCTCCAGTGGCTTGGTTCGACTTCATTCGGTTCAGATCATCTCGACTTGATCTGGTCGGTTCAGCTTGGTTCAACTCGGTGAGTTGACTCGGCTCTCCAGACGTAAAACTTCCGGCAAGTGTAGGCGCATCCAGATCTAACACTAGCTCTGATACCACTTTGTTGGAGAATTACCAAATTAAACACTCAAAAAACCCACAATTTTATTTCTTCAACAACACTTCTCACCAATTACAACTCTTATTTTCCACTCTCTACACCTTAGAGATTTTGTTACTTCACTTGATGCATAAACCAAAGGGGGAGAGGGGTATTTATACATGAAGCAAACTAATCACAACCATTCAAGTAAAAAATTACAAAAAATTAATAACCATTCATCTTTACCTACCAAACCTACCACACCTAACACAAATAATTCAAACCTCACCAACCATACCTACTCATGGAACCTTCCATGGGTTGGGCTTGAATTCATTCATCTTGGATCAAGTTTATGATCCAATATCATCTACATACAATAAAATAAATTTACTATATTTTCTAAATATTTAATTCATCTTACATTGAAAGATAGAAAGAGCATTTTTTAGTCCAAATAACATAAAAATACATTCTAAATGTCCTTCAAAGTAGCTGAAGGCAGCCCATGGAATAGAATCATCATCCATTTTAATTTGCCAAAAGCCAAACTTACAATAAAACTTTCCAAATACATTGGCATTTTAGATGCAATTTTTTTGGATGCAATTTATTAACTAATCTTTATCAAGAATTTTACACTAATCTTTATATGTGTTACCATTTCAACACTTATAGTTTATGACCACTCGGGCTTTTCCACTTTAAATTTCTACATGATTTCTAATCGTAAATGCTGTACTTCTATCCTACTATTACCATGCCTAATTAATCCTAACTTTAATTTTGCTATTTGAATGCTAAATTCTTCCATGTCTTGTGGATTATAGTCTCCTTTAGCTATTTGATAGTAAAATCTACATCTTTTACATCTAAATTGACCTTTGATTGGGTTTTCTCCTAGGACTTGTGTAGTTTCTTCAAATCTAATTATTTTTTCTAAGTCAAGCTCTTTAGATTTTTTAAATTTAGGTCTTTTAGTCTGTTTATCTATATTTTTTAATATAAAATTAAGATTACAAAAATCTTCTAAATCTAAATAACAAAATTTTACTTCTTTATTGGTTTATGGTCCGTCTAGATCCTCTACGAAACTATCTATATCTTCTCAACTAATTGGATTTTCTATTTCTAAATCATGTGGAAACTTGAAATAACTACTACTGGTCCCATCACGCTCTGCATGCAACTCTAATTGGATATTTTGACTTTGAAGATGATGAAAAAGACAAAATCAATTGGGTGACAAATGTTCTTTTGAAAAATATAGCATAATTACTATTAATTAACAAATTGTCTTTACTACTACATATAAAATTTAATCCTAAAATAAATTTAAATTTGTTATTTATTGGACTAATCTGTACTTGTGGTAATGGATAATATTTATTAAATTCATTTTGTATTCTATAGAAATTGGTTGGCATCTCTAACACTTTTATCGTACTTTAATATTGTTTTATCCATTTGTTCAACAAATATTAGTTGTGACAATGTTTGCAAACAATCTGTTGGGATTAAATTAATATCTATATAAGACTTACTACTTCTTAAATCTATAATGACTAATAATTCTATGTATTACCATTTCTATATTTAATTTTACTAATAATACTAAGGAAGGTTGTCTGAGGAATAAAAGATAAGAATCGACTAAGAGGCCGTATCATCAAATGTCTTAGAATGTTGATCTAGATAGTCATCCAAATATTTGTCGTTTGCCTTAATAATTTGTTTATTCTTATGCCTATTTTGGTTTTGTTCTAATTCATAAATTTTCTAGCTAAATTCAAACTCTTGTCTTTCTAACTGAAATTTTAATCTTTCAATTTCTAAATTTTGGGTTTCTATAGTTTGCATAGATTCTTGTACTTCTACTAACTGATTTTTACTGTTCTTAATTAAAAAAATTTGCAAACCTCTATTTTACAATTCACTTATATCTAAGTTCTATACTAGAAAAAAAGTTTACATCTAATACTATTAGATCCTAGTCTATATATGAATTCATGTTGACATTCTATTTTTTTTTTTTATCTAATTGTTTTTGCTCTAGTTCTTCTAGATCTATACTCACGAAACTTTCATTTGAATCGGTAGGTTCCACAGAGCAAAATCTAAACTTGAATCTTCTAATTTAAAAGTTTCATAATCATTAATTATACTATAGGCATCGTTATCATCACTACTTATACTTACTAAATCATCTTTGAAGTTATGAATGAGATTGACAGGTTTTTTTAAGCGTTTATTTTTTTTTGTTGGGACTAGTATTTGCGAGATGTTTCAGATCTCCACAAACAAAACAAGTATATTTCTTCTTGCTAGGCTTATCCTTTTTTTTCCTTTCTTATATATTTGACTTTTGCTAAGAATTTTTCTCTTATTACTATATTTATAAGGCTTAAAATATTCTTTGTACTTTTTCTTTTTGTATTTCTGGTCTCTATATTGTTGTGAAGTATAAATAACCTTTTTATAGAAATTATAAGACTAATTTTTGATCGTCTTCTAAATAATGGCTTGTACACACTTTTCTTTAATTATACTACAAGTAAATATTATTCTTGGTCCTATTCTTAAACCTATTTTAAAGTTCTTAAGTTTCCAATAATTTTCAATTTCTCTTCCTCAAGTTCCTAGTAACTTTCTAAAATGTTTATCTCCTAAATTTGTTTTACCAAATGATCACCAATTTTGCTGGCAATTGATGCATAATCACTACTAAATTCTCTAAGATATTTCCAACTTGAAAATTGAAGTTGGTAAAGATCTACTAAGGCTACATCTCGTATAGAGATGTTAAAATTATAAGGATTATTTTCTAACACTTAAAAGTATTATACCAATTTCCTACTGTTTCTCTCCTAATATTGTTTCCAAAAATTCTCACATATCATCACTATGAGTTCGGATTTGCCAAGCTCCGATTGCATCTGTTTCCCATCTGTCTATGGCTTCTAGCCATAGTTGTGGATCCCATGTTACTAGATTTAATGTGCTACCAGATTGACTTGTGTTGGCAATGTCCTAATCTCATTTACAGGTTTTCATTTACCATAGGTTTTATAATCCCTATTATTTCCACTATAATTTCCATAAGTTATAGTACATCTTCCTTATAAATTATATGTTGTATCCCTTAGTGCTGATTGGTTAAAACTTATTCTACCATGATTGGGTGGATTGGTAATACTACTACTAGCTTATTCCATAACATCATCCATTTTGATAGATTCTTGTGTTTTAAACATCATACTAGCTTCTAATTTACCTCTTGTTATATTATCTATATATTGAGTATTATATTTTGTATCTAAAACTTTTACCGCCTGTTCATGACTTATTTCTAATATTAGTTCATCATATTAACAATCAAGAATTTATTCATTTCTTTCCATGTGAACTCTTCTTCTATAACTAATAAAGTATCTCATTTTTTTTTCTAAATCATCATCCTAACTACTAGTTATGCCAGCTTGGTAATTACAATTCCTAAATCTCAAATCTATGGAACCATCATTATCACAGTAAATTACACTATCTTCTAGTATTAAAATTAGCTTTTCTATAAAATTATCTAACTTCCAAATCTAATAATGCATTAGTTTCTGCTAAGAAACTTTTTGTTTGAATAACTTTGATTTCTTTAGTTCCTATAATGTTTATTATCTGATTATTATCTAGCTTATATTTAGTTCTACTATTTTATTAAATCTTCATATAAATCTAGTGCAAATTAACTAAATTGTCTTCATTCCTTTTCATAGCCTCTAGTTTTTAATCCTATTCTTACATCTTTGTAAAATGTATTAGCATTTACTAAATAATTTGAGGTAAAATATACTATTCCTCCTTTATTGTTTAGATCTAGTTCTGTGCTTGCTAAAAGTCCTTGTTTAGACCTAGTTCTGTGCTTGTTAAAGGTCCCTGTTCTATATTTGTAAACCAATTATCATAAAGACAAACTAAAGTTTTTGCACCTAAATTTTCTCTATGTAACCCTTGTACTTCTATTATAACTAATCCTAAATGAGCTTGTTTAAGATCTTTACTACTAATATGATTATAGGAATGCTTATCTATTAAATCTAATTTAATCATTTGATCTTCATGAGTACATGACACATATCTTTCACTATAATGTTGACATAGTAAAGATTTATTAAATAATTCAACAAATTCTCTTTTTTATATTTTATACTTGAATTAATTATATCTAATCTATTCTGCCTAAACTTTTCTATTTGTACATCTAAATCTATGAAGTTTTTCTAATTTAACATCCTTATCCTCTTTTCTTTTATTAAATGTTCTTTTTGGATAATTACCTTCTATTTTACTATTGGTGACTATTAGTTTTCCTTCATCCATTAATAAAATATCTACAACTCTTTGATTGCTTAGGTTGACAGCTACTTTTATCAGTATCAATGTTTATTTTTTCAAATCTAATTATTAAACCTTCTAAATCTGAAGTTGGTATAACTTTTGAATCCTTAGTTTTTTTCTAATTGTTTTAATTTTAGTTTTCCTTCTTCTAACCTTGAAATCTATCTAATTCTACCATATTTTGATCTTTTATGAAGTTCATTTTTTCTCCTAAATTCTTAAAAATGTTTTATTTTCTCTTAAACTATCTAAAAATAATTTAAGATTCTTATTAATCTTATCAAATTCTAATTTAAAATTTCTACCTAAATTTATTAACAAATTTACTAGGTTATTTAACTAAGAGTTTTCTATATGTAGGTTGTGTCTAAAAATTCTTTCTTTGTTACAATCTATATCGTATCTATCTAAAGTTACCTTCTTACTGTAGTAATTACTAAGTTCTAAATCTAAATATTCTATTTTCTTCCTAAACTATTTGATCTTCTAATAAGAAGTAACTAATTGAACCATACTCTGATATTAGTTTGTAGTGGGTATATGAGAGTAGTCTATATATCTAGAAATTGGGGTGTGAGTAACTAATTACCAATACTCAAAAGTTTTTTATAATTTAAACTTATCAAAACTAACCGTTTTGTACTTAGTTTTGTTCTCATTTTGTAAGAACATCATTTACTATATCTCTATATAAAAAAAACAGTTTCTATATACCATGATCTGTAAATTGACTGCAAAAATAAAATAAAAAATAAAGGCCGAAGGATATTGACGAATTCATTGACCAAATAAGAAAAAGCAATTAATCTGATTTTAGGAGTCCTAAAAATAGTTTTCGCCAGCAAAATAGTAAATCCAAGAAATTGATGTAAACTAGTCAATAAAATAAAATAAAATATACAAAAAGACGAAAACAACCCGGAACTATTAAACGGCACCGAATAATTGGGGTTTCCAGTTTTCCTTTTGTGAAACCCTAAGCTTATAAATGCCAACTTGCCAAAGCCTTACAAAGATTTTGCATCAACAATACTCTCTTTAACGAAGGATCTGCTTCGTTAAGAGTAATCGGCTGCGGAATCAGAGACTGTGACCGTGAGCGAAGATGAGAGCAAAGGTAAATCTATCTCCACGGAAATTCGGTCTATGATTCTATTTTTTTCCTTAACCAATACATGGTATCGTATTTTCAATTTCACGTATTAGTATTTTTTTGATCTTGGATTTTTGATCTTGAATTTGGAAAAAATGAAACCCTTGAACATGCTGTTGATTTTTTTTTTTGATTTTGGCATATATTTTCTTCTTGCTTATTGCTGTGTACATGTCTGTGTTTTATATGATTATAGGCAGTAATTTTTCTGTGGGATGTTTTTAGTTGACTAAATGATGAAAAGAAATAATGTACTAAAAAATAATATTATGTTTTCTAGCTCCTTCACTGTTTCGAAAAATATATATGGACTATTGAAAAAATACTTACATAATTGATTGTTTGGGAAGTGTTTCTAGTTAATGTTATTGTCAAGGGAAGTTATGGAAGAGGGCTTCTCAATCCTTTATGGTTATAATATGTCATAAATATTTTGATGGAGTATTTGCCATTTATTAATCTATTATTTATCAGCTGAATAATTTGTATGAATGGATGAATTTATGATCTTCTAGTTTTTTCTTTGCTGGGAATTAAATTGTGTCGCTTTTGTTTACTTTTCACAGTGGAAGAAGAAGCGCATGAGAAGGCTGAAGAGGAAGCGCCGAAAGATGAGACAGAGATCTAAGTAGGTTCTGGAACATGGGTTCAGTTTCTCCCCAAATGCCTTCATCATCTTTCGACTTTTCAGCATGTGATACATGATGAAGTTGTCAAGATTATAGAGGGATGTTTTTTCGGAGAAGCCTTGTGTTTCAGCATCTCTAGTCTTAGGTTTAGTAGCCACCAGTATTAAGACTATTGTTTTGAGCTGTCTTTAATATTACTATCAAGTATCTTGTTATTTTGTATGAATTTAAGTGCTGTATACACTTGTTTTACTTGAATATGCTTTTCTTAACAATATTGAACATCACATGAATGAATGGTAGTTCATCGTGTGTTCAAGTTATGTTGATTGTGTTAATTGTTTGCACTTGCATTTAACAGCTGCCCATGTAGAAAGTTGTAGCTGGTGAGTAGTCTTGTTGATTGTTTTGTTTATGTGAATGTCTTACTTGAATGTGTGTTCAAGTTGTGTTGATTGTTAATTATTGTTTGTACTTAAATTTTACAGCTGCCCATACAGAAAGTTGTAGATGGTGAGTAGTCTTGTTGGTTGTTTTGTTTTATGTTTATGAATGTCTTATTTGAACGTGTGTTCAAGTTATGTTGATTGTTAATCGTTTGTACTTGCATTTTACAGCTGCCCATATAGAAAGTTGTAGATTGTGAGTAGTCTTGTTGGTTGTTCTGTTTTATGTTTATCCTATGATCTATGTGGATAAACTTGTTAAGCGGAGCCAAATTAGTTGACCTTTCAGAAACCCCATGTTTAAACCTGGTTGGGGTTGCATTTATATGTGCATATTGTCGTCCATACAAAGTGTGTTCATGTCAGGCCATTATGAAAAGGAGTTTTAGGATGTTCTCTGTTTGAATTGTTTTCTGAATTGAATGACACTCTTAAAAAGTTTGGTTGCCCTAGGGGACTGAGGACTGAGACCCCACATTTCCTAAGGAAATGGTAGAATTGCTCAAGGAGTTAGGACTCTTTTGAATTTAGAGGGATATGGTTTTTTTCTATAGATCAGTAACTCAGAATCCGTTTTTTGGAGCAATCATTTTGGAAAATGTTGAATTGGTGTCAGGCACTTGGCAGTCCTTTGTGCTGGGTGTGGATTGAAGTTTTCCATAATGGAAGTTGAGGTTTCTTACTGTGAAGGTTATGTTTATATTGCCTTTGTGCATGAACAGCTGCGACTTTCATGTTTCAAAAGCCTAATTTAATCCATAATGTTATTTATTTATTTATTTATTTATTTTTCATTTATCTGTGAATCTATCTTGTCCTGCAATATATTCAGCGTCTCATTATCAAATTTTTATGACATATCATTCTTCTATCTTCGAGCCTTGATGTAGTTCCATTCTACCACTGGAAATTTAGTGTTGGAGTGACCTACCACCTGTAGGTACGGTGTTGCAAGCTCCTCCCTAAAAGAATTTTAGGGAAAGATTATTAATAGATTAGGACATTTAGATCAGCATTGAGTCTAAATTCTTTTACAAAACGACTTAGCTGCGTTATTGATAGACGGTTGAGGTGTGGCAGTTTCCTGGATACCTGATAATTGTCCGAAAGGAAAACCGACTGGTTGTGAGGTGCAGTTTTATTCCATTGCAAATGAACATGTGAAAAGAAACCCAAGTACCTCATCCTGTTTAATTTTGGGATACGATTCAATCACCATTCAAAAGAATTTAACGATGACGATTAAAAAATAATAATAATAACCAGAAGTGGAGGAAAGAATTTTTATACTAGACCAGAGACCTCAATCTTGCTGGAAAACAAGATGCAAATGCAAACTGTTGCTTAGTATATGGGACTGGTGCTCGATTTTGTACATGCAAACATCTTGAGATGAGCTCAGTTAACCATTTATCTTTCAATAAACAATGTATATATAAATTGTACATTGATAGCAATTCTGTTTCAAAATCTTGTGAATCATTTCTAAAGAAACAAGAATAACAGAATTCTCCTCAGTTGCTCAGCCTTTTATTTACATTATAACGATAGAACAGGGAAATAGTTTGGGGTCTTCTCATATTCATCAAAATCCAGCTATTATTAACATTCCATGTGTGCATGGATCTGTGTGTCCGCTCTTTTAATCTGTCTTCTCGGCAACCAAAGAAGCTTAATCCTAATGACTGAAAGTACACTCCAGAAATCAGGTCAAGGAGAAATGAAATAAAACTAAGTACAAAATATAAATATTTATAACAGATTAATCAGGATCCTATGTCTACTGATTATCACATGGAGAATAAGAATCAGTAAGAAGGCTCCACGCATACCAAATAATAGTATATTGTTGACTAGACAAAAAGTGAAAGTTTTATATTAGAAGACTTTCATGGAAGAAGTTGACGAAACCCATCATGGTGCCACATAATGGAGAGTATGAAAGCTGAAAGATACCATGCTATGCAACAAAAATATGATTCTAGTTCACTAAATAATATAAGTAGCTTGGAGCAAGAGAAATAATACTACATGGCATAACCTCCTTATGCTTCAACTACTTTCCACTCGCCCTTGAAAATTTCATTGCGACTTTCAAAAGTCTCTGCTTCACTTTTCTACAGGATCCAACATCCAATGCCACCTTCTCAATCTGAAGAGTCAAATATATGTTTCTGCAGCATTGGCATAAAAATACCAATGAATTGTCCTATCTGATTTCTGCTCATTCTTTCTCCCTCAAAATTTATACTTCTATACCCTCAAAGTCATATTGCATAACAAGTCTTTCAACCGTGCTTTCACTGACAACGTGTCTCAGTTGCAGCTCTTTCAAAACTTCAGCTGAGAGCTCTAACTCATCTTGATGAGCAATCCCTTCCACTAAAATGGTATATGTTGTTTCATTAGGCATCTGCCCTTTCTCAATCATCATCTGAAAAACTTCCAAGGATAAGTCTGTTCTTCTAGATTTGCATAATCCGAGTAGGAGTGCATTGAAATTGTCTACATCAGGCTTATAGTCATATTCTTCCATCACCACAAAAATCTCCAAGGCTTCCTCTATCAGTCCCTCCATACATAAACCTCTGATCAAAGACGAATAGGTATATGAGTCAGGTGTAAAACCATACTTTGTCATTTCATATAAAAGTTGGAATGCCTGGTATGTCTTTCCTTTCCGACACAAGCTTGTAATCACATATTTGTAGAACTCTTGTGGGGAAGAATTTTGCTTATTCCCCAAGCTTTGAATTATGGCAAATGCCTCTTGCACTTTCCCCACCCCACAGAGCATTGCCAGACCATTATATGTTCCCTCATTAGGTTTACAGCGTCGATGAAACATTTGGTCAAGACACTTGACAACAAGATCCACCTTTCCCTCACTGCAAAGACGGGCAATTATTGGGTTGTAACTTGCAGCAGAGGGCCTAAAACGACCCTTAACCATTTCATCCAATACCTTGAGAGCATGATCAGTTTTACCGTGATAGGCAAGGGAACCAATTAGTATATTGTAAGTAACTATAGTAGGGGAACGATCCCCACCATCCATCTCAGCCAAAAGCTCATTTGATTCCTCCCACCGCCCTTCCATGCACAAACTCCTAAGCAAAATGTTATAACTCACGACATTTGGTTCAAACCCTTTTGAAGGCAAATCCCTAAAGAATCGAATTGCTTCCTCAGTCCTACCTTCCTTGCATAACCCAGTCAACAACACATTATAACTAACCAAGTTAGGCTTCCCACCCTTGGCAATTATGTCATCCAACAACTTCATTGCCTCACGCACTCCTCTTTCCTTATAAGCAGCTTCAAGCAAGAACGAATAAGTGAACGCATTGGGAACTAATCCCTTCTTTATCAACCTATCCAAGAATTGCAAGCTCTGATTCAAGTTACCAAGCATGCAAAGTCCTCTAACAAGTGAATTATATGTAACTGTATTCGTGGAGTAACCATAATCCTCCATTTTCTCCACCAACTGCATTGCATAACCAACATTCCCCTTCTTACACAAACAGTTAACCAAGTAAGTATAAGAAGAAGCATCAGGTATAATACCTGAACTAACCATCATTTCCATGACTTTAATAGCTTTTTTCATCTTATTGGCCTTGCATAAATCATACAACAGATTAGTAGCTTGAACTACATCAGGCTTGTGCCCCTTGGAGACCATTCTCTCCAATTGCAAAAATGCATCGTTGAGCTTATGGTCCCTATGTCTAGTGTCATTATTCTTTCCAGGTTTCCGATTAGGTTTGGTGTAAACAGAATCTTTAGGAGAAATGCTAACCTGGGTCGATGCCAAAACTCGGATAAAACCCTTATTGAGTGAAAAAGTATGAAGATTTCGTACCTGAGAATAGAAGCCATAAGCTTTTCTAAAAGGTTCTGGAGATGGGTTTGTTAGAGTAGACACAGAACTCAACAGGGTTGCCATAGACTATTAATTTGAACTCTAATCATAAATCTCTAAAGACAAAATAATTTGACATAAAAGATATCTGATTGAATCAAGAATCAAGAATCAAACTTCAAACTAAATCAACAAAAAAAAGAAAAAAAGAAAAAAAGAAAACAAGAGAGAAATTAAGGGGAGAATGGGACATACGTGGGTTTGAATGGTGAATTTGCAAGCATTACACGAGCCGGGTATTTGGGGTTTTTTTTTGACGTTACTGATAGTTTGCTCTTTTATTCATCGTCAGTTCAGCAACATCGTCCACAGCTCTCCTATTTGTCATCCAATTTCCGTCGTGAAAAACACGCGCTGGAGCTGCGTTTAACACGTGTTGCTTGAAGACTTTGAATTGAAGTTGCAACATTAGGTCTTATCGAAAAAGAAAAAAAAAAATTGAAATTGAGTATTAGATATCTGATAATAATAATAAGGATAAAATTATGTTGTAATTGTTGTATATTATAACAGTTATTTTCAGCTGTTGAATATAAAGTTGTACAGTTATATTAATTAAATTTAATGATTAGAAGTAATTGTTGTACTGTACAGCAGTTACAACATAAGTGGATCCTAATAATAATTGTGTACAGCAAAAAATTAAATAGGAATTAATTTAAAAAAAAGTTTTTCTGTCACAATTTCCTTTTTTATTAAATTAATCAGTTCTAAAATTATTTAAAAGTAAAAATAATATTATTTTATATACTTTATTTTACGTAAAAAAAATTCTTTGATAGTGTCGTAAGCCTGATTTTATATGGTTGGAAATAAATGAATTGTGTAAAGATACTTTTGAAAATTAAAGTTAAATAATTCAGTTAGCATCAGCGGCAAGTGTTAACTCTTAACTCTACTAACTTATTTAAACATATTTGATGAATTTTGATATTAAATTAAAAATAAACATACTCATATAGTTTTTTTTTCTTTGACTAACATGCATTGCATAGTAAGTCTATTTATATTTATAAGCCACCTAAATCAAGTTTTATTAAAATATAGTTCAGATTTTTGTCCTCACAATTATTTGAGGGATATCTACACTATTGATGTGTATTACGCAATCAAAAGTTTACTCATATTTGTATGAGACATCTATTAAAATTTTAGATCAATTATAAAAAAATTATAATTGTACAATTTAAATTCCTCAAAGCATTTAAAATATATATGCTCTGTTTAAAAATTAATAGAAAAAATATCGAGCTTTATCTAGTTGGTAATTGAAAGAAAAATACAAAGAGTTGTATAAGGGAAGAGTGAGGACATACATTCGAGTGGCATACTTATAATAGGTGAATGACCAAAAATCAACTAGTTTCATTATAAAACTATTCTGTTTATTTTTTAGTTTGAAGTTTGAATTTAACTTTTTTTTAAATATTTACTTATTTTTTGTTGTTTGTTTCTTAACTTATTATTTATTATCAGATAGTTTTATTTGAATCGAAAAAAATGAAAATTTTAATTTTATCTAAAGTTTGAAATCTAAGTGAAAAATTTTAATTTCAAATCTCAAAAATACCCCTAACAATTCATATATCTCCTATATTATGTATAAATCTAGTATTTTGTATTATCTTTGGAGTTATTTTTTTCAAATTGCGTTCCACTAGTTATTTCTTCATTAGGTGTAAGTTCATTTAATCATTCATTTCCCTTTGAATTTTCATCATTTTCAGAAGGTTCAGGCATAGGTGTATCAACAACCTTACTACTGCGAAGAGTTATAACTGATCTGACTTGGTCTGTGGGTGGATTTTGTTGACTCTTAGGATTTGGTTGTGGTTGGGCTAGAAATTTTTCTTTTTCTTGAATTGTGAGTGAAGAAGCAATTTTAGCAAGAGTATCTTTCAAATCAGAAAAAGTTTGTTCATTTTGATTGTTAATAACATCTTGCTTTCTGATGAATGAATGTATTGTGTCTTCTAGATTTTTCCAGGGTGGTGGAACATATGGTGCATAAGGCTGAGCATTTTGAAAATTTTGTGGAGTTGGTGCTTGTAAAGATTGTGCATTATTATTATTCCTCCAACTGAAATTTGGATGATTTCTCCAACCAAGATTATAAATATGTAAATATGGGTTTGGTTTATTGAAAGTGTTAATGGCATTAGCTTGATCATTTAGACATTTTTTAAGTGCAGACAGAGTGGGACTATCTTGAGTGAAATTATCATTCAAACTATATATGTTACATGCAATTTCTTGAACAAATTTTTCATGATCACTTTTTTTATGCTCCAAAGCTTTAACTTTCCTAACTAGGGATGAAAATTTTTCTTGTAAATCATGATCTTCCCTAAGGTTATGGATTCCTCCACTAGATGGAGATGATTGTTGCTTATTTGTCAATTCAAAAGTTCCAACAGTATCCCAATGTTGTGCATTTTCAACTAATTGGTCAAGATAATCTAGTGTATCCTCAGGATTTTTATCTCTAAATTCACCATTACACATCATTTCAACAACCTGCTACTTTAGGGTATTAAGCCCTCGTAGAAATAAGTGACCAATCGGTAAGTTTCAAAACCATGGTGTGGGCATATGTTAAGCAATTCTTTAAACGTATCCCAACATTGGTATAATGTTTTTCCCTTTTTTTGAGTGAAAGAAGTGATTTGTCTTTTAAAAGATTTTGTTCTATGAGGTGGAAAGATTTTTTCAAAAACTGTTCTTGCATGTTATTCCAAGTTCTTATTGATCCCAATCTAAGGTTTTGTAGCCAAGTTTTAACTTTATCTTTTAATGAAAAAAGAAAAAGCTTTAATCTAATTATGCTCATGCTATAATTTTGGTCTGTGTATGTATTACAAACTTCCTCAAAATCTCTTAGATGCAAATACAGATTCTCAGATTCTAAACTATGAAATGTAGGGAAAAATTGGATAATACCTGGTTTAAAGTTGAATCGAGATGCTTCTGGAGGAAATACTATACATGACGGTGCTTCAGTTCTGGTTGGATTCAGGTAGTCTCTCAAAGGTCTTGGTTGATTCTGATCATATCCATGGTTGAGAATGGTAGTCTCCTTGATCAATTTGAGGATTAGGCTCACCCAAAAGGTTTTCGTCTTGGATCTCGTCCATGGTTGGTGTTGGAGATTAAGATCTACGAATAAACCTATCACTTAAAGTTCGAGACCAACGACTCATGCAATGGTTATGTCAGAAAAGTAATATTCAAACAAATTAATAACAAAATAAAAACTAAATAAAATTATAAAATAAAATAAAAAATTAAATATGCAAATAATATAAGTGTACAAAAGAAAATTAAAATTAAAATTAAAAAACAATTTTGGTGGTTGAACCCACCAATTAAATTAACAATAAAAAAATAAAGCATAAAATAAAAAAACTGGTGGTTGAACCCACCAATTAAATTGACAATAAAATAAAGAAAAAAATAAAATAAAAATAAATACAAAATAATAAAATAACTAAAATTAAAAAAATGGTGGTTGAACCCACCAATAAAAAAATAAAGTAAAAATTAAAAATAAATAAATACGAAATAAAATAAATTCTGAAAATTAAATAACTAAATTAAAAAAATAAAAGTTAAAAGTTAGTATTTAGTTTGTTAAGAGTTGGTAGTTAGTTAGTTTGGTCCAAATTAAGTCCAAATAAGTCCAAGATAGGTCCAAGTGTGATTAATGTGACAAATTTCGTTCATGGATCTTATTACAAATTATTTATAATTTTATGGCCACACTGTAATTTTTAAAAGTTAAGAATTGAGCCATGTGGGATGAAAGTGAAGATTTTGAAAGATGTTGGGGTCCGAAGAAAATTTGATAAAGGAAACTTTATGTAAAGAGAAAAATCAAAAACGGAAAAACAAAGAAAAATAAAAACTTTTCTCCGACAACGGCACAAAAAACTTGACACAATCTAAAAGTAATTTTTAACTCTCAAGCATAAAAGTGTCTTATTGTATTATAGATCGGTGAGTCCGAGGTCGATCCACAGAGAAAATATTTAATTTGTTTATTTTATTTATCTAAAAATTAAAAATAAAACTTAAATATAAACAACTTAAATTAAATAAAACTATGAAATTGAATTAGTTAGGGTTATGGATCCACTCTTAGTAATAAATAAAACTTAATAAATTATATAAAACTTAATAAAACTTAATAAAATAATAATAATTAGTATATAAATTATTATTATTTTCCCTTTAATTTTATAATGGATTAAGTATTTATTGTGCCAAAATTTAATTTATCTACAATAAATCAAAATTTCAAAATATAAAATATGTATAAAATTAAATAGAAAATAATTTAATTTATAAAATTAAAAATAAAATTTGATTAAATCATATTTATTTCCAAAGAGTTTCACCTTACCCTAACTAATATTATTTAGTTAAGCATAATTGAAATAAAAAGAAATATTAAAATTAAATTACTTATAATTAAAAGTAATAAAAACAACTAAAATTGAAAATAAAACTAAATTTATTTATAAAAATAATTATACAAAATATTAAAAACACACCTGAAAATCAAGATTACAAGGAGATGAAGAGAATTTGAGAAGAAGAGAGATGATTAAAAACATAAAAATGAGGTTTTATTTATAGAAAAATAAATTCATAATCTAGTGTTTTGCAGTTCATCATAAGCTTCATGCATACGCTCCTCACAACCTTTAGATTAAGATCCAACGACTGGTCAAAATTCAATAGTCAACATCATACGTGGTACCGTTTGACTCGTCCAATTTGGCCAAAGAACTGTTGAGATTTGGTAGGTTAATGGGTGAATTGGGTCGACCCGAATACAAAGATTCGGATTTTACAACTTGCTTCACCAACCATTGCCACATGGCACAATAATGGCTAATGAATCATGAATAGTTGAGATTTAGTCAAAATTGCCAACTACCTCATGCACTCATATATATTGTAAGTTCATTTCATCATCCAATCAGTGTTCGGTCCACAGAAAAAGTCAATTCTTTTTACACAAGCCCAATTTTAAGCCAATCTTTATTGATCTTAAGGTTTTTAAACCTCGGGAATCTAAATTTGACCTTTGATTATCTGTTTGAAGTCTCGAATTACGTGAAATTAATATTTTACCTAATAAACACACAAAAATACACAAAATTAGATATATTTAAAATATAATTAATAATTCCTAATATATTGCATAAACACAAATATAAATTATAACATAAGCATAAAATAACATTATTATCGCTTGATAATTAAACAATTTTCAATACTAATCAACGCGAATGATTTTCTCCGTATAATTCTAAACGACTAACAAACACCTGTTAAGGTTCGGGCAGGTTTTACGATTCGGATTTTGAGGAGGTCAAATAAAATAGTTTTGAATTTTAAATTGGTTGGTTATGTGGATCTGAATTTTAACGATTGGAATGATAAAAATTTGTTTCACACTAGTCAATTTTTTTTCAAGATAACTTGTTGCTAAAATTAAATTTTGTGAAATGGATAATTTTTTGGGATCTTCATGGTTAAAGATTGATTGTTTTGTAGGATAAATTTTTGTAGAACTAGATTCTCTCTGAATTTATTTTTTTTCTATACTTAAATGTTTTTTTTAAGTTGGCGAAATTAATTTTTTTTAATTTAAAACCATTAGTGGCGTGGAGGGTTAGACTTGGACACCTACCTATCATATAAATCAATAAACGATAAGATACATGAGAGGGGGGGGGGGGGAACATAGACCATTCCAAGTTAAAGAAACAAAAATGAATAAAATCAAGTAAAGCCCAATAATAGTAAATACAAATTAATGCAGTCGTCCATAGTATTTCTTACGATACTTGTGGCCAGAGAGTAATTTGATGCCTTTCATTAAATATTGACCAGTAGCATTAAAGTCATGGCCAAAGTCTTGTCTTTCGCTATCTTCAGGTGCATATGCAAATAACCATCATCCATTTGGTGCTCATTGGAACTGAAGTCCGCGTCATTATGAGACTATAACTGATCAGATACCTAAAATCCTCATTGGCATTGTAATCTTCATTAGATTGGACAGGAATGTCGTTATTGTGGGGGTTGAAGTCTACGACCATATGTTGCGTATCCTCACCAAAACTCTATGGGGAGGAAAGATCTTGATCCCTAGGCTTGGATTGGGCCCCAGTGACACCCTGCGTATCATGTATCGGCTCTTAATCAACAAAGGAGCCCATAACATCAACCTCATTTCCCATAGCATTTGAAGCTACTACATCTTTATCTTGCCCTTCCATTGTTAAGATGTTAATGGAACATGATGTCACTCAGCTCCACTGTTGCGGATTCGAATTAGTGTGGGTGATTCTAGATTTTGATAGAGTTTAATTTATGAGAAAATTCCATTCTATTGTGCTTTAAATGAGCACATTGGTCATGCCGCTAAGGCTTGTCTTGTGTATAACACGTTGTAAATTGATTAATGTAATGTAAAACTCATAATATGTCTTAAGAGGTATGATACACACATCGTAAGTCATGTAGTTAATTTTGCAATTTGCTTCCTAAAGCCATTTGTGTGGGATATACTTTATCAGAAGGGGGATGTACACATTTCATATCATTCTCCCTTGGATATACTGTACTTGACGATAATTTTAATTGACTTTTGCTTAAGAAAAACTCTATGGGAGAAAAACCAAAACCAAAAGAAATAAAATCAACAAATCATAAATTAAAGTTGAATATGCTTCAAAATTGCCTGAATAGAAATTTACCATTGACCCTAGAGGGATCAGAAGCATTGTGATCTTCGAGAAACCTTTCATAAATCTTCGGTAGTATCCAGCCAAACCCAAGAAGCTTCTGACTTCTTTAGCATTAGTTGGTTTAGACCATTAGCTTACAGCTTCCACCTTCGAGGGGTCTACTGAAATTCTATTTTTGGGACACGTTGTTAGAATGTAACTTTCCCAAGCCAAAATTCACATTTCTTTAATTTTGCATAAAGTTGCTTCTCCTTCAAGGTCTGAATAGTGATTCGTATAAGCTCGTCATGCTCTTCATTTGTTTTTGAGTAGATCAAAATGTCGTCAATGAACACCACTATGAATTTATCTAGGTAGTCTTTAAATACTTTGTTCATGAGGTCCATGAAGGCTGCTAGGGCATTTGTTATGCCAAATGACATAACGAGAAACTCATAGTGTCCATAACGTGTTATGAATACTGTTTTAAGAATATCTTTTTCCCTAATTCTCAACTGGTGATATCCTGATCGTAGATCAATCTTTGAAAATACTTATGCTCCTTATAGTTGATCAAACAAGCCATCGATGCGGGGAAGTTAGTACTTATTCTTGATAGTCATCTTCTTTAGCTCTCGATAGTCGATGCACATTCGTATTGATCCATCCTTATTTTTTACGAATAGTACTAGTGCTCCCCATAGTGAATGGCTTGGGCATATGTGGCATTTGTTTGATAAATCTTGTAATTGAATCTTTAATTCCTTCAATTCTGATGGGGCCATTCCATAGGGCACTTTTGAAATTGGAGCAAGTCCTAAGAGCAAATCGATTTTGAATTCAATTTCTCAATCCGGTGGCAATCCTAGGAGTTCTTAAGCAAAGTCCTTATGAAATTCGTTTACCACTGGAATATCTTCCAACTTTGGTCTTTGCTTTTCTGTTTCGATGACCAACCTTGCCAAGTACTCCTCACATCCTCCATTTAATAGTCTGGCTGCTTTTAAGGCAGAGATGATAGGCATTTTGTTTTCTTCGCATTCTGCTTTAAATGTAAATGATTCCTTTTGTGGTGGTAAAAAAGTTACCTCATTTTTCTTGCAATCTATCTTGGCATAGTGCTTCGATAGCCATTCCATGCCAAGAATTACATCATAGTCATGCATATCGAGAATTATTAGGTCAACACATAGTGTATTACCACTAATGTTAACCTCACATGCCTTAACTAATTGTCCCGAGTTTAATATTTCACCCGATGGTAACATGACACTAAAAAGCCTTTTTATTATGTCAGGGACATTTTCGATTATCCTAATGAATGCTGGTGAGGCAAATGAATGTGTAACTCCTCAGTCTATTAGCACATATGCAGGAGTTTTGGAGATAGACAGTTCACCTGATATTACTAAGGGGTTTCTTTCTGCATCCCTCTTTGTGAGTGTGAATACTCGAGCATGAGCCTTTTCTTGTTGCATATCATTTTAAGGCAGTCCACGATGAAGTGTCGTTCCTTTCCACATTTGAAACATGTTACAGTATTTGGTCGACATTCACTAGGGTGAATTCTGCCGCATTGATTGCACTTTGGCTTTTGTGAGCCTTCCTTCTAATGATTCATTGGGCGTTTACTTTTACGCTGATCTTGGACCACTGGCGTTCCCTTTCTCTTATTATTATTTGAGCGTTGTCTTTCTATAAGGTTCTCCTGGTCCACAGTTCCTTTGTTTATGCGTTTTTCATCCTTCTTTTCTTCATCTACTTGCTCGATTACCAAGGCTCGATCGATGAGTTCGTTAAAAGAAGCATCACAAACTCCAGCAACCTTTAAGTCTTTTGCGAGATCTTTGTGCAATCATTGCATAAAGTGGTCCTTTTTCAAGTCTTTCGTTGTAACTATATGTTGAGCATATCGAGAGAGATCATTAAATTTTCGAATGTACTCTAGCCCAGACATCATTCTTTGTTGTAAATAAACAAACTCTCTTCTTTTGGCTGAGTGAACAGTCTCTGAAAAGTATTTGTTGCAGAAGTGTTCCTTAAATTGCACCCATTGCATTGTTGCTTCATTATGGATTCGTTTTATAGAGTCCTATCAGTATTCTGCTGCTCCTTGTAGCATAAAGGAGACACAAGTGACTTTTTTTTCTTCTGGTACTTTGGCTACTTCTATCATTCTTTCTATGGTTCGCAACCATTGCTCTATCGCGATAAGATTTAATCTTCTAAATTGGCTCCCTGCGTTTTTTATTGCCCGAGCATGTTCATCTCTTCTAACTTTCTTTTTCGAGAGTAACGCCACAACATCTGTTAGTCGATCAATTGCAGATTGCTCCCCTGAAGTTCCTTCTGCCCTTCTGCTTTTATTACCCCTAGTGTTTGACATCTCAGCAGTTTTTTTAATCTAATTTATATGTGTCAAACCAGTCAAATGCAAGATTTTTCCCTAATCTCAAGTTCTTACTAAAAAAGCCGAGCCTTGTCCTTTCCCTTGACTTGTGCATATGGACGGTCTACAGAATCGCTTTAAACCTTGGGCTCTGATACCAATTTGTAACACTCACTTAAATATTTATTTTAAAGATGTTTAAAACACTATACTTTTTTATAAATACGAACTCTAAAAGTAGTTATACCAACAAACAAAATTTTCTTACAAAAAGTAAGATTCATACAGAGGTTTCTTAGTATATTTCAAAGTTTTTCATTATTACATAAAGCCAAGATACTTATTTTTATTAAAACAAAGTTGAGCCCATCATAAATCCCAAGGTCTGTTATGCCCATATGTACTCGTCTTAGTTAGGACTTGGCGCCAGCTTGCCCTACTCATTGTTTCCTGCAATGTAAGGACTTAGTGAGCTACTGCCCAATAAGATAACACTTGGATGCATGTATAACTTATTATGCATATGGATGACCAAATTAAGCTTTTTAAAAAAACTGGCCCTAGGTATGTTGCACTACAAGGCTGGTACTTATACTCTTTAAACAATATGCCCTTGGCCCTCATTAGTTGACCTTTTAGGCGTTACGTATCGCCATTCCCAAAAGATTTCTTTTTACTTAGCTTTGAGAGCTTACCCTCCTTAGAAACTTTGCCACCTAGTAGTACAACCGCTTATTTTCACAAATACATTTTCTAAAATATCTTCTTCATAATGTAATCCATGATATGCATGTATCTGATGCAACTTATATCATAACATTTGAAGCTTCTAGAAGCATAACAGAACCAACACACAACATTATTTAAGAATAAGATTCTTTAATATAAGCAGCATAGCCAACCATAGCATAATTGAGTATAAGTATCACAGATTAGGCGGCAGAGACAACTATAACATAACTAAGTATCATACATTAGACGGTAGAGCAGACCATAACGTAATTAAGTATCATAGATTAAACGGTAGAGCCGACCATAATATAACTAAGCATTGTCAATTAGGCGGCAAAGCGAACCATATAAGAATTCACATCATAATAGTCATCATAAGATAAAGAAATTGTTAAAACTGACATTAAGATCGAATCACAAAAACAATATGATGACATATAAATAATAACCATAACAACACGATGGACATAGAAACTTGTTGGGATTATATGCTCTTTAAAGCATATTAATTTATTTATTTTCTGATTAATAAAATATTTGAGATATTTTCAATTGCATAAATATTTTGAATAAGATCCGATTAATCATATTATATGTATTTATGTGATCATCATATGAATTCACAGAAGACATAAATACACGTTATCTTATGATTAGGTAAATTAAGTTTGCAGTTGATAAATAGAGTTGGGTGCTCTATTTATGTTTAGACCATAATAAATTCATTGAATGATTTGTTTTAATCATGTACGAATTTATTGATGTAGTATGAATACATTGAACAAAATCACATATGAGATTTAATTAACTTTGTAAGAACTGTCAGACTTATTAAATCTCATAGGCATTGATTTTGCTGTAATCTTAATCTTGAGTTAGTTATGATTTCATGATTATAATTGTTATTCCATTTGAGTTACCAATGGCACGAAGTATATTTGTAGTCAAGATTGCCCGGTATTTTGGTGGGAGCAATTATGAGTAATGGAATTATAGATTAACAATATAGAATTTGTACAACACATCTCTTGATGGGTTTTCAGCACTTGATCATAGAATTCTCTAGCTAGCGTGTGCCAACATATTTAGTATGTTGAAAATGATCATTAGAGAAAACTAGTGAGTATCAAGGAACAAGATGTAATTAAATTGATTGGAATCGATTTAATTAACAATGTGGTACAAAAAATTGTGCAGTAAAGAAATCAATGTGGCATGGGTCAAATTATTATTCGAATACACTATCCTAGATAGCATACAATTATGGAGGTCAATTCCATTCTTGTATGTACCCATATGATCCCCAGGTTAGTTCATTTAATTGATTTGCACCGTTAGTGGATTAATAAGCAATATAACTAGCTATTTAGGTTAAAAGCCTAAATTTATTATTTAGTGGAATGCTCCATGTAATGGGCTTGTGTGTAAGGGGTCTTGTGTTATTTTACAAGGTTGGTCTCTATAAAACAAGAAAATAGCTTTGTTTTATTTTTTAATTTAAATCAAATTTGATTTAATATAATTAAAAAATAGAAAAATATGGAGCCTAGGGTTTCCATTTAGATAGAGATATAAAATGGCTTATTTTTTCCCAAAAGAAGATAAAGCCACATTATACGAGATCAAATTATACAGAAGACAAAGCCATATTATACGAAGACAAAGCCACACTAGTAACTTTGTTTTATTTTTTAATTTAAATCAAATTTGATTTAATATAATTAAAAAATAAAAAAATATGGAGCCTAGGGTTTTCACTAGATAGAGATATAAAATGACTTATTTTATCCCAAAAGAAGAGAGAGTCACATTATACAGATTAAGAGAAAAAGAATTTTTCTCTCTAATTTTAAGAGAAAAAATTTCTCTTTCTAGTTTCTTTTAGCGGTGATAAAGGCGTCACACGCCAACCGGCAGATCAAACCCGAGTCATAACCCCGGAAGATCGTTGGTGACGGATCGTGATCTAACAAGCGTGGTGGTGACAAATCGTGATCTAACAAGCGTGATGGTGACGGATCGTGATCGGGAAGCTGGATTAATTTCAATTGTTCATCTTCTTAGTTGTTAAAATATGATTTTCCAGATTTCGTATTCCTATATATTGTATGAGATAAGTCCTAAAAGTTATTATGAAAATTTAAAAATTGATTTTTCTCCAACAAAACTATCTCTATTTCTCAGCATAAACACTCCCAATCCTAACCTATAATCTACAGTGACTGAGAATGGAAACAACAAATTAACTATAGGAGTGTCCTACAAATTTCTGGAGTGTTTGCCTATTTCTGACAAAATCAGAACAATGCATTAACTCAGCTAAAGCCCAATAGCCCACAAACCAGGCGACTCCACTTCCTTGTGTTAGGTTGGGCCATAACTCATCCTAAATTTTTGTAAACTTTTAAATAAGTCCTAAATAAATAGATTTATTCATAATGTTATTATTAATATATTCATTAAATTTAATAACATTTCAACTTTTCTTTATACTTTTTAATTTATTCATCTCAAACTCAATTTCTCTCGCCTAAAGCCTCTCACTTTGCACTCCCTAACTTTGATGAAAAAAAATTAAAATACAGTAGTAAATGCTTGAGTTTTAATTTTCTTCCTGAGATTATTCATAAAATAATCATCTCAAGTTCAATTGATGATTCTTTTCTTTCATAATTATTTTAATCAGGTGGTTAACGAATTGCGATCCCACCTAATTTCTATTTGTATTACTTAAAATTTGAGATCTAACATTTCTTTACTTTTTATTTATACCCTTGACAAACGTTTCAATAAAATACGTATTATATTATTTTACTACATTTTTTTTAACGCGATAAAACTAATTATAGTGGAAATATTTTATGTTACTTTTTGTTACTAGATTTCTTAATTATTTTTAAAATAAATCTCGTAATTAGTACCTTCAATATAAATAATAGTTAATCCACCCAAAAAAAAGAATACTGGCTGCCGGTACCACAAACCATACAATAGAGACATTAATCATACCCAATCTTTGCCACACATGCAGCCAGATGTATTCCCAGAGAAGTAACATCGTACAAATGAGAAAAGTTTTCTTGAGAGCACTACTGTAAGTCAGCCCACTCATTGTGGTAATGATTTTTGAGATTTAATTTCCTTCAACAATATTTGGATTCATTTTTATTATAAATAAATAGATTTTCAAGAGAAAAAAATCACAAAAATAAAAAAGCTAGAAGAGAACAAAAAATGTAGTATAAAACTATGAGAGGAACATATTTAAAAAATAGTTATGAATCTTTCTCATACTTATGCTGTATCAAGGAGAAGATAATGATAACTATGTTAAACTATGTGATATATATCTATCTTTTTCATGAACTTTGTGCTTGGCGAAAAAACTAATCTGAACTTTTTTTTTTTAATATATAAGCATTTTCATCGTTTTTATTATTAAAAGAGTTAACAACGGTCCAACCCCTCAAGCTAACAAGTACTAAATATTATATTTTTATTTTTTAGAGACAAAAATATCATTATGTTCAATTGAAACAGAGTAGTAATATTTTGACCCCTCAAATTATGTAAATTCATCCCTATTTGAAAAAATAAGGCCGATGATAATTCCATCCTTCTTTTTTTTTTTTTTATAATAACACCCCAATTATTACTTTTTTTTTTTATTGAGATTACAATTTTAACATCAAATGAATGCATCATTCTTAATTGAGTTTCAAATCTACAGGATTTCTTCACTAAAATGGCATTCAACAAAATCATTTATTCAATCCCAAAAATCTATTAATTATGTCATTGAAAAAATTAAACTTAAAAGAAATTGGGAACCTGTGGCGAAGGATAATTTCTCTTGCAAACAATGTCTGACAGTGCGTGGTGACCCTACAGAATAATACTCTTTGAGGCCTTAATTTGAATACAATTTCCAACTCAGATTAAATTAGAGTTTATAAGAACTACTCTTGTTCTTGAAGTAAATTATTTTATTTTGTTAAAGTCTTTCTTTACTAAATCTCTCAAATTCTCTCTCGTTGTTTAAATTATGGTACGATTTCTTTGTGTCACAGTATTTTAGTGTCCAAGGATTAGAACCAGAGCTAACATACAATTAATCTAGTTTGTAAAGCTTAGTTGGAGTGACGTGTTCCTGCTTCCTTCTTTTTCCAATTTAGAAACATAGCGTACGTAAATAAAGAAGCGTACGTAAATAAAGAAAATAAAGAAGAAATTTAATTTTTCTACGGGCAAGTTTGGCATTGATTAGGTGTATTTTATTGTAATTATTATTATTATTATTTTGGGCACGAAGGGACTCTTAAACAAAGAGTTAAGAGAGGGCTAATCGCGAATAAACAGTCTCGTACATATCATGAATAAAAAATTGATTTAACACCATTAGGAGGACTACTGAAATTATGAAGACCTAAGTCAGAAGCATAATTCACAAGGTAGTTCGCTGCAAAATTTGCCTCTCTGTAAATATGGTTGGCCTTAATGTGCCAACTCCTCTGCATGAACCCTTTAATAGACCTCACAAGCAGCAAATACTCGTTAGTCATCTCTGAATAATTATTAATCAGCTGAACAACACACAAACTATCGACTTCAACAAGCAGCCAACGAATACCACAGTCCCAAGCCATGACTAAACCTTTATGTAGACCCCAAAGTTCAGCAACCGTGATCGAGCAATGGCACATGTTCATCGCAAAACCACCAATCCAAGTTCCACTGGAATCTTGATTGGATGTTTTTAGATTAGAGTGTTATTATACAAATAATGTGGTGGAAATATCTTTAACCAAAACTTAATTGTAAAAATTCACAATACTTTTAACAATTTTAAATTAAGAACAGATTAGAACAATTAACCAATAAAATCCTCATTAATTATGATCATTAAGCTTCAATTAAACTAGCAAAATGTATTTGTGACATGATATCTCACTAAATTTATTGGCTATTAAATTTATGCTATTTCTCATGAAATTTATTTTCTGTCAAAATGATTTTTAATTGATTAATTTTTTAAAGTTTTCCCTATAATAAATTTTAAAAATAATGTGAACTTTTGTAAATAATTTTTTCAAATGTGATGTATTTATAAAAAAATTTAGGGTGGAAATATTCCTAAATTTCATTTTTCCTTTAGGGCATTTTGCCAATTTGCAAATATAGCCTTATTTTTATAGGGTAAAAAAATGTATTTTGGACAACAATACTGAAAGTGATATTTCTGATTCTAGAGGGACTAAAGTATCATTATTTTAAATGGGAAAGGGGTTGAGTGTCAATTTTTTGTTAGAGACATTTGATCAATTTACAAAAATATCCTGATTTTTATTAATTTTTTTAAATAATACCTCTCAATATGGTGTTAATTGTACCCATTGAACATATATAACCGAAGACAAACATGCTAAGTGTCATCGCCGTGAGTCATGATGGCCAAATGTCTAAGCTTGGCTTGTGGCCTTATGCCAAGTGTGGCAGCAACATTGTGGGTGAGTACGAAAGCAAGGCAAGACTGATGCGTGAGCTGGGGCGTGGCAACAGGGAGATGCGAGCATGAGGCAACATGCACTATAGGACAAGCACGGGGAGTATGAGGCAACATGCACAAAGGGCGTGTGTGGGTAATGCATGAAACATCTCACAAGCGCATGGACGTGCGGAGGTGCGAGCATGGGACACATAGGATGTACATAATGCATAGGACACACATAGGCCATACGGCTAGAATGCAAGATGACACAAGCCAATTGCGCAAATAGGTACAGGGGTAGCAGGCAAACATACAGCACAGTAGGGCATGCGTGAGGGCCAAACTATACAAAGATGAGAGGCGCTCACACGGGCTATGTGCAGACAGTGGTAGTTGAACATGAAGCATGTTGGTTATTCTCTAAAAATGGGGCCGAAAATCAAGTATGAAGTTAGTAGTTGTGGCCGTAACTAGTGGGAGAATATGGCCTTTGATCAAATGCTTAGAAGATGGGGGCAAAGGAAGTGGGCAATGGTGGTTACTCATCATCACATCCTTGCTATTAGGATAAGTGGGAGCAACTGCTCTATTCAAGAGGGAATAGAGATGTGCTTCCTCACATCATGCTTAATGGTGCCTAAAATTTAGGAGAAAGAATTAAGGTGGCGCGCCACCTTGCCTTAGCCAATGGGGGTGTCATTTGCAAACTTTTGTATATATAGTGATGAGAATGTATGTTTTAGGGATTTAGATTCTGAGAGAGTGGTGTTCTTAAGCATACAATGCCTTGAGCTATTTGTAATCTTTTCTTATTAGTAGCAATAGAAAAGTTCAGGGTTGGGGCCTCTGTAAAAGACAAAACAATGTGTTTTCTTATTGCTTTGTACTGTTCTTTGTTTGTTGGCAGAATTAGTCTCTTGGGTATTGTTTTCATGCTTGCTGATTTATTTGCTTTCGTTTGGCATTGTTAATGGCTAAGAAGAGACTTAGCGCCATCACTCGGGGTTGCCACAGCCTTAAGATAGGCTCCTGTGATAACTGATATTAGAGCAAAGGTTTTCTTTAGTTTGGAAAGAAAATAGTATTGCAGGCCTCGGTTAAAATCAATTTACAAACAACTAATTGTGTGGCTTTAGGGAAGTTATGGTGCAAGAGTGAAGTTGTACAGTTTTGAAAAAATTGACGACGACGAAGACCAACATAACAGGGGAGTCGACAACGGACAAGTTGGTGTGCTTGGAGGCAATTGTTGGTACTTTACAACCTGACTTGGAGAGTTTGGCTAAGAACACAAAAGTCAACTCAATTAAGATGGCGAGTGTGAAATAAACTTGTACAGAGTTTGTAAATGAGTTTTCGAATAGGTTGAATAAGGTAATGGAGGATGTTGCTACACTAGTGGAGGTGCTGATAGGCGACATTAGGGATCTTGCAAAGAAGTTGGATTGCTGAAGTAGGCAGTAAGCAACACTTCTCGTGCAGATGATGGACTTTCGCAACTCAAGGCGCCCAAACCTAAGGCTTATAATAGGGCTCGGAATGCTAAAGAGTTGGAGAATTTTCTATGGGATGTGGAGCAATATTTTTGAGCTACTCTAGTGCCTGAAGCGGAGCGGGTCACTATCACAAGCATGTACCTGAATGGTGATGCTAAGTTGTAGTGACGGCGTAGGCTTCAAGAGGACGTTGGAGTGTACCGACCGACGATAGAAACATGAGACACTCAAAACAAAAACTAAAATGTCAGTTTTGTTGTGTTTAAATTAATTGTTGATCCCAGCAGGAGGCAGATTTAATTGTATGTAGGATTAATTTTCCAAGTTTATATGCCAATTGGTTGGATGTGATTTATTTATCTTATGATTTAAAATAAAATGGTGGGAATGAATTAAAGATGAATTCAATATTATTTTTATGTTTTTTTAGTATCCTTAAATCTTTTAGTCCATATTACCACATTCTACTTCATATTATAATTCCTTAAAATCAAGAAGGACTTTTATTAAGATATAATATAGACTAGGAAAATGGCTAAAAAAGAAGGGATAATAGGAAAAAAAATATGTTTGAAAAAAATAGAGATCTTTTGGAAATTGCAATATGCTTTATTTATTTATTTATTTTTCTTTCTTCTTCTTCTTCTCTCTCTCTCTCTCTCTCTCTCTCTCTCTCTATATATATATATATATATATATGTATATATTTACACACACATACATATTAATGCACCATATTTTTTAAAAAATCATCTATATTTTGCTCAAACATGAATAGGTGATGGAAAATATAAAATATAGGATAATACTCTAAATTAGAGTTGGATAGGATGATATGTTAACTAAGGATTTTTTTTTTTATAAGCTCAAAAGCGGTAATTGTGGATAATAGGGGAGGCTTAAACGGATCAAAGATAGTCTTTCTATTATTTTTTATGATTTTAAACAGTCTTTCATACCTACTAGTTCAATGGACTTTCAAATATAGCAACACATACAATTTTTTTTTCATTGGTTGACTCAGAAGAAAAAGATAGAGATCATGCATTTAATAATAAAATGATAAGCTATGATGAAAGGTTGCTCTCCAAGAAAAAAAAATAGGCTCAAAGATTCACTTGAAACTTATTATGACATTTATGTTCCTTTAAATAATTCAATCAATTTAACTCATCAAATTTCTCAATTCACATTTGTCACCAACATCAGTAAACAAAGTGGCAAACATGACGTAATATAAGATAAAACCAAAGATAATACAAATATTAAAATTTAGAAGTCATCATATCATCCAATGTTAAAAGATCACAAAAAATGCTTAAATTTTATTTTTATTTTTATTTTTATTTTTAACTAAACTTTAAGATTACAAAGATGCGTTTCTAGAGTAACTAAACTCGATATTCAGCCATCTTTAATGTAAAATCTTAGAAAAAGGTTAGTAAAAGTACAACAGAACAACTGTATTTTATTCTACAGCTGTCAACTTTCCCTCCCTCTAACTAGAATGAGATATTGTCCTTACTGTCTGAAAAGAAAGAAGTAGAGTTTAGAAGACATCACTTGACTATTGCAACATAAGAAAATATTTACAAATGGAGGATTAGATCCAATTTGCACTTCTTAGTACTGCTACTGCTACCATCATTAGTCGACCAATTCAACGCAAAAGTCGTGGGATCTGGTTCTAATATGTAAACTTGTAAAAGATTAAATAACTCATTAGCAGTAGGAGTTCAAATAAAGAGTTATTTTATTGTGAATGGAATGAAATGACTCTTTATCAAGCCATTATAAAAGTTATTAACATTTAAAAAACCGATAGGTTTCTAATGAATGTTTAAATGGGCTCAAGATTCAAATGTAATCAACGCCTCTAGAGTGTCAAGATCTCTGATAACTCTATAAAATGAGAGTTATCATGACTTTTACAATTAAATCAATATTACTTAGAGAGTAAATGATGTGTTTTTTATTGCATTTTAGTTACATTTTGCATGAGCATTCATTTTACTTTGTTTTTAATAAATAGAGTTTGTTTTATATCATTTTTATGCTTAGAATATGTGCATAATTGTAGGTGACCGAAAAACTCAAGTTTTAAAGATCGAATGCTGCTGCAACAGACTTGCAGAGATAATGAAAGAACTTGGCTATAGAGGAACTAAAATAAGTCTAGAACAATGCATATGCTGAAGGTGTTGCTGTAGTAATCTTGGAGCAATGACAGATTGGATTTCGCGTGCAATAACTAAATTATTGTGATATTAAGTTTCCAAAAATGGAGGATACGTGCCACACACTTTTGGTTGACCTAATCCTAAGTTATAAAAGGAGCACACATGAAAAGGAAAAGGGAAAGAACCGTCACCCAAGGAGAATAACGAACAAAAAAAACAACTAGAAAACAAAATTTAAGAATTAGATTAAAGGTTGTAATAGAAGAATCAAGGAGCAAACAGAGAATATATCACTAAGACCAATTAGACTTCAATTCTTTTTCTTATTTTCTTGTTTTCTATTTAATTATGGGAATGTATTAGTCGTTAACACAATTTTATTAGTTGTTCTATCGCAAATCATAAACTGAATTCTGTTGTGGTTGAGTGATAAACAATCTTAATGGATGTTTGACTGTATATGTGTGTTGTTCTATATTTGCTATAGTATTTTGTCTTAATTGTATTTATTTCAATTTCCTATTTCGGCTGACCACCCATTTAGTGGATATTAGCTATGAGAGAACCTAAAAAAGGTCTGACTTAGTGGAACAAATTAAGAAAATGCTTGATTTTAGATTGGGTTTCCCAAATCAAGTAAATCTCAATTTAAATAGGGTCATACTTGATCTAAAATTAATGAAGAACTAGACATAGGGATTCACTTTGTAAGGCAAATAGAACCTAAAGAGTTTAATGTTATGTCTAATGTTAGCATAACAATTAGTTACTATTAGGTTGCATTAGGTATAAGATATCAAACAGTGATAATGAGGATGCATGAGGGATTCTACACAGTGCTGTAGTAGATGTTGTAGCAACATTACTGTAATTGAAAAAGAAAATAGTCAACACCATTAAGTGAGTTTATTCACTTAACTACTTATTTCCTATTGATTACATCCTTGTGTTTGATGTGAAATTTTCTTTATTGCATTTTTTTTAGTTTAATTAGTTTTTTCGTTTCACAAATTGTCTTAATTTAATTAGAACAAAACTATACTATAAAGATTGTTATAACAAATCTGATAACATCAATCCCTCATGGAGATGATCTGAATACTCATCAGTATATTACTTGTTGTGTACACTTACACATTGACATCTATAGGTATAGAAATCACCTAATAAGTTTTTGGCGCCATTGCCGAGGATTGATTGTTTATTGTGATTTGTGAATTGAAATTTATTTTGTGCTAATTTTAATTTTATTTTAATTTGTTTATTTTATTGACAGAAGTGATCTAGCAACCCTTGTATGTGCAAATATAAACCTGTTGAATTCCAATTTGATCCAGAAAGTGAAAGAACTGAAAGGAGATTGAAAAAAGAGCAAAGAAATTCAAAATCTGCTATAACAATGGATGATTTATAAGATATGGGGAATTTGAACCCCCGAGGAGAGATACAACCAGTAAATGCACAAGGACGTCAAAAAGGTCAGAATAGGTAGATTATTTATGTGCAACTAGAGAATAATAATGTTATCCATAGGGTAGATGATAGAGATAGAGCCATTAGAGAATACGCAGTGTGGATCCCTTAAGCCATAAATCTTGAAATAGTTAGATCCGAAGTGCAAGCTGATAATTTTGAGGTCAAACTAGTGATATTTCAGATGCTTCAAACTGTAGGGCAATTCAATAGACTGTCATATAAAGATCCTCATCTACACCTTAAGTTGTTTTTGGAAGTAAGTAATGCTTTCAGGATTGCTGGAGCATCACATGAGGCATTGAGGCTCAGACTTTTTTCATATTCTTTTAGAGATCAAGTAAGAGTATGCTTGGACTCCCTACCACCTAACTCTCATCTTCAAGTTTGATGAAATACCTCCCATCGACTAAAAATACAAAATTGAGAAATGAGATCACATCTTTCCGTCAACTTGAAGATGAGAGTTTGTATGATGCATAAGAAAGATTCAAAGAAATATATAAGAGATGTCCTCATCATGGTATTCCTTGCTGTATACAGTCGAAAACTTTTTACAATGGTCTCAACCGAAGTACTAGATTAATGGTGAACACTTCAGCAAAAGGGCTTTGCTATCTAAATCCTACAATGAAGCTTATGAAATTTTGGAAAGGATAGCCAACAATAAGTATATTTGGCCATCAACTGCATAAGTCAGAGAAAGAGAACAACATGAGTTCATAATGTAGATGCCTTGACAGCGTTATCACCCCAAGTAATCTCATTAGCAAATATTGTTAAATGCTATGACTACTGCTTCAGTAACTGCCAACCAAGTTGCTGAAGCATCCTGCATTTATTATGGAAAAAGGGAATTTATTTAACAATTGTCTTGGAAATCCAGTCTCGATCAACTACGTAGGCAACTTCAACAGACAAAGCCAAAACAATCCATATTCAAACACTTATAACCCTAAATAAAGACAACACCCAAACTTCTCATGGAGAAATCAGAATCATAATGCTATAGCATTCAATGGACAAAACAGGCCTGCTCAGCCACCTGGATTTCACCAATAAAATCTAAGGCAAAGAAACACCAATAATGATCAACTCAGTTTTCTTAAAGCTTTGTTTAAGGAATACATTGTGAAAAATGAAGCAGTTGTTCAGAGTCAAGCTGTATACTTAAGAAATTTAGAGAATTAGATTGGATAACTTGCTACAACATTGAGCAATGAACCTGAGAGCAGTTTGCCCAGTAATGTAGAGGATCCCAAAAGAGCAGGAAACGAACATTGTAAAGTGATTAACTTAAGGTCTAGAAAGAATGTTTATATTCTTGTTGGTGTACCAAAAAAATAGTTGAACTTGTTGCAGCCCAAAAGGAAACTTAAATTGAAGAAGAGTTACAACAATCTACTTTCCAGTTTGTCTATATGAACAGCCAAGCTACTACATCAGTAAAAAATAATGATTCAGCAATTATGGAAGAATGTGTTGCAGTACCAACCACATCAGTCCAGAACATGGCAAAAGATAAGCAGCCTGTACAACCTGCTGTAGCACAGCAATTTAGAAACCCTCCACCGTTCCTTAAAGATTTCAGAAGCAAAAGCAAAAAAAGCAATTCAACAAGTTCCTAGAAGTGTTAAAGCAACTACATATCAACATTCCTTTTGTAGACGCTTTTGAACAAATGCTAAATTATATTGTAACATCCCAAATCTAACACATGTGGAGCGCGTGAAGAAGGAGATTACTCACAAATCGTAATCCTTACTCATAAATTTCAAACTGAAATACCTCAAATTCTTATTCAAATAAATCCACAAATTCACACATTCTAAATTAAATAGTCTCTCCAAAAAAAAAAAAAATAAAAGTCTCAAACTCTAAATTACAAGTTCATAATATAAATAAACTAAATAGGAACATAAATCTATTCCTCTTCTTATTCAAATAATAAACGGAAACGAAATCACTAACTCCATAACTAGGTACACCTTTCAAAAGGAACTTAATTTGCAAAAAGTAATGACGAGGGGTGAGCCGTCAACTCCGTAAGTAAAACTATTCCTAACACACTAGCCCTAACGATACCAAAAATATTACAAGCATTCTTTCATTTAAAACATATGTCACAATTCATAAATTTCATAAAACAACATATTTCAATAAGATGACATAAAATCATAGTAATTCATAATATTAAAAGAATCAATTATGAAAGCAAATCATATAACGCGTACACAGAAAGCAGATAGTTAGCTGATGTCATATAGTGTCACTTATAGTGCCGGTGACCTGGCCAGAAACAAAATAAGAATATCGTGTGCACACTCAGAACAGAAAACCCAGTACTGGTCCAAAATATATATATCGTATGATGCGATCAAAATTAGAATCAGAATAACTATGGATAATAAGCCAAAACATAATGATTTATACGTAGTACTTTGCACTATATGTGGCACTTTACGACGCTTTGACCTTCAAGAGGTGGCCCATATGTAGTCCCAAGAGGTGGCCCTCGGATAATCATACATAGGTATAAAACATTCGTACCAGATTCATAAAAGTCCACAGCAATAATTTAGGCTTGTACAATATTTCATAGACAAAATTATAAAAGGTAGTCATGTCATAAAATAATTTATATATTAAAAAGCATTTATAAAATATTTTGTTAAAAGAATTTAGATTTGAAAACATTTTCATAAACTGATTTTGTTATGAAAATCCATTAATCTTTTAATTAGTATAAAAAATGTTATAATAATATCAAAATACTTATACATATCCAATTTATTAGGAATGAAGTTACTTACATAAACTAATCTTGTTATGAAAAGTAATTGATTTTCCAAATAAACCATAAAAACACATGTATATATATTTGTATAAAAATAATCATACTTATCCAGTACATTAGGAATGAAGTTACTTACAATAATAACAAAATAATCATACATATCTAGTGCATTACGATTGAAGTTACTTACATAAACTAATTTTCTTATGAAAAGAATTGATTTTGCAAATAAACCATAAAAACACATGTACATATAATAGTATCAAAATAATCATACTTATCCAGTATATTAGGAATGAAGTTACTTACCTCGATTAAAAGATTTGAGCTAATACACCTCTAAGCCTCTAAAACCCTCAATCACCTCTAACACCTTAACAAATATAAGATATAACTATCAATAACTTATCCTAAGAATCTGATTTTCTAATTCTTACCCGCATTAGCCTGATTCTCAGAATTTTAACTCTGAATTTAAAACTCAAAATGACATAATATTCTATGGAACCATTCTGGAAATCCATGGGTACCTCATATAAAATTTTCAAGAGGATCCGAAGCCACAAACATTTTCAAGACTATTTATTACTTGACAAATTCGAAACTGTTCCACAGTATCTTAACCGAACAGAACGTGTTCTGAGATTTTTATAAAATCAGATACTAATAAGAAAATTATGAAATTAAAACTGGGAATACTGGACATATTTATCAACTCCTATATCAAATGTCAGAATATTTTGAGTTCATTTAGTAGCACAAATAAGTTGGTGAATCTCATCGTTTTGCTAGAATCACAGTTTTCCAGTGTATTAGTGTCCGATTCAAAAATCCATATAAAATTGAAAACAAAGTCAAATCTTATGAGAAAAATTTAATAAATAAGCCCTACATGTCTAGTTTTAAGAAATATAAATTTCTTAAAAAAAATCGTTAAAGAAAATATATGTTTGAAGTCGAGATACTCATATTGTCCAGAATTTGTCTAGTGTGCTTAATGCACCAAGGGTTAATTATTAAAACCCACAATAAATCAGAACCTTAAACAGAACCTAAACACACCTTAAATCATGTATTATGATCTGTAACAATCTAAAATCATGCTAATATAAACCCTAGATAGAGTGATTAGAAATCTTGTGGAGAATAAAGAGAGTAAACTTACCAATTGCTTTGATACTCTCCTAAACAAATGTTTTAATTCCTAGGTTTGATTGGAAATTAAAGGGGTTAGGGGGTATTTATAGGATTTTTTAAGGCTAATAGATGGCTAGGATTTTGCCACCATAACTCTTGATTAACGGTTAAGATTATCTTTCATAAATGCTTTACTAATTTCAAGAATTCTTATCTATCTCTATAACTTTTCTTACATCATCACTTATGTCATAAATTATGTCATTGTTACTTAGTCATTGCATCATCACTTATGTCATTACTTCTTTTATAATTAAATATTATATATTATTGTTATTATTCTAATACTTAAAGGGCTTGTTAGCAAAAAAATAATTCTACTATATTTAGGTGAGAGAATTTAACCTTACACATATAAAGTTCTTCAAAGACATTTTGGCAAGGAAAAAGAGGCTTGGAGTGTTTGAAACAATTGTTTTAACACAAAAATGCAATTATATGTTTCAAAAAAAAATCTTTCAGAAGTTGAAAGATTTAGGGAGCTTCACAATTCTATGCTCTAGAGGAACTAAATGCAGTGGTAAAGCACTCTGTGAATTGGGGGCTAACATCAATCTTATACCTTTATTAGTGTTCAAGTAATTGGAAGTTGGAGAAGTTAGGCGAATAGCAGTGACTTTACAACTTGCTGACATATCTCACGCATTTCAAGAAAGGAAGATTGAAGATGTCTTGGTGAAGTTGGATAAATTTATTTTTCTAGTGGATTTCATCGTGCTGGACTTTGAGGCAAATAAATAAGTGCCAATCATTTTAGGAAGACCTTTCTTAGCATGGGAAAGACTTTGATTGATGTTAAAAAGGAGAATTGAACATGTTGGGTTGAAGACTGTAATTTTATTAGTGTTATGGATTTTCCTGTTAGAGAGAAATTAAACAGTTACTGCAGTAAGGAAGAGATCAATGCTACAACATTTAAAAACTTAAAGATGCAGAGCCTGAAACAACCAACATAGTATGGTTAGGAGAGAAGCAATCCTTCATAACAGACAAGCACTTTGAATCTCTTGATCTTTCAAACACGGAAGTAAAACCTTCTGTTCATTCTATTGCCTATTTTAGAATTAAAACTTTTACTTGCACTTTTGAAATATGTATATATCGATGACAATAATACCCTTCCTGTAATCACTTCATCTTCTTTGAATGCAAACCAAGAAAAGAGCTTGATGGATATATTGAGGAGATACAAGAAGGCTATTAGATAGAGCATGGTAGATATCAAAAGAATCAACCCTTTCATATGCATGTACAAGATTCTGTTGGAAGATTGTTACAACAACTTTTTAGAGCAATAGAGAAGATTAAATCCCATCATGATAGAAGTTGTGAAGAAGGAGACCATTAAGTGGCTTAATGTTGAAATTATTTATCCAATATCAGACAGCTCATGGGTAAGTCTAGTATAATGTGTTCCAAAGAAAGTTAGAGTACCAATGGTAGCAAATGAAAAGAACGAGCTTATCCCCACAAGAACAGTGACTAGATGGAGAGTCTGCATGGATTTTAGGTAACTAAACAAAACTATAAGGGATCACTTCCCATTGTTTTTCATAGAATAGATGCTGGACAGACTTGCTCGAAAAGAATACTATTATTTCTTGGATGGATACTCAGGCTACAACCAGATTGCTATAGCACTAGAGGATCATAAGAAGACAATATTCACTTGTCCTTATAGAACCTTTGACTTCAGAAGGATGCCATTTGGCCTATGCTATGCTCCAGCAACTTTTCAAAGACGTATGATGTATATTTTCTTAGATATAGTCAAGCAAACACTTGAGGTATTCGTGGATAATTTTTTAGATTTTGAAGAATCATATGATGTCTTTTTTCATAAACTAGAAAATTTGGTTAAAAGACGTAAAGAGACTAACTTAGTGTTAAATTAGGAAAAATGCCATTCAAGAAGGGATAGTCTTAGGCTATAGAGTCTCTAGAAAGGGAATAGAGGTGGAGAAGGCAAAAAATAAAGGTGATTGATAAACTTCCACCTTCTATTTTAGTAAAGGGCATTAGGATTTTCCTAGGTAATGCTGGGTTTTACAGTAGGTTCATTAAAGACTTTTCCAAAATAGCCAAACCCTTATGCATGTTGCTGGAACATGACAGACCTTTCAATTTTAATAAAGATTAGTTAAAGGGTTTTGTTGAGTTGAAGAAAGCTCTTGTTACAGCACCGGTTGTTGTAGCACTAGATTGAAGTATGCCTTTTGAGTTGATATGTAATACCAGCGACCATTCTGTTGGAGCAGTGTCAGGGCAAAAGAAAAGCAATATTTTTCATTGCTTTTATTATGCCAGCAAGACATTAGCTAATGCACAACTTAACTATACCACCACTAAAAAAGAGTTGCTAGCATTTGTTTTTGCATTTGATAAATTCAGGGCTTATGTGGTTGGCACTAAAGTGACTGTTTCTACGAATCACTCGGCTATAAAGTATTTGATTTCAAAGAAGGGTGCTAAACCAAGGTTGATTAGGTGGATTCTGTTGTTATAAGAGTTTGACTTGGAGATTAAAGACAGAAAAGACACTAAAAATCAAGTAGCATATCATCTTTCAAGGCTGAAAGTAGATGAAAGCACTCTGACCAAGTAGAATATCACAGAAACATTTCCTAGTGTGTAATTGTTAATGCTACAACACTCTTAGATGTTATAGCAATTGGGATTTCCATGGTATGCATGTAGATTTTGCTAATTATTTGGTGAGTGGACTATTACCACCCGATTTGAGTTAGCTGTAGAAAAAAAGGATTTTTTCATGATGTAAGAAGTTATCAGTGGGATGAGCCTTACTTGTACTAAATGTGTTTAGATAATATGATCAGAATATGTGTACCAAATAAAGAAATTTCAGGCATTCTACAATTTTATCATGCTGCAGCATATGGATGACACTTTAGAGGGGACAAAATAGCAGCAAAAGTCCTTCAATCAGGGTACTATTGGTCCTCTATTTTTAAATATGCTTATGAGCTTCTTAAATGTTATGACAGGTGTCAAAGGGCAAAGAACATCTCTAAAAAACATGAGATGCCACTTACTAACATTTTGGAAATGGAACTCCTTGATATATATAGGATAGATTGTATAGAACCATTTTTACCCTCTTTCGGCAACCTATACATCTAATAGATGTGAACTATGTCTTCAAATGGGTAATAACTATAGCATTACCAATTAATGATGCCAAGGTAGAGGTGAAGTTTCTTCATAAGAACATCTTTTCAAGATTTGGCACTCTAAGAGCCATTCGTAGTGATGAAGGAACATATTTTTTAACTGCAAATTTGCTACAACATTGGCTAAATATGGAATCAAGCATAAGGTTAGTACAACATATCATCCACAAACAAGTGGACAAGCAGAGGTATCTAACAAGGAGATAAAGAAGATTTTGGAGAAAGTTGTGAGTCCCAACAGAAAGGATTGGTCACTTTCCATTGAATGATTCCTTATGGGCTTATAGAACAGCCTATAAAACTCCACTTGGCATGTCTCCATACATAATTATTTATGGAAAAGCTTGTCATTTGCTATTAGAGTTAGAGCACAAAGTATATTGGGCAATCAAGCAACTAAATTTGGATATGACTATTGCAACATAACAAAGAAAATTACAACTTTGCGAGCTAGAGGAGTTCAAGTTATTCTCTTATGAAAATACAAGAATTTATAAGGAAAAGACCAAGCAATAATATGACCAAAGAATCCAGCAAAGGGCCAATAGTAAGACCAAGCAAACTTCAATTCTTCTTCTTATTTTCTTGTTTTCTATTTAATTATGGGAAAATATTTGTTGGTTAACACAAATTTTATTTGTTGTTCTATGGCAAGTCATGAATTGAATCCTATTGTGGTTGGGTGATAAATGATCTTAATGGATATTTGATCAATATATGTGTGTTGTTCTGCATTTGCTATAACATTTAATCTTAATTGTATTTATTTCAATTCTCTATTTCGGCTGACCACTCATTTAGTGGATACTAGCTATAAGAGAACTTTATAAAGGTCTAACTTAGTAGAACAAATTAAGACAATGTTTAGTTTTAGATTAGGTTTCCCAAATTGAGTAAATCTCAATTTGAATGAGGCCATGCTTGATCTAAAATTAGTGAAGAACTAGACATAGGGATTTACCTTGGCAAGGACAAATAGAACCTAGAGCGTTTAATGTTATATCTAATGTTAGCATAACAATTAGTCATTGTTAGCTTGCATTAGGTATAAGCTATCAAACAGGCGATAAATGAGGATGCATGAGGGATTCTGCCCAGTGTTGTAGCAAATGCTGTTGCAACAGTATTGTAATTGAAAAAAAACTAGTCAACGCTATTCACTCAACTACTCCTTTCCCATTGATTACATCCTTGTGTTTGAAGTGAGGATTTTTTTTTTTTTTTTGCATCTTTTAGTTTAGTTAGTTTTTGAGTTTCACAAATTGTCTTAATTTAATTAGAAAAAAATTGAACTGTTAAGATTACTTAGCAAATATACTAATATTAATTCCTGTGGAGACGATCTGGATACTCATCAGTATATTACTTGTTGTGTATACTTGCACATTGACATTTATAGCAATAGAAATTACCTAGCAATCTCCTGGCAAGAAAATAAAGGAATTAACATGATTTAACATTTTTGTTTTTCTTTCTTACATATTTAAGACAACTAGTTCTTCTCTAATTGGTGAGCCGGACAGACATTTAAGAGGTTTTAGGGCTTTTTAGATGATACTTAGCACTTGGCTTTCTTTAGTGTAAGTAGTTTCCAAGATAAGTCTTGATAACCCTCAATCATCTCCTCCATATACCAGGTGTATATTTCTTCCTGCTAGTACTTGACCATGATCTATAGCTGTTTGAACAAACTCGTTATATTTTCTATAGCGAAGCCAAAGAGCACACAAACATTCTTGAATTGTCTATTCAAATTCGGTGTCATTGAGACAATTCACAAAACCAATTTGTGAACGTTTAACAAAATAAGCTTGTATTTAAAAATCTTGGTTATAAACATAATGATACAAAGTTGTAATAAGGGGGTTTGTTTGTCAAATAATGCATGAATTCGTGGCTCAAAAGTCAAATTAAACAACAAAGAAAACAAACAGTATGTAAAGATAAAATTTCACCATTAATAGTAATAATACGAATACTAAAAGAATAGTAAAACAAAAGAATATGTTTTAGTAGTTGTGATTGTAACTTACATCTTTCTTTGGTTTTACATTTGGAAATAGCTTAAACGTCCTTTATGGGTTGAGGATAGGCTTCCCATCCAAGTTCTTATAAAGTGGCAAATAGGATCATTTATAATCTGATTCCGGAGACTATAAATGAGAAATTGCACTCTGTACGTATCTACTTAGATGCGTTTCAAGAGTCAAAAAGATGTCATCTGATGACTCTTTATTTAAGTCATTCTTAATGAATTGAATCATGTCTTCTTTATTATTAGACACCATTCCTAAAAATTTAGACGGACATTTATTGTAATCTATTTAGGCACACTGATGACAAAAAACTTTGAGTTGTCTAACTCTTCGTTTCTGTGAATAATTTCCTTTCCCATAACTAGGTATGTAGGCAACAAATTTAAGAGGTAACTTCTCTACTAATCATACCTTGGCTTCAATTAACTAACAAATGTCAACAGACATGTTATTCTTATAAGTAGTCGCAAATGTTTAGACCGAGCTTTGTAGATTGTGAGTAGTGCATTTTGAGGCTTGTGAAGCTTTGCAAGAATTATATTCCCATTTATACCTTGGCTGGAGAATATATGTTATTATGGAAAACTGATGGAATCGATTTTAATAGTCATTTGAGTACCGTTATCCGCCACTTAACTGAGATAACAAATGCCAACACACCAAACAAAAGAATCAATCTAGCAAAAACAAGACATAGGTGAAGGAAAAAAAAAAATAAAACACACAATGAAAAAAGTGGAAATTCTAATTGGATATCATAAATATCACCTTCCATTTCCCTGAGTTATCTTTCTAGCTATTCAAAATAGGATACTAACGCTGATGGTCATAGATCCCAAATAAGATGTGACTTATAAATTTGGAGTAAGCCGCTTATGTGATGCTTTACATGTTAAGTTGATTAAGATGGTTAAAGAGGATATGTCTCATTGAGGTACTCATGACGTATATTACAAATGATGAGAGAAAATATAACTGTTAAACAAACACGCTTTAGCAGGAAACAAATAATTTTAATCAATAAAGGAATAGTAAAACAAAATGATAAAAAGTTAAATCACCCAAAAAAAATTCAATTAAGATATGATGGGTCACTTAAATTTATTTGGGTGTCTTTTTCATGTGGTTGGTACTTTAGATATGCTTTTAATATTTGACCATTAACTTTAAAAGTGATATCGTTCTTTGAATCCTTAATTTTAATAATCTCATGTGGAAAACAGTGTGAACAATAAATGAATTAGACCATCGATACCGTAATTTATCCCATAAATGTAAGTAAAAATTAAATAAAAATATTTTCTAACTTGATGTAAAAGATTTTCTCATGATATGCTTGCCATTAAAGACTTTCATTTGTTACTTATAATTCTTAGCATTTTTGTACGCATCATTGCGAATTTCCTCATGTTCTACTAGCTATAATCTTTTTTTTTTTTTAACAACCTATTGCATGTAAAATTTGAATTTCTTGATAGCCCAGTATGCACAATGCTCCAGTTCCATCAATGGTGACAAATTTTTCCATCTATTAGTCTATATAAGACATCTCAATAGGTGTCTTCGAAAGTTGTTCGATACGCCCATAATGTATTATTAAGTCTCAATGATCATTCTTTTCTATTTGGTCTTACCGACTTTACTAATATGTGCTTTATTTCTTGATTGGAGATCTTAACTTAACCATTTGTTTGTGAATGATATAGAGGGGCCACTTTATGTGTGATGGAGTATATTACCAAAAGAGCTTTGAATAATTTGTTGCAAAAGTGGGTACCACCATCACTGATTATCGCCGACGGAATCCAAAGCGTTAAAAAATATTTCTTTTAAAAAATCCTATCACCGCCTTGGATACATAGTCAACAACAGCCAATACATATTCATGGCCAAAAGGAGGAAATGGTCTCATGAAATTGTTGCCTTATACATAAAAAATGTTGACCACCAGAATAGGGTTTAGTGACATCATATTCCTTTGTGTAATTCTTCTCATATGCTGGTATCTGTCACGTGAAGAATAAAATCTGTAAGCATTTTAAAATAAAGTTGGCCAGTAAAAACCACGTTCGCAACCACTTTTTTAGAACTGAAATGGCATGCATAAACTTGTTCATGGCAAAATGAAATGATGTTTTAAAATTCACTCTCTAAAACATATTGTCTAACAATTTGATTTGTGAAATACTTAAATAGATAAGAATCATCCCAAAAGATATTCTTTATTTCCACAAAAAAAAAATTAGCTTCATTACGCTTAATTCAATGCTCTAGAAGTTGACCTATAACAAGATAACTATATTAATATACCATGGTAATACTTCCACACTCATTTGTTGTTCATCTGTAACTAATTCATTCAATAGTAATGGTTCTAGAATTATATCAAAATTGAAGTGAGAGAGATGATCTGCCACCACATTTTCTATGCATTTCTTATCTTCAAACTTAAGGTCAAATTACAGCAAAAGTAGCACCCAACATATTAGTTTGGTCTTTGCATATTTCTTTGTAAAAATATATTTAAAAGCAGAATGATCTGTGAATACAATTCTTTTACTAAATAAGATCAAAATTTTTCTAATGCAAACACTAGTACTAGCATTTCTTTTTAGTAGTTGAATAACTTAACTGTGCATCATTTGCGGTTATATTAGTGTACTAAATAACATGGGGTATACGATCGACTATTTATTCTAATACTGTTTGTATTACAAAATCGAATGCATTACACATGAGCTCAAAAGATAAATTCTAGTTTAGGGGCTGAATGATGGGTGATGAGGTTAACAACTACTTAAATTTTTCAAATGCCTCAAGACATGAATCATTAAGGACAAAAGGTACATCCTTAGCAAGAAGATTGGATAAAGGTATAGAGATTTTACTAAAATCTTTAATGAAATGTTTATCAAAACTAGTATGCCCAAGGAAAGATCATACCTCTCTAACTGTTTTTGGTGAAGGAAAATTGAAAATAAGATCTACTTTAGCTTTGTCAACCTTAATTCGAAATGATGTGTCCCAAAATAATACCTTATTTTACCATAAAATGACACTTCCTAATTCAAGACTAAATTCTTCTTTATACATCTCTGAAGAACTAGCATTAAATAATGCAAATATAGATCAAATGAATCACCAAAAATAGAAAAGTCATCTATAAAAATTTCAAGGAAACATTCAACCATATTAGAAAAAAAATGCTAAACATGAATCTTTAAATGTGGCAGATGAATTGCATAATGCAAACAGCATTCTCCTGTATGCAAAAGTGCCAAAAGGGCAAGTAAAAGTAGTTCTCTTTTGGTCCTTTGGTGTTATGGGGATTTGGTTATATCTTGAGTAGCCATCTAGAAAATAATAAAATTTATAATCTGCTAATCTATCAAGCATTTAATCGATAAAAGGGAAAGGAAAATTATATTTTTGCGTGAAATTTAACTTTATATAATCAATACACGTTACCTTATAATCACTCTAGTGGGTATTAATTTATTGTCAACGTTAGTAACTACTGTGACTCTTGACGTTTTTGGGACAACTTGCACAGGACTGACCCATAAACTATAAAAAATGAGGTAAATGATGCATGCATCTAATAATTAAAGGACTTCAACTGTAACAACTTATTTGATATTAAGATTTAACCGACATTGCATTTCCATAATAGGCTTAAAATTTTCGTTAAGATGAATGTAATAAATGCAATCAACTGGGTTTATACATTTTTATATCAGTAATGGTCCATCCTAATGCCCCTTTGTGCTTTCTTAAAATACCCAACAACTTACTTTTTTACTTGTTTCTAGAGGGGATGAAACAATTATTGGTAAAGTGTTTTCATCTACCAAAAATGCGTACTCTAAAATGTAGGGCAATGGTGTGACCTCAAATTTTGGTACTGATTTCGATGATGGGCTGAGTTTTTTCTTTGATGGTACTAGTTATTCTATTCTTGTGTTCTATTTATTGGTATCCATAGATGATGATGAATCCAGTAAGGCATTGACCTCGTCAATTGATCTGTCAATATTAAAATAAAACCAAAGTGAGTTAAACATGTTTGCAAAGAATCATCACTAAGGTTAAAAGAAAAAGTAAGATTAACTAATTCTTCAATTAAATCCATATAAAAAATTCCTTTGTCTTTATCGCAAGATTTCGTAGTAATGTTAAAGATATTCAACTCCATAATCATGTTACCAAAGGAAAACTGTATATTTCTAGTCTTGCATTAAATATGTGCATCCGCAGTTGCCAAGAAAGATCGACCTATAATAATAGGGATGTGATTCTTCGAATCCTGCACTAGTTGAATGTCAATCACAATAAAATCTATAAGAAAATAAAACTTATCTACCTAGATAAGCACGTCATCTACAATACTGCGAGGTATTTTCATGGATCAATTTGTAAATCAGAATACGCCTAGAGTCAGGTGTCACTCTCCCAATCCAAGTTTCATAAATACTAAGTAGAACAAAATATTTACACTAGCTCCAAAGTCTAACTGAGCATTGCTAATTATGTTGTTCCTTATACTACAAAATAAGGTAAGGGATCTGGCTCTTTGTATTTTGGAGGGATTTTCTGTTGGATTATGGAAATAATATTCTCTTTTAAAAAAACCTTCTTTTGAATATGAATGCTTCTCTTTTTAAGAAACTTGGCATAAGAGGTCACTTATTTAATAACGTCAAGCAAAGGGATATTTACCTGTTTAAAGATATCTATAATCTCACATGTGGAATTTCTGTTCTTTGCTTTATCTAACTTTTGGGGAAAATGTTCTTTGATTATGTCATCTTGTAGGCTACTTTCTTCTTTTTCCATTGGTAGTGAGTCCTCAGAATCGAAATGTACAACTTGAGTTGTCTTTTTCATTGGTATCTCTATTTTGTTATTGACCTCTTTGCCTTTTCGTAAGGTCATGACAGTTTTAACATCTTCATGCTGTTAGGGTGAATTTGTACTCACTTCACACACCCTTTAGGATTGGACATTGGCTAGCTTGGAAATTTGTCTTTCTTAACATTCATCGCCAATGTCTAAACTAAAGAAGCAAGTTGACCTATCATCTTTTTGAGATTTGAGATTGATTAAGTTAGTGAATTGATGCCAGTTTTCATCTTATTCCACAGTTTATTAATGGTATGACTATTACGAAATGGGTCAAACTTTTGAAATTCGAGAGTGCCTCTTCCCATAGTTTGGTTTGTGAATGGTTCTAATTGTACAACCTGAATAATGGTTAAAAAACTTGGGGAACTTAATAAATTAGTTATACTTGTAGAAATAGTTAATGAAAAATTCAAGGGAAAATATATAACCAAGAAACGCAAAGAAGATCATGGACATAATCTGCATTTTATATTGACCCATTTTCCGCAGCTACCTCTTCGAAAACAGTTTCATGATAACTTTATGTCGAGGTCGGTTATCACTCCCTATTTTGTCAATCTTTGTAGTTTAGAGAATTTAGAAATTTGTGACAAATCTCCTAGTGATTTTCTTACTGTTATGGGTTGCAAAAATGGTTTAGTTCTTAAGGAACGATATTATGAAAATTTAGTCAAATTTTTTTAATTCAAATATGGTTATTTCTTCGCAATCTTCAAATAGAATTGTTACAAGTGTTGGCGGAATTCATATGGAATTTGATGTTGCGAATTTAAATCATATTCTTAGAACTCCAAATGAAAGGTTGGAACTTTATACTGCTAGAAGCAAAATAGATTATCCATGGTCTTCATTGAGAATGTTGTTCGGAAAATTTGTAGATGTTCCAATTTGTCCACTATGTTTTGTCAATCTCTTTTAAAATCTCAAACCTTACCGCTTCAACTTAGAATCGATATTTATGTTCTTCACCATGTTATTAGTCCTAAGTATGGACATGGGGATGAAGTTAACTGCTTAGATATGACCATATTGGATTGTATTCTAGAGGGTAGGGTGCTAAATGTTGGTTGTATTATACTTCATCATATGCTTAACACTCCATGTATAGCTAAAATATCCCTCCCTTATGGAAGCATTATTACTAGCATTCTCAAACATTTCCGGATAGCCATAACCGAACTAATCTTTTTTAATCTTAAGGAGTTAGGAGACGAAACTATAGCCAATTTGGGGTTTATATAGTAGGAAGATAAATGGCATAAAGACCGGAGATACAAAAACAAGGGTACTAACTCACTCTTACAGATAATTGTTTCTTTAATGATGTTATTCCACTGGATAAGCTCCCTAATCTCAATGCTCCAAGACGCTCACATCCTCTACTTTCCGAGGGTTCTTCTTACTCTACTTCAGCAGACCTTGAGGATCTAATATAGCAGCTATTGACTAAAGTACATTCTTTTTCCGAGCAATAGAGCCAATTTCAGTCTCAATTTGACGCCTTTGAAATTCAGTCTATTTCGGAGCAACAATTCCTCTTTGAGCAGTAGTAGCATTTATTTGATCAACAACATCGCCTTTTTGTCCAACAACAGCAGTTTCTTGATGACCAGCAACAATTTCAGTCATCTGTCATTCTACACTACATCTTCACATGTATTGTTGCTTTGATTGTGGATTGAGGATGCTTGTTATTTGGTATTTGGATGTATATGTTTAGATGATTTTTTTGGATTCTAAGGATATTATAACTCTTAGGTTAATTGCATGATTGATTTTTATATGTTTCTTGATTAACCATTGACTTATTCTTGATCTTAGCATGAATTTTTAGTAATTTTGATGATAAAAGGGAGAAATCATGTATTTTGAATCAAAGACAGGTAATACATATTTTGATCTTGAAATATTTGTGCGTGCTTTTGAAACATTAAAGGGGAGCTTGCAAACTGTTATAAACCATATATTTAGAAAGCGGTTTGTTTTAAATTTGTTTTATATGTTGAGTCACATATGTATGTATTAAGGGGGAGTATAAATGTCAAAATAAATGAGATGTTTGTCATCATCAAAAAGAGGAAGATTGTTGGCCTAAAAGGCTACACATAATTTAATGTTAATAATAACAAACATGTGTCTTAAGTGATTTGAAAAATATTGTATTTCACATTTCACTAATTCTTGGAGGATAATATTTATGATGAAGTGAATCATGTGAAATCAAGTTCAAGACACTCAACGGATAACAGTGCGATCAAGAATAAAGTTTAGAGCTCAAAGGACTCATTATTGCGACAATTCTTGTAAAGTCAGTATGATTTAATATATATATGGTTTAGCATTTGAGAAGCTCAAGATTTTGTTTAATAAATCATCATTTTTCAAAAAATAAAGGTTTTGCAATTATAAGCAAAGTATCTTAGGAAATTAGTTGTTTTCCAAGATATAGACTAAAATGAAAATTTCTTGCTTAAGTTTAAAATCCCAATTCCCCCCCCCTGGATTACATAACTAGCATTTTATCGAGTACTTTAAAACAGCAAGCCGAAGTTCAGTTAGAGTTTCACAGTGGGCTATTTAGTTATTATTGTTGTTGGGTGCCGCAGCATCTTTTTTCTATTTATTAGAGCACATATGGCTGGTGTGATCATTAGTGTTGTTGGGCAAGGAAGCTCAGTGTAGAGGTGGAAGAAGGCATGTGTGGCTATCAAATTTGTGGATACTTTAGATTTTATCAACGACATAGTAGTAAAAATGGAACTTTGTCGTGGTCTACAAAAAAGACAAGCGGGAACTTGTGTGGACATGATGGCTTTGGTGAATCCAAGAGGGAACAACTGGTAGCGACAAGTACATTCTCATGGAGAATGGCCAATTGGAAAATTGTTGGTGCAAAATCATTTTATGGGTGGTGAATGGTTCCATACGAGTAGAACATTTAAGGGACATAGGTATAATGTAGGGGATGCTTAATGAGCCCAATGTTTTGACATGTAGGTATATGTCAAGGAGAAAAAGATGCAGGCTTTATTACGGCTTTGCGTAAGGGAGGTTATGGCAAACTTGGTTATTTCACCAATGAGGACATCAGACTCTTCTGGTATAAGAGGTTTGCCACTACTGTGAGTCATGATGGCCAAATGCGTAGGCTTGGCTTATAGCCTTGTCTTAAGCTGTTACAGCAACATAGGCATGCTTGTGAGTGAGCAAGTAATCAAGGCAAGACTAACGTGTGAGCTGGGGCATGACAGCAAGCGTAAGCTGTGAGACAAGTGTGAGAAGTGTGAGACAACATGCGCAAAATATGTGTGTTAGCAATATACTCAACATCTCGCAAACGCATGGACGTACGGACGTGCAAATGTGAACAAGTGGATAGAATGCAGGATGGTGTGAGGCAATAATGCAAATGCATATAGGTTGCATGCAAATGTGCAGCACAATGAGGAATGTATAGGGGCCAAACTATGCAAAAATGAAAGGGGTTCACGCTCGACTGCGTGTGAACAGTGGCAATTGAACGTAGAGAATGTTAGCTATTCTTTAAAAGTGGGGCTTAAAATTAAGCATGAAGTGGGTAGTTGCGGGTGCAACTAGTGGGAGAACATGGCCTTAGATGACGTGCCTATAAAATAGGGGCAAAGGAAATGGGCAATGGTGGTTACTTATCAAGAGAGATGGGCAGTGGTGGCAACACTCTATGACATCCTTACTACTAGGCTAAATGGGTAACAATTTCTATTCAAGGAGGAGTAGAGATGTGCTTCCTCACATAATGCTTAATAGTGCTTAAACTTTGAGAGAAGCAATTGATGTGGTGTAAGGGTAATGAGCAACTTTACCTTAGGAAAAAAGGGTGTCATTTACAAACTTGTGTATATAGTGATAGGAATGTATGTTTTAAAGATCTAAATTTTGGTAAAGAGAGTGGTGTTCTTGAGCATACAAAGCCTCTATAAAAAGCAAAATAGTGTGTGTTCTTTTCTTATTCGCAGACATTAAAAAGTTAGGGGTTGAGGCCTCTGTAAAATGCAAAAACAGTGTATGATCTTATTGCTTGTGTATTGTTCTTTGTTTGTTAGTGAAATTAGTCTCTTGCGTAACCTCTATTGTGAGTCTTTACGTGTTTTCTAATTTATTTACTTCTATTTGGCGTTGTTGAGTGGCTGATTAAGTAGAGACTTAGTGCCATCACGCGGGGGTGCCATATCCTTAAGATAAGCTTCAGTGGCATTAAGTTCCCTGGCTTCGGATCCAAACGGATTATTATCTTGCAAGTACGTGACCAATGTCTTTTTCCTCTATACCAATAACAAATTTCTTCATTATCATATATAACATTTTTCCTTTCTGCACCATTACTCTTACTGTGTCTTTCACAGACATTCCACTTCTGGTGACATCTATTTCTATTATTCTACTGCCTTGAGTGCCTATGACCACGATGGGGGTAATAACCATGCTTTCTCTTACTTGCTCAATTATCTCTATTATTGATTCATGAATTTGCATTCACTTCTGAGAATGATTGAGAACTAGTTGGATGTAGTTCATGATTTTTCATTTCAAATTCTTTCTTTAAATATTCAACAATTTTTAGAAACTTTTTAGAAGTTCGAATTAAGTTCATGTCATCAACTTTAACTGCTAAGATTGCAGATTTAATTTCTGATTGCTTTATAAAAACACATGGACAGATAGATCACTAACATGTCCTTCGTCAGGAGTTTCATATAAAGATCATTATAACTTAATTGAACACATGTTACTATCTTTTGATTTATATGCTTCAGGAATATTGAATTCTTTAGAAATTTTCGTGTAAATATTAGTATCAAGTGACCCATACAAATATATAGTCATAAATTTATAAAATGCCTGTCAAGTCTTTCTAAGACAGCTAAATTGATTAAAATCGAAACATAATAGTATTCGTCATTGATAATAATTTCTTTACATTTCCACACACTTATGTTTATAAAATTTATAGACATTCTTTTATGTCCTCTCATTTTAAGGGCTTATGCCTTATCTTAGGCATGTTCTTCTTCAAGAGATTTTAGGGTGTTTGGTCTGATCAAGGACCAGGTGCCTTTAAAATTTTATCTTGAGTATAGTCAATAAAAATATCATTATTTCTGAACTCATTTGCCTCTTTAGGAGTTACTGTCACTGTAAAGACTTGTGTTTTTTTTAGGGACCTTTAGTTCATCTAAAATCGTGATGTAGATAATGTGGGTATATTTATAGCTCGAGCTTTATTTTGAACAGGATCCTGATTTTTCATTCTTTTCTTCTAAGAAGCATTGTCTTTGGATCTTTTATTAAATCTACATCTGGTAATGGTATGCAATTTGCTGTAAAAATACTATCCTCCATACTTCTTTTTAATATTGACTAGCACAAGGATCTAAATGAGATAAAATGGAAAAACTTTCTAAGAAAATCCTTGCCTTACTTGTGGAAGTTTTCTATTCCCCAAAGGTGGAAAACTTGTCTTGTTAAGGTGACAATCCGCAAAATGTACGAAGAAAAGATCACCCGACAAGGGTTCAAGATAGCAGTATTATAAAATGATGCAATCAATCATGCACATGCAATATTGTGTAACAAACAAATATATGACCACAACGCAAATGCACCATTGAAAACCATAAAATAACTAATTAGTCCACTACATGGATATATTGGTCCACATATATCACCTTGAATGCTTCATAGAAATAATAGAGATTCATGACCAACCTTAGAAGAGGAAGATTTATCCATAAGTTTGTTTTCTGAGCAAGCAATGCAAACAATTTCATTGGACAATATAATATGTTAATTCTTTAATGGATGTCCATGAGGATTTTTTCAAGAATCCTATGCATTATTTTAGATCCTTGGTGTCCAAGGCAATTATGCCACAATATAAATATTTTTGGATGAATGAACTTCTGGTTCATTACAGCGTAACGTTCAATTATAATAAACCTAATTGAGAAGGATTTATAGTTTCTCTATTATGAGTTCAATGCCTTTATAGTACTTAAAATCTCAATAAAATATCCATTTTTTGATTGATAGGTTTTAAAATGTATCAAATTTCTTGTGGATCTGATTGAATATAAGGCATTTGAAATATATAATTTTTGTTTTATTGGCTAACAAGATAATATTTCTTTTGGAGAATTTGATTATAACTCTTTTGGAGTATTCAATTAGGTTTGTAGAACCAAATATAATGTATACCATTTGCTTCAAATAATAACAAGGAAAATGTATAAACAGAATAATAACAATGTAGGCTGTATTATAGAATCAGTCATACAAATCAAGATAACAATAATATAGGCAGCATTATAGAATCAGCAATTTAATGAACATAGTAATAAAGCATAAAGAAATTAATATAAATAAATATAAGCAATAAAAATTAAATTGCTCACTTTAAAAAATTCCACATCATTTAGTTTTCTCAATATTTTTATTGTCATAAGAAATTATAATTGCTATAAAAATAATGTCTTTTTATCATAAGTTCCAATGCTTACATTCACTTTCGGGAATGATAAGCTTTTGACATAATTTTAATTATTTATCATCACCATTTTAACTGTGATCGAGTATTACCATATTATAAACTTGCATATAGTTAGAACTTCGAATCCTAACTTTTAAAATCATAACTTAGAGATTCAGGTTCTGATTTTAAATAAAGTTAGAGCTTTACATTTTAATTTTTAAAGAGGCTATAGCTTTAGGTTCTCCCCTCCCATTTGTGTTGTAAAATTTAGGCTACAACAATAATATTTAAGAAATTTATGCAAAAATAAATTTTAATTATTAAAATTAAATACCTTAATACGTAGTTACACCAGCCATAATTTTGTAAAATTAAAATAACTTAACAGGCAGAATTATAATATGATAACAATAAAAAATTAAAATGTATATATTATGGATCAGAACTTAATTGGATAAAATGCTCCCAAGCTTCTGAAGTAATGGATTTATTGGGCGTACCTTCAGCATTATTGGAGGATTTAGAACTTGGGGGAGCTGAATCTATAGCTACGCGTTTTCCTTTATCAAGTTGAAAAGTCATCTACACCACCAATATGAAAAATCATTAAAATTAATTACGAAAAATAATAGGACAAATTAAGCTAAAAAAGTAAGTAATAATTTAAGTTTAATTAACTCAATCAGTGACGCCTTTGCATAAACACACAATTCTTGTTTAATAATAGAAAAAATCATTAAAATTAATTATGAAAAATAACATGAACAAATTAAGTGATAAGTATTGGAAGAAAAAAACACAAGAAAGTTAAACTAGTTTTCCACTTACGGGGGGAATTTCTCTTTTTTGAAATCAAAATGTTAAGATAATTCATAGGCACAATAATATAATTTCATAAGCAACATAAGAACTATAGGGTATGAAGTCTTTATCTGTAGTAATATCAAGTTGAATATCATAGGGTATACCATGCTCAACAACCTACGATACAAACATTAAAATTTCAAGGACTCGAAGTTCCCTACTAAACCTGAAACTAGCATAGCACATTTCCCTAATTTTAAGATTTAAACTATGTATAAGGGTTCAAATATTTGCACATTGTTCAACAATAAAAGTATACATTTAAATGCATTTAGTTTTGGCTCTGATCTGCAGAGTATTTGTTTGATTGTTTCTATAGATTTACTACTGAAGAGTAAAATATATATACAAGCAGATTTTAATTGTAAACAAATAAGAATAAAGCAAACAAAGTCTCAGAGAACTTTGGAAGAGAATTTACATTGTTAACCATAATTTCAAACATTTCAAGAATTTAAAGCCTAGAACACCTAAGGTTCTGCTCATTTTACCACACCCCTCTACTTCAAGTCGATACATATAAATAATAAAAAGCTACTACACAAAACAAAGTCTAAACTATTTCCATAACGAACTTAACTTAACAGCCTATACTTATCTTGCCCCTGTCTCTAACGAATTTTATCCCAACAACTCATCCTTTTTTTATTTTATTTATTCATATCATTAAACTCGAAAAGAGAGTAAGGATTTAACTTTAATTACCTCAATCGGTGAGGTCTTTGCACAAACACACAAAAACCCAAAAGAGCCGCGAGTGTTCGAGGAGCGAGAAGGCTGTGATGGTGAAATTTTTTGGCTGAAACTAGTGATTGTGCAGTGGCTTGATGGACTCGGGGAAGATGATGGCTTGATCTCGTCGGAATCGCGCGGTGTGTTGCTAGTGTGTGTGACAGCAGGGAAGCAGGAAACTTAGGGTTTTGTGTTTGCAAATTATTGGTGACCATTGATTTGTGTTATGCTGGTTTACTTTTGGAGTTATGCTACTTTACTTGTGGCGTTATGTTACCTTTTTTTTTTTTTGACAAAAGCGTTATGTTACTTTGCTTTTGGCTTTAGATGATTTTGCAAATTGTACTTAACATTATGTTGCTTTACTTTTGCTAGTGCGTGATTGCATGTGACTTTGTTTTTACTTTTATTTTATTTTATAATTTTGATAAGTTATATTTGTATATTTATTAGGTAATGGCTAAGTTATGTTATGGTGCTTATGTAACTATGTAATGTTACATTTATAATATTTTTTAATTAAATTTATAATATTTTTTAAAATAAATAAATAAATATTTTTTTTTACGGATTCGCAGATTTTTACAGATTTACAGAAGTAAATTCATATCCAATCCACCGACTGTGGATTTTTAAAATTTCAATCCACCAATCCACGGATCGAATTTTTACGGATCGGATTTTTACGGATCAAACGGATTGAACGGATCGGATTGGATTCTGAACACTCCTACTAGTATATTACAATTTGAAACTTCAGATTCAAAATATTTGTGATCTTGAATCGTTATCGTATAAATGAATAGTAACTAAATATATATTCTGAAACTTCTAGTTGAAGTATACCTAAAACATATCTCAGATCTTTCTGGTCTATAATATTAAAACTAAAAGTTCATATACATATATATACAATTGTTCCAAATAAGGTTGGGCAAATAGGGTTTTGGTTTGGGTTAAAACCTGATCGAGTTAGAGAATTAAACCCAATCGGGTTGAAAATGCCAACCCGAACCAAACCAAACCTAATTTAATTCTGGTTAGTTTTGGTTAGAACAATTCAATCTTAAAATTTGGGTTAGAGCAGGTTGGAACAATTAAATCCAAAAAATTCTGCCAGCAACAACTTAAAATCCAAAAATCTCAATCCCAAACATCCTTAACAACAAACATCAACTACAAAGCATCATTAACAACATTTCAACAAGTCTTTTTAAAGTTAACAAAACATAAAACATGTAGTCAAGTACAATAAAGCTACTAAAATTACAAATCTAAAAATCAAAATGGCAAATGGCAATCATGACTAAACATCTCCACATGACAAACAAGACTAATAACCTATATCCAACACCATCAACGCTTAAGACAACACCTTTAAATTAGCAATAATTAACCACCGCCATAGCAAAATATCAAGCAACAACAAACAAAAAATGAAGCAAACCAGTCCATTTTGCAAAAAAATATTAAAAAAATTAATTAACATTTAGTGGAATCACTCAATATGCCTTAACAATTCTCAATATTACTAGTAGCATTTTTGTATTATAACTACACCTTAATTGTGTAATTGATTATTATCTTGATCCAAATCAATATACGTAGTTATATACCTATTGTTGCAATAAAAAACTTCTTATTAGAACACTTGGATGGTCCGCTTGTGTCAATTTACAAAGCTCTACATGAAATAAAAAGGACTTGAAGTAAATAACTCTTAACTTAAGATAAAAAAATCTTTAAAATAAATAAATAAATAAGTAATCATTAATATTTATACCTTTTGTAAGAGCATCCATAAACTCGTTTTCCTCAACCAACGCTTGAAGGTTTGTCGTTAAATCAACAAAAACTAAAGATCACAACCAATATTATGTCAGTATCAATGCTTTCACCATATCAGGAGTCATAGAACTCCTCTATTCATCTAAACTACGACCTCCCGTGCTAAAGACGGAATCAGATACAACCGTAGATACAGGAATGGCAAACACATCTTTTGCTATTTGCAACAAAATTGAGTATTTCGAACTATTAACTTTCCACCATAGCAAAATATCAAATAGAGCACCCAATGTATTAGGCCCTTGTATTCAACCGACTCCATTAAATAAAGATCTATTTCATTTGACAATTCTATGTGATCTCTAGTAACGACAACCATCTCTATGTATTTAGAGAAAGGGTCCTCAAATACCTCATCTTCTTCATCCATAAAAGTCAGCCCACTACTAGCACTTGCAAACGCACTCACACTTGCACTTGTGCTAGCACTTGGTTTTAAGTGTTAAGCATTATATGCTTCAAAAAGCTTGTTTAACACATGTTTCACCATGTTTTTTGTCTCAACATATTTTGCACTATCCTTACTATATAAAGTGTCAAAACAAAGTGTTGCAAAATTCATTTTCCCCCACGAATCTAATACAGAAGCAATGATAAAAAAAAAAACTTGTTTATCTTCGAAGGCCCCTCCTAATACTCCTCAAAATTCTCCTTCATGCTATTTGCTATCATATTAATGTGCGAGTCAAAGTTGTCCACCATTGTATTCAAAGCCTTTTCAACTTTGCATACGTCGTTATAGCAAATACTAGATCTCACCCTTAAAGAAGAAGAAAATGCTAGTGTGGCATCATAAAAAAATCCTTAAAAACTTGACAGTATTATCCCAATCATAACTTCTTGGCGGTCCCATCTTTTTCTTCCCACCTTATTCTTTACAAAAATAAGCATCATAAAGCTTATCTTTATTTTCTATTCAATCAAATGGCAATCTAAACTTCAACGTTGTAATCAACATGGTATGTGTGGAATTCCATCTAGTTGGACAATCTAAAACCACACTTCCTCTAGAGGGTTGACCATTCTGGCCATAAATCTTTTCTTACTTTACACAACTTTGAAATGCTTTCAATCTCACAGTAAATGATCTCACATACTTCACAGCATTACGAATGCTAATAATACCATCATCTAGTTTTTTCAACCCCTCATTAACAATAAGATTTATAATATGTGCACAACAACTTACATGCATAAAGTCACCATTCAACACCAATGCATCATCTCTCCAAGTCTTTAATTTATTAGTCAAATAGCTAATGGGAACCTTATTTGCACTTGCATTGTCCATGGTGACTATGAACACCCTTTCTATACCCCAATTAAGTAAACATTTCTTGAGCTGCTTACCAATCGTCTCACCCTTATGATTAGAAATTGTGTTAAAACCGATGATTCTCTTGTGCAACTGTCAATCTTGGTCAATAAAGTAAGCTATTATTACCATATAACAAGTCATCGTGATGGAAGTTTAAATATAAATAGTAAGAGAGACTTTTTGCTTTTTATCACATAATAAACTATTCAACAAAGCCTTTTAGTAAAAATATGTCAAGGATATCCTTAGTAATAGTTCTATGAGATGGGACAACAAACTTAGGATGTGCAACACTGTAAAAATGTATAAATCTAGAATTCTCCACATGCGAAAATGGCATCAAGAATAATCATTTTAGCAATTGCCCTTCTAATAGCCTCTTGATTAAATCCCCTAACCACAACCTGACCAATCTCTTCATTACCAGCACCAGTAGGTCTTTGAGTTAAAGCTACTTGATTCTGTAGATAACTTGATATTTAAAACACATTTTCAAGTGATTTGATAAATTGCTCGTCCCATTAGTAGATTTAGATAAATATTCTTGGCCACAATAGTTGCACTTACACCGATTATAATTTTCTAGCAATCTACTGAAATCATTTCACATCTTTATCTCGGAGCCACCACTTTTCTTAGCTTAGGTGGTTTTGAAGTTGTCCTCGATGACCTTTTCCTCTTCAATCCAGATTGGGCTTTAATAGCCGTTGGTGACATATCACTAACTTCATTAGATTCAGTGGATTGGATGTTGTCACAAACTCTTGAGCCATCTATCTCAGACATCTGAATCATAAATCCATAACATGATAGCATCAGTCATTAAAGTCAATCTATAGCATAAACATAACAAAACAAAGAAATCTTGAACAAACATCACAATTTAATATAATAATAATAATAATCTATTGCGGATTTGGACGCTCTAGCCAATACAAATCCTATTTTGACATCCACTTATGATTTTACAACAAAAAATGGGTTATCATTACAGAAACTCAGAATTTCATAATGTTATAGGCCCCATTTAGGATTGAGGTTGAAACTCAATAAGCTGCTTATTTCATAATTTTTAATGAAAATAGTGTTTGGTAAATTTTGTAAAAGCAGCTTATTTCATAATTTTCTCCATTTCGTCAGCAGCTTTTAAAAGCAGGTAGAGGGTTGCTTTTCATAAGCAGCTTATTCAATAAGCTACTACGCCTTTTTAAAATGTCTATTATAACCCTAGTATTTTAATAAAAAGACAATTATATCTTACTTATCCATAAACCCTAATATATAAATCATTAGATATTATTTTACCGCCACAATTTAGTTACCGCCATAACCAAGTACGTTCTCTCCAATTTTGATCCGGTAAGTTCATATGCTAATTTCATAACTATGCTTTTAAAGTTGAATCTATATATTTATATTTTTGTTAATTAATTGTTTCAAATTCGTTGACAATCTATTTTTAATGTAATTTTACAGATTTAAGAAAAAATTATGTCTAAATAATTAATTAAAAATAAAATAAAAAGTAATTAAAATGTATGCCTATTTTGGTCATTATATAATACAACAGTACTTTCGTAATAAGATTTACCAAATGCATGTACTCTACTTTTCAAACTCATAGCAACAGCAACAACACAGTTTACCAAACACCAAGTTACTTTTTTAATCAGCAACTTATTTCATCTGCACAAAGACATGTGCCTTTATTTCATCACCTCCGCAATCCCAAACTGGCCCATAATATCCTAAATTGAATAAACATCACAATTTAATTAATAATAACAACAACAAGTGGGAATTATTATAACTTTGTCGAACAATAGTTAAGTTAAACAAACAATAATAATAGTAGTAATAATAACTAAGAATCAGCATATTGCCATATTCAAAATTAAACAAACAAAAAAACTTAATTAATTAACTAATTAATTAAGTTTTTTTGTTTGTTTAATTTAGAATATGGCAATTAACTAATTAATTAAACTAACTAACTAATTAATTAATTAATAATAATAACAACAACAAGTCACAACAACAGCAACAAACCTACTGACTATTGACTATTAAGTATGGACTAAGTGACAAACCTTGATGAGTTGATCGATTGGAAGAGTGTGGCCACTTAGGGCTAAGTGAACTGCAAGGTGAATGGCCCGGCTACAAGTATCTTGACTATTGAGCACGAGGTGGTCAGTGATGGCGGAAAGCCGAGGTGAACAGCTTGCATGGTGGCATTTGCCGGAGATGGATAGCTATGGGCGAGGGCTTATGGCTACCGTGGTCGTGGTCTTCTGGTCGTGGGTCTTGTGTTTACTGTTTAGGGATTTTCTTTTGGGGCGCGCTATGCTGAGGGTGAGACCAGGGAGGGGTAACGAGAGTGTGATTGTGTTAGAGAATTTTTTTAATAGATATATATATATATATATATCTATATATTAATTTTTAAAAGCCTAAACTAAAAAAAAATCTTCAACCCGATTGAGTTGATGCTTTGAACTTGTTCGGGTTTTATAATTTAACCCAAACAGAATCAAACTTGAAATAAATTTCAAGTTCAAATTGCCTGGTTCTGTTAATCTGATGCCTACCTCTAGTTCCAGATCTACAGATCTTAAAGTCAGAACTTCTAATTCATTTACATATAGTTATAGTTCAAATTCAAATCTAATAATCTAGAACTTCAGGTCCAATTTAAATTTCAAAACTTCAAGTTCCAAAAATTATTTATTATAACTTCAAGTTATTATATACACTTTGTTACAAACTTCTGGTCATAGCATATACATACATATATATATATATATGTATGTATGTATGTATGTATGGACTATATCATAATTTAAATAACCTTTAGGGATCTAAGAGATACTTACCTTAAAACTTGAAATTACCAAAATACCCTTAAATACCCTTAAGTCATAAATTTACCAAACTGCCCTCACAGTTTGATGGCGGCTAAAGATCAAGCCTCAGTGACCGGGAATTTGCAAACTAATCGAAACATACTTTTCTGACAAATATAATGTGGAGAACAGTCGTCAAAATTCAAAGTACTAGAAGTACAAATTCTCTAGTGAAGGTGTCAAGTAAATATTCCATACAAGCCTTTCTCATTATCGCTGTGGCTAAGTCCCTTTTTGTACCCAAAAAAAAATAGCTACCAACGACGGTTACAACATTAATTAATTGACAGTTAATTAGGCTACATGGAAGTAAAATGCGATCAGTAGAATCACTCCAAGTGTCAATAGACCTGTGGAAATCCAGATTATGGTTCTCACAGTCATAATCAACCAAGAAAAATTAAATTTAATGGTTGAGATTAATAACAGGATTAAAGCTGAGAACAGAGAGGCACACACTGAGAGGATCACAGCTTTGAAGAGAAGCCCGTTATTAGTGGTTCTTGTTGAATATCGATTATTATTATTACTTCCTGAAAATCCAACCAGAAAACTAATAATCCCAGATGTGGATACCGAGATCACAAGGCATGCAATTTTCAAGCCATTTTTCAGAATTTGTGCTTCAGATTCAGCTCTTAGGCTTTGCTGCATTAATGGCGCTATTTGAAGCGACAAACCTCGCAATAATGTCATTGGTGATTGATAAGCTGCTGTAGTTTTAGCTAGCTGCCATTGCCCATGAAAGAAAATAATTAAGTTAAATATCATATCATATAGAAAACAAAATATTTACATTAATGCTTTTATTGAATATTTGTATATATAAATATCAAAATATAGTAAAGTCTCTCCATAATCATAGCATTGGGGTCAACTTAAAAGAAGAATAGTTGCTAAGTTTTTTATTTTTTAGTTTTTTTTTTTTTGTTTGGACTTAATTATCTTTAATGCAAAGGATATAGCAGTACAGTATGTACTACATTGACAATCAATTAATGAAACATGTCAGATCTAATATACAGATAATGACAAAAGAGACAAATATATATAGTTTCAAAAAATTAGTATAATATATATCCATGTAGTGCTATGATTATGCAAAGTCATCATGAAAGTCTGAAGAATATTTTATTTATCTTAAAACTAAAATCTAAAATAGCTTTTTTTTGGTAATATACTGAAAATTATTATTATGTGATGGTAAATGTCATAAGACTAGATTTATAAATAATATAACATATTACAATATAGAGGTTATTCTTATATAAAATATTATTATAGAAAAATTTTATTGTATATATTTGACATCTGCGCATAATATACAATTTTGCTTTATGAAGAATGAGCTTAGACCAACCAAATAATGCGATAAAAAAAATCTCAGGGATACAATATGTAGATATTACAATCTAAGGCTTGCTGATTATTAAAAAAATAATAATAATAATAATAAGAGAAGTCTTCTTGTCATATGAAAAAGTCACTGAGCTATCATTTAGCATGTCTTTGAAAGTTAATCAACTTTTCTGTTTCATTTTGTTCTTTATTTTTTTCCCCTTCATTTTTCCAATGCAAATAGATGCATGTTGTTGCCTTGTTGGTTTGAAACCACGAAAGACAGTAGCTTTATTATTAAAGCTGGGTTTAGTACTGATGTGTTATGACTAAAACGTAGTAGCTGCGGTAAAATAGAAATTATAATGTAAAATAAAAAGCTAGTAATAATATAGGTTTTTCATCGAACTGTAAAATAGTTGTGACTTTAAATCACAATTGTAAATACTTTATAAATTATGGATTAAAAGTTATAGCATGCTAGAGAGAAATACCAAACGGAGCGTATAATATATATATATATATATATATATAGGCATTTAATTTTTATTTTTTTAATATATGCAGTACAGTCTCATATTCATACTTGGCAATAAAAACAACTCCTGTTTGAAAAAAGAAAAAAAGAAGTTGACAAATTCAGACCTCTTCAAGATTTTGTGGGAGCTCGGATTGTGCTGCTGATGGCAAATTCAGTTGACTGTGTGTCTCCAAAATTCCAGACTCACATGATGATTGATCCACTTCTAGATCCAGATCAGCTTCAGGTACATTGATTGTACTTTCTTTCCCGGCGCTGAAATCACTATCCTGAAATTCAACATTAAATAAAATTTACACTAAAATGATGTCCATTTTTCTTCGCAATTATAAGTTAGTCTATTTAATTTCTGTTAAAACAGAAGTTACATGTGTGTGTGTGTTAACATATTAATTAACAAGCAAATAATTACCTTTGCTTCATTATGTTTTTGTTTTTCAACTGTAAAACTGAGAACCAGTACCACTACAAGGACGGTTACCATTATCATTGTGATTATTTCCATTGAATTCGAATGTCTGACTGCACAAAACAATATTTCAAATGATCAACACTCACCAATGCATCTTTCTAATACACATTCGTGCACACGACTGCGTACATGCAATACTACTGCATATGAAAATAGATTCAGATACATTATTGATTAATTTCTTATGCATAACTCAAGAGTGATATAGTAGTAGCAATAACTGTCATAGCTCTTACTTGGGACAGAAAATTGAGAGAAGGCACAAGGTCTGTTGGTGAAAGGAAAAAATGGCTTCATTAATTTCTCTAGGTAAATGAGGAAGCAAGGGCAATTGGTTTGGGGTTTTAATGACAAAGTTCCAATGACTAAAAGGAAACCACCGGAAGGTCTTTGTCTTGCTTTATTGATATCTCTATCCTGAAAATTAATTAATGGGAAACCAACCTAAATTCTTGTCTGCTAAGTGATGTGTGCTGTCGCTATTGATAAATTTGCTAGCTGATCATGCAATAATATATTGTTGGGAAAATGTGCTCTTTAAAAGCATATGTGTTTATTTAATTGTAATAAACAATTTTTCTGATTAATAAAATAAATGAGGTATTTTATTCAAGTATCTAAATTGCATTAATATTTTGAGTAAAGTCCATTTGATCATATTATATGTATTTATGTGATCACCATGTGGATTCACAGAAGACATAAATACAAGTTATCTTATCATTAAATAAATTATGTTCGCAGTTGATAAATAAAGTTAGGCACTTTATTTAGGTATAGACTGTAATAAATTCATTGAATGGTTTATCTTAATCATGTATGAATTTATTGATGTAGTACGCTACATTGAACAGGATCACATATGAGATTTAATTAACGTTGAAATGACTGTGAGACTTATTAAATCTCATAGGCATTGATTTTACTGTAGTCTTAATCTTGAGTTAGTTATGATTTCATGATTGTAATTGTTATTCCATTTGAGTTACCAATGGGCACGACACAGACTTGTGGTCAAGATTACCCGGTATCTTGGTGGAGGCAATTATGAGTATTGGAGTTATAGATTAACAATATAGAATTTGTACGACACATCTCTTGATGGGTTTTCGGCACTTGATCATAGAATTCTCTGGCCAGAGTGTGTCAACATATTTAGTATGTTGAAAATGATCATTAGAGAAAATCAGTAAGTATCAAGGAACAAGATGTAATTAAATCGATTGGACAGTTGAGATATCGATTTAATTAATGATGTGGTATAAAGGATTATGCAGTAAAGAAATCAATGTGGCTTGGGCGAATTATTATTCGAGCATACAATTATGGAGGTCAGTTCCAATCTTATAGTGGAGTAGAATTGGAATTAAATAATTATATTTGTTTAATTACAAATTTAATTATTGTAGCCACTATTGTATGTTCCCAAATGATCCTCGGGTTAGCTCATTTAATTGACAACACCATCATTAGACCCAAAAGTAAGAAAACTGGCGTATTAGGTGAAAATCATAATTATAATATTTGTTAAAACCTAGTATGTTATATTCAAGTGTAAAAGGAGACTTGTGATATTTTACAAGGTGGTCCCCTAGTTAGTTACACATTCTCTCTACTTTTAAATATTTAAATATTTAAATATTTAAATTAAAAGAGGAATTCTATTTTAAAATAGAAATCCTAATCCTAATATACTAGGGTTTTTCATAAGATATTATAAAAGGGGTACTTTTCTCCTTTTCGCGGTGAGATGAGAATTCTAAGATTTTTGAGAAAGTATAATATCGTAAGTGGAGAGAAAGTATTTAATTTAAATATTTAAATATTTAAATTAAAAGAGGAATTCTATTTTAAAATAGAAATCCTAATCCTAATATACTAGGGTTTTTCATAAGATATTATAAAAGGGGTACTTTTCTCCTTTTCGCGGTGAGATGAGAATTCTAAGATTTTTGAGAAAGATATAGAAGACATCTAAGAGACGCCAGTTGCAATTGGGAGTGGTGAAACAGACGCCCACACGTCCAGTGTTGATCGATATTGAGTCATACCCTGGAAGATCGTTTGGAGACGGATCTACAACTCTCAATCGTTCGTTTTCTCAAATCATAAAATATATGAATTTCTAGATTACTTAATTCTTATATGTTGTATGAGATCGGTCCAAAAAGGTTTTAATTGAAAAATTAAAAAACCTGATTTTCTCCCTACATATATGACACTATTACTCAACTACAAAATAAAATTTCTTTTATGCATTCATCGGGTATGGAAGTTTACACTTTATAAACCATTTACTTGCACTTTTACAGCTGAATGGGAATTGTAGACCAGTGTAAAATTTTTTTACTGTAAGATCATGCATGAGGGCTGACGCTGCCCCAGTGCCGGAACGTCAAAGAAGTTGTCGACCTGATGAACCGGGAGCCAGCGTCAGCGAATGGCGGCTGTAACTATAACAGTCCTAAGGTAGCAAAATTCTTTGTCAGGTAAGTTCTGACCGATACAAAAAGCATAACGATCCAGGCACTACCTCGAAAAGAGGTTCGGTGATATAAATATATATATAAAAATACAGATTATTGCACCTGAATAAAAAAATATGAATTTGCATTTTTATATGCGTAAACGTTTTTTTCCTGAGTATGAATGTCCAGACTTTATAGTACTAGTTGCTTAAAAATTAAGTTTTGTTACCTAAATCAATAAATCGCTTTAAATGAGCCTGACAGACCCAAAATTATAGGCAAACTAAAATTTCCTTGTTTACTTAGCTAAGTTTGGCTTCACCGATGAGCCATAATGCCAGAATACCAAACGGAGCCTGTCGCTTACACAATTTCCTATTTTCCTTTTACTATTTATAGCGTGGAGCTCTAATTTATAATTCTTCATATTACTAAAAGACTCTGCACGAGAAACAATTTAAAACCTACAATAATTTTCATTTATTTTGTTTTTTTGGGGTGATTAACTAACTGGAAACAAGTATGACGCAATGAAATTAACATTTTCTTGCTTAGTGTGGAATAAAATGTCATAAGATTTTTTTTTAAAAGAATTACTCTCACAATTTAGAAAAGAATTCAAATGCTCTACCTCATGGAGAAGGCGTCAAATAACTCAACTACAGAGTTGTTACGAATAAAATGATAAAAAATATCAAGTAAATAAACATAAAATTTTGAAAAAGAACTTGGACAGATAGTGTTTTGCGTCATTGCTGCCGTGTCTTTGGTTGTGCATAAATACTTTGCGTGTCGTGTTTGAATGATTCTGTTATTCTAATCCAAGTCTTATTCAAAACTTAGCTACTAAAATTTCAATTTCCTGTGGGGACTCAAAAAGAAGGAAGTTGGAAAAATAAAAAAAAATTGAAGGATGATACAAAGAAGAGAGAATGAAATATAACATCGTGTGGTGTTATATTATTAGGATGTGATAAGATAACTATGTAAGATAACTATGGATGCATGATATTCTCTAGATAATTATGTAGACTATGTATTGTAATTATCATATTCGTTATCTTTCTTATCAGTTACAACCGATATCATTATCTGTAAAGTATTATTTATATATACTGCACACATGTGTAAAATATAGATTTAAATTGAACAAGCTTCTTCTTCTCACACCGCGTAACTCCCCCGCCACATTGTTGGTGTGTGTGTGTGCGTGCGTGTTTGTGTGTGTGTGTGTGTGTGTGTGTGTGTGTGTGTGTACTTTGGTACCATCTAGAAACTCACGGGCTTTTAAGTTCATCTCAACTTATAATTTTAATTTAGTAATTAGTCTTAATTGATATGGAATACCAATTTTTCTTGAAAATTTTAATAATCTTGATCCACATTTATAAATGGAATAATTGAGGAAGGGAACATTTTTCTCTGTATTCTAACATGATATTTAGAAGGGAGATTGCTAGTTTTTCCACTTACTAAATTTAATATATGCCATTTGCTCCCTACTATTTTATAATATTTAATAACTCTCCTACCACCAAACATTTAAAGTTAAAGAGGGGTAAATGAGTTATTCGCTAGATATTTGATCTTGAAAATACAAAAATATATATTTATTATAAGTAAAAATGTTCAAAAAATAACCAAAAGTACAAAAAAATCTTATTAATTTTTAATTCACACCGAAACCTGTATTTCTTATTTTAAGTATTTAAATTTTTAATTTAATTTCAATTTTTATGATTTATTTAGTTCATAATAAATACAAATAATGGTGCAAAGGGGATTATATAGTATTTAAAGACAATAGGAGGTAGTAGAGGTTACACATTGGTTCAGCCCCAGCTTGATTTTCAAAAATTACAAATAATAATAGCCCTTGTTAAAATCTAAAAATAACTATTTATTTACACCTCCAACTCAAAAAGAAATATTATTATTTTGAAATCCCTTGCTAGGGCCCTAACTCTTCTTACACAAAGGAACAGAAATTACTCATCTTACTGAGTTTTATCCAATTGATTTTTCTTCAATGGATCTTACGGCATTTGAAATTCAACTTGTTGTTTATATTATAGATTTGGATTCTAATTACAAATTTTTAAAATTGCAAGGGATTGGTGAACTATTAAGAAAAATAGTTGATGCTAAGAAGGATAATTGTATTTATTAATTTCTAAATTGTATTTATTAATTTATCTATCAATAACATAGTATTGATTGTTCCAGTTATCACAATTATAGTAGAACAAGTCAATTTGACATTTTATCATAGTGGAAGAATAATCAAAGCAAATATCCTATACTTGCAAAGATCGCAAGGGACGTTTTGGCAATTTCTGTATCAATAGTTGCTTCAGAGTCCGCTTTTAGCACTGGAGGTAGACATTTGAGCCCTCATCACAGTAGACTTCACCCATCCACAGTGGAGCCATTGGTGTGCACTCAAAATTGGTTTTGGCTTGAACAAAACCTAAAAGGTATGAAAAATTTATTTATTAGAATCAAATAATTTGTTATATTGTTCTTATTATCAATTTATCACTAATTGGTTGTCTTTTCATTATGTTTATGATTTACACATGTTTTTAGATGGAATTCTAGAGGAAGCAATACTTTCTGCTGAGCATTTGATTGATGAAAATTGGATGAGTGAGCAACAGTCAAATGAAGTAGATGATTGAGGGTTTAGTCTTTAGCACTAGTGGCTTGAAATTTGAACTTTAAATTATAGAATTATGTTATGGATTTGTATTTGTAGATGTTTATTACTTTAAAACTTTGAATTTTATATTCTATATTTGTGTTGTATTTTTTTTAGAACCACGATATGTTATATGTTTTGTATTTGAAATTTTGCTGAACTAAAGTAAAGCATTCTGGTTTGCATTCATTTTTTTTGCCTTTTTCCAACAACTTAAGTAAAGCAATCTGGGTTCAAAACCCAGAATCCGGAAACCCGGTTTTTTTCGAGTTGAACCTAGACCGGATTCGGATTGAAAAAATTAGGTTCAAATGCGGGTCCGATAATGAGAATTCTGTGTTTGGGTCCAGATCCGGAACGGCCAAACCCAGACCTGGACCTGGAAATTGTCATCCCTTATTTTAAGCCTCTAAAGTTTAGTTGTTGGCTAAATAAAATAAATTAATATTTGAAGACTTATAATTAATTATTATTAATGGTTACATATTATTGAATTTAAATAGAAAGATGAAGAGACATGTAATCTTTTGTAATCTAATAATTATTTTCTATTTATTTTTTATTTTTAATATTTTGTAATGTAATTATTTTTTAATCTCAACCAATATATTAGATAATAGAGAATATAAAAAAAGGAGAAATAATGATGCCACAAATCTTAAATATTTAATGTTTATAGAGTTTGAAAAAGCCAAAAGGCACTAAACAAAAAGTTGCATAATTAAATATGAGATTATAACATTAAAATTGGGTCCTAATGGCATTGTTGAGGGAAGATGAAGGAGCCTTCCTTCCTATATTAATTAATTGATGTATTTTAAGCCACTAAAGTTTAATTGTTGGCATAATAAAATAAATAAATTTTCAAGACTTATAATTAACTATTATTAATGATTACATATTGTTGAATTTAAATAGAAAGAGGAAGAGACATATAATTTTTTGAAATCTAGTAATTATTTTCTTTTTTTAATATTTTGTAATGTAATTATTTTTTAATCTCAACCAATATGTTAGATAATAGAGAATATAAGAAGATGAGAAATAATGATGTCACGTCACCTCTTATAGTCCCAGCTTTATATATATATATATATATATATATATATATATATATATATGGGTATTTTTATCTAAGAATTTTGTGAAAAATCGTCTGTGTATTTCGATGGGAGAAATTAATTGTCTACAAAGAAAGAGATATATTTTGTAGTTTTGACGATAAGGTTATTTTTTTAATATTTTCAACATATGAAAATACGTCGAAATAATTATCACTGTATTGAATTGAATATATTAAAAATTTATTTTATTTATTATTTTTAAATAACATTATTGTTTGAACCTAACTCCTGCTAGATTGAGTTCCTAACACCGCTATTTACAATCTCCTCGTTTAGAAACTATGAACGCTAAGTATTCTTTCCTCTTGCCGAATTCCGATTAGTTAGTGGAATACGAATAAAGAGTGAAGAGAGAAAAGAGTTGTGATTAATAAAGAAAAGGGCGACACTGTGAACAAAACACCTTCAAAGTGGACGTAAAAAATCATGCATTTTGGAGGCAGTAAAGAGACAACAGATATTATGGCCTAGTGGTACTGTATTGTTATGTTTATAGAATATTTTCAGATGCAGCTCTTCAACTTATGATCGTAATACTATATTGGTACAAAAAATTAATATGTAAAGAAATTACAGTTCACAATTAAAATGATTATAAAAATTAATTATGTTCATATAAGTTTAATATTATTTATTCCTTACAAATTAACTTTGAAAAATTACATGAAATAAGTTTTTAAATAATTCGCAATGATTTTTTTCTTCTTAAGCTTTTTTGTTCATTTATTTGAATTTATTGTGAGCCAAAAAAAATGTCTAGTTGAGGTAGTTTGACCCGAATCCAAATTCATCATAGACAAAAATTTTAAATTATGCAAAAATTGTGAGGTAAGGAGGTGTTGGAGGTATTTTACAAACTATCGGGATGAAATAAGGTATTAAAACCAAATCTAGGGATGAGAAATAAATTTATCATTTTTACCATGTCAATGATTTCCATTTCAAATTTTAAAACATTCTTTTCTCTTCTAAACCGAATAAACTAAGTGCTTAATTGATATGCAAGAATTAAATTTCCAATTTACATATCAATAATTAAATTTCCAAATCAACTTATTGAATAATAAATTTACTTCATAAAAAAAAAGTGTGTATTGAATGATAGTTACAATCCATATCTCTTGTATTTATCAAGGGGAAGATTCAAAATCTTGTGATGGTGGACAGTGGGAGAACCATGTTTTGGTTTGATGGGGCCATAATGCAAAAATTATAAAATTGAGGGTTTATAACACATAAAATCTATAGAATAGAGGGGGCCAACCATATAAAATGTGTATATAAGTTGGTAAAATTTCTATTCAGTCTTTTTTTTCTCTTTTTTTTTTCTTATTCACGAGGTATCTTAGGTAAGGCCTCAACTGTAGGAGGCACCTTTAAACCCGTACCACAATCCAGACTAGAAGTCCCCGCTCGAACCGAGAGGCATGGGTTTTCCCAACAAAGGCGACTTCCCTGCGACTCAAACTGGGGAGCAAACCCAGTCAAGCCACTTAAGGGGACTCCATTGCCAGTGGAGCCAACACTTTGTTGGTTTTTTTTCTCTCTTTTTAATTCTTGTGGCTTTGCCGGCCAAGCCTCTGTAAAAATTCATCCTTGATTAATGGTGGATCTGTTGAATATTTTCATTCTTGCGCTGGTTGAGTTATTGTGATAGCAAAAGGACACGCTTTGACACACAAGTTAGTTTTTGGTTAGTTATTTATAATTATTCTATGAAATTTTGTCTATAATTCTCTCTAACTGAATGTATAATTGACCAATAGTAAGAAACTAGATGATAGCATGCAAGCTAACTGAATGTCTAATTGATCAATGGTAAGAAACTAGATGAGAGCATGCAAGCTTTGGTCAAAGTTTGCACAAGTAACATCTCCTGTTATACGCATTTTTCTCTACCTTGTCATGCAAGGTACCTAAAAATTGTTTTAGTAATATTTAATAAATTACAAACATGTGGCAAAATGTGATTGATTATTAGGAAACCACAAATTTCTGGACCAAGAAATCAGCCCTTTCAACAAACTTTAAAAAGTTGTCAGAATTATATTACTATGAGAAATAAAAAGAGAAATAAATCTATGAGACATAACTATTCGCAGTTTCACACTTTCTGTTAAAGATCAAATCCTCATTGGAATTAACGGATTTTCAACGACAAGTAGGGTTGATTAAATTTTGACCTAACCCTAAAACGTAAAACACGAAAAGATGAAAAGGATATGGGATATTATCATTTTACTACTCAAGTTTTATTGATATATCATGTCAGTACTAAGGTTTGCTGAAAAGTATATTTTACTACCAAAGTTTTATGTTGTTATCAATTCACTACCATTCCGTTAACAACGTTAAAAATTTGCTGATGTCATGAGGGCATCAAAGACATTTCCAACTGTAAGAGTAAAATTGTTTGTTAATTTAAGAGATAAATTATCATTTTACTACTAAATTTTTAGGGGAATTATTATTTTACTACTGAATTTTTAGGGAAATTATCATTTTACTATCAAACTCTTGGGGGTAAAATCGAATTTTAACTCAATTTCCGTTAAACATTAACTTTTTCTTAACGGAATGGTAGTGAATTGATAACGTCGCAAAACTTTGGTGGTAAAATGTACTTTTCGACAAACCTTGGTACTGACATGATATGTCAGTAAAACTTTAGTATTAAAATGATAATTTCTTAAAGGATATATTGAAGGATGTTTTCATGATGTTGTATGATTTATTATAAAATTGATAATGGATTGCTCTAAATCCTTGGATTTAAACAGTTTAATTTCTATCACTAGTTTAACTAAGTGGATAAATAATTGGTTAATTATCACTAGTTTAACTAAGTGGATAAATAATTGGTTAATTAATAAGTAATAGATAACATTTAAAATTAAGTTGAGGAATCCAAAATAAATAACGATACCTATAAATTCAACGCGATTTGTTAATTGGTACAATTTTTTTAAAGAATTATATCTTTTTATTTATGCAAATATTTTACACTATTGATCAAAATCTAAAAGTATACATTGATTTCATTATTAATATTGAAGAAAAAATGATGAGTATCAGAGACCCTATATTAATTGAATAATTATAAATTGCCATCTTAGTAATGGCTTAAACCTATTAATACCAATAAAAAGATAAAATACATAAATGGTTTTGACATATAAAAAGAACAGAGTTAGTGACACGATCCGTCCCGACCTATATGTCAGATCTGAGATGAATCATCCAGTTTGATAACTAACACTCCTAACTTAAACTTAATTTATGAATATATAAAAATGGCCTCGGCTCTCTATTATAAACATATAATAACATTTGTGTCTCATCCGAAAACAAATTCAAACATTACCCAACTTCACATCTCATTATATACAAGTACATCATAAATATATTACATATGAATATACACGTGGTAAAAATACAAGTCATGCAGCAATACGTGTCGTGACCCAACCTTAATTGATTGAAAATCAAATTGCACAAAAATCTAGCAGAAACTTAGGAGAAATGGGGTAAATAGGAAAATAATGAGCTTCTGGCTTAGTAAGTGGATATAATTATATATATGAAAATAAAATAATGCACTAGTGCTTATACATAATCATATGGCACAACTCTACAGTGAACACATTACATAAACAAACATAAACTCATACATATATGCATGGCAAAATTGCACCAAATAGCACCTAGTGGAAATAAATCTCAATACTCACCGCGATCATCATCACACAAGTAGAGTGGGGAAGAAGCCTCTTAATACTCGGTAAGATTTAACTACATCGCACAGGTAGAGCAATCTAACTCTCAATATGCATTCATAGAGTCTATGGGGAAGGGTATACATATGGCGATCGACAATCATATCTCATGACTCAATCAAACATATAATATATGTACATATAATCATTACATGATATTAAATCATACTATAAACATAGATGCTTCACAGAATACATAATAGTAATAATAGTATCCACTCACAGCTCTTGTTTCACTTTGGGGTTCGTTAAGGCTCTTGCAGGTTTTTAGATTCTCGGATTTCTCCAAAAATACAGGATGAAAAAATTAACTGTTAAAACTAATATAAACACTTGTACGTATGACACAAATTAAATAATAACTGCTTAAATTTCATAAATCTATTACCCGTTAACTCACTGGATATAAATATAACTGCCCAATTCTATTTCGTGTAATATTTCTCTCAATTCATTTTTTCAATTTTTTTCCACTCTTAGCTTCTTAATTTTCTTTTTTTTTTCCCCTTTTCCTTTCTTTTTCTCCTTTTCGCTTCCCTCTTTTCTTTTATTTCTTTTCTTCTTTTCTTTTTCTTCTCTTTTCTCTTCTCCACTCTCCTATTTCTCTTCCATTTTCTTTTGTTTGCTCTCGGTCCTCCAAATTGATAAATGAAGCAGCTGTCAAAATTTTGTATTTTATAAAACCACCGAACAGCCACCGAACACAAGCAAGCAGCATTTAATTTTTATATTTATATAAACGCCACTTGAAGGAAGCAAGTGAAGCATGCAGCTGGTCGCCTCCAATTGCATGCACGCGTGCTACAGTTAGACTAGGTTGCATATAATATAACTTACAACAAACCCATAAGTTATTATTTATGACAATTCAATTATTTTACATACTATTATAATTTTTTCAATTATAAATGATAACATAAGAGTTACTGTATATTATATCACATGTAGCATAACCTGACCCAGCAAAAAGTGAAGTGCTCGCTTTAATTATTGCATGTTGTTTGTCACAAGAAATGCAGCAAATGTGGTCCATCCTCCCACTTTGCTTTGTTCCTTTTAATTGCATCTTTCACTCAAAGACGCAAAATGGCACATCTTTGGAAAATTAACACATCAACATGTGCGTTATTATGTTGCCAAATTCCAACTTCCTGGAAGATCACCTCCCTTTCTTTTCGTTACTCTATATATATATATATAGTAGTTTTTCAATCAGAGATTAGCTAAAAGACAAAATAAACACAGACTCTAATGCACTGCATTTTGTCATGTAATGTATTAAAATTTAAATTTTTTTTCTTTTATCTAATCCCTGATTTTATTTAGGTCAGGGATCCATGATTAAATATATATATATATATATATATATATATACATACATACATACATACATACATACATATATACATACATACATATATAATTATCCTTACGTGCAAGTGTTTCTTTTTTTTTAATTTGGAAAAATTATTAAAGTCATTTTCCGATGCACCATAAAACCTTGTGGTCTAATGGCATATCTGCACTGATTTTATAAAATTACACAGTTTAACAACATGTTTGTATAGAAAAAAGATCATCTGCAACAGAGAAGAACTCTCTCTCTCTCTCTCTCTCTCTCTCTCTCTCTCTCTCTCTCTATATATATATATATATATATATATGTTCGCGTGTGTATTATTTATTTAACAAGTGATGTAGCTAATCTTTTCAGAGATTATCTTTGGATAATTGCCATTGGATCTTGTTGCTTAGTGTTAACTCACGAATCTCAATATATGTCGAGAGATGTGGTTTCAAACTTTCATTTTATATTTTTGAATTTTATGAGTGTTAGATCCTCTATATTTGTAAGAAAATATTTTTAAGTTAATAGTCACTGGGATGGGTTATTTGCCCTATAGAAATTACTCTTGACACTTTGGTATTATGTACAATCATGTGCTTAATTTAAAAAAATTAAGTTTAATTTCTATACTTTTTAAGATACAAAAAAAAGATCGTACTTAATTTTAAAAATTAAGTTTTATTTCTATACTCTTTAAGATATAAAAAAAGATCATACTTAAACTAGTTAAATTAAATTACTCAACCCAAAACACCAATCAAACTATTTACCGCATCCAAAATGAATTAACAACAATTTATTATATACAACAATGGAATCAATTCTGTTCTAAACAAACTTTTTAACATAAGTTTTAGTTATTAGTTTTTTGTCTATTAAAGAATATGTTTAATATTAATTTTTACATCCCAAATTTTAACCTAACAATTTAAAAAAAAATGGCTGTTTGGTGGGGGGAAAAAAAGAAGAAGACGAAGAAGTAGATGAAGAGAAAGAAGAATACTGAAAAAGGGAGGAAGAAGAAGAAGGAGAAGGTGAAGATTACAAAAAATACTATTTTTTAAATTAAAAAGTAAAAATATGTTCAAAACATATTAAAGTATTTATTTTCTCATTGTTTAACTAAATATTAATTATGAGGTTAAAAATAAGATTTTTAGGGCTTATGATAAGATAATTATGTATTAAATAGTGAATGCGATATATAAGTGTTTAGAGCAGTTATAGTATGTCAGTTTATAAGAAAGAGTCGTTATTAGTAATCCATATCATGGATATTTTTGTAATAAAATAATTTATTAAACTTTGAGTATTTAAAGTAATTGTTAAAGTATCAAAACCCTCACCATATTCAAAATCCCTCGGGCTTAATTTAAACTCCCAAGAAATTTTAAATGACAACCAAAAAAATATATATATATCAGGCCAGTTGCACTCAAATGATTGATCATTTCTATATATTTTGCCTTAGGATAGCTAACATTTTATGGTTCTCAAATATATATGACTTTATTTTATTCTATGTACAGAATTGGCTCATTTGCATTAAAAGAAATTCTTGTTTGTCTCCTCAATTCTAGGAATATCCTGGTATTAATAAATTAGTTAGCTTCTATAAACGTTAACTAAGCACTTAGATTTAGAGGAATCTACCTTTTCGTTTACAGAACTCTAGGAAAAAAAAAAAGATGAGAAGCATCTTTTTCTTCAAGAAAACTGAGCACCAGCGAAAATATAAGAGTTTTAATTATTTAAAAAAAAATAAAATAAAAAGACTTACTACAATAAGGTAGCTGACCTAAAATGCATTGGTCAGATATGTCTTTCCATTTTGGAGAATCATAGTAGTGGTGTCAATCTCTTTGGCAACAATATGGACTGGCCCTGTTCTTTTGCCTCCCCGTAATGGGACAAACGCATCCTGAAAAAACCGTCCTGAAAGTGCTTCCTCTCTTTTACTTCAAGCACTCTTTAACAAGATTATGTGCTAAATTAAAAGAACTACATCAGATTCAGCGACTCAAATCTGATTTGCACAAAAATTCCATATAAAAGCCAAAAGCCTTTAATTCAGGAGGGCCCTATCACCGAAAGAAATTCTACGCTAAGCTTTTGGCTATTCTATCTGTATAAACCGTAACGAAAATGAACTTTTAATCCCAATGTGATACATATCTAACAACAAATTTAGATCAAAAGACTGTAGATTGGAGGTGTGAAAAGTTTTCTTGTGCATCAAGAGTTTGGTTAGAATCCCAAGCGAAAGTCAGTCGAGTAACCCTGATAAGTCACATTGGAAAGAGAGGGTTTGTGATAGATCTTGATCTTCAGAGAGAGTTTTCAATATTATCACCGGTGTAGAGAGCACAAAGAAGTTTAAGGATAATTTAGGCATTTTCATGGGTCTACGGAGTAAAAAATTGTTCACTAAATTTGATTATTCGGTCTCTTAAGAAAATGTACGGTCAGAAACTATTTTAGGGGGCAGATACTTTCTAACCAAAAAAAAAAAAAAAGAAAAGAAAAAAAGTGCAAATACTAAAATGTGTTTGGGATGCAAATGCAATTAGATAATCCAATCCTATCCATAGGGCAACAGGGTTTGAGTCCATAAACAATATTATTGGCGTTTTTTTAGTATCGACCTTATCACAGCTAGAGGTACTCGCGTTTCCTCAAATGATTCGCTTTCAGGAATTTTATTGTAATCCTTTTTCTTCATCGGTGATATTACACTTATTCAGTTGGAATAATTAGGTTGTAGTCTAACTAATGTGTCCTTAACAAAGTTATCATTTGAATTAGAAATAATAAAACTTAAGAATTAATTACTATTAGACAAAATATACACCAAGTATCCTAATTAAATAAAATAACATTATTCTTTCTTTTTTACATTAACAAACATTGCCTTTGAAAGAATAAAATTAACCATAAATATAAGACTTTTTAGAACTAACTACTTCTAAAGGGCAATCCTATCATTTTAAGTGGTCAACATTTGTCAATATTTTAAAAACTTGTTTGGTAGTGAGTGTAACGCCCAAATTTCAATTAATTTTTTTTATTTTAATGGAATTTTTAAATGACATAATTGCCCTTATAAATAGGGGTTCTTTATGAGAGAATTTTTCGAAAAGGGGCTATTTTTCCAAAGTTATTAGGGCTTCTTAAGACTCCCTATAAATTCATATTTTTCCAATTCTACAACCCTAATTCATCAACGCTATTTTTTTTTCTTCTCTGCTGCTCTCAACACTCTCACCACACCCTAGGGCTTTAAACGTTTGTGTAGGAGAGAATTGGAGCGATTGGTAGGTCATTCTTTTCCCTCAATATTCCTAATCATGTTATCTAGGGTTATAATGCATGATTTCACATTGTGATTAGGTTTTATTTAGGGTTTTGATTAATTAGGAGGTTGGTTAATCAATTCTTGGCATAATAAGCATGTAGGATGATTCTGGACAGCATGATATCACGATTTTTAAATTATATTTTGTGAACGAATTTTCTTAGGAAGTTTTATATTCTGGAAACTAGACATGTGTAACTTTCTTAATAAATTTTATGTCACGAAAATCGATTTCGTTTTCAATTTTATGTGTATTTTCGAAATAGAACTCACTGCACTAGGAAACTGCGATTCCAGCATTGCGATAGGATTCACAAAATTATTTTCACCATCAAATGAACTCAAAAAATCATGTAATTTTATACGGAAGTGTCTACATGTGTCTAGTATTCCCAGTTTAAATTTCATAATTTTCCGATTGGTATTTTATTTTATAAAAATCCCAGAACCCGTTCTGTTTGGTTTAGGTTATGTGAAAACAGTTTCGAATTGGTTGAGAGATAAATAATTTTGAAAATGTTTTTGATATCGGAATTCCTTGAAAATTTTACATGGGGTACTCATGGATGTCCAGAATAGTTCCATGGAATATTATGTCAATATGAGTTTTAGATTAAGAGTAATAATTTCGAGAATCAGACCTGTACGGGAATGATTAGAAAAACAGGATATTAGAATAAGTTATTAATTATCATATCTTGTTTTCGTTTAAGGTGTAGAAGGTGATTGAGGCTCTTAGAAGCTTAGCGGTGTGATTATTCGAATTCTCTAATCGAGGTAAGTGACTTCATTCCTAATATACTGGATATGTATAAGTATTTTGATATTATTATTATAAGTATAAATGTTTTTATACTACTTAGAAGATTAATGGATTTTCATAACAAAATTAGTTTGTGAAAATGTTTTCAAACATAAATTCTTTTTAACAAAGTATTTTATAAATGCTTTTGAATATGTAAGTTATTTTGTTACATTACCTTTTATGATTTTATCTGTAAAAGAATTTGCAAGCCTAAATTGTTGTTATGGACATTTATGAAACTGATACGAATGTTTTGTACCTATGTATGATTTTAATTATTTATGATTGTGCGGGGGCCACCTCTTGGGACTATATGGGGGCCACCTCTTGAAGGCCAAAGCGTCACAAAGTGCCACATATAGTGCAAAGTGCCACGTATAAGTCATTATGTTTTGGCTCATTGTTCGTAGTTATTCTGATTCTGATTCTGATCGTGATATACGATATATTTGTCTGGACCAGTACTGGGTTTCTGTTATGAATGTGCACACAATATTCTGATTCTGTCTGGGCCGGGTCACCGGGACTATAGGTGACACTATGTGACATGAGCTAACCTTTTGTTTTCTGTGAATGCGATATATGATTTGCTTTTATAAGTAATTATGTTTTTGATACTCTGAATTACTATGAATTTATGATACTTTATCGTGATATGATGTTTTATGAAGTTATGAATTATGATATATGTATGTTTTTAAATAAAAGGAGGCTTGCAATATTTTATGTATCGATAGGCCTAGTGTGTTAGGAATGGTTTTACTTACCGAGTTGACGGCTCACCACTTTTTGCAGATTAAGTTTCTTTTGAGAGGCGCAATTAGCGTTGGAGTTAGAATTTTTGTTTACGTCTGCCATTAAATAAGAGGAGGATTAAACTCATATTCCTTTTAGTTTATTTCTGTTGGGAACTTGTAATTTGGGTTTTAAGACTTTTGCTATTTTTTTTATGTTTCTGGGTGATTATATGATGTTAGACGTGTGAATTTGTGGTTTTATTTGATTAATAAATTTGAGGTATTTCAGTTTAAATTTTTGAGTAAGGATTACAATTTGTAAGTAACCTCCTTCTTCACGTGCTCCGCACGTGTTAGATTTGGGGTGTTACAACTGATTGGTCAACTGTAACTTAAAATCTATAGCGCTAAGAATGTATTTGATGCATAGCATTGTACTATAATAAACTATGAAAAAGTATAGAAAATTTAATATAAAATCGTATTTGGTATAATATGAAAAGCATTATATATAACTATTTTATATTATAAATTATATTATATTATTATTTTGATTTTTACCGTTGTACACCGCTGCAACTGCCAAAAATTTGTATATCTTATCCATTGATGCCATACTTAGTATCATTGGAATCTTTACTAGGAGCCCCACGTAACAATACCAATATCTCTAGCATGCTTCTGCTGGCCATAGACATACATTCAAATTTATAATTTGACTAGAAATTTGTTCCATGCGTTGAGCTTATGACCAAGATTCCGTTGGTATTAATTTAAGGAGCTTGCTATGCTACAATTCATGTAACATGCACACTCAATAATTGGCAACCATGTGTCCTGAGGAGAGATAAAAAGCATTGAAATGCAAGTAATGAGAGTTGGCAGTTGATAAGTGCATATTTTCTATATATTTTAATATTAATTTCTCTATCTTTTTCTTGTTTTTGTTCTTAAATATTCTAGTTATTTTAGTTAATTTTTAATTTAGTAAATTATATTTTTATTGTGTTAATTTTTATCTTAGTTTATTTTATTTCATTTTATTTTGTTATTTTAGGTATATTCCAGGATTAAAGAGAAATTAAATCGGAGCATTCAGGAAAAAAATCTTATTGAGAGAATCAAAATAATAAAAGAATTGGAGATTGTGGATAAAAAGGGCATAAAGGAGCTTAATTTGGAAGCATTAATTACTTGATTTTGGGAGCAATTAAGCATATATGCATGTGAATTCAAGCCAAGGAAACCGAACTCAACAAATTCGTTCATCATGCACATGCGGACAAAGAAGAGAAAGTGATGTTAGCTTTAAAAGTGGCCAGCAAGTGAAGATTAAATGAAGCTTGATTGGGCTTTGCATAAGTGGGCCGATTGTTAGCATGTGCATGGCATTAAAAAGGAAAGAAAATCCTAATATGATTTTAAGTGGAGAGCACGTGCAAGACAAAAACAAAGCTTAGGAAAGCCAAGCCTTTTAGCTTTTGGATGAAATAGGTCGGTCAGCAACAATATAAAAGAAAAATTTTGGCTTTTGAAAGAGGGAGCCGCCAGAGGAAAAAAAGGAGAAGAAAACGGAAGCAACAAAAGAGAGGAAATTCAGCAGCAGCAAGGAAACTGAAAAAAATCAGCAGCCGGAAGGAATTGAAGAAAAAGTTGCAGCCACTTGAATTAATCTCCATGATTGGTTTTATCAATTCTCTTATTCCCAATTTAATTATGTTAGGCTAGATTTTCTATTTGGTTGAGGGTGAATTCAAAACCCCAAACATGTCATATGATTAATTTTTAATTTCTATCATTCAATTTATTTAATTGGAATTGTTTATGTTCTTCCATAATTAATGTTTATGATTTTGTTCTTGTCTTATTTGAGTGGCCAATTAGATAAGACTTGAATAATTCTATTGCTAGATTAAAATTCTTGATCCGTAATCGTCTTGATATTTTAATTATTAGTAGCAGGTTGGAATCAGTGATTTCAATTGGAGAACATAACCTAGGTTAAATAATCTGAGCTTGTGTGTTTATTGCCTAGATCAACCTAATATCTTTCTTTGTTTAATGCTTCCATTATCTTAAATTTAAAGAGCTTGTTTTAAATTATTTAATGGTTAGAGATTAGGTGAAGAGCTTATTTTGCCTAACGACACACTAAGGAAAGATTGAGACTAACAGAGCTTATTGTTGTCTACGGTTGATAGTTTCAATATAAATTGATGATAGAATTAATATATTATGTGCATGTTTGGTGGTGGCGAATGATCCTTTGACCAAAGTTTTTTCCATTATTATTTCTTTATCCTTTAATTCGAGTTTTTATTATTAAATTATTATTTTCGTAGTTTTAATTTCTTTATTTCTTGCTATTTAGTTAAAAATTCAAAAACCTCCCTTTTTATTTATAATTGGCATTTTCTTTAGTTAGATTAATTTATATTATTATTCTTATTATTATTTTATTTTAAATCTTGCTTTAGAGTTGATAATAAATATAACTAACATAGTCTCTGTGGGATCGATCCTTACTCGCTCTTTACTAATTATTTATACTAGTAGTAAGGTTTTAAATTTGGTGCACTCTAACGACACTACCAGCAGTAAGTTAGGCAAGTCCTTAATTTAATATCAAAATACACTATCGTACAGTGAAGGACGGCAGTGAATGGTACCAGGCAATGACAATTATCGACTACGCACGTTGAATGGTACGACAATGACATTCAGTAATATTCTACAAATTAATTAACAATTAAATTATTGTAAAATCTATTTTTGCTGGGAATTTCATGGGCCACGTGTTACAAGGATAGGCTCCTTCTCAACTAAAATAAAGATTAGGCTTGAATGAACATTCGGGCTAAGTGGTTTGTATCCGCCTGATTCTATTGTGAGGTTTGAAGAGTAAGGACCAAAAGCGAATTAGGCATAGATATGTCCCAAGTAATGCACTTACTGTAAATAATAATATTGGAATGAAATACGCTAGTGAACAAAGAGAACCAGTAACCTAATATTAATTTTTTAGGATTTTAATAGCCTAGAAATTGTAACTATAAAAAATATGAATGTTTGGAATATTTTTTTATCAATAGTTAAATATATTTTTAGACCTTACTCTTCAAATCACACAAGAATTAAGTGGATTGCAGACCACTTAACCCCAATTTCCATTCAAGCCCAACTTTATTTAAATCAAGAAAGAGCCTATCCTTATGACACATGGCTTGGTGAAATTCCTTCCCTAAAACGTTTGGCGACTTCACTGGGGAGTTTGGTTAGGATTTTGATGATGGTTTCTAGTAGTGAAAGAGCTGTAGTTTTTGCAGTCGGAGCAATAGCGAACGGGGAAATTTTGAAGAAGTAGTGGACCATATAAAGAACTATATCTGAGAAATAGTAATAGAAATGCCTAGTCAACAACAAGTAACCATGCAATGAAGGCGACGACAAGTCAGTCCACAAGATCAACCTACAAAATCACGTCCATGATCAACCACAACAAGCCCATCCAAGAGAATTTAACCTAATCCTCGTTATAGACAAGTGTCTGTCCCTCCAAGAGAGCCGTTCACGTGACCAGTTATGAATACATCTCCGTAATTCAACAGAACACCTCAATTTTGGACTCAAGTATATCTCTTAACAGAGGTAATGAATCTCTTGTGATGCCAGAATCAAAATATGCAATATATTGGATTCTTAGTTGCCACCATATCCATAAGAGATCATGTATAGGTATCATCATGAAGGCTATCGTTGTTATAATTTACCTTGTTTGATGCGAGAAAAGGCAATCTTAGATAACAGATTAATCATTACATTAACACTCTTGGCCAATATGTTCTTGACCTAGAGCTTCAATTCAGAGAATTTTCCAAATCCTTCACTGATTGTGCTTATATTTGGTATGCTATTTGGAAGTAGTTTAATCCACTTTTGGAATGAAATGGCTTGTAAGTTTTGCTCGAAGTATTTTCAGACTGTAAATCGAACAACTATGGAGGATTTGAATAAGACTATTCAAGGACCTAAAGAAGGTTTAGTGGACTATGTCAAATGTTTCATAAATTTAGCTTTGGCTTACTATAAGTCTAAATTTGAGAAAGAATTAGCCCATATTTGCATTTGCAACATGGTGAATGACCAACGAGTATTTTTGAAGATTTATGACATCCCAACCTTTAGTCTGCCACTAAAAAAGGTCAAAAAGGCTACTTTATCTATGAGAACAAACACACACTTTTACCAAAAGATGGGAGGCTTCTTAAGCTGCCTTAGTTGAAAGACGTTTCCAGCCATATAAGAAAAGAATGCCAAGAAAGGAAGCCCCCCAACATCTTTTAGTTGCCTTGCATAAAAGAAGAATTTGATGTTATTTATGGATTACTCTAGCCATTTAAACCAATAAGACTATCGAGTGATATAAAATAGAAAATATCAAAACTTTGTTGCCTACATTAATGCCTTATTCATCCCATAAGGCATTGTCGCCATATCATCAAAATGATCAAAGAAAAGATAACAGATGGATTGTTACAACTTCAAGGAAAGGAACAAGATGCTTATTTTCATCTGCTGCCTTACCACGATGATCAAGTAGCTATGATAACTATTGCTCATTTTACTACAAATGATAATGGTTCACCTACAAATGTTGTGATGAAAGATAATACTAAGGAGTAAAAAAACTAAAAGATAACGACTTTATGGCAAGTGCTCTCCATTGTAAGCATAATTTTAAATCTTTATTTGATCAGTTGAGACACAGTTTGAAGCCATATATAGCAACTACCAAAGCACTACTAGGAGTTTATGTCCAGTACGGACTGAAATGTTATACATCTAAAGCATACATGAATCACGCTCATCTAAAATCTACTAATGTAGTTATCTTTTTTGAAAGGATATTGAGGCAATATATCCTAATGCTGTGAACAATAGAGTACTGGTTAGAAGAGCTTTATTGGATACAAGTTCTTCCATCAATATTATTCTTAAAACAATGTTAGAAATAGCCAAAATACCGATCAAGAACATTTACGGCCCAAAGGCTACAATCTCTGGATTTGGTAATCTGTCTAACTCTATAGAGGGATAGGTTTGACTGGATTTGAAGGTTAGTCTGCTTCATGTTCCAACTGTCTTTGATGATATGGATGTTGATACTTCATACCACGTTTTGCTTAGGAGGCCCTAAACATAAGATGATGCCTTCCACATATCATCAATGTGTGAAAGAAAGGAATAGGATCAACCAATCTGCATTGCTGTTAATCCACCCCATTCCATCATGAAAAATGTCATATGGTTAAGGTTCGATTCTATGAATTATTTACTGAAGAGGAATGAACTATTACTGTCGAGCCATAAGGTATAAGAATACTTAAAAACATTGAAAAAGGCCTGAAAGTCAACGAATAAGAGTATGTCAAAACAAATCGCAAATTAGATTTCTTATAAGATGCTCATTCTAGCAATCTAAGACAAATACTCAAGGTTATTCCAGTTTATAAGAAACAAGCTTTACCAATTAGGAAAGTAGTGTTCCATTTATGACAGTGTATACGGCCTTGTTTTTTTAAAGAAAGGTCCAAACATTAATAACTTGTCGTTTTTATGTGTAAATATAGAAGTAGGAGATGAATTCTAATCAGAAGTACTCGAAGAGAAAGTATCACTTGCACCAAAATTAGTGCAAGATAGTTCCACAACTGTCTATAAAGAATTAGAAAAAGTAAATCTTAGGGAGGAGCAAAATATACAAAAATGTATATAAATCAACTCCAGTTTGACCGAGAATGAGAAAAAAAGATTGGTCAAATTGTAAACCAATAAAATAAATAAGAAGTAGTTCATCCAGACATGAAGAAGATAATCAAAGGAAAGGCAGAGAAACTTATTACAACCATATTTATTAAGCCAATCAAGCATCCTATATGATTGGCAAACATCATACCAAGGAAGGAAAAAAGGACAAATTAGAATTTGCGTGAATTTTCAAGACTTCGACAAAGCTTGCCTAAAGGATGAGTTTCCTCTGTGCAACAGGGACATATTCACAGACTCAACATCCGATCACAGATAGCTATTATTTATGGATGGATTCAATGAATACAATCAGATCAAAATGACATTAAAAGATGTGGAGAAGACTATTTTTAGTACACCTGCAGTTAATTTTTAGTACATTTTTTATACCATTTGCCCTTAAAATGCATGAGCCATATACGAAAAGACCATGACAGCAGGTATTCCATGACAGGATGGACAAGGAGTTAGGAGACTATATTGATGATATTTTGGTCAAATCTCCTACCAGGGACACACAATAGTTAACTTGGAAGAAGGTATTTGATCAACACATTAAGTATAATTTGAAGATCAAACTCAATAAATGTGCCTTTGTGTGTTAGCTGACAAATTTCTTATATTTCTAGTATATCAGCACGAGATGAATGTTGATCCCCACTGAAATCTAGAGTATCATTTCTGTGCCATCACCAAGAAATTAGAAGGATTTGAAAGTTCAATTGGGAAGTTGTCCTATATTTGCCACTTCATACTAGGTTTGGCAACTATAATTTCCATTTACACACATATTCTTAAGAAGAAAACTTAATTTATTTAGAGAAACAAGCATGAAGAGACATTTCAGAAGATTTAAAAGATGATCATAACTTTACCAATCATGTCTACCTAGCTCTTGTTTCCGCCTCCTAAAGGTTGAGACACTATTTTTATCTCTCACCAAGTACATCTTATAATAAAGACAGACTAAGTATGCTATTTATTACTTTGGCCTATGCTTACTGAAAAGCTAGCTCGGTAGCTTTTACTCATTGCAAAATTTGATATTGTGTGTAACTTTAATTACCATCAAAGGGCACGTTATCATTGATATTATTGCCAAACTTTTTGCAAATCAAGATACATATTTGTTGCAAGAATTTCTTTAGGGTTTTTCATAGTAGAACTGCTTTGTTTTAGAAAATGAAGATTCGTAGAAAGTTTATTTTGATGGATTTTCAACTAAAAAACTACGAGGCGTAGGCTTGGTCATTATTAATCTCGTTGAATGAGTTTCAATAGTATCTCTCAAGCTAGATTTTACTTGCACCAAGAATAAAAAAAAAACATGGAATAGCGAGTACCGAACTACTTACAGTAAAGAAACTAGGAGCCAAGAGAGTCAAAACTTGTAGGAGATTCAAATCTGATAATCCAACATATTCATAATTATTTTACGGTAAAAGAACCAGCATTAGCTCCATATTGAACACATATTACAAAACTCGTCAACTCTTGAGACTTCACAGTGGAGCATGCTAGTAGACAAAAGAATAAATACACTGATTTACTAGTCATGCAGAGAACTAAGATTAATCTAGTAAAGGAAACAACTCAAGTCACAATCTTACAAAAGACCAAACTAATAATCCTTATAGATAGATTGGAACAGAAAGTAGTAATAAATGAGATAGACACTAACACTTATTGATCCTAAAAAGACCCTCCACTTTAAGCAAGAAAAGGATTACTCCTTGATTTTGGGAGTTCTTTATAGGCGCATGGTAGGATGTATCCTTAAGATATGTATCCAAAAATAAGAACGAGACAAACTGCTCCATGAAATACATGAGGTTTCATGTGCAATATAACGAGGTCAGTCTTTATAGAAAGATACAAAAAACAAGCTATTACTAGCCTAACATAAATAGACAAGTTATGCGATACAGTCATTGTTATGTTCTAAGTTGTATTATAAGCAATAAAAAAGAAAGAAAGAATACGGTTGTTCGAGAGAACCGTTCTCTCCAGAAAAGAAGCATTAATTCAGTGAATAACCTCCTCTATTCATTCACTTTTCTAGTTTAAATACAACACAGGTTACGTGACAATATAACTTACAATAACCGAATAAAACAGCTAGAAGATAGTAATTAAAATACAAATTAATTTCCATTACAACTCACTAACATGACTTACTGACTCAACTAATAAAACTCAACACTAATGGAACGCCTAGCCAATTCTTACGTAAACAACATGCATAAATAAATTAAGTGGCAGCCAACTCACACGTAAACTACATGCATAAATAAATTAATTAAGCTCACATCATTCTACCCCCTTGGAATGAACCTTGTCCTCAAGGTTGAATCACTAGCAACGTTTTCAAGTGCCTTTTGACTTTCTTCACCTAAAACCTCATTATCTTCATGAGATGCTTAATCATAAATAGGCGAGAAGTACAACACCTATGTCCAGGAGCAAACTGGTCATCACAATAGTAACATAATCCACGTTCTCGCCGATCCTTTGCCTCACTTGGAGACAAACGTTTAAAAGTTGATGGTGGTGTGGCATTAGATTGAGTTCCCAGCAACCCTGTACCCAAAATACCCTTTTTAGGAGAACTAGGAGATAGAGAACAAGGCATGAAATTCTTTTTACGGAGGTTGCACTTTTCCTCAATAAGCCTTGCAAGACCTATAGCAGTGGACAACGAACGAGGTCGCTGCATCTTCACTTCCAATCGTATCTCATCTTTTAGTCCCCCAACAAATGAGCCTACTAAAAAGGGCTCAAGCAAATCATCCACTAAGTGGGAAAGTTTCTCAAACTCTTCTTGGTAAGCAATAACACTTGTTCGTTGTCTTAACTGGGATAAAGCCTCTGCTGCATCATCAAATTCTATTGGTCCGAATCTTTTGAGAAGAGCGCTCGAAAACTCAGCCTAGATGACTGGGCCCTTAGTTTTTGTCATCCATCGATACCATTGAAGCACTGCTCCTTAAAGATGGAAAGATGCAAGTTGCACTTGCTGCTCCTCTGCAATATTCTGATACTCAAAATATTATTCAGCGCGATAAATCCATCCATATGGGTCCATACCATTACAATTTGGAAAGTGCAACTTCAGGCGTTGCACAAGGTTATTGTAAACAGATTTAATAGAAAAGCCAGATGGTTCAGTAGTTTGTGAGTGATCTCTTGGCATTGAATGATTGCCAACGTTTGTACTGACTTGAGCATATTGAACACTCAATTTATCACACATAGATGTCAAACTTTGAAGTTTTCTAAGGACCTCCTGCATGATTGGTTCTTAATCTTCTCAGTAATAAAAGCTTTAAAATATGCATCTTTCTTTTGTCTTGTGGCATCAGCTATGGAACGACTGCTCTGATAGCAAATGTTATGTTCTAAGTTGTATTATAAGCAATAAAGAAAGAAGAAAGAATACGGTTGTTCGAGAGAACCTGATGAAGAGTAGGAATCCATATTATACTAGGATTAATTTCCTAATGAACTAAAGTTTAAGACTTTTAATTTCCTTTCTAATTTAGAATTTTGTTTTCTTTTCAATTTAGGATTTTGTTTTATTTCATGAATTAGGATAATTACTACTACTATAAATAGCTCCCTCTTGTAGCCTTTGAGAGATAGATTTTTGAGTTCAATAATATTTCAGTTTTCAAAACTCTGTGTGAGTATTTAAATTTAGTTAATTCTTGGTATTCTGAGGTATCAACGAGTCTTAACCCCTAAATTCCCGGCATTCTTTGAATCAACGTGAATTTAGTTATTCTTTTATTCCGGTATTCTCTAGAATCAATGAAATATTTTGAACATTAAACTTCTACTGCATCAACTTGGTATCAGAGTAAAAACCTGGTATCACCAACCTAACCCCCTCTACCACCACACCTTTCCTTTTTCCTTTTTGATTTTTTTTCCGTTTAGTTTCATTTAAAAAAAAAAACGAAACAAAGGCAAAAGCTTCAGCCCGCGGCCACTGTCCAAGGCTCCCGGCTTTAGTTTTCCGTCACCGATCCGGACACAACTACCACCAATCGGATCATAAATAGCTGGCCATCAAACCTCAAGCGTCTTCCACCATCGATTAGCCACAGATCGCAGGAAAAAAGCCAAAACAGCTGCAATCGCCGCCACCTCCATTCACCACTTTCCGCCGCGATTTGGCCAGAAGCACCACCATCAATCCATTCCTCTCCATTAGTTGAACCTCTCTCACTTATCCCCACTGCCGATCGATGCACCGATCGCCAGAAACCAAGCCAACAACAAAATTGCCGCCTTTATCTCCAAATTCCGACCAAAACACTAACGTTTCAGACAAACCACCACCACCACCACCACCATACTCATCAACCCAAAATCTTTCAGATCCACCGATCCTTGCTCGATTTCCGACCACCGTCACCGGAAATCTAAAAATTTTACTTAATTACAGTTTCAGCCCAAATTTTTATTTAATTTTCAGTTTACCCCACTGCCTTCTTAAACCCAAATTTAGAAAATACCTCTAAGAAAAGCTCGTGATGCTCATGCTGCAACTTACAATCAAGATGATGTTTCTAAAGATGAAGCCCTAGCTAGCATGATAGCCAGAATTAATCTGTTAGCTGCACAAATGGCACAAATGGCAGAGTTACTTGACGAACTCCATCGTACTCCAGAACGCGAAGAAAAATCAAGTGAAAGCTTTGCTAACCTATTCTCTGGGCGTCGGCTTAGAACTGAGTCTACAGATGACAGACGATGGGAATCTGGGTTAAGAATTGACATTCCCGAATTTTAAGGAAGTGGATTAATGCCATTGAGAAAGTTTTTGAATATAAGGAAATTCCTGAAAATAAACTAGTTTCGCTTGCTGCAACTCGATTTCGTAGAAGAGCAGCAGCTTGGTGGCAACAAACTAAGCTCACCAGGATTAGGCAAGGCAAAAAGAAGATTGAATCTTGGGAAAAGTTGAAGAAGCACTTGTGTAGAACATTCTTGCCTTATAATTATACCAAACTGTTATACCAACAGTTACAAAATTTAAGGCAAGGTAATCGATCAGTGGATGATTACACCATAGAATTTCATTGGTTGGTGGCACGCAATGACTTGACAGAGATAGAAGAACTGCAGGTTTCCCGCTACATTGGAGGCCTACGATCTCAATTTCAAGACCAATTAAATTTACTTGACCCATACTCTGTTTCAGAGGCACACCAACAAGCCTTGCAGTTGGAGAAGTAATTTAGTGGACATACTAATGACTTAAGCTTTCGGGGTGCTCGAAGTGTTGTTCGTGATAATTCAAACTCGACTTCCCAATTCCGTAATTTCACTCCTCCAAATCCTCCAAATAAAACTAGTAAACCCAGTGAAATCAGTCAAAACAGCAAAACCCAATCCTCGGGTTTGGGATTATCTTTATTTTAATCATGAGAAAATGGGCACCGAATGACAGACTGTAAAAAGGGAGGAAAATACGGTAAAGGCTTATTCGTAGGCACAGAAGAAAGTGAAGACTACCAAGAGGAAGAAATTGAAGAGTTCGCTTAAGAGCCAACTTTTGATAGTAGTGGTAGCGCTCAATCTATTGAAGAACATGGTAATAGTGGACCAATGTTGATCGTGAACCGCACATTCTTCACTCCTAAAGGTTAAGACAAAGACAAGTGGTTACGACAAAATATTTTTCAGACTACTTGCACAATTGGGGGTAAAGTATGCTGTATGGTCATAGACTCAGGCAGTTGCGAAAATGTCATTTCGGAAGAAGTCGTGACGAAGCTGAATTTGAAAACAGAACCTCATCAAACTCCATACAAGCTCACATGGCTGAAAAAAAGAAATCAAGTGACAATATTGAAACGTTGCTTATTTTCCTTATCCATTGGTTCAATCTATAAAGACAAAATTTGGTGTGATGTTGTGACTATGGATGCTTGTCATCTATTACTGGGAAGACCTTGGCTATATGATCGAAACGTAGTGCATGATGGGAAGAGAAACACTTATAGCTTTATGTTTAACAATACTAAGATTGTTCTCCTACCTAGCAAAGAGCTTACTCTCAAGTAAGACTTAGGTAATTATTTGTTAAGTAAGAAGCAATTTATAAATGTTGTAGCAAAGACAAAGAGAGTCTACATTTTATTAAGAAATGAGAGAAATAGTGATTCGAAGATTCCTGAAGTTGTGACACCTATTCTAGAGGAATTTCAAGATTTCTTCCTTAATGAGCTACTACATGGTTTATCGCCTCTTCGGGATATACAACACCAAATTGATTTGGTCCCAGACTCTACATTACCAAATCGACCTCATTATCATATGAGTCCTACAGAACATGACGGATTTCTTTTCAAGAGTAATCAGTTATGTGTTCCTGACTCAAGTTTGAGATTGAAAATTATTACAGAGTTACATAACGAAGGACACATGGGTCGTGATAAAACTCTGGCTCTAATAGCCAACACTTATTTTTGGCCTACTACAAGCCGTGATGTCTATCATTATGCCGAGACTTGTCGCATTTGTCAGGTTTCCAAAGGCGCTGCAACTAATGCTGGGTTATATATGCCGCTGCCAATTCCAACAAAACCTTGGGCTGATATTAGCATGGATTTTATTTTGGGATTACCCCGCACTCAGAGGGGTGTAGATTCAATCTTTGTTGTTGTTGATCGATTCTTGAAAATGGTGCACTTCATTGCTTGTAAGAAGACTACAGACGCTTTGACTATTGCTCGTCTATTCTTCAAGGAAGTCTATAGATTGCATGGCTTACCGAGTTCTATAGTATCTGACTGAGATACACGATTTCTTAGCCATTTTTGGAAGACATTATAGAAGTTGACTAACACTCGCCTGAATTTCAGTAGTGCTTATCACCCACAAAATAGATGGTCAAACCGAAGTTGTCAATTGCTCTTTAGGAAACCATCTACGTAGTCTAGTTGGCGATAACTTGAAAATGTAGGAGCAAAAGTTATATCAAGCTGAGTTTGCTTATAACCGTGCAGTTAAGCGTAGTACTGGTTTAAGCCCTTTTCAGGTGAATTGCGGATATAATCCACGAGCTCCCATTGACTTGGCTCCAATTCCAGATTTAGTTCGTAAAAGCAGTAAAGCAGAAGACTTTATTGAGCAGCTTAAGAAGATTCATGCAACTACACAAGAATCTTTGAAGCAGACTACCGAAGGTTGTAAAATTATAGCGGACAAAAAGCGTCGAGCTTTGGAATTTCAAGCGGGAGATCTTGTTTGGGCTGTCGTAACTAAAGATAAATTCTCAATTAGTGAGTACAACAAGCTTTCTATTACGAAAATTGGACCTTTAGAGATTATCGAGAAGATAAATCCTAATGCGTACAGACTGGAGCTTCCTCGTGATATCCGCACAGCAGATGTATTTAATGTCAAGCATCTTATTCCTTACAGAGGTGATCATGATGAAGATATTGTTGCTGACAACTCGAATTCGAGGGCAAATTCTTTCTACCCTAGGGGGAATGATGAAGAGTAGGAATCCATATTATATTAGGATTAGTTTCCTAATGAACTAAAGTTTAAGACTTTTAATTTCCTTTCTAATTTAGAATTTTGTTTCCTTTTCAATTTAGGATTTTGTTTTACTTCATGAATTAAGATAATTACTACTACTATAAATAGCTCCCTCTTGTAGCCTTTGAGAGATAGATTTTTGAGTTCAATAATATTTCAATTTTCAAAACTCTATATGAGTATTTGAATTTAGTTAATTCTCGGTATTCTGAGGAATCAATGAGTCTTAACCTCTAAATTCGTGGCATTCTTTGAATCAACGTGAATTTAGTTATTCTTTTATTCCGGTATTCTCTAGAATCAACGGAATATTTTTAACATTAAACTTCCGCTGCATCAGAACCGTTCTCTCCAGAAAAGAAGCATTAATTCAGTGAATAACCTCCTCTATTCATTCACTTTTCCAGTTTAAATACAACACAGGTTACATGACAATATAACTTACAATAACCGAATGAAACTACTAGAAGATAGTAATTAAAATACAAATTAACTTCCATTATAGCTCACTAACATGACTCACTGACTCAACTAATAAAACTCAACACTAATGGAACGCCTAGCCAATTCTTACGTAAACAATATGCATAAATAAATTAAGTGGCAGCCAACTCACATATAAAATACATGCATAAATTAATTAAGCTCACATCAGTCATCTTACATTAAGTGCCAAAATTTGAGATTAGAAAAGTTTAATATTAACTAACTACAATATGAGACGCTACCTTTAAATCGTAAAAAAGGACATAAGATCAAACAAATAACCAAGAGATATTTCATAGAAAGTGATATGTAGTTTTGAAAAGTGTAAAATGAAAAAAATCATTAAAGTATTTTGGTTATTATGATTCACAAGAGCTTTACAAGAAGCAGACAATGGAGAATGTGGAGAACATTAAGGCCAAGAAAGTTATGCCGCAAGCTGTTGAGTGTGGGCTATTTTTGGCCTACGATGGAAAAAAATTGCCAAAGAGTTTGTCAAGAAATGTTATACCTGCCAAATCCATGAGACTTTCCAGTATACCCATCTATGGTCGTTCCATACTTGAGGATTAGACCTAATATGCCTATTCATCAATCTACGAGTGCCAATATTTAGATCATCGCAGCCATATAATACTTTATTAAATTGGTCGAAACAATTCCCATAAAGAAAGCCACTAGAGTAGTTATATCAATTTTTTTACATTAACACATCATATATGCTTTGGCATACCACTCAAAATTATCATGGACAATGACACACCATTCGTCAACAAACATGTTAATATTACCCTTACTCGCTTTAGCATCTAGCACCAAAGGTTGACACCATATTATCTACAAGGTAATAGTCAAGTTGAGGCCACTCCAAGGTCATTTTAAAGATCATAAACAAGATGATGTTGACTACACGGCTAAATAAAGTGCACAACTCACATATGTACTTTGGACTTACAGAGCATCACTCAAAAAGTCAATTGGTTTCTCGCTATATTGCTTTATAAACAGTGGTAAAGCAATCACACTAATTTAACTGTCTTTCCCTACAGCCTGAGTTACAGTAGCTAGTGTTGGTGCAACATCATCTTCCAAGGCTTTAAAGGCTCACTTAACTTAGATTGAAGCCTTGGAAGAAGAATTGAGACACATGCAGGATCACAATAAACCTACCTGTGATGAACCACAAAAGCCTATGCTAAAGCCATCAAGCAAAGAGACATCAAAGTGCGAGACCTTGTGCTCAGGGTAGCTAACTATATAAGAAGAGACTTTTCAACTTTAATTAAATTCTCAACACCATGGTAAGGACCATTTATAGCTCGATAAGCTCATGCCAATGGTTACTATCAGTTCTGGTAAGGACCATTTATAGTTCAATAAGCTCATGACAATGGTTACTATCAGTTCTCTGTCAATAAAGGTCAGATCCTCCATGACCTATGAATAGGAAATGGCTCAAGCAGTACTACTGCTTAGAAAATATATTTAGAAAATAAAGGCAAATTGGAACACATAGGCAATAACAAGGGTGTATAATAAGTTTTTCTTCATTAGAAAGCAATGCGCGTTTTATATCTAGAAGTTGTTGTATACCCGTGAATTTACAAAAGCCCTAACAAAGATTCGCCTAGAAATGATGTCTTTGTGATATGTTTTCACAAAGTTGTACATGTGCCCTAACAAATGGATACTCTCATGAAGGATTCAATGGATATGTATAATTCATATGGATAATGTCTTTTAATAGGCTTTTTCATATTGTAAGCCTTGTATAATGTGTAAACATGATGCCTTAATGGAGATCTTCCAATTAAAGATGCCTCATACGTTACAAGTGGCATTTTTGGGCCACAAGTATGATTGGAAATAAACATTCTGCAAGAGTTACTATAGTTTATTCTTTAAAACCTAACTTTCCTAAAGAATGATATTTCCCATGAGTTACTTGTAACTTTTAGGTATGCATATGCTTGCACTATATGCAGATGTCTGTACAAATGCATTTTCTTGTGAGATGCCTGCTCCAAGAGGATCTCTACCATCTATTATAGATTAGAAAGCCTAAAAAACGATACTCACATATTATGCGTTATGTGAATGTTAGGGAAACCTCATGAAAAGTCTAGACAACTTAGATTGTTGAGCTAAGCTATTTGCCTCACAGGAATTGAAGATATAAGTCAACCAAGAAGATTATAAGCATTATAAAATATGAAAATAAAGCAGAGAATTAGAAGAATCAAGTACACATTAAAAGTCTCTCGTTCTATTTCTCTAAAAAGGTATGATTTATATTACTCTAGAAATCATGACGATCTATTTCAGCAAAAAGAGATTTCATTAGACAATGTCATTGGGGGGTAATATTTTACCTTTGCAAGGAAAATTTCATCTGTTTCAGCTTGCGCTTTATAAATTGCTTCCGCACAAGATAAGAAACAGTCCCTCCAATGCATAAATGGTTGGGAGTTCACGTTCTCATCATCTTTAGTAGAGTCAAGTCCACTACGTAAACATTCATAAAACACCCTACCATAATTCTTAGTGGATAACCCCAGTTTAGGTTTAATAGTACATCCCAACAGGGGACGTCCATACTTGTTTAATTTATCCTCTCAACTTGGATGTCGTGAGGCGGGCTTTGGAAAGTTTTAATATACGCATGGGGGATTCGTAAATCCTCTAGACGTAGAGCACGCAATACTTTGAAACCAAATACATTACCCACATATTAGTAACAGAACCCTCTTCAAAAAGGTCTAACGGGCAAGCTATATAACATATATATTGATTCTCTTCTCTAACGACGAGCTTAATGTTGTAGCATCGCCCTTTGTAACGATCAAGGCTGGTAAGCCCATCGGTCCACACAGTTGTCCAAGTACTAGTAGAAGATTTCGCAACTACCGCAACCCCCGCTTGCTTCGGTAGAACTCCGGGCTAAGGAGTTACTCGGAATGCTACCAAGATATCAGTATCTTTGGTTACATAGTTAAGAGTATAATAAGTCAATTTATAATTTTTAACACCGGCCTTGAATCTAGTACTCGCTTTAGTCTCTGTTTGTGGTGAAATACTCATGAATTAAGAATTCTCGCAAGAACAAAGTCTATTCGCATAAATTAGAAGTTAATGAAACCCCTTCACAGGAATATTTCACAAGCTTTTCAATTAATATTATCAACTACTCAGAGCGTTTCCTTATTTTTTTAGACCATGGTATTTGATTCACCAAATACATCATTATTGTATACTCTTTCATATGTATGGCGCAACCTAATCGGTGCCTTTTAAGTTTCTAATCCTTACCCTTTTTCAATCGAAATATCTAAATAAATCCTATATGTACAAAGAAAATATGCGTAATTCATCCAGTAAAGAAAAGGTGGGGTATATATATATATATAAAAGAATAGACTAGGCATAAGTCGATATGGTAAAATAAGAAATAAGGTCCAATGAGATAGAAATAATAAATCGGAAAATAGAGTTCAGGTTCGAACTCCATAGATAATATGGCGGGTATTGTCTATAATGATAGATATAATGAACGACTTTCTCAAGATTTTTATTCACCTACTTGATATTTTGAAAGTCGGTTGGTTGAAGTTGAAAATTCCCTCATTGAAATTGCATAAATGCATAAGCATAAGGAAATTATTAAATTGCATTCAATTGGACGGTACCAACAAAATCGAGCGTGAACTCCCATTTCTTATTGAATTAACCGATCCATGTGCTATCAAAGATTTTTTTAGATGTGATCAAGTTCAAAAACAATTGACATATTTCACTTTATTATTATGAGAATAAATCTTACTACTTCTGGTCCTGGGGTTTCCACGCTTGCAAACAAAAACCTAGGACATATCGCTCAAATCATTGGTTCGGTACTGGATGTAGCCTTTCCCCCTAGCAAGATGCCTAATATTTACAATGCTCTGGTAGTTAAGGGTCGAGATACTGTCGATCAATCAATTAATGTGACTTGCGAGGTACATCAATTATTAGTGAATAATCGAGTTAGAGCTGTAGCCATGAGTGCTACAGATGGTCTAACGAGGGGTATGGAAGTAATTGACACGGGAGCTCCTCTAAGTGTTCCAGTCGGCGAAGTGACTCTAGAACGAATTTTCAACGTGCTTGGAGAGCCTGTTGATAATTTAGGTCCTGTAGATACTCACACAACATCCCCTATTCATAAATCGGCGCTTGCTTTTATACAGTTAGATACAAGATTATCTATTTTTGAAACAAGAATTAAAATAGTAGATCTTTTAGCTCCTTATCGTCGGGGAGGAAAAATCTGACTATTTGGGGGAGCTGGGGTGGGTAAAACAGTACTTATTATGGAATTGATCAACAACATTGCCAAAGCCCATGGGGCTGTATCTGTATTTGGCGAAGTCGGTGAACGTACTCGCGAAGGAAATGATCTTTACATGGAAATGAAAAAGTCTGGCGTAATTAATGACTACAATCTTTTGGAATCAAAAGTGGCTCTAGTCTACGGTCAAATGAATGAACCACCAGGAGCTGGTTTAAGAGTTGGTTTGACGGCTCTATGGCTGAATATTTTCGAGATGTTAATGAACCAGACGTACTGCTATTTATTGATAATATCTTCCATTTCGTCCAAGTGGGATCTAAGGTATCTGCCTTATTGGGTAGATTGCCTTCTGCTGTGGGTTATCAACCTACCCTTAGTATCGAAATGAGTTCTTTACAAGAAAGAATTACTTCTATGAAAGAGGGGTGCATAAGTTCTATTCAAGCATTTTATGTGCCTGCGGATGATTTGACTGATCCCGCTCCTGCCACGACATTTGCCCATTTAGATGCTACTACCGTACTATCAAGGGGATTAGCTGCTAAAGGTATCTATCCAGCAATTGATCCTTTAGACTCAACGTCAACTATGCTCCAACCTCAGATCATTGGCGAGGAACATTATGAAACGGCACAAAGAGTTAAGCAAACTTTACAACGTTACAAAGAATTTCAGGACAATATAGTTATCCTTGGGTTGGACGAATTGTCTGAAGAGGATTGTTTAAAGGACTAAAGGCTAAAAGAGATATTTCAGCTCATATCTCCAAAAGAAGTAAGTGTTTTAGTTATAAATATTTTACTTATTTACAAAATATTTTTATGTCTTAATAATGCAAGATTATTTTATCTAGTTTAAAAAAGATTAGCATCTCATCGAAATCAGTAAATACTTTTCCATTAAAATATTTCATGTTAATAATTGTTTCCAATATCAGTAAGCATTTTTTACTGGTTAATATGTACTTAGAATAAAACACTTATTTTATTTTTTAATTTGTATAAGTACATTATATATAAAAAGAAAAAAAATCATAAAAAAGAATGAAGGGTTCAAAGTCCCCACACTACTAGAAAAATAGGTTTTACTGACACCAATTTGGTGTCAGTAATTACTTTTACTGACACTTATTAATTGTGTCAGTAATACTCAAGTCAGAACACACTGACACTAAAAGTTAGTGTCAGTGATTTTCGTGTCAGTAATCCGTGTCACTATAGTATCACCAAAATAGTGACACTATAGTGTTAGAATTTGATGATACTATTTTTGTGTCAGTAATTCGTGTCATTATAGTATCACCAAAATAATGATGCTATAGTGTTAGTAGTTGATGATACTATTTTTGTATCAGTAATTTGTCTTACTATAGTATCACCAAAGTAATGACGTAACAGTGCTAGTATTTAATGATACTATTTACATATTAGTTATTTATATAATTTTAAATATTTAGTAATGTTATGTTGCTTTTGATTAATCGTATATTTTTATTTTAATTATATTTTTCCTATTTGTTTTACAATTAAATAAAAACTCAAAATATATTAAATATATTAAATCTCGCAACACAAGTCACATAATAAAAATCTCAAATACATCACTTAAATTAACATGATTTAACTACACCATTGTTTTTAAAAAAGTACGAAATTAAGTTTTCTACAAGTTCTAAACAAAACCAAAGTACTAAATTAAGTTTCAACAAACATTAACCAACAAGAATATGCACAAGAATGTCATTGAATATCCATACATGGCTTCAATTGTTTCCTACTTACAAGTATATAAAATCAATTAGTACACCATAAAAAATAAGTCTTAGATATTTGGAAAAAATAAACATATATTATTCATATATTACCTCATAATTGTATGCTGTAATTAACTTGATAACATATGTGGCCCATTGATCACGTAGTTGCGAGAGCTCTTCCATGATGTACTCATCACTTCCTTTAAACTTTAATTTCAAAACAACAAGTTATTCACAAAAAATTAAATTATAAACTATAGCTATTCACCTAATCTTTCCAACAAAATGCCATATACCCATTATTATAAGTACCTTTACTTACAACATGTAAAATACATACAATATATGGTAAATACATAACAATCAAGAAGCACGCATTAGGTCTAAGGTTCAAGGTTCTTTCCAGGTGATTTATTTTATAGTGCATTAAAACAATATGATGCAGTATTCTAAAAATTATTTTCGATACTTACATTATTTTTAAGAATGTTCACATTTGTAATAATATCTTGAATGTATTTCATCACATAGTAGCCACATTCAAAGTTGCTAAGTTGCCTCGAACACTATAAAATAAAAATTACATAATTTATTTTTTCTGAAATAAGCAATAATTATTTAGGTTTGTCTCGTTTTTACCTTGACGGAGATCCATTGAACATTAGCCTTTGTACCAGCCTTTAAAGATTGATGTATTCTAATCCTACTACAAGGAAGACATAGCGAATGTTAGCAACTAATTAACTCAAAAAAGAATAATTAAAGAATATGATCAAAGATACAAATAAGAAACTTAACTCATTCACAATCTACATCATCTCTTTATTAGGATTACTGTGCAAGGGATCAAGATAATAGACTGTACATCTCGCCATATCAATTGCAAATAACACCCAATGGAAGCTACAAAATAAAATTATTTGAAAACATGGATTACAAGTAAAATGTTTTACACAATTAATTTAATAAATAGAGAATATGGTTAGCAAATAAAAAAGATTATACCCAGGGTTATATGGGAATACAACGACCTGTCCCAACTCTGCAAGCCCAAAAGTTTTGAAATGTATTGAAACATTTCTTTGAAGCTGATTGTTGTTGGATGTAATCTCTCAAAAAGCCCAAACTGAACTGACTTGGCACTTCTATTATTCTCCATCTCTTCATACAAGTATCTAAGAGAAAATAAACATATATAAAGTAAATTTTAATAAAGAAAAACAAAATAATAGCTTCAAGTTTAATAAAACATAATAGCTTCAAGTTAATAGTACAATTTGAGATCTCCTTGAACTCGATGATTTCATCATAAATCATTTTATCTAGGTGTACTTCCCATATTTCACCAAAAGTTGCTATATCATACCCAATCATTATCGATCAAGATAAGGAATTCTCAATAAACATAGTAAACATTTTCATCTATTCACTCGAGCCATTCTTTCTTAACTATGCAGCTGCTCGTGTATTCTTTGCATCTTGCCCAAGGTTTTTGGCTGTTGGTTTGATGACCAGTGCTTTTTCTTTTGTACTCTCTCATCAGAGGGGAACTGCACATCTTGAGTTAATATGAGAGATTTTCTTTGCGTAAGCTTTGAAGTAACTTCAAAGTCTAGCTTTTTTGGAGTTTTCTTAAATGTTGGCTAGGAAATTTTGACAAGAATGTTCTTTGAATTCAATAGACTCTTCACAAATGAAATAATTAAAATATACATGCACATCATTAGTAGTAATACATGCATAAACAAATAAAAATAAATAAAAATAAAATAATGACATATAACATTCCCTCTACTAACCTTTCTTTTTTTAAGAATTTCACGAGATTGTTGATCAATCTCAAATTGAGCCCCAGTGGAAGGTTTAAGCTTAGGATAATTAGAACTACCAATTTCCGTATTGCTGTAAGCATTCAACCTTGCATTCATGTGTTCCAGTTAAGCATTCATAAGTTGAAAACTCTCTTGATACATCCTTCTTTCTCTTGCCAACTCTGTAGCATTAGGAACATAAAAGTACATGGATGGGGCGATGAATTATCCTACTCCTTGCACCCTACTTCCATTTGGTTGCTTGTGAAGGGCTTCGCCTAAAATGTCATTTGACCCATGTGATTGGAATTTTGCTTGTCCAACTTGACTCTTCAACTCATTCTATATAAAAAAAAATTATAAATCTGCAAGTTAAATTAAGAGATTAAAGAATTATTAATAACAACTGGTCAGAACCTGAAAATTCATGACACGAGCAAACTTAATTATACCATAAAAGAATAGAATATATAAGAATTAAATATACAGGTGACTTACTATTTTCTCAGCCATTGGCATCACTTCAGAAGCATATTTGCCATCTCGGTCTACCCGTGCCATTAACCAAGCTTCACTGCGGTCAATTTCTCGCTCAGAAACTCTATTCTCTTTTTTCTATTACAGGTTGACAGAAAACAAAAAGTATTGATTCTGTTATATTATATGTATTAGTTGGGATTTATTGCGCAACTATATCAAATAACTTATTGTACATACTTTCCTATACAACATGCCATTATATCATGTGCTACCCAAGCGATAGTTGTAAACATTTTGTATTCTTTTTTCTTTTGCTTTCGCACTTTTTTCCTACGCAAATAATATAATAAAGGACAAAAGGGTTATAACTAATTTTTAGTAACTAACAACAAATAAATCAAGTAATATTAACAAACAACACACCTAAAATTCTTGAGACAAAACTTTGTCAACAAAAAGTTTCCAATCTTCCTTTTTAACGCCTGGATATTCAATAGGAGGCATCCTCAGTGACTTTATATCGTCCTTGTATGGCATAATGAATTCTTTTGCTAGCTCACTTCTAAAATTTCTTGATGCAACACCCATCCATTTTAACACTTGGCTTTTGCATTTCAAGCTCAAATTGAACTTTTTCTAAAAAGCAATTACATGGATTGACACCAAGTTTAAATAAGTCTGAAAGTTATATAAAATCATTAAATATAATATTAAACAATTAAATAAAACCTGAAAATGAAGCCATAGAGTTTCTTTCATTTTCAGTGGCATGTTGAGTAATAGAAAGTGTATTTATAAAGGAGAAAATCGTCATTTTACACTGCTAGTCTCACTAACATCCCTGCTTTTATATATTTAAGTCCCTTATAATTTAATTATGTGTGTTTGATTTTTAATTAAGTATTTTATGTATTCTAGGAGTATCATGGTCATTTCACAATGAACGAGAGATCGAATAACAAAACGGACATGAAATTTGGAATCAAGACAGTCGAAAACCTTAGAAGGAGCATAAAAGGGTAAATGACACTGTTCACATATACGGTCTGATGACGTGGCATTGACCGATGACGTGGCAGCATGCGATTGGACAAATAATATGGCATTGACTGCTTATATGGCGTTGACCGATGATGTAGCTTGACCGATGATGTGTCACAATCCTATTGGACCAAAATATTGATGTGTAGTTGACCAACGACTTGGCAATATGTCAGTAGACCAAAAATTATGCGTATGATACATCATTATATGGAATGACAGCCCTGATGATATGTTTTATCCAATCAGAGTTTGCCACGTGGCGCAATCCTGGGCATCCAAATTGCTTTAATCGATGGTTATGATTTACTCATTGTATCTATAAAAAAGGGGCTCCTACCTAATTTGAGACCCGTGAACTCATTTTTTAGCTCCATTTTTTGTAATTCCTTCTCCATCTTGTATTTTCTATATATTTTAATAAATTCTCATTTTACCCATATTTCAATTATGAGTAGCTAATTTTCTTTCAAGCTTGGGTTGAAGGTGAAGTCTCAATATGTTCCATGGGCTTTCTTTGGTAAATTTACTTGGCTTTCTTTGGTAAATTTACTTTCTCTTCCCCTATGATTTATGTGGTTGTTTTGACTTTCGTCGACAGATAATGGTAATCTTGTCTAATACCACACTAATTTAACCGGCTCTCTAGTACAAGATTATCACTATTATGCACGATAAGCCCTTAGCACCATATTGATTAGAGTGTGGTTCATGAGGAGTGGAAACCCCCCTCATGATTTAATTGGCACTAATAAGGAATATAAAACCCATAGAGCATGTTGATACGGATCTAGATACCTAAGCGATTCAATTATAATAGTTTCTATTTCAATTTATTCCAGCCATTTTAATTTAAATTTTAGGATATTTTAAATCACTTGCACCACAAATCCAACTGCCCATTTAGAAAATTAACTCTACACAATTAAAATCTACCTCCTCGTGGGATCGACACTCGACACCATTAATCTATTCTATAATAGATTTGTACACTTGCAAGTTCAATAAAATTTGCACAACATGGCACACGCCTCCAATCATCAAGTAAGATCGAAATTGCTTCACGTACGATGACGCCAATGTAACTCCTTAGATCATTTCTTTCCTTCCCAACTGGAACACCATAAGAATTATACTCAACTAAAGCTTCCTTACTAAATTCTTCTTTTTATAAGCCTTTCTTTTTTCTTTTTTTTCTTCTTCTTGGTCTTCCTTCGAGTTCTGGAAAAGTGAACTCATCGTTTTGAGCCATATCTTCTACAATCCTGAAAAATGATTAAAACAAATAAGTCAATATAGTAGTCGTGAAATATAATAAAATAAATAAATTACTCACTAAAATAGTATAAAAGTGGTGTATTAGCTACAAGAATGCTTTTAGTGATTTTCTAAATCAATATCTATTAGAATAGCTTCACAATCTTTTCTGTCATAAATTCCTTCGTCATCCTTATCATCCAACTCATATACTAGAAGTTTGATGGATAATGGTGAAAATACATCCATGTCTCCACATGTTTCCCCATTTAACTTGTAAGCTTTTTCAGTCACTGAACAAATTATTGATGTACTCTTATCTACTTGGTCATTTACATAAAACAGTTGCTTTGCATGACAAGTGACAACTAATCCCCCTATCACCTGCTCAAAAACACTTGAAAAGTATTTTTTTAACCATAAGATAATCAAGCTGCCAAATCTCATCAATAACTCCATAAAAAGTCATGTCTCCAGAGTGAAGACTTTTATCATTTGATCTTGAAATTTGTAAAGTGTTATTGACAACTCTAACACCACTGTTTTGGGTTACACGATTATTGTCTCGTTTCCTTGTTGCAAAATTGAAGCCATTAATTTGGTAGCCAGGGTATGTCACCACACTTGAGCGTGGTTTGTTTGCCAATGACCACACTATTTCTTCAACTGGCACATTGTTTGCTCTATCATTTGCTACCTACAATTTAAATTAAAAAGTATAATAATTAGTTACATTAAAAAATTCTTATTAAATTTTGTAACTTATATTGCATTTAGTTAAGCATTAATTCTAACCTTTTTTTGTAACCAAGTGGAAATGTACGAGTGTGTTCATTTTGAAGCCATAGATGTTTTCTTGCCTTATAGAGGTGTGTTGATGCCAAATAATGCATATGCTCCCTATAATAAGACCATATCAACATTTAAAATTAGATATTAATATTATAATTCAATAGTAATATGTATTGGAAAAAAATTTAACAAATAACTTATTCGATGTATGACTGGATTTTAGTGGTGTTCATTAAAACGCACCGGTGTGCTTGGACCAATAAAAGATCATCAACCACCTTAATATTTGCACCTCCCAAAGGTCTTTCGATTGAAAAATCAATTTGACAACTAATAGGTAGTCCAATAGCATCACAATTTGAGAGATACTCAGCACAAAATTCAAGTGCTTATTCAGCAATATAACTTTCTGCAATATAACCCTCAGAGCGGTAATGATTACAAACATAATCCTTAATAGTTTTCATCTCTCTCTCAAAATGATACATCCATCGAAGGTAAACTGGCCTACATAACTTAACTTGTTCAACTAGATGGACTGATAAATGGATTATTATGTCAAAAAAGCTAGGTAGGAAGTATTGCTGCAACAAGCATAAGGTGATTACAAGTTCTTTTTGCAAGTGGTCAAGAGTACTAGGTTCTACCACCTTAGAGCACAATGAATTAAAAAAGAAGCACATCCTGATTATAGCATTTCTAACATTTATAGGTAAACAATTTCAAATGGCTAAGGGTAGTAGTTGTTGCATCAAAGTATGACAGTCATGGGACTTACGGCCTTAAAGTCGACAATCATCCATTGAAACAAGTTTTTGGATATTGGAAGAATAGCCATCAAGAACTTTCACACTTTGCAAGGTTTCGCAAAACTTTTTTTTTTTTTTACTCAAAGTGTATGGAGCTGGAGGTAGGATTTTGTTATTTTTGTTTGTTTCATCAGGAACTAGTTTCCCTCTTATTTCAAGATGCTCAAGATCTTTTCTAGCATTAATCCCATCTTTTGTCTTCCCTGATAGATGAAGTAGTGTGCCATAAATGTTTTCACACACATTTTTTTCAATGTGCATCACATCAAGTTGTTGGCAAACTAATAAATGCTTCCAATATTCTAAGTTAAAAAAGATTGATCTCTTTTTGTACAATTTTCTAGTTATGTTTTCATCATCATCACCGTCACTATCACCAACTCCATCATGTTTCCGCTTTTTTCTTTTCTTTTTCCCAAACTTATTGTCAATATCTTTCACTATGTTAAAGATTTCCTCACCATATAAAGTTTTAGGAGGCTCATCCCACTCTTACTTCCCATTGAAAACCTTTCTAAGTTTCCTAAATAGGTGAGCAAGTGGCAGAAATCGATGATGGCCCATATATGACATTTTTTGACTATGTGGCAACCAACATGCACAAGTATCTATACCACAAATTGGGCAAGCATAATAGCCCTTAACAGTACACCCGGAGAGGTTTCCATATGCTGGGAAGTCACTGATTGTCCATATCAACACAACCCGTAAATTAAAGGTTTCTTTTCTATATGCATCATAAGCATCAACACCTACATCCCATAGAATTTTCAAGTCCTCAATCAAAGGTGTTAGGTATATATCTAGATCATTTCCAGGTTGTTTAGGGCCAAATATTAAAGGAGTCAACTTCATAAATTTTCTCTTCGTACAAAACCATGGAGGAAGATTATATGTTATTAATGCAACAGGCAAACAACTATAAGTAGTGCTAAGAGTACTATATGGGTTAACACCATCAGTAGAGAGAGTTAAATGAAGATTTCTAAGTTCTTGTGCAAATTGTTGCCACTTGTTGTCAATTAGTTGCCAGGCTGGGGAGCCTGTTGGGTGGTGAAGCTTGCCATCTCTAATTCTCTTATTAACATGCCATGTTAGGTTTTGAGTTGTTTGTGGTGATTGAAACAATCTTTTGAACCTAGGAATAGGAGGAAAATATCATAACACCTTCTCTGGAACTATTTTCCTAAATTCTTTTGAGCCATCTTTTTTTCTTTGCCACCTAGACGCTCCACAATTTAGGCATTGAGTAAGATCAGCAAATTCATTCCTATACAGAATGCAATATTTAGATATACATGTATTTTTTTCATACTCTAAGCCTAGCACTTTCATTGTCTTCTTGCCCTCATATATTGACTTAGATAGATTATTATTATTTGGCAAAATATTGGCAAGAACTTCTAACAACGCAGAAAACCCTTTATCAGACCACCTATAGTTTCCTTTCACATTATAAAGCATCATTAAACTAGATAGCTTTGAATGTTTTGCACCCGGATACAAAGGTTTTTCAGTATCTTCATGTATATCCTTAAAAGAATTAGGGTCTTTATCACAATACTCGTAAGCATCTTCGACCATGTCATTTATATCATTATAACCATGACATCTAAATCTTTGACTATGTGGATAGTCTTGACACTTTGTAGATGTAAAAATGGTGTCAGTTTCACCATGCCAAGTCCAAATTCTATAGTTTGCGAGAAAACCTTTTTCAAATAAATGATCCTTTACTTGTTGAGGAGTGTGCAACTCCATATTACAACAAAAGGTGCAAGTACATCTAATTGACATTCGGTTTTCAGCATTCAAAATGGAAAAATCTAAGAAATCATCAACTCCGGTCTGATATTCTATGGATAATAGATTACAAGTCATCCAAGTTCTGTCCATTTCAAATATTTTTACCTATTCATATATTATATAGTATCAATTTAATTTAATAAAATTGCATGTCTAATTTCAAATATTTAAAGTTATTATCATTATAGCTTTAATAATAAATTTGTGATTTGGGAAAATTACTTACAGCTCCTATAAATCAATGCATTACCATCAAGTACAATAATTTTTCTGTACACTTATATTAACTTGAAAACATTAAAAAAAATAAATTTTTACTTGTGAAAATTTCATGGCTTGCTTAATCTAATGAAAAACTTATAAATTAACAATAACCCATGTTTTAATTTGAAAATATTTTACTTACATGTAATCCTGATCAAATCCTAAATCGCTGGAGTGTCCTCTAGTTGATCGACAATTGATGCTCCACCTATAAATTGGAGAGACATTTATAAAAACACTGATGTTCTATATACATGTGTGTGTGTGTGTGTGTGTACCTATTTTCAAGTTCTAATTCTCTCAAAATTTAAATTGGATAACGAATTAACAAGATAAATAAAAGTCTTTGAATATCACTCTTTCTAGATTGCATATGACCAATCCACTTAATTAAAATTTATTAAAAGTTAAAAAAAATTCTTGTCTCACCTACCATCTAGGAATTAGTCATCTCTTAAAGAAATATAATATTGCAACACATATCTTGGAAGCTACAACAAATTAACAACCATTAGATACAATTTCTAAAGCTGGAATAGCTTCTAATAAATAATTAATATTTCACAATTGGTACTATAATTATAATGTCAATGCCTACATAGGAAGAGGGTTGATATTATCTCCAACGAAATGCTAGTTATCATTTTATTAATTGGGTTGTAGGGCCACAACAGAAATCTTTCAATGCAAAGTTGATTAATTAATTAATTAATTAACACTACATATCATATTTCTATGCAGGAGAATAATTGGTTAATTAATTAATTAACACTGCACTAATAATTAGTTAATTAATTAATTAACACTGCATATCATATTCCTATGCAGGACAATAATTGGTTAATTAATTAATTAACACTACATTAGGTTAATTACTAAAGCTTATCATTTTGGGATATGTTGGTTATTGTTTCTTTTTTGTCTCTCCCACACTCTAACATCATCACAGGCAAAGATTGCTTGTATCAAAATCTATAATTTTTAATTTCCTAGATGATTGCTACATGTGAGACTTTATGGTCATCATTTACAAATCCCAATAATCAAACCACATAAAATGGAAAAAAAAAAAAAGATAGTCTAGCTTTTGTTTTAGGCGAGGTCAGTACAATTGAAAAACAATAACGGACAACTACATAAAACTAATAAGCATAAACGTTCTTAAGTTTTTTAAAAAAAATTAGAAAAAAATTAGAAATACTAAATCAATTCTACATATCATATTCGTATGAAGGAGAATAATTGGTTAATTAATTAATTAACACTACATTAATAATTAGTTAAGTAATTAATTAACACTACATTAGGTTAATTACTGAAGCTTATCATTTTGGGATATGTGGGTTATTGTTTTTTTTTCTCTCCCACGCTCTAACATCATCACAGGCAAAGTTTGTTTGTATCAAAATCTATAATTTTTAATTCCCTAGATGATTGCTACATGTAAGACTTTGTGGTCATCATTTACAAATCCCAATAATCAAACCACATAAAATGGGAAAAAAAACAAAGATAGTCCAGCTTTTGTTTTGGTGAGGTCAGCACAATTGAAAAACAATAATAAAAGTTGCAACGAAAGAAAAAAAAAATCAACATAAGAAATAGATTATAGAAACAATGATAAAAGTTGTAATGAAAGAACAAAAAATTCAACACAAGAAATAAATTATGGAAGACAATTAAATGACAAGAGGGGCCATTACCGTTTGAAGGGAAATAGATGTGAGCAAAAAAGTCCAGATCTTGGTGAAGGGAGATGATGATAGTGGCTGGTCGAAAGTAGTGACAGCAGTGATAGGAGAGGTTTTGGGAGTGTCGGCAGTGTGGTGGATCTAGAAATTTTGTAAGTTATGTTTGCTATGTTTTAATTCACAATATTATGAATGTAGGGAAAGAGACGTGAGCAAAAAATTTCAGATCTTGGTGAAAGGAGATGATGATAGTTGCTAGTCAAAAGTAGTGACAGTAGTGATAGGAGAGGTTTTGGTAGTATTGGTAGTGTGGTAGATCTAGGGATTTTGTAATTTATGTTTGTTATGTTTTAATTCACAACATTATGAATGAAGGGAAAGAGATGTGAGATAGTATTTATGTCTTTTGTTTTTTAATTGTTAATAAAATATTTGTGTCTTAGTGGCTTGCGAACCAAACTTAAGCATTTTTAATTTTAGAGTGGTTCGAATGAAAGAACAAGTTCTAATAATTTTTTAAAATCTACGATACTTACGGTGATTTCTAATGTTCAACAATATCATTAATTTATGATACTTTTTTGTTAAACTCACTTTTTACAAAGTGTCAATGATTATAGTGTCAGTAAATATTATTTTTGTAGTTGGCATCGAAGTCCACCAACAAAGTCATCGTTTTTCTTGTTGTTATCATCCTTTTTCCTCTCATTATCATCATTCTCCCCAATATCATCATCTTTTTTTTTTGTGTCAAGAGAAGAGAAAATCTTCATGTAACAATTCAATTAACTCATTGGCGGTGTTGGCATGAACAAAGGTTTTTTGTGTCAATAAAAGAGAAAATCTTCCATCACAGCACTGTCAAGAAAGAATAAAATTAGGCTATAAAACTTGTTTACATTTAACAAAGCAATGGGTTTCCAAAATTTGTTTTGTTGCGCCTAAGAAGCAATGGTAAAGATTTCTTCTAGGGTTTTAAATCCACCCTGAAAGGCGATAAAAGCATTAACACAGTTATTTAATTCAAAAAGTCTTTCGTATGTATTAGAAAAAGTCTTATTTCTACTTGTTGGTGTAGGTTCTGCAACAAACCCATTAAACTCAAAGTCATTGTTTTCAAACATTGAACATATTTTGCGTTCACCTAACACTTTTCCAAGATCTTTTGCATTATTCATAAAATCTAGAATAGTTTTTGAACCACTTCCACAAAATACATAAATGTTTTTAACCAATTGAACTAGGAATTCTACCATTACGATTTTTTAATAAAACTTAAAGGTTTTAAATGTTTGAACTAAACTTTTTGAAAGGTTTATGCTGATTAATCATGCAACAAACTTCTTATCTACACAATTGTTAACTATACTTTTATATTCTTTTTCTTATGTTTTGAGAAAAAGTAAGATTGGGCATTGGATTATTAGTATTAATAAGAGACAAAAGTTATATTAAAAGGTAGATTTCCTTTTTGGGTAACCTTTTGAAAATGCATGTCTTACTTGTATGGGAAGCTTATTGGACACTTGACTATTGTACTTATAAGAGTGGTCTAAAAAAAGCATATTTTCTTGTCGAGTAATATTTGACAACGTATATATTGCTTGCGTAGGTAGCTTTTTAAATGTTCAATGGATTGGATAAGATTTTGATGCTATCTCATATTCAGGAGTGGTATAAAAGATTTTTCACCTCACTTCCAAAATGATTAAAAGAAAAAAAAACGATCTATGCATAGTATGGTTTATACCATAACTTAGTTTAGCTTTACACCAACCAATTTTTTGGTTTTTTTGTGGAATTCTTTTTTTTATTATGCGATATGTTTGCCTACGATCATACATATCACATAATCAAAGGGGCTAATGTTACTACTTAAAAATCAATGTTAGGACCAATGAACCAACCTAGCGCAACAGGTATGTATTTTAGTGTGGATTGAAGCCACTACGTTGGGACAACTGCTGGGGTTATGGTTTGGAAGGTATAGATACACCTAAGTGAATCTCAATTCTAAAATGATAACTAGGCAATCCAAGAGGGGGTGAATTGGGATTTTTTAAAATAAGCAAAACACACCATACAATAATTCAATCAAATGCCTTAATAAAATAAAAAAAATAAATTTAATAAAGCATAATAATATAAGAGTAAAGGAAGAGAGATCAAACACGTGATTTTTACGTGGTTCAACTAGCTGTGCTTACGTCTCCAAGCTTACTGGGCTTGAGAATTCTATTAAGTAAGTCCACGCCTCCAAGCTCACCGGGCTTGAGGATTCTATTAAGCAAGCCTCCAAGGCTTCAACCACTCTTATAATTGACTTCCAATGTGTCAATAAACCTTTAAAATAAGAGATTATTCCTAACCTTTTAACCCAAGTGTATCCCAACACTTACAATCTTGGTAATGATTTTGATAGATTGTTAATAAATTCACATCGAACACTTGGCTAAGCCCACTTGAGAGACCTTAAACTATAAAGAAATATCTTGTGCAACGAGCTAGTGAATAATCAATCACTTTGATGGCCCAAAACTGTATATAGATCATAATTCCATACTTATAGGGGTAAATAACCCTTTAAGATATGAAGTGCCAAATAACCTTTCAAAGAGCCAAAAGACACTTTAAATTTGACGAATTATATGACTTTTCGAAAAGCCAAATAACCCTTTGAAATTCGAAATATCAAATGACTTTTAGAGCAATAAAGAGCCTGATACGTCTTTATTATAAATACCTAAGTCCATTCATTTATGAAGCAATTTAAAAATATTTTCCAAAAATAAATTCCAAGAAAACATTTTCAATGTTCTTCCAAAAGTAATTTTCGAGAGAACATTTCCAGATTCAACAATCCCTATGGAGTCACCAATGTCTTCGGGCAAGAATTTCACCAGGCCACGTGCCACAAGGATAAGGTATTTCGTGATTGAGATAAAGTTAGGCTTAAATGAAAATCTGAGCTAAGTGGTTTACGATTCGCTTGATCTTGTTGTGGTTTGAGGAGTAAAGGCTAAAAACATATATAGTGTAACGCCCTAAGCTTTGGCATGTGTCACCACCCACGAAGATTTTAGATTCATGGAGGATTTTACACATGTTGTAGATAATTTCATGTAATTAATGAATACGGTGGCAGTTAAGATAGTTCTAGGCCACCACCGAAGATTTTAGATTCATGGAGGATTTTACACATGTTGTAGATAATTTCATGTAATTAATGAATACGGTGGCAGTTAAGATAGTTCTAGGCCACCACCTAGACACTTCCTTGTACTTTATAAATAAGAAGGGCCTCATTTCGCCAACGCACATAAGAAACACATAAGAAATCTAGCACACAAAGCATCGTAAACTTTCTTTGAGTGGGCAAGGTTGACTTAGGGCCAAGAGAGTAGGATTTCACACCTAAAGTCACATGACTCAGTAAGTGAACAAGTGGGTCATGACAGTTGGTATTAGAGCCATAATCACTCTTTGGGTAGTTGTGTTGTTTGAAAGGAAGAATGTCAGACCTTACGCATAATGACCGAAGGAGGACGGACCAAAATCCCAATGCGAAGAAAGGGAAGAACAACAAAAAGAAATCGGTGGACTTATTGAACGCCATGGAAAAACAAGTTGTCCGTTGGGAGATTGCTGTCACCGAGATAAATGAGCGCCTCAAAATCTTTTAGCAGAAGATGAAGAAGGTGGATAATCTTAGGGAACGAATGGGTGACTTGAGCCAAGACGTAATGGTGCAACACCAAAGTCTTGAGGAGTTCCAAGCCATAGTGATAAACTTCATTAAGGCACTAAGGGCTCAAGTAGAAAAGCTTCACGCAAGCCTTAAAAAAACTAGGAGCGATTGGGCACTTTGCAAGAAGATGGTGGCTAATAGAGTACTCACCACCAATGTCGCACCTCTAATGAGGGTTGCGGTGCCGAGACCATAGAGGTATAAGGGCAAGCGAGATGCCCAAGAGGTTGAGAACTTGCTGTGGTCCATGGAGAGATACTTCAAAGCCACTAATGTCTAAGCCGAGTAAGAAAAAGTGAAAATTGCGATGAAGTATCTTGAGGATCACGCAACCACTTGGTGGCAGCAGAAGCAAGCGGAAATTGTGCGTAGGACATACATTATCAACGTATGAGACTTGCTCAAGTACAAGCTAAAGAAGCAATTTTATCTAGGGAATGTGGCGTATGAGGCTCGTAAGAAGATAAAGGAATCAAAGCATATGGAGTCGATCTTAAAATATGTCAATGAGTTCTGAAAGCTAATGCTTTAAATTAACAACATGAACTTGGATGACTTGCTGTTCAACTTCATGGAGGGACTCTAATCGTGGGCACAGCGAGAGCTTCAATGGCGCCAAGTAAATGACATCTCTACTACCCTTACCTAGGCAAACACGCTTGCTGAGTTCTGAAAAGACGAATCATCCAAGTCAAAGAAGTATGATAAGACCCAACAAGGTAAAGATAAGGGAGCGAAAGGAGATAAATCGCAATATCATAATGGCAGGAAAACTCGCAACGAAATAAAGATGGCTTGACGGATGGCAAAAAAGAGGCTAAACGCAAACATAATTGCTTCCTTTGCAATGAAGACCATTGGGTGAACGACTGCCCAAGGAAAGCTTGCCACTCTTAATTTAGCGAGACCGAAAAGAAGCAACTAGAAGTGCTATCAACCAAGGCCAACGACATGGGTTGCCATAGTTTCTTAAATACATTGAATGCCAAGCAACTTCCCACAAAGGTGCAAGACAAGTCGCTAATGCATCTTGAGGCCACAATCAATAGTAAAAGAGCTTAAGCCTTGATTGACACAGGTGCGTCCCACGACTTCATCCAGGTAGAAAAGGCCAAGTGGCTTGGTCTAAAGGTTGAGAAAACTAATAGATGGCTCAAAACAGTAAATTAGAGGCCAAACCATTTATCGGGGTACCATGAGATGTGGAGTTAAATCGAGGCCCTTGGCAAGGTAAGGCAAACATCTCAGTCGTACCTTTAGATGATTTTACTCTTATTTTGGGTATGTAATTTTTGTGGCATTTCAATATGGTGTCAATTCTAAGATACAACTTAATGTGCATCTTCGAAGGAGCCCCATGTATGGTTCCAATTGTGAACAAGGCAGCACCATCAGGCCAACTTTCTACAATGTAAATTTGCAAAGGTAACAAGTGGCACGAGAAGTCCTTTCTCACAATCATTCATAAAGTGGATGACGAAAAGGGCACTACAGCCATAGAGCCCATACTAATGGCGGTTAGCTCAAGTCCTTTTGGAGTATAAGGACGTGATGCCACCCAAGTTACTAAAGCAATCGTCACCACGATAAAAGGTGGACTACAAGATAGAGTTAGAGCTTGGTGCTAAGTCACCCACAAGAGCACCCTTTTGAATGTCTCCAACAGAGTTAAAAGAGTTACATAAGAAAATTAAGAAGTTGATTGACGCGGGATATATCCAACCCTAAAAAGCACTATATGGAGCGCTTGTTCTCTTTCAACGGAAGCATGATGGCTCCCTTTGATTATGCATCGACTACCGGGCCCTCAACAAGGTGACCGTAGAGAACAAGTATCCCATCCAACTAATTACAAACTTGTTCAACCAACTTGGACGAGCTAAGAACATCCCCAAGCTCAATTTGAGATCGGGATACTATCAAGTGCAGATTGACGAAAGAAGATGAGCCAAAGACTGTTTGTGTGCCTAGATATAGGGTGTACAGGTTCAAGGTCATGCCTTTCAACCTCACTAATGCTCCTGCCACATTTTGCACACTCATGAACCGCATTTTCTTGCCATACCTTGATCAGCTTTTGGTGGTATCTTGACGACATTGTGGTCTATAGAAATACTTTGGAGGAGCACCCCGAGCACTGGGTGTTGCAAGGCAATGAGCTCTATATTGAATGGGAGAAGTATGCGTTCGCAAAGCTGATAGTTAATTTTCTTGACCATAGCATTGGAGATGGGACAATGTTCATGGATAAGACTAAAGTAAAGGCTATTACAGAATGAGAGTCTCCCACAAAGGTTACAGAGTTGTGCTCTTTTTTAGGCCTTGCAAACTACTATAAGAGGTTCATCAAGGGCTATTCCGCTATTGTTGCGCCACTCATAGACTTGCTCAAAAAGATCGCGAAGTAGGAATGGACGGAGAGGTGCCAACAAGCCTTTGATGCCCGTAAGAAGGTTGTTACGGAAGAGCCGGTTCTACCACTACTGAACTATGCATTTGAAATGATATCTAAGCAACCCAAAAGGGAGATGAATTGAGATTTTAAAACTTAAACTAAATAAACAACATAAAAATGTAAGGAAAATTTATTAAATAATAAATTTAATAAAGTACAATAATAAAAATGTAAGGAAAAAGAGAGCAAATACAATGATGTTTTCGTGGTTCGGCAATCCCCTACTACGTCCATGCCACCAAGCCAACCAAGCTCAAGGATTTCACTATCCAATCATTCCAAGACTTCAAATGCTTACAATTGACTTCTAAGATGTCAATAAACCTCTACAATAAGATATTATTCCTATCTATTAACCCAAGTATATCCCAACACTTACAATCACTCAAAAACAAAGATTACAAATGAATTTTCTCTCACATGATGTAAATGACTACAAATGAATGCTTAAAATGTGAATAAATAAAATGAGAATAAGTTAAGGCTCAATGAGCGTGGTTTTCTCTAGGGGTGGGCATCGGATCGGATCGATTTGGTTTCGGGATAAATTTTTGGTTTCGGATTGGTTCGGATCCAAAATTTTTTCATAAAAACCAAACCGAGAACAATAGGTCAATTTGGTTCGGATTCGGTTTTCGGTTTCGGTTCTCTCAACGGTTTTATTTAGGCAATCGGTTTTTGATTTTTCGATTTTCAGTTTTTTGGTTCGATTTTTCTATTTGAAGCCTTGTACAATAATTTCCTCATTTTTAATAACTGTATAATAACTATATAATACAATTTCATCAATTACTACTACATTAAAATATATCATAATCTACTACTACTACGAACTCATTCATCATCATTAGTTCATTACCAAATTAACTTAATATAATCCATAACATAAGTCCATGACAACATTAAAAAATAAAATTCGAACAATGACACAACAAAATAACAGACCATCAAATGCCCACGTTCCCAATAACATCCTGGCAACATCCATAAGGACCATAACCATAAGAAACTATTACAACATAAAAATTAAAAATAAACCATAAGAAATGCCATTACGTTACTTTCTTTTTCCCACCTTCTTTCAATTTTAATAACGTCCAACTTCCCAGTTCCCAATTTAAATCTACAAAAATAAAATTAAAATGAGCAAAATAACCATAAATATAACTATAAAAATAATATATCAAATTCATACAAATGATACCTTTTATTGAAATGATTAAATTAAACATCACTCAATCTCCAATTGGTCCTTTGCTGCTTCTTGCTTGTGCTAGCATTGGTCTCACAAATTCTACAAAGAAATAAAATAAATATATGAAAATCATTATTTATAATATTGAGTATTACAAATAAATTATCAAAAGTCAACAAAATGATGTTATTACCTTCTTCAACAAGTTCATAAAATTTAGTTTCTTCCTTAGTTGGCTCTATTAGGTGATCTCCAAAAAGAGTTGATCGAAGCCAATTTTGAGTGCAAATCAATGACTCAACTGTTTTAAGAGTCAAAGAACTCCTAAATGGGTCGAGAATGCGACCTCCAGTGCTAAATGCCTACTCCAAAGCAACGGTAGAAACTGGAGTTGCCAAAACATCTTTGGCAATCTGAGACAAAATTGGATATCTATGCCAATTCAAACTCCACCAATTCAAAATATCACAGTTGTCATTCATCACCTCTGTTTTATCCGACAAGTATTTTTCAACCTCATTTTGCCCACCGTATCCATCTTGTGTACTTGCTTTCATCTTTTTATATTGTGCAAAAGGATCAAGAGAAATAGAGCCAGCACACTCACTAATCCCACTAGTCTTAACCATGCAACTAGTCTTAGCAGCATTGTTTGGATCACCAGAATTGTAACTTTGATAAAGCTTCATCAACAACTCTTTAAGCCTATTACACAACTCCTCAACCTTCTTGGTATCATACAAATTACTAAAGCATCGTGTCACAAAGTTCATTTTACATTGAGATCAAATATTGCTGCTAAAATCAACATCATGTTGACCATCTCCAAATTATCACCCCAATATTTGACAAACTTTGTTATCACGGGTTTGACCATGTAGCTCAACAAAATATCATCACTATCATCAAAAGACTTCAAATGAACTTAAATTTTCCACATTTCATTCAAATAATTATTCGCAGTCATAAATTTAGGGCTACTAAATTTCAAGATCACATCATAAAAAATTGATAGAAATTTGACTAACCTTCTTGCATTGTCCCAATCATCTCCCATCGGTAGCCTTACCCTGAATTTTTTGTTCTCGTTCTCATCCTCCCCGTCAACTCCGAACCAATTAACATAGTGTCCATTTTCGTCTTTTAATCTATCAAATGTTTTTTCAAATTTCAATGCGGATCTCAACATCAAGAATATTGAATTCCACATAGTCGGCACATCTAGCACCATAAACCCATTATATGAGATTTTTTCTGCATCAACACAAGCTTTGAATTTTTGCAACCTCGATGGGGAAGATCTAACATATCTCACTGCATTGCAAATACTATTTATTGATGTCTTCACCACATCCAACCCATCTTTCACAATCAAATTTATTATGTGTGCTGAACATCTCACATGCAAATACGAACCATTTAAAACCAACGAATCCTGACTCCAATTTCCTTACTTCTTCTTCAAATAATTGACTGCTTTTTCATTAGCACTTGCATTGTCCACGGTAATCGTGAAAAAACTTTCAATACCCCAATCAATCATGCACTTCTCAACGAGCTTTCCAATGGCTTCTCCTTTATGATTTAAAATGGGTGCAAAACTAAGTATTCTCTTATACAACTCCCATTTTGTCAATAAAATGGGCTGTTATCACCATGTAATTACACATTTGAATTGAAGTCAAAGTATCTATAGTGTTACATACCCTTTGACGATTTGCAGTAAATATATTTTTCAACATCTTCTTTTCATTCTTATATAATTGAAGAATATCCCTTGTAATTGTCCTCCGCGACGGCACATCAAACTTTGGACAATAAGTAACCATAAACTCTAAAAACCCCTCAGCCTCCACAAATTTAAAAGGCAACTCATCTTTAATAATCATTTTTACAAGTGCCTTCCTACAAGCCTCTTTACTAAAACCCAAAGAAACAAACTTAGCATTACGAACACCATTTTTACAAGCTAAAGCACATTGGTTATCATCCTCTTTAGGCTTCACTTTTTAATACACAGGACACCTTTTTAACAAATGAGCTCTTAAGCCAGAAGTTCCTTTAATACTTTCACATACATACTGCTTTTTACAATAGTTACACTTCGCTTTTTTTTCCTTCAGGTAGCTTTGAAAACGATTGCCAAACATCATATCTCAAGCGCTTGCCATTTTTTTCATCCTCAACACCCTCCTCAAAATCGTCCTTCATAATTTCCTCTATGACATTGTTATTTTCTTCCATCGTGCACATAAGGCATCTATAATCAATGTATAATAAACAAAAATAAAATAATTTACAAATTTGTATTTGGAAAAATAAGGCACGAATTTTGGACTAAAATGTAGAGTTTTCAAAATTATAGTTACTGTTTTTAATATTAAAACCTTTGGTCCAAAATATAAATAAAATAAAATAAGCTTTTGTGTACTAGTAAAAATTAGCAAAACAGTGGGGACTAAAATGATATTTTACTTATTTTAAATGTTGGTGACTGTCAAGGACTCTTTTGAAAGGTTTGCAAATAAATTAAACCATAATAGAATTCCTATATACAAAGATTTCCTAAATATTATGCTATACTAAAATTTATAAAGAAAAGGGGTCCAAAAGATATTATCCATCTATCATCTTCAACAATTCATGAGTTTCTCAGCCCTAACCCAGCGTTGCTACCAGCATAGTATCCAAGCAAAAAAATTAAAAAAAATACAATAACATACTCATATCCAAGCAAAGAGAGATCCATTTCAAACTAAATACTACTAATAATTTAAGCAAACATAAAACAAGAGCAGATCAAAGAGTTACATAAAAAAAACCCCCATTTTGAAAAAAGAAAAATATTAGTGAGTTACCTGACTGGATAGATAAGCTAGCGACGGAGTAATGGACAGAACGATAGCAAAAGCTAAGGAGAAGGCAAAATGGCAAAGGCAGATGCGAGTTAATCGTGTGATTTGTGAGAGGGAGAGAGTTGTGTGAACTGTGAATCGTGTGATTTGTGTATATAAATGTTAAATAAAATTACAAAAATGCCATAATTTCGATTCGGTTTAGATTTTATAATTTTTTATCTGAAACCGAACCGAACCGAACTGAACCGAACCATTTGATTCGGTATGTATAAATTCGGTTTTTTTAAAATAAAAAACCAAACCGAACCGAACAGAATTTTTTTGGGTTTCGGTTCGGTTTTGCCCACCCCTGGTTTTCTCAATAGCAAGCTCAATAATCACTCTTATATCTCTTCTTATTTGAATTTGATTGAACTTATTTATAGTTAGAGCTGAAAACTAGCCATTATTGACTTTTTGCCATAAATCAGTTCACCATTAATAGTCATCGGTTTACCGTTTTGACTAGCCCAAATGACGGTTTGACTGAAATTCAAATAATTGATTAACCGTTTTCCAAAAACGGTTCATCGTTTTTAGTAAACTGTTTATCGTTTTTCGTAAACGGTTCACAATTATCATTTTAACAATCCTTTATAGAACATGCTTTCTGAAAATTATCAGTTTACTGTTTTCCACAATCGGTTAGTGTTTGCTACAGTGACAGCTACCGTAAAACTATTTTTCAAAATTATAGTTTTGTCCCAAACTATTCTATAATTATAATATAGCCCAAATCTTCATAAACCTTTATAAATAAGTCCATTTCCATAGTTTTTAAACTTTTTCAGTTAGACCATGAACTTGAAAAATAACCAATTTCATAAAATCATTTTTCCTTTAAGTATAAAACCCTTATATTATCAAAATAATGATTTGTTTAAAATGTATGAAAAATAATTTGAACTTTTAAAATATTAATCATTCTTAATCTTGTTTGTTATCATCAAAATCAACATTATAGACATATACATGTTAACAATCTCCCTTTTTTTATGATAACAAACCTTACATGTATTTAAAGAATGATTCCAAAAATTGCTCCATCTAAATGTAAACTGCCTTGAGTATATTATAAGTTTAAACAATTTGCCAATTAGCTAAAGTGCATGTTATTCTCCCCTTTTGACATCATCGAAATGATATATTACTTTGTCTCCCTCTTTGGACAACAAAAATATTCAAAATACATATTATCCAAAACAAAAGCAACAAGAACTAAATAAAGTTGTCGAGGCATCTCCCCTTATCAATAATCAATAAAACAAATAATTGATCAAGCAAAGGCATGCAAAAGACATAAGAGCATATTATCAACTATCCAAGCTCTATAATTACTAATTAACATTTTAGAAATCAAGACAACTAAACTTATCAAAGATCTAATGTGACATTTCAATATAACTTAAAAAATCTCATATGCTTAAAAAACTTAAAGTATATGTATTTCTCCCCCTTAAACTATATGACATTTCAATATGATTAGTTTAAAGCAAGTAATGTATATTCAACAACACATCAATAAAGTACAAAAAAATATATTCATTCACCAATCATAGATCGCATAATACCAAACTAATGCAATGCAATCATTAAAGCACATTCTTTATCATCAAAACTTATGCTTAAAACTTAAGCAAAGCATAAGTACATAATGGCAATATATAGATCATCAAAATCAAAATATCTATTAAGATAAGCCATCATTATGAGCTAAAAGAATAAGTGATCAAATTTATAAGTACAATAAGTCATATTTACCAATTTTATAAATGAAAGATGATATAACACAATCAATGGCATAAGAATTCACACATACATAAGTGATGAACAATTAATGTTTAAGGAATGGATAATAATTTAGAAATATCAAATGAGCAAGAAAAACATAAAGATAATAGATTTTAGTGAGATAAATGTTTGTGTTTGGCTTCTTGTAGAGAATGTGATGATCAAATAAGGAAGATGAATAAATAACATGAAACACAATGATAGACAATTTAAAAGAAGAAATCAAGGATCATACAATTATCAAAATCAAACAAACCCATCATGATAAGTTGGCATGCTACCATCATATATATCTATCCATGAATCATGATTACACACAATAATAATTCAATTATGTAAGCGTATGAGCATGCTTTCGCAAATTCAAACAATTATCCATCCATCATGATTCATTCAACAAAATTAATATAGCAAGAATTGTTACCAAAACAATTAAATTATCTTGCCTCATCTTTTTCTCCTAGATCATGATAAAGTGATTATCCTCACAAGTTTTCATCAAAGAACTTTCCACCATTTCTTGATTATGGTACCTATAAAAAAAATTCAAGTTGTGCCTTTTGGTACCCAAATATTCTTGGGTCTTTGAGTGTTAACAATGGTTCCTTTTGGAACTCAAATACATTTTATTCCATAATATACATTTCTTTTAACTGTACATTGGTTCTTCATGTGACCATTTTAATTGCAATAGTGGCATACAACTCGATTGTTAATGGAGGTACACTTCATAAAATAATTCTTATAATACTTTTGTTTTAAATTTAGCTTATAGCCAATACCTCCTTTGTCAAACACACATTTTTGTGAATTAAGCAAGTTATCCAACATCTTTTGCCCATTTGTAAATTTTAAGACAACATTACTAAGTTCAATATTCTTTCTCTTGAGCATCTCATTTTCCTTTTTCAAATCATCTACATGTGATTTTATATTTTCATGTGAAGTGCTAGATTTCTCATTTGATAATGTAATTCTATCATGTAATGTTTTATTCCCTAATTCTAGGCATGTAATCTTTGCACTTAGAGATTCATTTTCTTTTGCAAGCTCTATCATTTTCTTTTTCTGACATGCATTCTTTTTACCAATTTTCATCCATTCATCATATAATTCTTTAAAAGCATCATATAATTTATCATAAGTAGGAAGATCATTTACCTCATCAAGTTCATCATCTCCTATTGCCATAAGTGATAGGTTTGACACTTATTGCGAATCCTTTTCATCACTCGATTCTTCATTGCTATCGTCCCAAGTAGCCACCATGGCTTTCTTCTTGAATGTGTTGAGAAGTAGACACTCCGATCTTATTTGGCCAGGCTTTTTGCATTCAAAACAAACAATTAGCTCATTCTTCCATTTCTTTACCTTAAGGTTTTCTTTCATGAGATCTTTAAAGTTTCTTCTCTTGATTTGCTTCTTAAAGATCCTTTTAAACTTTCTATCAATTATTTCAATGCCTTTATCTTCAAAGTCACTCCTATCATCATCACTTTCAACTATAAAAGATTTAAAAGCAAAACTCTTCTTCTTTTTATCTTCATCAATTCTTTCATTAGCTATATCTTCTTCATATGAGATAAGTGAACTAAAAAGATCATCAAGAGATAAAGTATTAAGATTTTTTACTTCTTCTATGGCCGTTCTATTTGGTCTCCACTCTTTAGGTAATGATCTAATAATTTTCATCACTTTTTCATAATTACTAAATGTCTTTCCTAGTGCTTCAAGAGAATTCACAATATTGGTAAATCTAGTGTACATATCATAAACACTCTCATATGATTCCATTTAAAACATCTCATATTGCCTAGTGAATCTACTAATTTTATACTCTTTGACTTGATTTGTTCCCTCATATACAACTTCAAGTTTCTTCCAAATTTCATAAGCACTTTCATAACTAAAGACTCTATGAAATACTTTCTTATCTAAAGTACAAAGTAGAGCATTCATTGCTTTAGAGCTTAAAGACATCTTTTTGTTTTCTAATTCACTCCATTGACTTGAAGGTTTTGGAATATCATCTCCTACTTCATTTTTTGTCATAGGCATGAATGGACCATCACAAATAACTTCTCAAATTTCATAATCTAAAGCTTGCAAATAAATTCTCATTCTAGTTTTTCAATATGAGTAGTCATTACTATCAAATAATGGAGGTCTACTGGTGGATTGGCCTTCCATGAAGGTTGAGCTAATTTGGGTTGCTATGGATTTTTAACTCTACACGGTTAAGTCTACACACATGCTCTAATACTAAATGAAATAATATCTAAGCAACCCAAGAGGGGTGAATTGGGATTCAAAACTTAAGCTAAATAAAAAACACAATAATTTGACCTATTGCCTTAAATGAAATCAAAACAGCAAATTTAATAAAGTACAATAATAAAGGAGTAAGGGAAGAGAGAGCAAACACAATGATATTTACATGGTTCGACAATCCCCACCTACGTCCACGCCTCCAAGCCAACCAAGCTCGAGGATTTCAATATCCAAACCTCCCAAGGCTTCAAATGCTTACAATTGATTTCCACAGTGTCAATAAACTTTTAACTTAAGAGATTATTCTCAATCTCTTAACCCAATTGTATCCTAACACTTACAATCACTCAAAAACAATGATTACAAATGAATTTTCTCTCACACGATGTAAATGATTACAAATGAATACTCAAAGTGTGAATAAATAAAACAAGAATAAGTTAAGGCTCAATGAGCATGGTTTTCTCAATAGCAACCTCAATAATCATTCTTGGATCTCTTCTTGTTTGAATTTGATCGAGCTTATTTATAGTTGGAGCTGAAAACTAACCGTTATTGACTTTCTGCCAGAAATCAGATCGCCGTTAATAGCTATCACTTTGCCGTTTTGACTAGTCCAAATGACCATTGGGCTGAAATTCAAATTATCGGTTAACCATTTTCCATAAACGATTCATTATTTTCAGTAAACGGTTCACCGTTAATTTCTAGAATCATCATTTTAACAATCCTTTGTAGAACATACTTTCTAGAAATTATTAGTTCGCCGTTTTCCACAATCAGTTAACCGCTACTACAGTGACTGCTATAGTGAAAATATTTTCTAAAATTATAATTTTACCCCAAACTGTTCTATAATTATAATATAGCCCAAATCTTTAAAAAAAATTACAAATAAGTCCATTTTCGTAGTTTTAAAACTTTTTCAGTTAGACCATGAACTTAAAAAATAACTAATTTCATAAAATCATTTTTCCTTTAAGTATAAAACTTTATCAAAATAAAATTTTTTAAAATGTGTGCAAAATAATTTGAGTTTTTAAAATATTAACCATTCTTAATCTTGTTTGCTATAATCAAAATCAACATTATGGACACATACATGTTGCCATATGAGGTATATACAAATGCTTCTGATTTTCCTGTTAAAGATGTGTTGATGCAAGGCGAGCATTCAATAGCTTTGAAGAGCTGAAAGCTAATAATACGAAGCGGTAGTATACAATGTAAGAAGAGGAAATGACTATGGTAGTACACTCTTTATGCACTTAGAGGCATTACTTGTTTGGGTCCAAGCTCATGGTGAAAACGACAATATGGCGACTAACTGCTTTCAAAGCGAAAAGAAGCTAAGTCCGAAACAAGCAAGACGACAAGATTTTCTAGCCAAATTCGACTATGTCCTCGAGTATAAGCCAGGAAAGGCTAATTTGGTAGCAGATGCCTTGAGTCTGAAGGCTAAGTTTACCGCCATTAACAAGATGCAAGGTGAGCTTCTCGTGCACTTAAAGGTAGGAATAGAACATGATCCCTTATGAAAACATCTAATTTTTCTTGTACAACAAAGGAAATCCAAAAGATTTTAGTTTAAGGATGACCGTTTGTACACTAAGGGATGACGCGTCTATGTTTTGAAGTGGGGAAATTTGAGAAAGAACTTTATCAAAGAGTGTCATGACACCAAGTGGGCTGGACACCCAGGACAAAGGCAAACACGAGCATTGCTGGAGTTGGAATACTATTGGCTTAAATGAGAGATGAGGTGGAGCAGTTCGTGAGGACATGTCTTCTATGCTAATAAGACAAAGCGGAGCAATAATGTCCTGCGGGATTACTCGAGTCATTTCCCACTTCGGATCAACCGTATGAGAGCATATCTATGTATTTCATAACTTATCTTTTGAAGTCCGAGGGGTTTGCAACTATTTTTATGGTGGTGGATCGATTTTATAACTCAGCAGAAGACATCACTAAGCTTTTCTTTAAGCATGTGGTGAAGTATTAGGGACTTCTAGAATCCATCATTAGTGACAGTAACATCCAATCTACTAGAAGGTTTTGGATTGAGTCGTTCAAGCTTATGGGATCAACGCTACACTTCTCTACAAGTTTTCACCCGCAAACTAATAAGCAAATAGAGACAGTGAATGCTTTGCTAAAGCTATACTTATGACATTTTGTAAACGCCAACCAGTGTGATTAGCCGAAATTGCTGGATGTAGCAAAATTTTCTTACAATTTGCAATAGAGTGAGGCTACTTCTAAGAGCCCTTTCAAGGTGGTCATAGGACAGCAGTCGCTAAGGCCACACATGCTCATTACGAGCAATATTGGGAGGTGTCCGCGACATACAAGGTTGCTAAGTTGTGGCATGAGCAAATAGACATAGCATGCACCTCGACAAAGCAACTAAGCAAATGAAAAAATAGGCGGACAGAAAGCATAGACATGTGGAGTTCAATGTGGAGGACTTAGTGCTAGTCAAGGTCCTACTACCACAACACAAGTCTACCCGCTCACTGCACAAGGGTCGTACTCGGTAGTACGAAGGGCCATTTTCTATTATTAAGATGGTCAGCAACATTATCATACAAGCTAGAGTTGTCCTCTTGGCTTAAACTTCATCTAATCTTCCAAGTTAGTTGCTTAAAGCCATACCATAGAGACATGGAAGATCTAATGTAGGAAGAGTCCAAGTGCCCTCCACTCGGCAACATAAGGGTGTATGACAAAGAAGTGGAGAGTATTTTGGCTAATCGTGTTGTTCAGAAAAAGAGTTTTTTGCAATGCCAAGAATATTTTGTCAAATGGAAGGGTCTACCTGACAGCAAAGCAAGTTGGAAGCCTGCAAACGACTTGTGGCAGTTCCAAGATAAGATCAAGGACTTCCACAGTGAGTCAATGAGGACGTCTTTGGATTAAGTGGGGGAGAACGTAACGCCTCAAGCTTTGGTGTGTTTCACCATCCATGAAAGTTCTAGATTCATAGAGGCTTTTATGCACGTTGTAGATAATTCCATTTAATTAATTAGTTAGGTAGTAGTTGAGATAGTTCTAAGCTATCATCTAGACACTTCCTTGTACTTTATAAATAGAAGAGGCCTCATTTGGCAAACACACATAAGAAACACACAAGAAATCTAGCACACAAAGCACTGTAAGATTTCTTTGAGCAATAAGAGTTCTTGAGCGAGTTTGAGTGAGTGCTCTTTTTTACTTTCAAATCCAACAATGTTTTCAGTGTGCAAGGCTGACTTAGGGCCAAGATAGAGGGTTTTGGCGCCTAAGGCTGCACAATTCAGTAAGAAATAAGTAGGTTGTGACAATAGGTATCATTATTGCCTAAATAAGCTCTTGTTGCAACTTTGGCTTTGACTATTGTTTTGTTGAGAAGTAAATTTGAAATTAAATAATAATGACACCTGCTATGAATAATGATGTGAGAACACACAATAGACCATCGAACAATAGAGAAACAATAGCTTAATATTAATTTTCTAAGATTATTATAACCTAGAAAGTGTAATTAGAAAAAAAAATAGAAACATTGGAATATTTTTTAAAAATGAATATGGAAATCTATTTAGAAACCATAGCATCAAAATCTTATCTAATTTATTAAACATATAGAAATCTTCCCATGCAAACATATAAGTTTTCAAAGATTATCCAACAAGGAAATCTACTTTTTAAATGCTTCTTATAAAAATAACATATAAGTTTTCATAGACAACTCGACAAGGAAATTAGTTTTTCCAAACAACTTCTTCTGTCTTTTATAAGCACCAATAGTTAAATGCTCAATTCTACTTTTTCTTGAAATTTCAAAAGAAGAATGTAAAATTGCATATACGAAGTGTAATTCATCAATTCAAACTTTTCAAATAGTTCAATTCATATAGTTAAAACCTCCACATTTATTAAAAAAATCATAATGACAAAAATCTCAAACTAAGAGCTTAAAAACAATTATGCATTTTTGTGGAAGTGGTTCAGAAAATATTCTAAATTTTATAAATGTTGCAAGAGCTCTTGGAAAGGCATTAGACGAACGAAAAATAAGTTCAATATTTCAAAACAATATTCTAAATTTGTGTATTTTGTGGAAGTGGGATAGAAAGTATTCTAAATTTTATGAATATTGCAAGAGATCTTGGAAAGGCATTAGACGAGCGAAAAATAAATTCAATATTTGAAAATAATACTTGGATTTATGGGGTCCGTTGCAAAAGTTACTCTTATAAGTGGAAATAAAAATATCCCTAATACATACGAAAGACTTCTTGAATTCAATAACCATGTTGATAGGTCCCAATCAGATGCTTGCTAATAATTGCAAGTAATATAATTGTTCTGCTTTTAGTGAGAACGACCACAAACTAATATTAAGATAATTTCTCCCTTTTCTTTTATTTTAGTGCTAGAGCTTATTTATAACAGCAAGAGTAACAATACTTTGCTTTTTAACCGAGATTATTGGCTCAAATCTAGTAAATAAAATTAAGGATAATATCGGTCTAGCTATTAACTCGCAGCAGGATTCAAATCAAATGCAACAACTAGGATTTGATTCCGTACTAACTCTACAATGATCACTTGACATGGTAAACCAACCGTTATTGCTCTGATAAGCATCCACACACAAACTTCACGTGATACATGTCCTGTATGTGCCATACACGGGTTGCGTGGGTTACATAGCTCAAGCATAACTCTCATACTTGTAGTTAGGCTTGGGTACTCTTATTGATCTTCTTGGTTCTTTATCAATACCCCCTCCTTGAAGTGGACCCTTGTCCTCAAGGGTCATGTGTGGAAATTGCTGCTGTAGCAATGTCGTGTCTTCCCAGGTTGTTCTCCTTTGTTGTCTTCTCCATGTAGTTCCTCTGCAACTTCTTCACAAGTGATCTCGTTTATGTCGTTGTAGCTATCGAGAAGTAGAAGTTGAGGCCCTTGATATTTATGACCCGCAGTGAACCGTTCGTTGCAAGTGAAACACAGTCCCTGTGCTCGTCGTCGTTGCATTTCATCCCACAATAATCTTTTGACAGGCACGGTTGGTGACGCTTGAGTAGGTGGCAATGTTGGCGGTGCACGGTTCGAAGGTGGATGGAATAATCTCCGTTGGCATGTTATTTGGTCGTCTTTCATACGAGCAAGGCTGATGGCTTCTTTTAATGTACGTGGCCTGAACATCCGTATATCCTCCGCAATCTCCGGTTTCAATCCTCCCATGAAAGTGCCTACCAATGTTTTCTGTAACCACCTATGAACTCGCTTTCCCAACCTCTCGAATTCTTTCTGGTATTCTCGCAGAGAACCTGTTTGTTCGACCCGAGACAATGCTTCATCAAAGTCTTCACAATCCGTTTGTCCAAAGCGCGCCCACAGCTCGTTAATAAATGTTTCCCACGTAACCGGTTGGGCTTCTTCTTGGTAAGCCTTGCGCATCCACTGCCACTATTGATTTGCTTCGCCCTCCAAGTGATATGACGCTAAGACTACTTTCTACTCATCTGCGGTTTCTTGGTACTCAAAATACTGCATTACCCGATTGAACCACTCCGTTAGGTCATTGCCGACATAGTAGGGAAACTCCAACTTAGTAATTCTTGTTGGCAGCGGTGGTCGATCTCCTTCACTTTCCTCACGGAATGGTCGTGAAGATCCAATGTGCTCGTTAGCGCCGCGACTGGCAGTGCCTCTAGTTGTACTAAAAGATTCCGGCAATTTGCTCATGGTGTCCTCCAGACGCTGCAGCTTGTCATTGATCCCAATTTCTATTTGTTCCATCTTGTTCTGTAAGTTCCCGATATTATCTTCAATTCGTTCGATGCGCTCCTTGTTGGTCGCCATTAATAGCTAGCTCTGATACCAATTGATAGGTTCCAATCAGATGCTTGCTAATAATTGCAAGAAATATAATTGTTCTACTTTTGGCGAGAACGACCACAAACTAATATTAAGATAATTTCTCCCTTTTCTTTTCTTTTAGTGCTAGAGCTTATTTATAACAGCAAGCGTAACAATACTTTGCTTTTTAACAGAGATTATTGGCTCAAATCTAGTAAATAAAATTAAAGATAATATCGGCCTAGCTATTAACTCGTAGCAGGATTCAAATCAAATGCAACAACCAGGATTTGATTCCCTACTAACTCTGCAATGATCACTTGAAGTGGTAAACCAACCGTTATTGCTCCGGTAAGCATCCACACACAAACTTCACGTGATACATGTCCTGTATGTGCCATGCACGGCTTGCGTGGGTTACGCAGCTCAAGCATAACTCTCATACTTGTAGTTAGGCTTGGGTACTCTCATTGATCTTCTTGGTTCGTTATCACATGTTGATGCTTTCATCACTTTCCCATGAAAGACTTCTTCACTATTGCTTCATGGGCACAACAAAACATGCATAAGAAACCCATCGGTTTGCTAAATATAAATAATTTCTATAGCTTATTGTTCTTTCTCTATGGCGCTATGTTACAGAGTTTGCCCCCTTTATTGGCACGAAAAGTCTTTGTTCATTCCAACACCACCAATAAGTTAATTGATTTTTTACTTGCATGTTAGCCTGAGTTCATCCCAACCACTTCTCAATTTAGATTAAATGATAATGACGGAGAAAGACGGTGATAATGAGAAGAAGAAAGATAACGATAAGAAAAACGATGACAATGACTTCTCAATAAAGTATATGAGTGGATAGCCAATAGAACCACTATCATAGGCTTCTCAGACTACAAATGGTCTTTCCTATGGTGGTGAAAATTTAGTTGGAGCTAATAGGCCTCTTCTCACATAGTCGGATATTATGAGCATGAGGTTGCGCCCTTTGATGTCCCTTTGCTTGATGGTTTTGGCATAGGCTTTTGTGATTTCACCATTAGTAGATTCGTTTGTGATCCTGCATGTCTCTTCCAAGGCTTCAATCTAAGTTAAGCGAGCCTCTAAAGATACTACTGCTTTGGCATTAACCACTATCACACAGGTTGCAGGAAGAAACAGTTCAATTGGCATAACTACTTCAGCGCTAAATTTTAGAGAATAGGTAGGTGGATGAATGTGCCTTATGATCCAACTCCAAGTATGGAACAGCAGTGGTGATGTCATATCTTACAAGAATGTAGGATGGGTATGCTAGAAAGTCCCATAGATTTAGCAAGTATGACATTTCTTGACAAGTTCGTTGGCATTTTTTTTTTTTTACTTGTAGCCCAACTCTCAATAGCTGATTTGTCTTCGATGTTTTCTACACTCTTCACTGTGTATTTAATGTAAAGCTCTTTGTTACTCATCATGGCCCAAGCACTTTAATGGATTTCTGTTGAACCCTTTTGAAAGCAGAATATCACCTTCCATGAAATATCTACTTGCTATACGTTTAATCTTGTGTGCCTCTTTATGATTTTGGGGCAGTATCCCATGTTGTAAATAGTCTATATAAGGCTTTTTCAATCTTATGTATGGTGGTTACGAGAACTTGTTCTGTAAGATTTAAGTTTTGACATTTGCCATATGATGAGTAGCCTACCCTTTGTATCTTTCTATAAAAACAAATTTCGAGTTTCGTCACATATGAAACTCCATGTATTTTATAGAGTAATTTCTCCCCTTCTTGTTCATGGATACGTTTCATAAGGATACCTGCTAACATACGCTTGTAAAAAACTCGAAGAATTAAGGAGCTACCATTTGCTTGCTTGATTTTCTCTCAATTTCATTTACGACGATTACGAGAACTTGTTATTTAGGTTTAATTTTGCTGCAAGTGATACCCTGTCTTGACTAACCCAATAAACATAGACCTGAATAAGCATAGACCCGAGTAATAAATAGCGCATTAGGCCTAACTTAACCATAAGATGTAACTGGTAAAAGAGAAAATATTACCTCAACCCTTGAAGGTGTAAATAAGAGTTAGGCAAATATGTTCGATGGGCCACTTCCTTCCTATATCAGAAAGTTGCGTGCTCACATACTAAATTGGATGATCTTGTTTCTCTTCATCCTCTTGAGGCGACAGTGCTTTTATGGCAATATTAGTTGCTGCGAAATAAATTCAAACGATCTTCCTTTTCCGAGTGTCTTCATGATTGGTAAATTCATGATCATCTTCTGGTTCTTTTAGAATGTCTTTTTATGCTCGTTACTTTAAAGAAATTGAGTTTTCTCCTTTAGAAGAGCTGTAAATAAAAATCATAGCTATCAAACCAATATAAATTGGTGAATATAAGACAACTCTCAATCAAAATTTTCAATCCCTTTAATTTTTTTAGTGGTGGCAAACAAAAGACATTTTCGATTTTAGTGGATCAACAATAATCCTGCTCGTGTACTAGAAATCCGGGAAATTATTAATTGACACATTAAAGGCACACTTTTTAATGGATTAACAATAATTGCTTCTCAAACTTCAATCGATCAAATACCTTCTTTAGAGTTACCCAGTTGTCCCTGGTAGGAGATTTGACCACCAAATCACCGACATAATTTTCTACCTCGTTGCTCATCATTTTATGGAATATTGCTATCATGACCATTTTGTACGTGCTTCCTATATTTTTTAGGCTAAATGGCATAATAGCGTAGCAAAAATTATCTATAAGAGGATGAGAAGCAACTTTTATCACATCCGTTGGTGCCATCTTAATATGAATGTATACACTGAATCTATCCCCAAATGAGAGCAATTTGTGATAGGATGTTGAGCATGAGCATGAGCATGTCCATGTTAGGCAGAGGAAACTCACCTTTTTGGGCAAGTTTTATTTAATTCTCAGAAATCCATGTAGATTCTGATTTGTCCATCTTTATTCTTCACTAGTACGATGTTTGTTAGCCACATAGGATGCTTGATTGGCTTAATAAATCTAATTATAGTAAGTTTCTCTATTTTTTCTTTAATCTTTTTATAGTAAGTTTCTCTATTTTTTCTTTAATCTTTTCTCCATGTCTGAATGAAAATTACGTCTTATTTGTTTTATTGGTTTACAATTTAATTCTACATGGCATACATGACAAACCATAGATATGTCCAACCTTGACATGCCTTGGCAACTCCATGCAAACACATTATGATACTCTTTTAATAACTTGACTAACCCCTTCTTTTCATTCTCAGTCAAATTGGAGCTAATCAATACACATTTTTGTACATTTTCCTCCTCACTAAACTTTACTTTTTTTAACTCTTAATCGACAACAGAAAAACCATCTTGCATATATTTTGGTGCAAGTTATAAATTCTCTTCGATTATTTTTAATTAGAACTCTCTTCCTGCTTTAGTATTTGCACATAAAATGACAAGTTGTTAGCGTTGAGACATTTCATTAGAAAAGAACTAAGCCCTTTACACCATCATAAATGATACACCACTTTTCAACTAGGTAAAACTTGCTTCTTAAAAACTGAAATAACCTTAACTATTTGTCTTGGGTTGCGACAATGGGCATCATTTAAGAAATCTAATTTGCATTTTCTTTTCACAAGCTCCTGCAAGTTGGCTTTCAAGTCATTTTCAATGACTTTCAAAAGTTTTACTCCTCGCGACTTGACAGCAACAGTTCCTTCCCCTTTAGTAAATAGTTCATAGAATTTTAACTATCTACTATATGACTTTCATCATGCTGGAATAGGGTAAGATTAGCAACTATGCAAATTTGTCTTATTCTAATCCTTCCTTTAACACACTAATGGATGTGAAGGATATCACATTGTGTTTATTCAACAACGGCTTTCCAAACAGAATCTAGCATAAAATTTCAACATCCATAAATGAAAAACAATTGGAGCTTGAAGAGTACCAACCTTCAAATCCAATCAAATGTATATGTTGTAGATTCAAACAGATAACAAATCTAGAGATTGTAACCGTTGGACCATAAATGTTCTTGACAGATATCTGGGTTGCCTCCAAAACTACTTTAAGAATAATATTGATAACCTATCTTCCAAAGCTCTTCTGACCAATAATTCGTTGATCTCAACTTTTAACCTCAATATCCTCATAAAAAAAGATGACAGCATTAGTAGATTCAAGAAAAGAACTATTCACTTTTGCTTCATCTGTATAGCACTTTGGTCCATACAGAGCAAAAACTCTAAATAGTGTTTTGGTAACTGTCACACGTGCCTTCAAATTGTAATTCAATTAATCAAATAAAGACTTGAACTTATGCTTGCACCAAAAAGCACATATTAGAAGGTCATTATCTAGCAGCATTGTATGATCTTTTGGTGTCTTCTACTCCTCTTTAGTAATATATTTCATCACAACTTCTATCGCTGAACCATTATCATTTGCAATAAAATCAACAACAATCGTCATAGCTACTCGAACACTGTGGTAAGGCAACAAGTTAACATCTACATCTTATTCCCTTCTATGAAGCAGTAACGATCAATCTTCAATCTTTTCTTTGATTTGATGATTTGGTAGCAATGCACTGTGGGATGAATGAGGCATTGATATAGGCGACAAAGCTTAGGGTTTTTTTATTCTGGTTCATTTAATAGTCTTATTAGTTTGAATGGCTGGTGTTGTGATCCGCAGTAACTTCAAATTCTTACAAGGCAACTTAGAAGATGTTAGGGCTTCCTTTCTTGACAATTTTTTTTTTATGCCTAGAAATATCTTTCTACAAAGGCAGATTGAGGAACCTTCCACCTTGTATTAAAAATAGGCATTGCTCCCACAGATAAAGTAGTTTTGCTACCTATTTTCTAATAACAAACTAAACAACATGATGGCATGATTCCCCAAAAATACTTATTAGCTATTCACTATCTCTTTTCTAGATTTGGACTCATTGCAATCCAATGCCAAATTTCTGAATTGCTTGACATAGTCCACTAAAGCTTCATTGGATTCTTGAACAGTCGTATTCAAATCCTCCATAGTTGTTCAATCTTCAATCTGAAAATACTTACGGCAAAACCTAAAAGCCATTTCATTCCAAGAGTTGATCGAACCAACTTCCAAATTAGTATACTGAAGTATAAGCACGATCTGTAAGGTATTTGGAAAATTCCCTGAACCAAAACTCCAAGTCAACAAAATATTGGCCAAAGAGCATCAATATAACAACTAATGCGTTCTCTATATGTCCTTTTTCACCCATCAAAAAAGGTAAACCGTGGGCAACAGTAGCCTTTAAGATAAGGCCTATACATGATCTCTTCTAGATATGGTGGTGATGAATAAAATTGAATATCTTCCATATTTTGATTTTGGCGTCGCAAAAGATTCATTATCTTTGCTAAAATAACAGGTGTGTCTGCATTTTTTTTTTGTGGTAAACTAAAGACCAAACGATAAAAATTTAGGATGATCAACCCAAAATCAAAGAATAAGAACTTAAATGCTTTCTTTGCAAGAATGAAGCGTTCTATTGAATTCTTGAGAGGCAATCACAACTAGTTGCATAAATGGCTCTCTTTGAAGGACACGTACTTGTCTATGACAAAGATAGGCTCAAATTCTCTTGGTTGGCCTTGTTTGTGGTTGATTTAAGACGTGATTCTGTAGTATGACTCGAGATTGATCTTGTGGGCTAACTTGTAACTGCCCTTATAACATAGCTACTTGTTGCTCAACAAACATTTCTATTATTGTTTCCCGGATATGATTCTTCATTTGGTCCATAACTTCTTTAAAATATTCATGTTCATCAATGCTTCGACTGCGGAAGTTATAACTCACTCTGCTACTGGAAACCATTATCAAAATCCTAACCAAACTTCCCATTAAAGTCACCAAGCGTGTTAAGGCGGGAATTTCATCAGCCCATGTGTCACAAGGATAGGCCCTTTCTCCATTGAAATTAAGTTAGGCTGGAACGAAAATTCAGGCTAGGTAACCTGTGATCTACCCGATTCTATTGTGTGGTTTGAAGAATAAAGTCCACAAGCTACTCAGGCATTAATATGACTCAAATAAGCTCTATTTGCAACTTTAACTTTGACTATTGTTTTGTTGAGAAGTGGATTGAGCTTAAATAATAATGACACCTGCAATAGCTTAATATTAATTTTCTAAGATTGTTATAACTTAGAAAATGTAATTATGAAAAATATGAAAGTTTAAAATATTTTTAAAACTGAATGTGGTAATGTATTTGAAAACTGTTTTAAGAAATGTTTCATGAGATCTATTTAGAAATTTCTTTTTTAGAAAATTATTTTTGTAAGAACACTAAAAATGTAATGTTGGAATTCATTTTTATGAAATGTTTTCTGAATTGCTTCATAAGTAAATAGAGCCAGGTCTTTATAGCGAAGTGGTACATGGTTCTTCAATGCTCCAAGAGTCAATTTGACTCTTCGAATCTCATTAAAAAGTCATTTAACACTTCAGATCTTAAAGGTTTATTTAGCCCTTTCGAAAGGCCATTTGATTCTTCAAATCCCAAAGCATTATTTAACCATATATGTATGGGTCTCTGATCTATGTACAACTTCAGATCATCTAAGGTGCTTGATTTCTCACTAGCTTGTCATTCCCTTAAAGGCCAAGGTCCCCCAAGTGAACTTAACTAAGGGTTCAATACGAATTGAACTCCATTTTAGCATATCTGAAACACAACTCATAATGGTTACCAACAAAGTAGCTTAAATCTACCATAAAATACATATCTTAATAAACTAAGTCATTGGGCCAAACTTCGATTTTTAAGCAGTAACAAAATCAAATTAAATAATTATAATTAAAAAATATGAAAATAGGTAGAGAAAAAGTTTATGGAATAATTCTCTTTTTCGTATCTTCATGAGATTGTACACAGTCTTAATATAGGGATACAAGAGACTAAAAAATGAAAGAAAAAATTAAAGCAAAATATTACACATTGATTTCTAGAAAGTAATAACTATATATTTTTACCAAATATACTCCTAAATATATAAGGAAAACCAAATCAATTTGATTTTGTCAACCTTTCCACACTCCCCCTCAAGTTGGTCTAAAAATGTCTTTCATAACCAGCTTGCAACCAATTTCTCGAAATGTTTCTTAAGTAGTCCCTTAGTGAGTACATCAGCAATCTGCTCATCTGTAGGAATGTAGGGCATGCAAACCAAAACACTGTCCAGTTTTTCTTTTATGAAGTGTTTGTCCACTTCGACATGTTTAGTTCGGTGTGGAGTACTGGATTATGTGCTATTGCAATAGTAGATTTGTTATCACAATAAACTTTCATAGGTAAAGAATTACTTGCCATATGTTCTTCAAGAATTTTTTTGGTCCAACGAACCTCACAAATTCTTAGAGCTATTGCTCTATATTCTGCCTCTGCACTACTTCTTCCTACTACAGTTTATTTCTTGCTGTACTAAGTGACCAAATCTCCTCCAACAAAGGTGCACTAACCAAAAGTGCATCTTCTATCAGTTACAATACTAGCTCAGTCAGCATCTGTGTAGACTTCTACTTGTAGGTGCCCTTTTTTTCTTAACAAAAGACCTCGACCCGAAGATCTTTTTAAGTATCTAAGGATTCTGTATACTGTTTCAAAGCATTCTGGTCCTGGAGCATGCATAAATTGGCTGACTAAGCTCACTGTAAAGGCTATGTCCAGGCGTGTATGTGAAAGGTAGATTAACCTACCTACAAGGCATTGAAACCGATCTATGTTAGTCACATCTTTAATTTTAGCTGGTTGTAATTTCATATTAGGATCTATAGGTGTCTCAGCTGCTTTACATCCAAGTAGACCTGTCTCTTCAAGCAAATCAAGAACATACTTGCGTTGAGACACAACAATCCCATCTTTTGATCTAGCAAACTCCATGCTTAAAAAATACTTCAGGTTGCCTAAGTCTTTGATTTCAAAGTCACGTGCAAGCACTTTCTTTAATCTGCAAATCTCAACTAAGTCAAAATTATATAATCTACATATAAAATTAACACGACTAATTTCCCTTCAATAGAATGTTTGTAAAACATTGTATGATCTGACTGATTTGGGAGTAGTCGTGCCCCCTTATAACATTACCAAGTGTTCACACCATGCTCTAAGAGACTGTTTGAGCCCATACAAAGACTTTTGTAATTTACACACTTCACTGCTACCATGATTTCTCTCAAAACCTAGTGGTAAACCCATAAAGACTTCTTCTTCTAACTTCTTATTCAAAAAGAACTTTTAACATCAAACTGGTATAGATTCCAATCAGAATATACAGCCAATGAGATAAGGACCCGGATGGAATTTATCTTTGCAACAGGGGCAAAGGTTTTTTGATAGTCAATTCCATATGTTTGAGTGAACCTTTTTGCTACAAGCCTTGCCTTATATCTCTGAACACTCCTATTGGTATTACATTTAATTGTAAACACCCACTTATAGCCAACAGTTTTCTTTTCTTTTGGTTAATCCACAATCTCCCACGTACCATTCTTCTTTAGAGCATTCATTTCCTCTAAAACTACTAACTTCCAATCTGGGCGGTCTAGGGCTTCTTTTATGGTTTTAAGAATTGGTATCTGAGAGATTTTTGTGGTAAAGGCTTTTCTTATTGGACAACTTTTCATAGGAAACATTTCTAGCAATATGGTGCTTAGTACAGGTTAGGGTTCCTTTCCTATGTGCTATGGGTAAGTCAAGGTTAGAGAAAAGAGTGCTGGAATGTATAGGAGAAGAAACATTACCTGAATTTTCTGAGGAATCACTGCTTAAAGGCGACAATTAAGGCTGTATTGAGTTTATAGGAGGGTCTTTACTGCGGTGATGATACCTTTGTCGAGTATAAACACAAAGCGCTGGTGGTGGAATTTTATCTTGTAGTATTTCTTCTTATGTCTCTGATACATTAACACTTGGTTCCTGTAGTTCAAGGTTTCCTAAGTTTTTTTTTTTTTTTTTGAAAGGGAAATAACACTTTCATTAACAGAAAGAATCAAATAAAGACATAAGTTCTGAAGGGTAAGAACCCACCCAAACAACATTTTGACATTTCTCCAAAGCTACTTTATCTAGAGAGTGAGCAATTGCATTACAGGATCTAGGTATATGCTGGACTTTAACATGATTAAAATTCTTCATTAAGCTTTGAATAGCTGTCACTACCCAGAAGATCTCTTTTATGCTGCTATGTCTGTTGTTCACACAAAACTTGCTACCTCTAAAGAATCTGTCTCAACAATTAAGGAGGGTAGCTTTGTATTTCCAGCAACCTGCAAACCGAATTCCATGGCTTCTGCCTCTACATAGGCCACATCTCCACAAAACTTTGAACAATTAATTGCTGCAGCCACTACAGTTCCCTTGCCATTTCTAGTAATTGCTCTCAAACCCGCTATTTGCTTGTTTCGGTTTGTGGCTGCATCCACATTAAGCTTAAAGCAACCAGCTGGAGAAGGGGTCCAATTTTGCTAAACCATTCCAGTCTGCTGATCCATGAGAATTGGTGTTGGCATATGGGTTCGTTTATATGCCTTTAGGATAGCTTCAGCCTTGGCTAGCACGATCTGGAGATCATCCTTCTTCATCCTAAAAATAAACTTGTTTCTTGCACTCCAAATACCCCAACAAATGGCCACTAGCATTTCAGTGTCAGCCTTTTTCCTTGAGCACTCTCTCCCTTGCAACAGACTTAATAAATCTTCCCTCGCCTCCTCTCTAAACACTTCTGCAAATTTAGTGAGCATCCAGACTTTCCTTGCTGTTTTGCCCATGACCAGAGCATGAATTATGTTCTCCACACTATTGTTGCAGATTTGACAAATCAGCTTCTGAGCTACCTTTCTTTTCTAGAGATTTTCAGTAGAAGAGAAGAGATTGGTGACTGCCCTCCACATGAAAATCCTCAGCTTTTTTTGGTAAATCAAGAGCCCATATTATCTTCCATTGACTTGTTGGATTTCCAGAACTTGAGGGGGGAGCTGAAAATTTTAAACACAAGGCAACCTGGTAACCACTCTTTACACTATACTGGCCTTTCTTGTCATAATGCCAACAAATTTGATCATTCCTTAGCTGCCCGGGAAGAGGCAAGCTTACGATTCTGTCAGCATCTACCTTTTCAAAATGGCTATAAATCTTCCTTTCATCCCACTAGTTGTCATCATTAATTAACATTGAGACATAAGAATCTATCGGCAAAGTTGGCTAAGAGATGGGGTGAAATGTTGAGGGCCTTGGAATCCAATTTGCCTTATAAATCTGCACCTTGTCCCCCTGACCAATTCTCCATCTTGAGCCAGCCAAGATAACTTGCCTTCCCCCACAGAATGCTTCTCCAAATGAAACTCGGGTTGGATCCAAGCTTTGCATTTAAAAAGTCAATTTTCTTGAAATACTTAGCCTCCAGCACCCTTGCTACCAACAATTCTGGATATTGAAGTAGTCTTCACCCATGCTTAGTCACTAATGATTGGTTAAAACTAGAGAAATCTTTGAATCCCAGCCCTCCTCGACATTTCGCTTGGCTTAGACGCTCACATTTTGCCCAGTGAATACACCTCTTCTTTTTTTGGATCCCCACCAGAAATTGGCAATAGCTTTCTGAATATCATCACAAACTCCTAGAGGAACTTTAAACACGCTCATGGCATACACTGGAACCACCTGAGCCACAACTTTAATCAATACTTCCTTGCCCCCGATTGAGAAAAATTTATACTGCCAATTTGATATTTTCTCCATCATCTTGAGTTTGACATCTTTGAAAAAACTGCTTCTCTTTCTCCCTACCATTGATGGTAATCCTAAGTATTTTTCATGCCTTGATACCACCTTGAGCTGGAAAATATTCTTTATGGCTGAAATTTGCTCAACTTTGGTGTTGTTGCTGAAGAACATAGTTGACTTCTCTAAGTTAAAGAGCTGGCATGATGCAATGGTGTAGCAATCAAAATTTTTTTTCAAATTCTGACAATCCGTAGGTGAAGCTCTGATAAATATTAGGCTATCGTCAGCGAACAGGAGATGCGAGATCTTTATGTCTTTGCCTAAAGATAACCCATGAATGAGCTGCTGCCTTTCCGCCTGTATCATTAAAGAAGAAAATGCTTCTGCACAAATGATAAACAAATATAGTAAAAGCGGACACCCTTGCTTTAGACCCCTCTACGGTTGAATAATTCCATGTGGCACCCCATTTATAATCATAGCAAAAGACGTTATAGTTATACATCTCATGATTAAACTCACCCAATTTTGAGCAAAACCCAATCTAGTCATGGTTTGTTCTAGGAAGCTCCACTCAACTCTATCATAAGCCTTACTAATGTCAAGTTTCAAAGCCACCAGCCCATTTCTTTTTTCCTTAGAATGCCTAATTTTGTGCAAGCACTCATACCCTACAATAAAGTTATCTGTTATAAGCCTATTAGGAATAAAAGCGCTTTGTGTTGGAGAAATAACTTGGTGGAGGATCTGTTTCAGCCTATTTGCAATAGTTTTAGCCATAATTCTATAGATCACATTGCACAAACTAATTGGTCTGTAATCTGTTACTTTCCTAGGCTTTCAAACCTTTGGGACTAAAGCAATATAGGTATGGTTTAGAAGAGCCATGGTACCTGGCTCATTAAGTATGTGGAGACAGGTTGTGATGACCCCTGTCTTCACCATTTTCCAGTGCTTTTGATAGAAGACTACTAGTAGTCCATCTGGTCCTGACGCTTTTGTTGGAGACATTTGGACTAAAGCTTCTGTAATTTCCTCCTGTGTAAAAGGTTGCTCCAACTACTCGTTCATGGCTTCCGAAACTCTTGGAGTGATTCCTTCTAACGCTGTTGAGATTTCTTCTTGACTTGGCTTTGATGAAGTGAAAAGATTTGCAAAATATTCACAAAACTCATACTCCACCTCTTCTGCCTTCTCAGTCCAGCTGCCTGCCCCATCTTCAATTCCCTAAATTCGATTATTTTTCTTCCTCGATGATGCTTTGTAGTGGAAGTACTTGGTATTTTTGTCCCCCTCTTTCAACCACTCTGCCCTCGATCGCTGCTTCCAAAAAATTTCTTCATCAATAAGGATATCATGAATCTGCCACTCTATCTTCTTAAGCTCCATTCCACTCTCATATTGCACGCAGCTTTGCTTTAACCCCTCTAACTGATTCATAAGTTGCTTCAACTTCTTATCTCTTTCTCCAAACTCTTCCTTACTCCCTAAATTCAGCCTAGCCATTGAATCTTTTGCCGCCTTCTGAAATGAGGGTATGGGATTTATATCATTCCAGCTTCCGCACATACTCCATTCAGTCTCGATTATGTCTTTGCAAGCTTCATATAGACTCCACATATCCTCGTAATGAATTCGAGCGGACTTTTTTCTTTTCCAACACAATCCCCTCCCCTTTTCTTGAACCTCCATCAACACCGGACAATAATCAGAGGTCCAAGTTGAAAGATAAACTGCTGCACAGTCATAGAAAATGTCACTCCAGCCCTCGTTACACAGGAACCTGTCAAGCCGTTCTTCAATATAATACGGCCCATATCTCCCATTATTCCAAGGAAATGGGTGTCTTTTGTATCCCACGTCAACTAATTTAAAATCTCGCAAGGCTTCTCTGAAGTTACTGATCAAGCTTCAATCTCTTTCGTTACCTCATATTTTCTCATAAGTGCAATATTTCGTTAAAATCGCCAAAACATAACCACGGTGAAGGAGATAGACCTGCCAAACGCCTCAAGAGCGTCCAAGTATGCTTTTTTTGCCTTGTCTCTGGATGGCCATAAACGCCTATACATCGAAGGTGCTTCCCATTTTCAGTTTGTACCTCGGTGTTAATATGGTGGTTGCTGAAAGATTTAATTTTCACTACAATTACAGAGTTCCACAACATCGCTAATCCTCCTCCTTTACTTCTTCTCTCCACCTCAAAACAATTTTCAAACTTCAACTTCCTACTCATCCCATTCATGTGCAAAGGCAACAGCTTCATCTCACACAAAAAAAGAAGATGTGGCCTATGCAACTGGAGAATTTTTTGCAATGCTAGAAACGTTCGGGTATTCCCCAAACCCCAAACGTTCCAGCTAAAGATCCTCATGACTTCTGACGGGGCTGGTCACAGCCTCTGCCGATATCTCTTCTAAGCTTGGAAATTCCATCTCCATTTCATCCACTATCAACGGCTCCCAAGTAATTTTAATTTTTATTGATGGGGAGCCTTCTTGTTTTTGCTTCGTTGCTGATTCAACCGGGCTAGCAAGTTCTATTTTTTTGTGTTTTGAGCTTGGTCCACCTTGATGGCAATTTGATCTTTTTGAAGCCTTGGGGCTAGCCTTACATTCCTTATTATTACATGTAGCTGGGGCCTGCAGCTTTCATTTCCTTCTGTTGGGCCTCGGGTAGTTCATGCGTGGCTCCTTTTCTACTTAGTCCTTTCCTGTTCCCGCCTTTGCTTAGTTTCCGGTTTTTTGGATTAGGTATTCTAAGCCCACGGGATCCATGCATAATTCAATTGGATCAGTTTCCCCGCTTTCCCTCTCTTTTGCATTTTCCTTTCCCGCTTGAAATCCCGAATTTCTAGAAGATTTTCCATTGTCAGCTGCTGCCTCTTGCGTACTGTCCTCAATATGCTTCTTCTTCAATCCTCCGATATCTTGCATTAAATGCTCGTCAGCTGCCTGCTCCACCTCAGCATCTCGAACTTGTTCAAAGGTTTGACCCGTTTCCTCATTAATTGGTTTCAACCCATACACCATATCCGGGTTTGCTTCAATCTGCCTTTGTTGCGATTTCCCATTGCTGATTTCCCATTTCATTATTAGAAATATCATTTTTTTTTATTTTGAGATGAAGTGCTTAGATCAGGTAAAAACATATGAGGCACAGGTGTAAAAGTATGCCAAAAATGATCTTCACTATTCTCTTTCTCCCCCTGAAGAGAATTTTGGCCAAAAAAAGGTTGATTTTCGAGAAATATAACATCCAAACTGACATGGAATTTCTTTATTTGAGCATTGAAACATTTTTAGCCTTTTTTATTAGGAGCACAACCTAAGAAAACACATTTTCATAACTAGGATCCAATTTAGATCTAAGATGGTTAAGAACGTGAACAAATATAGTGCACCCAAGGACTCTTAACTGAATATTGGAGGTAATCCTACTAGAAGGATATATAAGTGTAAAGTATTCTAAAGGTGATTGATACTTCAAAACACGAGTAGGCATCTTATTAATCAAATAACATGCTGTTAAAACAGCATCACCCCACAAATATTTAGGAACATGCATAGAAAGCATGATAGCCCGACTAACTTCAAGTAAATGACGGTTTTTTCGTTCCGCAATTCTATTTTGTTGTGAAGTATCATGACAAGTGGATTTGTGAATTATACCATTTTCCTTACAAAACATCTCTAGACAATTATTAAAATATTCAATACCATTATTTGTATGGAGTAGGCTTATTTTTGTTTGAAATTGATTTTCAACCATGTTATAAAAATCGTTGAATAACCCCTCAACTTCAGATTTCTCTCTCATTAAATAAACCCAATAAGCCTAGTATGATCATCTATGAATGTTACAAACCATTTTTTTGTTAGGTAAAGTAATGATTTTTTAGGGTCCCCAAACATCATTATGAATTAAATAAAAAGGTTTTGAGGCATGATAAGTAAATGCTTTATATGAAACTCGATGACTTTTAGATAAAAAAAATAACTTTCACACTAAAAAGTAGTACAATCAACATTTTTAAATAAATCTGGAAACATATGTTTCAAATAAGGAAAGCTGGGGTGTCCTAGTCTAAGGTGCCAAAGCATTTTTTGATCCCTAGCAGAGTTCGAACTAATACTACTACTCAAACCTTAAGCTTATTTATTCCTTGATAAGTAGTCATCAAAATAGTAAAGACCTTCTCGCAAACTAGCACTGCCAATCATCATCCCCAAGTCCCTGTCCTAAAATTCACAATAGGAGTCAAAAAAGACAACACAACAATTAGAATCTTTGGCTAATTTGCTGGCAGATAACGGGTTACAAAAAAGTTCAGAGACATGTAGCACATTTTTAAGCTCAATGGTTCTAGAGATTTTTATTGATCATTTTCCAGCTATGAAAGATAAGCTTCCATCAGCAACTCTTTCCTTTTTGTTACCAAGGCAAGGATAATAAGAATCAAATAAACTAAAAATGGTAGTCATATGATCAGAAGCACCTGAATCAATAATCCTAATGCAGTAGTTAAGTGGCTAAATAAAGCATTAATAATACTACATGTTTGGGCTACTGAACCAGTAGGAGTACCAAGTGGAGGATTAGAAGTTAACAGCTTTATAAGATGATCAATTTGCTCCTTGCTGAGATTATTTTCCAGATTCTCCACTTTATTGGCAGACGCACGGCTAAGCTTGTTGTTTTTCTAGTCTGCAGGCTTTCTGTGGAGTTTCCAACAAGCCTCCCGAGTATGGCGTGGTTTATTACAGTAATCACACCATACTCGAGGTTTTTGTTGTTGTTGAGTGAAAGAATGAATAACATTAGCATCTGCTGTAACAAGGGCAAAATTTTTCCACAGAGACAATGGAGTTCCTTTTTCCCAACATAACATCTAGACGACTTTCTTCTCTCCTTACTTCAGAGAAACCATCTTCAATAGTGGGAAGTGGCTTTCTCCCAATAATTCTTCCTCTTACCTCATCAAATTCAACATTAAGTCCAACTACAAACTTAAAGACTCGATCATTATTGATAGTTTTTTTTTTTGTGGTGTTTAAAATCTTTCGCGCTCTTCCACTTGTAGTCGTTGAATAAGTCCAGATCTTGCCACAATCTCTTTAGAGTATTGAAGTATTTTGTTATACTATAACCTCCTTGACGGATATCTCCAAGAGCAAGCTGCAACTCATAGATCTAGGACTGATTTCCATAGTCATAGTACATCTGACTCACATTATCCCAGAGTTCTTTTGCAGTAGAGTAGCACATATAATTTGCACCAATGTCTTCATCCATAGAGTTGACTAACCACGTCATAATCATGGAGTTTTCGGCATCCCAAACACCATAAGAGGGGGATCACGAGCCTAACATCTCCGGTAAGATAACCAATCTTCCCTCTTCCCCTAATATACATTCTAACCAGCTGAGACCATCTTTGAAAATTTCATTCATTCAGCCAGATAGTTGTAATCTGGACAGAATGAAATTCAGAATGGGAAATTTTCGGTTCTAGTCTTCTTGAGGTGAGAAAGAAATCAGAAAGAAAGGGAGCCTATCTCTGATACCATGTGAAAATATGTAGAGAAAAAGTTTATGTAATAATTCTCGTTTTCATATCTTCATGAGACTGTACACAGTCTTTATATAGGGATACAAGAGACTAAGAAAGGAAATGAAAAATTAAAGCAGAATATTACACATTCATTTCTAGGAAGAAATAACTCTATATTTACACTAAATATACACCTAAATATATAAGGAAAACCAAATCAATTTGATTTGGTCAACCTTTCAACAAAAAATAATACTAACATTAAAAACTACAATATAACCAAACCAGATCTGCACAAACCCTGGGGTGATTGCGGGCTTAGTAGAGCAGGTGTAGTTGGTCATTTGACCAGTACAATGCCACTTTACTGCTTCTCCAAACCAAGGCCTAAATAATGACTATAGTTGGGCCTCCGAGGCACTGTAACATTTTCCTAAAATAGATAGAATAACTGGTTATTACTCATGCTAGTTACATTATTATTTCTTCAATATTTTATCAATAATCATATCTACATGTACTAAGCCATTTAATTCTGTAAAGTTACAAATTGCAATTTGCAAGAATAGTTGCTCTTTACTATTTACACTGATATTACTCATGCTGTATTATTTTGTACTCCATGCTCCTAGCAAAAAAATTACCAGACAAAGTTAGTTGGTATTAATACTGAAAACTAGTCAACTTAAAGTATGTGTTTTGTACAATAGAATCAATCACTGAAACGAAAATTCTATAAAGATACCACATGCAATGCTTTGTAAAAGACAAGACAATAAAATAAAACCGAAGTTCAGAACCAGAAAGATATGTCAACTTGAATACTTACAGAATTAAGTGACTGCGGTAAATTCCACGGTAACCTGAAGGATAAGTTTGTTCTTCCACCACTTCCACTTTCCATAATCATTATAATTCTAATGCTTCAGAAAAAAGTATGAAGATGGATTTTGATATCATTCTAAAGCTCAATTCACCATGTTTGTTCAACGCCTAAATTGCTGCATATAAATCCAACAAAAGAAATAAAGATATTTTTGTAAAGGTTTTATAAAACTAAGAGAAAACATGTGAGCCTGTTACATAGATGAAAATCAACAAAGAAAAAAGAAAATTGAATAATCAACACATAATGTGTCATTTACTCAAATCTTTATGTGACAAAATATGCTATTAACATGCCATCTAGAATCAGAAATGTTATTCACACAAACTTTATCTTACAATGAACAAACAATTAAAAATACTAGGTGGACTTCTAATTAATACTCACCACCATTTTAATTCAATCTGTGCCCAAAACAATGTTTGTGCCAACAAATCAAAAAATGAGTAGAGTTTTCACAATCTAAGAGCACAAAAGCCCCCAATAGCCATCTCCAGTTAAATACTGTTTGTTCTGGAGAGTTGCAATTTGATTATCCAGTAATGGAATTTACAGGTACAGCTACAAACCCTAGGTGAGAAAGCTCTGAAGTAGGAACCACAATTATCAAATTATCTATAAGCCTTATGTTAGTAATAAAGCACAGACATATGACAGAAGCAGAAACTAAGTAGGGGAAATAAAAAGAAAACAAGAAAAGACAAATAAACTGAATAGTGAATTAAAGATGACAATTGATTACATCTATAATGTGGACTAGCTGCTCATATAAAATGCAAAAACCCAAGGGAGGGAAAACAAAAGCTGTCTAAAATATAACTCAAACTCCGACGAAGGCAATAATAATAAATAAAAAAACACTTACTTTGATTCGATATTAAAAGCCAACCATGGATGAGGCTGAACCCGCTAGCAAGACTCTCAGAGACAGTTTAATGAAGACTTAACCTCACCTGCATAATTTCAGGTTCAATAGTTATGCCGCATGAAAATCAGGATTGTTTCTCAAAATCGTTACGTGAATAAAAAAGACAGTGAAAAAACAAGGATGCTTCTCATAATTGTTCATTAGATGCTGCTCGGTTGGGCAGATATCCAGAAACGGAAAAACGGAACAAAGAGCAGCTATGCTACATAGGCAGAGAATTATAGGCTGCCGTACAGCTTAAACGTCAAAGGATCCTCATGCAATTACTGCTTTTTGTACTTCTAAAATGTAGAATACTCAGTAAAGCAAGTCACAGTAATCAATTGATTTAGCCGAACATGGCCAGAATTTTTCCAAATGTAGAAATACCAACAGGACAAAAAAAAAAGAAAAAAGAAGGGCATTAAATACATAGCAGAATACCAACAAAAATCCTAACCAGAAACACCAAACAAATTATCAGAACTTTTACAATAAGCTTTCTCTTGTTCACTCATTTCTCTTGTTCTCTTTCAGTTTCCTAACAGATTTTGTAAAGCATGGCAACGTCACCAGAGTTCATTTAGTCATTTAAGAGAAACCTCCACAATATTATGCCATGTTTACTTGTTGGAGTAGGAATGAGGAGTGTGGATTTCTCCCACTCTAGCATTTACTTACTCATTAAAGGAAAAGAGCGGAAATACCACTCCATGAGTCCCACTCATTTTTTAACCTAAGAGTAGAATTCCTATTCTCATGAGCGAGGTGGGAGTGGGCATCCACTCCTACCTGTTACTTTTTTACCCTTTCCTTATTAATTAAAATAAAATACTATTACATTTATTTAAAAACAATAATATTATTATATTAATTTAGATCTAATAGCATTGTACTTATTTAATATTAATAATTAATAATTATTCTAAGAAAATATCAATTTTGTACAATGTGATTGATAATATTTCATTTGTGTTGCTCTTATCAATAATTTTTAATTTAAATAATTAAAACTAAAATTAATAAAAAATCATGATTTACATAATTAAGAATATCAATAATTATTCTTAATTTTTATAATTAAAATTAATAATAAAATAATAGTTTATTTTACAAATATATTTTTTATTCATTTTGTAATTAAAAGCTGCAATTCTTTCAGTAAGGGTAAATCTGTAATCTAAAACATTTCACACACCCATTCTGATCCTCATTCCAGTGTAAAAGAACAACCTACTCCCACTTCACACCCTCAATTCCAGGATTCCCACTTCTTAAGATTCTCACTCTAATCCAAGAATTAAATGCTACCTTAATATGATTGTTTTGGTAAAAAAAATAGAAAAACAGACTCAAATGAAGTAAGGAGAAAAAAATTAGGAACAGGGCAGGGTAATGCAGGTTGCTGAAAAAGTAAAAGAACATATTGATCTAATGCAACTTCAATCTAAGAAAGGAAGGAAGGACTACATATGACTTTATCTGCAACTCTAGGCTATAATGCACGTTGCTGAAAAAATTCTCACCGACAGCAGAGGTTTGTTTCGTAGTAGTTACAGATAGCATTAGTTCAGAGGAAAGCAAAAGGAAGTAGCATAATAATAAAACTGTCTGGGAGACCAACGGAAGAATCAAATATCAAGCATGGAACATATTACCAGTTATACGCAATAAAATATTTTGGAACACCTAACCACCAAAAGGATTTACATGAAGAGAATTGACCAAATCAAACTCCATGACACTGATTCACCAAAGAAACTATTGCGTACCTGAAACCCTACTTCCCATCAAGATTCTAATACTGTCCCTGCTTGAGAAACCTGCCCAGATCTTCTAGAATGACTAACCTCTTCCTTGAGAATGTCGAACAGATGCAGCACGAACCATGTCAACTAGGAACTCATCCAAGCCTTCAAGATCACCAGAGTCCCGTAGATTGCAATATAGAGGGGCCATACAAGCTGCAGCAAAATCAGCCAACTTCCATAGAGAAAATTTAGCTGCTAGTTGGAGAACTTTAATGGACAAATCTCGGGCAGAATCGAGACATGATACAACTACTTTAAAGCAGGCATCCTGAATATCTTCCAAAAGCCAAATATCAGCAAGCCAACAAAGCTCTATATACGGATGCAAATCATGAAGTTTTTGCTCATTATCCATATTATCCCATAAACACCCAGAAGGAGGATTTGGCAGCTGATCAGTGTAAATCCACTCCACTAGTTTAATCATACCTTCCCAACTAACAGGCACCTTAACGGTTTGCGAATAGCTGCAAGCGCATATATAATCAAATGAGATAAAAAAATGTAGTCAAGAAAAATAAACAAAGGTAAAGAAAAACTATACTTCTCTAATGAAAAGTTGATAAATATATGATCTTTTTATTATGTTTCCGAGTTAATTTACTCTAATACAAATATAAGATGAAAAATGAATTATAAGCAAACAAAACCAACTCAGGGACCCAGCATTTCCTAAATCAAATGAAAAGCATAACAATGGTACCCTAACAAAATGAAAGCTTTGACCATTTACTTCAGCAAATTATTAGATGACAAGTGAACAAATATTAAAAGAAATTTTTAAAATCCCAGCACCTCTCTTGCATTCCTGATTTGAGCAAAGCCCGCAGATAATCACAACTTGACCACAGTATAACTTTATGAACATGCTTGTGGGGCACTGACAGAGAGCAAACACTGCAAGTCCAGCTCAGTCCAGATGCTTTGGCTTCCAAAATGATGTCTCTGAAACAAAAAAACAAGATTTAGGGTCCACACTTTCCCATAAATTACATAAGTTCATAAGGGAACTTAAAGCAAACACCTTCATGAGGGAACTTAAAGCAAAAATCTGCCCTTAAAACGGAAAATCAATAATTTGAAGTTGTTCATATCAGTGAGACACAAATATTATTTACTAATAAAGAACCCAGAAATTTTTATATACTGATGATTCTTAAATGAAACAAATAGCACTAGAGATGAACAACAGGGAGATGAACAGATAGGTTTTCTTCATCATGAAGTTCATCATGAAGCCTCTTTTTCAAGTGCAAACTTAGGGTTTAGAATAAAAATAAACAACATATTGATCTAATGCAACTTCAATCTTCAACAAAGAAAGGAGCAAACCATACGAAAACTGATGCCCAACTGGTCCAAGACCAAGAGTGAGATCACAGTTAGGAATAGGAGTTCCCCAATTCGGATGCTTTCTGTAAAGTAGCAGTGATAGTGGTTGCAAATTGCAACTTTTAGCTAGAGGTTTCAGCCTCTTCACAAGTTCTTCTTCTGCTTCCAAATAACCAAAGTAAACAAAGTCCAACAAAGTCTGCAATGCCTGGCTATCAACATGAGATGAAAAACGAACAGTTTTCCAAAAATTTCCACTCAGCTTTTCTGTATCATCACCCATGGAAGAATTATTAGATGTTTTGTCATTACCAGGAGGCAGCAGTGATGGGCAACGAATCGCGAGAACAACACCATGAACACTCAAAGCCTTGCCAATTGCTAGAATAAGTTGCATGTCTGCAAATTCCTCCATATAAAGTGCTTTGCCAATCCTTTTCCCAATTTTACTTGGAAAACCATAAAATCCAAAATGGCTAAGAATGTATGCAGCGAACCATCGTGGTCCATCTGCGGTGGTGCTAATACAGATCTCCTGGAGCAAGCTAAACAACTGAGCTTCCATATTGTTTAGCTTATCAGAAGACACAGAACAAAAATAGTGTACCAACTCAGCTACTGCCCACAAACCATAAAGCAAACGAACATCCTCACCCTCCCATTCTCTATTTATCCAGCAACAAGTCTTCTTTGAAAACTTATTATACAAATGAGGGGCAACGCTCTGCCTCTCGATGGGTACAGGATTGCTCCAGCACCACCTCACAAAAGCCAAAAGTGTCTTCATTACTTCACTCCCACTAAAATACCTTTGATACTGTGGCAAGCCTAAGTAACATGTCAAACCCACCAAGTTAATGATTGTTTGAAAAATATACGGCAATCCAATATTGAATCCTGATGTTGTATAATTTAGGAAATGCAGCAAGTGCTCCAGGTACTCCTTGCCATTTGGCTTTAGAATTTGGGATAGTATAAATCTGGCCTTTGAAGCAATGTACTTGCTAGGAGAATATATCATCATGAGAACGGCCTTTGATGCTGATTCACTTCTAGAGGCATGTATCACATCATTTTCACATATTTGACGCCCTTTGCGAATTGCATCAACAAAGGCCACGCTGTAAAGAAATACAAACATTACAAAGTTAATTAGAATCTAGAAGACAATCAACTATTGAAAAAAACATAAGACAGTAAGAAAAACAACATAAACACAATAATGAAATGTAAATTAGTATAAGAAAAACTAAAGCCGATAAAAATTTGAAGTTTTACCATGCACACGTAATAAGCATGTTGATGTGAAGCTCATTTTCATGGTTGAAATCGTCATCACAATGAGTTGCAAGCCATCCCAGGATATCCCAAATGTATGGCCTCAAAGAAAGAAGAAAATTTGCACCAAGACCCTCTTGCACCAGGGATATCTGTTCTTCTAGTGATGACAGATGTTGTGATGGTTTAATCTGAAAATCCTCCAGAAGAAGATCAAGCAGGACCTTGTCAATCCCTTGCTTCCAAAAAACAATGTGGTGTTGCCCTGCCCAACGAGTAATTGAAGCCAGGCGACATGCCTCCACTAGCAAAGACATCTGGTCGTTCAAAATCTTTCCAGAATGGAAGCTGCATCTATTCATCCCACAAACTATAGCTCTCACCAAAGGATCACAACACAAGTTTGTCATTCTTAAGCAGCCCTGTTCATCTGTCTAACCAAAGAATTATAGATGATAACCAATAAATAAAATATATAAATATATATTTATATAACATTACCCATTAGAATCGTGAGTGAAGAAAAAATTTGTAACAATTACCGCTAAACATTGAGCTAGTCTAAACCCCTCTATCCGAACAGAGAGCGCATGTGAACTATCCATGCAATAAACCATTGTCTGTAAAAGGAGCTCGCCATTTTCTAGAAGCTTCTTGGCCCCATTACCACATAGACCTAGCAGACAATGTGGTAACCATTCAATTTCAAAAGTTAATCTCAAACAAAGATGAAAAAAAAAAAAAAAGAAATTCACCACGCATAATATATTACCTACTGAAGAATACAACTTCAAAACTGCAACCTTAAATGAGAGATCTGGCTTTAGAAGTAGAGCCTCTAAAACGTTCATCAATATGGCATCATTCCAAACACAATACCGAGATCGAGGCCATCGCCATAGTATTACACTCAAAAGAGAAGACATCTCTTGAAAATACTCAACTGGCATAGTCTCACCAGAAAAGTTTCGTATGTTTGTAACAACACGTTCAACAGTTTTTGCATCTTTCATCACCTCCCACACTTGTTTTTCCTTCTTTACACTCATGTTTGATAGAATCGTGTTCAAAGCAATAGCACAAGAAATAGACACTTCTAATTCATGGTAAGTTAACAAGGACAACAGAGGATGACTAACATCCAACACATAATGTTGAAGTATTGAATTGGGTACACAGCTCAATAACTTAACAACTTCATTTGCTGCAATACTCAATACAGCTCCACTTTTACACTGTAGAATCCATACCAAAGCCCCAACTATATGAGGAATCGAATCCTGAGAATTATGAGTTACAAAGGAAAAAGAAATTAGAATGACAGTAGCTAGCTAAAATATTACCGGTGGGTTTAGAAGTGCTGTCAGCATCATGAACACTTTCAAACAGCAATATCACCATTAGTTAAATCTACTTTCTAGTTTTGGCTGAACTAAACAAAAACATTTTTGGGATCAGAAATGCCCTTAAACTACTGTTTATAACTGCTATTCCAAATAGCAACTACTGAAGGAAATTTTTTAACTGCTTTTTTAGAGAAGAACTTAAATATACTTCTCCAAACCTCATTATTGAAAACCCAAAAAAAAATATATTAAAGTTCCTTTTCGAAATAGTAAGATAATATATACAAACTCTTTCAAAAATTCGACATAGCAGTGTTATATATCATTGCATAAGTCTCACATTATTTATTGCCTTTTATTCCATTCAAAAATGCAAATGTGGAATATGTACAGACGTGAAATTTTATAGCAATTTGTATGCATAACAATGTATTTAATAGTTTTTTATTCCGAAAGTGCACGAAGGGCTTTTACAAAAATCTCTTGGAAAATTGAAGTGCTACACCAACTGCCAAGCCCACTCTTAATAATAAACTTTCCACAAAAGCAGCTCCAAAACTTAATTGATAAATGTATATATAAGCAAGTAACAAGAAAAAAGAAATACCTTAAAAAGAGGATTTTGTAAAGTTTCAGCAGAAACAGAATCAAGAAAGGCAGCTATGGATCGAACTACATGTCTCTGTATCTCAATATCCGTACACTTCCATTTCAATTCTTTCCCCTCATAATAACTTTAAAAAAAAAACTCGAGGTTAAAAATTAAAAATTAAACTCGACACCAAAACTTCATATTCACAAACTTCTAAAAAAAATATAAATTGATGACTAAACCTGGTTCCTAGATTGAGGGCATGGAAGAGACGCTGGTGAAGAGTGGACACGTGGCCGCTGATGCTGCCACCTCCTGCTCCTCCTCCTCTTCCTTTTCTTGACGGTCTCATTTTGCCGTTCACAAATTGACTCTTTCAGAAATTGCGGGAACGTTCACGCACAGTCCCACACGCACCGTTATAATATTACCGGACAATTCAAAACCGACCTATCTTCGATGATTTGGAATTAAAATTATTTGAAAAAAAAAAGTTTAGCTATATTTTCAAAAAACAAAATAATAACTGTCGGTCCTTGATTTTCATGCTTTCTCTACTATGGACTCAGTTGTTTTATTTATACTTAAATATATCCCAAACTCTTGACAAAACAATTCAAATATCCAATTACTCTCTGAAATTTTGAATTTTTGATACATTTAACCTGATTTTTGCTGTAAGGTAACTATAACAAAAATAAAAAATAAAAATTATAAGAGTTCTTAAATAAAGATTCGCGTAAATATACCTTAACAAATATTTTACATTACTCTTTATAAATCTGTAACGCCCAAAATTCTAGTAGGAAATTTGGGCTTTTGCTTGGAATCGTGGAGGCCTTATAACCCTTTTAGAAAGGAATATTAAGTCATTAATAAGGGTTAGTTGTGTGTTAAATGTTTTATAATGGGTTATTTTTACAAAGATATTAGGGCTTCTTAGAATCACTATAAATTCATATTTTTCTTTCCTATTCTATAACCCTAATTTAACAACGCTATTTTTCTTCTCTGCTGCTCTCAACACTCTCACCACACCCTAGGGCTTTAAACGATTGTGTAGGAGAGAATTGGAGCGATTGGTATGTCATTTTTTTCCCTCAATACTCCTAATCATGTTATCTAGGGTTATAATGCATGATTCACATTGTGATTAGGTTTTATTTAGGGTTTTGATTAATTAGGAGGTTGGTTAATCAATTCTTGGCATAATAAGCATGTAGGATGATTCTGGACCGCATGATATCTCGATTTTTAAATTATATTTTGTGAACGAATTTTCTTAGGAAATTTTATATTCTGGAAACTAGACATGTGGAACTTCTTTAATAAATTTTATGTCATGAAATTCGATTTCGTTTTCAATTTTATGTGTATTTTCGAAATAGAACTCACTGCATTAGGAAACTGCGATTCCAGCATTGCGATAGGATTCACAAAATTATTTTCACCATCAAATGAACTCGAAAAATCATGAAATTTTATATGGAAGTGTATACATGTGTCTAGTATTCCCAGTTTAAATTTCATAATTTTCCGATTAGTATTTTATTTTATTAATAAATTTGAGGTATTCCAATATGAATTTATGAGTAAGGATTATGATTTATAGGTAACCTCCTTCTTCACGTGCTCCGTACGTGTTAGATTTGGGGTGTTACAATTGTGGTATCAGAGCACTAGGTTAGGATTCTGTAGACTTTCTCTTAAGCTCTAATCAGATTGTCTAATGGAATTGATTACATTTATTTCGTAGACACGAGAAGGTACTATATGGCTATAAAAAGTGCTAAGAATAAGGGATGGACAGAAATTGATAGGACTGAACAGTTTATTTTAGGTGGAGTGCTTGTTAAAGATCTTAGAAGACTTCATAAACAACAAATGGAAGATAGATTAAGGGGGACTAAAACGTTCTATAGCGATACTCCTCCAGGACCTGGAGCTTCAAAAGAGAAGCTCAATGAGCCTATACGAGGACTACGTGTTTATGGCAAGGGGGCTAACAAGAATAAGCTTGTAATACGTCGTTTATTTTGGACAGGACCTCGATTTAAGCCTTGCTATGGCATACGATGGGTTTCTCCATGTCTAGATAAACTACCTTATAAAACTGTTAAGGAAAAAGAGACAATTAGAGTCGCGACTGAGGAGGAAAAAATAGAATTAGATCATTTTCCTATACGGTTGAGTAAACCTATGAACTTTGTGGCTGTAGAAAGAGGGCATGAGGCTCTGTAGACCTTATCGAGGTTAATAAAAAGAATCGACAAGGTGGATCACAAAATGGAAATCCTTTTAGGCAGGGCACTCAGCCCCAGAAACATATTGGTGGAGGTAACAAATGGGGTAACAAGGGTATTCCTGATGATACCACTCGGAAGAACTACCCCATTTGTCGACATTGTGAAAGGAGGCACCCTGGTGAATGCCGTTGGAAAATCGGAACTTGTTTTGCTTGTGGAGAAACTGGGCATAGGATTATGGATTGCCCAAAGAGACGTAGCGAGACTGCAAATACTCCGTCTAATGAAGGACAGAGGAAGAAACCAAAGGTGCAAGGGCGTGTCTTTGCGCTGACGGAGAAAGATGCTGAGGGGTCTAATGATGTGGTATCAGGTACATTATTCTTATTCTCTAGAGAAGCCAAAGTTCTTTTTGACCCTGGTGCTACACATTCATTTGTATCCTGTGTGTTTGCCCGTTATGCTGATGTGCCTATCACACCATTAGATGTTCACGTGACAATTAGTACCCCTATGGGAGATTGTCAGTTAATAGATCATGTTTATAAGTCATATGTGATCAGATTGTGTGATAGAGAATTTCTTGTGGATCTCCTACCCTTAGAAATGCATGATTTTCATTTAATTTTGGGGATGGATTGGTTAGGACCTTACCATGTTTCAATAGATTGTTTTACTAAGGAAATTATTTTTCGCCTTCTTGGTGAGGAAGAATTTCATTTCCAAGGGAATCATAGTAGTAATAGATGTTTGATTTCTATGGTTAAGGCAGTAAAAATGCTAAATAAGGGTGTGAAGGATTTTTAGCATATGTAATTGCTGACCATTCTGATGGGGCATGCCTCGAAGATATACCTATTGTAAAAGAGTTTATTGATGTATTTCCTGAAGATCTTCCTGGACTACCCCCAGATCGAGAGGTTGAGTTTACCATAGAACTAATTCCTGGTACAACCCCTATTTCTAAGGCACCATATCGGATGGCACCTATTGAGTTGAAAGAACTTAAGGTCCAGCTGCAAGAGTTACTAGATAAGGGTTTTGTCCGACCTAGTGTGTCGCCTTAGGGTGCTCCCGTTTTGTTTGTAAAGAAGAAAGATGGTTCAATGAGGCTGTGTATCGATTACCGACAGTTGAATATGGTTACTGTCAAGAATAAATACCTTCTTCCTCGAATTGATGATCTTTTTGATCAATTACGAGGTGCAGCGATATTTTCTAAAATTGATTTACGATCTGGCTATCACCAATTGAAAATCAGAGGCGAAGATGTATCGAAGACAACTTTCCGAACTCGTTACGGGCACTATGAGTTCTTAGTTATGCCTTTTGGATTAACTAATGCTCCTGCGGCATTCATGGATTTGATGAATAGGATCTTCCAGCCTTACCTTGACCAATTTGTCATTGTCTTCATTGATGACATATTGGTTTATTCTAAAAGTAAGAAAGAGCATGAGACGCACTTAAGGATTGTATTGGAAACTTTGCGAGAGAAGAAGCTATATGCAAAATTCAAGAAGTGTGAATTTTGGCTTGATCGAGTGGCGTTTTTGGGGCATATAGTGACGAAGGATGGTATTTCAGTAGACCCAGCCAAAGTAGAGGTAATTGTGACTTGGGAAAGGCCATCTAGTGTGACTGAGGTAAGGAGTTTCTTGGGATTGACGGGTTATTATAGGCGCTTTGTGAAAGGATTTTCCAAGATAGTAGCACCATTGACTAATTTGACTAAGAAGGACGTGAAGTTTACTTGGGATGAGGCATGTGAAAACAGCTTCCAAGAGCTCAAGAGTCTTTTGGTATCCGCCCCTATTTTAACTCTCCCATCCGAAGGTTGAGGTTTTGTGATTTATAGTGATGCTTCTAGAAAAGGTTTGGGTTGCGTTTTAATGCAGCATGGTAAGGTTATAGCATATGCCTCTAGGCAGTTAAAAAGCCATGAACAAAATTATCCGACTCATGATTTAGAGTTGGCTGCTATAGTGTTTGCTCTAAAAATCTGGAGACACTGCTTGTATGGGGAGACCTGTGAGATCTTTACTGATGATAAGAGTTTAAAGTACTTGTTTACTCAGAAGGAACTGAATTTGAGGCAGAGGAGATGGTTGGAGTTGGTGAAGGATTTTGATTGCTCTATTAATTACCATCCAGGTAAGGCAAACGTGGTGGCAGATGCTTTGAGGAGGAAATCATCTGGGTACATGGCGCATCTTATTACCATGCAAACTCATTTGGTAAAGGACTTGAGAAGATGTGGGATTGAGGTAGTTATTCCTGGGCAAACAAACTTGTTAGCGCATCTGATGGTCCAACCCACCTTAATTGATAAAATTAAGGTAGCCCAAAGGGACGACATGGAACTCAATAAAATCCGGAAAGATGTGGACAAAGGACATAAACCCAGATTTAGATTTGACAACGGAGATGCATTATGGTTAGGCCAAAGGCTTTGCGTGCCAGAAGACGAAGAGTTGAAGGCAGAGATCTTAAGAGAAGCACATGAATCATCTTATAGTATGCATCCTGGTAGTACTAAGATGTATCATTATCTAAAGCAGAGTTTTTGGTGGAGGAATATGAAGAGAGATATTGCTGCTTTTGTATCTCGATGCTTAGTTTGCCAACAAGTGAAGATTGAACATCAAAGACCAGCAGGAACATTACAAACGCTTCCTATTCCTCAGTGGAAATGGGAACACATAACAATGGATTTCATAATTGGATTACCCCGTTCTAGGAGGGGATGTAATTGCATTTGGGTAGTTGTTGATCGATTGACAAAATCGGCTCATTTCTTAACAAAGAAAAGTACAGATAATGCAGGGCAACTAGCTAAGTTATTCATTAAAGAGATTGTAAGACTTCATGGAGTTCCGGTATCCAAGTGTCTGTTAGAAATCCACTGTTCACTTCAAGATTTTGGGCCAGCTTTCATAAAGAGTTGGGGATGAAATTGAGATTTAGCACTGCTTTCCATCCACAAACAGACGGACAATCCGAAAGGACTATCCAAACCCTTGAAGATATGCTTCGGGCTTGTGCACTAGACTTGAGTGGTAGCTGGGAAGAACACCTAATCTTGATTGACTTTGCTTATAACAATAGCTTCTATTCGAGTATTGGCATGGCACCATTTGAGGCATTATATGGAAGAAGGTGTAGGTCCCCAATCTGCTGGGATGAGGTTGGTGAAAGAAAACTTTTAGGTCCAGAATTGATACAGATTACCGTTGATAAAATCAAGTTGATTAGATAGCGTCTTCGAACAGCTCAGAGCAGACAAAAGAGTTATGCAGATCGTCGTAGACGTGAGTTAGAATTTGAAGAAGGAGATTTTGTTTTCTTGAAAGTATCACCATGGAAAAAGGTGCTGCGGTCCGGGAAAAAGGGAAAGCTTAGCCCTAGATTCATTGAACCATTTGAGATTTTAGAGAGAATTAGTCCAGTGGCTTATCGCATAGCTTTACCACCAAGTCTGTCTAGGCTTCACAGTGTATTCCACGTATCTGTGTTAAGAAAGTACATTGCAGACCCTTCACATGTACTAGACTATCAACCGATTAAGATATCTGAAGACATGTCTTATGAGGAGCAGCCTATTGAGATTATTGATCGAAAAGAACAGGTATTAAGGAATAGAGTTATTACCTTTGTGAAGGTACGATGGATGAATCATTCTATTGAGGAAGCCACATGGGAACACGAAGCAGAAATGTTGGAGAAATATCCTCAACTCTTCCTTGCATAAGGTAACTTTTTTTTATTTCGAGGACGAAATTTTTGTTTGGAGGGGGAGAATTTGTAACGCCCAAAATTCTAGTAGGGAATTTGGGCTTTTGCTTGGAATCGTGGAGGCCTTATAACCCTTTTAGAAAGGAATATTAAGTCATTAATAAGGGTTAGTTGTGTGTTAAATGTTTTATAATGGGTTATTTTTACAAAGATATTAGGGCTTCTTAGAATCACTATAAATTCATATTTTTCTTTCCTATTCTATAACCCTAATTCAACAACGTTATTTTTCTTCTCTGCTGCTCTCAACACTCTCACCACACCCTAGGGCTTTAAACGATTGTGTAGGAGAGAATTGGAGCGATTGGTATGTCATTCTTTTCCCTCAATACTCCTAATCATGTTATCTAGGGTTATAATGCATGATTCACATTGTGATTAGGTTTTATTTAGGGTTTTGATTAATTAGGAGGTTGGTTAATCAATTCTTGGCATAATAAGCATGTAGGATGATTCTGGACCGCATGATATCTCGATTTTTAAATTATATTTTGTGAACGAATTTTCTTAGGAAATTTTATATTCTGGAAACTAGACATGTGGAACTTCCTTAATAAATTTTATGTCATGAAATTCGATTTCGTTTTCAATTTTATGTGTATTTTCGAAATAGAACTCACTGCACTAGGAAACTGCGATTCCAGCATTGCGATAGGATTCAAAAAATTATTTTCACCATCAAATGAACTCGAAAAATCATGAAATTTTATACGGAAGTGTATAACTGTGTCTAGTATTCCCAGTTTAAATTTCATAATTTTCAGATTATTATTTTATTTTATAAAAATCCCAGAACCCGTTCTGTTTGGTTTAGGTTATGTGAAAACAGTTTCGAATTGGTTGAGAGATAAATAGTTTTGAAAATGTTTTTGATATCGGATTTCCTTGAAAATTTTACAGGGGGTACTCATGGATGTCCAGAATATTTTCGTAGAATATTCTGTCATTCTGAGTTTTAGATTAAGAGTTAAAATTTCAAGAATCAGACCTGTACGGGAATGATTAGAAAAACAGGTTCTTGGAATAAGTTATTAATTATCATATCTCGTTTTTATTTAAGGTGTAGAAGGTGTTTGAGGCTCTTAGAAGCTTAGCGGTATGATTATTCGAATTCTCTAATCGAGGTAAGTAACTTCATTCCTAGTATACTGGATATAAATATAAGATAGTTGATATTATTATTATATGTATAAATGTTTTTATACTACTTAGAAGAAATTAAATGGTTTTCATAAAAAAAAATCAGTTTTTAGAAATGTTTTCAAATCTAAATTCTTTTGACAAAATATTTTATAAATGTTTTTCAATATGTAAACTATTTTAATGACATAACTACGTTTTATGATTTTATCTGTAAAATAGGTTGCAAGCCTAAAGTATTATTATAGACTTTCATGTATCTAATACAAATGTTTTATATGATTTTAACTATTGATGATTGTATGAGATTCCTTATGTTTTGCCTCATTGTCCATAGTTATTCTGATTCTGATTCTGATCGTAATATACGACATGTCCATTCGAACCGATCTTGGGTTTTCGCATTCGAATGTGCACATAATATTCTGATTTTGTCTAGGCCGGGTCACCGGGACTATAGGTGACACTATGTGACATGAGCTAACCTTTTGTTTTATGTGAATGTGATATATGATTTGCTTTTATAAGTAATTATGTTTTTGATACTCTGAATTACTATGAATTTATGATACTTTATCGTGATATGATTGTTTTATGAAATTATGGATTATGATATATGTATGTTTTTAAATAAAAGGAGGCTTGCAATATTTTATGTATCGATAGGCCTAGTGTGATAGGAATGGTTTTACTTACCGAGTTGACGGCTCACCCCTCGTCACCACTTTTTGCAGATTAAGTTTCTTTTGAGAGGGGCGATTAGCGTTGGAGTTAGAATTTTTGTTTCCGTCTGCCATTGAATAAGAGGAGGAATAAACTCATGTTCCTTTTAGTTTATTTCTGTTGGGAACTTGTAATTTCGGTTTTAAGACCTTTGATTATTTTTGTGTTTTTGAGAGATTATATAGTATTAGATGTATGAACTTGTGGTTTTATTTTATTAATAAATTTGAGATATTCCAATGTGAATTTATGAGTAAGGATTATGATTTATAGGTAACCTCCTTCTTCACGTGCTCCGCACGTGTTAGATTTGGGGTGTTACAAAATCCGTCTTATCCATACAAAAGATTTGTATTAAATTATCATCCATATCTCAGAAAAAGATTTTGATAATATAGTATGAATACGATCATCCAATAATTCATGAGTGACACGAGGATAATGTGATATATCCACTTAAGACTCTCTGCAGTTAACAGCATGAAATATATCTAAGCATGACAAAAGTTTCCACACCCATGAATACAAATTGAAACTCATAATAGAAATGATTGTTGGGAGCTTTATCGGGTTAAGTAATCTTCAATCAATAATCTGTTAAATCGCATTTCACAATTGGTGGAAACTGGGTTTGATTTTTAAAAACCATTTCGTCCATTTAAACCCATTAACTTTAATAAATTTAAAATATTTCAAAGACTTAAAATATTTTTTGGCATGAACAAAGAAAGTGAATTTAAATTGACAATTTGCGAATAATCACAAACGGTGAAATTCTTAGGCATTTAATATAAAACTTGAGCCGCCGTTATATCAATTTTGGTGTAGGTGCCTGATTTCTCAGACATGCACTCCCCGCCATGTCAGAATTGAAGGACAACATTTGTCCATGAGGTTCCTGAAAACGCAACTTTTGCGCAGTAAAATTAAAACGGATGGCGGAAGCTCTAGAAACCTCGAATCTGCTTCATTCAAAAACGAAAATCAAGAGTAAAGATTGAAGTTTGTTTACGTCACTTGTAGTTTCAGAAACGACTTCGTGAGGTAGGAGAAAATGACTGAAAACAGAAAGCTACAAACACTGTCCAGGAAATAGACCACTGCACGAACAGCTTCTGTTTTGCCACGATTTGAGATCCTTAAAGCACCCCAATTGTGATGCCTCTAATCAGTCCACACTTAGAAATGTTCTAGGAGTTCATAGGATTTGGAATCACCAATTTTCGTTGAGAAATGAGAGAGATAATGAAGAAACATGAATGCTAGTTCATGATGACTCATTCCACCAAATAAAGCTTCCATTATCTTTTCAATAATGGCACCAAACATTATCATGTGATACACCAACCCACTAAGCCATTATTTATTGAAAGTGATCTTATCATTTCAATAATTTATTCAATCAAATTATTATGAATAAATTAATAGCTAAATTAATTAATTTTATCTTTAATTAATTAATTCCATTTTATCACATCAAATGGTTAAATGTGGGCTTCTTTTGTGACATGTTCTTATGCCTTCTCCTAATCCATATTAGGTCCAATAAAAGCCCAAAATTCTAAACCCAAAATTGGTCTAGAAGTCCATAATCATTTATGAACCGGAACATGTCAAAACGGTCATTTAACGTGCTCGATATTATACATAATGTTTGAGGATTTATGAAATTTATTTTGTTCCTTAAACTATTTATGGAACATCTAAATTTCTATCTTAAATTATATTTAAGATATATATATATATATATATATATATATATATATATTCATTCTCAATGAATTATTATATAAATACCGATTTTCCTAAAATTAGGAAATTTAACTTCTCATTTTCTAGTAACTACTTTTTCATTTCTATTAGGTGTGTGACCTTTTAGGTTCTTTGTTATAAGGTAGTAGAACTATTTTAATGATAACTCTTTATTCATTAAATGATGCTAAACTCTTTAGTCATCAATTAGAACTTTTCTAATGACCTTAAGATACATTGGTAATACGCTTTCAATCAATAAATCTTAAGGTTTCTACAAGTCAGTGACACCTGATTTCACAACCACCCAAATAACAAGAATTGTTGGATCTATAGAACCTATTCCATTGTAATGTCTTGGTCTCTTCATCATCTATGTCAGAGAAAAGCACGGCTTATGGTTTAATATGTTAAGCATTTATGCTTTATCTCAAAATAAATTTAAATGAACTTGGCATGATAATATAATTTGAACTCTTTCAAATATATTTAAAATTTCTCATGCCAATTCATATTATCTTGGACATCCTTTTTGTATATTATAAAGTGATGAATTCCATATTGGCCATACAATTTAATCTCTTCCTTGATTAGGAATTAATCATTATGCTTTCACATAAGAGAATACAAGACATTTGTGATGCCTCAGGTCTAAAGACCATTTAAACATAGTATCTATCACAATGTATAATAAGCCATTAACACTCAAAACCATAATCATTATATTTGGTCAATGAAACTTGTTCTTGCAACAAGTACTTATGTATTTGACTTGACATCTCATGTCAATGATATGAAACTCACCATCCATTTTAGTATCACATAATAGGAGTCATAACACATACTAGTGTTTATAGGAATTTATAATGTCCAATCATAAATCTTCCACTAGGAACTATTTTAGAAGTATAGTACAAAGGATACACATTTCATATTCTCGACATACTCGAGAATGTGTTCCTTAACTATTTTACTTCTTGGACTATATTCATTAAATTAATTTATGAATGTTAATCACTTTACCATTTTATAAATATCAAAATGCAAATCAAATACAATAATTCCCTAAAAGCAAACATCATTTAATTGGCCTTTAGGGCATATTACTAACAAGAATAACAAATTTGAAAACCTTCTCGCGTGCAAAAATAAGGAGTGAAAAAGAAAAAACAACTCGAAGTGGGAGAGCATAGTGTTATCGCTCATAAGAAGGAGAACTAAGTAAAACCCACGACGTGCTGCTTTGGAGGGTCCAAATTGAACCCTCAGAACAGACGCTAATCTCCCACCAAACTGGCAAACAGCTTAAAAAAACATAAAGTCTAGGCACTGCAGAGGCCAAAAAAAAAAATGATCCGAAGAAGTAAGAACAAAAACAATTGAGCTAATTAACATTGCTCACACGGTAAGTCTTCTATAAAATTCTCATTCACTCTCATGTAAGGCTTGACTTAAGCGTCGAAGTACCTTCATAAATACCACTCTACCAAACTCAAGCTCAAAGCAAAGAAGAAGTAACAACTCTTCCAAATTTGAATAAGAACACTTGAAAACATGAAGAGTAATTGTCTTAATTCTTTCTTTTGTTTGCTATTGTCTTTTTGCATAATATCATACTTAATAAGTCTAATTTAAGCCTTAGATATATATCATGCCTCATACAAATCTAAGAATTGAAAAATGAAAACTAAATATCGATTCGATTCCAAATCATGGAATTGGAATAAGTTCGGGAACAGATCACGAAATCTTAATGATCTACTCTGTCTAATGAATTGGGAATCTGCCTTGAAATCGCCCCCAAACCCAAAACCAACAAGAATCACCAAGGGTAGAAGCAATATAAAATATGATAACCTAGTAAATAAAGTAAATTACATAGTCCAATTTGGGGATTGGTGATTTACCCAACAAGAATCACAAGAATCACACAAGGGTAGATCGATGCAATATAAAACTTTGGTAAAATACCCTCCGATAACCTAGTAAATAAAGTAAATTACATAGTCCAATTTGGGGATTGGTGATTTACCCATCTCCTACTTGGATAATACACATTCCAATTGAGAAGATCTACACACAATGACAATGGTCTATCTATTTTATTTAGTTATTTAGTTAAGTCAATGATTCATTATTGAAGTAAATAGTAACAACCACTTCAATCGACATTGTATTTTTTATTTTCTAATAGATTTACATTTTCATAATTTATTAATGGAAATTCTTTGATGCAATCAGTAATAGCTCTAATGGTTCGCTATTCAAGAATTATTGTTTAAGTAGTTCATAACATCCACACATGGTGTTTTGATATAAGATTTCAATTCTTATATGTTCCAACAGTTTCATGGAGTTAAGATCCAAAATATAGAAGAAATAGTTATTTCCATGACTCTTCCACACAGTTAATTCTTTTCTATTTAATCCTAATTTCATGGCCACATATCTTTCCAGCTAAGAGAACCTTTCTCCTGTTACATGAATTCAATTTTCCCTTCCAATATTTAAGGCCTTAGAAATATATCATGCCTCATATAGATCTAAGAATTGAAAAAAAAAAAACACTGGTTATATAAAGGATGTAAGTGTTATCTAGAATGATTGTGCATAGAGCATTTTTGTAGGTGGCTTTTTAAATCCACCATCAAATCCTAAGGCTCAACCCTGGGCAAGCGATGGAAATACCAAGCTTGAGTACAATAAGGATAGAGGGAATTTTTAGTGGAGCGATGAATTGCACAGATATCAGAAAGAACAACACCAAAGGAGAAAGCACTCTGTTGGGCCAACATTAGCACTGGCAGACTAAAGTTAGGGGAGCAAATGGGATTAGATACCTCAGTAGTCTTAACCATAAATGATGGATACTTAATATACAAAAACTAGCTCACACTCCACCCCTAGTAGGAGATGTAAGAATTTATATGTAGAGTAATATTTTATTTGATTGATAATCATACAGAGGGTGTTCGGCACAGCTCGTAATAATGCAATGTAACCTTGTGTTTGGCTATAGCCAATTACTGCATAAGCCAAAATATTATAATATTATAATATTTAATTATATTACAATAATTAATACATAAAAATTTATTATTATTTAATAATTTAATATAACTAATAATAAATAATTAAATAATATATAAAAATATAATATAATATTACATTATTTAATTATACTAAAATAAGTAATATATAAAAATTAATTATTTTAAAATAATACAATATAACTAATAATAAATACTTAAGTATTAATAAATTTGAATAATATTAATTCAAAATTAATTGTAATATAAATAGCTTCCTTGGGCAGATCCCTTTGTTTGCTCCTCAACCTACGGATATTAACAGTTATTTCCAACTATTGTTCTCCTTTCAAGGGCAAGTTCTTAGGTGTCACTCACTCGTTCGCCACTAGGAACACCACTTCCCATTCAATTGTATCTGTTAAGTATGCCACAAGCATCCATTCTAAGCCAAGATCATACTCTCCATGAGATTCATATTTGCATTACTTATAACTTCCTTGTTTATAGATAAAGCTAATCCAAAATTGTCTTTCCTTCCAAAGCATAACTTATATCCATGTGCTTCATATTTTCTTAAAGTTTGCCCCCAAAAAATATAGCTATTCATAGCCCCACACGTCAATCCCACAAGCCTCTTATACATTCCCATTCTTATTCAACCATGGCAAGAACATAATTTAAAAGTCATGTTTTGACCTAGACATTTTCAGAATGCATTTAATAACTAATGAATGGCAAGTGCCTTTCCTTGTTTGGATCCTATTTCCATGTGAACTTGATAAGTCTATCCGCCTACATGTCTTGCTTTTACTGTTATATTAGGGGTTACTCCACGTATTGCTTGATGTATAAAAGATAGTAGATTTTTTTTTAATCTTTTGTTGAATCTTTTTCAAGGCTCAATAAGTAATTTGATAAGCAAATAATTTTTTTTCTGTGTTTCAAAATATGGTTAACCAACATGTTAACTAATCAATTACAATAAGTTGGATTTGACATTATAATTTTTTTTCCCTATAGTACCTTGACATGACATGAGCACGAAAAGGGTTCAAGAATTTTTTTTCTTTTTATAAGGGATAAAATCATTTGTTTTGGCTTTTTGACCTTATATTGTAGGGTGGATTTTGAAAGATATGAAAGATCTCCCTCCAAGCTATACATAGGACTTTCTTTAAATATGGTTTTCTCCATAATTCTATATGCATCTATACATAGAGCTTTGATCTAAGATTTTAGTTCTTTTATATTTTAGGAGTAGCATGTTTTTCCATTGAGATAAGGCCCAAAACATAGAGGAAACAATTGTTTCCATGACTCTACCACCTAGTCAATTCTTATCCACTTAATTCGTATTTTATGGCCACATATCTTTTTAGAAAAGTAATTGGTTCCCTATTCATGAATCTAATTTTTATTTCATCAGGTAAACGTCATCTTTTTTCTCAACAATGTCTTTGTCATTTAGTCAAATAGTATTTTGTTATATACAAACATATTTGATAAATATTGAAAACTCTCGATGATGAGAACTTGATTGATAATAAATATTGAATATTACCTTAGTTTATACTTGGTTCTTGTGTTAATTCTTCTTGATTGAGATTCTTTTAAACAATATGAGCACTAATATTAATTCTTTAATAATTTTGACATGAATTTGAGATTGACGCAGCTTGAGTTGAGAATTTTATATTGAGTAAATGACTATTTGCCTCGATTCTTATCTTCACAATAACAAAATAGTAGACACATACACCAAAGTCAGGAATAGCTACCTATAAGCCTTAAAAGTGAAGTTATTCTTGAGTAATTTGGGCCTATGTACCACAAATATATAGAGGATAATTTACCATGAGAAGAATGATACCTTAAGGGGTAGAGTGAAAGATCCTGACTATGGTTATAAAAAAAAGTACATGTGATGAAATGAAAAAAAAATCAAAAGAAAATGTACATAAAAGCCTGTGAAAAAAAATTACAAATCAAGATGATAAAATTAGTTTAACCTACTCTTTTCTTTGTTCAAGGCAAAAGTTGTTGATAGTGAAGATGTTGAGGTTATAGGGCCCTAACAATTCTTCTCTGCGCTTGTAGGTGTAACATCCTTCTGTGTAATTCCATTGAGGTGGCAGTAAAGTTACCTAGGGCGTAACTACCTGGCCCGTTGGCACAATTACAAATGTGTGCAGCCCCTCATGTCTATCTGCCGCTTAGTGTAGAGCTCTGCGCTTCCATAGTATAAGGAAATAAAGTTGCACCTTGACTATCAGCTCAAGCTTTTAGCCCAATGGTAAGTGCTTGATCCTAACAGAAGATTTTGGGAATGGATTTTAATTGAATTGATTCACACACATACTACAAAATCAAAAGAGAGATGGAATTGACTGTTGAATTAAAGTTAGAACTTTGCCAATATTTGAAATTTTCTTTGAGCTATAAAATTTATACAATCTTTTAGGCTAGTTTTATGTTTTATTTAAATTCTGTTGTTCTTTTTATTTTTCTTTAAATGATATTTGTGGATATCATCACTAAAACCCTCACGAAGCTATAACTCGTCCAATAGGGTCACCTAGAGTTTTAAAGGCTTGTTGCATAAGCCAAATGCAATCGCAATTGCCTGCAAAAGTGTTTTAGTTAGGATTTACTTTTCGTTACTTTTATTTTATTTTATTTTTTTTTTAGTTTTGCTCGAGGACTAGCAAAATCTAAGCTTAGGGGTATTTGATGAGCATATAATATATACATATTTTACCCTTAATTACATAATTGTTAGTTATTATTATTCGTTATTTTTAATCAATTGAATTATTTTATGGAATAGGAAATTAATTGGAGATTATGGATAAAAAGGGCATGAAAAAGTTCAATTTGGGAAAAAATAAAGATTAAATTGGAAAATGAAAATATAGCCAAGAATTAATAGAATCCGAGCCGAAGAAATCAAAGCATAAGTATTTTCTTAATGTCATTATTTAGGCAAGTGTTTATTATGCAAGCAAAGGAGTAAGATAAGACAGCCACGAGAAGAGGAAATTAAGCATAGCATAGGTGGCTTTAGCTTAATTGGAGTGCACGTGCAAGAGTTTTTCAACTTCTACAAGGGAAACAAATTTATGGCTTATAGCGGCATTAATTTGGAAGATTTATTTTAAATTGGAAAAGGATTCCAATTAGTATTCAAAGAGGATTCAGAGGCTAAGCATTATTAAAAGGAGTTTTGGCTTTTGAATTAAGGAAGACATGCAAGGAAGGAGCATTTGGCATTAGAGAAGAGGAGCAACAACAACAGCAATTTGGTTTACCCATGGCTGGTTTTATTTTATTTGTTGCTCCCAATTCAAGTATGTTTAACTAATTTTCTTATATTGAGATTAAGGATAAAACCTTATTCAATGAAATAATTATCTTTTTATTTAATTAATTCCCTACATATGTGTTTTAATGTTTATAGTTCTTGTTTCACATAATTAGTTAGATGTTATTAAATCTTTTCACCAATTCTGTCATGCATTATTGATGTTAGGATTAATATCTGACTAAATCTATACTTAAATCAATAAAGTCTATATATGATTATCTTTGATTATGTATCTTTCATTAAATTGTTTATATAGAGTGCTTAGGAAAACTTTGACTTTTTGTTATTCAATATGTTTATAGGGATGCTTAGGTATCATACTATTAAGCCAAAAAAAAAAAAACTACACAAATTATATCCATGAGATGACATAGATTGATTCGAGTTGTTCAAAGAAAGAAATCCGGTTCGGCTCCTCTTAGAGATGGTGAGGAAGTAGCAAAAAACCAACATGCAATTCTACTATAAGACCTCTCCCTCTGGTTCGAAATTATCCGCTTGAAGGGAAGGTTATCCTACCTCACCGAGCAAGGGCAGCAAGGGATGGCCCGCTAGTCCAGATAGTTGTGGGAGGGGACTTCGGGTACATCAGAGATGAATGCTTGTTTGTTACTGGCAACTCTCTTTAAACAAAGTGTGAGGGCGCATTTGCGGAAAATGAGACTCGATACAATGGGCTGGCTAGCCTTTCTCTCCGGTTGACCGGGGCAATATCGACTACAGCCGTTCCTCCAACGCTAGCAGGCATTAGCCTGAGTTCCCTCCTCACCAAGGTAAGGAAGAGAGCATCGGGGACGGTTTTGTCTCAGCCGTGGTAAGGAACAACAAAACAAAAGATATGATCTTTCGAATGAGCGGATTCAGCGGGGAAGAAAGCAGTACACTTAAAATAAGTTAGCCTCTAAAGGCTGACCCGTGATGATCCCTAATTGGAGATTAATTAACAATTAGATAATTACTAGTTGAATAGAGGTGGATTCTGAAACCTTGGTAATCTTTATCTTATTCAATTTTCCTTTGTTTTAATTGCTTTCTTAGTTTAATTAGTCTAATTTCTCTTAAAAACTCAATTTGCTCAACTAAGTTAGGATTAATATTAATTTTAGATTTAAATTAGACTTTTCAATTTATAGCAATCCCTATGAGTTTGACCTCGTTACTACGATTTTATTTCTAAATTCGTGTGCTTGCGAGTATATTAAAATTTTTCTACAACACCAACCCAGTTCCAACAAGGCACTTCTCGGATTGAATGAACGGAACTACTTAGCGTTGCATATTCGAACTAATTAAAGCTTGATTCGCATCATTATGCTCAATAAAAGGAATGAGGAAAGCTCTAGTAGAAAAATATTGGAAGGAAAAAATGGATTCATGTAACAAAAGAAAGGTTTCCCACTAAATTCGAGCTCAACTGCTCAAAGCAAAGAAGAAATAACTATTGTCCCAAATTTAAATAAGCAATTGTCTTAACACCTTTTGTTTTGTTATTATCGTTTTGAATAATAATATTTTTAATAAGTCTAATTTAAGCCTTGGATATATATCACACCTCAGGTAGATCTAAGGATTTAAAAATAACAACGTTAAAATGATCAATTAAGAGTTTTGTCAATGGCCGGGCCGAAGATAAGATTATTTCAAAATGATCATAAAATAATCCCCTCACACAAGAAAATTTGTTCTAAAGCAATCTTAATTTGTATTAAATTATAAATAGCGATAATGCAGGTAACATGTTCACACACAAATATAAGTATTATTGTTAAGTTCATTATTTATAGAATTGACATTTTATGGCAAGTTTAGTTAAATTAGAAGTTTATTTATTGCATATCTTGTAATAGGGATTAATTTATTAATTCCCTAATTTAGTGAGATTCCAATTTATTAGGAATATTTGTTTCCTAATTTAATTATATGTCTAATTTAGAAAGTCAATTAATGGTGAGATTCTATAATTGGCACATGAGATCTATTTAGAGCAAGAAGTTGGTTTAAACAGAAAGTTCATTAAATGCTCTAGATATTTCTTGGGAGACAAGCAAGGCAAGAAGATCAGGTTTATTCCTATTCAGATTCATGAGAATTATAAGAGGAAAAAAACTCTTATTTGGAAAAATTCCAAGTCTTTTAAGACTTGATATTTTGGTGAAACCCTAGTGCCTATATAAAGAGAGGTATTTCATAACTGAAGGATGCACAACACAGAGTATAAAGCAGAGAAGCAAAATTCAGCCTCCTCCCTAGAGAATCCGGATTTGGCAAACCATGTTGTGTTGATTTGTTTTCTTATCTTCTTTTCATCTTTGTGGAGAATCTATGTATATCTTGGATCACTAGACGTAAAAGAATTGAAGATTTACTATTGTTCACTTTGCGAATTGCCTTGAGAATCGTGGATCAATAGGAGTAGCAATTATTCAAGAGAAGTAGATTCAGTCTAAGGTTGAGTAAATTGTATGGTGATAAACTGTAAGTGAGAGTCTTAAGTTTGGTAAATCCATAGGTTGTAACATCTCAATTTAGTGAATTGCTTTTCATCTAGGCATGATCTCGTAGATGTAGGATTGATTAATCTGAACCACGTAAAACTCCCAGTGTCATTTATTTTCTGCATTTTATTATTTTTTGAAAAATTAATATTTTTTATGCTGATGAACAATAACTGTGAACAATTGCGGTGAACGGTAATAGTGAACAGTATTTCCTGAAAATTAATTAAGTTGTTATTTTTTGTTTTTAATTACCTATATCTATTTGTGATAGATCTAAATTTCTTTCAATTATAATAACAAAGTAAGGATATTCTTATCAAAAAAAAAATATCAGATTTGGACTTAAAATTCAGGATTAAAACTTGAACAAATTTACAGTATTGTAAAATAGTTTATAATGTTATAAAAGTTAATTTACGACACCATATATCGGTCTCAAAATTTAATCCGGAATTGAAAATTTTTTCTGTATATATATTAATTTAAAAAATCAACAACTTTTATCACGTGGCGGCATTGCGCCATCTCTACTTAATTAATTCTTTAACAATTGAAAAATTAATTAATTAATCCATGCGCTTCTCGAACCCTTTGGTGCCTTCGACATCCAGAAAGGATAAGTACAGCTCGCACGCCTAGAAAAAATTAAATACACATATTTTATTATTTTAATATTTTCAGGCAATTAATTTCCTCAATCTCTTAATTTTTTTTATTTACTGTTATCATTTGTCAAGAAATCGATGTGCTTAAATGAACAAAATAATGAATAAAAAATATTAAGATGCTAATTTTTAAATGCTCTTGAACCAAAATAATTAAATTGTGGACATTTTTTTTTTTGAGAAGGACTATTAATTTATTTCTGTCAGATCCATCATATTCATTGTGTTTATACTTGAGTGTGAGTTGAAGCTGGATGATGAGAAGATAGAGCAATTAAGTTATGCTTTTCCATTTTCTCAATAGCTCCATTATCTATTACATATAGATGAAAAAATATATATTGTAATTTCTTGTCATGCAAGTCAAAAAATGAATGAGAGAGAATTTTTTTTTGTATGTTTTAGGAAAACATTTAAAGGACTGGGATGCATTCATACTGTTGACCCAAAATATTGGAGAAAATTAAAGAGGTGGCTATATATGCATCTACAAGAGCTAGGGTTTGGAAGCTATTAGGATTTCTATTATTCACAAGCTGACCAAAGAAAATATTTGGTCATATATCATTATTGAAAAGGTGAGCTAATTCATTTTTTTAATTTTTAAACTTTTAACTCTTTTATGACTTTATTAGTTCGATGTACATTTTTTTATGTATATAAAATTTTCTCCTAAATATTTCGATCGTTTTCTTCTTTAAATTATTTTCATTTTGCATTTTCACCAATATTTCTACCAAGAGTACATACAATAAATATTTTTCCCCCTTTTAGAGAACCAAAAAATTAAAAATTTATGACCTTAATAAATTTTAATTTCTTTTTGTTCCCCTTAATTTCTTTTTAAATTAATTTTTCAGAATTTTTCAGGCAGAAGAAGGAAACAAGCAAAGTGCTTTAATTAAATGGAAATTTCATTCACCAAACGGTTGTCTCAACAGGTAACATAATTAATTATTACATTTAATTGCACAGCTTGTTATTAATTAGTTCCAAATAATTTTTTTCAATTTTCTTAAATGATTTTAACTATAATATAGTTGTTTAATTAATTTTATCAATACACAGCCAATGGATGTGGATCAGGATCCTACCTTCATCCATCAATACCAAGGAAACTCCCAAAGCAACAGTACCACTCATGGTTCTATGTCTTTCTCCGGGCTAATCTCTTTCCAAGATACAGATTCATTAGCTTCCTACTACTCTCAAATGTCGAATCCAAACTCGAAATATTATTTCACCGTCAAGTCTGAGGATGAAATGGTTTCTGATGAAAACTTAATGGCAATGAAAACCCTAATAGTTAACAAACCTGGTCAGGGAAATACAGTAGCAAGTAGAAGCCCTTTGCAAGCTCAAGAACATGTATTAGCAGAGAGAAAGCGCCGTGAAAGGATGAACCAGCAGTTCATCGCTCTTTCAGCCATTATTCCTGGCATAAAACAGGTAATAATTTTCAATATAATTGAATGATTTTGATTTTTTTTTCTTCTTTTAAGGTTTGCTAATTTCTTATGATTCAATTTCCAGTAAATAATAATTGTTTGGAATATCAATACATATAGACAAAAAGAAACAAAAGGTTAAATAAATGGAGTGTTGAGGTGAGTTTTTCCCAAGCACTAAATTTGGGGTTAAGATTTATTTTATATTTTTATATTTTTCATTTCTCTTATCTAATAATCCTTAATCCAGAGTTTAGTAAAAATTCAACACAGTATTGAATTCTTATCCTAAATTAATCCCTTTTCCTTTTATCTCCTTTAGAAGCTACAAAATTGAACTGCTTAGTTTGAACATTAATTAATACGTTTGGTGAAACTTTTATGTTAGTTTATTTAGTCAACTAATTCCGAGCGCATGCAACGTGTGAAGCATTTTTTTTAGCAAAGTACATACATTGGTATGGCCAAGCTTAACGGCATATATATATTCAATAAATTAAATATCAATTTTTAGAAGAGAAATATATATGTGTGTGTGTATGCATATATAGTCAACTGTTTTCACAAGGAAAAAGGGGGAAAAATATTGTGTATATATGAGGGCTTCTTGGCTTTAGGCGTCCATAACTTATAAAGCACGAATTTGCATTATATATGAAGGATTTTCTATTAGAATAATAATAATAATAAACTTTGGTGAAAAGTATTACCTATGATTCAGGAACATTCATGTTGTATCACTAAAAATTAATAACAAAATATAAGGAAGCGTACTTGAATCTATAATACTTACTTGCTCTCTTGAGTTGTATGATTTGTCTTCCAAATCAACACGTTATTTTGGAGAATTCTTTAAGTTTCTCTTCGCTCTCTCTCTGATAATGGGACGTCAGAAAGTATAGTATGATATGTGTGACTTAGGGATCATAATCATTTATATAGACAACTTTTCCTACTGTCTTTACGTATTCTTATTTTAGCGCATCATAGAAATAGAAATTATCTTTAAGTCTCTACACATTGAAGGCCCACACACTATTAGATATATTGAAGCTCATACTACTATATAACCTTAATATATCACTTTTAATTGTGCTTAACTTTATATGACAATATGCAACACATAATCATTTAAGTTTCTTTGTGCTCTCTCTCTCTTTCTAATGATAGGATGTCAAAAAAGAATAGTATGATACTTGTGACTTAGGGATCATAACCACTTATATAGACAACTTTTTATGCAGTCTTTAGATATTTCTATTTCAGCCCATCATACAAATAGAGATTACTCTTACATTTTTATACATTAAAAGTTCACATCCTATTCGATAAATTATCAATAAATTGAAGCTCATGCTACTATATAACCTCAATATATCACTTTTAATTATGTTTAACCTTCTATGGCAGTTAGCAAATGATAATTATTCACATATAAACCTAAAATTGGATTAAAGATCTAACAATGGTCTATTAAAGATCCAACATGTTCTACACAACCGTATGGTTATTTTTTAGTTGTGCTGTGGCAAACTATTCATAGTGCAAATCCGACCTTTATAAGTTGCGGAATTTTGCAGCTGAGATGAATTTATTTAACTTGTGTATATTTAACATTTTTAAGAATTTTAACAGATGAACAAGGCTTCTGTTCTTGAAGGCACCATCAAGCATTTGAAAGAGCTTCAAGAAAGGGAGAAGAAACTTGTGGAGCAGACTAAAGGGAAGGCCTCGGAATCAGTTGTTTCAGTGAAGGGATCCCAGCAAACACTCCCTGACATTGTAGTAAGAGTTTCAGCTAACAATGTGCTCATTAGAATCCATTGTGAGAAACAAAACATCGGCTTCATTTCAAATATTTTGAGCGAAATTGAGAAGCTTCATCTAGTGGTGATTAACAGCAGGACTATCCCTTTCGGCAATTATGCCTGGGATATAACAGTTGTTGCTCAGGTGAGTTGTCCAACATAATTGGGAGAATAACATTTAGGCCCTCTCTTATAATTGAATTTTAGCGTTTTTATTTGGTCTCCGACACCTTATTTCATAAATGATGTTGAGTAAATATATAATTTCAACAAACAAGTTAATTGGTTTTAGTCTGCAAAGCTTTTCAATAATCAATTTGTTCGTGAAAATGTCACATTCACCATTCATCAATGTCCGCTTGTTTTTATTATTCTAACACGCAAAATGAGATGGCCAAATCGATACTAGAAATTTATCAGAGCCCAAAAAAAGTATAAATCAACTCTAAGCGTGATGAAAATGACACTCTGCAAACATATTTTGATGAAGAAATGCATTTCTTACATAATAAATTCCTTATTGCACAGATGGAGGTTGAATTTTGCTTGACGGTCAAGGAACTCGTGAAAAATCTACGACTGGCTCTCTCGAAGTTTATCAAGCTTGGGTAAATCATTTTGTATTTTATAAGTAAAATTAGTATAGTTGACATCTTATTGGACTTCCGAATGTTCATATATAACTTTCTTCTCTAGACTTTAATCATGTGTTGGTCATGATGGATAAAATGTCATGAACATTTGTTCTTTAAATACCAATCCATGTAACAGAAACGAATTCTTGTGCCTATACCTATAAAAACTAGTAGCAAGCTGATTTCTGAGTACTGAAAAATTAAAAATTCTCTCTTGTTATTATTGAAGAATGAGATATATAAGAAATGATGAACTAATTGTGCCAACAGATTATTTTTTGTTAAATTCTAAATATTCATTAAGAAATTAAAATATATTTATAATCATTTTAAAAATATGCAAATGAGTTGACTTTTATCCTTGTCCTGAAGTAATAAAATTTGGGTAGATCTATTTGCACTTTGAAAAATATACTATGGATATTCATAACTGGGCAAAGATATTTGAACCCAATTTCGTTCTACATCCACTTTTTATTTTAGTTTTTATTATTAAATTTTTTTATGAAATTACCTAATAAACCCTACTTTCTCTCTCTTTATATTTCTTAGTTTCTCACCCACAGCTTCGCATGTTTTATTCTTTCAATGCTCAATTGGAAGTGAATGTTAATGTTTGTCTATCAAAAATTGCTAAGTTCAATTTTCTATAGGCCATCATCAATTAACAACATAACAAAACCCAGCATTCAAAAATAAATTTCAAACAAAATTTACCAGCCATGAAAGCCATTAAATTTTCTTTTCACGTAAAACCTTTTAAAAGGAAAATCATGATGCAAATGACATTGACATCCTTTGACCTTATTGAAGAGCATGGATTATGATTACATGAATTGTAAACCTCGCCTAAAAGATATTGATGGTCCCAGCAGAGATATGCATATGGTTGAGGTTCCTGAGAGTTTTACTTCAATAATTCAAGAAATTTAGTAATGATTAATTGAAAATGCAATTATGATTTAATAAGAAAGATTAAGAATTAATTTCCATGGTAGAGTGCAAGTGGTAATTTAGTTTGCAGGTTGTTATGGTAGAAAGGGAGTATGCACCCGTAAATGAAAGAAAAAATTGAAGGATAATTTTGAAATTTAAAAATTTCAAAATTTCAAAATAAATATATATTATATGTTAACTGACATGTGTGATGGTCAGCATCACCAACATAATTGCCAATCTCTTTTTTTCTTTTTTATTTTTCTTTTTTATATTTTTTTTTAATAACATCTCCTCGATTGATGAATTCTAAATTGCTCCAGCTATCCTTCTTTGTTCCCGCTTTCAATTCAAATTCCATCTTTATTCCTGAAAAATATTTACAAGATGAAAATTAACATATTGTGAATTAATTTAACATAAAAATATATTTGGGGAATATTAAAATTATTTAAAAATAATGAGCGCATTAATCAACATAATAACTGAAAAACTAATAATTTTATCTTTATTAAATATACATTTTTTAGTGTCAATCACCATATATGCCCAAACAAACATCTGTTTACTACTTATTAGTCATATGATAGTGGTAAAGTAATGTTGGGGAATAATACATCTTGTAAGGTTATTAGAATAAGCTCTATAGGGCTTAGAATGTATGATGGCATAATCAGAGAACTATCTAATGTGAGACATGTACTTGAGCTTGAATGAAACCTAATCTCTCTAAACATGCTAAATAAAGTAGGGTGTAGCATTAGAGTTGAATCCAGTATGATGAAAGTCATCAAGGAGTCTATGTTATTGATGAAAAGTGACATGTCAAATGGCTTATATATACTGCAAGGTATAGCCATATCTGGTGATGTTAGTGTTACTAAAAATCATATTCACAATAAAATATTATTATGGCATCTCAGGTTGGGACACACGAGTGAAATGGGGATAAAAGAACAAGAAAAATAAGGAGCTTTAAGAAAAGATAAGATAAATATATGGGGGTTTTGTGAGGATTGCATCCTAGGTAAGTCCTCAAGAACTAGATTTAAGATTGCAGTACACACAACTAAAGGTATTTTAGATTACATGCATGTTGATCTGTGGGGACTCAGAACCTCTAGGTGGAGCTAAGTATTTTCTACCCTTGATTGATTATTCTTTAGGGTAGTTTGAGTGTATCCTTTAAAGGGTAAAGATTAGGCCTCTGAAAGTTCTAAAAACTGAAAAGTGTTGGTTGAAACTTAAAAAAATATAAAAGTCATAGGCTTAGAACTAATAATGGTTTGGAATTCTACAATAAGCAATTTGATGATCTTTGTGGTAAGAATGGTATCATAATGCATACACCTCAATAAAATGGTTTAGCCAAAAAAATGAATAGGACCCTAATGGAAAAGGTTCGATGTATATTGTTTCATTCTAAGCTGCTAAAGACATTATAGGCTTTAAGCACAGCCTATTACCTTCTTAACAGGAGCCCTTTAAAAACCTTAGAATTCAAAACCCCTTTATAAGATGTGGTCAAATAAGCTTGCAGATTATTCAAAGTTAAAAATATTTGGCAAGAATACCTATGCACACTCTAAGTAAGGAAAACTCGAACCCAAAGCTTTGAAATGTGCCTTCTTAGGATACCATGAATGAATTAAAGGCTATAAGTTTTGGCATATTGATTTACAACTACCAAGATGTATTATCAGCAAGGATGCAATATTCAACGAGACTGAATATTGAAGACTCAAGCATATATTAACAATAATATACTACAAATACTAGGGCCTGATGGATCACATTTTGAGGTGGAGTTGAATGAGGGTACACATGATAAAGACAAAGATAAACCTAATAGTGATGAATCAAATAGGGATGCTAATAGAACAACAAGTCAAATTATTGTCCCAGACTATTGACTTCCAAGAGATAGGCAAAAGAGAATAGTAAAACCACCTAAGAGATTAGGATATGCTGACTTAATTGCATATGCCTTGATAGCAGCGTATGAATTGGATACTGAAGAACTAAAAACTTATGCAAAAGCTATTACAAGTCAATATTCATTACAGTGGCTTAAAGCTATGCAGGAAGAAATGGAATCTCTTAATAAGAACAAGACATGGGAGCTGATATAGAAACCTAATAGCAAGAAGGTTATGGGCTGCAAATGGATTTATAAAATCAAAAAATGAATTCCTGATATTTAACCAAAAAGGTTCGAAGCCAGGTTGGTTTTAAAGGATTCACAAAGAAAGAGGGAATAGATTTCACAGAATTTTTTCCCCAGTTATCAGGCATGCTTCAAACAGAATAATTTTGTCACTTATTGGTATAAAAGACACGTATCTTAAATAGATGGATGTTAAAACAGCTTTCTTGCATGATAGGCTATAAGAAAAGATTGTGATGAATCAACCAGAGGGCTTTATTGATTCAAAAAGACAAGATTGGGTATGCTTACTAAGGAAGTCTCTTTATGGCTTGAAATAATCATCCAAACAATGATACTTGAGGTTTGACAATCAAATGCAAAAGTTAAATTTTCTGAGATGCAGTTTTGATTGTTGTGTTTATTTTAAAAGGATTAATAAGGGTGACATGATCTATTGATAGTATATGTTGATGATATTTTGTTCGTCGATGGAGACACGGATTAAATAGAGTTATTAAAGCAGTAGCTGAAGTATGAGTTTGAGATGAAAGACATTGGTTTAACAAAGAAAATACTAGGAATGGAATTAATTAGAGATAGGAGAAACAAAACTTTGTTCTTATCTCAGAACAGTTATATCACTGAAATGTTGGAAAATTTTGGAATGTCGAATAGCCAGGCAATGCAAACACCACTGACAGCCCATTTCAGACTATCAAACCGACAATGTCCAATTACAGAACAAGAAAAATCTAAAATGTCAAAAGTACCTTATGTTAATGTTGTAGGCTACTTTATGCATGCAATGGTATTGACAAAGCTAGATATTACCTATGTTATCAGTGTTGTCAGAAAGATTATGGCTAAATCTGATAAAGAGCACTAGAGGGCTGTGAAATGGATATTGAGATACTTGAGAAGAACATCAAGCTATGGCTTATTCCATGGGGTAAAAGGTAAGATGATGACTTAGTAATTTTACTTTTAGGTGAATTTCCTTATATTCTTATTGTTATTTTTATTCTATTATTGCTATTGTATGGTAATTTTTTACTATAATTTACGTTTGACTATTTGCTTTTTTGGCTTTGTTTATTACTATTTTTTGAATACTTTGATGCAATTTTTTGTGTTGATATACTTCTGTTTTTGGTGGATTTGTTGCTTTTTTTTGTTGTCTTGCTACGATTTTTAGGATAATTATTTGTTGTTTTTATTTTAATTATCCACTACTTTTTGGCTTTTTTTTTTTTTGGTTTCTAGGTTAATTTTGTTGCATTTTATGTGTTGATTTGCTTCTGTTCTTAAGTGGATTTTGCTCATATGAGGGTGGCAATGGGACGAAATGAGTCAGAATTTATCAATCCTAATCCTATTAATATGTCCAGAATCTCATCTCGAATAGTAAATCAGAACAAAAATGCATATAGACTCCAATCTAATCGGAATTTAGAATTGTCCTAGATGACAAAAGTTTTTATTCACACACTACAATTTCTATTATGAACAGATGTCGTATGCCTACAACTACTTTTGACTTACATGTCATATATATTATTTGTCAAATTGATTTGTCATACACATATGATTGATTGTCAGATCTATATGATCCCTCAAACTAACTTGTCATACGTTCCTAGAACCTAGATTTTGAGATTTCAAGATCCAGATCAGGATTTTCAAACATCCTGAATCTCATCTTGAACAATGAATTAGAAAAAATCTAAGTCCCAAATCTTAACCCAAATGATAAATCAGAATGAAATATATATATATAGTATCCATAACTGTTAAGCACAAAGTAGAAGTTGTATTGTTATTCCCTTAAAAGTATACTAATTGTTGATGCTAAAAAATAACCTCAACAGTTGAATTTGTTTCTGGGGGATAACAGCACAAACCCAAATTCGAACGACAATTCGAACATAACTCTCCATATCTGCCAACCATAAAACATGGTTAGGATACGCCGAAAGGGGTTCTGGCTTAGATCCCCCAACTACCTAAGTTAGATATTTGGTATATAAGAAAAGGAAAATAAACTAGAGAAACTAGAAATAAGTTAGAATTCAAGGGATTTTTTTAGTGTAGAAGGTAGAATGGTTAATGGTTGATAACTTGTAGAGTTTTTAGTTAAATTTGCTAACCCCCTCCTCCGATGCCCTCTCCAGCTTAAATAAGCTAATGATGTTTGCTTTCTTGATTTTCGCCACACTCTCATCAACAATTGAAAGGTGTTGTCTATCAGTTAAGGATAGTCTAAAAGGTTGTGGCACATAACTTTCATAAAAAATAAGACACATTTATCCTGAAAAATAAATCTCCATGTCAAGCTAGTACATTTTTTGGTTTGACAAACAGATTTTTAGGTTAAATTACTTCACTTAGATCGAATTGGTGAATTCCCAATTCGTCTACATAGACTGCATATTGTACTTATAAACTAGGTTGCATACATAGTCTTTTGTACTTATAAACCTATATGTTCTTGTAGATTTCAGGTAACTAGTCACCCATATAGACTCTAGGTTGCACTTATAAAGTTAGCCCAATAACAGTAGGTTCCGAGTATGTTCGGGTCGGCTGTATTCCTTAGTGCCATTAGACAAATCCAACCTAAACATTAGTATCTTAGTTTTCAATATTGAGAAACTAGTATTGGTGTTCGAAACTAATTGTTAAAAAAAAAATTCCTATAAGCCCAACAACATTCCCCAAGTTTTTAATATTGAAAAGGTATGATCCGTGTTGAGCTATACACCAACTTATTTCTCATTTCTCTAGTTCATTTTCCTTTCCTTATACACCAAATATCTTAATTAGGCATTGGAGGATCTATGCCGAAACCTCATCCAGCGTATCCTAACCATATTTTGTGGTCGACAAATGTGGACCGTAACATTTGGATCGTCGTTTGAGTTTAGATTCGTACTGTTATCCCCACAAAACAATTTCAGCTGTTAAGGTCGTTTTTCAACATCAACACTAATTAGCAAAATAAATTAAGTTAAGCCTAGGGATGGCAGAAAAATTCAGATCCGGCCTGCATCCACAAGGATCCGAAAAATCTGGATCCGAATTTGAAAAACTCAAATCTTCACGAATCTAGATACGGACCTGGATGCACTTGCATCCAGAAAACCGGATATCCAGATCCTTTTTTTTAAATCAAAAAATATATAAACTTAAAATAAAAAAAAAAAAACTAATCCCTATTCATTTCTAGCTCTCTTGCTAGTCGCTGCCTCTCTCCCACAACTTTCCCCCAGACCCACACCCTCACCTCACCAGCAGCAGTAAGTCTCGCTTCCAACCAGTGGCAGCCTCGCCGTGACACCGTCTTCCTCACTGCTGAAGCTCACCTCGCCACGCCTGATCTGCTGAAGCTCGCCGCTGATCTGCTGAAGCTCGCCGCGCCTGATCTCAGATCTGTCATTGAAACTTTGCTAGTAATGACAAACGATTTTGCTCCCTTATTTCAATCACTTTTCTATTTTTTTTAATTAAATACATGGAATTTTTTTGGTTAATAATTTGGTATTGTGATCGATTATTTAATTGTATTTAATAACTTTAATTTAATGGAAATTGTTTAAACTTAAAAATATTGCTAGCTTAATTTAATTTTATTGTTGATTGAATTTTTTTCTGGTTAATAACTTGGTATTGTGTTTAATTTTTATTGTATTTAATGATTTATGTGTGTAATCTACTGGAAAGTTGTTTAAATTTGAAAATGTTACTGGCTTAATTTAATTTCTTTGTTGATTGGATTTAATTTAATTTTGATTAATTGTGTTTGCTGTTTTGTTTAATTATTTTAATTAAATGCATTAATTATTTTTTATGTTTTCATTGTTAGATCATGAGCTGCTCAAATAATTTGTAGAACAAATTATGAATACTGAAGGAAGGGAGGATTCTGATGATTGACGATATTGTGGCATGACGTTTCGGATTGGAACTTTGAATCTTCATGGATTTGTAGTGTTTTTTATTTATAGAGTTTAATGGTTGTGTACTTGAATTTAATTATGTTTTTTGTTTGTGGATTTTAATGGTTATGCACTTGAATTTAATTATTTTTTATGTTTAATTTATGTTGTGATATTTTTATTTTGTGGATTTATAATGATGTTGTATGTTATTTATGTTAAATTGTACTTATTATAGATTTTTATTTAGGGATTTTAATGGTTGTATACATGAATTTAGTTAGGTTTTTTATTTGTGGATTTTAATAGTTATGCACTTAGAATTTAGTTAATTTTTATGTTTGATTTATAGTGTGATATTTTTATTTGTGGATTTATGTTGATGTTATATGTTATTTTTGTTAAATTTTTAATTGTTAGATTATAATTGAATTTTATTTGATATTATTAATTAAATTGTTGAATTTTTAAATTATATTTTTAATTATTTAAGTTTAAGTTTTGCAAATTCGGATATCCGGAATATCCGCCAGATCCGGTACACATTTTTTTTGCGGATCTAGATGCGGATCCGGATGTGATCATGGCAATCCGGATCCGGATCCAAATTTTGCCAATCCTAGTTAAGCCACTATTTTCCTTTTATGACAGTGAATATTGAATAAGAACTGAAATAATCATTATCCATAGTTACTTCCACATATCAATACCGTTTGTTCGAATCTTTTGGAGGGGAGGAGTCTCCTGTGGTAAACTAAGGCCTCAATTATTATTAAGATGGTATAACTTTAAAAGAAAAAGTATTTATAAAACAAAAGCTAATAATGTGTAGTATATATGACATTAAATAATAATTTTAACAAAAATAATAAAAATATTATAAATTTTCATCATAAAAGTGATAGAATCAATCAATTAAATTTCTAAGCCACATAAGTTTTTAAGACACAGTAGCCCAACCTCACACCAAATAAGGTCTAAGAATATGATTATGCAAAAATTAATTTTGCCTACGTGCAGAATTGAATGTGCTTCGCAAACCAAATACCAGGCGTAATTCAGATTGCTATACAATAGATAAGAGTAATTTGATATTAAAAACTGACCTCTTTAATAACGTGACGCATGATATTTTTTATAAGAAACTGAAAACATGTATAAAGGTCTAAAATAGATGGTGGACAGCGAAAAAAACAAAAACTAAGATTATTTATGCTCCACAAAAGTATACCCAATAACCCATATACAAGATAAAAGTGTTTTGTGCAGAGGCTATATTTGCCAAATTACTGTTAACATATATGTTTTCATAATGATTTTGATGATAACAAACAAGATTAAGAATGATTAATCTTTTAAGCTCAAATTGTAAGGGGAGCTTACATTTAAGGGGAGCAATTTATGAAATCATTCTTTAAATACATGAAAAGTTTGTCATCATCAAAAAGGGGGAGATTGTTAACATTTATGTTAACATAATGTTGATTTTGATGATAACAAACAAAATTAAGAATGATTAAGTTTTTGAAAGCTTAAATTATTTTTATACATTTTAATAAATCATTATTTTCACATTATAAAGGTTTTATATCTAATGGAAAAATGATTTTATGAAATTGGTTGTTTTTCAAGTTTATGGTTTAATTGAAAGAATTTTGAAAACTTTGAAATCAACAAGTATTGCTTGAAATTTTAGAGAAGGATTTATTTGAAACATTTCATAACATTTGGGCAATATCATAATTTCAGAAAGTTTTGGGATTCACAAATTATTATTAAGAAATTCTGAAATTGGACTTAACTGCAAATTTGTATAACATTTTGGGCCATACTATAGTTTCATAAACTTTTGGGGTCAAAATGTAATTTTGGCAAACAGTGCACTGTACCGTTACTGTAGAAAGCGGCATTCCGGATATGATAAACGGAATTCCGGTTACGGGGCAGAATTCATCCGAATGGAAAGCGGCAATCCGGTTATGCTAAACGGCAATCCGGTTATGGGGCAGAAACTCTCCGGATGAAAAGCGGCAATCCGGATTTCGTAAGCGGTAATCCGGTTATTGGGCAGAAAGCTTCTGGAGCATAAACGGCAATCCGGTTGTGCTAAACGGTAATCCGGTTACGAGGCAGAAAGGTTCTGGAGCATAAACGGCAATCCGGATATCATGGCGGCATTAGGATACTCAAAAATTCAAATTTTTGCCTTAACGGTAACATGCAAGCGGAATTAGGAAACCATAAACGGTAATCCGGTTATGAGCAAAAAGTGCATAACGGCTAGTTTTTTAGCTCCATCTATATAAACTCAAATCCAAATCATTTTTAAATATCTTGGCAAGCATAAACAAGTGCACACAACATATATTGAGCTTCAAATTCGAAAATCATTATAGATTAAATCTTCATTGAGCTATCATTTGTATATCCACTCTAAAAGAGAGTTGTTTGTTGTATTTTTCATTTCTCATCAAATTGTGAGTGTACAAGTGTGAGAAACACTTGGGGTGAAGAGATTGGGGAGATAATCTCTTGATTGTAAAGGTCCATTGACACCTTGGAAGTCAATTGTAAACATTTGAAGTCTTGAAAGGCTTGGATAGTGAAATCCTCAAGCTTGGGTTGCTTGGAGGCGTGGACGTAGGCGGGGATAGCCGAACCACGTAAAAATCCTTGAGTTTGCTTTCTCTTACCCTGCTCATTTATTATTGCGCTTTTATCGAATTTATTGTTTTGGATTCCATTAAGGCATTAGATTTAATTGTTGTGTGGTTTGCTTAAGATAAGTTTTTAAATCCCAATTCACCCCCCCTCTTGGGTTGCACACTTGTATTTCATTTGGTATCAGAGCAAGGTGCTCTTGTGTAGACTTAATCGTCTAGAGTTAAAGATCCATAGCAACCTAAATTAGCTCAACCATCATGGAAGGCCAATCTACCACTAGACCTCCATTTTTCGATGGAAATGATTATCCTTATTGGAAAACTAGGATGAGAATCTTTTTACAAGCCTTAGATTATGAAATATGGAAAATAGTTTGTGATGGTTCATTCATTCCTAGGAAGAATGCTTTAAGTGAGTTGGATAGGAAGAATATGTCTTTAAATTCCAAGGCTATGAATGCTTTATTTTGTGCCTTAGATAAAAAGGAATTTCATAGAGTTTCAAATTGTTCTAATGCTTATGAAATATGGAGAAAACTTGAAGTTGTGTATGAGGAGACTACAAACAAGGAGGAATCTCATGAAGTGTCAAATTTGGCACTTATGGCAATTGGAGATGAATTGGATGACGAGCTTGATGAGGTAAGTGATCATAGCTATGATGAATTACATGATGCTTTTAAAGAATTGCATGATGAGTGGATGAAACTCGGTAAAAAGAATGCATGTCTTAAAAAGAAAATGCTAGAGCTCACAAATGAAAATGAATCTCTAAGTGCAAAGATTATATGCCTAGAATTAGAGAATAAAACATTGCATGGTAAAGTTGCATTATCAAATGAGAAATGTAGCACTTCGCACAAGCATCTAGAATCACATGTAGATGACTTGAAAAATGAAAAAGATGGTTTACAAAAATGCAATGATTCATTAAATGAAAAGATTAAAGTACTAGAATTAGAGAATAAAACTTTGCATAATAGAGTTGCATTATCAAATGAGAATTCTAGCACTTCACATGAGCATTTAGAATCACATGTGAATGAGTTGAAAAATGAAAATGAAATGCTTAGAAATAAGAGCAATGATCTAAAGGAGATTGTGCTAAAATTTACAAATGGGCAAAAGATGTTGGATAACTTGCTTAATTCACAAAAATGTGTGTTTGACAAAGGAGGTATTGGTTATAAGCCAAATTTGAAGCAAAAATATTATAAGAGTTATTTTGTTAAAACTACCTCCATTAATGATCAAATTGTATGCCATTATTGCAATCAAAATGGTCACATGAAGAATAGATGTCTAGTTAAAAGAAATGCATATTATGGAGCAAAATGTATTTGGGTTCCAAAAGGAACCATTGCTAACACTCAAGGACCCAAGAGTATTTGGGTACCAAAAGGCACAACTTGAATATTTTTTTTGTAGGTACCACAAACAAGGAATGGTGGAGAGTTCCTTGATAAGAGCTTGTAAGAGTAATCACTTGATCATGAACTAGGAGAAAAAGATGAGGCAAGATGATTTAATTGTTTTGGTAACAATTCTTGCCATATTGATTTTGTTGAATGGAATGGATAATATATTGAATTTGCGAAAGTATGCTTTTTTGTTTACTTGATGGAATTATCAATGTGTATAACATTGAGTGATTTATCATGATGCCTTTGTTTGATTTTGATGATTGTATGATGTGTATGCATGATAGATGAGTTATATGTTTGCATTTATATTTCATGCATTAAAAGGCTTATTGAATTGTTTTAAATCACAAAATGATTTAAAATCAATCAACTTTTAAGCCAAAAATAAAATGGTGTGTATAATACAAGTTTAAGAGCTTACTTCATCTCAAAAATATTTTTCATAGCTTAACCGATTAAGAAATCTGGAAACCCGGATTAAATTTGATGCTTGTTGGAACTAACCGGACAACCGGTTATGAAATCCGGAACCCCGGATTCAGTTTGATAGTTCTTTGGAACACATTCGGCCAACCAGATATTGTCAACCGGTAAACCGAATTCAAGTTGGTTGCTTGCTGGAAGGAACCGGGCAGCCGGATAAGAAATCCGGAAAACCGGATGCAAGTTTGATCTTTGCTGGACACAATCGGATGACCGGTTATTCAATGAATCAATTCTTGCTGCCAACTCTCTGGACCACAACCGGATATCCGGTTATCCACATCCGGAAATCCGGATTCGCGTTGTTGCCCTGCTGCTTGGTCACTGGTTTTATGCTTCTTCTTCGTTTTCAGTTTTTTTTTTTCTGCACATGTTTTCTTTCCCTCACCAAAACCGTGAACAGCTCCTCCATTTGTATTCAATTTCTACTCTTTTCTCAACCATCTTTATGCCAAGATCAATCTCTCAAACCATTACCTATGCATTTAACCTTCATTAAACACTTCCCAATCATCATTTCTTCACTTGTTCATCATCATCTCTCACGCATGAACAGTACTTCTCCGTTTCTCTCTCTACATTTTTAAGCTATCTTCAACTCTATTTTGATTCAATTAACAACATTTATTAGCTTCATTCATCTCTAAATTTTTTTTTTTTTTTTTTTTAATTGATTCATACTTACCCTTTCTTTTACTCGATATCTTGGAAATCCGAATTTGTGCATTTTGGGTATTTCAAATTACCACTTTCATATGCTTGGTCATGTTTTCTTTCATATGCTTTAAAAAAAAAATTACCACTTTCATAGTGTGCTCTCCTTATAGATTTTACCTTGGTTCTTTATTAAATTATGCACCTACATTTTCATATGCATTGTTGTTTTTAATTATGGATTGAGGATGATAATTTTTATGTTATAGCTTTAGTTAATTGCATGCTTATTGTTTTTGTTTCTTGATTAATCATTGAGATGTTCTTTTTTTTGGTGTAAGCATGGATTTATAGTAATTTTGATAATTGATGGTTATATATGTATTACTTGATAAATTGATGGAGTTGTTGGTTTGTTATAATTGTTTAAGCTTATTTGGAAGTGTTTTTAACCATGTTGCGTACTTGAGGATTTGTTCATTTTTTTTTTTTTGGGAGACTTTGCTTAAATTTTTGCTAATGGGTAATATCTTCATCGAATTATTTTTTTTGATGATCTTATTTCGATTGTATCTATCTATCTTTTTTTATGGGGAGATAAATGTGATATGTTTTTGAATAAAATCATTTTGGTTAAATTTTTAAATTGGTCATATATTTAGGGGGAGTATACAATATAATTTTTATTAAAATGCATTTTGAACTTTTTTGTTGTCCAAAGGGGGAGACAAAATAATATATCATTTTGATGTTTTCAAAAGGAGGAGAATAGTATGCATTTTGAGTATCATTTTGATGATTGATATGCGATTATGGTGATGATTTTGATGATTTTGATGATTTTGAGATATGATGATAATTTAATTACATAGTTGTTTTATATGATATTTTTGTGTTATGAGTTGTTGACTTGGTAATTGATGGAATAATGATTCATAATTTTTTGGTGTGATGATTTGTGTGTGGGGTTGGCTTGTATCATGATTTATGATAATTTGGGAGTAATAATGCTAAACTTGTATTTGAGGCGATGTTTGTTGTTAGGGGGAGATTCTATCAAAATTTCTACTCGGACAACATGGGTAACAAATTTACTACTCTTATTCTTTTTCTTGAAGTTTTCGTTTTAATGATGAAGGGGGAAGAAGAATACATTTTTTTAAATTTATAAAAATTTTCTACTCTTTTTCTTTGCCAATAAAGTTTTTCTTTTTGATGATGAGGGGGAGAAGAATACATGTATTTAAATTTGTTAATTGGCAAATTGTAAGAGAATCTTACATTTAGGGGGAGCAATTTATGAAATCATTCTTTAAATACATGAAAGGTTTGTCATCATCAAAAAGGGGGAGATTGTTAACATATATGTTTTCATAATGATTTTAATGATAACAAACAAGATTTAGAATAATTAATCTTTTAACTCAAATTGTAAAGGGAGCTTACATTTAGGTGGAGAAATTTGTGCAATCATTCTTTAAATACATGCAAGGTTTATCATCACAAAAAAGGAGGAGATTGTTAGCATTTGTGTACCCATAATGTTGATTTTGATGATAACAAACAAAATTAAGAATGATTAAGTTTTGAAAAGCTCAAATTATTTTTTATACATTTTAAATAAATTATTATTTTCACATTATAAAGGTTTTATATTTAATGGAAAAATGATTTTATGAAATTGGTTGTTTTTCAAGTTTATGGTTTAATTGAAAGAATTTTGAAAACTTTGAAATCAACAAGTATTGCTTGAAATTTTAGAGAAGGATTTATTTGAAACATTTCATAACATTTGGGCAATATCATAATTTCAGAAAGTTTTGGGATTCACAAATTATTATTAAGAAATTCTGAAATTGGACTTAACTGCAAATTTGTATAACATTTTGGGCCATACTATAGTTTCATAAACTTTTGGGGTCAAAATGTAATTTTGGCAAACAGTGCACTCATCACATTCTTAGAAAGCGGCATTCGGATATGATAAACGGAATTCGGTTACGGGCAGAATTCATCCGAATGGAAGCGGCAATCCGGTTATCAAAAATTAATCCGGTTATGCGAAACTCTCCGGATGAAAGCGGCAATCCGAAGCGGTAATCGGTTATTGGGCGTAAAGCTTCGGAGCATAAACGGCAATCCGGTTGTGCTAAACGGTAAATTACGAGGCGTAAAGGTTACGAGCATAAGCGGCAATCCGGATATCACAGGATACTCAAAAATTCAAATTTTTGCCTTAACAGTAACATGCAAGCGGAATTAGGAAACCATAAACGGTAATCCCGGTTATGAGCAAAAAGTGCATAATTTAGTTTTTTAGCTCCATCTATATAAACTCAAATCCAAATCATTTTTAAATATCTTAATAAACAAGTGCACACAACATATATTGAGCTTCAAATTCGAAAATCATTATAGATTAAATCTTCATTGAGCTATCATTTGTATATCCACTCTAAAAAAGAGAGTTGTTTGTTGTATTTTTCATTTCTCATCAAATTGTGAGTGTACAAGTGTGAGAAACTGGGGTGAAGAGATTGGGAGATAATCTCTTGATTGTAAAGGTCCATTGACACCTTGGAAGTCAATTGTAAACATTTGAAGTCTTGAAAGGCTTGGATAGTGAAATCCTCAAGCTTGGGTTGCTTGGAGGCGTGGACGTAGGCGGGGATAGCCGAACCACGTAAAAATCCTTGAGTTTGCTTTCTCTTACCCTGCTCATTTATTATTGCGCTTTTATCGAATTTATTGTTTTGGATTCCATTAAGGCATTAGATTTAATTGTTGTGTGGTTTGCTTAAGATAAGTTTTTAAATCCCAATTCACCCCCCCTCTTGGGTTGCACACTTGTATTTCAATTACTAGGGAATTAAAAGAGTTTATTAACATTTAGCATCATGAGCAACGTAGAATGACATCCGGCAATGACAAGTTCGCAATCATAAAACCACATTCGAAGATACAGATTATCCTTGTAATGACTTAAAACATACATAACAAGATTTCATACCATATTTCAATTCCCCCGATACCACAAAAGAGAAACAGCCCACACTTCAACACTTCAATGATTTACAATAGAAAACAGCGCCTTTCTCTACTGTGTGTCTGACTTGTATATATTTGCCTTTTTCCCCCTCTGCGGAGGCAAGTTCTTAAACTTCCAATCCTATTTCCTTGTGCAACTTGGAGAATTCCATGAAAATTACTACCTATTATTTCAAAACATCTTCTCTTTCAACTAAATCAATTGAAACTTGACTTCCAATTTACCAACCTCTTTCATAATGCATGCCCTTCCATCCAATGCCTTCATCCGACGTACAGCTTCCCCACTGAACAATTAAAATAGCCATAAAAAGCTTTCACTGAGCAAAAATCAAGTTCAATCTTGTGAATGCTCAAAAAATAATTGATTCGGATATGGTATTTGGTCATTTCCACAAACTTGAAAGAACTTATAAATCCAAAGCTGCTTTGCCTGGCTTCCTTTCTTCACCATTTACATCATTCAAATGTTTCGCTGCAACTATCAAAATCGCGTGCCTTCTACTTTTGAATTGTCCCAAATCCATTCCCATATTCCAATTACTCTAGAATGTATAAAAAAATATCGCTTATGATTTTTCAAACTGAATATTTTTCATGGCTTCACTGGTCCGGTGACACTTAATTATTCAGATACCAGATAACCATTACATACAATTCTAGACAATTAATGATAACTGCTGTATCATCTACATTCTACAAAGTGTTTTGACATAAGCAAGCTAGCTACAAGGGGCAAGACAAAAAAACATATTTCGATGATGGCCTCAACAAACGTATAGTGAACTTGATCCAACCAAATTACATTTAACGAATATTAATCATTATAAGCCAAGCAAATCTATTACTCACGACCCATATATTGTGTATAACCTGTTGTATAATTTAAAGGCAAACAAGCAGTTTTCTGATCCCAATTTACCCAATTTAAACCTCTAAGTCTTCTTGCCTCCAACCATGTACCACAAAATAATTATGCACATGCACAATAATTAGCATCCCCAAATTTGAAATTCATATGAAAAACCTACCTCGGTTGCAAATAGGTGAGCATTCAGTTGATTCTCCACACCAACAACATAATCTTACACAAAACCCCCTTCAATACAGCTCATCTACAAGTTCTCTTCCCAGTTGAATGATGCAGGACTCGATTGATACTTCTCCTGCCATAACGCCAAGAACGCCGATTATTTAAATGCCCAGCATGTAAAAAAAGTGGAACCCAATTAACGACTTGCGCCCCTAAAACCCTAATTAAGAGATGTTTGGCTTGATTCATACCTTTCTCAGCTCAGTCGGAAAGCCTAACACCGAGGATTTCCTAACCTTCATCAACCATCGATATTCCCAACCCACGAAGATGAAACCTAATTTTTTGCATAACTGAGACAGATCATCTTGGTAACCCACAATATTTGTCTTCATTAGTTCAAAGCCATTGGATCTTTTAGCTAGCAATCTAACGGCTAAATCACTTAGGCAATGTAGCTGGACCCTATGAGTAGGTGGCCAATAAAGATATAAGTATGATAGATTATACTCTTTGAAATACAAAATAACATATGATTTTGATATTAAGACAAATAACGATGGTTAAAAACATTAATTGGACTTCCGTACATCTGAAAGACAAATAAAGTAGAGAAATTTACCATAGTTTCAGGGAGGAAAAACAGAAACCTCTTGTGATTAGAGACTCATGCTGATAATGTGCTAAATGATAATAGGTAACAAGTAACTCAACAATGTAATATGATGAACAGAGTCTATCCCCACCCAAAAAAAAAGGGGTGAATTGAGAACAAAGCAGAGACACAATATAGAATGGTCTTTTATGTTCCACTCAAGTGTGTAAAATATGGAGCAGAGCCTCCTTTTAAAGTGATACAACTATAAAGTGGTGAGTAGTAGATCATACATACAAGAGACAATAATTCTTAAATTAGGGAGATAATGAGACTACGGGAGTTATAGGAAGGTTAAAGGTTAGGGAAAAAAAAAGTTTGCTTGATGAATTTTATATTTTCATAACAACTTATTTATTGTTCCTTTACAAGATAATAATATGAAAACAAATAACAACTTAGAATAGCACCCAAAAAATGGAAAAAAAAAAAAAAAACCCCAAACTCTCTCATTTGTTTAAAACCATAAAATTAAATTACACTTTGTACATGCCACTCCCGTTCCTTTTGAACATAAACAAAAGTTACACAACAATTAAATAAGACTTTACCTTCTTGAGCTCCTCAAGCTTGGCAATGTAAACACCTTTAGCTTCATCCTCTGCATCCTCATATGACCAATCTACCATTTCCTGAAGTTTAGTGAACTGCTCCTCATCTCTATCAGTAACAAATTCTTGATATTTATTGCAAAGATGGAGACATGGAAAAACATTAACTCAAGCAAAATAAGACTAAAGCTCGACTTTTGAGGAAATATATTGTCAACATCGCATTTACCTTATTTCTCATGTCAAAGACACAAGTCTCACCGGCATTTTTCCAGTACACTAAGACCATTTTCTACTTACCAACAGTAATGTCTACATATAAGATGAGTTTTGAAGAGCACTTGGCTTATCACACTTCCTTGATTTGTCCAAGAGCCCACTTTTTTATTTAGCGCGCAACAAGAGTGCTTTTTATAGGAGTTTCTTGTGAATTTTTGGTTCATCCAAAATAAGTCTCCAAGGTAACTCATTCCAGCAATACTAATTCCCCAGCCAAAACTCCCCAAAATAGTGAAAAGTAAATGAATAAATAATGCATGTTTCAAGTCAATAAACCTACTATGCTTCTTTGCAGTCCTCATAACACCGTGAAACTCAATTGGACAGAAGAAGTTTAAAAATTAACAGAAAGAAGAAGAAGAAGAAGAAGCCATTTACGTCAAAAAAAAGTCCCTTTCACAAGGTAGGATTGCGATATTCATCGACCTTGCCAACCGCCTCAAGTATTGAGGAGTACGTGATCTGGTCATATTCAAAACCTTTTGCATTCATATCTTTCATTAGTCTAGCAGCCTCCTCGAACATACCAGCCCGGCTGAGACAACCAAGAATAGTATTGTAAGAAACTGCATCTGGTTTTATCTCAGAATGCTGCATCTTTGTAAAAATTTCCATAGCACGCTTTGGACCCCCTGACTTAGCCAAGCCATTTAGGATAATGTTATGCGAGTTTATGTCTGGAACACAGCCATCTTCCTCCATTCGTCTAAGCAAGGAATAAGCATCATCAATCATGCCAGCCCTTACCATTCCTGACATGAGGGCATTATAAGTATAAACATCTGGTTTGCATCTAAGTTTCTTCATCTCATTAAAAAGATCCACAGCATCACTAAGACGGCCACACTTTCCAAAATGTTTGATCATCACAGCATATACCCGAGCGCTTGAACATCCACAGTATTCCTTCAGTTCCAGAAACAACTCATTTGCAGCTTCATACCTTTTTGCCTTTCCATAGCCGTTGATCAGGCTACAATAGGCAGCTGGACACGGAGGAAATCCCTTTTCCTCCATCTCTTCAAGCAGCAAGTGAGCTTTCTCAACTCTGTTTGTTTTGCAAAAACCATCAATGAGAATTGAATAAGTAAACAGGCTGGGAAGAACACCATTTGCCTTCATCTTTTCAAACCATGCAGATGCCTCAGAGGCTGGAGCTTTGGATTCAAATAACGCTTTAATTACAGTGTTATATGTGACCACATTAGGTTTACACTGCAAAGCTTCCATTTTGTTGAAGAGTTTAAGAGCATCTTCCAAGCGTCCAGCCCTGCCCAAAACGTTAATCAAATTGTTTATGAGCACAATATCAGGCTTACAGCCTTCTTTCAGCATGTTCATAAATAAACCATAGGCATCTTCAACCCTGCCAGCTCTACCAAGCCCTTTAATCAATTCTGTGTAAGTATAGACAGTTAAGGCACAACCCTTTCCTTTCATCTCCTGGGCTAGACCCAGAGCTTTCTCAACCTCACCCAGTTTGAAATATATACTTACTAAGGTTGTATAAATCTTTGCAGTGGGCTGTAAGCCATTCTCCTTCATCTCATCAAACAACCTAATTGCAGAAATATCACGACCCAATTTCCCAAATGCTGATATAAGGGCACTGTATGTTACCGTGTCTGGAAAACAGTTTCCCTCATTACACATCTCATTATAAAGCTCATGAATCTTCTCATAATAACCTTCTTGCATCAACATCAATATCATAGAGTTGTAAGTGTTTGCTGTTGGTTTGCACTTGCAACTCTTGATCTGGTAAAATATGGACAGAGCTTTATTCGCCATTTTAGCCTTGCCCAAAATATTCACAATTTCAGATAAAACAGATGGAACCATAACACATGTACTCCTAACCATATCTTGGATTGTCTTCCACATTTCACCAATCATCCTAGCTTCATCCAGACAACGGATCAAAGCCATGTAGGTGGTAGAATTGTGCTCAAAATTCCTTCTCCTCCCAGCCCATTTGAAAAACTGAATTTTAACATTTATCTCAACATCTATATTAAGAACTTGATGAACCAACCGATGATCTACTCTCATCTTCAGCACTTCTAAAGCCTTTTCAGCATCAGGACCCCACTTGAATATTTTCAAAATCCTAATAAATCTTTCATCCAATTTTCTAGCCGATATATCCTTCCTTGCGAACTTCTTACTAACAGGGAAGTTTCGCATTTCGTCTATTGGACCAGGCAACTGAAACATTTGCACTATCTCATTTTCTGCAAGATTAAATCAAACAGAAGTAATTAAAAGAACAAGGGAATAACTGTTTCTATTGGATTCTTTCTTTCTCTCATTTCTAACTAATCTTACTGACTATACAAAAATGTAACATATAAAGGTTTAAAAAGAAAAATTACTAAAATTTTAATCGGGAGAGAGAATTTCTTATAAAAATAATCTTTTGTGAAAACAACCATATCACAAAAGATTAACAGAGTAACACGTTCCTCAGATCCTTAAGCTTTTAGCCATATGTTAATCCGGTCTTAAAAAAAGGTCCAAAAGCAAAGTAGCTATTTTGTTTACATTTTTTGAGCTTTGTTTTTGCTATTCACTTTCTTTCAAATTCATTTCCTACGAAAATTCATACCCACTATGAAAACAAGAAACAACTATTGCTATATTTAGAATTGAGGTATTGATGCCTTTATTCATAGCTAGTATGGAATGCAAATATTAGCAGTTAAATAAAAATAAATAGTTAGTTGATAATATTAGCTACCAAATAAAGGTAAGGTGTCCACCAAACTGTTTTGGCTTCTAATGCTTTCAACATTACGCAAAGCATAACAATTATAAAAAAAAATTGAAGAATTTGCATAGAAATTTAAAGGAAAGGCAGTTGAAATAATAACGATTACCTGTTTGTTTAATCCTCTGACAAAGACAAGACAAAGTTGATATCGACCGTTGACTAGCATTTGATCCCAAAACCATCATTTTAGCTCAAATTTTCAAATCAAATCCAATTTCAGCTCCAAGTAGGAAAAATATACTCCCTGCACTAGCTTTAGAGTCAATAATGCTAAATATGTCACTTTATTAATTGCAAAAAGAAAAACAATTTAAAATATGGATTCACTCCATCAAGGTTTTTCAATAATAACAAATTATCTAAATTACCAAAAGTTTTCTCAAATACGCAGAGAACTGAATTTTGAAGCCTTGTGGGACATGTCAGTTTATTCTGTAGACTACTTACGACACATGACTGTCTTTATCTTTATGGTAATTCGTACATGGTGGTTAAATCGTGCATGTACAACAGAGTGCTAAAGAGCTAAGGGGATTTATCGTTCTGAGGTCAATATGAGCCCTTTATATTTGGCCTGTAAAGATTTTCCTGAACCTAACAAATTTTTTAAATTACTTCTGAAATCAACTCAGTTTGGCTCCATTCAGGTTACAAATTTGGTTTACTTTGGTTTGAAAGTTTTTGGACAAATTCAGTTTGGCTTCATTAGGTTTTCAAAAATCAGTTCAGTTTGATTCGGTTTGGTTTAGTTTAAAACCTGAATTCCAAAATATGCCATTTTTAATTAAAAAAAAATCAACAAAGCAAAATATAGCAAACAGGCAGAGCATCTCAATTTATATCATCCATTGTTCACATATCCAACACAAAATGTCAATTGCAAAGCTGCAAGTGTAACATGAAGAAGAAACGAGAAAGCAGCAACTGTACTTGCAGACTAGTCATTCTAACTCAACATGGAATTACACTAATTAATCACTATTAAAAAGAAAAAAAATAATCGGAAGTTGGCAAAATATGAAAAGCCAAATAAAAGGCAGAAGCTTTCAAGCTTACCTTCGGCTTGCAGCGGCGCCGAGGATGCGACGAGCAGAGAACACAGTGGCACGAGCAGGGGGGTTCAGGGCTGCGTGCAGCGTGTTAGCCGTGGGGACTTGGGGTTTGTTTCTGTTTTATTAATTTGTTTCTTCAAACAACCTGCTATGCAATGTCGAGGCTTGGTGACGGCGGTGTCCGTTTGATGGTTAAGGGTAAATTCGTAATCTCCCCTGAAACAGCCAAGTTTTGCACTTTTTTGAGTGGATTGCAACTTATAAAATGCTGATGTCAATTGCACAAATGAAATCGTACAAAATTCGATTCAAGTTTCATTTTTTATTTTAAATTTCTTCCCCCCCCCCCCCCCCCTCTCAAAACCAATTTCTATGATTCTATCTTAAGCCTGATTTCTCTTTCATTAAAATCCGCTTTGAGCCCCTAGTTAGACGTTAGAACCAGATCGGAACTTTTGTTGTACGCAAAACAAGTACCCATTCTTTGTGCGTAATGAAGAAAAAAGCAGCCACATGTTACAGGCCGCTCCAGTTTGTTAGCGAAGGAGGTTAAGCTGGGGCTTAGAGGTGTGTTAAAACACGAGCTATTGTGCACAAAGTAACCGCCCAAGCTTTCAAGTCCAATAGCTCAAATCTGAGACAAGATGTGTTAACTTGACCCGATTCTAGAATTTTCCAGCACATTCTATAACTTGTACATATTTAGAGTTTTCTTTACATATTTATACTTATAAAATATCTAAATATTTAGACAAATTACCCGAGATGTATAGAAGGCACTAGAATGGACAAATCTTCCCTATAAATAAGGTCTAGTACTTGCCAATTTGCACACACTTCACATCAAGTACAAGCAACCCGCCACTAGGCCTTTGGCCTGATGGTGGGCTACTACCCTCACAAGTGTGAAGACAGCGGTTCAAGCCCCCACAAAAGTATTGTAGGGGCTAAACATTTAAACATTTAATAAATGTTTAAATAAAAAAGAACTCTTCTCTCTTGCAAATGCGAGTAGAGTGGGGACATCTCTCCTCTGTGAGGGTCATCTGTCTGGGTATGAACTATATAAGATTTAATGTAATACATAAGTCCTAGTTATGTTCATCTGATTGTAAATATCAGTATAATGTCTGCTATAATAGCAGTTGTAAATATCTGGATAATATTGGTACTTAACCAATATCAAAAAAAAAAAAAGTACTAGCGACTCAAGCATACTTGTAAAACTATCTTGTATTCTCTCTTTCAAAAAATAAAATTCACTTTAGTTACATTTCTCTCTCTTCTCTCTAGCTTTTCTGCAATTATTTTTACCTAACTAGTTTGAGAATTTTGATAGATTTACTTACGAACTTTTTTGTTAGAAATTGTCTAACCTATTTTTCAAAATGTAAGGTAAATAATTTTATAAAAGTAATTTAAAAAATTAACAAACATTAAATTTAATTTTTATCTTTTTAAAATTACCATGCAATCTCCCAAAAGTAATATCAAATAACCCTTTATTTTGTATGTGCTTCTCTCTCAAGTTAGGATTTCAAGGTGACTTAGCCTAAGCTTTACAAAATATGGTGCTTAAGGCCACACACTACATTAAGGGTGCACTTAGTATATTGTATTATTTAATATAGATGTATTGTGTTATGTTGTATTGCATAACATCGTATTATGATAAAGTTGTATAGTGTTTGATGTTACAATGTACTATATTAATATTAAATTAAAATTATTTAAATTTATTATTAATTATATTAAATAATTATTTTATATTAATTATTAATATATAAATATAATAATATAAGAAAATATATTATTATTAGATAAAATAATATTATAATTTATTTTTACATTTTATTTATTTAATAAAAATAAATAATAATTAAAACTTTGAGACATTAACTTTTGACTCAATTCAGAGGCAAAAAATACATTACACAAACTCGAGATTCTCTCAGGTTTGTATAATGTGCCTCAATGACGCATTGTAGTGCATTATAATGCATTATAATGAACTCTCAAATTTTGTCAAGTACATCCTTCGTAATAAATTAATTTGAATAGTATTTTAATACCATGTAATGATATATTCTAAATACACCCTAAGCACACATTTGGTTGGAAGAAATGGTAGGAGAAGAGAGGAACTTTAAATAGAGGGAGAGAAAATGAGTGAACTTTAAAAAAAAAAAAAAAAAGAGCGTGAAAGGGGGTCATTCTCATTTTCACTGTTTGATTGAACATCAAATTCACATTTCTCCTCTGATTTCTTTCCCCTCTCTTTTTTATCTCCTCTCCTTACATTCCTTCAAACCAAATATGCCATAAGAGTATGTTCTGCTTAGGCCCAACAATGATTGAAATAAACTCTGAAATGAAAGACATTGCACAACATTAATTAAAACCTTAATGCAACTTTTGCCACGTTAGCAAAACCCGTGTCCCTTAGCTTACGTTTATCACGCAAGATTAAATTGGATTAACTATAAGAACAAGATTGAATTAAGTTGGATTAGATTAGATTATATACAGTGATGTCCTATGTTTGTACGATATAAAATTAATATCGAATTAGACTATGTTAAATTAAATATAAGTGAAGTTAAATAATATTTAATTTGAACAATTAAATTTATTTAAATTATATGTTTTTATATATGATGTATTTTTTGCCTATTAAATAAAATATTATTAAAAAAATTATATATAAAATTAATTATTTATCAAATGTTAATGTTTAACATAATATTCAAATGATAAATGGGATGTTTCTTAACAATAATTTTGTTCATATATATAATATACTATTAATTAATTATTTTAATATTAAACATTAATACAAATAAATAAATGAAAGAAAATGTCATAGGTAAAATAAAAAAATAAATTACTTAATTTTTATGGAATCATGAATAAAAATTAATTAATTAATTAATAAGAATACATAAATAAAAATAAATAAACAAATAAAAAGAAATCATAAAAGGACAAACATGCTTAGCCTCATGTGAAAATTAGGATAACTAATCCTAAAATTGTAGGACTAAATTTGAATTTAGTTCACTTAATCTAATCTAAATGAGTTTGCCAAACATGTAATTAGATATTTTATCCAAAAAATTAATCCAATCCAACACTTTGTCTTGCTCACAAACATGGCCTTAGGGTCTAAGTCGTATTGCTAACTTCTACAACAAAAAATTATTTAATCAATTAAAAAATATTTAATTTATTTATGATTAGTTTGTAAAATATTTGAATGGCAAAATATTGGCCATCGGCGACGTCATTTCGGTTTCCTTTGACATCAAATTTGATACTAATGGATCTAATTAGGGTGCAACTGTGGTACCATACCACAGTTGCTTTCAACCATTGGATATAACCATTAAATTTAAAAGTAAGAGATCAAATAACTGAAAACAATTGTGGTATAGTACTACAGTTGCATCATAGCTAAGTCCCAAATAGAATCCTTGGTACTGGAACTACACAACAGTACATGTAATATCAAGAACGAAGCTTCTGTTCACCGCAGATCAACAGTCAAAGTTCCGTATCCTTAAACTTTGACTGTATATTTTTAAGGACCAGAAACTCTATTGCCAATGACACAAGCACCACTGTAAAGATCAAGTAATAATCTCTTCAAAAAAAAAAAAAAAAGATCAAGTAATAATAATCCTAATGGTACCAAAATTAATGTCAAAAGATACCAACATATGAACACCAACAGCAATTCATGATAGACCACAGTGGCCGCTAATGAGTAACTTCATGTTTATTTATAAATTTTTTTTTGAAATTAAGTTTATTTATAAATTTAAAATAATAAACTAATAGTTATAAATTGATAATTATAAATTATATAACTTTTAAGATATTTATAATTAAAAAATATTATTACATTTAATACAATATAATATAACACCAAACATAATATAAAATTAATATAATACAATACTAATACAATACAAATTAATACAGTGCTAATACAATATAAATTAATATAACGCACCCTTCATAAATTAATATAATATATTATCATACAATACAGTGTGCCAAATACCCGTTTTTTGAATGAAGAGCTACCATGCTTCTTCAGATTCCCTTTTTTTTTCCTATTTCTATTAAAGATAGGGAGGATAAAATTCAAATAATTTTTTAACTTATATCAACCTCCAGATTCAAATTTGAATTGGGGAAAAAAAACTAAAATAAACGAACAATGAACCAACCCAAATGAACATGAGCATAACATTCTGCTTGCATGAACCAAAAATAATGAATGAAGTCACTGAACCCATACCCTACTGCGAAACATAAAAAGAACAATTATATGAAGCCTGAAAATTTTCTTCATAATCTACAAGATAATAGTTTTAAACAAAGACCAGCTATAACAACCCACTGTAACATGATAAATTTGGTTCATAGTTCAAAAAGCAACTTGATTATCTGTTTGAAAACACTACAACCAACATCTGCTTGGCTTTATTGCCATTTAAGATTGGGCAGAATGGCCTGACGCCTACTTCAAATACAGAGACAACATAATATCAATCCCACCTCCTTGGAAAATAATAGAACAGGAGCGCGGGAAAGTCTTCTGCACTTAACCCTGTACAAACTAACTCACTAAATCTCTGTATCAAGAACTCCACAGCAAAGCATTAAAATAAAATCCCATGCAAAACAGAAATAAATCCCAGCTGAGTTCAAACATAATACACATAGATCTGCTCATACTTTTGCCCAAGCATCAACATAGAATTAACTAAAAACAAACAAAAATGTAAATCTGAAAGTTTTTGCAGTCAATTGACCATGTGATAGTTTCCAAGGAAGCTTCACCTTAGCTTACTGCTTCATTTCTTCGCCCAGAGTTGCAAAGCATGAATCTAGAACAGATGCCTAATTGTCTAGGGGTCAAATCAGGTTGCACATTCCTTGTCTTTTTAAAATTTGGTCTCAGAGGCCCCCTACTGATTCTCATTCAGATTAAGTTAAACTCAGCAATGAGTCTATGCTCTACTGTAGCTTAGAAAATGACTGCTAAATCCAAATACATCAAGGTTTCAAGGACCTCTGAGAAAACTCATATAACAACTGCTTCTGGTGATCTGTAGTGAGAGGAGCAGTTGCCTCTAAGAGTTCAACTGGCACTTCCCTCTTAATAGCTCTGGCAACTTCCCCTGCATCAATAACATCAGATGGTACTTGCATTCGTAGTGACTGCATGACACCTTCAAATTTGCTTACTGAATACTTCCAGAGAAGGTTAAAGAATTCATTAAATATGACTTGCCAATCTGAGCGACTGTTATCATAATTGCCACCTGCAAGGGGATCTTTCAAAAGTTTAGCTGCCCTCTCAAGTACGGACATTAAGATATGGGTAACCCCATCCCCGGCCGCACTTCCAAGAGAACGAAGTGGGGGCTGCTCTGAGGAATAAACCACTGCTCGAAGGCAGGCAATAAGTGCAGGAAGATCCAATCCATGAACACATGATATAACAACCCTCATTAGGTTATTTGTAGTGTCAACTGCACCCGAGTCAGGGGGCAGCGTTCCAAATAAGACCCTTAAATGACGAAAAATGGCCATGCAGACTACACTCATGAGCTCACAACCTGGATAGAGAAGCTGAAGGTACTTTGCAAGGAGCTTTCGGCCCTTGGGCAGAGAGACTATTCGTAACAACACAAGATCATCCCGGGGAGGATGCCCAGCTGTGTGGCCATTATTGCGATATGGGTCAAGCAATTGAAGTGACGCTGCCAACCCTTCCAGCAGGACTTGCCGCCTCCGTCTCAACTGGTTTCCACCATCTGGGGTCTGATTGAACTGTAGAAAACGATCAATATCATCTACATCAAGGAGAAGGCAAATACCATCTTCAATTGTCACTCGAGCTGCAAGCATTGGTTCCTCCTCCAGGGGCTTCTCAGTAATTTTCTGCTCCGTGTTTCCAGAACTTTGTGAATTTGGAGGATCAACTTCAAGAAGAGGGCGAGGCCTACGAATTGAAGAGAATGGAACCCTCCCAAGGGCATCAACCTGGAGAAAAGCATGCGGCTCAGTATTTGCACGTGCTCGTGGAGGAAGATCCCTCAAGTGTGTTGGGCAGAAATGATGTTTCAGCTTTGCACCAGCATATTTTTTGGCCAGACAGGCCTGGTGGTAATAATCATCAATGTATGGGTCATTACTGTGTGTTGCTGCAAGCTGCATTCTAAGAATACCCTCAATTTCATCCACCGTCATATATTTCGATCTAAACTGTGGCCACCCACCATTTCTTCTCTGAGCTAATTTCGGTCTTTGATCTCTTGAGTCAGCCAGACCAAACACTGCCTCAAAGTTGTTCATCATGGATGGAGAAGAAGAAAGATGGGAATTAAATACTTCAGATTGCATCGGTGGTAAATGGCCAAACGATGGTTGAACAGGATGCTGCAGCCTGTGCTGCTGTGCCTGTAATTGCTGCATTACTTGGGGAGGCATTAACCCATTTTGATGAGATAGCTGTTGTTGCAGCATATTGTTCACAAGACCAGAATGGTCTCTAGCATATAAGCCAGTCTGGTTTGCCCACTGGTTAGCTGGACGGTTATTAATGGATAGACCAGGAGCAAACTGAGGCAACTTTCCACCATACTGTGTCCCATGATGTAACCCAGCCATTTGCAGCTGAGAGTTAGAGAATGGAGAGAGGTTTGGTGAAGATGACAATTGGGATCCACCGGCAACATATGGAACATTCAGGTGGCCGGAATGTTGATTTGGAGAAGCCTGCTGAGATCTACCACCTGGGGGAGGATACGATGTGAAAGACGACTTGGGCACAAGAATGGGTTCACTGGAGAAATGATGGTGGTGGTGTTGCAGCTGCTGTTGCTGCTCAGGATATGAAGACGTTCTATACAGAAGCTGCTGTTGCTGTTCAGGGTATGAAGACGTTCTGCTCAGAGGCCTTGATTCTGTGATGTGAGGAAAAGAATATGGTTGTGATGACCACCGTTTCCCCTCTGGAATGCCATCAGTGTCGAGCATCTGCTGCTCCAACAAATTACGATAATCATCTCCTTGGACCCATTCAGCAGCAGATGAACCTGAAAGAACCACGTTACAACTAGAACATACCGATTGTGCCAAATATACGAAACACTCATTTACAATGGGAACAAAGATATTGTCACTTGAACAAGAAACAGATTATATTCAGCCCAGACATTTACAATACAAAAACTAATATGTTAAGATAGCCAACTGAAAATAATAGGGAAGGATATGAACACTGGTGAAGGGAGAAGAGATTGCTATAGTCAAAAATTCCAAGCCAAATCACATACAATTGCTACACCACCAGGCATGTGAAATTTTGTTTCTTTTAACCTAAACAACAGCAAGGTTACCAATATTTACAAATTAATAGAGTACCAACAAAGAAGGAAACCAACTGTGGATTTTAAATGTTGCCAAGTCTATGTACTTATCAAATTTTGACCAGGAAACATTTTAAAATTTGGGCACAAGCAGCAGAAGATATCACTATAGAGCCAAGCTTCTCCACAAAACCCAATGACCTGTTGAACTAGATAATTTTTTAACTCTTCTCCATATATCAAATAGAACCCAAAATTGTTTAAAAGTTCATAAAGGTCAAACATTGCACTCAATTGATCATGTAAATTGTTTCTCAGTTACATTTTCTTCAGTCCCTCATAGAGACGATCAAAGAGAATCATTTTGAAACAGCACCCAGATATTTACACATGAAGATATATAGCCACTTATTAGATGATGCCAATCACTTTGCTTATTAAGTCATCATTAAATTAGCAGAAATCAGCATCTGTTATAGCCCGAACAGAAAATTGAAGTGTTGTAATTGAAAAACCATCAGGCAAGTCCTAGTTCATTGGTTACCTAAAAGCTTAAAAATCTCATAGGCTAGCAAAACCAATCTCATAAGGTAAAAAATCTCGTAAGGTAAATACTTAAAAATCTCATTGATTAAAAAATCAGCCTCAAATTTGATGAAATCATACAGAATCCCAAGATCACATCAAAATTTTCAGAAATAAAAGAGAGAATTTTTCATTATTATTAATGTTGAATTCTTGGTTATACCAACAAATAAACACTACAGAAATTGAAAATAAAAGAGGCAACAAGAATATTAAAGTTTATATAAATTGATTGGGTTAAAAACCAGTTCAAATTGCAAAAAAATTTATGTAAAACATCCAGTTGTACTCACTTTCTCTGGATCCCCAATCACCAATTATCCCAGCACCTCTTGGTCCACTAACATCTGTGTTCAACTGCAGCAAACAAAGAAATATAGACCATAAAGACAAGGGGGGAAAAAAGTTTTTTCCAACTCCACTCCTGAAAGAAAATATGTGAAACAAATGCATAAAAAGGAGATCAAGATACTGATTTCAACAATTGTTTAATTCTCTTATGTAATATATAATATACATAATAAAAGCAGAATTTTTTGCAATATACATAAGCACTCAGTGAATAGAAAGAAACAAATAAGAAGAGAGCCACTAATTAAGCTTTGGTTAGTTTTCAGACTTCACAGTCTGCTACAAGGCCAGATTAGAAAGAACCAAGATTACTAGTTTCAAGTAATAAATTTGAGAATAATGCCATGTTGCAAAAGGTGTTACTTGCAACGGTCACTCATTTTCCATTCTTAGAAACAATTATTTCATTGGAAATATATTTTACGTTATTTGCTACAAATTTTCATAAACACGTTTTCAGAAATAAGTTTGCAAAAATAACGAACAGGTCACTACCAGTAACAAAAAACTAATTATTAAGTACAGAAGACTTGTGACTCAATAATGAAAAACTTGAGGGCGTTGCAATTAACACCCTTTGCAACATAGGCGTGCCCCAAAAATAAATAAAGATACAAAGCTTTTGCTACAATCAGCTAAAATAATTGTACTTCATGCATGGTAGACTAACCTTTGAGAATGTACTGGCAAGATCGTCAATATCAGACAGTGATCTTAAAACTTCACCCTGCAATTAATATAAAGAAAAGTTAGTTGTCTTGGTACAAACTTCAGAAGTTGAATGTTTTCAATTTAACTTAAAGTTCGAAACCATATTTGGAAGTATTCAACTAGCTATACAAGTGAGCAACTCAGAGAGAGAGAAAAAGGTCTGATTGTCGATTTGCGCACAAACGAGTAAATAAAACATCCTTTACCATTTATGGCATTTATGGAAACCTCATCCAACTGCAGCTTGTCTATTATAAGCAATAACAATATATGGGAACTCATTAACTTCATGATACAACGTAACCCCAATAGCAATTGTGCTCCGCATCACAAACAGTTCCATGCACAAGCTTCAAAAGGCATAAGAAAATCCTAAAAACTACTTCAAAGAGCATTCAACCAAATAAGTGAATAACAACATAAATCAACACGGCCTTAAAGACTAATCACTAATAAACCATTAAGCAGCAATTATAAGCCACATGAGCAGAAAATGCAGAGAACACTGTTACATTCTATCTTCATTTTCAAAAAGACCGGCAAAATTTAAGTTAAATGTTCTTACCCAAACATAACAACATCCACTTAAAAAGCAGAAAAGTTATTTACAATTAAAAAAATCTGTTCATATGGGATCCTACCAAAGCAATCATTATAGTAAAAATTTAACAAAGCAATCCAGAAAAACAATAAACCTCTTCTTTATCAAAGAGAAACTCCTCTTCATCAAAGGTGGGTGCCGGCAAATTATCTTCTTCATCCTCTAATCCACCCAACTCAACTTCCTCGACTACATCTTTACCAAAAAATGCATATTGCGATGCATCAAATACTGTATCTTCTGCATCACAAAATTCAAAGGAAAAAAGAAAACCAGATTTATGATAACTGCATAACCCCAAAAAAAAAAAAAATTATGCAAAAGCTGAGCAAGTGAAAACGAACCAAACCTGTAGAGTTTTCACCAAATTGAGGGGCTTTTCCAATACTTCCCGCACTATCAAACCCTTCCATATCTAATTTACCTATAATTTACACTATTAGCCCTCAACAAAACAGAACGCAAAAAAAACAACACAGCTATGTCAAAGCCAAATCTAAAGAAACAAAAAAGAAAAAAGCTAAAATCTGAATCTAAATTCTCAACTAGTGAGTACTAAAAACCCTGAGGAGTCAAAAATCTGATGTATAGGGTTTTTAAAACGTCGACGAAGAAGAAGATCTGTACAGTTAATTGTGCACAGTGTTGTCTCATTTGTGTGCTTCTGACGTTATTAATTAATTTTCTTACAACTATATAATATATATATTGTTTTTTCTTTTGTTGCCTCCGCCCTCAAAAATTATAAGAGAGAGTGAGAGAAGACATCGAAGCGATAGAGAGGAACCCTAAGCTAAGAGAAGAGAAGAGATAACGATGGTGATTTTAATTCTAATCTTTTTGGAAAAAAATTAACTAATATTATTGTATTAGTTAGCATACAGCTTGGACGATAGAGGACGGTGAAGTTGAAGTTTTTGGCAAGTGTCTCCTTACTGTTTAGTTTTTTGAGGCTCCGCCTCCGTTACCCGATTAACACATGGAGCTCCATTTAAAAAAAAAATTATTTCTGTAAATTTTAACTAATATGAGACGCCTCCAACTTCTTGGCCAAGTTGTTTACACATCAGATGACATATAATTCAAGATAAAATGTCAAGAGACTGGATTACAATTTTGATATATTGATGCTACGTTTATTAAATTGAAATCGGAATAGTCTGGAATCGGAATGAGCAGGAATGGTCGGAATGAGCAGGAATGGGAATGAGCTGGAATGGGAATAAGAAATGAGAATCAAATTAAGTTGTTTACTTGAACTATAGGAATCGAAATGAAAATGAGCTGAATTGTCATTAATGTGTTTACTTTGTTTTGAATCGGAATCGGAATGAGTTAAATTGTAACAAATTACTAAAAAGTACTTAATGGATTATTGTCATAATAATAATAATTATTATTAACTAATATATTAATTAATTGTAAAATTTTATTAATTAATTATTATAATTATATTAACAATTATTATAAAAATATATTAAGTAATAATATTAATATTAATTAATTAATTATAATAATATATTAATTATTGTGATTATTCATTCAAAAATTATAATTATTAATAATTATTGTTAAAAATATATTAATATATTAATTAGTAGTAATAATTATATTATTTAATTAATAATATATATATGAATTAATTATAATAATAATAATATATTAATTAATTAAAGCAATAATATATTAATTATTGTGATTATTTACTTGAGAACTATAATTATTATTATATTATTGTTAATAATATATTATTATATTATTTAATAATTATTATATTAATTAATAATAATATATGAATTAATTATAATAATTATATGAATAATTATTATAATAATATATTAATTAATTAATTACAATAATAATATATTAATTATTGTGATTATTTATTCAAAAATTATAATTATTAATAATTATTGTTAACAATATATTAATTAGTAGTAATAATTATATTATTTAATTAATTATAATATATGAATTAATTATTATATTAATAATTATTATAACAGTATATTAATTAATTAATTATAATAACAATAACAATAAATTAATTATTGTGATTGTTTATTCAAAAACTATAATTATTAATAATTATTGTTTAATATGTTAATATATTAATTAATAGTAATAATTATATTAATTAATTAATTAATAATAATATATGAATTAATTATAATTATTATATTAATAATTATTATAATAGTTAATTAATTAATTATAACAACAATAACAATAAATTAATTATTGCGATTATTTATTCAAAAATTATAATTATTTATAATTATATGTTAATATATTAATTAAAGTAATAATTATATTAATTAATTAATAATAATATATGAATTAATTACAGTAATAATATTAATAATTACTATAATAACATATTAATTAATAAACTATAATAATAATATATTAATTATTGTGATTATTTGTTCAAGAACTATAATTATTAATAATTATATTTAATATTATATTAATATATTAATTAATCATAATAAGTAATTAATTAATTAATTATAATAATATATTTATTAATTAATTATAATAACATATTAATTAAATAGAATTTAGGACAAAGTGGGTATTTTTTGTTTTGGGGGAGGGCAAAATGGGAATTCCTGGGAATGGGAGATTGATTTCCAATCTCCCATTCCTCATTCTCAAATAGTTGTGGGCCCCACCATTCCGATTCCGATTTCCGCTTCATTTTTGCGAAGTAAACGCGTCAATCATTCCGATTCCGGATTCCGATTCCCTAATCCGGTAAGTAAACACACCATGAGTTCAGTCCCATAGTGATAAGTATTGAATTGGGCTTAGGTTCCAATGGATGACAAAGGGGTATTTTTTGTATAGTCTATATTGTAATGTTAAAAAGAAAATTATAAAAAAATTATTAAGCCGCCAATAGGGAGTTAATCTAAAACTCAATAAGTAGCTTATTTTATAATTTTTGATAAAAATTATTGATGCATTTTGTGAAAGTTGTTTATTTCATAATTTTCTTTATTTTGACAACAATTTTAAAAAACAAGCAAAAGGTTATTTTTTGTAAGTAACTTATTAAATAAGAAACCACATCTTTCTAAAGTTTCTATTATAACCTTAACATTTTAATAAAAACAAATAATTATATCTTTTTTATATATTATAATATATAAATCATTAAATATCACATTATTATCACAATCAAATCACGCTAATAACAATTATGTCATTGCAACCATTGCATTGCTCAATTACATAAGGAGGCATGCACAACGTGAGTTGCATTTTGACAACAGTGAAAATGATCTCAATTTAATCTTTGATGAAGGAATAGAAAAAGGTAATGACACTCAAATAGCATTGGCAAAAAGCGGGTTTGGGCAGGGCTTTTCCAAGCCTAGGCCCAAACTCACTGTAAGATAAATATAAGGAGCCGGGCTTGGGCTTTCATTTATTCTTTTAATTTTTTTTAAATTGTTATGAATTTAAAATGAATTAATAATCAACAAATTGTTATAATTAATAATAAACTAAAGAAAATGAATATTTCAAAGGAAAATAATAAATAAAGTAAATAAAAGCTTACAGAGTTAATTTTTTAATAATGAATTCTTTAATTCAAGCACTTTCTTAATTAATTAACACATAAGAGAGACTTTAGCATTATAATTTTAGTTTTTTTGAATCATTATTGATTTATGAATTAGGAAGTTTATTAATTTATGAATTAGGAAGTTAAGTTTGCTTTTTTTATTTTTCTATTATTTTTTCAATTTTATTTTATTATTATAATTTATAAATTTATTTTTAAAAAAAAGTGGGCATAGGTCTACTCCAGACTTTTTTTCTTAAGCCTGTGTCCAGGCCCTCATGTGTGGCCCGTACCTGGCCAGACTTTTTTGCCCACCGTACACTCAAGAAGAGTATTATAATACTTATAACTCTGGATCACAGGAAAAAAATTAAGAATTAATATTGTGACAAGTTAAATGTGAATGCAATGCATATTATTTTTTATTTTATTTAGATTATGTATTAGAATAAATTTTTATCATATTTTATATAAAAATTATGAATTTCATGAGATTTTATTTAGTTGAGTATTTTCACTTCATGTAATTTTATGTGTTTTAAAAAGAGAAAAATGCACGCTGACATAATTTATTAAACATACTCCAAAAAATAAAAGGCAATTTAAACTTATATATATTTTGGTCATTATATAATAAAACAATACTTTCGTAGTAAATTTAACAAATGCATGTACTATTCTTTTCAAACTCATAGCAATCACAACAGCACAGTTTACTAAACACTAAGGTATTTTTTTAATCAAATGTTTTTTTCATCCGTATAACAGAAGCAGCTTATTTCATCAGTCTTGCAATCTCACACTGACCCTAAGTCTTGTATGTTATTAAATTTAAATTTTACATAATACTTTTGAAAATAAAATGACTTTAAGTCTTTAATTCACTTTTTTTAATTGCACTAATTTGTTTATAAATATTATTAGTTAAAAGGTTTATCATATTATATTGATAATTATACATTAAGTTTCTTATTAAAGTAAATTCTAAATTATTTTGATTTTATTTCTTTCTTGGATGATGCATTCCATTTATTTGGTTGTCTATTTTAATTTTATTTATTTTGTTTTATTTGTTAATTTGTTGGGGAATTAAAGAATAAAACTCATTACGCGTCATATCAGGATTTATTTCTATTTAAAAAATTTTATCCTTCTATAGAAATTTGCCAAAACTGAAAACAGGGTAAATTTTGAGATATATCAAAAGAAAAAACAATAGTGGTCTTGGACGACTCAGTTTGATTTGGCTTCGATTTGGCAGGGGCCGGGGCCGTTACTGTTGGCGTAGTGGCGTTGCTTTTTGATGCAACGATGAAAAAGGCCAAGATTGAAAAGGAGAGGCATCACCTATCATTTCATCTTTTTAAGAATGGGTTTTATTTATTTGTTTATTAAATTAATAAATTGTGTTCTGCTTTTGTTGTTTTTAGAAATATAAATATGAATTTGTGATTGTAGAGGTGAAAGATGACCCAAATGGGGACCCATGATATTGGTGAAGAGAGGGTGATGCTGGACGATGTGGATATGTTTATGTTTTAACATTTTTCTTAGTTGGAAAGATGATGAAGGCATATACACCTGTATAATTTATGGCCCCATAGAAAATTTCTTTATTATTGATGAAAGAATAGCTTGGTTGGTTTTAGGGACTGACTTTCTTGGTGGCTAAATTGAACCTTAACCTCGTCTACTCCAAAAATATATAAATTAAAATAGTTTTATGATTTTTTATATAAAAATAGAGTTTTTAAATTTTTTTTCCTTATGTCCCTAAATATAATTCAGATACTGTTTATATATCTTCTATAGTTATGATACTCTTGAGTTAAAACAAATAATTTTTCATTTTAATTAGAGTTATAGATTTAATTTAATTTAAATATATATTTTGTTTAGAGCAAGGTTCTTTATACACAAAAATATATAATGAATTTATAATTTTATCCTACCTGATAAAAAATCTTAAGGATAAAATTATACACGAAAATATTTTTTATAGAAACAAAAGTCTTAAGGAATTTTTTTTTTTCTATAAAAGCTGTGAAATTTTTATTAAGTGAAAAAGATTAGGATGAAAACTTTTACAAATTGGAACAAGTAGAACATCATACTACACAACCGATACGAGGAGCAAGCAACACTTATGTTGCAAACTAGACCAGGGTGAAAAGAAACAAGGTTAACTGTCTAATCTTCAAGTTAGTTGATTGTAATGCGTTTGTAATTGAAAATTGTTGGAAATATAAGGCATATTGCTTCTTGTGAATTCCAAAACTAATCGAGACAGCAACATCAATCTACAACGATGTCTAACAATAGACTAATGCTGCGTTTACTAAACTGGAATCGGAATGGACATGAATCGAAATAAGCTGGAATGGAAATAGGGAATGGGAATCAAATTAAATTGTTTACTTGAATTGTAGGAATCGAAATCGGAATGAGCTGGATTGTCATTAATGTGTTTACTTTGTCTTGAATCTGAATCGGAATGAGTTAGATTGTAACAAATTACTAAAAAATACTTAATGAATTATTGTTATAATAATAATTATTAACTAATATATTAATTAATTGTAAAATTTTATTAATTAATTATTATAATTATATTAACAATTATTATAAAAATATATTAACTAATAATATTAATATTAATTAATTAATTATAATAATATATTAATTATTGTGATTATTCATTCAAAAATTATAATCATTAATAATTATTGTTAAAAATATATTAATATATTAATTAGTAGTAATAATTATATTATTTAATTAATTAATAATAACATATTAATTAATTATAATAATTATTATATTAATATATTAATTAATTAATTAATTACAATAATAATATATTAATTATTCTGATTATTTACTCGAGAACTGTTGTGCAAATTTTGTTGAACTCGCAAGCGCACGAATCTATTGTAGAATAGATTAATGGTGTTGAGTGTCGATCCCACGAGGAGGTGAATTTTAATTGTGTGTAGAATTAATTTTGTAAATGAGTGATTGGATTTATGGGGAAGTGATTTAGATGATCTTATTAATACTAATTAAATCATGAGGGGGAATCCACACCATGAACCACGCCTAATCAATATGGTGTCAAGGGCTTATCGTACAAATAATAATAACCTTATACTAGGTGCCAGAAACTGCGGCAGAACTAGACAAGATTATTATTATTTGTCGACGAAAAGTCAAAACCTCCACAGAAATTAGAGGGGAAGAGAAAATAAATTTACCAAATAAAGCCCATGACACATGTTGAGACTTCACCTTCAACCCAAGCTTGAAAGAAAATTAGCTACTCATTATTGAACTAAGGGTAAAATGGGAATTTATTAAAATACGTAGAAAATACAAGATGGAGAAGGAATTACAGAAAACTAAGCTCAAAAATGGATTCAGGGGTCTCCAATTAAGGGGGGGAGGCCCTTTTTATAGATACATTGAGTGAATCATGCCATCTGATTAAAAACAGTTTGGATGCACAGGATTGCGCCACGTCATCAGTGAATAGTAACACGGTTTGACCACGGGTTTGACCACACGGTTTGAACAGTAACACGGTTTGCACACGGTTTGAACAATAACGCGGTCTGAACAGCGTCGTGAATGAAAGATCCATGAACAAGATGCATATGTGAATAGTGCCGACGTGTGAACAAAGGCCATTTTTCCTTTTATGCTCCTCTTAAGGTTTTCGACTGTCCCGAGTTCAAAAGTGACGTCCGCTTTTTGCTATCCAAATCTCGTTCATTGTGAAATGACCATGATACCCCTAAAATACACAAAATACTTAATAAAAACAAAACATATATAATTAAATAACAAAGGACTTAAATAAATAAAATTAGAGATGTTAGTGAGATTTAAAGTGTAAAATGATGAATTTCTCCTTTATAAATATACACTTTCTAACACTCAACACACCCCCCAACCAGCTTATTGCTAGTCCCTAGCAAAAAAAACGAAAAAAAAATTCAAACCCAAATTTTTTTTTTTTTTTTTTTTTTTAAACAAACTTGTTTATTCAATCAGACTAATGATAGCAATCAAATAAAAGTATAAGCATTATCTCCAGTCTAAAGAAACATCACACCCACATCAACCATCCACATGAATCAACCAAGTAAATACAGCTACTTTCAAAAATGACATGTCCAACCCCAAAATTCTCACCAGAATAGTGACACTCTCACAAGGAAATTAAACCCAATAAAATTGTCACTAATGAATGATAAATGGAGTGAAGATAGAAAGAAATAATATCACACACTCTCACCAAGATGAAGGAAATATGCCCACAACTTAAATAACACGATCTTAAGTCAAACAAAATATTAATCAACCCAATGTTTTTTTTTTTTTTTAATTTTTTTTTTTTTATGCATTACTACATCTTTATAGCCCATATAACTAGCTTCTACTTCAGACTATAGTTCCCTAAAATCAAGAAGGACTTTTATTAGGATATAACGAGGCTAGGACATGGCTAACAAAGAAAGGAAAATAGAGAAAACAAAATATATGTTTGAGAAAAATAATATCTTTTGAAACTAAACTAAAAAAATGCATTTCCCTTATTTATTATTGTATTATATCTCTCTTTTTTTTCTTTTTTTTTTTTAGAGAATTTTTTTTTTTTTTTTTTTTTTTGCTTTCTCTTTTTTTTTTTTTTTTTTTTTCGGTATTGCACAACTTTACTAAACAAAACAATTATTTATATTTTTCTCAAACATGAATGGGTGATGGAACTTGTAAGATATCGGGTAATACTCCAAATTGGAGTGGGTGAAGACGATAAGTTGACAAAGAAAAGTTTTTTTTTTTTTTTTTTTTTTTTTTTATAAAAGGCTCAAAAGGGCTAACTATGGATATTTCACATAAGGGATGGCTAGAAAAGCTCAAACGGTCAAAGACGGCCTTTCCATCATCTTTTGGCTCTAGATACTCCTCCATATCTACTAGAATGGACCTTTAAATGTAGCAACCCTTTTTTTTTTTTTTTTACTTTTTTTTTTTAAAGGGTTGACTCCAAGGAAATCTAAAGATCATGTATAAAATAATAATATCAAATGTTCAGTATGAAAAATGGGCAAAAAGGGTTACTCTCCAAGAAAAATAATAGGCTCAAAAGCTCACTTGGTATTTATTATGACATGTCAATTCTTTCAAGAACTCATATTTATCTCCGACATCAACATGTAGAGTAGCAAACATAGTGTAACATCACTCAAGACCAAAGATAATACAAATACTAAAATTCAAAATCATCATGTCATCCAAAAATAAAAACAAAATCACACTATTTTTTTTTTTTTAAACAACATTCTACCCCCAACCTATTCTAAACATGAAAGGAAGTATGCATGCAGTAAATGTGAAAATGATGCAGTAAAAACTAATTGAAAATGTTACAAATAAAATGATAGAAAAATGATTTTTTTTTTTTTTAACTAAGAAGATGCGTTTCTAGAGGCACTACACTCTATATTCAGCCATCTTCGACTCTAAATTTGAAAATGCATATTTATAAAGGAGAAGTCAAAAAGTTAGAAAGATCACACGAAAAATAAGAAATTTTTTTTTTTTCCTTTTTTTTTTTTTTATTAAAAAGAGGGTTTTTTAGGGAAATTACACTCCATTTTCACCATCTTCAACACAAACAAATAGCAAAAGCTTAGTTTCTACAACAAAAAATTAGTAAAAACTTAACCAACATTCCACAATTGTCAACTATCCCCTCCCCCCAACCAGAACTAAACATTGTCCTCAATGTTTTAAAGGAAAGAAGTAGAGTTTAAGACATCACCCGGGTGGTGCAACACGTAATAAAATATTTACAAAGTGAGATTTAAATCTAATTTGTACTTTTATCCGCTATTGTTACCATCGTTATTTGTACACTCCAACACCAAGGTCTTGGGATCCGCTCTGGTCGATAAGCTTGTAATGATCAAGTAGCTCATTAGCAAGCAGTGAGCACAAATAAAAAGCTTTTTCACCGTGGAGAGGAATGAAGTAGTTTTTTATTGCATGGTTAAGAAATGCGATAAAGCCATCATAAAAATTATTGACATTTAACAAACCGATGGGTTTTCATGAATGTGCAGATGGGCCCAAGATGCTAAAGTGATAAGTGCCTCTAGAGTTGCAAGATCTCCCGGTAAGAAAATAAAAGCATCAAGATGATTAAGCATTTTGGTTATTCTTTCTTGCATACCCGAGACAACTAACTCTTCTCCAATGCGGTGAGTTAGACAAGCAGCCCAAAGGTTTTAGGGTTTGTGGTATGATGCCTAACACTTGACTTCCTCCGACAAAAGCAGCTTCGAGACCAATTTTGATAACCCTCGGTCACCTCCGCCGTATACTAAGTGTAATTTTTCTCTCGCATGCATCGACCAAGATCAATGGTCGCCTCAAAGAACTCTTTATATTTGCCATAGTTAAATCCGAAAGCACACAAATGTTCTTGAATTGTTTATGGGAGTAGCTGCCATTATGATACTTCTCAAAAATAATTTGTGAGTGTAAACGAAAAGAATCATATTTAAGGATCTTGGCAGCAATGGGTCACAGCTGTGAATGAGGTGTGATGTCTATGTCAATTAATCATGTAATGCACATGGCTTGAGAGTCAAAAAGGAAACAAGAAAAGGAAAAGCAAGTAATGACAAATATAAAATTATTAAAGACAATAATGCAAATGGTAAAACAACAAGAAATAAAACAACAAAGAAAGTAAAAGGATATTTACAGTAGTTGCATGATCGTGGCTCACATCTTCCTCTCGGTTTTACGTCCGTAAACGGCTTCAACGCCTCTATGGGTCGAGGATAGGCTTCCCATCCAGCTTTTCTTATAAACCGGCAAACAGTGGTCGTTTATAGTCGATTCCCGAGATCAGATCGTGCATGCTCTTTCTCGAATGATGGCCATAATCGGAGAATCGCTTCCTTGCACATATCCACGGGATGCTTTCAAGAGACAAAAGGATATCATCCAATGACTCCTTATTCAAGCCATCCCTAATGAATTGAATCTTATCTTCTCTGTTATCAGACACCATTCCTAAAGAACATCGCTTTTTATTGCATGTCATTCTGGCACACTTATGACAAGCGACCGAAATCTTTCGAGCTCTTCGCTTTCTTGCATAATTTCCTTTACCACAACCAGGCATGTATGCAATAAATTTAGGAGGCAACTCACCGCCAAGCGCATTTTTAGCCTCAATTAACCAAGCGAATATCAGCAGGTATGTTATTCCTCATGAGCAATCGCATGCGCTCGGATCGAGCTTTATAGATTGGAGGAGGGCATTTCGAGGAAGTGAAGGAATCGACTATGAAGCTTTGCTAAGATCTCGTTTCTATCCATACCTTCGCCCGTAAGATCAAGAATTATGGGAAACCAAGTAACCGACTTGATTGTCACGAGTACCGTTATCCGCCACTTGACCGGGTGACAAACTAAAACACACAAACTAAAACACACAAACAAAGTAACAAACAAAAACACACAAAGAAAATCACAATCGCCCTCTTATGGAATTTACCTCAAGCTCCAATCGGATGTTGTAGACACGCTCTCAATGTCTCTCGAGTTGGCTTTCTAAATCCTCAACGTGGGATATTAACTCCGGTGGTTGTAGCTTCCAAATACGATGTGTTTTACAAAATCGTATCCGCCTCTCGAGATGAGATCGACACGCTGAAGTCGTCTAAGGATGTTCAAGAGGAACTGCCTCATGATTAAAAGTGATAAAAGAAAGACTTAATGGTTAAACAAACACACTTATGCATAAATAATTTCAATTAGCAAAAGAATAATAAAAATAAAGAAAAAAATCAAATAACCGAAAAGACACAAAAATCTTAATTCAAATCTGGTGGGTCACTTAAATTTACTTCGGTGTCCTCTCCATGTGGTTGGTACTCTAGATATGGCTTTAATCTTTGACCATTAACTTTAAACGTGACACCATTTTTTTGGGTCCTTAATTTCAATCGCCCCATGTGGAAAAACAAGATGAACAATGAAGGGCAGACCATCGAGAACGCAACTTACCCGGGAATAAAGTGCAAACGAGAATTGAATAAAAGTACTTTTCGACTGGAGTGAAAGATTTTCTCATAATCGCTTATCATGAAAGACTTTCATTCGCCGCTTGTAAACCTTGGCATTTTCGTATGCATCATTACGAATTTCTTCAAGTTCGCCACTGTAATCGCTTTTTCGAGCCACCTTGTGCATGTCAAAATTGAATTTCTTGATGGCCCAAGACGCACGATGCTCGAGTTCCACAGTAGGTGGCAAGCTTTTCCATACACTAGCCCGTAGTAGGTGACATCCCACCGGGGTTTTGAACGCCGCTCTATATGCCCATAATGCATCATCAAGTCTTAATGACCAATCTTTTTCTGCCCGCCTCACGGTCTTTTCTAAGATGTGCTTTATTTCTCGATCGAGATCTCAACTTGGCCACCGGTTCATGGATGATATTGAGTCGCCACTTTATGAGTGATGGAGTACTTTGTCAAAAGTGCTTTGAATGATTTATTGCAAAAGTGGGTACCGCCATCACTGATTATTGCTCGAGGGAATCCAAAGCGTGAAACAATGTTGCTCTTCAAAAATCCTATCACCACTTTATGATCATTGGTTCTGCATGGAATTGCCTCTACCCATTTCAAACATAGTCAACAAAGAACCAATATGTAATGATGGCCAAAAGATGGGGAAAGGGTCCCATGAAGTCGATACCCCATACATCAAAATCTCAACCACTAAAATTGGATTTAGTGGCATCATGTTCCTTCGTAATGCTCCCCATTCGTTGACACCTATCACATGAAGAACAAAAGGTGTAAGCATCTCGAAATATAGTTGGCCAATAAAAACCACATTGTAGAACTTTAGTCCCTTATTTTTTCTTAGCACTAAATGGCCTCCACAAGCTTGTTCATGGCGTAACGAAAGGATGTTATGAAATTCATTCTCTCGGGACACATCGTCGAATAATTTGATCCGCACAATACTTAAACAGATAGTGGTCATCCTAAAAAAATTCTTTATTTCCGCAAAGAATTTGGCCCTGTCTTGCTTGGTCCAATGCTCGAAGTTTACTCAGTAACAAGATAATTAACTATATCAGCATACCAAGGTAATACTTCCACACTCATTAATTGTTCATCCGGAAATGACTCATTCAATGTTGGTGGTTCGTGTTGATGTCAAAGTGGAGACGAGAGAGATGGTCACCACAACATTTTTCGTCCCTTTCTTATCTTTGAATTCCAAGTCAAATTCCTGCAAAAGCAACACCCAACGAATTAGTCTAGCTTTTGCATCTTTCTTTGTGAGAAGATATTTCAGAGCAGCATGATCTGTGAATACAATTATTTTACAACCAATGAGATAAGATCGAAATTTTTCTAATGCAAACACTACTGCTAGCATTTCTTTTTCAAAGTAGTTGAATAGTTCAACTGCGGCATCGTTTAATGTCATACTAGCATAGTAAATAACATGAGAAATTCGATCTACTCTTTGTCCTAATACTGCTCCTACTGCATAATCAGATGCATCACACATGAGTTCGAATGGTAAGCTCCAGTTTGGTGGCTGAATGATGGGTGATGACGTCAACAATTGCTTTAGTTTTTCAAACGCTACACGACATGAATCATCAAAGACAAAATGTACATCCTTAGCAAGTAAATTGCATAAAGGTCTAGAAATTTTGCTAAAATCTTTAATGAAACGCCTATAAAAACCAAAGATGCCCAAGGAAAGATCTTACTTTCTGATCGCTTTTATGTGGAGGAAGATTAGAAATGAGATCCACCTTGGCTTTGTCAACCTCAATACCTTTGCATGAAATGATGTGACCGAGAACTATACCTTGTTTTACCATAAAATGGCATTTCTCCCAATTTAAGACCAAATTCTTCTCTATACATCTCGCAAAACTTGTGTTAGATGATGTAAACATTGATCAAATGAATCTCCAAAACAGAAAAGTCATCCATAAAGACCTCAAGAAAACGCTCAACCATATCAGAAAAAATGCTTAACATACAACGTTGAAATGTAGTGCATTACATAATCCAAATGGCATCCTCCTATATAAAAAAGTGCCAAAAGCGGCAAGTGAAAATGGTTTTCTTGATCTTTTGGTGCATGGGAATCTGATTGTATCCGAATAGCCATCTAGAAAGCAATAAAATTCATGGCTCGCTAATCTATCAAGCATTTGATCAATAAATGGTAAAGGAAAATGGTCTTTACGTGTGATTTAATTTAATTTTCTATAATCAATGCATACACGCCATCCCGTAGTCACTCTAAAGTGGGTATCAATTCATTATCGCATTGGTAACTACCGTGACTCCCGACTTTTGGGACCACTTGCACAGATCGACCCATGAACTATCGAAATGGGGTAAATGATACCGCATCTAATAGTTTAAGGACTTCCGTTCTAACAACTTCTTTCATATTAGATTTAACCGACGTTGCATTTCCTAGTAGATTTAGCATTTTCATCAAGGTGAATGTAATGCATGCACCGGGTTTATACCTTTTATGTCTCATGCATGGTCCATCCTAATGCTCCTTTGTGCTCTTTTAAAACATCCAACAACTTACCTTTTGCTCGTCATTTAGGGATGATGAGATGATTACCGGTAGAGTGCTTTCTTCTCCCAAGAACGATATTCCAAAGTGTTGGGTAATGGTTTGAGCTCGAGTTTCGGTGGTGACTCTGATGATGGGATGAGTTTCTTCTCTGATGGTGCTAGTTGTTCAACTCTTGACTTCCATTTATTAGTGTCCATGGATGGTCCGAGTCAAGTAGGCGTTGACCTCATCGACTGATCTGTCAACATCAAAATCCAAACCAAAGTGAGTTAAACATGTTTGTAAAGGGTCATCACTAAGGTTTGAAATAAAAGTATCATCAATTAATGCTTCAATTAAATCCACATCACAATTCCATCATCTGCATTGTGAGGTTGTTTGGCAATGTTGAAGATGTTGAGTTCCATGGTCATATTGCCAAAAGACAACTGCATGTTTCCAGTCCTGCATTGAATGTGAGCATCGGCAGTTGCCAAGAATGGTCGGCCTAGGATAATGGGGATGTGTTTCCTTGAATCCTCGTGTTGGTTGAGTGTCAATTACAATGAAATCAACAGAAAATAAAACTTGTCTACGGATAAGCACGCCCTCCACAATACCACGGGATTTTCGTGGACCGATCCGCAAGTGTAACACCACCGGAGTTGGGTGTAATTCTCCCAATCCAAGTTTCACAAAATCTTGAGTAAGGCAAAAGATTAACACTAGCTCCTAAATCCAACAAAGCATTCTCAATTGTGTGGTTCCCTATACTACATGAGATAGTGGGGAGCCCGGGTCTTTACATTTTAGAGGAATTTTGTGTTGGAGTATAGAACTAACATTTTCGTTAAAAATGCCTTTTTCGAACATGAATGTTTCTCTTTTTAGTACAAAGGTCTTTAAGAAACTTGGCATAAGATGGAACTTGTTTTATTGCATCAAGTAAAGGGATGTTAACACTTACCGTTTCAAGACTTCAAGAATCTCACCGTGGATTTTCCTTCTTTCCTTTAGCTAACCTCCGAGGAATGGAGCTTTAGGAACGTATTCGTGGGTTGGTTTCTTCTTTCTCCTCCGGTGAGTCTTCAACATTTACAGTACAATTTGATTTTTTTGTCACCTTGGCATCTCCACTTTGTTGTCGACTTCTTTTCCTTTTCGTAAGGTCATAACGGCTTTAACCTCTCCATGTCTTTGTTGTGGTGAACGGTACTTGCTTCATGTACTCCTTTAGGATTAGGCATAGTTGACTTGGAAATTTACCTTTTTCAACATCATTGCCAAAGTTTCAATGAAGAGGCAAGTTGTCCCACCATCTTCTCAAGGCTTCAAACTGATTGGGCTTGTGAGTTGAAACTGCTCTCATCTCATTCCGTAGTCCATCAATGGTGCGGTTTTGTTGCTTTCGATTGTAGATTGAGTAACATTCTTGAAATTTTGGAATGAATCCTCCCATGGTGATGGGGTTGAGTAGTTTCGATTCGATTGTATGGTCTAAATGGTGGCCGAGAGGCTTGAGGAACTTGAGGAATTGGTTGCATTGGTGACGAGCCTTTGGTCCATTCGTTGGAATCCTTGAGACCATGAAAATTGGGGTGATCTCTCCATCCGTGATTATATGTGTTGGAGTATGGGTTGTAATTTGATGGCTTCCTCATGACACCGATGGCATTGGCTTGATTTGAATATGAGTCATGGTCATGTGGCTCTGTTGATTTGGCAGTCGTCAAAGATGCTATTTGTCGAGAAAGGCCTTCCACCATCTCTTTGACTTCTTTGATTCGAACCGGACTCACCAATGTGAACCTCATTAACTCCTTTAATTCTTCTAGTATTCCCGAGAGATCGACTCATTGTTGGGAATTATCTTGTTTGGAAGAAATCCCAAATCTACGATGCACTTTTGACATTAGCTCTCCTCCACTTGTCGCCATTAGCCATTCTTGCACATTTGGCAATAATCCTTCCAAGAAGTATTGGCATTGGTGCCATTTCATTACACCCATGATGTGGACACTTCAAAAGTAGCCCATTGAATCGCTCCCACGCTTCGAAAAACTGCTCGTCTTCTCTTTGGGTGAACTCTGAGATTTCCCTCCCCGGTAACGGCGCCAAAAACTTGTTGTGCAAATTTTGTTGAACTCGCAAGCGCACGAATCTATTGTAGAATAGATTAATGGTGTTGAGTGTCGATCCCACGAGGAGGTGGATTTTAATTGTGTGTAGAATTAATTTTGTAAATGAGTGATTGGATTTATGGGGAAGTGATTTAGATGATGCTGGAATTTAAATTGGATTGGCAGAAATAATTAAATTGGAAACTATTGAGATAAAGCACTTGGGTATCTGGATCCGTATCAACATGCATCATGGGCTAAATAATCCTTATTAATACCAATTAAATCATGAGGGGGGAATCCACACCTCATGAACCACGCTCTAATCAATATGGTGTCAAGGGCTTATCGTGCCAAATAATAATAACCTTATACTTAGGGTCTTAGGTAAAACAAGGCAGAACTCAGACAAGATTATTATTATTTGTCGACAAAAAAAAGTCAAAACCTCCACAGAAATTAGGGGAAGAGAAAATAAATTTACCAAATAAAGCCCATGACACATTTGAGACTTCACCTTCAACCCAAGCTTGAAAGAAAATTAGCTACTCATTATTGAACTAGGGTAAAATGGGAATTTATTAAAATACGTAGAAAATACAAGATGGAGAAGGAATTACAGAAAACTAAGCTCAAAAATGGATTCAGGGTCTCAAATTAGGGGAGGCCCCTTTTTATAGATACATTGAGTGAATCATGGCCATCGGATTAAAAATAGTTTGGATGCACAGGATTGCGCCACGTCATGAGTGAAACGATCGGCGGTTTGACCACGGGTTTGACCACGCGGTTTGAACGATAACACGGTTTTTGCACACGGTTTTAAGCGATAAGCATTGATCAACGAGCATTGTGCGTGAAGCGATATCTAATACATGTGAATAGTAAAACGTGTAGTCATTGCCATTTTTCCTTTTATCTCCTTCTTCATCCGAGTTCAAAAGTGACGTCCGTTTTGCTATCCGAAATCTCGTTCATTGTGAAATGACCATGATACCCCTAAAATACACAAAATACTTAATAAAAACAAAACATATATAATTAAATAACAAAGGACTTAAATAAATAAAATTAGAGATGTTAGTGAGATTTAAAGTGTAAAATGATGAATTTCTCCTTTATAAATATACACTTTCTAACACTCAACAAGAACTATAATTATTAATATATTATTGTTAATAATATATTATTATATTATTTAATAACTATTATTATATTAATTAATAATTATATATGAATTAATTATAATAATTATATTAATAATTATTATAATAATATATTAATTAATTAATTACAATAATAATATATTAATTATTGTGATTATTTATTAAAAATTATAATTATTAATAATTATTGTTAATAACATATTAATTAGTAGTAATAAATATATTAATTATAATATATGAATTAATTATAATAATTATATTAATAATTATTATAACAGTATATTAATTAATTAATTATAACAACAATAACAATAAATTAATTATTGTGATTGTTTATTCAAAAACTATAATTATTAATAATTATTGTTAATAATATGTTAATATATTAATTAATTATATTAATTAATTAATAATTATATATCAATTAATTATAATAATTATATTAATAATTATTATAACAGTTAATTAATTAATTAAAATAACAATAACAATAAATTAATTATTGTGATTATTTATTCAAAAATTATAATTATTAATAATTATATGTTAATATATTAATTAAAAGTAATAATTATATTAATTAATTAATAATAATATATGAGTTAATTATAGTAATAATATTAATAATTACTGTAATAGCATATTAATTAATAAATTATAATAATAATATATTAATTATTGTGATTATTTATTCAAGAACTATAATTATTAATAATTATAGTTCATAATATATTAATATATTAATTAATCATAATAATTAGTTAATTAATTATAATAATATATTAATTAATTATAACTTAAGACAAAATAGGCATTTTTAGTTTTGGGGGAGGGCAAAATGGGAATTCCCGGGAATGGGAGATTGATTCCCACCTCCCCCATGGGAATCAATCTCCCATTCCTCATTCCCAAATAGTTGTGGGCTCCACCATTCCGATTCCGATTCCCGCTTCATTTTTGTGAAGTAAACGCGTCAATCATTCCGATTCCGAATTCCGATTCCCCAATCCGGTAAGTAAACACACCATAAGATAAATATAAAATCCATAAATTGTTACTGTTGGTTTTGTTCTCGTTACCATTCACTAGTTTTATATATCTAATACTATTTACAACACTGTTCACCTAGCACTGTCCTTAAGACTAAATTTCGTGCCTGAAAGGAAAATTCTTTGGTACAAGAAGGACAAATAAGGAGGTTTGATCTCTGAAATACAATGATAATATTGTAAAATTGCACTCTAAAGCACAATAGTTTAGAGCAGCAAAAATAAATTGATGGAAAACTATGAGACAAAAGTAAAGACTAATAATTAGAATAATTAAATTGTTCTCTTCTCTTTTTATTGTTATAGTAGATAAAGGCTTTGTACATCTCTTTTATACAGAAAAACCTCTATAGGCCTTTTTCTATTCCAATTTGAATTAGTCACTCATTTTCTTTATTTAATTTGAATTAGTCTTCCATGTGTCTCATAATTTAATTCAATTTGAATAATCAAAATCATTTGTATATTTGACTTATTCAACTTTAATTTTTAATTAAATTAAACACAAAAAAATTACTCTCACTTTCCTCTTATGTGAGACATTAGTATTTTAAAATACTCCTATAATTCCGACAAAAAATAACTACTTATCAAATAATAATAATAATAATAATAATAATAATAATAATAATAATAATAATAATAATAATAATAATAATAATAATAATAATGATAATAATAATGATAATGATAATAATAATAATAATAATAATAATAATAATAATAATAATAATAATAATAATAAAGTAAACTATGGAATATCTGTACATATATAAAGGGGCTGGTAAGAATATCGTGAAAGTTTATTGCTAATTTGTATTACTTATTCATGTCATTTTTCCTTAGTTACGTAGGTATCATTTGTTTTTTGTCATTTCCTCAAGCTCTGAGGTTATGAAGTTATACATAAAACCTCGTTGTACATATTCAATAAACACAAAAATATACATGTTATTAAGGTTTCCTTATTGGAGGAAAATTATTTTTTTTTAAATTTTTTTTATAAAACTTTTAAGATCGATCTCATACAATATATAGGAATTCGTAATTTAGAAATCGTACCTTGACAATCCGAGAAGATGAACAATCTGTGCTTCTTTCCTCTAAAGTGATTTAGACTCCCAGATCACGATCTGTCACCACCACGCCTATTAGATCACGATCCGCCACCAATGATCTTCCAGGTTATGACTCAGGTGTGATCTGCACTTGACGTATGGTGCCTTTATCACTACTAAAGCAACTAGCATGAGAAAATTTTTCTCTCAAAATTAGAGAAAATAATCTTTTTCTCTGATCTATATAATGTAGCTCTCTCTTTCTTTTGGGAGAAAATAATCCTTTTTATATTCCTATTTAGTAGAAACCTAGGCTCCATATTTATTTATTTTTAATTCTATTAAATCACATTTGATTTAAATTAAAAACAATAAAACAAAAGTCTCATTACTTGTTCTTGTGTTATAGGGACCCATCTTGTAAAATAACACAAGTTCCCTTACGCTCAAGTATATTAATGGAGCTTCCCACTAAATAATATATTTAGGCTTTTAACCAAAATAGCTAGTTATCTTACTTATTAATCCAGTAGCGGTGCAGTTAATTAAATGAGCTAACCCAGGGATTATATTAGTACATACAATAGTGGCTACAACAATAAGGCCTGTAATTAAACTAACCCAATTATTTAATTCTAAATCTACTCCACTAAAATATTAGAATTAACCTCCATAATTGTATGCTATCTAGGATAGTGTTGTCGAATAATAATTCAACCTATGCCACATTGATTTCTTTACCACATAATCCTTTGTACCACATCGTTAATTAAATTAATATCTCAACTGTCCAATCGATTTAATTATATCTTATTCCTTGATACTTACTGGTTTTCTCTAATGATCATTTTCAACATACTAAATATGTTGGCACACTCTGGCCAAAGAATTCTATAATCAAGTGCCAAAAACCCATCAAGAGATGTGTCGTACAAATTTCATATTGTTAATCTATAACTCCAATACTTATAATTGCTCCCACCAAGATACTGGGTAATCTTGACCACAAGTGTGTGTCGTGCCCATTGGTAACTCAAATAGAATAACAATTATAATCATAAAATCATAACTAATTCAAAATTAAGATTACAGTAAAATCAATGCCTATGAGATTTAATAAGTATGACAGTCATTTCAAGGTTAATTAAATCTCATATATGATCCAGCTCAATGTAATCAAACTACATCAGTAAAATCATACATGATTAAGACAAATCATTCAATAAATTTACTACAGTTTAAATATAAATAGAACGCCCAACTCTATTTATCAACTGCGAACTAAATTTATTTAATTATAAGATAACTTGTATTTATATCTTCTGGGAATCCATATGATGATGACATAAATACATATAATATGATTAAATGAACCTTATTCAACAAATTTATGCAATTAAAAATATCTTAAATATTTTATTAATCAGAAAATAAATTAATATACTTTAAAAGAGCATATAATCCCAACATTCCTTGGGTTGGTAATGAGATGGGATAGAACGGTATTTGCTAGTCCCAGTCCTGTCTTGTTTATGCAAGTAGAAAAAAAAAATTTATTCCCATCCCCTTATTTTTGTTTGGGGCAAAAATATGTCTCAATCCCATCCCAAACGAGATGGATCTTCCGGCAGGAAAAATTGTCATCCCGAATATATAGTGCACTACCTACATTGGATGGATCACAACAATGTGTCTATCATTAATTGTCTATTTTATCACTCATTTTTGTCTCTGTATCACCTTCATTTTATCATATATACATCTAATCCACTAAAATTTTGATATGTTATTTACATCACCTTTATTTTTAAACTTATATCAATCAACCACTTTGACATTAAAAATAACTATTTTACCCTTAAATAAATAAAAAACTATTTATTCTACTAAAATTTGAAAAATAAAAAATTATAATTACAAAAATACCCCTTAATTCAATAAAACAAATAAATCTCAAAACCTAAGATGATAATTTTTAAATAAAATTATAATTATAAAAAATTAACATCTTATAATTATAGGTTTTGTATTTATAATTTCATTTCATTTTTGTAATTAAATTATGTATAGGGAAGTTTACAAAAGTTAAAATGAAGAGAAAAGCTCCCAATAATTATTGTAAACTTCCTAAAATTAATAATAAGAAACTTCCCCATGGAAATTAAATGAAATTATAATTACAAAAAATTAATATAATAATTTTAAATGATATTATAATTATAAAAATTAACATATTGGATTTGAGATTTATTTTTATTAAATTTAAGGGTATTCTTGTAATTATAATTTTTTATTTTTAAAATTTTGTATAATAAAAAATTCTTTTAATTCATTTAGTAGTAAATTGGTCATTTTTTAGTATCAAAGTGATTTATTGATACAACATTAAAAAACAAAAGTGGTGCAACAAATATATCAAAATTTTGAGGTCGTTAGATGTACATATAACTAAACAAAGGTGGTACAGAAATAATATTTTTTTAAAAAATGTATAAAATAATCATTTAAATGAAAATAAATTATAAAGTATAATTAGTTGAATATGTTAACTTAATAAATACATTAATATTGTTGGTTTAAAAAATATTTTTGAGCAGAAATATTTGGATCGTGCTTCTCATACAACATATAGAATTACTATAATTTAGAAATCATACCTTTCCTTTTTTTGCTAAAGTACTCTATTCTCCCAAATCACGATCTGTCACCATCAATCTTGTTAGATCACGATCCGTCACTGATGATCTTCCAGGTTATGACTCAAGTTTGAGCTACACTTGATGTGTGGGCACTTTTATCACTACCAAAAGTAACTACCAAAAGGAAATGTTTTTCTCAAAGTTAGAGAGAAAAAATCTTTTTTTCTCATATTTGTATATTGTGGCTACTTTGTCCTTTTAGAGAAAACAAGCCCTTTTATTTATCTATTTTGTGGAAACTCTAGGCTCCTTATTTTCTTTTTTTTAATTCTATTAAATTAGATTTAAATAAAAAAAATATGAAAGAAACCAAAAGTGGTTACACTTGTTCTTATTATAGGAGCCCACCTTGTAAAAATATATTAGGCCCCTTATACATAAGCATATTAAAAGGAGCCTACCACTAAATAATATATTTAGCCTTTTAATCCAAATAGCTAGTTATCTTATTTATCAATCCAGTAGTGATGCAATCAATTAAATGAGCTAATCTAGCGATCATATGGGTACATACAATAGTGGATACAATAATTAGGTTTGTAATTAAACTAGCCCGATTATTTATTTCCAAATCTGCATCACTAAAAGATTGGAACTGACTTTTATAATTGCATGCTATCTAAAGATAGTGTTCTCGAATAATAATTCAACCCATAATACATTGATTTCTTTACTGAAAAATCCTTTATACCACATTGCTAATTAAATTAATATCTCAATTGTCCAATTAATTTAATTATATCTTATTCCTTGATACTTACTGGTTTTCTCTAATGATCATTTTCAACATGCTAATTATGTTGACATACTCGGACTAAAGAATTTTATGATAAAGTATCGAAAACCCATCAAGAAATGTGTTGTATAAATTCTATATTGTTAATCTATAATCTCACTGCTCATAATTGCTTCCACCAAGATACCGAGTAATCTTGACTACAAATATATGTTGCGCCGATTGGTAACTTAAATGAAAAAACAATCACAAACATGAAACTATAATTAACTCAAAATTGAGATTGCAATAAAATCAATACCTATGAGATTTAATAAGTCTGACAATAATTTCAAGGTTAATTAAATCTCATATATAATCTAGTTCAATATAGTTAAACTACATCAGTAAATTTACACGCGATTAAGACAAATCATTCAATGAATTTACTACAGTCTAAACATAAATAAAGCGCTCAATTCTATTTATCAACTGTGAACTTAATTTATTTAATCATAAGATAATTTGTATTTATGTCTTCTATGAATTCATATGATGATCACATAAATACATATAATATGATTAAACGGACCTTATTCAAAAAATTTATGCAATTAAGAATTTTTTAAAAAATATCTCAAATATTTTATTAATCAGAAAATAACAAAATTAATATGCTTTAAAGGGCACATAATCCCACACAAATATGGTAAATTTAAAGTTATATATTTACTAAAATTTGTTATATTGATCACGAATATAATTTTGAGAAATTTGTTTAGCTATATGCATAAAAGATAGAACAAAATTTAATACAAAAGGCACAAAAGACAAAAAAATAAAAAAATATTTACCAACGTTTAATTGATAGCTAGAAATATTAATAATCGTGACTAGGGTCAGCAATGGGATAGGATGAGACGGGACAGATTTGCCAATCTAAGTCTTGTCCCGTATATGCAAATGAGGTTAAAAAAAAAAAATCTCATTCTCGTCCCTTTATTATTTTTTTTTTGGGACAAAAATTTATCATATTCCATCCCGTTAAATATCCTGTTTCATCCCATTATCCTGATCAGTCTCAAATGTAAATAAATAAATTCTGATTTTTTTCTTTTAAGGATCGTCATAATTCAATATAACAAAAATCTTCAATAATTACAAAGTTGATTAATCAAATAATAGTTTTATTTTGACTACACGCATGTTCGAATATAATTGTATGCTAACATTTTTTAATTGTCTATTTGCTTCCATTGCACATACATATGTACTAATACTTATGCTTCAAAAACTATAGATTTAGAGAGTACCCAATTTCAACCGTGTTAAAATATCTAATAATTTAATAATATAATAATAAAGCAAATATATAACTCATTATTTAACGATGACATTACGATGAGGCAGTGACTATCAGCTGCGATTGCGGTGGATTCTAAAGTTTAGTCAAATAGTTTAATTTACAGTTGGGATGACTCCTTGGACTTTGCACTAATGGTGGTTTGCGTTGACTTCACTCTCTACTCTAGTTGATCGAATGGGAAGAAAATTAAAGATGTAAACGATAACCCTGTAATTATAGCAAAAATAAAGAATATACAATTAAAGAATACAAGCAATCTAATGGTGGTCTCACCCCTGAATTGCCGCCTATCATTTTACAGGGATAGTAAATTTTTTTTGTAAGGTTTTATTCATTTCAGAATTCAGAGTAAAGCAATTTAACGTGAATGTGACCTGATTAATACTTGTCATTAATCTTGAAAGTGATTAACCCAAATTAACACCCTTTAGGACCCGTTTGGGTATTCCCCTAAAATTGGCCTGTGGAGAGTGCTTGGTGGTGGAAGGCATGTTTGCCCAAATGGGTCCTTAGTAAATAGGGGACTATACGAGAAAAATAGAAAATTATACACTAATTTGATATTCTTGAAAAATACAAGGATTTTTTTGTTATTAAACTATAACTAACGGGGTCATGATAGTTCTGCTATTTGCCTTGGGCCAAACCCCGAAAGCAATATTAAACGACGTCGTTTCAATCTTCATTGTTTTTCCTTTCATTGAAGCTAAAACGACGTCGTTTTAGCTTGGTTAAGGCAAAATTGTTACAGCCCCAAATTGCTTTCTCTTTCTCTTCGTCTCACAGCCTTTCTCTTTCTATTGGCAGGTCCATCCGTTGCTCCTGGGGTAGAAGTTTTTGCTTGTATTGTTGGTCGAAAACCCAGCAAGGCCAAGTATTATCTGGATGATACAGTGGAAATCTCAGATTGATGCCAGGTTTGGCTTGTGTTGGAGATCAAATGGTTCCTGTATAGGCATATCAACAATGAAAAAACAGTCACCACTTTTCCTGTCTCGTGTTTGCAAGTTTAAGGATGTAGACTGTGATTGGTTCCTCCATTTTGCCCTAGTTTCTTTCGTGATGTAAATTAAAAAAAGCTCCACAGCTGGGAAACATTGTTTGGGTATGTGTTTTATTTTTTTTCTGGGGAAAGCTGTAAATGCATGTCAGTGAAATCTGAGCGCTAAATCTTTGATTATAAGTTATTCAAATTATTTTCTTTATCAGCACCTAATGTGGTTCGCCTTCGTATTATATTCTTCTATGACTTCATTTGTGTGAAAGCAACTCTGAAATTGATGCTAGCTGTTGAAATGAAGGGGAAGAGAAAGCAGTGCTTTTACAGAGAAATAGAAGGAGAAAGGCTCTGAGACGAAGAGAAAGAGGAAGCAATTTGGGGCTGTTGTAGATTTTGCCTTAACCGAGCTGAAACGACGTTGTTTTAGGGAGAACGTAAGGGAAAAAGAGGGGATTGAAACGGCATCGTTTATTGCTTTTGGGGTTTGACCCGGGACTTAGACTCAGGGTAAGTAGCATTTTCCAGTCATGATACTTTCGCCTGACAGGTTTTTTGTAAACCCAGCCCATTTTTAACAAATATTTACAAAACATGTATTATTATTTTTTAAAAATCTCAAATAAAGAAGAATTTTAGAGAATTAATTAATTAAATCTAACTTAAATTCTTTTTCTATGACTTAATTTTCTTAATTATATTTGGTTACAAAGATTGCTTTAGCATAAGTTTAAATAGATTATTTTACACTTATAAGGTAAAACAACCAAGAATTTACTTGAACTTTAATATTTTTCTAATTATATACCAAACTCATTTTTCTTGATACTACTTTATTAGTATGATTATTAAACTTTGATTAACATAACTTATTGTCTTTATGATACAATACTCTTGTAAATTATTAGGCTATTAAATATATGTTATTTTCATGTACGGGTGGTGAAAATAATAATTATTAGATTTTATTTAAAAATATTAGATTATAAGTCACAAAATTAAATATCTAAATTCTTAGATATAATAAATCATGTTTATTGGGGGAATTTGGTCATTTTGATTCATAATAATAAAATAGTAAAATAAAACTTAGATTAAAGTTTATGATCTAATATGCTTAAAGAAACTTTAGAAAAAAATTAATAAAAGGATTTAATTAATTAACTATAAAAAAAATTATTTGTATTTTTTAAAATTATTGTGAATTCATGTAATTACTTTTTAAAAGTGTGATAGATTTACAAAAAATTGTGGGTCGAAATATCCTTATCCTAATTAACTAAGCAGCTTTTACGAGATGCTAACGTGCTAGAAAATGAGTTGACCATATTAAAACCCTTGACCTTTAACCCTGGGATTTTATCATTTATACTGTAGAACGAAGGTAGGAGACTGAGTAACCAAACTCATGAGTCGTATATGTTTATGGCACTAAATTCTAATGAATAATGTAACTCCATCAATTGATAATACGTAAGATGTCATATTAGTATTAATACATATTAAATATCTCAATTGAATAAACATAACATTATTTTAGCTGTTTCAGTGACAATTGATTTTATTATCTATATATTGAATGAAAAATATAAAAAAAAGGAAATTTTGATAATTTTTATTAATTTTGAAAAATTTTCAGAATTAATTAAAAATAAACAAAAATTAATGTGTGTGTGAGTGTATTACATTTAATTTTTTAATTAATTCTGAAAATTATGACAATTCCCTTATTTTTTCCATAATTTTTAATCTAATTTTATGAACTTTTTTATTATGTGAGTATAAACCCCTTATTTGTCTTCGACTAAAGGTCATTTGCAAACAAACTTGCTCTTAGCTAAAAACTTCACGCTGAGTGTCAAAGCTTGCAAACTAGTGATTGCGGAATATATGCAACAAATGCTTACATACAGTAACGGTTTCTAACAAATATTGAATAATAAATGCAACAAATACTTCAATGCAAGTTAGGGTTCCTAACAACTAATTTCGTAATATATGCAACGATAATTCTAAGAGTATCTCTAAAAGACTCTATTAATTTTTCTCTTTAAATATTTATTTACTTACTTATGTGGTAAAAAGGAGAGTGAAAAAATATGTTATTATCTAAAATATAAATAAAGTTAATATTATTTTAATCAAATAAATATTTTTTTTTTAAAAATAAATGGTAATTAAACACTTCTCTCTCGCTCTTTAATAAAAAGTAATAAAATATAAATTGAAGAGGGAGAAAGTAACTCTACAAACTCTACAAAATTGAAGAGGGAGAAAGTAACTCTACAAAATTGAAGAGGGAGAAAGTAACTCTACAAAATTGAAGAGAGAGAATCATTTCTTATTTGAAGAATTTTAATTTGAGTGTCTTTTAGAGTTTTAAATGTTGATGTGACTCTTTAAATAAGTAATAAAATCTTATTTGAAGAACTTTTTGGAGATGCTCTAAGTAACTTATTTTGTTATGAGTTTCATAAATTGAACATCAACAATACTTGCTGGAAAGTCTTTAGACCAAAATACACAGCCTCGACTATTAATAGTTATCTACTTGATATTTATATCCTTGTAAGTCAAAAGAAAAAAGCTGGAAAGTCTTTAGACCAAAATACACAGCCTCGACTATTAATAGTTATCTACTTGATATTTATGTCCTTGTAAGTCAAAAGAAAAAAAGAAATTAAGTGTTATAATTTAAGAAATAAGCATATTTAATAGATATATTTTTTAAATATATATTTATTCTTTATTTAGATAAAAATTTACATTTTTTATTCATAGATCAACGTCTAAAAATTAAACATAAGTAAAACTAAAAAAATAAAAAACAAGTGTGAAATTAAGAAGATTTTAAACTTCATGTTTAACAAATAAGTCCTCAGTGGCAACGCAAAAAAAAAAAAAAAATTCATGTTTGGTAATTTTATTTGATTCTAGATCAAGTAATGCTAGATTCATAAAGTTTGGTTATAAATTAAGGTTTGCATGTCAAATAATTTTTCACTAGTTGATAATTTTCACTTGTTTTGTAACTAACAATTAATTTTTATATGATTATTAATGTGAAATTTCACGTAAAATGCCATGACAAACTTAGTGTTTATTACGCATACCCTTAGTGTTTATTCTATATGCTCGACCTTGCTCAACTATGAGACAATTTATTGATGAGTGCTGCTAGATGGCGAGAGAGCTCAGAGATGTCGTTTTGTTGCCTCTCTCTCTCTCGCCATTTATCAATTAAAAATTGATAAAATAATAAAAAATTAACAGAAAATCCAAACAAAATCCAAAAAGCAGATCATTCGCAGCTCATCCTCACTCCCTTCAATTTGCATTTTCCTTCGATTTGGAAATTGTCTCTCTCGAACAGCTCCTCTCCAACACCACCACCGTAGCTGCATTTTATCGCCAACACAGCTGGCGACGACAATGACAAACAGAGGCAATGACGAACAGGAGCAACCGATGTAGCACCATTGACAATGACACGACCGCTGCTGTTTTGAGGGTGAATTGGGTTGTTTCATTTTGATGTATGCAGTTTGCTTTGGGTTCTGGGTGTGTTGACTTGGGTGGGTGTGAAAATTGCTTAATTGGGTGGTTTTTGTTTTGTTGTATGTGGTTTAAGTTGTGTGAAAACCCAACACACCCACTTTCAGCCGATATTGCTGTGAAAATTGCTTAATTGCTGTGAATTTGAGAAAGTTAGTTTAAAACTTTAAATTGTGTGGAAATCTAATATATTATTATGCTAACAACCCTTACCTGTATTGAAGTATTTGTTACATTTATTACTAAGTACTTGTTAGAACCCGTTACTTTTGTGTAACTATTTTGATTATGAGGAAACATAAAGAGATTGATAGTTAAAATATTCTTTTTACTAGTGCTATAATTTCTAAAGACATCTTAATATTTTCACTTAAATATTAATGTGACACTCATCTAAGGATGTATCTTGGATAGGACTAGCTGGAGCCTTTTGAATTTGTTTTTATGATTATTGAAAAAGATATATATTTGATTTATTATTTAAGAAAGTGCTCCAACCGAATTATAAAATTATAAAAGTACCATCATTAATTTAAGAGATTTCATGTTGGCCCTAGTTTAAATATCTAATTCTAAATAATTTAATTAATTATTAAACATTATAAAATTTAAATAAAGACAAAAGATTATTAAGACAAAGTAAAGAAAAAAAGATTTACTTTACACTATTGTCTTTTTCGCTCCTTTCTACTGCTTTGAACCAAAAGCACACTTGTTTATTTGTTTGCCATGGAATCAATGTAATAGATTTCATCCTACTTTCCTCAGTCAAAAGTAATATTGTGTAATTATTTAGTCTTTCAACATTGATTCTTAAGTTATATGCCTAGCTAATTCTAATATTTAATTTTTCCAATTGATCTTTTATCTAGTTTCAAAATCCTAATTTCCTCATGTATTTATGTTTACTATTTGTGTTGCGTTATATGAATATTTTTACTATTATTAATAGATTTACAACAAATTAAGTGATAAATTAGTTGTGATATTGGAAAAGATGTTTTTAATTATACTAATGAAATAAATTAGCAAACACATGAAATCATTATACAATGTTTTCAACACATGAAAAGTCTTTGACGAGGAAAATTTGTAATAAATAAATTTCTTATCAACATATATTATAGTTGACAAGTTCTATATTACTATCTAAATTTTTAAAATTGTATTAAATTTAAAATAAGGTGCTAATCAAGTGCACGTAGTCGCGTTCCATTAAGAGTACGACTGTGCGCATGGCAAGTTCTCATTTGGAGGTTGTGTAGTTCACAACACATTTCCCCATTGAGAGCTTGCCACACTGGTAGTTGCATGCCTTAATCATGTTCAATTTTAAATGTGTCCCAACTTAATCAAAATGCTGACTATGTCTGTGCACTCAACTATATTAAAAGATCAATTGCATAACTTATAAAATAATGAATTAATTTGATGAGAAAAAAAAATCTAATCATAGAGATTAATCATCATTACAAATGGAATAAAATCCACTTTCTTATTTTTCAAAAATATTTGAATCATACAATTTTTTTCTTAGTCATTGCACGATTAGAAACAAACAAAGTTTTGAGTTGTCTGTGAATAGGGGGAAGCGGCTTAAATTTGGATTTTTGTAGTTGAGAGACGTTAGCAGTTTTGGAATGTTCAAAACGATGTGTTTTATTTAAAGGCTGGTTAAGAAAACTTATTAATGAGGAAATCTTAGCCATAGGATCTTTTAAATACCACGTATCACCAATCGCATTGAAAGGCTAAAAATAATTATGTAGGGAGAGAATTCACGTCTCAAAATGATTTGTGAGGTCAAATGCAACGTCAAAGGCCATGATGTTGTACAATGAATAATGAGAAAAAGTTATTCTCATCCTATGAATTCATATAATAATTTATTTTATTTTTATTTTTTAAATAATAGTTCAAAATATTTTTTTATTAACTCACTGTTCGGTTTGTTAATAATTTATTAAGGGTAAAAAAAAGATTTTCTATTAAAGAAAAAATTAGAAAAATAAACAAAAGTTGACATATAACTAAAAATAATTTTATCTAATCTCACTAAACAGGAAATACCGAAAAAGATAAAAAATTTATATTTAAAGCAATTTTTTTTCATTTCTTTCTATTTTCGCAGCTTGAACCCTAGATCTAAGTACCAAAAATATCACAATTTTTTTATTCATATAAGTATACTCTCTAATTGCAATGTAAAATAACTTGAATTGAGTTGAAGATAAAGAAAATATTCAGTACATGTAAGCACATAAAAATTGGTGGTATTTTTGAATTTTTAATTACAGTTTATTCCTTATGGCAATTATTCAATGACTATATCAAAGTATATCATTGTTGATTTCATTTAAGAAAAAATTAATAAATTTTGCATATTTTGTAGCGTTATTTACTTGTGTAAAAAAAATTATTTTAATATAGTTTGTATCACTATAATGAAAAATTCTATTTTGCCCTTAATGAATTATTAGTTAACGGTTTTACACCAACAGCGAATTAGCGGAAATATATTTTAGGTTATTGTTTGAAAAATAGGAATGAAAAAAGCTGTTACATTAAACCCTAAAGATGAAAAGAACTTTTTTCCATGAATAAATTATCATGTGTCATATTTAGCTTTCAAAAAAAAAAAATTATTCACCTATTTTTCCATACCAACAAGGAATTGTAAAAAATTTCCCTGTGTAGCGGCTCGCGATAATTGGACAGTTAGTGTAATTTTTTTTATTTTATAAAAAAAAGTCAGATTTGAGTATAACTTTTTATACTCATTGATCGGGCGAATTAGATATAAAACATTAATAGCCGTACTTGCTCACTAAACTCATTCGACTGTTGAATATTTATTTACTTTTAATGTTTTAAAAGTTAAAATTAATAGCTAAATCATATAAATATTAAAGTAAAAAATTAAAACTTTCAAATGTAAACACTAAGCATGAGCGCTTCACAGTTTATCAATCAGAACAACTATTTAAGATGGAATTGTTATAAATATTTACTTAGAGATTTTACTCATTTAATGGACTAAATATTTACTAGACTATCTAAATTTTTATTCCAATAAAAAACAAATGATTATAAAATAAAGTTTAAATTAATTAAAAAGAGTAAAGGACGAACAAAACAAAAAAATGCTGAGGTAGAGATTTTTTTTTCAATTCAAATATTTAATAATACGTTGATAAAAATGAGTTTAACAACTATTGAGTTATAATTAATATTTATCTAAAATTAAAATAACTTTTAAAAAATATGTTAGAGTAAAGTGGTGTACGTTCATATGAAGCAAAATAGTTAAGGTGTTTTTTTTTATTAAGTATATTCAAATGTTAAAAATAAAAGGAAATATGGAAGTAGAAGGGGACTATTTTTCTCTAATTTTTATCCAAAATATCTTCTTGTAACGAGTACGGGTACCGATATTGACATTCCGGCCGTTGCATCCCCAGCACTAACCAGTGGACATTATTTTCATTCATTCGATAGACAAATCGAGAGAAATTAAAAAATGGTTAGAGCAGCGGCATGCAATCATCTGATTCCCGCCTTAACACTGCTTCCAAAGCCAATGAAGTCGTCTCTTTTCACTCGAAACGCAAACTTAATCGGCGTTTTGGCGATTACTACTACTAGTTCTAGAAGGAGATTTTCCTCCGCTTCCAAGATAAGCATGAGCTTGAGAGCCGGCATCGTCGGCCTTCCTAACGTCGGCAAATCCACTCTCTTTAACGCCGTCGTAAGTACATTAACGTACTACTCTTCTTCTTCTTTAATTTCTCAGTTTAAATTTTCTTAAATTTAATTTATTTATAATCTATCATAATTTCAATTAACCGCTATTAATTAAATACATAAATCGTTATCAAATTGTTACTTTTGGATCGATTTTCCCTAATTTTCTTGTCACTGTTATCGAGTATTGATGATGTATGAGTGTGTTAAATATTAATGTCTGTAGGTGGAGAACGGAAAGGCTCAAGCTGCTAATTTTCCATTTTGCACAATAGAGCCAAATGTAGGGATTGTTGCTGTTCCAGATCCGCGACTCCATGTACTTTCTGGTCTCAGCAAATCCCAAAAGGCTGTTCCAGCTTCCGTAGAGTTTGTTGACATTGCCGGACTTGTGAAGGGTGCAAGTCAAGGCGAGGTGAGCTGACATTCTTTTAGTTCTTTTATGAGTTCTTTCAGTTTACCTTTTTGGTGCAAGTGATTCTTTTCTCATTCTTACATATTAGGTCTTCATGTGTTGCCACAATTTCCATTCGCTACTTTGTTGGTGCAGGGGTTGGGCAATAAGTTTTTATCACATATTCGTGAGGTGGACTCCATTCTTCAGGTTTGTCTGTCCTCATTCATACTTATGTCGTTGTATGGTTGTTTTCGACTTCGCATCCCTAAACAACTGTCGTTTCTTTCAGTCTAGCACTTGTTATTTTACTTGATATTGGTGATCATCTAATTCAATGAGGGAGTTTATTAGGAATAGAAGGAAGCATTGTTAAACCCCCTTATTTTGATCAAATTGGTGGCATTGATTTACTTGTTCTAATGGCATATTTCTAAATATGTATTGCCGTAGCAGCCCTGTTCATCTTCCAATGGTCATAAGAGATTGCTTTATCAGTCCTCTTTCTGGTTTTAGAAATTTCATCTTTGTCTTTCATCCTAGTCTTCACTTCTGTAGCAAACTTGTGGTTTGCATATACTTGATTTATGTTGATTGAATCAATTAAATCGTTGCAGCCTCCCTCAGAGCCTTTTTTCCAAAATTGATTTATTTTGAGACTCCAATCTTTAATGCAAATCATTTTTTAAAATCTTTAGACAGATCTTTCTCCTCTGTCAAAGGGTTTTACGCAGAATAATTGAGGTTGAGCAAAATTTTTAACTGTGACAATATTTAGACTTGATCTTCCTTTAATAATCCAGAAAGGATTTCTCACCTAGAATGACAAAAATTCGAGCTAGTTTCAAATGTTTGAACTTTTTGGAGAAAAGGCAAATTGGAAGAAGAAAAGAATAAAATAGACTTCAGTTAGGTTTCTTCAGCATGAGAAGCATTCATTATATAGATTATAAGGTGTACGGAAAGGGAATCATCACTACAAGGCTAATGAATTTTAATTCATGAACAATGGCTTTTTCTTCTCTATTTCTTATTTGCATTCAATCACTCGTTTCAAAGTCAATCAGATAACCAATTACTTATGAATATTTAATCTCTTCAGAGAAAATCATGCCTGATAAATACTTCAAAGTCAATCATATATAGTAATATATGATACTATTTAAGCTATTCTTCAATAGTATATGTTATTACAGGTTTGCTGTTCTTTCTTTCAGGTTGTGCGATGTTTTGAAGACAACGACATTGTTCATGTGAATGGAAAAGTTGATCCCAAGTCTGATATTGATGTTATTAACTTAGAGCTTGTTTTCTCAGATTTGGATCAGGTATCCTATGGGGAACTTATTGTACTCAGCTGTTGCTTTTACGAAAGCTTTGGGTTCCTGTTCAGATCATCCGGTTACTTTCTCTTGTACATTTTGGTTTTATCTGGACTACTCCGAGGTTTTTATACTGAGAAGAGAGCTTAATAAAATTTTGTAGTTTGATTTACTTGTTTTGGGAGGGCGGATTTAAGCATTCTTCTATTGATTCAGTGGCTTTTTCATTGTTGTATCCCTTGTGTGCTTGTTAACATTTTGCAAGCACATATATTTGTATTGCAGTTTGCTTTGCCTTTAGGTTGCCTTAGTACCAAGTTACAGCTCCTCTATAATCCCTGAAAGGGAAAAATACTAGAAGGGAATTGCATCGATATTGGAACTCATAATTCATGGATTATGCTGACATTTTTGATAATTCTATGCTCTTTTTTTATTTTTAAGAACAGAGATTCTAGTCATGAACTCATATTTTGTGGATAATTCAGACCCATTTGATAGTTCTCTAGCATGTATTCAGTTTAAGCAGATACTTTTAGTTTTTTCCGAAGGTTTAAATTCTGATGCTTTTTTTGGCAAGAAACCTTTATTGATAGTGTACAGTAAAGGTGCCAGTTTGTAATCATTTTTTAATCTCTGAATTCATTTACTCCAAAATTTATTATTGATAACGGTTATTACATCTTGCTTCCTATCTGTGGCTGATTAAGCTAAATTGTATCTCTTTCAAGAAATGCAGATTGAGAAAAGAATGGAGAAGCTCAAAAAAGGGAAGGCAAAAGATTCACAATCTAAACTTAAGGTTAGTGTTGATTTTACTACTATTATTTTTTTTACTCTTAAAATGGCTAGCTAGCCTTTAGGACTGGACTAGAGTTGGGTATATTTAATTTATTGCTGCAACATTCTTTATTTTAGGAGGATGCAGAAAAGGCTGCGTTGGGAAAAATTCAGCAAGCACTTATGGATGGCAAACCAGCGAGATCTGTCACTTTAAATGATTTTGAAAGGGATTCTATAAAGCATCTTTGCTTACTTACAATGAAACCCATAATATATGTTGCAAATGTTGCAGAGTCTGATCTAGCTGATCCTGGAAGTAATCCCCATATCAATGAAGTGATGAATCTTGCATCTGACTTGCAATCTGGGATGGTGACAATTTCTGCACAGGTTGAGTGCTACCGGTTCTAAGTTGGTAAATGGCTATACTGGCAAAGCAAACTAAAAACTTGTTATTGCAGGTTGAGGCAGAACTAACTGAACTTCCATCTGAAGAAAGAGTAGAATATTTGACCTCTCTTGGTGTCAGTGAGAGTGGCCTAGGGAACCTTATCAGGTCAACGTATAGCCTTTTGGGGTTACATACATACTTCACTTCTGGCGAAAAGGTGAGCTACATAATATTGGACTCACATTTCTTTAACACTATATTAATTAGTCTTTCTAAAAGGAGTGCTTTTATGTTTTGTACAGGAAACAAAAGCGTGGACTATATGTGCAGGTTAGCTTGGTTCTGCTGGATGTTGATACATAATCCAATCACCATTCTCCTTTTCTCTTTTTCTTAGCAATGACGTAGATGTCTCATATGGCTTCTTGAGTTGCTTCAAGCTTGAAACAGCATCATTGTCATAGACTCATAGTTTAGTTGCAGGATATGAATTGAACAGCTAGTTAACTAAGAATTTGTTTGTTGAAGAACAAAAGTGACAAACATTATTCTTAGTTAGACTTCTTTCTTCCTTCTCTTGGGACACTTGGTCTGTTTCCACTATGGAGAAGAACTGTACTAGTGCTGCTTAATTTAGTTATTTGTGGTCTGAAATTTTACTTTGCACTAATTCAGGTATGACAGCACCTCAGGCTGCTGGAGTTATTCATTCTGACTTTGAGAAAGGTTTCATTCGAGCTGAGACTGTAAGCATTTTAGCCTTTCTAGACAGAAATTTTGATCTGCTTTTCTGATGCCATCCTATATCTTATTTTCATTTTTGAGCAAGACATGGCTGGAGTGTATACACGATTACATGTCCAGTTGGTGCATAGGGTAAACTTTGTAATTTAATGGCATCTTGAGTTTTAAACTTTATGCTGCTCATTGAGTAGTTTATTTAGGGTGTGTTTACCTACTGGAGTAAAAGTGGGAAATGTGGAGTCCTTTCACTCCATTATTTACATGCTTATTCGAGGGTGAGAGTGGGAATTCTACTCTGTGGGTTCCACCTACCTTTGGAGTAAGGAGTGGGATTCCCACTCCCATAGAGGGAGGTTGGGGTGTCACTCCCACTCCTTTGATTTCCAAAAATGCCCGAACGAATCTAAAAAATTACATATGAACATTATCAATAATTTTTAGTTGTAAATAATTAAAATAAAATTAATAAAAATTTTAAATTTAAATCATTAAAAATATTAATAATTATTATTTTTTTATATAAATAAAATTAATAATAAAATAAATAGGTTATTATACAAATATATTTTCTTATTCATTTTCTAATTATATGCTATATGCTCTTTATGAGGATAAAACTGTAATTTGGGACAATTTTACTTCCAATCCAAGATAAAGTAAACACATAATTAGGATTCTGATTGGCAATCCACACTCTCAGTCCAGTTTAAGTAAAAACTCTACTCCTACTCCTACTCTTACTCCCACTCCACACTCCCAATCTCAGGATTTCTACTCCTCAGGATTCACACTCTAATCTGAAAAGTAAACGCTACCTTAATCCATTCCATTAGGAAGTATTTACCAACATTTCTCATATCGAGCTAACCAAATAATTTGAGGAATATAACTGAATTTGCTAGAGATTTTTGACCTTTCTGGTAGAGATTTATTGAAAATTGAGATAATACCCCATCCATCTCTTAAGGGGTAAAAAGAAGGTTGTGTGTTTCGGCCATGAAATGTTACAAGCAGCAGTGCTTTGCATTTCTAAACAGCAGATGATAAAAAGGAAATTGTAGAAGGCTATCACGTTTTTAGAGCGTTTTAATGTTAATATAAGAAGGTGTTTTGGCTATGAAAATCTCAGGATGTGCTTTAAATGACCATAACCCTTTTAGTTTGTATTATAACGATGAATGCATAACCCATACATTCTGATCAACATATTGTACTAAAACTGAATTCTGGAATCAGTGGTAGTTTTTTCAATGTTTGTTAATATCTATTTGCTGGAATAACATGTTATTTTGGTTTAACAGGTGGCTTATGATGATTTTGTTGCTGCTGGTTCTCTTGCAGCAGCAAGAGAAAAAGGACTTGTGAGTTGGTTGCATTACCATGAGCATTTAGCATCTTATAAATATTTTCACTGGAACTCATACATGTTGCGTTATTTCTTCTCACTTGTGGAAAATCAAATACATAGACATCTTGATTATCTCTCAAGAAGGATCTATATCCGATTCATTTCATATTAAGGGCTATTGATACTCCTTGGATACTCTATGATTCACATTTGAAACTTCTTGATTGTCAGAAGCTATAATATTGAAATAGATTTTGGTAATGTAACCAGTATTCTTGGCTGGGGCAATATGTGTATTTAGATGGATTGATATTTAGACATATTTTACTGGAAGATAGGAATGTACCAATGCTTTACTAGATGTGTCAGAGGACTCCTGTCCTTGTAATGCTGTCTTCCTTCATGTTTTTACCCAGTCTTTATTACGAAGAAATGTGATTCAGCAGTTTAACAGCTGCTAGTATTTATCTTACTTTTAATTGTAATTATAAATGCCATTAAACTGGGATTGCATCGGCCAATCGCCAGAAATGTGATTTATTCATCGATGGGGAAGGATTACCTTATCTCTGCAATCCGGCCTCTCTCTCTCTCCCTCTCCCTCTCAACACACATCTACCTTCACAGACTCACTCTCTATGTACACATGTCATGCAGATGTAGAACCTATTTCTGCATCCTATAAGATTGCCTAACACACGCTAATTTTGGTTTTTTTTACAGTTGAGATCTGAGGGTAAAGATTACATTGTACAAGAAGGAGATGTGATGCTATTTCGTTTTAATGTTTAGCAGTCTCAATCAATCAGAATTTATTATCTTGTTCATTACCCAATCAAGCTGGCAAACATGGAGCACTAGGTAGAATGATTGTTGGAAATTCCATAGCCTGAGGTGATGGGATGGAAAAGCTGATTATCAATATCACATGGTGAAGTATTCTTTCATTTCTTCTTTTGAAAAGAATTGCAGATTTTGCTTATGAAATGAACAGCTCTTATGACTTGTGAATTTATCAGTTGTATAATTTCTCAAGAAAACATTTTGAAGGCGATAGGAAAGAAAAAAAGAAAATGGTTATGTTAGTTATAATGTAAAGCAAAAAGCAATTAGCTAGATCTTTGACCCTCCTACTGAGGCATCTTTAGCTGTTATTAGTATCCATTCTCTCATTTTTAATTCATAAGAAGGTTGTTGCATGCATGTAACCAGTGTATAAGCTTTGACAAAAGCAGGTAAATGTTGATAGAATTGTTTGTAACATGTTAGAACCCTAAAATTGCTGAAGTAATTATAAGTTATTGGTACAAATTGAAATATAGTGAATATGAGGGCAAGCAGTAAAAGTTCTTTCCAGATGAGTAAAAATTTAAGATCAAGTGTCTTTGTCATTTTTGTGGCCCTTCTTTAAATATCATTGATGTGATAGATGATGATTTTGCTTCTAAGCAACTGGAAAAATCACAGCTGTTTTCACTTAATAGCTAAGTTGGGAACTAGCTTCATTTTCATCCTCTTCATTGTCCCTACAATAAAAAACAAGAATATAGCTTAGATTTATTCATCCATGCATCAATCGTTTTCATGGTTAAAGATTTAGGGTGTGTTTAGGATGGAGGTTGAGCAGCACTAAAGTGTTGGGTAAATATTAGCTGCTGTAGTTTAGAAATTATGTTGATACGATTTTTCACTTGTATAATAGAAAATTTATTATATCTTTAATAATTTTATTAAAATTATTATTTAAAATTTATATTTATTACATATTATTAACTTTTGTTTCATAATTATAATTTTTTTCTACAGCATCTGTAACTTAAAAGTTACAACACTTCAATTCCAAATGTACCCTTAATATGTGGCACTACTTTATGAAGTATCGGTTTCTAGAGCAAATCGGCAACAGCTTCAAAACTTTGAGTTGCAAGGCTCAAATCAACTTTGACTAATTTTATGATGGCTATTCTTGTTAAGAGACAAGTGGTTTTAACATGTGAAAATCCTTTCGCAACACCAATGGCAAATCAAGTCATGTGCCAAAGAAGCGAAATTTGGATAATTGAATGAACGGAAACCCTAAGGTTAGTAAATCCCACAATCTATGCAATGCTAGATGGTTGGACTTTATCGATTCTATAACCGTCTAATACTGCCCAAATTATAAGGGTACTAGGGATGGGTAAATTGGATTTTGGTTTGGGTTATTCGGATTTCGGTTTAGGTTACAATTCGATTGGGTTAGAGAGTTGAATCCAATCGAGTTAAAAATACAAAATTGAACTGAACCAAATTAAACCAATTTCAATTCGGTTCAGTTCAGTTCGGGTTCATAATTCGGATTGGATCAGGCTGATAATTCGAGTTCAAATTTCGATTAGGGTTAGATTCGGGTTAGAACAGTTCAATTCGAAAATTTTTGCCAAAAGAGAGCACAAAAGAAGTATGAAAATTTAGGAACATGCATGTATAGAATGAAATTGCTAATCTAGAAAACAAAAACTTGATGGATCGGAAGTGACAGCAGAGACGGAAGAGACAGTAGCTAGATTGGAAGTGAATGGGCATCGGTGAGATAAAATTGACAGCGTCGAGTATCGGTGGAGTGTGGGTGTGTTTGAGACTGAGTCTAACTCTGTGGGAGTGAGTGAGCCAGAGTGTGATCGTCGGTTGGACGGTTGCGGGCTGCGGCTAGGGGATTGTGTCATCATTGTGGGTCTTGTGGAATAAGATAAGAAGAGAGGAATTATTAATTACCGAAGGTTAGGCCATTAGAGATTTTGAATTTTGTTTGGGCGTGCTCGTGCCCGTGCGTGAGTGAGGACTGAGGCGTAAGGTGAGCTAGTAAGGCAGAGATTTATACATATATAAGTTTTTTAGTTTAAAATTTTAAAGTCCGAAAAAATTTGAAAAAATTTTAAAACCGTGGAATTTAATAGTATTGTGAAATTCAGCTTTAAAATCCCGAATTTTCCACACTTTAAAATTCTAAATTGGAAAATAATATACACATGCACCGATCAAGTTGTAGTTTTCAATCAATTCAGATTTTATAGGTTAACCCAAACCAAACTAAATGCCACCCCTAATACTTACTATAATATTTTTGTTAAGGGCGACCATGAAATCCGAATAAAATTCCTAAAACCTTGATTATCATGATACTTCAAATCTTTTAATATTTTGACGCTGAAATTTTATTTTGGAAGTTGAGTAAGATGTAGAGGAAAAAAAAAATTGTGTTTGTACGATCTCATTTGGTTCTTAACAATTTTTACTTTTATAATTTTTTTAAAAAAAAATTGTTCTCTTTTGCCTTCGAGAATAACTACTTTCATGTATAACAACGTGATGGTGAATTGGTGATGAAGCAACGAAGCATTGAATTGAAGATTTTGAAGCATCTAAGAGGCAAGAGCTAGCTGGAAATGAGCTCTCAACTTTCTATTACAACTATATCTTTTTCACCAAATTTGTGCAAGTGGCAGAAATTTAGTAAATTTGATGTTTTTGATTGTCTTGGATAGATAGAGAAAAACAACAGGAACAGTTGGGATGACGAGATAGTGAACAGTGTAACAAACTTGGTGAGGCTCAGCTTGTCTTCACGGCTTTACTAAATTTAGCTAGAATTCATTTTTGATACTATAATTAGTATAATACAAGAATTATCTGTTGTCAGCCCCTGGGCTTGACGATACCATTCTGTGATCCCTTCTTTCTTTTTTATTATTATATCTTGGGAAACAAATATGAACTCCATCCAAACTATTCGATGTATCAACGATACGATATCAAAGCAAGCAATGATAACAAACACACCTTCACAATAGTATCGAGCAAACCATTCATACCTTACTAACGATCAGTAACTTAAAGAGTGGACTAGCAGCATCTTAATTGAGGATATCTCTATCAATAAATAGAGTGCACAAAATAAATTAAAGTTTAAAATTAGTTATCTTCTTTAAATTCTTTTAGAGTGATGATACAACCACAAACTCTTGTATAAATTTATCTTATACAAACTAATGTGGCATTAATTAATTGGTTAAATGAAAATATAAAATAATATAAGTAAATTATGTAGGCCAAGAAATATTTAATTCAATCAATTTTATTATACCACATCAGTTTATATAAGAATTTATGATTATATCATTACTCATTCTTTTATATCATCCTCCACTAATTTGGTTGGCTTCATCGACTGTCACAACAATGGACATATTAAAATCAACTTTTAAGACTTGAAATTTAACATTTTTAAATCTTAAGATTCCAAATCTAGCATATATCACATCATTGTATATATAAGCTATAAAAAATTGTTAAAAATCACTATAAATCTAGATTTTGGTGGACAAAAACCACCATATATCTAAATTTATGATAAAATCTACATATCCATACAATAGACCGAATAAATTAATATTAATATGTTCTAATTGTGTGGTCAAATGATTTTTAAGCAGCTTTACTTAGCTGACTATTCTCTTATCCTTTTTCAAATACAAATTTATATTTTTGTCTGATTAAGATATGGTCTCAATAGGTTAATGGTCTATATGTATCTTTTTCTTTTTCTTTTTTATTGACCATGCTACTTTGATGATGTACAATAATATTGAATGAATAAATAAACAAAAGACCCTATCCCTCCAAATGCTTCCAAAATATCCACAGGAAATAGCATATGCCACCAACGTGCCCCTCGGAATACTACTTGAAATTAAATTCAGATTGAGTGCAATAATATCAAAAAGTTTATGAATTGTTGGCCATGCAGGCACCATATATTCTTTTTATTTATATAAATTCATGCGCCAACATTGCCTTCGAGCAATGTTTCTAGACTTTCATTGGCTCATAAGGGGCCATGTGAATGTCCACGTGCACACATTTTGTCACTTAACCATAAAAGAGAGGACCAGAAAACTCAGGCCTCCAATCGGACCATTCCTGTGGGACAAGCAGTTTAATTCTGGGGCATACATTGTTTAATATTACCATAATATGAGTGCCTAAACCACACCATGTGTCTGATGAACATTATTAACTTGTATAATGGATATAGATTATATTGATCCCAGATTAGCGATAAATACATATATGGCTTACATTGATAACAAATTAGAGATCAATAATTACACAATAATCTATCCAAAAAGTGTGAATATAATTAACGATCAAACCCAAAAATATTAATAGTAAGCATCACATGATTACTAAGTAAACTACATGCTGAGAATTCGGATACAGACGAAAATAATTATTAAATTTAAAGGCATAAAATCAAATGAATAAAACGGATGGCGGAGATTGAGATTTAAAAGGAAATATCCTGTCAATTTCACTTTTTTCGTCTATAAATAGAGACCAAAATGATCAAAAAATGATCTCTTGACTAAATTCTCAAAAATTCAAGAGAAATCCAGAATCCAAATTTAAAAATTCTCTAAACACAAATACTGAAAAAATCATTGGAGTATCTGTTACGGATAACGAATCGACATTGAACTTACTAATTAAACATATATAATTTTCTGCTTCTTCTCTAGTTATTTATATCTGGATAATTGAAGGCCTTTGAACCTTCACATGATATTACTCTTTTAACTATAATACCTAGATTGATTTTATGATTTTTAAGTTCATGATTTTCTCTTTGCAATAGTATTTAAATTTCTAACATTTTCTCTAAAGGGACAGTGTTGATAGGTTGACCTTCACCGTTTATAATAAAAAATAATGGGAATCAATTTCTCTTCACAACAATTTTAGATCGGCCCAAAAAAAATCTTTGATTTGTGCTACATATGATGGGTATCCTCATTTGAATCATCATGTATAATATTCTCTTTTTGAAAAAGAAAGAAAATCATCATCTTCATGAAGAAAAAACAAAAAATTGTCACTTTAATCATGCCATGAGACAAACCGAAAGGCATATTTGTCATGCCATGCAAATACCGACCTAATTTTTCCTATAGAAAACCTATATAGCTCTTTAAGGGAAACCATAGCCTAAAGTAAACTAAATGATTCATTTTGCGACTCATCAACAATCACATAGCTACGATCCGTCTTTTTCTTTTAGAAAAAATTATTACAGTAGTTTTCAACTCACTTTAATCCGAATTATAAATTCAATCCAACTAAAATTTGTGGCTCCCTCACTTCTCAAATTGGTATGAAGTTTAAACAATGGGCAAGTAGGCCATATATATATATATAAACACTTAAATGAGTGCTGACTTATGACCGGAACTTTATATGTCATTTTGTGGCCCAATGCCATGAACCCATAAATAAAATTGTGACATTGTTTATGTCATTCATTTGATAAAAATGTTTGGATGCTAATAAAATTAGACCCCACACTTTCTAGCACCGGAAAACAGGGACTTTGCACCCACCCTTCCTAACCCTTAAGTAGTAAGTAGCATTCTTCTCAATCCTGAGTGTAAATCAAGTCTCCCATCTCTCTCTAGTTTCATTTGTGCTTCAAAATTATAACTTTCCCAAGAAAATTTTACTATGAAGAAGATCAATTTGTTATTGAGAAAATGCAAGAGCTTGTCAAGGCAACTAGGACGATCATCTTCATATAGCAGCCTAAGGTCCAAATCAACAAGAGATGAAATATGGGGTGATCAGCAAATTATGAAGCATGGTGGGGATGAAAATTATGCAACAATTTTTGTTGGTAGCACAAGAAAACGTTATGTTATCAATTCCAAGTACTTGAACCACCCTTTATTGAATGCTCTTATTGAAAAATCAAAGCAAAAGCATGGAGGAGAGTTTATTTTGGTTAAGTGTGAAGTTGTTCTCTTTGATCATCTCTTGTGGATGCTTGAAAATGCTGATCCAAATCTCATTTTGGATTCATTGGAGGAACTTGCTGATCTGTATGCCTTATGATGATGATGATGATGATCATGAGGGATTAATCTTCATGTCACGTGAATCGCCGGCCGTTTGATCTTGTTGAAGAACTAGATCATTCATATGTGCTAGTAAGGTTATTATTAGTGTAATGGTTTAGTTCTTCCATTGCGCTTTCTTATTATTGTTGAATATAATAAAAATATAATTTTTCTTTTTAACTCATTGGCTTCTTATGATCAAGTGCCTATTTTATGTGATTTGGGTTGTTTAATTAATTCATCGATTAATGATCATCCTTGACAATAAAATGTTCCCCCGAGTCTTATAATTTGTTTTCACGTAGAGCATTCAAATTTTTGATTAATCATGACTCATGACTGTCAACAATAATGGAATTGTTTTCTTTCTGATCCAATTTATTTATTTATTTATTTATTATCTTTAAAATTGGTGGATATTAGAGTTTGTGAGTTACAAGATGAGCAGAGGTACTTGATCCTCCTAATCTCATTGTAATAATAATTATCCTTATTTCTTGATTTAATTAAATTAAACCTCAGATCTCTTGTATAATGCTAATTAGTTATTTTACCAAATACAAATAGGTGATTCATTTATGTATATCTTTGTAGACTACGGTCATGGTTTACCAAATTGGGTTGACAAATTGTTGAAAATAATTTTATAAAGCAATGCATCACATTAGACATTTAAAATTTATTTCAACAATTAAATTATTATTTTGTTTTGTTAGTTTTATTATCATCTCTGGTGGCCAAGTGCGGCTAAACTTGCTTTGGCTCCTCGCATCTCATGGCCATGGGTGTAGTTTAATATATGCGTGCTGATTTTTGTTGTTTTACAAAACAAAGGAAACAAAAATGTTTTTCAAAAACTGGCGCCGATCTTGATGATATTCTTCTTCGCACTAATCCCCATCCCCTATTTCTAATCGAACTCAGATGACCACGAGCACCGCGAGCACGAAGTTCTTTCAAACAACTAAGCTACGCCCAAGGGCAAATTAGCTTAAAGTTTAATGAAAAACGATTATTAAAAGAAATACTGAAAATCCAAGCCATATTGACCAGATTTTGAGTGCTTTCACTTAATTTTGAAAACATAAATTAAAAGTTTTGAGAACTGCTGCTGGGCAACCATTAGTTTAAGATTTTGGGTTTAACGATTTCCGTAACAGCATTGCATAGAACCGGCAAGTCATTGTCAAAGATCAGAGGTAATGTTTCTCTTGAGTGTTCAAACATCCACCAGCCGAAGAGACAAAAAGAAAATGCTTACTGCATACATTAAGTAAGCAAAACGACAAACAAAATTACGAAGTCAACACCCAGATTTTGTAGCCGCAGCCCGCAGTTAGCTACTATCAACATAACTCCTTCCTGATGCAAAACAAGTCACCCACCCAGCTCGGATCGCAGATATAAGTTACTTCGATTCTTCCTTGCTGGTTGAAGCATCCGAACGCCTCCTCTTGGCTTCGTTGTCACCCAATTGCAAGGAGAAACAAATATCTTCATCACACCCATTCCATAATGAAGCCAGATTCTCTGAGCTGGCCTTATCTGATGGATTGTTTTGATGTAACGGTGAATGTCCAGTGAAGCTTGGAATAAACTGAAGCTCAACACTGGGACCAGCCTTGACACTGTCTTCCAGATGAAACTCGGTTTCCATTAGCGATGGATTGGTTTCTGGGCTGTGATGTTCGACTTCCACTGGGATATGTTGTATCTGAAGACCCAGAGGCTCAAATTTGTCTTCAGCTTTGTCCTTCAAGTGCATTCCATCAGGAGGTGAGGAATCCCCAACAGTGGAGCCGATTGCTGTCGCTGAGGCTGCCCTTTGTTCTTGCACTGCCACTGATAATAACAAAAATACACAAACATGATGTATCAGAATCTTCCTATATCCCAGTTCACCAGTCCATTCACGCGCATTTATCTTTGAATCTTCTAGACTTATGGTAAGACTACTATGTCTCTACATCTTAACCCGTGCTTATCACATTGAATCAGTTTCTTTTCCTCAACTGAGAATTAAATTCAACCCACCCACACACGCAGAAAGGACACATGCACAAAGGGACATTTTAGAAGCACAAACCTTTAAGCCCTTCATCAGTTGTGATGAGATCAAGTTCAAGGAGGTTGAGTAGGCGTCCAAGATCAACCCCACTAGTCCAATTCTCTGGAGGCTGCCCAATTTTTAATTTAAGTCGGCCACGGTTAGCAGTCCCACCCCAAATGATCCCCATTGGACGTGGTTTCTCACCATTCTCACCCTTCATTAAAATAAGGCTTCCACTGTCACCTTCAAGGTCAAAAGTCTGTTGGTTCTCACCGACAACAAGAAAATCAGTTAAGAAGCATATGCCTTTCTCATCATTGTACTCAAGGGCATAGGCCAACACAGTTCCTGTTGTAAGGCCAGAACTTCTTCCAACCTTTACTACTTGCTTCCCAATGAGGCTACTTATTGGAGACTGCAAGTCTACAATCTTGACATCACCAATCTCTCCAAGGCCTTTCACAGATGTAGTAACAGTGGACATATCAAAATCATCAGCAAAAGGGATGAAGGCCCCATCTGCTCTCACAAATGTCTCTGTGGAGGCAGCAAATCATAGCAATTATTATGAAAACATCAGTGTAAAACTGTAAAAGTGGCCAATATTATTTGACCACCCTAAACAGCATAAAAGATAAAAAGGAGTTGAGGAGTGAAATGGGAAACAAATAAATAAATAAATAACGATGAAGCTTCTGATATCTAGCTTGTAAATACATTAAGCCAACATAAACTAGCAAAACACTTCATCTTTAAAATTTGGAGAAGCGTCTTTAAAATTTGGAGAAGTGCCTACTTGGTCAAACGGACTTAACTGATGACCAAATGGAAACAAGATGAAATCCTATTATGTGGACTGATCCAACTGCAACTAAACACTGTTTGTTTCACAAGCATATTGCCACCATTGCGCAATTATTAAAAGTATGGAGAAAACAAGGCCTTTTGAACAGTATTGTTCTCATATGGCTAGATAGATTTTTATTTTATTTTATTTTTGGAGCTGTTCCTCTTGTGTTGTAAATTCTGACTGTTCTTGGATTAATGGACAGCTTGTTTATCTTCACTTCCATAATACAACCTTCCCATGCTTTTATTTAAAAATGAAGAGATTTATGGTGATGCTGGGTTATTTAAACGGCTCAATTGAGTAGATAAGTCAGTCAAGGAAATGGTATACTGAAAACTTCTTTCAGATTAGTTCTGAGTGTTTGTATGCATCCTATTGAAGTCTTTGAAACTCTACTCTAAACCATTTGAGTAAAATTTCATTGATAGAACAATTGAGAGCTGAAGTTTGGCTATTACAGCTCAATAAAGAGAAGCATTCAAGTTTATCTCCAGAAGTTAACTGCAGATTAGTGGCACAAACATTTTAAACCTCTTACCTGCATTTATTCCAGCAAAAATGCCGTACCAAAGGTCGTCTGTGATGAAAGAAGTTGCTCTCTCCACTGCACCAAGATATACACCAGGTCCTAGTGTTGGAGGCAAAGGATGAAACATTTTCTGATTTGGGTAATCTAAGTCAACAGCAACATGCCGATTTGTGAGAAAACCAACTTGTCGACTACCAGTTTGGCTCTTAACAATAGCACCTAGGGTTCCATATGTCTCCTGGCTTGCTACCTGAGCACAAGCAAAATGTATGGTATTATTAACCATCATCATACCAAATCAGAACCATAGGTATCACTTAAATCAGAAAAATCAAAGAAATTAAATATGAATAATGCAGAGAATATTGAAGAAAAAGAACAACAGTGAAGCATCCAACTAATGGTTGATCAGACTATTGATTAACCGATGCTAACAAGAAATTATTTGAAAAACTCTAATGACCAATACTCAAAAGTCAAGATTAGTGATTTTAATCAGTGCTCATTGTTTGAAGGCATGGAAAACCCTCCATAGGGTCTGCCCTGATGCCTCCAGTTACATGAAAATTTTATGGCTCATAATTTTGTTGCAAGGTACAGACTTCATTGCATAGTTGTCAGATTACCACAATTTTGCTCCCAACCAACAAATTGGCCATTTTTAGTACCTTTATGCCAGAAAGAACAAAAGCAACTGTAAAGTCTCATGTGAGAATGTGACTTAAAACCCCACCCTAATAAGAACAAATGAAGCATATGTCAAAGTTTGTCTGAAAGTTGGAGGAACATAAAACTTGAATTAAGGTCAAAGCTGGGTCAGTGCCCATACTGGGCTTGTTGAAATAGTTATTGCATGTCTGCAATTCATAGGAAACAATGGAAATCATTTACAGAGAGACCCTGCAGTCATTACTGATTTATGATCAAGAATTTAAATATAGAAGGGAACTTCAGAATACCTGAGAACCTGAACCAATAGATGGATCACCCCCACGCAAATCATCAACAATCTGAGTGTATAACTGTTCTTTTGGAGTTGGTTCAGGTGCACCAAAATACGAGAACTCTACCACATCTACATCACACCATACACCACCTGGTCCCTGATTAAAGAAATCAAGATATAAGCTTTTCTGGAAATAAAATCTAAGTGACATAAGATATAGGCTTTAAGGGATAAAATCTAAGTGATATAAGCTGGGTATGGCGAAGAATCCCAGCCTCCCAATACGGACATCCTTTCCTGACCTCTAAGGCTGTGGGTAGACACTGGATGGGGCTGAGCCATTGCTTGTGAACTTTCCTGGAAACAAAAACCAGAATAGCTGGTATATCAGTTAACACACCACGCTTAATACGAAACCCTATTGCTGTTCCAAGACTATAACATCGCAAGATTTTGCTATGAAATGCTCGTATTGTCATGAGCTCCAGCAGCGTGGTTGCTTGCTGCCCTTTAGGCAATTGACCAAGAGTTTCAGGTAACACCCCTTTCTGTAGATTAGCAAAATAATTAGCCCTCTCTTCTGCTGCATCACTTAGAAGACTAGAGCGTGGCCATGAGAAGTAAGCAGCATTGCTCTCGCAGTGCTGTCCAGCTGAAGCAAAAGGTTGAAGTGTTGGTGGACTTAAAGAAGGCAGATTAGGATGACTGCAACAGTTTCTTTCAAAGTCCAAAGCTGATTCTTCTGATGGCGTTGAACCAGAGCAACGAGCCCTTATATTCAGTCTTGTCCTATCCATCTGGCAGACTACCTAAGAGATAGTCCAAAAAAACAAATTAGGAAATATTACACGATTAAAAATGAAAAAAAAATAGGGATTCAGAAAATGCAATGGCAATGCAGGAGAGACAAAAGCAAAAAGCACAAGAATGATTGCAAAAAGGCCAAAAACTAAAACAGAAGAAAACGAGAAATGATAAAGAAGTGAACATAAGTGTCTTCCTCAAACTTATATGTCAAAATCTGTTGGAAAGATAAGTGATTCTGGCTTTCTGCTTTACATACAAGGCCAAATTTTAGTTGACAAAAGTCATGACAAGGATCTGGACATGAAGACAGACACACATGTGGATGTTCATTTTATTAGATCATAATTTAACAGAAACAATGAGAGATTTTCAGTAAGCAAGACCTTGAGTCCTATATGCTTTGACAACATGTTAAACAACTAACTCCAGAGAAACTTAACCTACGTCTGGCACTTAATAGGAAAACACTAAATAATAGCATACAAACAAACTTTAACAAACAACACAAAAATAAGCAAAATTTTATACTTCACTCTAAAAGAGGTTGAAGGAAGGGGAAAAAAATAATTTTGTTTTTTAAAAGAAGCTGAAACTTACTCCCACCTGATGCTGAAAGGTAAAGTTACATATATGTAAATGATTTTTTTTTTTTTTGGTTAAATTGAGAATCTATCTCCAAGATATTCAAGATTAAACAAAGTGGCTTCCATTTATTAAAACAGAGCATCAAAAGAACCAATCGAGTAAATAAACAGACAACAAGAACTCAGGGAAGCACAGTCAAAAAAAAATTTTTTTAAAAATGCAAATTAACAACTACCCAGAACAACGAACTCCAAGAAGAATCAAACCCAGAAAGCAAAATACATGCTTCAGTAGATTTGCACTAGCACTATCAATTCATGCACGAAAAAAATCACACAACAAATCAAACATAAAAGTGAAGAAAAAGAAGAAGAAGACTCACTGCTAATCAGACGACAAAAAGTTGGTAAAGCAGAAGAGTGATGAAATGAAAATGGAACCCCGATATTGGCCCAATTTGAGAAGAGTGATAAAAACACGTCAATAATTGAAGCAACAGACTGTTGTAAAGTTGCAGAGACTGTCAGGTTTGCATTATATGCAATTGGCCTTGGCTGGACAAAGACCATGAACAGCCAAAGCTAGTTGAAGAGTTATAACATCGTGATATGGTAAAGTGGTCTCATTTTTTGCATAATTTAATGTTGCCGAATAGTTTAAGAAGAATGCGTGTAGTGGGAAACTTTTACTGTGTGGGAGAGTTCATACTAAGAGCTGTGAGGTTCCGACTTGGGTATCGTTTAAGGTACAATTGGATGTTTTTATGTAGGGTTTACGCTTTAGATTGGAGTAGAAATTTTGAGATTGGGAGTATAAAGTGGGAGTGGGAGTAAGTTGTTTACTTACATTCAAATGGAAGAATGGAATTGAAAATAAAATCTAATTTATGTGTTTATATTATCTTGTATTGGGAGTAAATAGTTTTAAATTATAATTTTACCCTTATTTAAAGAATTATAATTTTTAATTAAAAAATAAATAAAAAATATATTTGGAAAATAAAATAAATATTTTATTATATTATAAATTAATAATAATTATTAATATTTTTAGTTATGTAAATCATTATTTTTTATTAATTTAAATTATGTGAATAAAAATTATTAATAATAGCAACACAAATAAAGTATTATTATTAATAATGTAGTACAAAATTAATATTTTCTTAGAATAAAATATTTATTACTATTAATTAATATTTATTAAAATTAATGTTTAATATTATTATTTTTAATAAATTTAATTTATAAAATAAAATAATATTATTATTTAAATAAATATTAAATAATTATTTTTTATTTTATTAAATTTAATAAAATAAATTGTTTATAAATATTATTTTTAATAAATATAATATTATTTATTTTATTAAATATTATTTATTTATTTTAATTATGAGGGTAAAAAGAGAAGAGGGGGAAGTGGATTCCCGCTCCCACCTCCCCCCATGAGAGTGGGAATCCCACTCCCTCCTTAGAAATAGTAAGTAAACACTGGAGTGGGAGGAATCCGCACTCCACACTCACACTTCAGAAAGTAAACACTACCTTAATGTAATTTTCACTCTAGTAGACCGTGTGATTTGCATACAAACTAACTATCATTTATAATAATCGCATACAAATCAACTAGTATATATAATTACTATATTAACCTCCAAACTTTAAATTTTTTTCATACATATTTAAAGATAAATAAGTAGTTTAATTAAATGAATAATAAATAAGTTTTAAACAAATGAATTGTATTCGATTCATCTATGATCATTTTATAGCACCTCAAATCTAATGCATGTGGAGTAGGTGACAAAAAAGAGGTTAATTACAAATTATAATCTTTACGCAAAAATCTCATGCTGAAATACCTTAAATTTTATTCAAATTAATCTAAAAATATTTGTGAAACAACTCCAATACTAAGAATCATCTCCCAATTTCAAATATATATATATAAACAAAAGTCTCTAAATGTAAGCATAACTCAATCTACAAAAATAAATGATGAGAGGCGAGCTGTCAACTTGGTAATTAAGTATAAGCATTCCCAATACACTAGAGATATCGATTAACAAAAGTATTGTAAGCCTTATCTTTATTGAAACATATATTTAAAACATAAGTTTTATAAAATGACATATTAAAACAATAGGACATAAATTCATAGGTAATTCAGAATATCAAAAGCATAATTAATCATGAAAACAGAACATACAACTTATATGCATAAAAAAAAATATTAACTCATGTCACATAGTGTCGCCTATATTCTTGATGAAATGACTAGAAACAAAATTAGAATATCGTGTATAGACTTAGAACAAAAACCCAATACTGATCTAGAACATATATATTCTGTAAAACGATCAGAATTAGAATCAGAATAACTATGGATAATGAGCCAAGATGTTTAAACTAATTTTTCATAAATAACTACTTGTACTTGGTACTTTGTACTCTATGTGGCACTTCATATCACTTTGACTCTCGAGAGGTGGCCTCCAAACAGCCTTAAAATGTGGTCCCACATAAATTTTGATAAATAATATCAATGACATATGTGAACAAAACATTCATATTAGATTCATAAAAAAAATCATAACAATGATTTAGGCTTGCAAAACGAATATCATTATAACATTTTGTAGACGATTTCATAAAAGATTAATATTTGACAAAATAAACTATATTTAAAAGAATTTAGAATATTTTGATAAAACCATAAAAATAGCATAATTTTCATATTTGAAAATATTTACATAAAGTAATTTTGTTATAAAAATTAATGAATTTTTAAAGATCTATAAAAACAATCAAAATAATCATACATATCTAGTATACTAGGGATAAAATTACTGATCTCAACAAAAGCAATGATCAATAATTCAATACATACATATAAGTTTCGAGCACTTAAATAAATGCAAGATATAACTATTACTAATTTATTCCCAACATCTTGATTTTCTAACTCATAGCCGTATGAGGCTAATTCTGTGAATTATTAATCTTAATTTAGTAAGCAAAATGACACAATATTATATAGAACCATTTTGAACATTCATTGGTATCTCATATAAAATTTTTAGGATATCCGATACCAAAAACATTTTGAAAACTATTTATTTCTTTACAATATCAAAATTGTCTCACAATGCCTTAACTAAACAGTATATGTTCCGAGATTTTTAGATGATTATATATTAATCAGAAAATTACGGAACTACAAATGGAAATACTAGATACATGTAATAAGCTATGTTTAAAATCCAAAATTTTTCGAGTTCTATTGAAAAAGTTGGTCGTTCTATTGAAATCATAGTTTTTCAGTGCAATAGTGTTTGTTTTAAAATCCATATAAAATCAAATAAAAGTCAATCTTATGAAGTAAAATTTATTCAATACTCTACATGTCTAGTATGCAGAAAAATAATATTCTTCTCAAAAATCATTGTCAAAGGTCATGATTTAATACAAAATGTTCATGTTGTCTAGAAACTAATTCTATAAGATATTTCTTACACCAAGAGCTTCAAACCAAGGATATACTCATCTTATTACCCACAAAAATATAAGCAATAAGGACTCACCAATCAAGACGCTTCCAATTAACCAAGATCTTTAACCCTATTGTAGAAGTAGAGAACGTTGCTAAGGGAGAGAAATCGTATTTTAGAATTTAGGGTTGAGGGACGAGAATAAAAAAAAAAGGTAATTTATAGGGAATCCTTGGAAAACCCTAGAAAATTAGGAAAGGCTAAAATCATTCCCTAAAATCTCCTAATAAGCCAATCTTAAGAGATAACTTTCTCATTTCTTTATTAAAAATTATTATAATTATTAATAAAAAACTAAGCGGGTGTTACACATTTATTAAATGAATAGACGAATCAATGCCCTGAAACTCGAAATTCCATTTGTTTAATTAGGAATCGAATTAAATTCACCAATTTATTAAATAAATAAAATTTTTAAACTCAAACCTATTAATTCGCATAGAATAGAATCGAATAAACAATGACCCAGATTGTTGACCTTATTTGTAGCAAGCCTTTGATAGAATTTGTGAGGGAGGGGGGGGGGCATATATTTTTATCTACAGTCGGAGCAAAATACTGCATGCGAAATTTTTTTAAAATATTTAAAATAATGTTTGATTTATTTTATTTTATTTGGTTTTACTATATGAGTGGGTTTCTCAAATCAATTTTTTTTAACTCTATTTTTCTACATTTGAGTTTTGGTGACAAAATCTAATTCAAAACCCATTGATCAATTCTTGGGACATTCATTTTGTTACTTTATTTGAGTGATAATCATGGTAATTATTAGTGAGAATCTAGGTACAATATACTGTATATATTGATAAGATTTTCTATAGATTCATTTCAATTAATAGTAGATGCAACTAAAATATGGGTTTTATGTAATGCAATATATTTTAAATGTTGTCATAACAAAAAATTCATTCCTAACAACTTAAGTAGTGTTTGTTTTTATCTCGAATATTAATGAATCTTTTTTTATAAATCGGACTGGGTCTGAATACGAATATTTGAATGACATATTTATTTTTTTAATATCTGAATATAAATGACGTCTCCTTTGTTTTTATAAATAAAAAAATCTTAAATATTTTATAAATAAAAAAATCTTAAATATTTTATAAATAAAAAAATCTTAAATATTTTATAAATAAAAAAGTCTTTAACACAAGTATTTAACATTTATGTCCTTGAAAATAAAAAAAAAGATTAGATTTTATAATTTAGGAAATAAATATATTTTATAAAGATATTTTTGGAATATAATATTTACTTATGATTCAGACTGTTTTTCATTAAAATAAAAATAAAAAATTACTTTTTTATTTTGATGTAAATGTCTGAAAATCATACATAAGTTACAAAGAACAAACAAACAAATCTTAGAAAAGATTTGAAATGAATAAAATTTTAGATTTCAAATATTTAACAAACAATACTTTAGTATTTTTGGTTTAGATAGTCAAATTATATAATGAATCATTTTTAAATTTTTTAAAATTCTATCATCCCTATTTAGCATAGTTGGCATAACATACTATATGTAAGGCATTAATAGATTTGAAATTTGTTATTATTTTAAATTAAAATTGATTAATCTTTTATGGTCATCACTCTTTGGTCTAGTGGTTGACAACTCATTAACTTTGTTTTATGGTCAGCCACCGATTTCACTTCATTAGTTTATTCAGTATACTATCAGATATAGTCTATCCTATATCCATCAAAGTGATGAACCTATTTGAAGTTGCTCATTTCACTATAGAAAAATCTCTCCATGTAATTGTGAAAATAGAATTTCCATCAATTTTTGAGTGGATTTCTAGATTTTCCTTTTTATGACAAAAGGAGGGCAAATATATATATATATATACATAGATTTAACACATACTTGCAATACTTACAATAATATAATTTAGTCAAGTTGTAAAGAAATTATTTAACATTATTTTAGTTATTAATTTTTTGGTTATTTATGTTCAGTATTGAATTTTATGCCTAAAATAAATTCCAATGAGAACATAATGATAAAAAATATTCCTTACATACTAACTCCAAAAAAAAAAAAAAGAAAAAAAAAGAAGGAAAACAAGACAATGAAGAGATGTAGAAGACGAAGTAGAAGGATCGAATAAAAATTTTTTTTTTACTGTATTTTTGCTTCATTTTATCTTTTAAAAATAAAAGGTATTACACATACTTTATAGTCAATATTTTTCTCAAAATTGATTTCTTCATTGTTCATCTAAATATAAATTATGATATTGGAAATAAAAGTTTTTAGGGTTTTAAGGTATGAGAATTACAAATTGAATATTGAGTGTTTTACATAGATATTCAAAGTAATTATATAATATTAAGTTATAATAAATTGTCCTTGATAGTAATTCTCAAGATGAGTATTTTTGTAATATCTATTTTTATTAGTGGTGGCGGCTATTTGATCCCACTAATTTCCTCTCTACAACTTTTTTGAGTTAAAAATTTTATTATATAAATAACTTTTGAAAAAATTACTTAATTAATAATTTCTTCTTATTCTTTTCTCAATTTTATAAATTGTTATCAATTCATTTAGATATATTATTTTAGCTGCTAATAATTAGTATCACCAACTAAGAGGAACAAAACTTACTATTTAAAAATGAATATCAACATATTTTTATCAATCATGAACGTAAATGAATATCAAGAAATTAATTTTCACAAACACAAAATCTAATGAATATCAAGAAAAAAATTCTTATATATAGAAAACAGAAAATATAAGTCATGATATACTAAAAAAAGGCAAAAAAATTCAAAAAAGAGAGAAATTGAGTGTTTAGTTTACAAAATGTGAGAGTAGTGAGAATATGCAATTATAAGGTAAAGTGAGAAATTAATTAGTGAAGGGAATTTTGAAATTTTAAAGTTTTAGTAATTAATTAATTTTTTTAAAATGGGTGTAGAGAGAAAGTTTTTATTTTAATAGTTTCACCTTTTTTTTTAAATTAAAATGTTCTGAGTAAATTTTAGGGTGCAAATAGTCCTACCCAAATTATCGTCATTATCATTATTATTATTGTTATAAAAAATTACCATAATAAGAATAATAACAACAAAACTAATACAACATAATATAATAATATTTTAATTGAGGGTAAAAGTAAAATTATAAAATTTGGAATTTTGGATGGGGTAAAGGAGAGTTTAAGGAAAGAATCAAGTTCCTAATTAACCTTAAAAATATGTAGGTCTAATATGTTTTATTTCTATTTTCCTTCTATTTTAATAATTAAATGTCATTTATCGAGTGATGATACAACCACAAACTCTTATACAAACATCTTATATAAACTGATATTGTATTAATTCATTGGTTGAATGAAAATATAAAATAATATAAATAAATCATGTGGGTCAAAAAATACTTAATTCAACTAATTTTATCATGCCACATTAATTTGTACAAAATAAGTTTATATAAAAATTTATAACTATATCATTATTTGTCATTTATCATTTCCATTCCAAAATCTAATTATGTAATCTCACGAGTAAACACCATTAATATATATGTATATGTATATGTATATATGGTTCAATGTCTTATCTTACCGTCGCCAACCGTGCCCAAAAAGCAAGGGCCCCCAAGAGATAAGATGAGGGATTTAGGTAGTTTAACTCTTCAGAATCGTTGAATGAGGCCCAATAAAGCCCGCTTTAAAATTCTACTTTTACACCTTTATAAAAATTTTACCATATCATAGCTGAAAAAAAAAAAAAAAGAAAACAATTGCTGTCGATCTCTTATCTCTGCCCTTTTAATCCACTCAATTGAAATTGAGGGGGTTTGTCTAGGGTTCCATCTCTGCGCTCGTTACTCACTTTAGTATCAATGGCGAATCCACCGCGGGGCCGCCGCTCGCCACCGTCAAGGTCCGCTTCCGGCTCATCCTCCCGGTCCCGTTCACGCTCCTACTCCGGTTCAGACTCCCGGTCCAGCTCGCGTTCTCTCTCCTCCCGCTCTAGATCCCTTTCTCGCTCGCGCTCTTTATCTTCCTCTTCTTCTCCTTCTCGTAGCACCAGCTCTCGCAGCCGCAGCCCCCCGCCTCAACGCAATAAGAGGTGAATTTACCTTTTTTCACTTATTAATTGTTTCTATAAGATTAGGAATTCTAAACTGAATACTGGTTTATTTGCCTCAATTTTGTTGTATATTTACTTTTTAACTTAAATTCTCTCTAGTCGAACAAATTTAAGTGTAAGAATTGATTTTTCTCTTATATATATACGTGTGTGTGTGTGTGTGTGTGTGTGTGTGTGTGTGTGTAATGCTATTTAACTGAAAATAATTACCAATATAGAATTGTCCACACTTTTTTTTTCATTTTTAGATTATTATTTTCGAAATATGCTACTTGAAGCCTTTTGAAATCTAAAAACATCATACCAGATACTCTAATTTCATTTTTTAAGAACAAATTCACAATCACATTTAGAATCAATTGTAGATGCAGCCTGGGCTACTAATTGGATTTGATCTAGATTTAGCAGGGGGGCTTACCCTGTAAATATTTACAAATTTATGAAGTTTAATCAAAATTGTGTATTTGATATAAAGATATTATTTTTTTTTGGGGACAGTCCTGCTGTGGCAGCCAGGCGAGGTCGCTCCCCAGCTCCTCCATCTAAAAGAGCTTCTTCACCCCCAAGGTAATCTTGTAATTCAAAATTGTGTTAGTTGATTTTAAATTTTTGTTTTCAAGTTTTTTTATTAGGTTTAGGGTGTTAGGTAAGGCAGTTTTTGCTTAGCTTTCTGGTTGTTGTCGTTGTTGTTGTTGATATCTTTTAGAATGTGCTTTTCAGCTTACTTGTGGGAAGTATGCTTTGTAAATATCACAAGAAAAAGTTGAAGAATAGACTAATTTAGGCCTTATTTTTAGAGTAGTCTTGGAAACTTATTAAATTTGCTGGCAAATTTTTTTGCGAGCAGCTATTTTTCCTCTCTTGCTATAAATAAAAATGATTCTCTTTTGCTTCTAGATAGGTACTTGTAAATCAAATGGTGCTTTTTTCTCTTTTGTTTCTGAGAGAAGAAACCTTTAAGAGGGTAATTGAGTGATGCCTAAGTCTTTTTTTTTTGGTGAGTTTCGTATTCATAGTTTAGGAATAAGACTGAGGAGATACTAGCTACTTGTTAAACGTATCATCAGTTGGTTAAGTTTGACATTTCACTGCATTTTTAAAATTCCTTAATGGTGTGATTCACTTTCCTACTTGCTATGTCATCATCTATTGACTGTGTCATTTTCTATTAAGTTATTCAGTTATTCATTAAATTTGAAGTAATTATTAGCCTAGGCAATATATTTTCTCATACAATATGGGTGCGTTACTGTTTCTTTGCATAGTTTTCATGAGTTTAGATCTAGATTGTGCATATGCTAGAACTTGTGTTTTATTCTTAAAAATGTTTTCCTGCCCCCAGATTGTCCAGGGGAGTTATTGATACTGTTCAATATTCTTTGGCAATCATGTTTTTAGCTTGAGTTCCCATGAAATCAATATCCATCCTCCTAAATTTTCATGCTTGAATTCTTACATTTTGTCTGTACTGGAACTGATTTCAGGAAAGCTTCCACAGAAAATGATTCTCTTGTTCTCTACGTTGACTCACTCAGCAGGAATGTGAATGAAGGCCATTTGAGAGAAATATTCAGTAAGTTATCCACTTTTTTTCTTGTACTTTTTACTGCACTTTTGCATCCTAGTGGCTGTATAATGATTGTACATTTTAAAATATTCGTTCTGCTTTTTCATTGTATTTGCACTTGAAGAAAGTGTGATCTCTCTGATGTTTGACTCTCCTTGGTCCATTGTGGTCCTTTTTGATATGTGGTATCTTGGGTAGCACTATGCTTGCCTTGTTATAACTTGAATCCTTGCCTTGTTATAACTTCAATAAGTGTTTCTTTATCATTTCACAATATTTCTTCATCAAGCATAGTTGGAGTTGGGCTGCTGGTTGGCTAGTTTCTTGGGGTTGTTAAATATGTGGAATTTAGTTAATTTCCTCTTAAGGGAAATGGTACTCTCTGACACATAGAAACTTGAATGGTTCAATTCTGCCGGTAGACAATCAAGTGATTAAAGTGAAATCTTTGTTGAACCTGTTGTTTCAAGGACAATTTGTTCACTACAACCATTAAATGATGTAGAAACTTTTGATTGCGGGATTGATGTGTAGGACTTATGCTGGAGCAATGATTTATGTCTATGGGAATAGCTATTCCCTACAATCCATATTTATGTTTCCTTGATCTTGATTCAACTTAACTTTTTAGTGAGGGTGAATGAAATATGGAATAGGAGTTGGAATGTTATATTCTGGAGGTGCAAACATTGAGAGTTTTGGTTTTTTTTTTCTTTTCTTTTTTTCTCTTTTGAAATATACTAATATTTGGTGTTTTAGGCTCTCTCTTGATGTATAACAGTGGTTTCTAGTTATAGAAAATTTTCTACCCTTGCATCAATAATGCAATTATAAAGTTGGTTATATGTTGATCTCCAAGGGTCTAAATAGTAGATTGCAGATAACAGATAAGATAACTTTGATGTTCAATAATTGATAAATTAGTATGCTTGCTTGTTGGATATAAATTAAGTTTGTTTTGAGCTGTCTGGCCTATACATTTATTGCCAATACTGTGGACAACATGTTCACTTGTTGTGAATTTTAAACATGAATATAATTTTTTCCCCCTGGTTCTTATTTTAAAAAGAGCACGTGCATCTTTCTGTGAATATGTGGGCAGTTATTGAAGGAAGCTTCTATCATTTAAAAGACCCTTTTTCTTTTGAAAGCTAATATTCTAGTAATTTTGGTGCAGTTTCGTTGTGATTGTTCTCATGTTGTTTTCATCTGTTACTGTGCAGGTAACTTTGGTGAAGTTGTGGATGTCGAGTTGGTTATGGACCGCGCTGTAAGCTTAAAACGCTTTCTGTTATGTTGTTGAAATACTTACATTTCCCTGCTCTAATTATTGATAAAAATTTCTAGGTTAATCTTCCAAGAGGAAGTGGATATGTTCGTTTCAAGACAAGGGCAGATGCTGAAAAGGCACAATTATACATGGATGGCGTAGGTTTATCTAAGATTTGGGAGTAAATTAGTTCTACTGAGAGTTTAGATTGTTTGGAAATTTATGCTACTTGCCTATTGCAGGCCCAAATTGATGGGAATGTTGTTCATGCAACATTCACATTGTCTTTGCTGAAAAAAGTTTCACCGCCTCCAAAGCCTGTTGCAGCTTCTTCAAAGAGAGATAGTTCCAGAACTGATAATGTCAGTGCTGATATTGAGAAGGATGGGCCGAAACGACCAAGAGAACGTAATCTACTTACTTTAGATTTATGTCATGATACTTAAATCTGTTTGGTGATATTAAATCTATTTGGAGCACCTTTAACGATATTTTTTTAATTATATTATAACAGCCTCTCCCCGTCGGAAGCCACCCCCCTCGCCACGGAGGAGATCTCCTGGACCTAGAAGAGGTGGATCTCCTAGACGACCACCAGATTCTCCTCCACGTAGACGCATTGAGTCTCCCGTTCGTCGTCGATTGGAATCTCCTTATCGCCGAGGTGAGACCCCTCCGAGGCGGAGACCTGCTTCTTCACCTAGGGGTCGCTCTCCCTCCCCTCCACCTAGGCGGCATAGATCTCCTGCAAGGTTGGTTGCTGATTTCATTCATTACATGTTTGCTTGTTTAGCTTTGAGTAATGTTAAAGTCGTTGACTAATTGTTGTCCTTATAGGGCCTCTCCCCGAAGAATGCGTGGTAGTCCTGTCCGACGACGTTCTCCTCTTCCTCCAAGGCGCCGGTAATATATTGATTGATTAATTTGTAAGATTTAAAAATTTGGATCGTTTAGAAGTAGGTGCTTGCAAACTGTGAACTATGTTTACTTAATACACCATGTGTTGCTAGTGAAATTAACTTGGACAAGAAAATTGCTTTGCTTGTGACACTGACTCGGCTAAAATGAATGAGCCAACTGTTTTTTAAAATAAAATTTGATTCCACCTTCTGTTATGTGGGCAGGAGCAAGAAAATGGTTTCTTGTTACCTAACTCCTTGATTGGATATAACTTGTTACTCTGAAATTGTCTTGTTCTGGCTTACTCTGACCTTTTGCTTGTCGTAGTCAAAATAGATGGATTCTAGCGTCATGTATTACTTTCTTATAAATTGTTGTGCAATTGTTGTGCTTCATATATTCATGTAAATTGGTGCTTGTCTTACTAGCAATTTTGTTTCATTCAGTTCACCTCCCCCTAGACGAGCCCGTTCTCCTCCTAGAAGGTCTCCACTCCGTAGACGCACTCGCTCTCCAATTCGCAGGCCTTTGCACTCTCGTTCAAGATCTCTTTCACCAAGGAGGTAAGATCTGATTATGTAAATCATGTGGATGTATTTTTTCATTTTGAGATATTCATGTTGACCATACTTCAGAATATTATTTGGGTCTTCTGTCTTGACCTCCTTTTGCTTCTGTTTAATGGAAGATATAACTTAATTGAAAGGGGTCCAGAGGAAGGTTATTGGGCAGGAAAGATATATTCATATGTAATTCAGTTATAAGTTGTATATTTGGCCAGATTCTGAGAGATGCTTGTTGCCAGGTGGAAGTAGATCAATTCATAAAAGTAGAAACCAGAACTTCTACAAACACCTATATACAATGAACAGTTTGTATTATCAGTTCTTGCAGAATGTATATGGTTTGTGGTGTTTTGGTACGAGTAACTGAAAGTATGTTACTGTTGACAACTTGATGCTGCTCCACCTTTGAATTTGTGACAAGTGTACCATGTTGTACAAATAATTAATAGATAAAGATGTTGGTTTTACGGTTAGTTTACTCTTTAAGATCCATAGAAAATTAAAAAAACCTAACTGGGCATATGTGTTCATTTCCCCTAATCAAAACATCTGTAATTGCTAACAAAAACAAACAAATTGAATCAAAGAAGATGTTTTAATTTAGTTCAGTTTAATGCTTCAGTCCTTAGTTGCAAAACCCTAGTCTTCTGATGCATACTGCAAAATGTCTTGCGACTGATGCAAAACCTTAGTCTTTCGCCAATGCACCCCTAGTCTTTTCACTGATGCTTAATGTATTTTTCTTGTATTGTTAGCCTTGGCCTTCTTATGTCGCTAATGAAGTTGACTAGCATGGTTACATTATACTGTTAAAAATGTCTTGTCCCTACTTATGATGTCTTATACCGCAAAATACCGTGAAACTTGCCCATTATTATGTTCATAACAGTTTTATCATTACTTTCTAACCTTTCTAACAATGTATGTTTGTTGTGATTGTGTCTAAAAGAGGGCGAGGGCCACCTCCAAGACGTGGGCGATCATCATCCTACTCTTCATCACCTAGTCCGCGCAGGGTTTGTGTTTTGTTGTGCTTTTTTTTTAAGGGAAAAAAAATTTACCTTACTAGGTGTCTAATCTTAGGCTTCATCTGTTACCACTTCAGCAGGTACCTCGAAGGATATCAAGGAGTCGTAGTCCTAGAAGGTCTCTCTCGCTCTCTCTCTCTCTCTTCCACTCTCCCTTATCTTGTCTATCTACATGTGTGTTCATGTGATTTAAACCTTGCAACCTACAAGAATCTTGATCAATTTATTTTGTTAAATAACACTGGTTTTCTCCTTTTTGAATGATTATTGTGGATTATTATTATTTTTAATTCTGAAAACAGTTAGATGTATTCATGGAAGTCCCTTTTCTTCCCCATCCCCACCCCCACTTTGGGTGGGTTTTGGGGGGTGAGGGGTTCCACATTTTAAACAAAAGGTTAAAAACATGAACCTATTATGTTATAAAATACAACCTTGAAAACCTATATATATGAGCACCAAGTATCCTACCTTTCTCTACCAAAAACTCAACATCCCTTCCCAAATTGGATTTATAAAGATAAACAACGAATCTTGAAATCCCTTGAAGTTGAAGCCCAAAGTGAAGCAAAAAGACAAACTCTCTGCAGGCCCCAAGTTTTCTTCCATGTTTATGAAAAATAGGTTTATTTCTTTCCCAAAGATAAGCTTATAGAAGATCCGGGAAAATGCATCCCCAAAGCGTTTACTCCTATATGTTTTATGTGGCTTCGATAATACCACATTGTTTTGCTTTAAAGTAGAATTTTGGAAATTGGGGGTGGGATGTGGTGGGGAGAAAGGAGAGAGATATAAATGTGGGACTGGTTTGAATCTGTGTAATCTATATTTTACCTGTAGGCTAGGTATATGAAACAACTGTATTAGCAAACAACATTCTCTCTTAAAAGTTTATTTTGTAGAAAATTCTAGATTATAAAGATATCTTTTCAGTATTATTATATTCGCGAAAGTATTGAAGTAGGAGTTCAAATTCATGACAATAAGTAGCTGTTGGTTTATGGCAAAAATTTCCCCGGCCAAGATGAGGATAGAAGGAAACAAATTGAAACTTGGATTGCACGTTTGTCATTATATGTTAGTTTATATCCAGGAACAAAGCAATTGGTTTGCTGTACAGTTTCTAGGCATCGACATGGTTCATTGAAAGAATGTGGTACAGGTTGATTTTTTCTTTTTCTTTTTCCAATTATTATTCTGTTTACCCTCTATCTCCAATATCATATGTACCCAATATCATCAGAAGAGATTTAGAAAAAATAATTTTCCCATGTTTTGACATTTTTATCTGAAAAACTTGCTCATGCTCAGTGGTACAATAGGACAGCTTGGTTTCTTTGTAGCTTGGCCTTGGTTTTTCTGTTTTGATTCAGCTTTTTCTTATGAAAATGGTGGTTTATGTGTGTAGGCCTTTGAGAGGAAGAAGCACTAGCAACAGCAGCAGCAGCAGTTCGCCACCTCGTAAGCCATAGTAGGTAATTTCTCTACTCTATATCTCTCTAGTTTTTTCTCTCCCTTGCCCTTGGCGATGTAAAAGTCTATGGTTTGAAACTGAAGTTTTATAGACTTGGGAAACGCTGCTTTGTGCCGGTTTTGGTATTGTTATAAAAACTTGTCATTGGGAACTATTTTACTGTAACTTTTATTAGTTTTGTAAGTGTTACTTTCATGGACAATCTCTGGTTACTTTTGTTCTCGCAAACTATGATAAGCTGAAGTGTCAAATAATGTATCCGCCTGCATGTGTAGTTGATGTGCAACTTATAGTCACTTGTGTCTGATTTGTGACATGGAATGCAATCTTGCTTTTCAAAGTTTCACATTTGCGGTCATTCCCTATATTCTTTTTATCTACACATTGAAGGGGCAACTCATGTTTTGATAGAGCCAGCAATAACAATGCACCTAAATGATAAGAGGAGATATAGGAACAAGAAATCACTGCTCATCATATGAGAAAGTGAGATACATGAAATTGAGAGAGAGATCACTCTTAGCCTTTAAAGAGCGTAATACAGTTAATGCAATATTATGGATGATTCAACCGAAAACTTTCCAAGTGATTAGCGATCAATCAATGGAATTTTCTCTCGGTTTAAAGTAAATTTAACTGGGGCTGAACAGCTCTCTGGTCTCCATAAAATTGATAATTCGGCAACGCCAAACCAATGGAATAAATAAGAACAAATATTAGCATATAATGGTTACGGTATGTACCAGATAAGTTCTGGATATGCGAAGTCTAAACTAATTATGGATTTATGGTATTCAAATTAATTACAGTATTCAATGATGGCTGGGTTTCTAATTCTAATTATTATGGTATTCATTATTCTATGATGGTTTAGAAAGTGTAAGAAAATTGTGACTCATGCTGTCGTTCGTGGAAGAAGTGACTCGCGTCTTGACTGGACCAATTCATCACGTACTTTTGGACTTACCAAAGATTTTATGAGTTAAAAAGAATACAGTAACCTGTTGTGTATATGTAACACACGAAAACTCTTTTTTTATAAATATATTTGTAATTTAAATTTCTCCAATATCTTTATCAACTGCTTATTATCTTTATTGACAAAAACTTAACTGTCTTGTGACTATCATTTGAATTCTAAATCAAATGCATGAATGTATTCTTTTAATCTTTTGTACAGATAAAGTCACGTAAATTTTATCTTTTGAATCATGACCGAAAGAATAAATCAGGCTGATAAGATAACAGTCGATGAACATGATGAAAGAGATGTTTGATTCCACGCATAACTCTTTAAGAACACGATACAATCACTTGTGGGGAAAAAAAATCAACAATTATAAATATTTAATAGATTAATATTTTGTTGGACACCGATTAGTTAATGAAGTTAAGAAATAATAACAATATCCACCATTAGTTCATTATATTATAATAGTAACTAATAAATTAATTTTCTTAATAACGAAAAGGCTTTCAAAAATTAGTAAACAAATAAACTGGAATGAATTTAGGAGTATCATTCAACACAAACTCGTGATTTCATTTGATAACTCAATCACAAAAATACCTTAAATCAAAATAATAAGAAAAATGAGTTGAGAGTATGCTGTATGTTTTTAGTTTTTAATTTTTTTTGAACAACAAGTATGTCTATAGTTTGGAGAAAATAAATTTGAGTTTTTATTTAAGTATTATTATTATTTCTTTATTTTTAATACTAAATTAAAAATTTATTAACAATTATATTATGAAGAATTAAGTCCAGCCCAATATTTAACAAGATTTTTCTCGATGTAAAATTGAAGTATTGCTAAGAAATCTACTAACATGAAATATATGGTCCTCCCTAAATTAAGAATGGCAATAGAGTGGGGAGTGGGGAGTCCTATCCCATTAAAAATTTCGTCTCTTTTCCCCACTTCATCTCTCAATCTAGTGAGGATGGGGAATGCGCATGTGCGGAATAATTTCTCTATCCTCATCTCGTTCCTCATTTACTTATTTTATAATAAGTATAGATAAATTACTTTAGTAAATTAAAAACTAAAAATTTAAATAAAATTATTACCATATTATAAAATATTTAAATTATTTTTAAAAAAATCTCCAAAAGGTTGAAACAATATCTTAAAATAATATCAAAATTGAAAAATATTTGAAGAGATCAATATCTTGAGAGAAAAAAAAAATAACAATGTTTTGGGATTGAATAAGAATTATAATATAGGGTTTTCTTTTAATTATAACCTATTTATATTTAAAAAAATAAAAAAAATTTATTAATCAACATTGTAATTAATAAAAATTTTAAAAATATTCATATATAATGGGAATTGAAATAGGAAGTAAAAAACTAAACTCCATCCCATTAACAATTTGAGAATTATTTTTCTCTCATTTTCCACTCAATTTCTTAAAAATTATTCAAAATTTACCACAAATATACTGATATTTATACAAAATATCTATTATAATCACCTAGCTCAGATTTACTAGGCACATAAGAGTTACTATTATTTTAAAAGAAAAAATTGCACGAACTAAGTAAGACATGAAAGTCAAGTAGTATGCTTACGTGGCAACAGTACGCGCAGGAGGGAGGGTAATGTAGGGTAAAGCACCGGAGAGAATCCCCGCACCCGCACCGATCAACTGGCTGCTGTCCAAGCGGAAGCAGCGTTCAGCCAAACCCTAATTCAGATTCCGTATACGAATTCGCATATTATCATTAAATTTATTCCCTCAAAGGTCAGCTCTTTCTTGCTCTCTGTCTGTATTTGTATTTGAAGCACAAAAAAAAAAAAAAATTGTTGATTTTTTCTGGATTTAAATTTAGAGCTGATTTTTGTGCAAATGCTATATAATTACAGAAACTATAAGTCACTTGGCTGTTTAGTGATATATAAGATGACTGGTGATTTAATTTGTTGCATTGGCTGTAGGCTAATTAGCAGTGATATTAGTCAAATGAAGTAATTATATGGATGTTCTTGATTGAAAGTGGCCATTCACAAATTCCTCTATTTCCCCTCTTTATTTTTTCGTATATTACTGTGTACTAGTTGGTTTTGGTTTAAAATTTTAACGCTTGAACACATTCAACAGCATCATATTGAGTGGAAACAGAGAGAAGATGTACTTGTTTTGGAATTTTAAAGCCATGAATTGGGAATTAGGTCAAAAATTGGTAGGGATATCTCCGGTGCTAGATTCTTAGCTGAACGACTGTGCAGAGTTGTTCAAGCTAAGCGGTTGGATCTTGGTAGTACATCCCTACAGCTGGCTTCTCGACTATTATTTTTTGGTGCATGATTGGTGTTGCTCTATTTTCTGGCTTTTAACTGTTTGTTTTTCTTCATCTGTGGTGCTCACAGGTTGGTCGGATTTATTGTGAAACGAGTTGGCTGGACTAGCAAGAATATTTCATGGCGGGTAATGGCCTGCCATCTTTGGGTCGTGTGAAGCTCACAGATTTAATGCCATCTGAAGGACTTCCTTCTGATTCTTACAAGCTTTCTGCCACGACTTTGTCGCAATCTTTTGCTCAGTATTCTGCTGCCATCATTCAGTTTCCTGCTAGTGATGGGCCTCTCTTGAGATCTTGTTTAGAATCTGCTCGCCTCTACTTCCATCAAAGACCATCATACCCAGCTGCAGAAATGATCCATACAAATGATTCTCGTGAGTGGTGTAAGACATCTGGTTACTATGCTGATCCTCAGCAGTGGCAGGAAACTTACGATTACAGGCCTGGCATGACTCCTTCAGAACCCAGCAACTCATTGGAATTCCCTCCTGCTGGATTGCCTGACATTTTTGCTTTGCTCGGAAAGGCAGCTCGAGAAATACTTGATGCCATCAGCTACTGTCTGAACTTGCGCAGCTCTCCGTTCACTGAAGTACTGGATAATGTCCCTTTGAGAAGTCGGGAGGTATCATCTTCAGTTTTGTCTGTTTGCTGTCATGCAAGACCATCATTTCAGGGAGCACAACACCACAATTTAACAAACCAGGAGGATGGCCCGTTAGTTATGTATCCCGAACAGGATCATCATGTTGACAAAAGCCTTGTCTCTATTGTTAAGTCAGACAAGGTAGGTTTGCATGTAAGAGACTTTCATGGTCGGTGGGTTCTAGTGGATGGCGACCTTGGTCCTCAAGAAGCCGTTGTTTTCCCTGGACTTGCACTATATCAGGCAACTGCAGGTTATGTTAACCCTGCACTGCACAGAACAGAGGTCAATAATCTGCAGGGTAACATGTATGGAAGATTTTCTCTGTCATTCAAGCTCATGCCTAAATCCATGAGCAGTCTCAGTTGCTCTGAGATGAGGGCGGCTGGTCATGGAGTTGAAGCTCAATTCCAGCTTCCTGTGCCAGTCGATGACTTCATGCAGAGGTCTCATCTGACGGATCAGCTCTTTAATAGGCAAAGCTTTCAGACTTTCACTTTCCCTACAGCCCAAGATGGTAAGCAGAATTTTAATGATATCTATCATTTTTTTTATATTATTTTCTTATTAATTTCCTTTAAAACATTTGGATGAGCCTTATTTTGTTATAAATATTGCTCTCACCTTACTCTGGCCAGGCTCCTCATTTAACATTGGAATTTTTGCTGATGCATTGGGGGAGGGGTGTTGAAGATGAAAAAGAGAGATGCTTTTTTGTTTTTGTGTTACGTCCATAATAATAATAATAAATAAGAAAAAAAGTTATTGTCTTCGAGCATTCCCTTTTTGTTCAGCTGCTTAAATGATTTAGTTGTCTTAGATCTAGTTGTTGTGTGCCTGCTGCTTAAATGATTTTGTGTTGTAATCAGGTTTAGTTCTCCTTTTCTTTGTTAAAGGAAAAAAGGCTTCTCTGAGTGTGAAAATTAGAACTTGGAAATTATGTTTCATAGTTTAAAAAAAGAAATTGGACAAAAATTTAATTATTGGTGATCAGCTGTGCTTAATGTGCATGCTAATGGTTTATTATTAGTTTTAGAAGAACTGGAAGTAAACAGAATTACAGAATGGATATCAGAAGAGAGGTTTGAATTTTACTCTTAATGAAATATTTTTGTTTCTTTAACATGTGGACCATCTTGATGACGGATTATCATCTTTCCTTTATGGTTGGAGTAGTTCTTAGTGAGAAGCTTTTAACAGCAGGTCCTTGGATCGATGAAATGCTGGTACAGGATCTATAAAGCTATCATTGAGGAGGAGGAAGAGTAATTCAAGATGCAAACCTCTGCCCCCTTCCAAGAGATTACGACTTGAAGCCCAGAGAGTCTTGAAGGAAAGGGTTCAAGAGATTGCGGATAAGAAGGGTATCAAGCTCAGATTCTGTAACCTCAGGGAGTGTGAGAGCCACATTCATGCACTTGATAGCCCGTGCGCCAACATAAGAATGGAGATCAAGTGGCCAGCTGGAGTTCCATTTGTTCATCCCCATGATTTACCAAATAAGGCAAAAATCAGTTTTCTCGAAGCTTATGAACCTGGTTGGACAGCCACTCATGATATGGAATTAAGTCCAACCGAACCTGGGCAAGCCAGTCAACACTCAGCTAACTGTAACCGTGATTCTCTTGCTCAAGTTTTTAATTTATATGACCATGCATCTTACAATCTGCATATTTCTATTTTTTTCATATTAGTCAACTGCTCAAACTGCTAACAGTAAATGAATTGCTGGCCAAATATTGTGAATTTTTCGTTTGTTCTTGTTGAAGGAAGGAAAACAGCTCTGGGAACAGCTTATTTTTATTTTCAATTTAAATGACATTAAGAGAATGATTTTTTGAAATGAAAGATTTACTGCAGGGAAAATGTATTAGCATGTGAGACTGAGACTATAAAGATTTTGATGTTAAGAGGATAGAAGTAAGTGTTACAACTAGCGAAGCTGGCTCCACACCATGCCCTTCTTTTAATCCTTTTTTTCCCCTCTCTCTTCTTTTATCCATTTTCAAATTTAGACTAAGAATGCTGTAGCTATTAGAGTTGTTGCTTTTTTTAGCTATTCTTAGAATAAAATTGCCACTGGGTTATATTTGTTTACTCAGTAATTCTAGTCGCTATATATGACATCTGAGCATATCAATAGAGAGGATTTCGGCCCTTTGGTTTTCAAGTTTCATGCACAGGTTTGTGCTTTAAATGGCAGAGAAATTGTAGGACCTAATGATGCATATGTTTTATTCTCCTAATGGGTTTTGTAGTACATATATTGATAGAATTTGCACTTTCCAATCATAGATGTTAAGCTTCTGAAACATTTGTTTCCTATGAAATGGGATGGATTATCAAGACAATTGTTAACATCGGAAGTATCATGTTTGAGATTCGGTGTTTATGGGGTGCATACTCTGTTACTCATTTGTATAATAGTGTATGATGTGCATATCTTCTTGTTTCCCTTTTTCCTCCTATTTTAGTTTGTTACCTTGCTTTTTCCTCCTTCCATTCGATCTCTAGCTTCTGATCATGCGTTGTTTGTCTATCTGCAGGAATGGAAGTTCACAAGTTACAATATGTGGCCACTTCACAATTTCCAATATGCAGCCACCTTTGGTCAATTTTTTACTACTTGGCGTGCAGAAATGGATCTCAGTCGTTTCCACTTCTGTTATGTGGCCGTTTTAATGCTTTGCTGCGATCCCAAGTCGCATCATGGTTACACTGGTGCTTCGGTTTCCGCAATTTCACATATGTTCCACTCATTTTATATCAGTAAACCAATTATAGATTGTAAATAGATAATGCTAAGAAAAGCTTGGTTTCTATTTTTTTTTTTTTCCTTCAAATTGTGCACTGCTCAAGCCCCGGTGGGAATCACTACTTTGTGGGTGGGAAAGCCGCTAAGTTAATTTTACAACACCATTGTAGTTGTCAATGTGAATACCATCCACTGGAAAGATGCTTTGTGTGAAGGATATTTGTTCTAAATAATGAGAACTAAAAATTTTCCCTATTTGCAGAAAAGTGAATACCAGAAAAGTAAACAATATATGCATTTCTTGTGCTGTTTCCCAGTTATCTTCGTTTCCACTACCCGTAGGTTTCAGCAAAGAAAGAATTCTTTAGCTAATTTATGCCCTTCAGCACATGCTTTAATAAATATTAACCAAATAAAATTTCTTTCAACTCTCGCCATTGCTGTTATAAAGAAGTAATACTACCATTAACTCTTGAGATTTGGTGGGGCAACAAGAGAGTACCATTTTCCAAATTCCTCCAGCTTCATGGTACAAATGCTGTCCTGTTACATGTACAAGCCCCTTACTCCCTCTAAATACACAAAAATAATTTAAGCTCTTCCCTAGAAATAAAGGATTATATAACAATTACATGAAAGCTGACCCGGTGTTTTTTTTTTCCCCATTGCCAATTAATCAATATCTCAATCAAAAGAGGTATACCTCCAGAAATGTGGAGTCAACCATATTTCAGCCTCCACAAGTCCCGAGAAAGCCATAGAAAGCAATACAATTACAGGTGAAATCTGCCTCAGAAGTTGCCCAACACCGAGTCTATAAGCACGAGCTTTTATTATATTTTAACTCCGGAATGGGGGTTGGTTTTCAAAAGGCAGCTCAATGGTTGTTGCATTTCCATAAAACTCTTCCAAGTTGTAAAAGGCTCTCTGTTGCGGAAGAAATATGTGGATAACCACATCACCTGGAATTAAGGCAAAAGTTGACAAAACATAGTTTATCAGCATATTGAAGAAATAATACATATGAACAAAGATTTTAGAGTCACGGATGTAGGGGTTTCCCACTACACGACCATAATTTTGTTCAGTTTTGCAGCATTTGTACCAATTAAGCTTAGCAGATGTTTCAAAGCCCACCAATAAAAACAAATGTCTTCAGAAACACACAAAGCCTAACTCATGAGTAAATTTTGAGGTTCAATCAAGTTTCCAAGATTTACTAAAAACATTAAAGTATAAAACCACCCATTCATTAGAAGTTTCATTAAAAATTTTCGGTTCCGAGTTTAGTCCATCTAAAAGAGATAAATATAACAAAGAAATGTATAGCAACACTACACACATGCATATGCATATAACTCAAATCAAAGGATTACAATGGCACTTCAAATCAATTAGGTGAATTTAAGTTGCAAGTTACATAATTAGTATCTACTTCTTATTTCTTCATCTATTTATTTTTCTTGAATTGAGGAACGGTCTTTTGTTAGTGTACAATTAAACAACAAAGAGATTCCAGCTTAGCCATGTTACCAACCCAAAGAAAAGAATTGCCTTATACTTAGAAAACAGATAACACAAAATTTAAGATGATCCTAAGCCAAAAGCAGAATCCTTGTTGACTGTTAAATTGACGTGCATGTCTTATCAGCATGGTTGCCGAAGTTTTAATAATTTCGAAAGGTGTTCAAAACTCACTTGAACTTACACCCTTCTAACAACATGACAGACTCTTGACTACCAAAATTTTTACATTTCAAATAAACTGCCTCATTCAATAGACAAAGAGAGGAGAAAAGGACAATTTACTCATAATATAGCCTTGAGATAGCCCTAAGAGTTAAAGCATAGAAGTTGCTGTGGTTGAAAATAATTGTATAAAGCATCAGTTACTTCAATATAAATCACATAAACTTCTGACTGATACTCATAGAATCGTGGATAGAAGCGTGAATGTGTTTTCTTTCTTTGAATTTGTTTGTTTGCTTGTCCATTTGTGCAACGTAAGAAAATTGGGACCAATATGGCAGGTATCCCATCCCTGCAATCTTGCGTAACCAAGCTGAAAGTTTGAAGAGAAATCACACTTGTGTATTACTTCAAAATGTTCATTGTAGTTTCAAAAATTTTTAGAATAACATTATGTTCTGTACACCCCACTCCAACATGATCAAATAATTAATAGGAAGGAAAGGTCAGTGCAGGTTATAATATAAAGGTTTATCACCTTATCTACACAATGAAGCATGTGGGAGCTTGTAGTGATATCTTGATAGCAGGACTGCAGGGTCATAGCCACACATACATTGGAAGTTCCTTTTTTTCGTTTTCATTCTAATTCCATTAAAATAAATGAGACTTTCAGTATTATCATGTAAAATCACTCACCAAAGTCCAAAAGGGTCCAGGAGTTGGGTTTTGAATCTCCAGATGGAACCTTTCCATACTCTTTCTCAGCAAGATCTCTTATTCTCGATCTATATTGCAAATTGCAACAAATGTCATTCCAAGTATTGTACAAATACAGAATGAAAGCATAGAATTTCTAAATCAAGATAAGAATATCAAAAAGTCAAAGTGAATGTACCCAATGGCATCAATCTGAGGACGAGAAAATGCTGTTGCAATGATGAAAAAGCGAGTCCAATATACAAGAGGTTTCACAAAGAGAACCTTTATATCTGCAGCCTTCACATCGCTCACAACCTTTGCCATTGCCACAGCAACTACAGATAAGGCAGGAAACATCAGTATGTAATTAAGACTGAAAATGGTTTTAATGTGGAAGCTTGGTTTTGTTCCCACTCTTAATTTATTCATAAGAAAAATACAATAAACTTTAAATACACGATCTGCATATCGAAGGATATGATTCAGCAACCAAACTCTTGAAAACAAATAACAGAGTTACAAAACAGAAACAAAGTTAGATATAATATCTCAAACTAAATCAAGTAGAAATCCATAGAAGACATGTCAAGTCCTCAAAAATTTGGAAAGCACACCCACCCCCTCTCACAAATGTGTTTACCATTTAGTGCTCCATAAAAGTGAAGGTAACAATAACAACAACATGGAATAACCATTTAAAAGAGAAAAGGTGCAAAGCTCTTTGTGTCTAGAAGCTTAGAGGACGTTCTATAACAATAATGCAATACCAAGCCAAAATATATTGGATGAAATATAAACATCGGACATATTTGTAACACTGACAAGAATGTTGAATTAATTATGGGATGACCTTACATGATAAGCTTTCAGCATCATCATCAATCTCTGCAGTTGGAGACTTTTGGTCGTTTCTCCTGTAGACCACTTTTCCATACTTTTTCAACAAATTGTCAAACATTTCATCGGTATCCTCACTTACATTCTGCCATTGATAATTTGATATCAGTCATGTCATAATACAGAACCCATGGTACAAAGTTAAACTAATGAATTACAAGAACAGAATACAGAAAATATCATTATCAATCTACCCTTCCAATCAGTAAACAATATAAGAATATATTCCATTAAGGAAATTTTGGGGAGAAATTAACACAAAGTTAACAAATCTGTACCGAGAGGGAGCTATCTTCAGCATCTTTTCCGTAAGAAAAATGCAAAAGCAAGTCCCTTGGCTGGAAATTTATGGAGTTTCTACTTCTGGGTATTTGCCAAAAGCACTTGCAGTTCAGCAAATGGTGCCCATTAATGCAAAACCACTCAACATGCTTTCTGGGCTTGTGAGAGAGCTTTGTTTCAAGACGACCCAGTGGATGAAACTCGCAGGTAAAACGGGTTCCGGAAACGGCACCGGCGAGAGATAAAGTAGTGGACGCTATCATTGTTGCTTCGAAATTCTAATAACTGCTTGCTTCTAATATTGGGAGAGTTAAAAGATCAGTCAGTAATCAGATACTTTCCAGTTCTCGAAGATATCATATAACCATAGTGAGAGAGACACTAAAGCCATCTCCTTGGGCTGGCCTAGGGCTGCTATGGGCCTAGAAGATTGACGCAATCCAATTACAAAAGGATGTCTTGATGATATTGTTCAAATTTATTAGAATTTTTTTAGGTCATCAGAAGTATTAAAAAAATTAACAAAAAAATATTTTAATCATCAAAATTTGATTAAAATATTTCCCATAATTGATTTATTTGTCTTGTATAAGGAAGGTTATAAACATTTTCAAAACATGAGATCCAGAACATATTTATTTAATTTACCAATAGATATACTTGCAGTACATTTAAGAGATATGTTAAATATTATGTCGGAAATCAATTCTTAATAATATTCTGCGAGATATAAACCTGATCTAACATTTTAGGATAGCAAATGAATGCCACGAAGGGCTTGAACGCATAAATTTGAGTCGGAGCACAAGCCATTATGATTACATATAGGGATGGCAATGGGGAGGGGAGGGGAGGGGACCAATCTCCCCGTACCCATTCCCGATATTTTACGTATGTCCCCGTCCCCTTCCAATCCCCGTTAGAATTATATGAGAGAATCCTCATCCCCTCCCCGAATAATAACAGAGGATCCCCGAGGGTTCCCGATCCCCGAATAACTAATCTATATTTTTTTATTTTCAATTTTGAGTTAATCATATTAAAATAAAAAATTTAAATAAAAGTAAAGTTTGAAATATATATTACATTAATATCCATTACAAAAGTCACATACATTAAATTAGTAAGTAACGTAGCATGCAAGGGATACAAACTTCTTTTATAAACTATCATGAACAAATTAATAGTCTAATACAAAATTGTTACAAATAAAATCGAATTTAGATTCAAAATTAACTTTTTCAATGGTGGTGTGGACACTTTATAAATGTAGACTATTCTCTTTACAGCACAATAGTTAAGTCGGAGTAAATCAAGAGCAAATATTAAATTAGATTAGATATTAAAATTGTGATTCGTTGTGGGAAATTATAACATCTAAAAATAAATAAAAAATAGATTTAAGTTTAAAATATTTAATGAATATTAAAATTAAAATAAAATTTTTGGGTTAATAGAATCTATCCGGTCTTTTTAATGTCCTAAATAAAAATTTAGGACTTTAATTATTTAATTAGGCCTAAAGTTTAACAATATAAATATTTTGATATTTGTTATTTTTACCAATATTTATCATTTTATAATTCAAATTTTATAATTTATTTACTAGTAATTTTTAAAAAAATAAAATTAAAAATTAAAAATTAAAATGGGGAAATGGGTAGGGGATGGGGATTCCACCTCATCCCCGTCCCCTCCCCGAATAAGAAATTGGGTAAAAAAAATTTCCCTGTTCCTTTCCCGAATAAAAAATTAGGTATGAAATTATCCCCATACCCTCCCCGAATGGGAAAAATCCCCGAGGGTACCCGTCCCCGTGGGGATTTTTACCATCCCTAATTACACAGATAGTAATTATTATAATTTATTGATATTTTTACACTTAAAAATTTATAAAAAAAACTTCTAAATTATTTATGTGATGCCATAGTTCAAATAGTTGAATCTAAAGTAATTTTACAATAAGATAATATCATACATTAATAAAGTAAGAGATAAATTAAAAGATAAAAAAATAAATTTCAATACATTAAATTTTTTTTTAATATATTTTAACTTGTGAATTCCTTTATTGTAAAATTATTCCTTAGACTTGTATTCTACATCCAATCTTTGAAAAATTTTAGTAGGTAAGACTCAAATATCGGTGCCCTTAGCATCATCATTATTTATAAAATGAATTGTACAGTAAAACCTTTTTATTATTATAGTTTTGGGACCAAAACTAATTTATTATTATAAAAAGATTATAACTTAATAGATATGTAGTTTCAAAGGTTATTATTTTGACTTATTTATCTTTAGTGAAAGAATATAAAGGTTAAATATATACTTCATTAATATTTACTAACAGAATATGTCAAATTTAATATATCAAAAACTTGTAGATGCATTTAAATGTTTGCATTCTCTTGAATAATTTTCTATCCTTTTCTAGTTGTACTATACGGAGGCATATTTCAACATATACTTTTACAGTATATGGATAATTATTATTATATAAAGGTAAGTTCCTTAAAATAGATTCTTAAAAAATATATAAATTATTACAATATGTTATTAATTCTTATTTATAACTTGTTCAAATTGAAACTATAAATTTTTATGGGAGTTTTAATTTTAGGGTAATTTACAGTGTAAATGCTTGTAGTTTGCTTAAAAACCTAATAAACCATTTAGTAAACGAAATCCATCGTATCAGTCCTCCTAAATTTAGCGTCTTCCAAAAAGGTCCCCGTATTTTGTCCTTATGACCGAATGGCATTTACGTAATTGAAAGGAAGGCGAGGGGATAAATACCTCTCTTTTGAATTACAACCCTAATTGAATCGCCACCCTCAGCAGCAGCACTCTCATCGGAGCGAAGATGGTGAAGTTCCTGAAACCAAACAAGGCAGTGGTCCTCCTACAAGGCCGCTACGCCGGACGGAAGGCGGTGATCATCAAGTCCTTCGACGACGGCACCCGCGACCGTCCGTACGGGCACTGCTTGGTCGCTGGCGTGGCGAAGTACCCGTCGAAGGTCGTCCGCAAGGACTCGGCCAAAAAGACGGCCAAGAAATCGCGCGTGAAGGCGTTCATAAAGCTGGTGAATCAGAGCCACTTGATGCCGACGAGGTACACGCTGGATGTCGATTTGAAGGACGTGATTAATCCCGATGTCTTGCAGACTAAAGACAAGAAGGTGACTGCCGCGAAGGAGACCAAGAGGAGGCTCGAAGAGAGGTTCAAGACCGGCAAGAACAGATGGTTCTTCTCTAAGCTCAGGTTTTAAAGATTATTGTTTAAGTTTTCGAGATTTTTGTTTTTGTTTACAAGAAATATTGAGTTTAGTTTTATATATGCGGCGTTTGATTATGTGTTTCTTCAATTTTTTTAGTTATTTCATCATATTTGATCATGATTTTGCGACATTTGGAAATGCTAGTGATGAACTGAAATCAGTGGTTAGAAAAAATATTGTGACAATTGAAGTGGGAGGTATTCGATATGCTATTTGGTGACACAAAATTCTCGGCCAATTGTTTTGAAGAAATAAAGAGACATGGCTAATAGAGAAATAATTTAGCATGCATTGGCAACAATAGAATCAAGTCAAGATGTAACATTGAAGAAGAAGAAAGAAAAGTAGAAGTTTTAGATGCTTTTGATTTTTTTTTTTTTGATCGAAAGGTTAAAAAATGGCCTTTTTTTCAGTATTTTTGTTTTACTTCATTTTTTAAAAATGAACGGATCATACTACTTATTGACTTGGTAGCTAGAACCAAAAACATAAAAAATCATTAAATTTTTATAAATTTTTGTATATTAATAAAGTTTTATTCACTTTTCCCTCAAATATTTTCCTCAATTAATCTTTGTTAAAAAAACTGAATTTATAGTCAAGATACTCTTGCACTACACTTTAAAATTTAATATTAAAAGAGAAACTAAAATCCAATATTAAAATTAATTGGAGTTACAGACTTAGTAAATACATGTACTTTGTCTAGAGTGAAATTTTTTATGTTGTATTATTTTTCTCACTCTTTTATTTGCTGACATTCACGGAAGTGTATATAATAAATTTATAATTTAGCTTTGGTTTATCTAGAAGGATCACACATGCCTTTTAATCAAAATCTTTTCAAAACACATTGTTTTGCTCTTTGTTTAAGCTAAGTAGTAAGTATTTTTAAGATTTTGAAATAAATTTTAAGATATGAGAATTATACATTGGATAATAATAGTTGGTGTTATATGGATGTGCAAAATAATTATGTTAGATTGAATTAAATAAGTTTGTATTTAATAGTAATTCATATAATAAGTATTTTGTAATAAATTATTTTATTAAATTAACAGTATTTAGAATAATTTTTCGTTTATAAATAGCCTAACCCTTTAATTAATCTTTTGTTTTTCTTTCTTTATTTTTGTTGCCAAAAATTGTCCAAGCATTTAGAATAAATAACGAACGCTTATTATGGTCTTCTAAATTTTGATATATAATTCCTAAGTTTTTCTTCTTTTTCTTTTTTTTTTTAACACAACAATAATTTCAACTATGAAAGCTCAACCTTAATAATAATATTTGCTTAAACATCAAACTGCTCTATTTTTTAACATTTTTCTTATGAGTTTTTTTTTTTTAAAATACATTGAAAAAAAAAACATAAAAAGATCTCACCTTGAAAAACACTAAACCTTTTTAGGGCCAGTTTGGGAATGCTGTAGCTTTTAAAATAATTGTTGTTAGCTGTGCTGTAGAAATAATCAACTGGGAAGAGAATCAGTTAACTGTTTGGTAAATTTTATTTTCAAAAGTACTGTGAGTTTTAAAAGCAGTTATGGACGTTTGGTAAATTTCTTGTTAAACTCATTTGAGAGAAAATAAATGACTAAAATGTACATAATATAAGATAAAATTTACTTATACATATAAAAATATGTACATATAATATTTTTAATTTTTTTTATAATAATTTTTACTAAAAATAAAATTTATATTATATTGATTTTACTTTTTTATTTTTTTATCTTAAAACAATTGATAATTAAATTAATAATATAGTGAAACAAAATTAATAATAATTCTTTTTCTCAAATTGATATTAATAAATTTATATTGATGAATTATAATAAAAATTTATTAAAATATTTATTTTGTTTCCAGAATAAGGATAATTTTGGGTTTAGGTAATAATTTAAGGATATTTATGGAATTTGTATTAAAGGATAAAATTGATTCTCAAAATCAGAATCTAAAAGCTATTCCTTCCCTGCTTTTCAAAATCAGCTGTGGGAGGAGTTGATTTTGACAAAAGTGATTTTGATTTTTTTTTACCAAACACTAAAATCAACTTTTAGATTTTCAAAATCACTTTTAGGCCTTCTAAAAGCAATCCCAAACGGACCCTTAATGCTAAACAGAAGACTTTTTGTCTTACTAGATACTTGATAACTTTTACAAGTTATTATCCTTCATGTTTTTATAACTAATCATGTCAGCTTCAACATTCCATCTTCGCTCCTTACTAATCATCTCAAACTCGAGTTTTTTTAATATAATATTTGCATCATCTCAAACTCGAGTTTTTTTAATATAATATTTGCTCAAGTTTATTTACGTAATATTTTTATCACAATAAATAAATCAATTGTTGGGTTTTTTAATCCCAGAGGAATAATTAAGGATGGCAATGGGGAGGGGACTAATCTCCCCGTTCCCATCCCCGATATTTTGTATATGTCCCCGTCCCCTCTCCGTTCCCGTCAGAATTACTTGAGAGAATCTCCATCCCCTCCCCGATTAATAACAGGGGATCTCCGAGGGTCCCCGATCCCTGAATAACTAATTTTTTTATCGATTTTGAGTTAATCATATTAAAATAAAAAATTAGTAAGTAACACAGCATGTAAGGGATACAAACTTCTTTTACAAGCTATCGTGAACAAATTAATAGTCTAATACAAAATTGTTGCAAATAAAATCGAATTTAGATTCAAAATTTACTTTTTCAATGGTGGCGTGGGCACTTTATAAATGTGGACTATCCTTTTATAGCACAATAGTTAAGTCGGAGCAAATCAATAGTAAATATTAGATTAGATTAGATATTAAAATTGTGATTCGCTGTGGGTAATTATAACATCTAAAAATAAATAAAAATAGATTTAAGTTTAAAATATTTAATGAATATTAAAATTAAAACAAAATTTTTGGGCTAATAGAATCTACCCGGTCTTTTTAATGTCCTAAATAAAAATTTAAGACTATAATTAGTTAATTAGGCCTAAAAGTTTAATCATATAAATATTTTGATATTTGTTATTTTAACCAATATTTATAATTTTATAATTTAAATTTTATAATTTATTTACTAGTAATTTTAAAAAATAAAAATAAAAATAAAATTAAAATGGGGAAATGGGTAGGGGATGGGGATTCCACCTCATCCCCGTCCCCTCCCCGAATAAGAAATTGGGTAAAAAATTTTCCCCATCCCTTCCCCGAATAAGAAATTGGGTATGAAATTATCCCTATACCCTCTCCGAATGGGAAAAATCTCCGAGGGTACCCGTCCCCGTGGGGATTTTTGCCATCCCTAGAAATAATATATAATTGTGCAATCTTGAGTCGATGCAAATGGTATTACTTTTACTAAGAATAAATAATTTATAACGAAGTTTTTAATGAAAATTAGTGTTATTAGTTTCTCCTAATATCTCAATAACCACATAGCATATGAGAGTCACTTTCTATTGGGTATAGATTTTCATCATGACATTTGCATCAAAAGAGATGGTGATAATTACATGCGCGTATGCCCTCCATACCTTCAATCATTTTTCATGCTCTTGAGATGACTACATATTTTACTTTTTTTTTAAAAAAATATTAGAGACTAAATAGTTCTATAAAAATGATTATTAAATTATAAGATTTAGGTACGCTTTTGAAATGCAATTTCATATCATATTTTCTCTAACGAAAAAGACACTTGCACCTTAAAGCTTCGAGAATAATTATAAAAATTTTTAATTTTTCAATAAGGGATATTAAAATTTCCTTCTAACTATAATATCTTTTAACTCTATAAATTTAAAAAAATTAACTCTCAAATTTTATAATAAATAAAAATATAGCATTAAAATAAATATAATAATATATATATTTTAAAATAATTTTAATATTTAAAAAATAGTTTTATATTTTACAATATATTAAACCTATTTTTTATACTAAAGTAATTTTTAATAATGAACAAAAACATAATATTAAAATAGATAAATTAAAATTAAAATTATTTGAAATATTACGTAAAAGTTAATCCTAATATTATTAATAGGGGATATTTTCTCAATTGTAAAATCTATTTAACCCAAAGATTTACTTAAAATCTTCATAATAAATACAAATATATTATTAAAATAAATATAATAATTCAAAATTTTAATCTTACTTTAAATATTAAAAATAATTTAATATTATTAGTCTACTAGATATATTATATTATTTATATTAAATTTGTATTAATTAAAAACTTTTAATGTAAAGCGAAATGCTATTACAAATCATACCAGTAGAAATATTGTTAGAAAGAATTTGTATAAAGTGATTCTTTCATTTTATTTTTGCATTAAAATATTAAAACTATTTCATGTATGCAAAACTTAATCTCGTATGAGTAAGAAAAAGCCACCAAGAGCCCTTAGATTTGATTAAAAGGTAAAAATTCGTTTAGTATCTATATTTCAAGGTAAGTGTTCATTTAGTTCATGCATTTTTTTAAAATACTTCCAAACATCTAAATTGTTAAATTATTGACACCCCTGTCATTAAGTTTTGTTTTTTTTTTGCTTGCTTTTATAATATTACTTTCTTATAATAATATTTTTTTTGTATGCTTTTTTGACATTAATAAAAAATTTGATAAAATAGAAAAAAATATATATTAATTTTTGTGGAATACTCTGCTGAAGAGTTAATATATTATTAATATCCAAAAAATGATTTAATTTTTTTATAATATTAATTTTTTTGGACTCATGTGAGCATCCAAAAAATGAATATATATGTTTTTTGTTCTCTTTTACTTTTTGGAGGTTAAATTAGTAATTTAAAAATTTTTTATTAATTTAAAAAAGAAATATTATTATAAGAGGATAATATTGTCAAGTAAGTCAAAAGGAACAAAAGTAACAACAAGAACATCAATAGTTTAATGGTAGAGATGTTTTGAGGTATTTTTAAAAATATAGGGATTAAATGGATTTTTATCCTTTAATTAAACGTACACATAGACTTCATTGATTTCTAAAATTATCATATAAACTTCGTTTTAGACAAATATTCGGACTTTCCAATTCTATGATCATTTTTTAACTTAAAAAAAGGTTCGTGTGACTAGGGGTGGGCGCGGTTCGGTTCGGTTTTTTACTAAATTTTTCATAATCGTTCGATTACGATTATTTTAAAATTATAATCGCGAGTAATCAAATTACCGGAATAATCAAATACTCGATTAATCGAAATAATTCGATTCGATTCGGTTCGATTATTTCGATTATGAGCCTATTTTAGGCTTTTTTAAATTTAAAACTTTAAATTAATAAATCTACCATAAACATAAAAAGTTAACAAATAAAAAATTAAAATATATCTTAAAGTATGTTTAAGAACACATAACATATTTAAATAACAAGTTTAAATCAAAATACCGTTTTGAGTTGTGTGGGAATGAAGTGGGAGCAATGATGATGATAGGGAGAATAATGGTAAGAGGACATGATTGTTGATGATGGGTTTAATTCTGCTGGCGTTGAAAGTTGAAAGAAACGAGAGAGAGAAAGAGATGATGAAAAAATAGAAAATTCATTCTAAGAGAGAGAGAAGAAAAAGTGTTTAGACTTTTCTTTTTAGTCAAATTCAATGATCCAATGGTCTTGATAGCAAGCAAGAAAGGATGGCCCACACCAACTGCTACTAGTTCCACGAGAACAGACTATTATTTAAATTTCAAACAGCTAATAAGTTCGAAAGTACAATGAGAAAGGAAAAGATAAGCACAAGAAAACTACATCTACATGTTCAAGACAGCAAGATTGCAAGACAATGATACTATCAAATTGTCTTTGTTGAAACAACTTTCACTCAAAAGCCCACTGGTTCTCCCTACGGACCTCTTCTTCCCCCTCTGGAGTGAGGTCACTCCTAAGGTTTAAGATCTTTTGAATCTCATCCGAATTCTTTCCCTTGATCATGTCAGCAACAGTCTAGCAGGTAAGGCCCACCAACCCCTTGATGTCCAGGTAGTTTGCTGCCAGGATGAGATCGAAGAGAGTGGCCCGGTCAACTTTGACGAAGTCAGCGTCCTAGCTTTTGAGATCCTCCTCACCACCGTTAGTGGCAGCACCGTTGCTGTTGGTGCCGCTGTTTTTGCTATCCTGGGTCGTAGAAACCTCCACACGTTTCTTGCAATACTCGACCATCTTCGCCAGGATCTTGCCCGTCACATTCCGTAACGGGATGCCGTTATCGGCGCAGTGGTCCTCGATCATGTGCTTGATGGTCGTCGACTCAAGCGCGATAGCCTCCTCGACCTCGAACTACTCCCCGTCATAGCTCTTGAGTATGATTATCTTAGGAGACGACATCGTTTCAAGAATAAAGAAAACAAAACTAGCCCTGCCCCCTCCGCTTCAATGTTTAGACTTTAGGGATGTTCGGTTTATTTGATATTCGGTTCAGTTTTTTGATTTTTTTTTAAAAAAATTGAAAACTAAATCGATTGGTTTTACTACTTTTACCATATTACTTATTTGGTTTTTTGGAAGCAAAAAACCCGAGCAAAAACCGAACCGAACTGTTCGGTTCAGTTCGATTTTGGATTAATCAGTTTTTTTTACCCACCCCTACGTGTGACCATTTCTTAAATTGATGAGTCTCTATGCACAATTAAAATAAATTAACTTCTAGTGTTTGCTTAAATTTCATTAAAAAAAAAAAGTAAATATGTTTTGATAAAACATCGTTTAAGAGAGCGTCAAACTTTTTATAGAGCATGAAGTGACCACTTAGTAGGAGCTTCTTTTTTATCGTAGTGAATTACGACTAAAATAAGGCAATGGTTACCTTGGAACAGCTCCAAGAGCACAAATTCACAATCAACACGCAAAGTAATAAATAGTAAAAAATACGTTATAACTTTAATTGTGTGGTTATAAAGGCGTGCTTTTATCTTAGAATGGTTCTAACATAGCTGGATCCTTAAAATAAATTTAATGAGAAGCTATGTACTAACTAGGGAAATTGAGAGATTTTGTTGCTCCTTATGATTATCAACATACCAAATTATCGTCAATTAATATTTGTAATATTTGTTCTATTAGAGCAATTGTGATCAAGCCAACCGCAATCCAAGGAACCAAGAAAAGATAAAAAAAAGAGTCTAACATAAAACATACAGATAAAAAACAAGAGAAAATAATGAACTTATATCTTTAGTATTTGTTAGGGATAAGGATTAAGTGTCGAGCTCAGTTTTCACTGAACATTGAATTAATGGTTGTTAGATAAGAGAAATAAAAAATTAAATCATGACCATTGATCTCGTACTCAACAAAAACTCCACCACAACAGTCAATTCTATTCCATTAGCTATAAGCTTTAATTTAAAGGTCAACCCAGTCAACCCTTGAATTCTGAGTTTGTTAGGGCACATCAGCCAGCCTCTAACGAATTTTCCCACCTACAAGTCTAAAGACTTAGCACATTCACCCCTACAGTCTTTACAAAAAGGTTCAGCAAGTTTACAAGCTGAACATTTACACCCCTGAATGTTGTTATTCAACATGTTCTTTGTGTTTTCGAAGTCAGATTATGTACCTTGTTTGAAGTGGACGAAAATAAATTTGAGTTAGCTACAAAAGCCAATTTGATTCGCTACAAGAGAAATAGATTATATTAATTATAATCTAATTAAATTTTTAGTAGATGCCCTCAGAATTCATTTATTAACAACTCAACAAACTTCATTTAAGATGATGTTATTAATACATGCTTTTTAAAATTAAAAAAAAACCACTAATAATTAATTAATGTCATTGTGATTCTATAATTTGTCATTATTTTACTGTATTCAAAGTAGTGTTTGATGTATGTTGGTATTTTTCTGAAAGGTGCTCAAGATTTGTACCAATTAGCATGCATTTTTTTTCTCAAATTTTGACTCCTAAATGGTGTTTTTAATTCATAAATACAGGTTTACATATAATCAAATGTTAAAAAATGAATTGAAACAAAACACTCTCTCTATCGAAAGTCTTTCTTAGAATGAAAGTTGAGTAAAGTCGTCATGGCTTGGTTTAGTCACCCTTTGACTGGCTTTTTTTCTCTTATTTTTCTTATCCTTGATCCTTTCATCTCCCTTTGTCTATAAAGTTTCATTCTTGTAGGTAAGAGGGTTGAGGTGGGGGTGAATTCGTTCACAGGAGCTACTATTAATTGTAGTCTCAGTAAAGTTGGTGGTTAAGTTGGTAACACTGAGGGGCGATCAAATAGCTTTAAATATGGATGTATAGAAATTAATCAAAAAGTGCCAAGCAATTGCTTTAAAAGAAGAAGAGGATGATATAGTAACCTTCATGGGAAGAATGAAGATTAAAAGGGAAAAAATCGTTGCAAACTACTTGTTTAGGAAAGTCTTACTCATGTGAGGCGTGAACAGGGAGAGGCTGAAAACAGCTATGCAACAAGCTTGGAGAACAGTTAATGAAGTTAAGATCGAAAGCATGGGGGACAACATATTCCTGTTTAAGTTTGGCTTAGAGGAGGAAAAGAAAAGTGTGCTGATAAGGGTTCCATGGCATTTTGATTGAGCCTTATTAGTGCTTACTGAACTAAGTGGTATAGGAGTTATAAAGGAATAATCTTTTATGTATACATCTTTTTGGGTTCAAATTCACAATATTCCTATCATGTGCATGAACAGAGATGCCACTCAAGAGATAGGAAAAAAGATTGGCAAGGTAAAGGATGTTGAAAAAAATGATGTAGGGGATTGTATAGGATAGTTTGCTCAAGCCAGAATCTCCAACACAACCATTAATTATTTACACAAAGGTGAAGTCAAAATCTCAATGCCAATTTTTTATAAAAAATTGCCAGATTTTTCCTTTTGTTGCTCACACATTGGTCATCAGCACAGAGAATGCCTGAAGTATAAAGGCCAACCAAAAAGAAGAACTACCTTATGGAGGATGGATACGAGCAGTGTCACAGGCAGAAAATGGTGCAGCAAAACAAAATGAAAGTGAAAGGTGTTACAGAGCAAATCCAAACCAAAGGAAATATCACAACAGGAAACAACCCCAAGACCATAAAAAAATCCAACAGACTTTAATTAGCACTTAGGAGCCAAACTCAAACCAAAAGGATAACAAGCAAAGAGACAAGGGTGAACCAACGGGCATAAGTTAGGAGCAAGTGGCTGATGAAAAAGCGTTAATGATAGACACTAAACAGACAGAAAACCTGTAAATATAATTTTAGAGTATGGGAAGTGAAATTAGTAAGGTGCAGGATAAAGAGGCTGACAATGACAACTACCTATGGAGAAAGAGAGTGTAGGCGGGAAATGAAAATTATAGGGAAAATGAAAGTTTATGAGATAGTTTAAAAAGTTTTGCTAAGGCGAGATTAGATAAAAATGAGGTGGTTAATGGGCCATATAAAGATAAAACTTGACCCAAAACTAGAAAATGGAAGTTGCAAGCAAAGAATTCAAAAACTTTCCCCTTAAGTGCAAATGGGCCAATGTGCACCAAAAAGCCCAATAGTGAACCTATATGGCCCAACCTTGAGAATAAGAAGAAAAGAAGGTTTAACCCATTAAAATAGCTCGACATTGGTTGTTTTTCCAACCCTCCTCGAGCAAAGACTCAGTTAAAATTTGTTGATGCAGAGATGGAATTGAAGAAGATGGTAGACGACAAATCAGTAAGAACTGGTGGCCAGCCCCACCGGAAGCTATGAAAATACTAAGCTGGAACGTTCGATGTCTGGGGAAGCCTCGAATGCAACTAGCTATAATGAAAATTCTCCACCTGCATAAACTTGACATTTTCTTTTGTTGTGAAACAAAAATGTTGGTCAAGCAGGTTAACTTAAAAGGTAGATAGTTTAATTTCAAATTTTATTTTTCAGTTGATAAAAATGGAATGGGAAAAGGTTTAGCCTTATTTTGGTCTTCAGATGTGAATGTTGGAATAAAATTATACGGCTCTCACCATATTGATGCAGTTGTGTAATGAAAATGGTAAGGTGTGGAGATGCACAGAGGTTTATGGCCATCTAGAAACTAATAAAAAACGCCTAACTTGAACATTATTGGAGAGGCTAACATGTATTTTCTCTTATCTTTAGTGCTGTTTTGGTGACTTTAATGAAGTTTTGAATTTACAAGGGAAATCAGGGGGCAATGATAGAAATATAGACATGGTAGCCAAATTTAGAGAAGTTGTTCAGGCTTGTAACCTTGTTGATATGGGCTATAAGGGTTACCCATTTACATGGTCGAATAAAAGATACAGACCGCATCATATTAAGGAATATTTGGATAGGTTTTTATACAGTAAAGATTGGAGTAACAATTTCTAGGATTTGACAACAATAAATTTGGTGAATTGGGTTTTAGACCGCTACCTAATTTTAATGGAGGTTAGAGAAAGGAAAAAAGACAGGAGCTATATGAAAAGATCATCCCACAGAGAACACTACAAAGACATGTGAAGCTCATGTGAAGCGTGCAGGAACATAGTGTGATATGAATGGGCTCATATTAGAGGAGAATCCAGTGCAACAATTCCAAAAGGTGGCTAAGAGCACTGTAGCTAATCTTAAAATTTGGAGCAAGGTTGAATTTGCTAGCAAAAAAGAGAAACAAGAAAAAATGATTAATCAACTCAAGCATATGAAACAAAGCAAAGCTCATGGGGTAGATGGAGACCAAATTAGAAAGCTTGAAAACTAGATTAAAAGCACGTTGATTGACGAAGAGATTTAGTGGAACAAAGATTAAGAGCTGACTACCTGAGGGAAGGGGACAAAAATACCAAATGTTTCCATTTCAAAGCTTCAGGAAGGAAAAGAAAAAAAAATCTAGGGTATTGAAAATACTCAAGGGTAGTGGCTAAAAGATCGAGAATAATTTTGCAAGTAATTTCAGAATTTGTTTATAACCTCCAACCCAAGTCAAAGTCAGATTCAAGAGGCCTTAAGAGGAATACTGCCAAAGGTAACTTCATAGATGCATGACCAATTAGAGGAACCTTTCACCGCGGAAAAGATTGTTGAAGCCCTATCTCAGATGTGCCCAACAAAAGCCCCAGGTTCAGATGGCTTGCCTACTACTTTCTTCTAGAAACATAAGCAGACAGTTCGTGGTGTTGTAATAGAAACTTGCTTGCATATCCTTAATGAGCAAGGTAATTTAGCTACCATTAATCACACTTACATTGCACTTATACCTAAGACAACCAAGCTTAGAAAAATTACTGAGTTTAGGTCAATTAGCCTTTGTAATGTGATATATAGAATTGTAATGAAGACTATTGCAAATAGATTAAAACCAATTTTTTCCCAAATTATTTCCCTTACTTAGAGTGCATTCATACTCAATAGACACATTTTAGATAATGTAATTATTAGATATGAATGCGTTCACAAAATAAGACACAACAAAGGGAAAAAGAAAGGTTTGATGGCTTTAAAGTTAGATATAAGCAAAGTGTATGAAAGGGTTGAATGGCAGTTTCTGGAACAAATGATAATAAAGTTTGGCTTCTCTAAAAAATGGCTGAAGTTGATAATGGGCTGCATTACTACTACTTCTTTCTTAGTAATAATTAATGGAGTCCCAAAAGGCTTTTTTCATCCGAAGAGAGGTCTAAGGCAACGTTGCCCTTTTTCTCCATACTTATTTATCATATATACATAAGCTTTTTTTAAATTTGTTGACACAGACAGAAAGAAGATAGCAGATCAGAGGCCTAAGATTTGTAAAGGATGTCATAATTTCTCACTTATTTTTTGCTAATGATTGTTTAGTTTCACAATAGCATTAGTGGTCGAATGCAAGCACTTAAAAGGAACTTTTGACAGCTATGCAAGGCCATCATGGTAGATTTTCAACTCTAATAAATCATCAATATTTTTTGGAGGCAAGATCCTTAAGAGGCAAATAATAGCAATGAAGAACATCTTCAACCCCAATGTGTTATCCAAATATGAAAAGTATTTGGGTCTTTCATCCATGATAGCCAAGAAGAAAACAAGTTTTATTAAAGATGTCAAGGTTAAAGTGTTAAGTAAGATCAACAGGTGGCAACACAAAATGTTCTCGAGTGGAGGCAAGGAAGTTTTCATAAAAGCAGTAGTTCAAGCGGTTCCTGCATATGCCATGAGTGTTTTCAAGCTCCTTAAGGATTTATGTGAAGACATTTAGAGAGCTATCGCAAAATTTTGGTGGGGATCTAAAGAAGACAAACAAGGAATTCATTGGACTAGGTGGGATAAGTTGAGCTATGCTAAAAGTATAGAAGGATTTGGATTTAGAGATTTCACTAACTTCAATCGTGGCCAAAGAAGGGTGACGCTTGATTCAATATCTCAATTCCCTGGTTTCTAAATTTCTTCAGGCAAAATATTACAGAAACTCATCATTTTTTAATGCAAGAGTTGGCTCCAACCCATCATTTATATAGAGAAGCATCCTACATGGGAGGCAAGTCATTAAGAAATGAGCAAGGTGGTGATTGGGAATGGCAACAACATTCTTGTGTATAAAGATAGCTGGCCACCAAGGCCAGACACTTTCAAACCAATTTCACCTCCAACTTTACCAATGGAAACAATTGTGACTAAATTAATAGATGAGGAGAATTAGAGGACATAGCCAACCTAAACCAGCATTTTATGCATAAAGATACAGAGGTAATTCTCAAAATTCCTCTTCCAAGAAATTAGAAAGAAGATGAAATATTGCGGCACTATAGTAGATGAGGAGAATATTCAATGAAAAGCGGCTATCAGATAGATCTTAAAATCAAAGTTCTAGACATGTCCAGCAGCTCAAAAAACAACTCTAAAAGGTGGAATGTTTTATGGTCCCTTGACCTACCTAAAAAAACAAAAATTTTCATGTGGATGGCAACTAAGAATCTACTGTCAACAGCTAAAAATTTATGGAAAAGGAAGTGTTTGAAAGAACCAATCTACGTGAGGTGCAGCAAGACGGTGGAGATAATAAGCCATGCCTCTTTAGAATGCAAAGCGGCAAATAAAATATGGCTTCATGCTTCCTTTCTAGTTCAAGCTCAAAATATCTCAAACTAGGATATTCTCAGCTTCATCCATGATTTGTGGCTCACTCGAAGGAGAACTAATGTTGAGTTAATGATAACTTATTGTTGGGTAGGATGGTATACAAGAAACAAACTGATTTTCGAAGGCAAAAAGATTGATCCAAGAATCTCATTAGCTAAGGCTGAATCAATGTTAGAAGCCTATCAAAGTTAAGAAAACATGTGCATCACACATTCACAATGCCAGAAATGATAAGCAGAAAAAGTAGGAGCGCCCCCTCCCCTTCCCCCCTAAATGTTTCCAAGATCAATGTCGATGTAGCTGTAAACAGCAAGGACCAAGTATCAATTTAGGAGCAGTTGTAAAAGACTCAAATGGCAAGATAGTTGCTGCAAGCATCAAACAGGTTTAACTTAAGGAGAACTTGAGTGTTACAAAAGCAGAAGTTATTGAGTGGGGTTTACAGGTGGCAAGAATTGCATCTCTATCTTCGATGATCATGGAGACAAATTGTAAAGAAGTAGCGAAATTATTAAACAACACAAAGGGCACTAGAACAAGTATAAGTTGGGTAATTTCATAAATTCAAGATAAAAAAAAAGGGTAATTTCAAGAGGTTAAGTTCAAACATGACTCTAGAACTTGTAATGTTTGTGCCCATTCCTTAACTATTGTAGTAGCAAATACATCTGCTATCTGGTTGGAGACAACACCAGCAGAGACATTGATGTTAAACAGTGTTGTTTAATCTAATGAAAGGTTTACTTTCTTCTAAAAAATGTTAAAAAATGAATTAAGACTTCTTTTGTATCTATTTTGAGTAATGAAAAATATCCCGATTTTTTAATCCTAAATGATGCACATTCATTGACTAATCGATGATTCTTAACAAGATCTAAGTGAATTAATTGTATTATATCATCAATAAATTGATTAATGCCACATTATTTGAGATAGTTGTTTAGGATAAAAAAATTTGGAATGTACAATATTACTCATATTAATTGTATGCACTCTCTCACATTTGATGCTTGGTCCACACAAAGATTGGGTTCAAAGTTGACGTATTAGGTTTACGTAATGCAATAATTATTGAATAAACAAAAAAAGATGTAACACTCTATAATTATTGAATAAATAAATCACTTATTACTTTCACATCTCATTATTTTTTATTTTATCATCCCAAAATTCATAATACATATGTGCAATTTGTTTTAATTTTACTTACTCAAACTAGGTAGGGAATTTAAGAAGTTTCTAAATGCTGAGAAACTGAATTTAGAAGAATAATAATGAAATGTCAAGTGGTTGTTAATTCTTATGTCTGAGAGAGATCGACGAGGGTTGTCATAAGCAACTTACAAATTGGTGAGGTAAAAACACATTGTTTATTTTATTTTCATATTAGAAAAAAATAACTAAACAAATATTCAGAGAATTTTAAAAATATTCCAAAAACACAACTTGTGCTTCAATAACTTACTTAGCAATGGCAAAATCCGGATCCGGATGGGGATGTAAGTGCATCTGGATTTGGATCCGCATTAATATTTTTATATTTGGATCTGCATCCGGATTTACAAAACAAATATGTGGATCTGAATGTGGGTAATATCTACATGGATTCCAGCCAAAAATCTCGGATATCCAAATCCCGCATAAATTAAAATATAACAATTTAAAATTTAATAACTTACCAAATAATATCAAATAAAATCTAATCATAATTCAACAATTAACAATTCAATACCTAGAGTAACGTATAATACCATAAATTAAAAAATAAAAATACCAGACCATAAATTAAACATAAAAAATAACATAAATTCAAGTCTAACAACTAAAAATCCACAAATAAAATTATAAAAACATCATAAATCCACATAAAATATGCGAATCCTGATATATTTTATAATTTAATTTAACTTATATATTTTTAATTAATCCTATTATATTTTTTCATTGATCTTATATATTTTTTATTTAATTTGAATTTAATAAATAATTTAATTAAAAAATAATGCGGATCTATATATCTAATTTTTGTGATACGTTGGCATCCGGATTTAGATTCGAATCCACATGGATCCTAACTTTTAACATCTTGATCCGCATTTTTTAATGTGCATGCGAATTCGGATCTTCTGCATCTTTACAGATCCAGGTCGGACCTGAATATTTTTGTCATCCCTAACTTACTCTTTAGTGACGTTGTTGCATTTATTCCAAATGGCTATCGACAAGGCTTAGCCCAATTAAAGATAGGTCCAGTTGTATCAATGGGCCAGCACAGTTAGGTGGGCAAAAAAACTCGGGTCAGCCTAAGTATAAGTCAACCCAAACCTACATCGCAAAACCATGCACATGGGCCAAAAATTTGAAGCTCAATGTTAATGGGCTTGGGTAAAGGGCTGAGAAAAAGGCCTAGGATTTCTTAAAAAAGTTTAAAAAAAAAGTTAATATCAAATTAAAAAAATGCCAAATTTCAATATTTCAAAAATCACATAACAGTCCTTTACATTTAAAAGCAATAGCCGACGCCCAACAGGGGAACCCAAGCAGCCATCACCGATTGTGATTGATTTATTCATCGCCAATCAAACCCATGAAATGTAAGTGTGCAACTCAAGAGGGGGGGTGAATTGGGATTTAAAAAGTTATCTTAAGCAAACCACACAACAATTAAATCTAATGCCTTAATGGAATCCAAAACAATAAATTCAATAAAAGCGCAATAATAAATTAGCAGGGTAAGAAAAAGAAAACTCAAGAATTTTTACGTGGTTCGGCTATCCCAGCCTACGTCCACGCCTCCAAGCAACCCAAGCTTGAGGATTTCACTATCCAAACCTTTCCAAGGCTTCAAATGCTTACAATTGACTTCAAGGTGTCAATGAACCTTTACAACAAAGAGATTATCTCCTAATCTCTTCACTCAAGTGTCTCACACACTTAAACACTCACAAATTTGATGAGGAAATGAAAATTACAACAAAAACTCTCTTTAAGAGTAGATGAATAAATTGAAGAACAAAAGATGATTCAATGTTTTTGATTTTCTATTTAAGAGCTTGATATATGTTGTGTGCCCTTTGATTTTTCTTGCTTGAGTTGTTGAAAATGAATTGGCTTTGAGTTTTTATAGTTGGAGCTGAAAACTAGCCGTTATTGACTTTCTGCTCATTGTCGGATCGCCGTTAACTAGATGTCGGATCGCCATTTGACTGGTCAATATGGCCGTTGGGCTGAATTTTCAAATTGTCGGATCGCCGTTAGTGTCCAGAGGCTAATCTTCAATTCTGGGCGATGTCGGATCGCCGTTATCTAGATGTCGGATCGCCATTAGTTCCCAGAGGCTAATTTTCAATTATAGAGATGTCAGCGAGCCGTTATCAAGATGTCGGATCGCCGTTATCTACAGTAACTGTTACAGTGACAGCAACAGTGAACTATTTTGCAAATTGACAGTTTGACCCCAAAACTTTATATAACTGTACGATGGCCCAAAACGTTATGAAACTTTACAAACAAGTCCAATTTCAGAATTTCTAAATAATACACTGTGAATCCCAAAACTTTCTGAAATTATGATATGATCCAAAATACTATGAAATATTTCAAATAAGTCCTTTTCCAAAATTTCAAGCAATACTTGTTAATTTGAAATATTTCAAAATTCTTTCAATTAAACCAAAAACTTGAAAAACAACCAATTTCATAAAATCATTTTTCCATTCGAAATAAAACCTTTATAATGTGAAAATAATGATTTATTTAAAATGTATGAAAAATAATTTAAGCTTTCAAAAACTTAATCATTCTTAATTTTGTTTGTTATCATCAAAATCAACATTATGTTAACATAAATGTTAACAACCCAGAATCCATAGCACCAACAAGCTAATCTAGCAGCTAGCCAGCTACGAGACGCGATGCAGCAGGTAACAGCCATGTGAATGCAGCAAGCAGCAGCAATGAACCCAACACCAGCCACTCGAACCCATGCAACACAGAAACAGTGAACTCAGCACCAACCACTTAAACTCACGCGACTCATTGTTTTACAAATTTTATTGTAATTGCAAGCGCACAAATCTATTATAATATAGATTTATGGTGAGAGTATCGATCCCACGATAAGGTAAATTTAATCATATGTAGGGTTAATTTTCTAATTTCGTTTATGAATTGGTTGGATGTGATTTTTTAGCAATACTAAGGTTAAAAAAAGGGAATAAATTAAAGATAAAACAATGCAAATGAAGTACTTGAGTTCTGCATTTACACTTGACACTTCACTAAAGGCTTAATATACCTTTTAGTTCCAATTAATTTATGAGGTGGAATTTCTACTCCTCATAAGTCTCATTTTGGTAAATATGATATCAAACACTCATTGTGTCATGTGATAACAATCTTTCTATTGACAATGTGGCAAGATCGTTCACTAAATAAGTTAAATACACTTTCTGTCAATACTGAATCAATATGAACCATGAATACTAAAGAGGAGTTTATTTTCCAATAAATATATTGTAAAGTGCTCATTGTGCCAAATAGTAATGATCTTGCACTAGGTAGCCAATATACTATTTAAAATCTAGACAAAATTTATTGTCTATCAACGATGAGTTAAAACAATCCACATAAATCAAAGAAAGAAGGTGAATAAACTTACTAAATTAAGCTCATTGATCATTTTGAGGCTCAACCTTCAACCAAGATTGAAATTAAATTAGTCATTCATATTTGAACTAGAGGTAAAATAATAATTTATATTAAAGTTTGTAAAAATACAAGACAAAGTGAGAATTACACAAATGAAGGTCAAATTAGGGGAAGCCCATCATTTATAGATACAATGAGTAAATCATGGCCATCGACGAAAACAATTTGAACGCACATGATGAAATCAGCTCCTGTATGATGGTTTAGTACAATTAGTGAACTAATGTGCTTAAGTAAGAATACATGGTTTAAGGATTTTTGGGCTTTCCTATCTAGGTCAAAATTGATTAAAATATTGATAAGAATTTTATCTTGATAATTATAGGTCAACAGTGAGCTCGTGTGATTGGGGTTATTGTTGATTACATTGGATCGAGGTAAGTGAATTCATGCATCATGTTTATTATAAGTATATATGTAATTATTTATGAATGGAATAATGTTATTCAAATGGATTGGCAAGTTATAGTTTTGAAGTTAGTTTAAAACATTTTTCTTAAATTTGTTTTAAAACTAACTTTAAAATACTTATTTTTCTATAAAATGTTTTTTTCTGAAAAATATTTGTAAAGTTTTGTCAATTCAATGTCTTATAAGAGTTTTATCGAACTATTACTGAATGATTAATATTGAAAGATTAGAAGCTATTTTTAAGATTTTGGTTCATTGTCCGTAGTTATCATTATTGATATTATTGAACAGTTAATTGTATTATGCGCACCTATTAACGATTATTGCGGTGTAAAGTACTCTGATTGAACTATTAGTCAAGTCACCGGGATTACAAGTGACATATTGAACTATGAACCAGGTCACCGAAGATACATGTGACACTATGTGGCATGAGCGAATTGAACAAAAGAAATGTTTTATTGGTAAAAGATTTATTACACAATTATATTATTGAAAATGAATTTTACGTTATAACTTAACTGGTTATGAGTTATATATAATCATAAAATGACTATTGTTTCCCTGACTTATAGCACTTCATAATAATGATTATATATTTTTTTCGTATTAGTAACTTTATACAGGAGTTTGCTTACCGAGTTGACGACTCACCCCTCGTCTCCAACATTTTGCATTTGCCCTTATTCCATTAAATTATTTTAATTTTGGCCAAGTATTTCATTCACCGTTTTAATAATTCTAAGTTTCCTATTTAAAAAACAAGTTGATTATCGTGAAATTAAATTATTTTAATTTAGCATTATTAAAAATTTATTTAAAAAATTAATAAAAACCAAAGCCCGACCCAGACCCAATCTGTTCAAGTTTGAACATGCTTTTAGAGGGTGTAGCCCTGTTGCCAATAATATAGGCTTGGGACTGAGGTTGAAAAAGCCTGGCCCAAACCCATATTTTCCATATAGTTATTTTTAGGGCCCAGCACAACCTATAAGCCCAATAGGCATGGGTTGGCCTGTGTACTTCAATATTATTATTATCAATATCATTATTATTATTATTATTATTTGGGTGTTTTTGTTAAGACCTGAACCAAGGTAATCCTTGTAAGCTCATTTCCCCCTATCCTTATTGCTATAATAGTCGACTAGTTTACAAATTTCTGATTTGCCGATGCTGCATCGAGCGTATCACACTGGGATGGACTACACTTAGAACCGAAAACCAGGAACCCCATCATGGCTTTGTTGAAAGACGCTCTATTTGTGAGTACAGGTAGTTCATTGTAATTAAAGTTGAGGTAATACAACATTAATTGTTAGTTATGTATTTTAAGTTATTGTTATTATTTTCCGGCACCAACTGTTATTGTCCTGTGGAGGCCGTTTTCCTTATCCTGAGGCCAAGTAATAGGTCATGTAGTAATGGAGATTCAGACTATTAATATGATTAATGGAGTAGCACTAGGGATTCACACGATCAATACAGATGTTGGCATTGTATTTGTTTCTAGTTTCTGTGGCACCATGACAAATTGAAGAAGATGAAAGCTGGGAGATGATATGAGAGGTGACAATACCAGCGTTCTTGAACCAGGTCAAGTGCGGTGGAGCCATAAGCCCCCACACCACTAGATCTGTAAAGTAGTCTAAATTGAAAAAAAGAGAAAAAAAAAAAAGAAAAGAAAGAAATTAAAAAGAGAAAAAAAAAAGAAGTGAAAAGAATCTTAGAAAGAAAGAAATTAAAAAGAGAAAAAAAAAACAACTGAAAAGAATCGTTTCTTTTTAAGAATTTATAAAAAAGTTAAAAAAAAAAAAACACTTGTGCCTTTGATTTTACCTTTGTGCCGTTGAAGTTAACAACGGACCAGTAAGAATATATTATTTTCTTTTAACATCTCACTCAAATTAAATTTCTTAGTACATCTATTTCACGTAATTGCAATGAAAATTGAAAATTAATGTTGTACTTAGTTTCTTCTTACAGAATCACTCAAATTTAAAAAAAAAAAAAAACCCGTACACATGCCTGTGAAAATTTCTCAAAACGAGGATTAGATAAATCCATGTTATATATATAGATTGTTAGCATGACAATTGCATCAAGAGCAGTGTGGCAAATGGCAGTCGCGCGCTCTTCAGATCCTTAACCATTTTTCATGCTTTTATGATGACTGTGTTGGGAAAATATGCACTATAAAAATATATGTGTTTATTTAATTGTAATAAATAATTTTTTTGATGAATAAAATAAATAAGGTATTTTATTCAAGTATCTTGGTTGCATTAATATTTTGAGTAAAGTTTATTTAATCATATTATATGTATTTATGTGATTACTATGTGGATTCACAGAATACATAAATACAAGTTATCTTATGATTAAATAAATTACGTTCGCAGTTGATAAATAAAGTTGGACACTTGATTTAGGTTTAGACTGTAATAAATTCATTGAATGATTTGTCTTAATCATGTATGAATTTATTGATGTAGTACGACTATATTGATCAGGATCACATATGAGATTTAATTAACCTTATAATAACTGTCAAACTTATTAAATCTCATAGCCATTGGTTTTACTGTAATCTTAATCTTGAGTTAGTTATGATTTCATGATTATAATTGTTATTTCATTTGAGTTACCAATGGATACTATACACATTTGTGGTCAAGATTACCCAATATCTTAGTGGGAGCAATTATGAGTATTAGAGTTATAGGTTAACAATATAAAATTTGTAAAACCAATCTTTTGATGGGTTTTTGGTACTTAATCATAAAATTCTCTGACCAGAATGTGTCGACATATTTAATGTGTTGAAAATGATTATTAGAGAAAATCAGTAAGTATTAAGGAGCAAAATGTAATTAAATTAATTGGACAGTTGAGATATCAATTTAATTAACTATGTGGTACAAAGGATTGTGCAGTAAAAAAATCAATGTGGTATGAGTCAAATTATTATTCGAGAACACTATCCTGGATAGCATACAATTATGGAGGTCAGTTCCAATCTTCTAGTAGAGTAGATTTGGAGTTAAATAATTTGGCTAGTTTAATTACAAGCCTAATTATTGTAGCTACTATTGTATGTACCCAAATGATCATCGGGTTAACTCATTTAATTGACTGCACCACTACTGGATTAATAAGCAAGATAACTAGTTATTTGGGCCAAAAACCTAAATATATCATTTAGTGGAAGACTCCACTTAATATGCTTGTGTGTAAGGGGCCTTATATTATTTTATAAGGTACGCCCCTTATAGAAAAAGCAAGTAACGCGACTTTTGATTTTTATTATTTGGAGCCTAAAGTTTTCACTAAAGGAAAATATAAAAAGGCTTATTTTCTCTTAAGAAAAAAGATAGAGCCGCAATATATAGATTAGAGAAAAAGAATTTTCTCTCTAAAATTTAGAGGAAAATTTTATCTTGCTAGTTGCTTTAGTGGTGATAAAGGCGCCCACACGTCAAGTGCAGATCAAACCTTAATCATAACCTGAAAGATTATTTGGTGACAGATCGTCATCTAATCAGTGAGGTGGTGACGGATCGTGATCTAACCAGTGTGGTGGTATGGATCGTGATCTGAAAGTCTAGATTAACTCAGCGAAAAAACAAAATTCGATTGTTAAAATATGATTTTCTAGATTATAAATTCTTATATATTGTATGAGATCAGTCCTAAAATTTTTTATAAAAATTTAAAAAATTGATTTTTCTCCAGCAAACTGAATATTAATTCGTATTAAAAATGATCAATTAGATTTTTTTTTTTCCTTTTAATTGAGAAACTATTTTAGAAGTGTGATGTATATGCTTTTCTTGAAATGCAACACCTAAAGCTACATATTTCCGAGTAGAAAAAGTTTTATTATTGGTTCTGTAATACCAGTAATAGGCAAGAAATTATGTTGTATTTTGGATTATTGAATCAGGTTCTAGTCGAATTCATCCCGTTCATCTTTCATAAGTTATATTCTCTTTAGAATTGATTAAGTTGTCATTATATACGTTTTGTAGTAAATGTTAATTAAGTAATTATTTAAAAAATACATAAACTAATTTATACTATACACTGGACCACCGTCGAACCATCTTGAAATAATGCTTTTCATCCCAAATTTTACATCCAAATGATCAGAAACTAAGGGCTCGTTTGGTATTGTTTCTGAATTTGTATTTTTTGAGAATAAAAATAAAAATGAAAATGATATTTTGCAGTTGTTGTATTTCGAATTTAAATATGCGTTTGATATTATTTTTTGTATCCTATATTTTAAAACTGAAAACAGTAATATGCGTTTGGTAGACAGTTGAAAATGATAAAAATAAAAAATATGCGTTTGGTAATTTTTTTTTTTAAATGATTTTTATTAAGCATTTACATTATATTTAGAGTCATAAAATAATTATTTAACTAATACATACACAAATACAACAAAATAATTTAAACAAATTTATTATAAAAAAATTACATGTGTTAGTACTTTTATGGTAAAATTTATCTTATAATATATGATATTTTTTATTTCATTTTATATAATTACTGTCTTTTTCGATCCCCAAACAGGGAGGAAGCGGCTATCAGAGAACTCTTGACGATAGCAAAGGACACAAGGACAGGTGGCCCTGCAGGAGGAGCTCATCTTCACATTGTTCATTTATCTGATGCTAGTTCTTTGGGTCTATTAATGGTATCTAAAATCTATTTCAATGTGTACAATTAAAATAAAGGGGATAAAAAGGAAATCCAGTCCATGATTTTTCCCGATTCCAGGTGTATACAATACAGGAATCAAAAACTAATGGTGACAGCATAACTGTTGAGACATGCCCCCACTACTTGGCTTTCTCAGCAGAGGAGATTCCAGATGGAGATACTCAATTCAAATGTGCTCCGCCCATACGTGATGCAACAAATAAAGAAAGCAAAAGCAGTCAAGGTAGTTGGATGGAGCAGCAGTAGTTGCAGCGAGATGGCGCACCAGCAGCGTCGAAACTGAAGCGGCAGCGATGGCGATCGACTGAAGCAGCAACGACGCTAGAGATGAAGTGCAGAAACCGAGATGGGCAAACTGAGAAAGAGCAGATCTGGAGAGAAAAGGACACTGTTGTTGTGTGTAGATTGCAAAGATAAGGAGAGAGAGAGAGAGAGAGTTCGTTGTGAGCAGATGAGGAAAGGAGGGAGAGAGGGCACTGTGTGTAGATCAAGAAAGGATGGAGAGAGAGCACCGTGAGTTCGTTAATGAAATTTTTTGTTGGCTTTTGTTTTTTAATTTGTTTTTGAATTTGGTTTTGTAATAAGCAGAGAACATGTTAAACATGATTTTACTTTACTAGTTATAACAAGTGAATTTGGATTTCTTATTTTATAATTTGTTTTTGGATTCATCCCACCGAACACGTATTATATCAGTACTCCGAAAATGAAAATGAAAATACTAACCCAAAAACGCTACCAAACAGGTCCTAACAATCTACTCATTTGAGGAATAATTTTACCAAAAGCATTATAATTGTATTAGAAATGGAAGATTCGAGCCCAAAAAAGGCATCTAATCCTGCTTTCAACTCTCAAAATTTGTAATGAACTCTCGGCAATTCGATTTGTACCAATTTTGATGAATAAATCGTCTCTCTGGTGATGGTCCAACAGTGTTCTAGATCAAAGGTCCGATTTCTATTCTTCAGTATAAATTATTGCAAATTAATTAAATAACAAATATAAATTATTTCTGTAAAACCTTTTAATAAGTTATTTTAACACATTTAAAAGATAATAGTGGAACTTTTGGTTTAAAATTGGCGAGCAATTTGAACTCCTTACCCATATGTGGGGAATCAAAATTCCACAATGTCATGGATTTTAGATTCCTGTAGATAAACCACCACATGTACATAGAAACTTTGTATGATAATGAAATTGTTAATTCTTTGTTTCTTTTTTAAATCAATTCTTTTTTTGTAGATTTATTTTTTTTAATCAGAATAAATTCAAATAGAAAAATATAAAACCAATTTTTTTTCTAATTCAATTTGGAAAGATAAAAATAATAACAATTTCTTCTTGAAATTAAAACGTTTTGTACATTGAATTTCTAATCACAATAAATTAAAATAAATGAAGAAAAATATAAAACCATTTTTGTAATCCAATTTTGGAAATAAAAAATAATAAAAATTCATTCTTAATTAAATTTATTTTCTTTTTTTTTTTTGGGGGATTATTTAGACTAACAATAGTACAATTCTCTCTCATCCATCTGAGTGGGGTTGGAACCTCAGCCACCTTGTTCTTAGCACAAAATATTTATCTCAACTAGATGGCACCCACAATTAAATTATGTTAAATTTGTTTTCTAATATATTAAGGGTCATGTATTACCTTGATCTAATAAATAGTTTAGTTTTCTGTCTTACGTCATTCTCTGCATGTGCCATGGAATAAACTCAACAGTGGCGGTCTTTCTAAAAGGAAATCCAAGACTATCTGCTCAGGGAGTGATTTTCCAAAGCTTTGATTGAGCCTTTCGGGGCTATTTAATTTTGCAATGCATCTTGCTGGCCTCTTGGATATCAAATATCTTTCAATACTAAAATGTATGCAATAATCAAGGCCATTAATTTAGGTAGTTCTATGAATTGGTGATTAATTGTCTGGTGGTAAAGTCATTCTCATGAGCTCTCAATTTAATCCTCTATGGCAACTTCGGGTGAATATTTAACCATTAATGGTTAAATTATAAAAGAGTATTTGGGGTAGGGTTTTTCAATGTAATCATGTATATTCCGCGAAGGAAATTCAGTTGCACATAGTTAGTAAATAATCAGTGGATTTGTTTTTTAGTTTTCGATACTAAATAATAACTAATAGTTAACATTACTCCTTTACTATTTTTTTTTTTATCCTAGTGTATACTATAAAAGATCACAATAATATAAACTCGTGTTCCTAATTTATTTTTTCCCGAAAACCTTTTTAAGATTTCAAGGAAAATTTTCTTTTACTCAAAATAAAATATTTAATTTAATCCCCATCTGTTTTGAATAATATATTAAAAAAAGCTCGAAATTATATTTTCATTATCAAAATTAAAATTATTTTAAATGAGTATGTCAAAATCCAAAAATAATTAAAGATACTTTGAGCAAAATCAAAATCCCTTTGAGTAAATAAAATTGGATCCCGTAAAGTCTTGCTACGCCACTGAGTAGTGCCACCGAGGCACTGAGCTTTTTGTTGAGCTTGGAAAACTGCATTGCTTCAGCGAGGAGCACAGTTTTTAAGTCTATTAAGCTAGCTCAAAAATCTCGACTTAATATAAGCGAAATTTACTCATTCAAAAAAGAAATAAATTATATTTAAAGGAGTTCGAATCTTATTCTATGATGGTGCAAGTTCCCTTTTTCACTCGGGGAATATAGCTAGGTAAATTTTAATATATTCTATTATCTTTTAGAACCAGACATCATTATTAAGTAATAGTATTGTCTAACTTGCAGGTGGTTAAAATAGCAAAAAGAAACTAAATAATCTAGACAAATTTTCCACATAAAACATTACGTTTACATGGAAGGAGGTAGCTAATCAAGTACATAAGAACATACAGTAATAAAAATCTTCAAAACGAAGTTCGATAAATGAGCCATTTTTGAAAAATGATTGACAACAACAAAAATATAGTCGGAACCTCTTTGTGTTCTTGGTAGGCCCAAGATGAAATCCATTAATAAATTTTCCCATAGAGCATTCAGAATAGAAAGTGGTGCATGTAGACTAATATTTTAAGTTTATCCTTTTGCAGTTTGGCATATCTCGCCTAAGATGTGTCCGCCTAAACCTTTACCATGTAATTCATGAATGATGTGTTCCCTAAGGATGATTCTCAAAAACTAAAAACCATCTTGTATTTGATGCTTATCGGTGGTCCCAATAGTGCACTACTGCCATGCTTCCTTGAAGACATCATCTTCTGCATACAATTCCAGGTAGTCAAAACTAATTATTTCACTTCGAATGGCAGTCAACAACATAATATGTCGACTTAAAGCATCAACAACTTTTGTTAACTATCCTAATTTGTGCTTGAGAGAAAAGGTGAACTTTGGACATAAGCAATCCACCTGGCATGAATCTAATTTGGTTTCGAAGAATTGTTAAGCTACTGGAGGATGAACTTTGTCTGCACAATATACGGATCTCATTGTTGCAATGCACAAACAACTGACTATAATTTTTAATCATAAGTTGACCACTTCTGTCTTGCCTCACTTAGCTTTTCACTGAAAAAACTATTGGCTTCTTCTTTTAAAAAAAACTAGCTCTAATTCCTACTCCTGAAGCATCACAATCCACTTTAAAAATTTTATCAAAGTCTGAGAGTGCAAAAACTAAGGCGTTGGTCAATTTCTTTTTTAAAAGTACAAAACTTTGTTCGGCTTGATCAAACTAAACAAATTACTTCTGTTTTATATAGTCTATAAGAGGTGCAGCAATGCTGCTCAAATTCTTTACAAACCTCTGATAAAATGTTGCCAGCCTATGGAAACTTCAAACTTTGATGACTGTTTTCGGTGTTGGCCATTCTCGGATGGCTTTTACCTTTTCTTGATCAACCTTGATTTTGTTAAAACGCATAACAAAGCCGAAGAAAATTAGGTTATCGGTAATAAAATTGCATTTCTTTAGATTTGTATACAACTTATGTTGTCGTACTGCTTTAAAAACCTTTCACAGATGTTATAGATATCACTTCTTGATATGACTATAGATTAAGACATCATTTAGGTATACACCGACAAATCTCTGAATGAAAGGTTGGAAAACTTAATTCATTAATCTTATAAAATTACTTGGAGCATTGGATAGTCCAAAAGGCATCACTAACCATTCACATAGCCCTTCAGGTGTTTTGAATGTTGTCTTCCACTCATCGCCTGATCGGACGCAGATTTGGTGGTATCCACTTCATAGATCAATCTTGGAAAATAACTTTGCTCCCTTCAATCTATCAAGCATATTATCCAATCGAGGAATGGAAAATCAATATTTTGCCGTAATCTTATTAATGGCATGACTATCAACGCACATTCTTCAACTTCTATTTTTTATTAGAGTTAAAAGTGCAGGGATTGTAATAGAACTAATGTTTTCTCGAACCATGCCTTTTTTAAGGAGATCTTCAACTTGCCCCTACAAAATTTCATATTATTTAGGACTCATATGATAGTGTGGGAAGTTTAGTAAACTAGACCCAGAGATAAGATCAATATGATGTTAAATATCGTGTAATAGAGAAAGCTTAAAAGGCAGCTCCTCAGAGATAACATCTTTGAATTCAAATAACAAGTGTTGCACTGGTTTCAATACTTCATTGAAGCAACAGTTTCCTTTGGAAGCAAAAGGAGGTTGGTTTTGGTTATTGTATGTGCTTGACTGTTTGGTTGTTTTATCGGGGCAAGGAAAATCTTCATGTTGTCCTTGTAGAATATGTATGTGCTATGTTAGCCGTCATGAGTAGTTTTCACATCAAACTGCTGGGGATGACCATGTAACATATGACAAGCATTCATATTGACAACATCACACAATGCCTGATCTTTGTATTTGCTGATGAAGAAATGAATACAGCACTATTCGATTACCTTCATTCGTCTATGTCTTTAATTCAACCAATCTGATATAAAGAAGAATGTGGTTGTGTTGGCAACTGTAGCTTATTAACCATAGTCTTAGAGACCATGTCTTCGCTACTTCCATTATTGATAACGAGATCACAGACTTGTTGACTGACAATGCACCCAGTTTTGAAGATGTTATGTCTTTAAGTTTCTTCTTCTTCTTTCTTTGAAGTATACATAAACCTTATGATTACTAATAATACCCCCTTATCTTCATTGGTGATTTCCTTTGGATTTGCTCTATTTATGGATTCTTCTTATTAGGGGTAATATTCAACTCTTTCAATATATTCTTAGTGTGTGGTCAAATTTACTGGCCAATTTTATTGGCATTGATTAGAATGATGACCAGTTTGTCCACAACGATAACTTTTGTCTCTTTTAGGTACAGGGTAAAAGCTACTAATGCAAGCTTAATTGGTAGTCGGTACCTATGTTATTGTGCAGCTAGTTGATTAAGAGATTAATTCATTTTGGGGGTTTTGTTTTATTGTGTTATAGCCTTTCCTATATGTCCTTCCGTCTTTTATGGTGGGACAAAAATCAACAAGGATTCAGATTGTGAGATCCTCCTTTGTTGAGTTATGTTTATGTTCTCAAAAGCAAGTTGAATTGCACTAGACAATATGCTGTGAGATTGCTTGTAAACTATTATGTATGTTAGGATAAAGTCTATCTATAAATCTTAATCTTTTGATCTTTAGATTTACAAATATCTACACGAGCGGCTATTTTATGAAACTCGGCTATTTTATGAAACTCAGTGACATATTCCTTTACGGTTTGATAAGGTTGTCGATAATGTTAATATCTACTAAAAAGTATCTTCTCATAATCTGGAGGTAAGAATTCTTCCTTCATCATCTGTTTCATACACCTCCAAAGTTCGTACTTTATTCTTCCCTTATTGGATACGAGTTACCTATAATTGATCCCACCAAACTTGTGCGCCTCCCTTAAGTCAATAAGCTACCAATTTAACCTTCATATATTCCTTTGTCTCCCAATAGTCAAAGAACTTTTCAATCTTCGGCTAACTAATAAAAAATTCTTCAATGACAAATAATCCATTAAATGATAGAATCTTGATCTTCATACAGTAGTCCATCAAATGATAGAATCTCGATCTCCATACGGTAATCACTTCATTGATGGCCGTGGTTATTTTAAAAAATGATTGATGGTTCATCATCATCGCTTAAATCTTTGTCTCGAATGAACTGGTTCCTTAGGCCCCTATCATTGCCTCTTGGGTTGTTAGGTTGCTTCAAAGATTAGCTTCTTATTAAATATTGTTGTTCTCTTGATCGAGGATGCGTTGGAATTGTTGAATCAAGATTATAAACATTGTTTCCATATTTTGCAATCTTTCTTCAAGTGTGTTCACTGATTCCCTTGTTGCCAACCTCTCTTTGTTTAACATTCTTTTTTTTTTTTTCCAAGTTTTCCAACTTTTTTTCCATTAACTTTTCACTCCCTTTCCCACACACAAGTTTTTTACACCCATATTTTTTTACTAGTTTCAAGACACAACTTGGCCCTTTAATAAAAGTAGTCAAACACTATTTTAACTTTTTGCACTCTTTTCTTCTATACACACACTAGCACTTATCACATATTTTTCTAAACCTTAGTTATGTATATATATATTTTTTTAATTTCAACTCTTTTCTGCAAACTCTTTGTAGAACATTTTTTTATTTTTTGGCTTTTATTTTTTGTAAGAAAAAAAATTACAAGGTAATACCATAATTAAAAGAAAATATGTAGTAAAAAATGTAAATAGATAAAAGATGGGATAACTAGCAATAATAATCGAAAATTAGGCAAGGATGTATGGATTGGGAACATTATAAATTGATTAGCATGATAGTGGTGGTGGCTTCACTTGGATCATGACGATTGATCGAAAAAATAAGGTGGAGTAGCGAATGAGGTTTATTTCGATTCCGGAGAATGAGGCAAAAAAAGGTTAACGATAGGGAATAATTTAGTGGTGGAAAAGGCTGGTAAATCCAAGCGGATGGCAGCGAATCAAGTGGCAATTGGCCCAACGGCATAATGGCTATTTTGGTGGTGTTTGGGCCAGTAGTGATGACAGATTGGTAATGTTGATGGTTGAGTATGGTGGGTGGTGTGTGAGTGTTCTGATGATGGTGGACATCGATGAAAGAAGACGAATATTAGTGGTGGCGGTAGCTGTTTGTGGCGGTTGTGAAGGTGGTTCGAATTTTTTTTTTAATTTCAGACCCTTTATGTTCTTTTTTTTCCTTGATAAGGCTAAGTGATAAGTAACAAAGAATGTGGTAAATTGAATGAATGCTTTGCTAATAACTTTATGAAATGAGAGTTATCATAATATTTCTAGACTAAATTAATATTATTTAGAGAGTTAATAATGAGTTTTTCTCCCATTTTTAATAAATTTTACATGAGTATCTATTTAAGCTTAATTATAAAAATTTGATGTGTTTTAGATCATTTTTAGCTCTGATTGAATATGACATTGTAAGTAACTCAAAAGCTCATGCTTTATTGATGGATGTTGTAGAAGAATGACTACATTGCCATAGCAATAGGCTTGCAGAAACGAAAAAAGGATTATCTGTATATGAACAAAAAACAAGTCTGAACCAGAGAAAATGCTAGAGCAAATGTTGCAGTAATCCAGGACCAAGTACAGACAAAATTGTCCAGGCTGTTCACGCGCTATCTAACAGATTCTACTGCAGCGGTTACTACACTACCACTGTCAAGTGTAAACAAAATAGTGGCAGGCATGGCAGGCAGCACAAAAAGAAATGTGGTCCTAGAATGCCAAGAATAGACAAGGGTCCTCATGCTTTTTTGGGTTGCCCTAATCCCAAGCTATTAAAGGGCGCATTTCAAGGAAACATGAAAGAGATTCATTGCCGTCACACACAAAAAGAGAAAATGACATAGGGATTTCAAAGCTACGAAAGAGGGTATTTCATGGAGAAGAAGGAGAAAAACTTGAAGAATAAAGGGTGACACTTTGGCCCTTTTTGTATCTCAACTTTAGTCTTATATTTGGCTCGTTGTATTTTCTCTTGAATGATACATTTCATGGCAAACACTTACATTTTTACTGTTTTAAAGCTCATCATGAGCTAAATTTTAACATTTATGTATCCATAATGTTGATTTTGATGATAACAAACAAAATTAAGAATGATTAAGTTTTTAAAAGCTTACATTATTTTTCATATATTTTAAATAACGTTATAAATTTGAAAGAGTAGTATGTTGTAAATTTGGAAGCAAATCCTTTGGAATTAGATAAGAAAATTTGTAACAAAGCTTTTATTTATAATATCACAATATTGTAGAGTTTTTTCAAAGAAGATTAATAGACAAAGGAAGGTAAGCTCATATTATTCAAGCACCACGTTTTGTTCAAAAAACTACATCTATATATAGTTGATATCATAGTGGAGTGGGTGACAAAATATTCTATAAAAATCAAAATGGTGAATCCACTTTCATAATGGTGAACCCATTAATCATAAGTGGTGTTTCCACAATAATTCATAATACTCCTCCTTGGATATCCACCACTTAATGGACCACATAATAACAATGAATGTACTTTTAAACTGCCTCGTTAAAAATCTTTGCCAGTAAAAATCCAGTGGGAAAACCTGGTCAAAAGGAAAAAAAGAGTACAGTGTACATATGTCCAAATTTCACTCCTCCTTATGATTGCTCCTCCTGATGGCAACATGTATTAATCTGATAGTTTATTGAAGCGACGCATGCCAATGCCATATATTATTTTCTCAAATGTAGATATAGGTAGAGCTTTTGTAAACAGGTCAGCTAAGTTATCTGTGGAGCGTATCTGTTTGATATCAATCTTCTTATTTTCTTGGAGCTCATGAGTGTAGAAGAATTTTGATGAAATATGTTTTGTTCTGTCCCCTTTAATGTATCCCCCTCTAAGTTGAGCTATACATGCAGTATTATCTTCATATATCACTGTTGGGATATTTGAACTTGAAGATATTCTACATGTACTTTGAATATGATGGATTACAGAACGCAACCATATGCATTCTCGACTGGCCTCATGTAGTGCAAGAATTTTAGAATGGTTGGAGGATGTTACAACAAGAGTCTGTTTTGTAGACTTCCAAGAAATCGTTGTACCATTGAAAGTGAAAACATATCCTGTTTGTGAACCAGCTTTATGAGGATCAGATAAATAACCTGCATCAGCATAACCAAGAAGACCTCAATTTTTCGTTATTTCATTAGAATAGAATAAACCTAAATCAATTGTTCCTTGAAAATAACGAAAAATGTGTTTGACATCATTCCAATGTCTTCTAATTGGTTCAGAGCTAAATCAAGCTAACAGATTAATAGAAAATACTATGTCTGGTTTAGTACATTGTGCTAAATACATCAGAGCACCAATTGCATTTAGATATGGTACTTTAGGACCAAGTATCTGTTCATCATCTTCTTTAGGACGGAATGGATCTTTTTTAGGATCAAGAGATCGGACTACCATTGGGGTACTCAATAGGTAAGCTTTATCCATGTTGAAACGTTTTAAAATTTTCTCAGTATAAGTTGACTGATGGATAAATATACCATTAGGTCTGTGCTCGGTCTGCAGCCCGAGATAATTCCTAGTTTTCCCCAAATCTTTCATTTCAAATTCATTTTTCAAACATTCAGCGGTCTTTTGGAGCTCTTCAGGAGTTCCTATTAAATTCAAATTATCAACATAAACTGCGACAATAGCAATTCCAAAATTTGATTGCTTGATAAAAACACAGGGACATATAAGATCATTAACGTATCATATTTTTATCAAGTATTCACTGAGGCGATTATAACACATGCGTCCAGATTGTTTTAATCTATATAAAGATTTTTGTAGCTTTATTGAATACAAGCTACGATGTGATGATTGACAAGATTCTGGCATTTTAAATCTTTCAAGGATTTTCATATATATATCTGTGTCAAGTGACCCATATAAATAAGCTGTCACCACATCCATGAGACGCATATCAAGTTTTTCTCATACAGTCAAACCAATTAAAAACTAAAACATAATTGCACACATTACTGGAGAGTATGTCTCATTATAATTAATACCAGGTCTCTGTGAGAAGCCTTGTGCAACAAGTCGTGCTTTATATCTTACAACTTCATCATTTTCATTACGTTTTCGTACAAATACCCATTTGTACCCAACATGTTTGACATCTTTAGGTGTTTAGACTACAGGTTCAAGTACTTCACGTCTGGCTAAAGAAGTCAACTCTGCTTGGATTGCTTCTTTCCATTTAAGCCAATCATGCCTCAGTCTAAATTCATCAATGGTTTGCGGATCATGATCATTTATAATGTCAGTAGCTACTATAAACACAAACACATCATTGATGATAATATTACCATGAGTATAATCAACAGAAAACTCACTATTTCTGGATTCATGTGCCTTGTCAAGGCTTTGTTCTTCATGAAGAGTTTATGTGTTGTCAGGGTTTCTAGTCTTTTCAAAGACTAGTTGCTTTTCGGAAGCAATTTGTTCTTTTAGATTTTTATCATCATTTGCAGCAGAACCCTGTTTCATCATTTTTCTTTTTCTCGGAACACTATCTTTTGAACCAATTGGTTTACCACGCTTCTGGCGTGCCATAGATAATTCCCCAGCTGTACTTTTCATTAATTGTTCTTTATGTACAAGGACCCAGCCGGGTATATTAGCAGCTGGTATATATGATTTGGTTACTTTTACTGCATCTGTAAATGCATCTGGCAATTGTTCTGCAATTTGCTGCAAATGAACTATCCTTCGCACTTCATTTTCACTCTGAGATATGCGTGGAACTAAATGAGATAGATGAGTCACTTTCCATTGAGGATCATGCCTAATCTCATGGACCTTTTTTTCTTTCTCCCAATGGAGGAAAATTTGTCTCATCAAAATGACAATCCATAAATCGTGCAGTAAATACATCACCCGTCAATGGTTCAAGATATCTGATAATAGATGGTTAGTCAAATCCTACATAAATTCTCAAACGTCGTTGGGGTCCCATTTTAGTACATTGTGGGGGCACAGTAGGCACTTGTATTGCGCAACCAAAAATGCGTAAATGGGATAAATCTGGTTGATGTCCCAATACCAATTACAATGGGGAATAATTATAATAGGCAGTAGGCCTTAAGCGGATTAATGCCGCAGCATGCAAAATAGCATGTCCCCATGTCGAAATAGGTAATTGACTTCGTAATAATAAAGTTCTGGCAATTACCTGAAGACGTTTGATAAGAGATTCTGCTAATCCATTCTGGGTATGTACATGTGGCACTGGGTGTTCTATATCAATCCCAATTGTCATGCAGTAATCATCAAATGTTTTAGAAGTAAATTCACCAGCATTATCTAAACGTATGGTCTTGATTGGATAATCTAGAAATTGTGCACGTAACCTGATTATCTGCACAAGTAATCTTGCAAATGCAACGTTATGTGTAGATAATAAACAAACATGTGACCATCGTGCAGATGCATCAATCAAAACCATGAAATAACGAAATGGTCCACTTGGTGGATGAATAGGCCCACAGATATCTCCTTGAATGCTTTGTAAAAATGATGGAGATTCAGAATTAATTTTACTGGGTGATGGTCTAACTACCAATTTTCCTTGTGAACAAGCAGTGCAAGTATTCTCATTTGACAATAAAATTTTCAAATCTTTCAATGGATGTCCATGAGAATTTTCAATAATTCTACGCATCATTGTTGATCTAGGGTGACCAAGGCGGTCATGCCAAAGTATAAAACATTTTGGATCATATAACTTATTTTTTATGACTGTGTAACTTTCCATTGATTTTATCGTTGTATAATATAAACCAGATGAGAAAGCTGAAAGCTTTTCTAATATCTCTTTCTTTCCAGACATATTAGAAGTAATGTATAGGTATTCTACATTATTCTCATCCATTGTTTTTATATGAAAATTATTACAACGAATGTCTTTAAAACCAAGTAAATTTTTTTTAATTTAGGTGAATACAGAGCATTATGAATATCCAATTTTGTACCATTTGCTAATATGATCATTGCTCTTCCAGTACCTTCAATAAGTTCTACTGGACCTGATATTGTATTTATATTTACCTTAATTAAATTTAGATTAAAAAAATACCTCTTGTTTCGAAGAATCGTACGTGCAATTGCACTATCAGCCAAACATATTTCTCCATCAAATATTTTATTCAAATCCATATCCTTAAACAAAAGAAAAAAGAGAAATATATATTAGATGACACGAAAAATAAAAATTACATGAACAAACATAAAGCACAAATAAAATTTTAAATGGGATGAACATTTCCATCACCAATCAAGTGATCAATTTTTCCATCCTTGTCTTCAAAGAAGTCTGAAACATCAAGATGTGTAACATCCACTGGATCCGAGTCATCAACATAGTTTGTTTCAATATTCTTTCCTTTTGATTTTAGGGATGCCTGAAACATATCCACACGATGTCTGGGAGTACGACATTGTCTCCAAAAATGACTAGACATTCCACATCTATCACAAATGTTTTCTTGAGTATTATGTTGGTCCTCAATTTTTTCCTTTTGTGGTTCTTATATCCACCACGAGGTCGATAATAATGATTATGTCTTCGGCCTCGATAATAGCCACGACCATGGCCACGACTATTTCTACAGCCACGCCCATTTTCATAATTCTCTTCACGATGATGTGAGACAGAATTTGTTTCAAAAATTGGTTTTGTACCAGTAGAACAGGCTTGATGATTTTTCATTAATAATTCATTATTCTTTTCTGCCACAAGAAGGCAAGTAATCAATTCAGAATATTTTATGTACTGACGAGCTCTATATTATTGTTGGAAAACCATGTTGGAAGCATGAAATGTTGTAAATGTTTTTTCCAACATATCCTCATCAGTAATATTTTCTCCACACAATTTTAATTGTGAGGTAATTCTGTATAGTGCAGAATTATATTCATGTACTGATTGAAAGTCTTGTAGCCTGAGGGCATTCCATTCACTTCGAGCATTAGGAAGAATGACTGACCTTAAATGACCATATCTTTCATATAAACTGCTCCACAGGACATAAGGATCCTTTACAGTGAGATATTCCATTTTAACTGCTTGGTGGAGATGATGTCGTAGAAAAATCATAGCCTTGGCTCAATCTTGAGTAAATGAATCATTATTATTTTTTATTGTGTTACTGTGTATATTTTTCATATATTTTGCTATTAATTTCTCCATCTTTTTCTTGTTTTGGTCTTAAATATTCTAGTTATTTTAGTTAATTTTTAATTTAGTAAATTATATTTTATTGTGTTAATTTTTATCTTAGTTTATTTTATTTTGTTTTGTTTTGTTATTTTAAGTATATTTCGGGATTAAAGAGAAATTAAATCATAGCATTTAAAAAAAAACTGATTGAGAGAATCAAAATAGGAAAAGAATTGAAGATTGGAAATAATATGTGCTTAGAGGGATCAAAGCTAGAGAGAGTTGAAGATTCTTCATGATCATTGCCGTGGTCAACTAAATTGATTGGCCGAATTAATAGCTAAAGGAAGTGAGAAATATTAGCCAAATTAAAAAAAAGAATGAAAACTCCAAGTGGAGTGCGTGAGTGAAGCCAAAGCAAATTAAAAAGGCTTGGCCTTTGGCTTAAGAGTTGGAAAAGCCGGTGGGGCCCATTTTAAAAAGACTATATAGGAAAGCTGAATTTTGGCTTTTGGAGGGTGGCCGCCAAGGAAAAGAAAACGGAAGCAACAAAAGATTTCGACAGTAAAGCAAACTGAAAATTTGCAGCACCGAAGGAGAGAGACAAAGTCAGCAGCCGAACGGAATTGAAGAAAAATTGCAGCTGTTTGAATTAATCTTTATGATTGATTTTATCAATTCTCTTATTTCCAATTTAATTATGTTAGGTTAGATTTTTTTATTTGGTTGAGGGTGAATTCAAAACCCCAAACATGCCAAATGATTAATTTTTAATTTCTATTATTCAATTTATTTAATTGAGATTGTTTATGTTCTTCCATAATTAATGTTTATGATTTTATTCTTGTCTTGTTTGAGTGGCCAATTAGATAGGACTTGAATAAATTCGATTGCTAGATTAAAATTCTTGATTTGTAATTGTCTTGATATTTTAATTTTTAGTAGCAGGTTGGAATCCGTGATTTCAATTGGAAAACATAACCTAGGTTAAATAATCCGAGCCTGTGTGTTTATTGCCTAGATCAACCTAATATCTTTCTCTGTTTAATGTTTCCATTATCTTAAATTTAAAGAATTTGTTTTGAATTATTTAATGGTTAGAGATTAGGTGAAGAACTTATTTTGTCTAACGACACACTAAGGAAAGATTGAGATTAATAGAGCTTATTATTGTCTACGGTTGATATTTTCAATATAAATTGATGATAGAATTGATATATTATGTGCATGTTTGGTGGTGGCGAATGATCCTTTAACCAAAGTTTTTCTCATTGTTATTTCTTTATCCTTTAATTAGAATTTTTATTAAATTTTTGTTTTCATAGTTTTAATTTCTTTATTTCTTACAATCTAGTTAAAAATTTAAAAAACCCCATTTTATTTATAATTGGCATTTTCTTTAGTTAGATTAAATTATATTAATTATTTCTATTATTATTTTAAGCTTTGTTTTAGAGTCGATAATAAATACGGCTAGTATAATCTCTGTGGGATCAATCCTTACTCGCTCTTTACAAATTATTTATACTAGTAGTAAGGTTTTAAATTTGGTGCACTTAACGACACTACCAAATTTTTGGCGCCGTTGTCGAGGACTAGCGTCTAGTTTGTTTATTATCACTCGTTTTATTTTATTTATTTATTTTTCTCTCATTTCATTTATTTATTTATTTTTCTCTCATTTCATTTATTTATTTATTTTAATTTGTGATTTTTTGTTCTGTATTTAGATTTTCATGAGCATAGAGGACATTCGATTGAAACTCGAAGAACTTAGAGCAACCTCATCACATTCAGAACTCGATTTTGCCATCCACATTCCACTCACGAATACAGAGTCAAGCAGCCCAGAACCCGAACCAATGGCTCAGAATAACAACCGAACACTTAAAGAGTTGGCAGCTCTTAACTTGGACCAGCAACCCTTATGCAGTGAGAATCCAAACCCTCAGGTAAACTTTGAACTCAAATATGGGATGATTCATCTTCTTCCTACTTTTCATGGTCTTGCAGGAGAGGACCCAAATAAACACTTGAAGCAGTTCCATGTGGTATGCTCCACAATGAAACCAGCTGGAGTCTCTGAAGAGCAAGTTAAGCAAATGGCCTTCCCATTCTCTTTGGCGGATTCATCCAAGGAATGGTTGTACTATCTTCCCTCTGGTACTGTCACTATATGGAATGAGATGCGTCAGCTATTTTTGGAGAAATATTTCCCAGCATCAAAAGCTGGCTGCATTCGAAAAGAAATTTGTGGAATCCGACAGTATAATGGAGAGTCCCTCTACGACTATTGGGAATGATTTAAAAAGCTATGTGTTAGTTGCCCACACCATCAGATAAGTGATCAACTCCTTATTCAATACTTTTATGAAGGTCTACTGCTTATGGATAGGAGCATGATTGATGCCGCTAGTGGAGGAACACTCGTGGATAAGACACCAGAAGTAACCCGAAATCTCATTGCTAATATGGCTGCTAATTCCCAACAGTTCAACACCAGGAATGATCCACTGCCACCACCTAAGCGAGTCAATGAGGTAAGTACTACTTCTCTAGAACAACAAGTTTCAAATCTTACTTCTTTGGTGTAACAATTAGCTCTAGGGCAACAAGTGAAACCGTATGGCGTATGTTCTATAGTCGGGCATGCGATTGATACGTGCCCTACTCTCCAAGAGGGTTTGCATGAGCAAGCTAATGCAGTTGAGGGTTTCCTAAGCCAACCAAGACAAAGGTATGATCCCTACTCTAATTTTTACAGTGAAGGGTGGAAGGATCACCCTAATTTTAGGCATGGAAACCAACAACAAGGCATTCCTAATATGGCACCTTCTCGACCACCGGGCTACCCCCAACACCGAATGCAACAACCTTACCAAGTTCGGCCACCTCCACCTCCACCTCCTCAAAATCAAGGTACGTCTTTGAAAGATCTTGTAAAAGCTCTCGCTACTAACTCTATGCAGTTCCAACAGACTACCCAGACACAACTCTAACATTTAGAGAATCAAATTGGCCAACTGGCCATATCTATGAGTAGGATAGAGGCTAGAACTTCAGGAAAGTTACCTTCTCAACCAGAAATTAATCCAAATGAGAATGCTAGTGCTGTGTCTCTTAGGAGCGGAAAGCAATTGGAACCATTATTAGCTAAGCCATCAAAAGTGTCCACAACATCATCGCACTCTGTGACCAATTCCTCCCCTGAGGCTCTTCCTTCAACAAGGAAAGACGATTCCCACTCAACATTGCCAGTCGACCCATCTGGCCAGGTAAGTACCCCCTCACCTCGAATTAAGACTCTTTCCATTCCTCCACCATTTCCTAGCAGGTTTAAAAAATCCAAAAAAGAAGAGCAAGAAAAAGAGATCTTTGAGACCTTTCGCAAAGTAGATGGTAAATATTCCTCTACATGATGCGATTAAACAAGTGTCGCGTTATACAAAGTTTTTGAAGGAATTTTGTAGCAACAAACGAAAGTTGAGTGGTAACGAAAAAGTAAGTGTACGAGAGAATGTTTATGCCATACTTCAAAGAAAACTTCCTCCTAAGTGTAAGGATCCAGGTACTTTTACTATCCCTTGTACTATTGGCAATACCAGATTCGAAAGATGTATGCTAGATTTAGGGGCCTCAATTAATGTTATGCCATATTCAATTTATAATTCCTTGAATTTAGGTCCAATGGAAGAAACTGGTATAATTATTCAATTGGCTGATAGATCTAATGCTTATCCCAAAGGGGTTGTGGAAGATGTTCTTATGCAGGTCAATGAATTGGTCTTTCCAGCTGATTTTTATATCCTTGAAATGGAGGATGAGTTGTCGCCAAATCCCACTCCTATTCTGTTGGGGCGACCATTCTTTAAGACAGCCCGAACTAAGATTGATGTTCACGATAGAACCCTCACAATGGAATTCGATGGTGAAGTGATCCGCTTCAATATCATTGAGGCAATGAGGTATCCTAGTGATGTTCATTATGTTTTTGCCATAGATGATATTAATATTTTGGTGCAGGATTTCTTTGAATTATCCGGTAATGACAGCTTTGAAATTGCCATAAGCAAAAATCTTACGAAAGATGATTCTAAGAAACAGGCAAATTTGATAAATTTGGATGATGAGGTAAAGGAAGCTATGGCGATCTTAGATGGAGCAGTCACTTTATGTACCAATCATTATAATATTTCTTACCTTGAATTGCCTTTATTAGACGAGAAACTTTTACCTTCAATTGTGCAGGCACCTACCTTAGAACTTAAGCCACTCCCAGAGCACCTGTAATATATTTTCTTGGGTGAAAATAAAACATTTCCAGTCATAATTGCTAAAACTCTCACTTCAGTTCAACAAGAAAAGTTAATTAGGGTGCTTCGGGATCACACGACGGCAATTGGCTGGACCATTACCGATATTAAGGGAATTAGTCATTCCATGTGTATGCATCGCATTTTACTAGAGGAAGGGTCTAAACCAACAAGAGATGCACAACGCCGCCTTAATCCACCAATGATGGAAGTCGTAAAAAATGAGATACTGAAACTTCTTAATGTGGGGATTATCTATCCGATTTCTGATAGTAAATGGGTGAGTCCTGTGTAGGTAGTTCCAAAAAAATCAGGCATCACAGTGGTCCAAAATGAAGAAAACGAGCTTGTACCAACAAGAGTTCAAACTGGGTGGAGAGTTTGCATTGACTATCGTAAACTGAATGCAGCCACTCGCAAGGATCATTTTCCTCTACCATTTATTGATCAAATGCTTGAAAGGTTAAGTGGTCATTCTCATTATTGTTTTCTTGATGGTTACTCAGGTTATAATCAGATTGTTATCACTCCGGAAGACCAAGAGAAAACTACCTTCACATGCCTCTTTGGCACATTTGCTTACCGGCGTATGCCATTTGGTCTCTGTAACGCTCCTGCTACTTTTCAAAGGTGTATGATGAGTATTTTTTCTGATTATGTAGAGAGCATCATTAAGGTATTTATGGATGATTTTACGGTTTATGGTGATTCTTTCGATAGATGCTTAGATAACCTTACACTTGTGCTTAAACGATGCATTAACACTAACCTTGTGCTTAATTGGGAAAAATGTCATTTTATGATTAATCAAGTTATTGTTTTAGGCCATGTTATTTCTGAAAAGGGGATTGAAGTTGATAAATCTATGATAGATCTTATTTGCTCCTTACCACCTCCCACTAGTGTGAGGGAGATTCGTTCTTTTCTTGGTCACGCAGGTTTCTATCGTAGGTTTATCAAGGACTTCTCCAAGATAGCATTACCCCTCTACAACTTACTTTAAAAGGATGGAACTTTTGACTTCAATGATGAGTGCCAAAGAGCATTTGAGAAGTTAAAAGAGGTTTTGACATCAGCCCCTGTGATTCAACCATCGAACTGAGATTTATCATTTGAGATCATGTGCGATACTAGTGACTATGCTGTTGGAGCCGTGTTGGGCCAGCGTGTGGGCAAGCTTTCTCATGTCATCAACTATGCCTCCCGCACATTGAATAATGCACAACTCAACTACTCTACCACAGAGAAAGAACTTTTAGCAGTTATCTTGGCCTTAGAGAAATTTCATTCTTATTTGATTGAATCTAAAGTAATTGTTTACTCTGACCATGCAGCTATTAGGTACTTACTCACCAAAAAGGATGGAAAACCACACCTTATTTGATGGATACTTCTATTGCAAGAATTTGACTTAGAGATTCTAGATAATAGAGGTTCTGAGAATTTGGTGGCAGATTATTTGAGTCGGCTTACCTATAATGAAGATGCACTTCCATTGCATGAGAACTTTTCAGATGAACAGTTATTACAGGTAGGTACAGTTATTCTTTAGTATACAGATATTGTCAATTACTTAGTTACCAGGACAATACCGAAAGAGCTAACCCGTGCACAAAACACCAAGATCAAGAGTGATGCAAAGTACTATGTGTGGGATGAGCCATACTTGTGGAAGCATTGTTCTGATCAAGTTATTAGAAGGTGCGTACCCGAATCTGAAGTTTTTTCTATTCTCACATTTTGTCATACTCTGGCTTGTGGAGGACATTTTGGACCCAAGTGAACAGCCCTTAAGGTACTTGCAAGTGGTTTTTATTAGCCATCACTATTTAAGGATGCATATTTGTTTTGCAAATCTTGTGATCGTTGTCAGAGAACAGGTAATTTGGGACCTAGAAATCAAATGTCACAATCTCTCATTCTTATAGTTGAGATTTTTGATGTTTGGAGCATTGATTTTATGGGACCATTTATTTCTTCGTTTGGTAATCTCTATATTGTTCTTGCGGTTGATTATGTTTTAAAATAGGCGGAAGCAAAAGCCACCCGAATTGACGATTCTAAAGTTGTGGTAGATTTTATAAAGTGTAACATCTTTGCAAGGTTTGGAACACCGAAGGCAATTATCAGTGACAGAAGCACTTATTTTTGTAACAGGTCAGTAGAAGCCCTCTTTCGAAAGTACAACATCACTCACAAGGTGTCTACATCCTACCATCCACAAACTAGTAGGCAAGCTGAGGTGTCTAATAGGGAAGTGAAATCAATCCTTGAAAAGACAGTTAATCCGAATAGAAAGGAATGGAGCCTACGGCTTGATGATGCACTTTGGGCATATAGGACCGCATATAAAATGCCTATTGATATGTCACCCTATAGGTTGGTATATGGTAAGCCTTGTCATCTTCCGGTAGAACTTAAATATAAAGCATGGTGGGCTGTGAAACAATGTAACATGGAACCGGACGCCGCCAGCAAACACAGGAAGCTCCAATTGCAAGAATTAGAGGAAATTCGAAATGATGCCTATGAGAATTCACAAATCTATAAGGAAAAGACTAAGGCCTTTCATGATAAGCAGATCTTGAGAAAGAATTTTGAAGTTGGGCAGAAAGTTTTGCTATTCCATTCTCGCCTTAAGTTATTTCCAGGTAAGTTACGTTCTCGATGGGTTGGGCCTTTTGTTGTTATTAATGTTTTTCCTCATGGTGCAGTTGAGATCAGGAGCTTAAAGACAGGCAAAGGGTTCAAAGTAAATAGTCATAGGTTGAAGCCTTACTATGAAAACTTCCAGACACTCAATGTAGAGGAGGCTCCACTTTATGAACCTGTGTACATTGATGAGTAAAACTTGAGAACCATGTTAGGCTGAGGACAATAAACCAAGCGCTTATTGGGAGGCAACCCAATGGCTGGAGAAAAGATTTTGAGAGCATGCCATAATAGATTTGATCTTTCTCCCTTTCATTCTCATTTACTTTATCCACTTTGTGTTGAATTTTGTTTGTTTCTATTTGTGTGTCTCATCTCACTTCCCCATGTTTACTTCTTTTGTTAGCTTAGGCTCACATTGAGGACAATGTAGGAACTAAGTGTGGGGGGTGGATTTTGAACTTATTTTGTGTTTCTTTGTCTTTTCCTCAAAAAAAACAAAAAAAAAGAAAAAAAACAAAAAAAAGAAAAAAATCATTGTTCTGAATATTAGCCAATGATAAGAATTTGATTGACAATGAATATGGTTCTTAGAAAAGGTCAAATATTACCTTAATTTATACTTGGTTCTTGTGTTGATTTCCTCTTAATTGAGATTCTTTAAACCATGAGTACTAATATCAATTTTTTCATAGTTTTGACTTAGAATTTGAGATTGATGCAGCCTGAGTTGAGAATTTTAAATTGAGTAAATGACTGTTTGTCTTGATTCTTATCTCTACAATACAGTGTAGTATACACAGGCACCATAGTCAGAAATAGCTACCTATAACCCTTAAGAGTGAAGCTATCCTTGAGTAATTTAGGCCTATGTACTACCAGTATGTAGAGGATAATCAACCGTGAGAAGAAGATTACCTTAAGGGGTAGAGTGAAAGCTCCTGACTACGAGAAAAAAAAAAGAGAAAGAAAGAAAAAAATCAAAAGAAAATGCTCGCAAATGCCTATGAGTAAAAAAAATTTGGAGATCAAGATGATAAGATTAGTTTGACTTACTATTTTCTTTGTTCAAGGCAAAGGCTGTTGGCATTGAAGATTTTAAAAATGGATTTTGATTGAATTGATTCACACACACACTATGAGAATCAAAAGAGAGATGGGATTGACTATTGAATTGAAGTTAGAACTTCGATAATATTTGAAATTTTCTTTGAGGTATATGATTTATGCAATCTTTGAGGCTAGTTTTATTTTAAAGTCTTTTGTTCTTTTTCTGCTATTAAAAAAAAAAAGATATTTGTGGGTATCATCGCTGAAGCCCTCACGAAACTATAACTCGTCCACTAGGGCCGCCTAGGGGTTTAAAGGCTTGTTGCATACGCTAAATGCAATCATGATTTTCTACGAAAGTGGACTAGTTTAGATTTTCTTTTCATTTTTGTTCTAGGTTTGCTCGAGGACAAGCAAAGGGTAAGTGTGGGGGAATTTGATAAGTGTATATTTTTCATATATTTTGCTATTAATTTCTTCATCTTTTTCTTGTTTTGGTCTTAAATATTCTAGTTATTTTAGTTAATTTTTAATTTAATAAATTATATTTTATTGTGTTAATTTTTATCTTAGTTTATTTTATTTTGTTTTGTTTTGTTATTTTAGGTATATTTTGGAATTAAAGAGAAATTAAATCGGAGCATTCAAAAAATAAATCTGATTGAGAGAATCAAAATAAGAAAAGAATTGAAGATTGGGAATAATATGTGCTTAAAGGGATCAAAGCTAGAGAGAGTTGAAGATTCTTCATGATCATTGCTGTGGTCAACTAAATTGATTGGTCGAATTAATAGCTAAAGGGCGTAAGAAATATTAGCCAAATTAAAAAAAAGAATGAAAATTCCAAGTGGAGTGCGTGAGTGAAGCCAAAGCAAATTAAAAAGGCTTGGCCTTTGGCTTAAGAGTCGGAAAAGCCGGTGGGGCCCATTTTAAAAAGACTATATAAGAAAGCTGAATTTTGGCTTTTGGAGGGTGGCCGCCAGGAAAAAGAAAACGGAAGCAACAAAAGATTTCGGCAACAAAGCAAACTGAAAATTTGCAGCAGGGAAGGAGAGAGACAAAGTCAGCAGCCGAACGGAATTGAAGAAAAATTACAGCCGTTTGAATTAATCTTCATGATTGGTTTTATCAATTCTCTTATTTCTAATTTAATTATATTAGGTTAGATTTTTTTATTTGGTTGAGGGCGAATTCAAAACCCCAAACATGTTATATGATTAATTTTTAATTTCTATCATTCAATTTATTTAATTGAGATTGTTTATGTTCTTCCATAATTAATGTTTATGATTTTATTCTTGTCTTGTTTGAGTGGCCAATTAGATAGGACTTGAATAAATTCAATTGCTAGATTAAAATTCTTGATCCGTAATTGTCTTGATATTTTAATTTTTAGTAGCAGGTTGGAATCCGTGATTTCAATTAGAGAACATAACCTAGGTTAAATAATCTGAGCTTGTGTGTTTATTACCTAGATCAACCTAATATCTTTCTCTGTTTAATGCTTCCATTATCTTAAATTTAAAGAGTTTGTTTTGAATTATTTAATGGTTAGAGATTAAGTGAAGAGCTTATTTTGCCTAACAACACACTAAGGAAAGATTGAGATTAACAGAGCTTATTGTTGTCTACGATTGATAGTTTCAATATAAATTGATAATAGAATTGATATATTATGTGCATGTTTGGTGGTGGCAAATGATCCATTGACTAAAGTTTTTCTCGTTGTTATTTCTTTATCCTTTAATTAGAGTTTTTATTAAATTTTAGTTTTCATAGTTTTAATTTCTTTATTTCTTGCAATCTAGTTAAAAATTCAAAAACCCCCATTTTAATTATAATTGGCATTTTCTTTAGTTAGATTAAATTATATTAATTATTTCTATTATTATTTTAAGCCCTGTTTTAGAGTCGATAATAAATACAGCTAGCATAGTCTCTGTGGGATCGATTCTTACTCGCTCTTTACTAATTATTTATACTAATAGTAAGGTTTTAAATTTGGTACACTTAACGACACTACCATAGACCCATAGCATCAAGATGAATTTCGGCATCTAGGATCCAAGATAAATAATTCTCGCCTGATATATCCAAAGCATTAAACTCCAATTTTGTCAATTGAGACATTATCATAAACAAATAAAAAGAGATTAGTATAATAAATATGTAAATAACAAGTATTACTTTTAAGAAAAATTTTAAATAAATATTTAGAAAATAAAATAGTAAATGGATAGAATACTTCCTATACCAAAGCGAACTTCGTGCTGATAACGTGTTATAAATTTGAAAGAGTAGTATGTTGTAAATTTGGAAGCAAATCCTTTGGAATTGGATAAGAAAATTTGTAACCAAGCTTTTATTTATAATACCACAATATTGTAGAGTTTTTTCAAAGAAGATTAATAGACAAAGGAAGGTAAGCTCATATTATTCAAGCACCACATTTTGTTCAAAAAACTACATCTATATATAGTTGATATCATAGTGGAGTGGGTGACAAAATATTCTATAAAAATCAAAATGGTGAATCCACTTTCATAATGGTGAACCCATTAATCATAAGTGGTGTTTCCACAATAATTCATTATAAATAAATCATTATTTTCACATTATAAAGGTTTTATGATGAAATTGGTTGTTTTTCAAGTTTATTTTAATTGAAGGAATTTTAAAAACTTTGAAATCAACAAGTATTGCTTGAAATTTTGGAGAAGGAATTATTTGAAAAGTTTCATAGCATTTTAAGCCATACCATAATTTCAGAAAGTTTTAGAAATAGCAAGCATTATTTATAAATTCTGGAATTGGAGCTATATGAAAAGTTTCATAACGTTTTAGGTCATAATACAGTTATAGAAAGTTTTAGGATAAAACTATAATTTTAAAAAATAGTTCACTGTAGCCGTCACTGTAGCAATTACTGTAGTAATCGGGTATCCGGATCCTAAAAAACAGCTACCCGGATATCATAAACGGCATATCGGATGTTCAGAAATTCAAATTTTGGTTGTAACAGTAATATTAAGAGGCTGACTGGATACAAGAAACGGTAAGCCGGTTATCACAAAAATGTGCATAATGGCTAGTTTTTTGGCTCAAACTATATAAACTCAAATGTAATTATTTTTTGGTAATCTTTGCAAGCATAAACAAGTGGACACAATATATATTGAGTTTCAATTTCGTAAATCATCATTTATTGAATCATCTTTGTTCTTTAATTTGTATATCTACTCTTTAAGAGAGTTTTTGTTGTAATTTTCAATTCCTCATCAAATTTGTGAGTGTTTAAGTGTGTGAGACACTTGAGTGAAGAGATTGAAAGATAATCTCTTTGTTGTAAAGATTCATTGATACCTGAAAGTCAATTGTAAGCTTTTGAAACCTTGGAAGGTTTAGATAGTAAAATCCTCAAGCTTGGGTTGCTTTGAGCTGTGGACGTAGGCGGGGATAGCCGAATCACGTAAAAATCCTTGAGTTTGCTTTCTCCTCCCTTACTCATTTATTATTGTGCTTTCATTGAATTTATTGTTTTCAAATTTATTAAGCCATTAGATTGGATTGTTGTGTGGTTTGATTAGGATAAGTTTTTAAATACTAATTCACCCCTCCCCCTCTTGGGTTGCATAACTTGCATTTCACTAAACTCTAATGTAGTTAAGTTTTAAATGAGCTTAATAGTTATGACTCATATATGTAAGTTGCTCAAAATCTGTTGTAGCATTTTGTTTTAATTTTACATATTACAAATATCTATTTTGATTGATCACCCATTTAGTGAATACTATCTAAAAAGAAGCCTTAAACATGTCTAACTTTATGGAATAAAATAAGACAATACATTGTTTTAAATTGGGTTCCCAAGTTAAGTTAACTGCGATTTAAATAGAGCCATACCTAATCTAATATTAGTGAAGAACTATACATAGAGATTCACTTTATAGGGCAAATAGAGTCTAGATCGTATAATATTATATTTAATGTTAATTTAATAGCTGGTCACTATTAGATTGCATATAGACATAAGATATCCAACCTGCGACAATTGAGGATGCATTAGAGATTCTGTCCAGTGTTGTAGTAAATGCTATAACAACTGCACCTCAAGTGTAAGATAGTCAATAACTATTCAGTGAGTTTAAAACTCAACTACCCCTTTGTCATTGAAGTTTATCTTTGTGTTTGACTTTAGTTTTTCCGTACTGCATTTGTTTACTGCATTTTTAATTTCATTAGATCATTAATCTCATCAGTTATTTTACTAAAATCACACTGTTAAGATTGTTATAAGAAGTTCTATAACATCAACCCTAATGGAGACAATCTTGATGCTCATTACTATTTACTTATTGTGTACACTTGCACAATGACACTACTCTACATCATATAGAGCATACATCATTTGCCTAGAACAGAAGTAGGCTCTTCTACCACTTAATGCAGCGAATTACTAGATGCGCTCTAACTTGCGTTCTCTAAAAAATTGGAGAAGAAAATTAATAATAAACTCTCAAATAGAACTTAGAAGAAATTAAATTATATTTGATAATTGGCTGTTTACATAGCTTACACAAATGGGCATTTATAACTTAGAAAAAATTGAATTATATTTGATAATTGGTTGTTTACATATCTTGCTAAAGATGATGAAGGCTTAAGCCTTTGAAGCTTCTCACACCTAATAGCCTTTAAAGCTTCTTCATGATTAATGGCCTTTAAAGAGTACAAGATAGATAAAAAAAAAGATTAAGAAAAACAAAAATAGAAAGAAAGAAACCAGTACATAAGGGAAATTTCTTCAAAGCAATTCTTGAACAAGCATTTTGTTAACTGTGTTAGCGAGACTGAAGCTACATTCTCAATTCTTGCTATTGTTTTCATTCTTCTATGTCTTGGCGTGTTCCTTCTTCTGATTCCCATCATTCTCAGCCAATAGTTTTGGTAAAGCCTTGAATTATGAACAGAGTTATTTCCTTTATGTGGACGAGGTGGTGAGCCCTGATGACGGAAGTGAGATGTAATGAAAAAGATGCAGAGGTGAAAATGAATAAGAAGCAGAATGTAGATAATATCTAAAATAACTTATTTGTAACTAATAAATGATAATGAGAGGAGGAACTTGGGGCTTGGGTTTAGGCCGGTTAAGGTTAGGGTATGGGTATAGGTACAAGTACAGGTACAGGTTGGGGAAAATCAATAAAACTCAAGACCCCCAAATTGGGCAAATCTCTGAAAACTAAAAATAGATCTTCATCTTCCATATCAATTTGATCATGCAAACTTATTGGTTTTGTGGGTTTTTTGGAGGTCTTTTTTTAGCATTTAGCCTTTTTTCCACTAGGTTTTTGGTATGTGTCTTTGTTTGTTTGGATTTGTATTAATTTGACAATGAATTCCTACAATGAATAATTAGATGTGTTTTAAGGGTATTATAATATGACTTCATTGGTCAATCCTTTAGTATTTGTAACTATCGCATATTTTACTTTTTTTTAATTTTATGGTAAGGTTTTGAAATTAAGAAAATTACCCACTTAATTAAATGAATACGCAATTCGATAATTTAGTTCAAATTCTTGTATTGTCTCAAGGAGTAAGTGTGAAAAATAGTACACTCATAAAAGCCTTATAATTTATTGAAAAATATTTTAGCATTAGATTGGACTAATGTAACATAATTTTACATAGAATTTCATATCATACTTATAAAAGCCTAGTTGATAAGGTAAAAAACTAAAGTTCGAACTTTATTGCAAATTGAAGAGACTTTTGGGGGTTTTTTCGTAAATACACAAACTATACAATGCTATAGGCGGGAAAATTTGTAATGGGCTTAACCGTTTCAGTTAGCAAGGCTAACTTCGTTTGATTTTGTTTGACAATTCATCAGTTTTCTAAGTTATAATAGTCCACAATATTAAATCATAACTAGTGCAACACATCCTTAAAAAATTATCTCAAATGATATGATATTTATCAATTAATCATTGCGACAATTAAATTTTCACTTATATTTTATTTAAAAAAAAGATTACCAATCATTAGACAAATAACACATCATTTGCAATAAAATTTAGAATAAAAATTTTGGGATATCAATCATTATTTTTTTTCATACAAAGGGCTTTAAAAGGAGCTAAGGCAAAGGTAGACGGGGATAAAGAACTCCATATATATCAGAAGTAATCATGGAATCTAAACCAGGCGGGATTAGGAAAAATCTGAAGACCTAAGGGAATAGAAAGAGCATACTTTGTCAAGAAATCAGCTGCATGATTAGCTTCACGATAAACATTTCAAATGGTGATATGCCAATCTTGCTTGATGAGGTCTTTTATAGCTTGAAGCAGGTGTGTATACTGATTTGCTTGAACCACAGGATTAGAAACAAGTTGTGTGAAACTCGGACTAGCCACTTCAACAGATAACCAACGACATCCTCGCTGCCAGGCCACGGTCAAACCTTGAAAGAGACCTCAAAGCTCCGCGACTGTAACCGAGCACAGGCCTATATTCATGCCAAAGCCATTGATCCATTTCCCACTCTGATCATGAAGAACCCCTCCAGCACTTGCCTCACCAGAAAACTTTATAGCCCCATCAGTGTTTTAACTTACACCAAGGCCGGACGGTGGACTCTAATCAAATCATTTCTCAATGCGTCTACTGCCCATAAATAGAGGCGTATTAAACAAACGATGAATCTCCTCAGCCCTTATTTGAATATCATTATAAATGGTGACACTATCCCAAGAAGTGTGATTGAAAAGATAACTATTAACTTCCAGATAGCGACCCCAAAAAAAGTGCACCAGTTCATACCCGAATTAAGCCTCCAGTTACACTCTAGATTATGCTTCATCCAATCCTTCAGGTTCAGAGAGTAAAAAGAATGACGGATGTTCATAGGAAGAAAATAATTCCAAATCTCTCTAAGCACCGTGCAATCTCGAATAGCGTGCAGCGTATCCTCAAGATACCAACCACAACGATCACAAGAATTATCAAAATGGAAGTGCCTCCCTGACAATTTAGCTTTCGTTTTCAACCGATCATGCATAACCAGCCAAATGAAGATTCGTATACTTTTGAGGACCTTTCCAACTCCAAGCCAGGCTCCAAATTCGGTCCTCGATTTTGTTCTTGTTCTTTGAAATTGCATGTTAAGCCGATTTCATTGTGAATGTGCCCTTATTAGATTCAACCCAGTAAACTTTGTCCTCACCTCGCTCTTGCATTGTTGAACGGAAGCAATTCTGAGGATGACATTGCTAGCAAGTAGATGGCTAAAACTTATCCATTTCTAGTTCCCATTGTTATCCACGAAGTCAGCCACAATTTTATTAATAATTTCGTTTGGAATTGCAGCAAGAGCATGAAATGCAAAGGTTGAGAATTTGTTATCTAACAGTCCCACCAAAAACGGACATTTTGACCATCCTCGACACTCCATCGAATCCCCGTTCTGATATCAGACCAAACTCTCCCAATGGATTTCCAAAGGTAAAACCCGTTCCTCGTTGGCAAAGTTGGAGGGAGATTAGTATGGTCCAGCCTATATTTGGTGAGAAGCACCTGTGACCAGAGACTATGTGGCGATGGAATCATGCTCCAACCCATTTTCATTGACAGTGCTTTATTCATCAACTCGAGATTCTTAAAACCCAAGCCACCACACCTTTTAGGTCGACGCATCATATCCCAGCCAATCATGCCCATCTTCCGTTGGGTATTAACACCACTCCAAATAAATCTTTCGCAGGCTTGATCAATCTTAGACTTGACTGTCAAAGGAAGATTGGTCGTTTGGATGGCATAGATGGGAATGGCTTGAATGACAGACTGAGCAAGGGTGATTCTTCCACCTAAAGACAAATGAGCAGCCTTCCAGCCGGATAGTCTCCGTTGCACTTTATCTATAATATCCCTGTAAGTATTCTTGGATACCCTGGAGTAAGGGAGGGGCAGTCCAAGATACTTCCCAAGGTTATTTGTGATTGAGACACCAAGAACGGAACCAATATTATTAGCCTCGGCAACAGAAACATTTTTTGAGAAGAAGAATTGAGTTTTAGATTTATTGGCCTTTGCTTCTGAGCTGTTGCAAAAGGCATCCAAAACCGAATTAATGATAATAGCTAGTTCACGCGAGGCTTCAGCTAACAATAACAGATCATCAGCGAAGAACAAATGAGTGAGAGGGATTCCATGACACGACAAATATACTGGATTCCGCCTTCCCAAATTCACCTCATGGCAGATACTGTGGCTTAACCTCTCGATATATAGAACAAATATATAAGGCGAGATAGGATCCCCTTGTCTTATACCCCTAGAAGGCCGAAAATCTTCCGTGAGCTCTCGTTCCCAAAGAATACGATAGATGGTGATCAGGCAAATTCCACCTTCTGATTGTTGAGTTGTTTAAAAGCTAAGATAAACTTGATTGCCATTTGTTGTGAATGTGATCATTTTTGCTGATTGGCCAGATAACATTTTGGTTACAAAGTAAACCGACCAAAAGTATACGATAGATGTTTGGCGTTGCAGCGAGCCCAGCATTTGGTGTGAACATGAAGAAAGAGTTGAGATTGTTAATAATTAAGGCTATGCACGAGGATAATAGTAGAGCCATTTTTCAGCTTCTTTTTGATAATGCAATAAATTTGCAATGGTTCAGGATCTGGTCCCTCTTTAATCTTTACTCCCCGATTTAAATGCAATTATATATGCAAATGTGTGTACCTATGATAGGTGCATTCTTCAGAACTTTTCCTAGTATATGCAAATGAAAGCCACTATGTAACTATCTCTCAATAAGAAAGCCGCGTTATCCCTAACTAAGAAGTGAATGCAGCCGAAAAATGACAATAATTTATGCAGCATGGCTGACTGAAAATTGAAATGCTACTATGTTTTTTTATTGCTCTCAAGGCAAGTTTATGAAGAACATCGGAATTCAGAAATCTCAAGCAATAAATAAATTGATAACGGCTTTCATGTTACTTCGTGTGATGAAAAGAACAGTTAATTTCCTCAAATGAAAAACACACAACTAGAGCTGGTAAAATTTGACACGACCCGATTATCTAACACGAACACGACACAAATAAATAGGTATGGGTCATCGAATTTAACACGATTATTAAATGGGTCGGATCCCGATCGACCGTGTCGGGTTAGGGTTGAAATTTTTGACTCATTTACCTGATCAATGACGCGATTATATTTTCTATTTTAAATTAATTTGTAATTTCATGTCATCAAAACTTAAATATTAGAGATAACTTTCTCTTCTATTTTTATTTTTTGAAAGGATGAATATAGACATAGTATTTTATTTATAAAAATTTAAATACATCTAGAGTTTTAATAGTATCAATGTGTAAAAATTGATAGACATGTATTTTTTATAATATCAATATCTAATATTATTTACATATATATAATTAAAACTTCAATAGTATAACTGTGTAATATTTTAATAGATATGTATATTTTATAATATTGATAAATTATATAGGCATGTACGTACGTTTGTATGACAGTGTGTAAATATTTAATTTTTTTTAATATATATATATATATATATATATATATATATTAAACGGGTTATTAGGTAATCCGATTATTTTTCGGTCAGGTTTGAGTCTAAATATTTTGACACAATTATTAAATGGATCAAGTTTGGTTGGCTGAAATTTGACATAACGCAAAATTGACACGACACGATGACCCGTTTTGCCAGCTCTATAAACAACCAAGAAAATATTTGTGGGGTGAGAGAGGCTCGAACTCTCGACCTCAGGATTACTCAGAAAGCTATGAGAGCTACGCGCTAGCCAACTGCGCCACCACCCCGTCGATGGTAATGATTGCAAAGAAATACTACTTTTTAAGGCAATAACTCTGTATTAGGCTAAACAATACAATTCCCTGTGCTGTGGATCCAGTGAATCCAAAAACAAATTAACCGCGTTGTAATATGCAGTTGTGCAGTTGCAATATTCACCAGATCATTTATGATGGTTTATAACATCATGAATTGTTATTCAAGCTAGAAGTTTGTGTAGGGAGAAAATCAGGTTTTTCAATTTTTCAATTAAAACATTTTTGGACCGATCCCATACAATATATAAGAATTAAGTAATCTAGAAATTCGTATCTTTGATGATCTGAGAACACGAACGATTGAGAGTTGTAGATCCGTCTCCAAACGATCTTCCAGGCTATGACTCAAGATTGATCAACACTGGACGTGTGGGCGTCTGTTTTACCACTCCTAATTGCAACTGGTGTCTCTTAGATGTCTTCTATATTTTTCTCAAAAACCCTGGAATTCTATTCTCTCTATTTTTGGGAGAAAAGTACCATTTTTATAATATCTTATGAAAAACCCTAGTATGTTAGGATTAGTATTCTTATTTTAATTTAAAATAAGATTCCTCTTTTAATTTAAATATTTAAATTAAATACTATCTCTCCACTTACGTAAAAATGGAGAGAATGTGTAACTAACTAGGGGACCACCTTATAAAATATCACAAGCTCCCTTTTTACACTTGAATATAACATATTAGGTTTTAACAAATATTATAATTATGATTTTTACCTAATACGCCAATTTTCTTGCTTTTGGGTCCAGTGATGGTGTTGTCAATTAAATGAGCTAACCCGGGGATCATTTGGGAACATACAATAGTGGCTACAATAATTAAATTTGTAATTAAACAAATATAATTATTTAATTCCAATTCTACTCTACTATAAAATTGGAACTGACTTCCATAATTGTATGCTCGAATTATAATTCGCCCAACCCACATTAATTTCTTTACTGCATAATCCTTTATACCACATCATTAATTAAATCGATATCTCAACTGTCTAATCGATTTAATTATATCTTGTTCCTTGATACTTACTGGTTTTCTCTAATGATCATTTTCAACATACTAAATATGTTGACACACTCTGGCCAGAGAATTCTATGATCAAGTGCCGAAAACCCAACAAGAGATGTGTCGTACAAATTGCCTCCACCAAGATACCGGGTAATCTTGACCACAAGTGTGTGTCGTGCCCATTGGTAATTCAAATAGAATAACAATTACAATTATGAAATCATAACTAACTCAAGATTAAGATTACAGTAAAATCAATGCCTATGAGATTTAATAAGTCTGACAATCATTTCAAGGTTAATTAAATCTCATATGTGATCCTGTTCAATGTAAGTAAGATACTACATCAATAAATTCATACATGATTAAGACAAACCATTCAATGAATTTATTACAGTCTATACCTAAATAAAGTGTCCAACTTTATTTATCAACTGCGAACATAATTTATTTAATCCTAAAATAACTTGTATTTATGTCTTCTGTGAATCTACATCGTGATCACATAAATACATATAATATAATCAAATGGAATTTACTCAAAATATTAATACAATTTAGATACTTGAATAAAATACCTCATTTATTTTATTAATCAGAAAAATTGTTTATTACAATTAATATATAAATATGCTTTAAAGAGCATATTTTTCCAACAGTTTGGACCGGAATTAACATGCTTCAATTGCAAAACGAACAATCAAGGGATTAACATCATAAGAGGAAAACAAATTAACAGCGTGCCTAAGTTTTCAATATTTAGCTCGAGTTCGTAAACTAAATAATAGTTCCATTAAAATGGTATTTACGAAATAATAGTTCCATTAAAATGGTATATCAATTTCGGTAAATCCTATTGTTGAAGCTTTTCTATCATCTGCTCTAATTTATTCACAAGATCCAACTTTTGCCACAAAAGTCATCAGTGTTGTAAGTTTGAGAATGTTACTTGATGGGGAAGCAAAAACTTCTTATCATTGTCATCGATATCAGTGCTTTCCTCTCCTCCATAGTCTATGTCAATATCAGTTACTTTCCTTTCATTAAGCTCTTTTGATTCTGAAAACTGACGTTGAGAGTATTTCTCCAATGAAGGAGCGTTGTCCGCTTCTAACTTTTGCATTTCAGATTCTATCAATGCATCCATCCTCGCTCTCTCACGATCTCTTGGGTACGTCCAATATAGGAAGGAGTAGATGAAGCAACATATAGTCACTGGAATGCCAATTGCAGTGTATAGTGCCTTGGCAAGTGATGCTGCATTTTCTCTATCTGTTTCAAACTCCACAGAGCTTGATGCTCCTTTGGGAACTGGTTTATAGCCATAAACATGCTGAGCCAGAAGTCCAACCACAGGGGGAGCAAAAGATGCTAGTATGGACTCGAATGATCTGTCCAATGCATAGATGGTTGTTCGAGATCTCTCAGGAACTATCTCTGCAAATATTGGACTATAGGCAATGGTTAAATGCTATGAAATAACATTAAACAACATATATAATATCACAATGATTTTCAGACAGGATTCCTATAGAAAGAAAAAGAACATAATGCTGCAAGGGAACCAACATTCAGATCTTTCCTAGGATGTGTTACCTGATGAAGAAGTCTTAACAAGTATAATCAAATGTCAACACTTCTTAGTCAAGTAAAGAAGTCTAGTGAATTGAAGATTGCTTATTTTTCTGAAAAAAAAATAGAATAATTCATGAATCATGCCTACATAGTTGTGTCCTAGTAATAGGGTGTTGACAATTTGATGCAGTCCATTAGTCTGATTTTCTTGCTGTCATACATTGCTTATTGAAAATGTTACCAGTTCCCAACATACTTATTTGAAAACTCAAGAGTTATATATCTTCAGGTTCAGAAATAATCAAAATAAGTTTTGAACTTTTGAGTTTCTTTAGAAATTTCAGACTAAAAACTTACATTTCAGCAGAATGGTATCCTAGACCTAGTGATCATGGTGATTTATATTCCAATAAGCATTTATAGGAGTATATGACCTGGACTAGATCAAAGTTTCCCAGCTCAAAAAGGGTGCAAGTTATGCTCTGTTGAAACAATGCTACTGCAGCCATTGCACCATTTACTCCTTCAAAGAGAAACCCAGACCATTGTTTGGTTTCGTTGTGTTTTAATGGACATTTACTGTTAAGCACTGCATTAGAAGATGATTAAGATAACTTAAGAGTGAAACTATTGGAGTTTTGTTCTGGACTACGGATATTTGACAAACTTTTCTGCCATGAAAAATGATAAAGCATGGTTTGTTGCTAAACCTGGTTCTAGTTAGTACTAGGACACTGGGAATAATAACCACGTGGTCAAGCATACGTACTTGTTTGTCGCAGGAGCATCCCAGGATGTGCACAATCCCATGACGACCAAGACCAGACCATGCATGAATCCAGTGGATGGGTCATCCGGCAAAACCAACAGCAAAACAGCTGCTATAGGAATGGCAGAGCCAGAACTGATTTGAGCAAGAATAATTCTCCCAGAATTTGGTAACCGTTTGGCAAGAGTATCCCCCATCCATCCACCAAATAGACCCCCAAGAGAACGAGCAATTGTAAATAGGGTCATGAGAAATGCTGTTAACCCATGGGAGAAACCAATGAGTTCTAACCACATAGGCGCAAATGACAAAGCCGACCCAGGAAAAGATCCAGATACACCTTGAGCCACAATTATTTGGAAAGACGGGATATTTATAACCATCTTCGCTTCTTTGATTAAGTCCTTCATTTCTGACCAAAAGGCCTTACGTGGTTTCCGATACTTAGCTCTACTCTTACCATCTGAGCAGCGAGGATCTTTAGCAAAGAGATAGACTAATATGCCAACTATAACACTTATAAGTCCTACCAGATGAAAAGCAATTCTCCAACCCGGAATTCCCATGAATGACGTTGAAGCTATTAGTACTGAACATAGTCCGCCAATGATGGAGCCAAAGTTTCCTGTCAGATGTAGCCATCCAAAGGCCATACCGCGGTTGCTTTCATCAGTTGAATCAGCAACAAGAGACTGAATGGCTGGCGTGACAATGGCAAGTCCTATACCATTCAAACCTCTTGAGGCTGCCACCTAGTGAACCAAAAATCAAATATGCATTCTGTCAAGCCAAGGAAAACATAGATTCTTACAGCATTCGTTTGTTCTAGAACTTGGAAAGATTTAAACTCAAACAAACAGTCAGACTTTATGGTGTATAGTATATTTTTTTTTTCCTGTGAAAATGAATTCACTTTATATATGTAATGTAACCCCCAAAACAAGCCAATAAGTTCCAGATCTGTCAATCATAACCCACAAAGCCAATTCAAAATCTAAATAACGTCAACAGGAAACATATAATAAGGAACCCCATTTAATCAAAAATAATTTTTTGAGAAGGAAAAGGAAACAGAAAAGAGGAAAGACCTGAAAAAAAGTGGTGGAGATGGCAACAAGAAAGGTGGCAACAGCCCAGAGAAAAGCACCAAGAGCAATGACATGGGCACGATTGTGATGCACAGACAAGTAAGCAGCCAAAGGGTAAAAAGAGGACTGCACAATGGATCTAAACAAAGTGAGTGAGCCCAAACCTGTGGGGTCTGTATGCAAAGCAGCACCAACTTCTTTGTACACTCCCGGTAGCAACGACTCATCAGCTCTCTCCATTATTCCTGCAAGATTCACTAGAACCATCGTTAAAGTTTCCGACTTCATCTTGTTTGTTTTGTCTCTTGATCAAAATCGAAGTCAAAATCCTCTGTTTTCTTGTAGTTGCTCAGTTTTTGATTCTCAGTTTTGACTTGGAATATGGAATATGGAATATGGAATATGGAATATTTTAAGGGCGTGGGCAATTAGAGACCTTGGGAGTTTGGATACGTGTAGGTTTCTGATTGGTTAATATTGGAGACACGAGATCAGTACTTGTGTTTTTGTCTCAATTTTGTTGGAAAGACTGGCTGCTGCCAGAACTTTGGGATTCATCATCTTTGCACTCTTATTTAATGTCTAAGTAATTTTTTAGGATAGATATGTAGTACTACAGTTATATAGTATTATAGTTTTATCTAATTGTTAGATTTAAAAAAAGAATAATTATTAATTGAATTTAATGGTTGAATTTAGTTGTGGTACCGTATAACTGTGGTACCATAGCTAGACCCAATTTTCCATTAGTTTTATTCCATTTGGATAAATTTTTAGCAAAGGGACATTACCGAAATTTTAGGTCTCGAAAATAAATTTGTCCTAATAATTTATTGTCGTGCTTGCTTCACTAAAGTAAACATTTCAAAAAAAGAAAAATCTAACTATTTATTCGATGATCAGCAATAAAATTTATTTATCCATCCTAAAATGTTATGATTTATGTGCACATAGATCGATTTTGAGAGTTCAGGTATCTTTTTTCCCTAAATTTTAAGACATGCCTTCTTCTAGCATTGATTAATACAAAACCCTGTTTAATAGTTCATTGTTTTTTAAAAAAATAAAAAAAAATAGATTTTGGATCATTCTATCATGAAAATGCATATTTTAAGGTTAAAAAGAAATATAACTTGCGTTTGAATGTCCAAGTAAAGTATACCCAATCTTTTTGTTCATGTTAGTTTGGTCCTTTCATCATTTTATTTTTATGGGTCCGGCTACGTTAGAACTGCTCTAACATAGCCATAGCCTTATTTTATTATTATTTTGAAGTTCAAATTTTGTGTGACTATATGATTAGAGTGATACTTGGATTGAAACTTAAAATATTCAATGAACTTATACATTGTTTTCTTTAAAAAAAATTAATTCAGTCCATTGTAATAAGAAAAAATTACAAAATAGCTTTAATTAAGGTCAATTTATAGGAATTAGGGTCTACGAATTGGATAATAATACTCAAAAGTAAGGCACTATGGGCAATCTATTACACTACTAAAATAGACATTAGATAATGTTTTGCAACAATTGATAATATTGATAATAGCACAAATTGTCTATTATGATCTATAATAGACATAGTATTTGTTGTAGTCAATAGGCATAGTTGATTGACCATTTTCTTTACATATATTATTTTTTATAAGAAAATTATCTCTACACCACTTTTATTTTATCATATATAAATCTAACCAAATCAAAATTTTAACATGTTCTTTGTATTGCATTTATTTTTAAGTTTGTATCAATAAACCACTTTGACACTAAATAATAACAATTTTACCCATAAATGAATTAAAAAACTATTTTATTCTACAAAATTTTAAAAAATAAACAATATAATTACAAGAATACCCCTAAATTTGATAAAAATAAATAAATTTAAAATCTATTATGTTAATTTTTTATATTTATAATTTTATTTAAAAATTATCATGTTAATTTTTAAGATGATAATCTTATTAACTGCGTTAAATCAATCAAGCAAACTTATTGGTTTTGTGGGTTTTTCGGAGGTCCTTTTGAGTACCTAGCCTTTTGTCCACTAGGTTTTTGGTATGTATATATTTGTTTGTTTGGATTTGTGTCAATTTGATAATGAATTCCTGCAAGGAATAATTAGATGTGTTTTGAAGGTATGATCATAAGACTATAACATATTTAACTATTTTTTAATTTTAAAATAAAGTTTCAAGATTAAAAAAATACCCACTTAATTAAATGAATAGGCAGTAAGTTAATTAAGTTCAAATTCTTGCATTCTTTCAAGGAGTAAGTGTGAAAAATATTATACTCATTAGAACTTTTTAATGTATTGAAAAATGTTTTAGCTTTGAAGTTTGGACTTTATTGAAAACCAAAGAGACTTTTGGGGTTTTTTATAAATACACAAACTATATAATGCGTTAGGCGGGAAAAATTGTAATGGCCTTAGTGTCTGTTTGCTATAGTTTATTTAATAGTCATGAATATTTATTTAATCTCATAAACTCTTATAATAATTTTTGTTGTTATTTAGTTATTTTTCAGATAGAGTTTTTGAAGTTTAAATAAGTTATTTTGCCTCTATTAGTAAAAACTCAAGTTTTGAGTTTCTAGAAGTAGAGGTTGAAATTTTTTTTTAAATATTAAAATATTTAAAATATTCTCTACTTATTTGACAATTTTATTTTATTCTTTTTATAACATAACTTTAAAAAGATTGTCTATTAAAGTAATTTTATAAATTTTTAATTAAAACTCTTATTGACAATCAAATAATTAAAATTTTATTAGTAAAAGTTTTATTTGTAAAAGTTCTACTAACAAAAACTCTATTTAAATAAGATTTACTTGAAAAGTTGTACCAAACGAAGTCTTAACGGTTTCAGTTAGTAAGGTTGACTTCATTTGACTTTGTTTGACTATTCATCAATTTTCTACGTTACAAGGGTCCACGATATTAAGTCATGACCTGTGCAACACTTCTCAAAAAAAATTATCTCCAATGAAATGGTATTTATCAATTGATCATTGAGACAATTAAATTTTCACTTATATTTTATTTAAAAAAATACCAACCATTCAATAAATAATACATCATTTGAGATGCCAATCATTATTCTTAAATTATTTTTCTACCTTTTAAAAGGCAAATGTTAGTGTTCTGGGGATATCTCCTATGCAGGAAAGAATAATGAAAAAAAAGTGCCGAATTTCAGTGAACATAAATCAAACTATTGGCCTCTCATGGTCACATTGGTGATTATTAATTCTATTACTGGGATAATGATGTTTATCATAATTTCAATGCAGACGTGCCATTAGACAGAGAATTAAAATGACATTATGGCAAATAAAACTCATCAATCAGAAAGAAAAGGAACAGAAATAATTTATGCTTCAGCAACAGCAGAAATCCAAGACACAGCAGCAGCATAAGGCAGCCAAACTGCAAATTAAACAAAAATCACATGAAAATAATTGAGAACATGATTACATTGATCGGGCATAAATTGAAATTTTCAGAACCTTCTTTCTCTCAACATTTGAACTAAATAATTAGTTAAAGAAAGTCGCTTGAAAACCACTCGGCCGAATCCCTGGCCAGGCGACAGTGTAATTTGATAAATATATTAATTTAGATAAACTTACCATCCTTTCCAAAAGTCATCGCCCCTGCTTCTATTTTGAACCGGATGATTCTGTTGTGGGTATCCTGAGGCGGAGCCATCCTTAGTGGGATAACCAATTGGCGGTGGTGGGGCCACACTGGGACCTTGATCGGAGCCCTCGGCTGCAGGAGGATATCCAATTAACCCGAAACACAAAACTATATACTACTAACACTATATTCACATAATCAAGAAACTTTTATTGCAAACTTAAATATTGTATGAACATGAAAAGCTACCAAGACCTTCGAGATTTTTTAAGTTAACTTATACGTGTATATTTAAACAAATCCTGGCGGTTTTGGTGGCTTTGACCCATACGAGGCTCCACCGTTGGCTTAAATGTCATAAAATTGATCACATGGTTTAGTAAAGCATCATTGAAGGGCTGCCTCGAACCTTTTATAAAGCATGAGGGGATCACTTACCAGGAGCTTGTTGTTGATAGCAATTAGCCATGAGTGGAAAGATCTATTGATGAGCTGAGAGGAATTCAGAGATTTTGATGGGTATACTAATTGAAGGGAAAGAAAGTGGTGCACTTAGGCTCCAGCTACATGGACGAGAATTACAAGAGGTCGGCAGCACTGCTTAATAGAAAATTCGTCAAGGCCATGAAAACTGATGCACGAAGCAAAGATGAGCCTGCAATTCCAACGCTATTCGATTCAAGTACTTATTTGTCAAAGCAGGAGGCAATATACAATATATTTTTGAGAAATTTTCTGATATGGAGAGATTCTATTGGTTTTGTGATGAATAAAATGCCAAAAAATATTTTCTTCTTCTCATTGAAATTGCCGTCAATTAACATCGTTCTTTAATTTATTGTTATCCCAAATTCAAATCGTCGAGGATGAAATTTGTGTTCCTACAAAACCAAATTTAATTCCCTCCAAGTGCGAGAGATTAAATTGAAGTGTAATCCAATGAAATCTTCAACAAATGCACTCAGAGTCTATTTATTCCTTTGTGAAGAAGCCAATTTTATTTTCAATATTTGGGAGAAAATCAATTCTCTCAAAAATTACACTTGGGGTAATTAAGGCTATTATGTATTAGTTGCTTGTGTAATAAATGTAGCACTTGTGATTTTTTATAGTCGACAACGACAAAATTCTCTCGTTATTTTGATAAAACATTGAGTACAAAATTCCAGGTTTAATGTACCTAGGATGGTAAATTGTCGGGTTGGGGCCGGCTTTGGCAAAGCTCAAAATTCCAGGTTTAACATGTCATTTTGTTTTATGAAATTTTATTTTTTGTTGGATTAGACTTAAAAGTTGGGCTTATAGGATTTAAAACTATAAATACATATTATAACTAGGTTAAATACAAGTAAAAAGGTGTATTTTAATTAAAATAATTTTTTTAATTTTTTAAGCATTTCTCAAATTCTTTGGCCAAGCTTAGGCCTTTTAAGTGAAGCTCGAGCCTTGTTTAAGTATTTATGAAACATATTTGAAATTGCCTAAGCTTAGCCCAAAACACTTAAGCTCTGATCGGGCAGGCTTTCTCTGTCATTCTTAAACGTATCGAGAAGGACAATGACACCTTCATGTTAGAACAAGAAATTCTTTTGGCAAATACCATCATCTATAATCTAGGACATTCATATTGAATCACCAAGAATCAATAACTAATTAAGCGAAAGCGTACTTGAATCCAGAATGCTTAATTACTTTCCGGAGTCGTGCAGTTGGCCTTCCAGATCAACATGTTCTCCTAGAGAATCCTTCAAATTTTTTTTGTGGTCTCTCTCTGATGATAGGATGTCAAAAAGAATAGAAAAATACATATGAACTGGGGACCATGACCACTTAAATAGACAACTTTTCATGTTGTCTTTATGTATTTATATTTCAACCCATCATAGAAATAGAAATTACCCTTAAATCGGTACACATTAAAGGCTCACACCATATTAAATACATTAAAAGCTCATATTATTAAAAACTCTAATAGATCACTTTTAATTGAGCTTAACCTTATATGATAGTTTGCAATACATAATTATTCACATATAAGTCCAATGTTAAATTAACGATCCAATAGTGCTAGATTAAAAATCCAATTAAATCTCGCACTTAGGTTGTATGTGTAACCTGATAATTATATTATGCAAAAACAATTGTATGAGCTCAACCTTGCTATCATTACCGAAATGTATCTATAACTAATCCAGTCTATCAATCATACCAACATAAGATCAAAGCGACCTTTGTTACAACTATCGTAATTCAACTTATCAATGGTCATTACGCCAATATAACTGAATGACATGGATCACAATGTCGATGTATAGCATTGAAATTTTATGTAATGTGAACTTAACATGCCTATTTTCAACTAGTCCACTTTAAAACTTAGGGAGATCAAGCCATACTAAAATCAGAGTGTGAATAAACTAAAACTTTATTTTTGTAAAAAAATTACTTGAAATATCCATCAACTGAAATGATTGAAAATGTTTGTAACATAAGAGCATCTAAGATCACAAACTCCCACTAAAAATAAATAACTTTTAATAATACGACACTCATACGAGCAGCATGCTCATGAAACTTCTTGGGTGGCAATCCCTTAGTAAATTAATCCACAATCATGGAGTTAGTGCCAATGTGCAACTATCTACTCTAAACTCTTTCTTTAACAACTAGAAACTTGATGTCTATATACTTTAACTGCGTCGAGCTCCTGTTATTATTGGAATATAGCACGGCTGACTTATTATCATAAAATGACTTAAGTGATCTATCAACACCATCTACTATAGGCAATCCCGTGAAAAAATTCTATGGTCATATTCTGTGATTGGATGTCTCATAACATGTTATAAACTCTCCTGCCATCGTAGAAAAGGCTATAAAAGATTGTTTAGCACTCTTCGAGGAGATAGTACCCTAGCTAGCAAATAGATATAACCCGAAGTGAATTTCATATTATCATGACATCCAACAAAATCAGAGTCAGTATACCTAATGATCACAAGTTAATTCGACCTTTGGTATGTAAGCATGTAGTCTTTTATCCTCACTAAGAACTGCATGAACCGTTTGGTTGCTTCCCAATAGTCTACTCTTAGATTACTTAAATACCTGCCTAACATCCCAGTAACGTACGTAATATCTAGTCATATACAAACCTGAGCATACATCAGACTTCCTATTGCTGACACATAAAGAATCTTCTCCATTTCTTTTTTCTCAAAATTATTCTTGAGGTACTGATTGAGACTAGACCTGTCTCCCTTAATAATAAGGGTATCACCTAGTTTGCAATTTAGCATATCATATTCTTTGGGTTGACATAATATTTTCTTGCTACACTATATAGATCGTCTCATCAATGTCATCATTGAGAAATGTTGTCTTCACATCAATCTAATGTAACTCAAGATTTAAATGTGTCACTAATGCCATTATGATCCTGAAAGAGTCTTTCGAAGAAACCTGAGAGAAAGTCTATTTATAATTGATGCTTTCTTTCTGTGTAGAGACCTTTGTGACAAAATGCACCTTGTACCTCTCTGCATTCCCATTTGGATTCTTTTGGTCTTAAATATCCATTTACAACTAATAGATTTCACACCTTCTGGCAGTAAGACAAGATCTCATACGTCATTGTCCTTCATGAACTTTATTTCCTCATTCATGGTATCTATCCACTTTAAGAATTAGAACTTTCCATGGCTTGAAAGAAATTGATCAAATCATCTTTCATCACGTAGATGTCTGCCTAATATTCTTGGAGAAATACAATGCAGTTATCTGACACTGCATTTCTTCATTCTCTAGTGGATCTCTTTAACGGCATAGGTTCTTGAAATGGTAGAGTTTGTTCTTCTAGAATAACTTCTTTTATAGGAGGTTCTCCAACATTATCTTGATTTGCTGTGTCTTGAACAAAGTCAACAATAAAACTCTGATTAATGCCAATAACACCTATAAGAATATCAATATATTTCTCTTCAAAGGCAAAGTCTCTAGCCGTATCCCCCCCCCCTGGGGAAAATCTAGATTCTTAAAGAACTAAGCATTTTCCAACTAAAAAATCAACTTAATCATGGGATCATAAAACTTATAGCCTTGGATCTTTTAGTACTCTAATAAAATAGCAACTAACCATCTTTAAGTCCAGTTTCTTCTCATTAGGCCTATAAGACTTTACCTCAGCTGGACATCCCCAAATATGCAAGTGTTTTAGACTAAGTTTCTTGTCTGTCTACAGCTTGTAAAGGATTTTGGCAGTTGCTTTAGTTGGAACTCTATTAAGGATATACGATGCAGTTTTAAGTGCTTTTCTTTAGAGTGATTTGGTAAGGTAGAATGACAAATCATACTCATCACTACGTCCTTAAGCGTCTTGTTTCGTCTTTCAACAACACCATTTATAGTGGGCGAACCTAAGATAGTATGATGTGGGAAGATATCACATTCCTTTAAGAATTTAGCAAACAGTCTTGGACATTGTTCACCTGAACTGTCATATCTACTATAGTATTCACCACTACGGTCAAATCTGACACTTTAATTCTTTTACCGAGTTGGTTCTCAACTTCAGCTTTAAAATTTTTAAACTTATTCAAGTACTATGAATTTTCATGGAGAAGATATATGTAGTCATATCTATAAAAATCATCTATGAATGTCATAAAATATTATTGACTATTCCAAGCAACCGTAGGGAATGGCCACAAATATTTGTATGTATGCGTTCTAAGACGTCCAAAGTCTTATTGGCTTCAAATCTCTTTTTATTTGTTTGTTTCCCCTTGGTATAGTTAACACAAATATCGAAATTTATGAAATCTAAGGGGTCATGAATTTCGTCTAACATAGGTTTTTCTTTTTTTCGTTTGGAGATATGACCCAATCTCCTATGCTATAACGCAGCTGAATTCTCATTAGTTAATTTTCTCTTTAAATCTCGTGTACTTAATTGAAGGGATTCATTAAATAAAGTAATTGTATCAAGCATATAAAAATTAATATTGTCTGACAAAAAGCCAAAACTAACCAGTTTTAAATCATGAAACAAGCTAAATTTTTCATTCCCAAATGAACAAGAAAAATTATATTTGTCCAAAACAAAAATAGAAATCAAATTCCAAACAAAAAATGTTTCATCAAGATCCAAATAAAATCTAGTCTTTAACAATAATCTAAATTTTCCTATTGCTTCAACTTCAACTGTCTTCCCACCGCCCACATAAATGTATTTTTCACTATCATTTGGCTTTTAGTAACTCAGGCAACCATGCACGGACGCACTAATGCGAGTGGTTGCACCAAAATCTATCCACCATATGCATCTAGATACCGAAGTTAAATTAATCTCAAAATAAACCAAATTAAGAAGCATACCTTTCTTGGCAAGTCATGTGTGATAATTGGTGCAATGCTTCTTCCTATACCCTTAAGCTCCCAAAAAAAAATAACCAGTACTCCAGATTACTTGGTTTCTTTTGTTGTTTCTTTTGAGTTGTTGTATCTGCAGCTTCCTTATCCTTATTCCTTTTTTACCCTTGTCCTTACCCTTAGAGCTAGAGGCTAGGTAAGCATTTTATGTCTTATATTTCTTTAGCCTATCCCTTTTCTGAACACAATGTAATATGAGCTTATTTAGAAACCATGTCTCTTTTTTACAGTTGCAGCTCACCTTAAACTAGTTAAATTGTATTGGTAAGGATATTAAAACCAAATGCACTAGCAAGTCCTTAGAGAGTTCAAGCTTAAGTGCCTTTAATTTAAAAGCAAGAGAAGCATCTTCATAATGTACTCATTGATATTGCCTTTACCTGTATGCCTCATTGAAATTAGGTTGGTCAAGAGTGTAGCAATTCAACCTTTTCGTTATTGATAAACCTTTGTTCAATTTCCGCAAAGAACTCCTTAAACTTAGTTGCTTTTTTAGGCATTGAGCCCTTGAATACTTCTGGAATGGCCCTCTTCATGATCATGATACACATGCAATTTGATCTCTCCCACCTTTCTTTTTCTTTTTTATCATTAAGGGTACCCTCATCTGTAAAAAGTGAGGGAGAATCAACCATTAATACAAGGTTGAGATCCATGACTGTGAGGACTATTAAGAGATTCTCTTGCCATGACTTGAAGTTAGAGGCATTTAGCATATGAATAGAATTGATGTTGGTAGTAATATTAGCTGCAGATATAACTGAACAGAGAACAACAAACAAACAAAACAAACTTATATTAGACTTAAAACAAAAATAAATTCAAATATCATACACTCCATTAATATTCCATTTTTGGACAAAATATTAACTTGTAAGTGATATATTGGTCTAGTAATCAAACATTGATAATAAGAAAATATCAAACAATGAATCTTCATTTAGGCCAATTTATTGTCCACATGTAAAGTCGAATAATTATAACATGTTTATTATCACAAGTGCACATGCAATTCTATTAAATATACACATTCCTTTGGGACGATCAATATTAACAGAAATTACATATACAGAACCGTTTATATTTTAAAATAAATTAACTTTCACAATAGAGGTCACTTAAGCGACATGTTGCTTTAATTAAATTATCTAAAAGTATATATAAATATACCAATATTTGAATTTAAAATTGAACCAAAAATTATCAAAAAACAAAAACAAAAAATTTGAGTTAAAGTCCAGTCAACAGTCAACGTTGGTTGTTGACCATCAACCATTGACCGATTCAGGGCTAGACCGGTTCGAGTCAACCGAACTGGATCTGAAACTAGCCCCAATTCAAAACCTTAATTTTCCTTTTTTTTTTCTTTTCTTTCCTTTAGCCACTGTTCTAACCCAAGCTGTCGTGGTTGACGCGGCCATCTTTCCTAACTGAAAAAACGACCATTGTTCCCTTTTTTAAATGTTTCTAGGCCATCGCTTTCTGTCAGCCGCTGGCTTGGTTTGCCCAGGCTATAATTATCGCGATAATGCTATAATTATCGTTGATAGTGCTATAATTATCGCCATCGCCTTTGAATCCTTAAAAAAATTAATTTTTTTTATGAATCCTTAAAAAAAAAAACAACCTTAATTTCTCTCAAATTCAATGATACCAGATTCGAGAAGATAAAAAACTAATTCATTAATCAAAAATAAATTTGATTTTCAATTATTTAATATAAGAGGCTCTGACCACTTGTTAGAATAAGAAATTCTTTTGTTGGAAACCATCACCTATGATTCAGGAATATTCATGTTGTATCATTAAGAATTAATAACTAATTATGCGAAAGTATGCCTAAATTCATAATGCTTAATTGCTCTCTAGAGTCATATTGTTGGTCTTCTAGATCAATAGGTTCTCTTACAGAATCCTTTAATTTTTTTTATACTCTCTCTCTGATGATGGGATGTCAGAAAGAATAAAAAGATACTTCTGATCTGAGAACCATGATCACTTATATAGACAATTTTTCCTGTTGTCTTTACGTATTTCTATTTCAGTCCATCATAGAAATAGAAAATTACCCTTAAGTCTCTATACATTAAAAATTCACACTCTATTAGATATATTAAAGTCCATGTTACTGAAAATCTTAATAGATCACTTTTAGTTGGGCTTAACCTTATATGACAGTTCGCAATATGTAATTATTCACATATAAGCTCAATGTTAGATTGAGAATCCAACAATATTATATTAAAAATCCAACACTTCATGCTTTAGAGAAATCATCAAAAAGACTTCTTTTTTAATAAACATTAGAATCTCAACATAAAATAGGGTATGTGTGTCTTAAAAGGAATCAATATTACTATTTTTAAAAAGATTAATTGCTAGTTTCTATGTAATGAAATCAATATGTACCATGTATTCCCTACTCTACTGGTTTTATAATATCTGATAATCCCTGGTAAAATTATTTTATAGTATAAACATTATTTTCAAATACATATTTATTCATATTTATTATAAATTTAATAAATCATATAAATTGAAATTGAAATAAAAAATTAAATACTAAAAGAAAAAAGAAATTATAGGTTTCAATATTTTTCCTATATTTATTCCTATAAAAGAATTCTTATATTTTTAAATATTTTTCTAAAAAATATATACTTTATACTTCTAACATCAAATATCAGTAAATAATTCATTTATTCCTCTTTTTCTTTAAATTTTTTAAACTTAAAAGATTATTAGATATTATAAAAATAATAAGAATAGGGATGGCAATGGGGAGGGGAGGGGAGGGAACCAATCTCCCCGTACCCATCCCCGATATTTTACGTATGTCCCCATCCCCTCTCCGTCCCCATCATAATTACTTGAGAGAATCCTCATTCCCTCCCCGAATAATAATAGGGGATCCCCGAGGGTCCCCGATCCCTGAATAATTAATATGTTTTTTTTCGATTTTGAGTTAATCATATTAAAATAAAAAATTTAAATAAAAGTAAAGTTCGAAATATATCTTACATTAATATCCATTACAAAAGTCATATCCATTAAATTAGTCAGTAACGCAGCATGCAAGAGATACAAACTTTTTTTACAAACTATCATGAACAAATTAATAGTTTAAAACAAAATTGTTACAAAAAAAATTGAATTTAGATTCAAAATTAACTTTTTCAATGGTGATGTGGACACTTTATAAATGTGGACTATTCCTCAAAGATAATAGTTAAGTCGGAGCAAATCAAGAGCAAATATTAGATTAGATTAGATTAGATTAGATATTAAAATTGTGATTCGCTGTGGGCAATTATAACATCTAAAAATAAATAAAAAAATATATTTAAATTTAAAATATTTAATGAATATTAAAATTAAAACAAAATTTTTGGACTAATAAAATCTACCAGGTCTTTTTAATGTCTTAAATAAAAATTTAGGACTTTAATTAGTTAATTAGACCTAAAAGTTTAATAATATAAATATTTTGATATTTGTTATTTTTACCAATATCTATAATTTTATAATTTAAATTTTATTATTTATTTACTAGTAATTTTAAAAAAAAATTAAAAATTAAAATTAAAATGGGAAAATAGATAGGGGATGGGGATTCCACTTCATCCCCATTCCCTCCCCGAATAAAAAATTGGGTAAAAAAATTTCCCCGTTCCTTTCCCGAATAAGAAATTGGGTATGAAATTATCCCCATACCCTCCCCGAATGGGAAAAATCTCCGAATCCCCATAGAAAGTTTTGCCATCCCTAAATAAGAATACGTGATATATATTTAGAAAGACTAAGCATCTTCATTTGACGTCTATTTGGCCAAATTACGAATTACCAATCTTTCACTGTCGTCCAACCTTCGCAAAGGAAAAAATAATAATAAAATTACATGCATGAGCGACGCACGTGCAGTTCTTACTTCCATCATTCAACCGTGTATCACTGCCTCTTCTTACTCAGTAGGCGTTCCCCGTATCATGCCAAAGCTTGAGCTCATAACCGCCCTTAACAAGTTAAGATTGTGACCGTGCTATCTCTCTTCTTCCAATTCCAAACGTATAAATAAATAATACGCAGAGATTGTTGTGATTATGGAATCTAATTCAGAATCTTGGCTAGGTAAAGTAATTAGTTGAATTTAATTATACAGGTCATGCGCACTGATTGTTCGACGATTTGTCTCAGTGAAGATACATTTCACGTGCTCATATAATGTTCAGAAGAAGATACATTTCATCTTCAACCCCATTTCCAAAATCATGTTCCATGTGGGTCCCAATGAAGCAAAAGTCAACCGGAGGATGGCGATCCAAGAAGAAAATATACCGTAGAGTTCATGAACTAGACAGAGTAATGGAGTTACAAAAGAAGCCATCTTTAATCCTGCAACTCAAATCCATCATCCAATCACAGAAGCAAAAGTGCCTCCTTCTCCGTGACCTTGAAAAGCAAGTTGGGTTTGTTCATAAATGGAACTTCATGGCTGTCATTGAGAAGTACCCTTCAATATTCCATGTTGGCGGTGGCAGCAACTGGAAGCCTCCTTTTGTTACACTCACTCAGAAGGCTGAAAAGATTGCCGATGAAGAGGAGGTAGCGAGAGAGTTAATGGAACCCATTTTGGTTAAAAATCTAAGGAAGCTGTTAATGATGTCAGTTGATTGTAGGGTGCCATTGGAAAAGATTGAATTCATAGAATCCGAATTGGGTTTGCCTCAAGACTTCAAGAAGGCATTTCTTCCGAAGTATGATGATTTTTTTACGGTGAAAGATGCCAATGGGAAACCTTATCTTTACTTGCAAAATTGGGATGCCTCACTGGCTGTTACTGCTCGAGAGGAAAGATTGGCACGAGAAGGAGTTTTGGATTCTGCTGGGGCCCAAAAGAGGGTTAGGATCACGAAAGATGGTAACTATTCTGGTCCCAATGCATTTAAGATATGCTTTCCTGCTGGATTTAGACCGAACACAAGTTATCTCGAGCAACTTGAGAGGTGGCAGAGAATGGAATTCCCTTCTCCGTACTTGAACGCAAGGAGATTTGAATTGGCAGACCCAAAAGCTCGAAAAAGAGTTGTGGCTGTGCTTCATGAGCTCCTTAGTTTGACTGTGGAGAAGAGAATGACACCTGCACAATTGGATGCATTTCATTCGGAGTATATGTTACCGCATAAATTGTTGCTTTGTTTGATTAAGTATCACGGAATTTTTTACATCACGAATAAAGGTGCTAGGACTACTGTGCTCCTTAAAGAAGCTTATGATGGTTCAAATTTGATAGATAAATGTCCTTTGTTGCTATATAATGATAAATTTGTTGCACTTAGTGGTAGAAGAGAGGTCAATTCGTGTAATGGGAAGTCTCTATCATAGATTTGAACGTGAAGATATCATTTGGTGTTTTGAGAATATTTTGTATACAATGTTTTTGTTTAATAGTTCATGAGTAACACCATTGTGCACTATTAGAATACTGATGACATGTCTAAGCTTTATGCTCCTGGTTTCTATCCATCTTTATGTCTTAACCTTCGGCATTTGTTTTTAGTCATGACTTAAACATTAATAATCCAAAAGTAGTAAATTTGTATAAATGCCTGCTGTCTTCTCTAATCTTCTTTCACCTTTCTCAATCGCTAATCACTAATATATGAAATTGATTGGCGTGGTTTATGCATGTGTTTATATGCATAACACGTCGAATTGAGTGATTGATTTAAGGGACATCACTATAATTCCTTGGATGAATGCTTGCTCATCTCATTTTTTTAAACCAGACTTGTGGCTCGTATCGCTGGTGTGCAGTAAGCTCAGGGCTCTTAGCACTCATGCATTCTCAGTTGAGTTGGATGATGAAACTTTTTTCCCATAGATGACTGGTGAAAATCGTGTCATTTGCAAAACTGAGTCGTTTGCAAAATTGTCATGTTTTAGCTTAATGCAATGAGATTTTTCGTACCATTTGATTCTCCTCCATGTTCACCACTGATTCAAGTGCATTATCACATGATTTTAAAATGGTGAATTAATCTGGGACTGTTGTATTAATAATGAAGAGGACGTTTATGAAACAGTAAAAAGAAAATCTTCCACAACCTCACTTTTTTTGCCCTATCCATTAATTTTTTTCACTTGTCTTGCCAAGCACATTGATCCAATAGCTCTGGGCTCGATCTGGGCTACTTGCACTTGGTTACGATATATTATCGACTGTTTTAGACCTTTTCAATAAACGTTTCTAAGTTCATTAAATAATAATAATAAAATATTAAAAAAATCTGTTCAATCGTTAATATATATATATATATATATATGGGGATGGATCCACAGCCTCCTAAAAATACTCTTAATTTTACACTAATTAATATCCATTAGATTTGAATTGAATCAATGGATGGAATTAATTGAAATTAAATCTTCAAGATCTTTTATTATTCTCTCTCTCCATGTGGTCCCCACTTAAAATTTTTCTCACTCTTTTATTTTTTCCCTTCCTTCACGTGATGTGCTCTCTCTCTCTCTTCCCTTCTTTTGTTCTTTTTAACCTATGACTTTTGGTTTGCTTTTTTCTTTCTTCCTCAGTCATAAAAATTCTTAACTCTCTCCAGCAAAAATTCTTTACTCTCTCCAACTTTTAACTCCACAAATCTTCGTGAAGATGCCTGAAAATAATGAATATTTGGTATGTGTCACACTTTTATAATTTTTTTATTTATTTTTACAATTAATTTTACCTAACTTTTCTAATTCGTAATTTTTTCAATATTTTTATCTTTTATACATTATTTATTTTTCTTTCAATTGTTTGACACATTACAGGGGAACAATGGCGAAGATGTTGAAAAAAATCTTGAACAATTAGAGGCACCATATGTGGGGATGCTTTTGAAACATTAGAGCAAGCTAGAAACTATTATGAAGATTACGGTGAGACAGGAGGGTTTTGGATTCGAACTCGATCTTCTTCCAAGAGTAGAGTAGGCTGCAATGAGGTGACTAGTGGACAATTTACTTGTGCCCATCAAGGGAAGCATGTGCCAAAGATTAATAAGCCTAATTTTATGGAAGAACACAATGAAAAAGATGCAAGTGAGGTAAATACAAAAAAAAGAAGTAGAAATTGTTCAACAGTCAAATGTGGGTGTGAAGCTAGTATGCGGGTTATGTATGACAAATGGTCAAACAAGTGGAAGATTACGGTTTTCAGGGACTCTCACAATCATAAAGTAGTTACTCCTTCTAGAAGAATAAAGATGAAGTCAAACAAACACATGCCTAAAGCTGTTAAGAATTTGACTGAAGCTTTTCATAGAGAAAATTTGCCTATTGCAAAAGTTTGTTCAATTCTAGGAGGTTCGCAAATGGGCTTTAACAGCAGAGATTGCTATAATCACTTAAGGAATGTGCGTCATAGGCAATTGGATGGAGGGGATGCCCAATCAGTCCTTATATATTTCAGGAAAAAGCAAGCTGAGAACCCTCAATTTTTTTATGCAATCCAATGTGATGAAAAAGGGCAAGCAACCAATTTTTTTTGGGTAGATGCTCGATCACGGTTGGCATATCATTGTTTTGGGGATGTAGTTTCATTTGACACAACTTATAGAACAAACAAGTACGATATGCCGTTCGCACCATTCTGTGAGTGAACCACCACTTACAGTCAATACAATTCGGTTGTGCACTTCTACAAGATGAAACAGAGGTAACATTTCAGTGGCTTTTTGAGACATGGCTTGAAGCTATGGGAGGACGCCCTCCAGTTTCTATCATTACTGACCAAGACTTGGCAATGAAAAGAGCAATTGTGACGGTTTTTCCAAATACTCACCATCGATTATGCCTTTGGCATATTAAAAAGAAGTTTGCTGAGAAGTTGTCACATGTGTACTTCAAGAAGTCAAGATTCAAGATCGGATTGAAAAAATGTATTATGTCTACTTACAAAGTAGAGGAATTTGAAGAAACTTGGAAGAGTTTGATTATAGAATATAAATTGGAAGACAATGAATGGCTAAAACATCTATATGAAATACGTGCTTCTTGGGCACTGTTTATAATCGTAGTATTTTTTTTTTTGGAATGAATACTACGGGGACGAAGTGAGGGCATTAATTCATTCTTTGATGGCTTTGTAACATCCTCGACAAATCTTAGAGAGTTTGTTGTGAAATATGAAGAAGCGTTGAAAAGGATTATTGAAAAAGAAAATGATGAAGATTTTGAATCAGAACACAAATATCGAATTGTCAATGATGGAGAATTTCTTTTGAAACATGCATCCAATTGTATACCGAAATGTTTTTAATAAATTCAAGGATGAATGGAGCCAAGTTAATCGATACAAAGTTGAAGAGAATGGATGTGATGCTGAATTTCTCAAGTACCTAGTGAGAACAAAGTTTGGAGAATCTGAAGAGTTTATGGTGAAGTTAAAATGCAAACTTATGAGGGTACCTGTGATTGTAAAAAATTTGAGTTCGTTGGAATAGTTTGCAGACATATGCTGAAAGTGTTTGTACGTTTAGACATTGATAAGCTGCCAAATCATTTTATTCTTCCAAGATGGAGACAAGAGGCAAATAAATTTAGGAAGATTGATCTGAGAGATTTTTTGAAAAATGATGGTAAAGAAGAATTAGAGGCTTTGAGACTAAGCCATATGTGCCACCAAGCTACTAAATTAGCATGTGCTGCTGCATCTTCAAATGAGGCATACTTGATTTACATGGATGGTATAAACGAGCTAGCAAAAAAGCTGTTAGATATTTCAAACCAACCAGCCACTGTTTGCCAACAAAAAGATGACCCTTGCTTTAGCATTAGTTCATCTCAGCCATTACTTTTGGATCCAAATATTTCACAGACCAAGGGTCGGAAGAAAGATGTTAACAACACGGGCAGAATCAAAAGTGGTATTGAGTTGGCTCTTGGCAAGAAGAAGAGGAAGTGCAATTCATGCGGCAAACTTGGACATGATAAACGTATTTGTCCTTTAAATCCAAGTAGAAAAAGCATTGAAACATCAAATCCAGGTAAATTGTAAATAAAATCTTGTGATAATTACCTTTCAATATTAAAGATCTCTCTAAAAAGTTTATTTTTCATTATTTGCAGAAATATTACGGAATGAAGAAATGAGTTAAATTGATATCAATATAATCATAAAGAGGATTGTTGTTGTAAGTATGCTTAGACTTTGGTTGATTATGTTCACTAAAATTTATATGTTTAATAGCCAACTTCTTTACTTTTTAGTTCTTCACTTGTATCTGTGATTTGAGTTTTATTGTGCAAAGTGATTGCCTCAAGCTATAGGCTTAAGTTGGATTCTGCAGACCATTGATGCTACTTATTTTTCTTTGTTGTTGTTTTCATTCGTTTCCCCTCTTATTTTCTTTTATTGTTAGTTTTGTGTAGCATTGTTGTTGAAATCCTTCCAGGAGGACTCAAAGAGTTGGGCACCAAAATCATTGACGAGGAATATTGAAGCAACCAACTTGTTTCATTGGTTAAAGAAGTCTCTGTAATTTTGTCTTATTCAAATCGTTTTGGACTTACTTTACTTTATGGACCACTTAAAGCAAATTCTCCAATTAATTATGACGTAATATTATTAATGTTAAATAGCACAAGGCAAGGTTTCTATTTGTTTTGTCAAAATTGCTATTATTTTCTCTTTCTTTATTTTTATTCATAATATAGAGTAGAGATCATATTCCCATTTGCACATATTTTTTCATGTACTTAAGATTATAAATTTTATAACTTAGAACTACTATGGTTCTTTTGTTGTTGTCATATATGCTGGCAATAAAAAGTTATTAGCAAATGTTTAATCCAACTATTAACTGCCCACCGATCTAAAATATGAACATTACAGGCAATCATCTCATGACTCATGAGTCAACTAAATTCCATTCCCTATACTCTAAAATAAATATTTTTTCTTGAATTCACTTTCATGTTAAACTAGCCTTTTTTAAAAGAGTTTTTTAAACCATTCAATCATTCACTTTTGCGCAGGGAAAAAACTTAAATGGGCTCTGATTATGTGGTAAATCTTTGTACCAATCAGATCTAGGCTTGAGATTTGAAGAAAAACTTCTAATGCCATGTCGTTGTCAATAGGCATCCTTTTTCACAAGAATTTTTTGTTAAACTTGAGTTTGATGACTGTTTTGCTAGGGGACTAGTTCCGCTGGTTAAAATTAATAATTTTGTGCTTTCAAATGGTATGTGGAGAGAGAAAAAAAGTGAAAGAAAGAGCTGTGGAGTTAAAAGTTGGAGAGAGTAAAGAATTTTTGCTGGAGAGAGTTAAGAATTTTTATGACTGAGGAAGAAAGAAAAAAGCAAACCAAAAGTCATAGGTTAAAAAGAACAAAAGAAGGGAAGAGAGAGAGAGAGCACATCACGTGAAGGAAGGGAAAAAATAAAAGAGTGAGAAAAATTTTAAGTGGGGACCACATGGAGAGAGAGAATAATAAAAGATTCAAGAGATTTAATTTGATTAATTCCATCCATTGATTCAATTCAAATCTAATGGATATTAATTAGTGTAAAATTAAAGTATTTTTAGGAGGCCATGATCCATCCATATATATATATATATATATATATATATATATATATATATATATATATATATATATATATATATATATATATTTGGGTATTTGGGCCTCATGCCTGGCTCAAATCTTCTCACAATGGGCCTTGCCATCGCAAATTTATGGAATCCAAATCTGGAGAATCCTTGTTGATGTAGGTGCAAAAGTTTTGTCATATAAAACGTGGAACTTGTAAATCAAATTTGACATTTGAGAACTCTTATTGATTAGCATGGTACCGTTATTTGAAATACTCAATTGTTTTTCTTGAAAGAGATGTGTTGTTAGCATTATTAGGATTAGGCATACCGACACAAACATGTTGTATGCTTTTTGGACGCGATTTGTACGCGAAGATTTGACCATTTTGTCTCATCAACCGTAAACTGTGACATTTTCACACATATAAATGTATATATAGGTATCAAACGGTTCGAAGAGTTTTAAAATTCCAATCTTGTACTTATGCAGACAAAAAATGAGTTTTTTCAATAATTAAAAAAAAAAAATTAAAGGTCCAAATAAGTATCTTCAAAATTGCGTCGAAGGAGAGAGGAAGTAAGAGAGAGGAAAAATAATAAATGTGGCTTCAATAATAGGATACATCCTTGATTTTCCCATCCACTTACACGAACGAATACTGTGTTCTTAAAGAAGGGTCCAGAATTGGGACAGGCCTTTAATGCCCAATCACTATCCATCCATCATTCCATTATTGACTTGAAATTTTTAAGTAACTGGTTTTTCAATTAAATTACCCGGTGATGTGTGGGTGTAGCACTCATGGAGGAAAAGATTCCCCCTCGAAGGGGAAAGGAAAGTTTCAGTGAACATTCAAGAAATTGAATTCATTGAAGAAGTGGAGTTGCTTCACACTACGGTTCATTATGATGATAATGATGGGGTCCAAGAAGCTGTGTCTTCTTGTTCTTGTTTTCAATGCGTGTTTTTGTTTTTGTTTTTGTCAGAAATGGGTAAAAAAAAAAAAAAGAAAGAAAGAAAGAGATGACCACAACTTTAATAATTGTTACGCGAAAATAGCATTGAATAATTGCATAGTGATGCCAAAAAATTTACATTTAAGTGTTGGTTGTTGATATTTTCTATAAAGGTTTTTAAATCTTCTGTATATCAATTGTACATACAACCAATTAATAAAAGTATAATACGGGGTTTTTTTTTTGGGGGGGTCCATGCAACTTATGCAAACCACTTGTTACAAAATATTTATAAATCGAGGTTTTAATATTAATAGCAGTAGTATATTGTCACTAATTATCGCTGTATTATTACAACAACATCTATGCCGATTCGATTTTTCAAATGTATTTAGGATCCGATTCATACAATTCCTTAGTTAGTAAGCCAAATTTTCATTCAAAAATAGTTGACAAAGCATGAAATTCCAAGTCTATAAAAGGTGCATTTCGCATTCTTGAAAAATTGCAGTGAACCTTCCAAATTGTAATTGATTGATTGATCGAGATATAAAATTACAATTGATGTAATCTTGTGACTTGCATTGATCCCATTCCCTCCACTCACAATCCAATTATTTAATATTTGGTTTCTTCAGGTCGATCGACCATATATTATATATATATATGACATTTGTTGCACTTGAAAAACTTTAGTTAAATCACAGTGTTTTTTTTTTTTTTTTGGTTGGGGGGGTTGGGGTTTTAAGCATGTATAAATGTCATGCTAGGATTGTCATAGTCATACAACTGATGATTTACTCCTAGGGACAAAATTTTGAGGTCCATTATTGGTGGGCCTGAATGTCCCTACATATAGGTAATTAAATTGTCCACTCTAGCACAATATCATGCACATCCATATTGGTGGTACTGCAAAATGTTTCCTCCATTGATTTGGTCTTCTATTAATAGTTGATTCGCTGTATTGTCACCATTAACTTCAAGCTCAAGTCTGTTTAGTTCACTATTTACATTACACATAGGTCAAACCACTTTAACAATTGATATGATTATCATGCCAGTGCGTATCACTGGATTAGTAACGTGTTACAAGTTTAGCATTTGATGTTACTACAATTACATGCTATTCTAGGTATTATTCCTAGCATTGTACCTAAATCCACATTGGCATCTTTGTTCATGATAGATATGATTTCATTTGAATAGGAGACCGCTTTTTAATATGTCAAAGTAAACACTTAGTCCAATCTAATATCAAAACATCCTATCCATCCACATAGAAAATCCATTTGTATGTTATAATATATATACATATAAAGAGGTACCCACAAATCTAAAAACCAAACAACATGAATATATGATTTGAGTGGTTAGCTTTTGGAGTGGGTGCTTAAAGTAGACAAGAAGAAACTATTACAAAAACTTTTTACTCGCAAAGAGCTGCCCACCATTGAATGAGAAAAAAGAAAAGAAAGCATAATGATTTTACCCAAGATGGGGGGAAGTTGAAGTTGGGTTTGCAACCACAATGGCTTAAGATCCCATTGTAATGGCATTGTGATAGTGGGAAAAGCTGATGTTTACACTTGCACACCAATCTATCAAAACCTAAAAAGAAAGAATAGTTGTAAACACTTCTTTGCTTTTTTTACTCTTTTTGTGCTTCTTTATTTACTCTTTTCAATGTTCCATTGATAGTGGATTCAAAAAAATGCAATAACTCATGTCTTTATCTTTAGCCTTACTCCACCACCCAAATCCATCCTTGTAAAGATGACTCATGGCAGGTCATTGAAATTCCCACACACCCATAAAGGAAAAAAAGGAAAAAAAATTTCAAAAATTCATTGTGTAAGATATGATTTCTAAGTGAATGGTTGGTTGTTTTATACCCTCTTTTCTTTAGGGAGATTGTGGATTCTTTTGTTGACCCACCATACCTTTTATAAAAAGAAAATCATATTACCCATTACCTTCTTCACATAGGCTATTGAAAATAAAAATGTGCCTGGTAGGAGAAGGGAGAAGCATCTCCATCACTATAACCCAATTTCTAAGTCAAATAAGGTTCATGGGAACCCAAAATTTTGCTTCTTCAAATTTAAAATTAATTAATTATTTAATAACACTTTGATGCCATCAAACCCTTTTTTTGTTCTTTCAGGTAAGGTAGAATCTTCCATTGAATTGAATATATATGTGAGTTGTAAATTTATTCCAATCCAAGTTCTTTGAATTTTGAGAGAGTTTGTAATTTAAAGTAGTGATTGCCATACTAAATGAGAAATGGTACATTGGAGCCAACTCAATTCTAATTTGACCTATATGTATACATATATGTATGTAGGATCTCATAAAATTTTCTCAAGTGAAGTGATGGCTTTATATGATGTTGGTACGTGGGGTCAGAAACTAAAGAGTAAATAATGAAATCTGCTGGGAAACAAACAAAGAAAAGAGAGAGCAGCAAAATCAATTCTAAGATGATGATGGACTGAAAACAATGAGTGCCCCCTTTCACAAGAGAAGAAAGCTAAGGTTCCCATCATGGCCCCCATGCCTTGTTTGATTGGATCTATATTCTATGCTTTGCTTTATTTATGTATTTTTTTTTTCAAGCAGCCCCACTTCTTCAACTGAAATATTATGGGAATATTTATATGGTCAACATCAACAAACAACAAAGTCTATAGACAACTTATTTGACACATTTCTATCTCTTTACTTTACATCTTGAATCTATGAAAAAAAAAAAAAAAGATTTAAAGCTAAAACATGGTCCTCATTAGGCTTTCCCATCAATATTGCAACTTGGGTTCAATCGGTCAAGTGTCATTTTCTTCATTGTTGGCATATTGTTGGCTAGGTCCGTAATGTATAAGTGACGATGAATTCGAGTTTGATTTGATTAAATACATATGGTGGAATATGTAATTGCGTTTGATTTTATATATATTGATTTGCATTGAAAGAATAGTAATAAGGGAATAAGAAATATTGTTGAGTGAAAAGATTATGACCCGCATGAAGTAGATGTGTGATTCTATTGAAGAAAGGGACCAAATCAATGAATTGGATTAATTTATTGATATCTCTTTTTCTTGTGAGGGACTCATGGGGGCTGTGTGGGATTTAATTGCCTTTTTCTTTGGTATTAATAATTATTTAAAAAAAAAAAAGGGGGTGTTTTATTGTTGATCATTTAGGTAAAGGGCATTGTTGACAATTTTTATTAATTAAGTTGGAGATGGAGATTCCAATGCGCAATGCACACCACTCAACTAAAACACTCATAATATCATCATATGTGCCATTTGACAACTAATCACTAATTAATTCTCATTTGACAATCCCAATAATCCCCCAAGATATCATATTTTAAACACATTTTAAAAGAGAAGTGTTGAAATCAAACTTAGTTAAACAATTATCCAATTTTATATCATCCCAGTTTGAATAAATCTAAAGACGTGTAGCGCGGGACCCATAATCACAAGTGTAAACTACTTCATTGATTATTGCTTTTAAGGATGTAATCCACAACCAACTCTTGCATTTTTATTTAAAATAAATTTGAAAGCATTGTTCACTTTTTTTCCTTGTTAAAAAATGTGTAGTACCTGAGATAAGATTGAACTAAATTTCAAATACTTACAAACATTAAAAAAAAAAAAACCCCATATTTAATTAAGACTCAAAACATACAATGACACGTGAAGAGAATAAATTCTTGAAACGGTGTGCTATAACTTATAATATTTTGATTATCAAACCAAAGATTAATCCAATAAGTTGTTTAAGATTATTTCAACGCCAATAACAAATTGTTTGACGTGTGAATTACCAAGATTGAGGAATATTACCCGAGAAAAAATTATAAAATTGCAATTTCAAGTCAAGCTAATTAGCTGTTTGTTGACGCAATTTGTTTCAATTGTTTTTATTTTTATTTTTTTGTTCTTTTTAGTGTTTGATTGAGCGTAAATTAAGCTAATTGGTGAACCACCCAATTGCGAAATTTTAATTAATTTTATAAAGAAATAATTATTTTGTTTGATGGACTTTGAAAGCACTTCTCAATCAACAATTTAATGCAAAGATTAGTTGTTTTAGCCACCCTCTTTGCTAAAGTTAAAAAGAAATTAATGGGCGTGCATCAAGCATGGAAATTGATTGTGACACACTGTTTGCTTTTGAAAATAACCTACTATTTAATCGTTGTACTGCAATGAAATTGCACCAAATTGGTAGATGTTTGTGTGCAAGATTCTTTTCAAACAACCCAAAAAAATGCGTACGCAAAAGGAAAATAAAAAAATCATTTGATTAGACTTGTCAAATCAAACAATTTGTCAATTTCTTAATCGAAAGTAAAGATAGATTGATAATTGATTCATGGCATGAATTGATTCGATTGGCCAAACATTATTGCGTGTGAGTCGCATGATTTACATGTGAACCGCATATGAAATAAGTCTAAACTAGCAACTACATAGAATAAGTTAAAACTAGCAACCACATCAATTAAGGAAAATAAGAAAAATAAAACAAACAAATTTATGTAACGAGTGATGATGATAAGAGTGAGATAAAGTAGATTCACAATTTGATATTCAATAATGGAGCATAAATGCCATTGAGGCCAGGTTTAGGCGTTTAGCGCCCGTTTTAAGGATCGACTTCTCTAAAAAGGCTTACATAAATTTCATTTAAAACAAAAAAAAAACCAAAATATAAACTTAACCACTTTATGATGCAGGCAGGATTCACAAGATCTTTGCGAGTAGATCAAGATTTTTGTCATGATTTGTGTTTTCAATCTAATCACTTAGTAATTGGTGGTTAACAAGTAAAAATATAACATTAATTAAACTCTGCCAATACTTCTCACCGAAAGGTACATAACATATGATATTATGATTTCATGGGTCAATTTGTTATCTAAATTTTTGGAAGTTTAACCATTGAATACGAGTTCACGTGTCGAAATTTGAAAGTTTTAACTATTGGATATGAGTCGATTTACTATCCTAACTTAGAAATTTAAAATATATTATCAAAATTTTTATTACCTATCTATAAATATATTAACATCAACTTTAAACATTAAATTCTTTTGAATGATGAAAACATTTATTTGGTATTTACGGAAAAATCGTTGTTACTATAAGTTTAAAGTTTTTTTTCCAAAATTATCTTATATAACAATGATTAAACAAATTCCAATTACCCATTATCTTGTTTTGGTTTTTAAAGAAAATTCCAAAAATCTAGAAAATTGAGAAAAAGGCAAATTAAGGGCTAAAAATCTAACTTGATGGATGCGGTCCATAATAGTACTTGCACTGGTGGCCAACTGGCCATTATGATGTTCCTATGCAATCAATTTTTTTAAACACAGAAAATAAAGATCAATTTTTTTAAAAGGAATTTTCTTTAAAAAATATTTATTCAAGGCGAAATATTCTCCAACTTTTGATTAGATTCCTAGGCAAGATCGGCTCCTAATTTTAAATATTATATATACAAAGTATAAGTCCATTCACTTGCCCCCATCATACGTTTAATTAAATAATTCAATATGCATGATTATCACAAACTTTGTCAATTATTTATTCTAAAAATAGAAATGAATTTAAATAATGATTCTTAATGAATTTGGGGAATCAGATTCACGTGTCATGGAGTGCATGCCGGTCAGAAAGGAACAGATGGTCCATGATCTAATGTGGGCCCCATAAATTGCCTAAAAATCCTATGAACAAAATCTCATATTTTCTATTCTGTTAATTATTTTTTATTTTTTTTTTGGGTTTTGTCTTCTTTAAATTGTTAACTCTGGCATTTGTCTGTGTGGGTGCCCACTTCAAGTGATTCTCTTGCTTGTCTTCTAATTTTTTTTTATTTTAATTGTGGTATATTTTCAAATCAATCAATTGATTTCTAAAACTGGCACTTTGCTTTGCTACAATTTAAAGATGCAGACAATTTGGGTACCTTCTGAGAGAGGATAAGACAAGCAAGTAATATTTTTATGGCTGATTACAAAGTCATCTAAAGACAAGATGTTCTGGAATTTCTCTTGATTCCACGGTAATTTGATTTCAATTTGGATTTCTCTTCATCGAAAATTCTTCATCTAAATTGCGAAAATTGACCATATAAGAATATTTGAGAGGGTTAAAAAACCGAAATTGATGTAAGCGAGATTAAACGGTATATGTATGATTTAATGTCTCCCAATTTTTCAATTAATGTTGTTTTTAAAACATTTTCATTGAACATTTTTATATAAAAGTTATGGCAAATGTTACATGTGTTTTTGCAATTGAATATAGGCACTTAATTTCCGTGTTCTAAAATGTTAAATGATGATTATGAGTATAAATGTGCAGTATGAGTACAGTTAAATGATCAGATTTTATTAATTTTTATTTTTTCTTTTGACCGTATCAATACATAGTTGAACTTAATAAAAATATAACGAAATCTTCATCATACGGTAAGTTGTAGCCATCAGAAAGACAACACCTATCTATAATTTTTTTTTTTTCTATATACATGTGAACATGCTAACAAAACATATAATGATGTTGTCCATTGTCATTTCATATGCAGTGATTCGTGACCCATTTCAAATTGCCCAACAATATTTGTCGAAATTCCCTAATTCTAAATACACATTATCTCCTTCAAAAAAAAAAAACACATTGCTTAGGATCCGCTTTAGAATTACTTTTAAGAGGTTTAAAAGTGAATTTTTAAAAAATAAAAGTTAGTTTTAATGTTTGATAAAGTTTTTAGAAATTAATTTTTGGTAAAATTACCCTATCTTCTAGTAGATTTTGGAAAATAGGAAAGGAGTAACTTTCAAAATCTGTTTGTAAGAATCAATTTTATATTTAATACAATCTCATATATAATCTCATATACATTATAAAAATCCAAATTACCCTTATTAATTAGTAGATAAAATCATTAACTTAAAAGAAATTAATATTATTACAAATTATAGTATATTTTGGAAAATAGGGAAGAAGTAACTTTTCAAAATCTGTTTTTAAAAATCAATTTTTATTTAATATAATCCCATATATAGCCTCATATACATTATAAAAATCCAAATTACCCTTATTAATTAGTAGATAAAATCATTAACTTAAAAGAAATTAATATTATTACCAATTATATTGTGATAACAAAATAAAAAATAAATTATTAGTATAAAATGTTTATTTTAGTTATAAATTGTTATATATACACAATAAAAATATTTTTTGTACATAGTTATAAATATATAAATAAAATTTATCTAATATTATATACAATTGAGTCATTAACATTATTACAATAATTTAACAGTATGATTTACCAAGTACATATGACTACCTCTAAAACTCAAAAAATTTTAAAAACAAATTTTGCTAGCAACAATTTTTTTAAAAGCAGCAATATTATCAAACTGGCCCTTATTCTCATGTTGATTTTCTCTTTCAGTTATATATCCCTATTCATAATTTTTATTTTTTTTTATGGTTGTTACTCTTCATATTCATAAAAAAAAAGTTAATTGTACTTAATTTATAATCTTTGAAAACTTAATTTGAAAATCTAAACAGCCCATAAACTTCTGTTTAATCGGTCAGATATATTATTTTACTATCACTAAATGATCTAAATTATAAAGAAGATTAACAAGAATAAATAGTAATTTATAAAGACATTTCTTTTTATGGAATAATGAGCAATAATCTTCTAAATTGATCGACAGTTAATGACTAATATTATTTTCATTGTTGAGATCAAAAGTTTGAGGGTCCTCTGGAATTAGTTTTGAGAGGTTCAAAAGTAATTTTGAAAAACTAAAAATTAATTTTAAGGTTTGGTAATTTTTTAAAAAATTACTTTTAGTAAAATTACCTCATTCTTTCTATAGATTTTGAAAAGCAGTTATTTTCATAATTAATTTTGTGCTTAATACAATTCATTTAAATCCTGAAATATATAATAAAAATCCAAACTTATCCCCTGTTCAATTAATAAATAAAATTGTTAACTTAAAGAAATTATTATTATTATCAATTATATTGAGATAATAAAAAAATTAGTTACCAATTTTTTTATATATATAAACATAATATTCATTTTAGTCATTTTTATTCTTATAATAGTTTAATAGTAAGATTTATCAAATGTATATGACTGTTTTTAAAATTTATAGCACTTACAAATAAATTTTATTAAATATTAAATTAATTCTTTTTACAACTAATTACTTATACAACATAATTAATAATTATTATTTTAAAAATTATATCATTGCTAAAACGGTCCTCAGTCACTTTACGAAGTGGAGACTTATTGGATTATATATTTTTTTCGTTTTATATTATCTGTACACTTATTCAATCAAATGTCTTAGTCTTAGGCATTTTTCCCTTTTTTTAATTGAAAATAGAATATACATTATAAAACACAGTAAGTTTTTCTTTAGTGACACTCATCTCCCGCCCCACGCCAAAAACAATAAAAAATAAAAAACCGAATCTACCAAGTACGTTGGATTTGGAGGGTTGCAGTAAAATAAATAAATAAATGGTCAATATATTTACATTGTCAGAAGATAATGATAACTGACAGGATTTATAATTGTGAGAAAAGTAAATGCAGGACAATGCTACCCTACCGAGTCTCTGTCTCACTCTCACCTCCGGGTGGTAAACACCGCCCCCACCGGCAGCACGTTTTCAGTGGGTTGTAAAAAGCGCAAACGCTCGCTGCCACCCAACCTCATCATTTTTGTTTTTTCTAGTATCCTTTATCACAATTACATTTTACCCGCAATTATTTCGTCAAATGTAAAAACATTATTTCGTCATCTGGAGATGCCATTGTTTGTTTGTTAATAATAAAAACAAAACAAATAGGTGTAATGATGTATGCAAAAAAAATATGAGAGGTCCCTATGGACATTGACAACAGAGAGATCGTGTGAAAGACGCGCCTCGCGAATCGCAACCCAACCTTGCGCGTTAACATGCGCCAACCCCACGATGTTTCAACTGAGACCCAAAAAAAGAAAAAAAAAAAAAAGCAAAAGAATTAATTTAGTAAATAATTAAAAATAAAAAGTAAAAAGTAAAATTGATAACGTCGACGTTTAAAATACGCCAAGAATGCGCACTATACGGGTTCGTGGCAGAGTAGACTTTTTCCTACTTTTGGCTCTACCTGTACCTCTGTTTCAACCACCCGTTCTTGTATTTAATGCACATCTATATATATGACGTCATTACTATGACTTGAACGGTCAATTTAATTGAGAAACTAAATTAGTTAATAAATTATGCTGAAATTGAATTTCAAAGAGTTTTTTGTATTAAATATAATGAATCTATTTAATGTTTAATATTTTTTTAATATAAAGAAATAAATATCTCTGAATCCAAGAGCATGAGAGAGGGGGTCAGGTCAGTAGGGGTGGCACTACTGCTGCAACTCCTGCAGAACAACAGCGACATTTGCGCGCGTCCTACGTGTCAGCTTTTGCCTCACACCTGTCGCTTTCTCCCCCCCACTCGTTGACTCCACGCTGTTCAACACCACGCGCGTGACTATCACGTCTTTCCCTGGCAGCCATCCACACAAGCGTCCCACGTTCGCATCCCCCTTTGCTAACGTAACTCACAAACAAAAGTTCCGCTAACTCACGCTTCAAATTTGCTAAAATACGCCACATTTATCCATTCATAATTATTATATTATGGATGCAAATGCAAATCTTTTTATTTTTCTTTTTTTTTTTTTTCTATTGATTGAATGATTTCTCCACAATAATTAATTAGGACTAAATACAAAAGAATGAAGAAACAAACATATTTTTTCTTTGATTTTTTTTTTTGGGTATTTGGATTTTTTGTCTAGGACATGTTTACATGAACGCTAACAGTCTTGGGGGATTTACAAACGGGGCAAGTGTGCAGACTTGACCCGCAAACAGTACACAAACACAAATGCCTGCAAGGTAACAGCAGTACACATGACTCTTCCTTTCTGCAATTTCTGCACAACCTACTGCTGCCACCGCTGTGATTGCTTCCATTATCACCATCTTTATGATCACAATTATTAATTTTTTTATTACCATTATCTTCCCAACTGCTGCCGCAACAAGACTCTGCGTCATCAACGACTTCTTCCTCCAACCCCAGCGCAGCCGGCGCCGGCGCACGCCCTTCCTTGACCTGCGCCGCGGCTGAGGCAAGAACTTGTTCTAGATTGGTACGTAGAACATTGGCTGTGGCCTCGTTCGACTGAGCCAAGTCTCGCCAAATTTGATTCTCTATGCACAAGGACTTCACTCGTTCTTCCAAAGCCCAATTCAATTTCCCAATCTTTTCAATTTCGTCCTCCTTGGCCTTCAGCTTCTTCATCACGCCTTCCTCTATTACGTCCATTAATATCCTCACTTGCCTCTTCTTCCTCTCCTCAACCTCCATCCTCACTTTCTCCATCTATAAAAAGAATTATGATAATAAAATGAACCCAATATTAATAACCGTACAAAAGAATCAAGAAACGTAAAAAAATGGAAACTTGCTTGTGCTTTGTTTACTTACATGTTGGGATATGAGGCGATCGATGTCGAACTGTTGTTCTTGGATCTGAAACGACATGTCGTATCCGAGAAAGGAGAAGGGAGTAGGCGTACTGCAAGATTCTCTCGACCGTTTTCTCGACGGGGTCAGTGGGAGATTGTTGTTTTCGTAGTTGTTGTAAGTGAGACTGCTATCGGATTTGTTGATAAGCGGTTTTTGATGAGGGAATGAATCTGAGTTAACGGACGATCCGTAAACGACGGTGGGAAGAAAAGCCTCCGCCGTCGTAGTGGTTCCCGATAATGGGAGGCGGCCGTATCCTCCTGTTCCTCCCATCTGGGTATTGTAGATATTGGAGTTTGCTTCAGTGGGGTTCATTATTATTTCCCTGCAAAAATGGAAAGAGAAGTACGTCAAATGCACACTCGGACACAAAACAAATAAAAAATTCTATAAGACACAGAATGAGATGATACACACCTGTTCGCTAAGAGTTGCGGAGGAAAGATACTGTATTGGTGCCGGGCTTCAACAGCCATGATTATGGAAACGAAAGGGTTTATTTCTTTTGAATTGGTTTTGCTTCTTGCTTTGTTTCTTCTGGTTCTTGGCTTTGGCTTCGGTTTTGGTTTTGGTTTTGAAGGAGAGAACGAGAGAGAGAGAGAGAAAATGAACAAAATGGCATGCAATAGAGGTGGCAAAGATGTGATGATGGGTTTATTTAGGGTTTGGTTTTGGCTTAAAGTGAGAAATTATTAAAATAATGATAATTTTTTATTTTTTCAAAAAGGGGAAATGTGAGAGATTTGGATTGTTCTTGTTGGGTTTAAGTTGATTGGTCTATTTAAAGGAATTTGGTTAAGTGCTTAATTCGAGCGGAATAATAGGGGTATTTCCGGGATTTCAGTGCATGTTTATTATTGTAAACTAGTGAGTTTTTTAATTAGGGATAAAATAAGTTATAACTGACAAGCATGGCATCTGCCACGTGTAACACCTGCCACGCAAGCAAACCTGTTTGTTTTCTTCTCATTTTTTTGGCTCCTTTTTTCTGCTGGTCCTGAACAGCGTGATGGTGTGGGGTCCATGACAAACACGTGTGGGACAGGATAAAAGATGAGGCCAAGATAAAAAACAAGGGGGCGATGAAAACTGATCCCTGTGACCACGTGCGATGTGCCATCGTGGCATCTGTGGGGCCCATAAAATAGATTTGCAATTTTTTTAAATAATTAAAAAAATTAATAAAAAAGAAGTAAGCGGCGGTTGGGGAAGGTACGGCGTACCAGGGGATGGTCCTTTGGCAGTTTCCTCTTTTTTACTTTATTTGATTTGAAGTTGCTCCCTCGCATGGGAAACGTTGGCTCTCTTTTGTCTCTTTCTGCTGCCACGTGGCTGCATATCTCCCTTCTTAGTATCGCTTACATCTCAATAATTTTCCCCCGCTTGATCCCCCACATTCACATTTTGATGCGCATAAATGGACCCACCGAAGATATTGCGTTCATATAAAGCTCAGCTTGGGTCCGACCATGAATACGTCTTCTGCACGTAGTTACTTTTGTTCGAGTAATAGTATGGGCAATGGTTGGTGTTAATAATTAAAAATTCTCATTTTATCATAAAATTGGGGAAAAAAAGAAAAGAGAAGACGATCATATTATTATTCGACTTCCAGTGAATTACAACTCAGACAATAAGTTTACTATATTTAAGATTTATACATAATGAAGTATATTTATAATTCGGATCATATCATATCATATCATGTACTAAAGATATTATGTTTTGGCATATGTAGTTAGATATTGCGTTACAAAGATAAATATTCAAGATGCCCATTATTGATGCTTATTCATCATACAAACAAAGAAACATCTCAAAACTGGGGCAATTTTTTTTTATTTTTTATACCTATTATCGTTTTGATGGCCTCCGGTATTGACCCTCCAGCTAAAAGAAAGGAGTCTTGTGTTTCAATCTTTTCTTGCTACAAAACAAATTCTGTGAAATTATTGATCATTGACCACCCACATACATAAGTATTAGTTAATGCCACTAACAATTCTTTTTCTCTTCCTTGTCGTCTGTATTCCCAATTGGCTTTTGGTCATAATACAGCAAAAAATTAATGCTCCCATTTTCTACTCTCATGCGTCACATAATTGATTATACTACTTGCATTAAGTTGCATTCTAGAAACTCTCGAAAGTTACTATTTGAGTTAATTTTTGCTGTTTTTCTTTAATTATTCTATTTAAGATGTGTTTTAATTGATTGCTTTTTACTTTTTTGAATTTTTTTCAAATTAGTTACAATAAACAGATATTACAATTTAAAATTTGTTAAAAATCTAGATAAACATACATTCTAGATGGTCTACCAAGATTGGCTTGAAATTATTATACTCATACCAAAATTTTGGGAGAAATACCCAAAACTCAGTGGGGACTGCTTTTGAATTTTGATACAAAGATTAAAAATGCTTTTTTAAATTTCAATTAATTTGCTGACTTCTCTCTATTTTTTTTGGTTCAATGTCGACATTCAAGGCCCTAATTATAGCAACTGGCTCAATCTCCCAATTCACACGATATCTTTTGACCTAATCCCAACCTGACAATCCAATCAATCGCAACTAATTACTGTATATTCCTTCAAATTCAACAAGTCATTCATTAACCGTCATTAATGAAAACTTATCCTCAAAATCCTTGGACTTTTTTTTTCATAAATTATATAACTTTATTGAAAAAATCAGAATAAAATGGTTTTTTTTTTTAAAAAAAAAGAATACATAGAAGAAGCTAGAAAAAAAAAAACTCCAACATAAACAAACAATACTTGAGCACATAAATAAATATTTCTTAATATTATTGGTTAGATTCACTTAGTGAAATTCGCATATTTTTTTATCTAAATTAACTAGATTATCCGTAATTTAAATTCCCTCATCTATAAGTATGAGATCGCAAACAACGTTTGCATGAAATATTATTACGAAAACATTCATTTGTAGGAGATTTTCGACCCCAATAATGTTGATCTCTCTTTAAATCTTGGGAAGCGATTAATAATTTATTATCAATAATTTTTTCCCTACTTTTTAATCAAGCCCACACCACATTCTAATTTATTAAGGAACAAGGCATGGCCACGCGCTACTTTCATGGAAACATGTGCATTTAAGTTTCACTTTTAAATGGTGATGCACGAGAGACAATGTCATGTTCATTTTCCAAAATTTTAATCACAACCCATTCAATCAGATAATTAAATAATTATGTTTTCGATGCCAATCTCCTCTTCAATAAAACTCACCCAATTTTTTAGGCGATTTTATCTGCCAATACTAGCGGAATATGAGACAATTGAGCTGCATTTAAGGAGGCAAAATGACAAAGAGATCAGTCCAATTTGACTAGAATACAAAACAGCTTTAATTGGCAATCACAGCTACCAATTAAGTTATTTCTAAATATTCTTCATCAGCATTGAATTGCATTTTTACGAACAAATTGGTGCAAAATATTGCTTAAAATAAAACTTTTTAACCCTTAAAATCATGCATCCACATGGCCAAGACTCAAGAGCCAAGTTTACAAAATTTATCAATGAAATATAAATTTATACAAGATTGTGCGGCAGGCCGTACGAGCACAAGGTGGCAACCGGCAAGGGCAATGAAATGACACCGTTGCTTGTCTTCTCTCTTCTAATCCATAATATATATATTTATTTATTTATTGGGAGCTGCTAGCTTCTTATATGTAATGTGGTACAGCTCTCACAAACTCAGTTATAGATCCCGCCAACTTTGTGAGTGGCTAACCGTACACGTAGTAAAATTCTTATTTATTTATTAATTAGCTTATTCGGTAAGTCACTGTTTTCTTTAAATAAAACAGTACTAAAAAAATTTCAACAAAGTCACAACTTCATAAATAATGCAATAAAAAGGGTAAACGTTATAAAGGGTTTCCCATTTCCATCTTATCCATCTTTAAATATTTCTTCACCAATCCTCTTTGTGAGTCTTACTAACTAAGATAACATTTGGTTTTTTAGTCTCAAATATGAATAAGTTTGGATTAATCTGAATTCTAAATAATAACTTAACTGATTGAAATTAAATCAATTAAACTATTAAATTAGAAAAATTAATGGTCCCTAAGAAAATGAGGAAAAGTTGTATAGATTTTCACTAAGCCTAAATATATAAATATACAATTAATTGAGTTATTTTTTTTAAAAAATTTAAACTGTACAATTCATTAGAGTGCTATTGATAAGTGCTTTAAAAGTCTATCAAGACTTATCTTGATTTATCATAATTGAATTTGAAAGCGAGTTCAAAAAAATTATGTGCATTATATCAAGTCCAATGAGACTTATCTCAATGTATTATAGTTGAAACTGAATCAAAAAATATACCTCGATGTATTATAGTTGAAACTGAATCAAAAAATATACCTCGATGTATTATAATTGAAACTCAACAAGAAAAAAATCTACTCTCTCGTAGAAGAGAAAATTTATTCTTACAATTTAGAGCCTGTAGCCTCAATAATGAGGTAAGAATGCGGCAACTGTCATTTAGATTTTTTTTTATCCGTTTAGCTATAATCGGTTTTAACTTTTAACCTAAACCATGACAATCATTTTTCAGATATGCTTTTATAGAGCACATCATACCGGACCTATTATCATTCTTTAATGTAAGGTGAAGTTGCATGACAACATTATCGTGAACCTTCATTATGAAACTAGAGAAAAAAAAATGGAGGTTAGATGGAAAGTAGATAAGAGAGGGGATTCCCAATCCACCTTTCGTCGTCACCTATATGTACATATATATCTTTTTCATTCAAGCTCTATTATTGCTCTCTCATATCCAACACACACTTTAGTTTAACCACCACCGAAATCAACAAAAAGGCAAAGTGAAACAAAAAGGTGCATGATAAACAAAAGAGAACATTATAGATATTTGATTATTTTTAAGAGTAAAAAGAAAGATACTACTAAATTGGACGGCTATGATTGATCGGATCTATGTTGTCATGATGAATCAAGACAGTACAACTATTTCTAAAAGAATGTAATGTGTTTGTTCTTCCCCTACTTCAAGGGCAATTGCATTGCCCCTCCCTTTTTTTTTTTTTCGGTTATTGCAATGTTGACTTAACGTGGAGTTGCCTTTTCTTTTTTTCTTTCTTTTTATTTTTTTAAACTTTCATTCGACCTAAAGTTGTATTTTTGATTCTACATGCATGAACATGTGATACCCACACCTGGCTCTTACTTAGTGAGAAGAATCTGAAAGTAAAATCAACAACTACAATTTCTCTCTCACCCACTTTTTCTTTTTGGGATCGAATCTCATTCATCATCGCCACCACCACAAACGTATAAACCCCGCTTTTGAATTTGTCACCTTCGTCAGAAATGTATAATTTTTGTAACCCTCATTGTAAAATTTGTAGTAAATATAGCAATATATTCACGCCCAAATATTGGGATTTGAGAGTCTTATTATAATGCGACATTTTTTTTTCTATTTTGGCCACAAATTTTTTTTTATCATTGACAATATATATATATATATATATATTTTTTTTTAATTATAAGTTGTAAATAACTTATAACAGACACTATTTTCACGACTTATAATAGATGCTACAACATAATCATGTCTAGATATTGAATATTGTAGCACCCATCTCGAAGCAAATCTTGGTGGAGATATGTTGCAATGAATGAACAAGGCTCCTCGCAAGAAAGCAACAATGAAAGAACAATTTTCTTTTTTAAATTATTAATTTAATTAAGGGAGGCATAAAGTTGGTTGTGAGTTGTGACAAGTTACTGTATATGCAACGTTTGCTGCAACTAGGGACCGGGTCAAGTTGAGCTATCATTATTTCTTGTATTGGAAACATACCTTGCTTGTGCTGTGGATTCTTAAATGTTTAGAGAAGAAATAATAATAATAATAATATAATAACAATAAATAATAATAACAATAAAAATTTTATACAAAAGAGGTTGGCTTTTATTTATTGTATTGCTTATCTGCCAGAAATTTGACCGTTAGCTGAGCTGACAAAGACTGCATTGATATTTGAAATCATGGGGGGTTGTGGGGTCGATTGAGAAAAAGTCTGGGGGGTACATCATACATCATACTTCTTTATTTAAGAACACGATTCTCCATTTCTTTATTCACTACTGTGGTTGTCTTGTGCATTTATGATTTTATATCTATTATTCAATTCATTATTATTCACATAATTCTTTCAAAAGTAAAAAAAAAAAAAAAAAACCATATTAGAAAAAGAAAAGAGAAAAAGAATGTGACTTCACTTTCAAAGGTGCATTAACATGAAAATTGCGACGGGTATGGAAATTTCAAGAAGAAAAAGAAGTATACAGCCGTGGCCGTGGCCATGAGTTTGATGAATAAATGACACATTTTCCAACGAAGGCTTGATTTGTCTGTCAGTCTTTTGATTCTTGATGTTTCCATGTGCAATGAGCAAGTCCACACGTGTCCCAGTTCTGCTTGTGTCGTTTCACTTTCACTTCCCAAATGTGGTTTCTAGACAGGTCACGGAGCTCTGCCCAATCGCATCATTGATAAAAAACAGAAAAAGGTCCCCTCGCCCGCATCGTTTATTGTCAAAATAACTTTGTTTTCCAATAACATATTATCTATACATATTTACAATTGGTGCTCTTACTGAGAATATGCAACTATACGTATCAAATTATGTATTACAAAATGTGTGTACACACACACACACACGTAGTCAGCATAATTTAAAAATCTATAGTTACTTACACATTTTGAAAATATATCAATTTTTTTTTAGTGAGGACATCGATTCACCACGAAAGTGGCCAAACGCCTAGGAGGCGTTAAATCAATTTTATTAGTTTTCACATTCTTCAGTATGGTCATAATTATAATATATTAGAATATGATTCACTGTTACTGTAAATAATGTGTACAGATAACAAGAATAATACTAATGACACATAAAAAATTCCAAATGTAATCTTCCATGTTATATATACTAAATTATAAGCTGTTTTCGAAATTTTGATACCCAACGACGTACAAAAAAAAAAAAAAAAATCAAACACCCCCCAATTAAATAAATTAAAATCAATTATCTTAACGATAGCTAGCGGTACCTCATATAAGTAAAGGTTCAAGTCCCCACGTGCATTTGATAATTTTTTTTTTTTCAACTAAAACCTACCGGTTCTGGGTAGAGGCGGGTTTTTGGTCCAAGTTACCCCAAACCGAATAGAATTTGAAATTTAATTTCGGTTCAATTTGACCCTAGAAACCGCTTTGGTTGAGAACTAGAAACTGATCGGTTTTGGTCTGGTTCGGATTAAAACTGAATCAAACAATCAAATTCAATCGTGGTTACATTTAAAAATTAAAAAAAAAAAAAGGAATCCCCTCAAATCTCAACCTTCCTTCCCTCAATTGTAACTCAAACCGAATTCTAACCCAAAATTATAACTGGAACCAAATTTTGAACCTATTCGGGCTCAATTCTCAAAACCCGAATTGAAACCTGTAAAAACCGCATCAAAATCCAAAACGCCCACCCCCGGCTCCAGGCTCAAGCAATTAGGCTACACCGTACCGTAATAAAGATATGATCCTGATAGATTTATTAGTAAATATCAGTAAACTAAAAAATAATACTTCAGAAAAACAGCAACTAATAATACCTCATACTATTGTTAGAATTCAAAGATTACACACTTCCTGACATAAATTTTGGTCTAAGATTTTCATTCCTACTCTGCACAACACGAAATATCAAAATCCAGAGATTCTCCAAATTAATTTCATAAATAGGATTTACAGTTCAATATTCTGTCATTGGACCACAGTCCCATGGGCCTAACACTACAGATTTGGGTTACTTTCAATAGTTGCCTTTAGAGCTGGGATAACTATGGTTTCAACAACCTGACACAGCAAGAAAAAGAACTGCCGCTTCATTAGCCCGGCAATTTGAGAAATTAATGTGACAATCCTATTAAGTGAAAACTAGCATCCAATTAGTAGGCATATTCATACAAAAACCTCCACAAAGCATCCATCAAAACTACCAAGAAACACCAAACAAAAACGACTGGTAAAAACCCTCAAACTACCATCACAAGGATCCCCTGTCGAAAACCAACCAACTGAAAACATAACAAGCAATCATCATAAAAATCAATAACCCATCATGAACTCATAATAAAACCATCTTGCTTGAACAAGGTGGCAAATGAGCTAAATCAATCATGAAATTGGTCTGAATTGATTTGGTTCCAGTTACAACCCAAGCATTAACTTTCCTCCATGTAGATTGCTATAAATAGCATAAACACTTGAAACAGAACACAATGGAATTGATTATAAAATGACACAAACATGTAGTACGATATTCTAACATTATGCATTACATCTTGTCCCCTAAAACCATTATCTTTCTCACAGGATACCGAACAAAGGCCAAGATTTGATACCTCACAACATATCTTCACCGCTACCAATGCAATATGCTCTTAAGAAAGTATACAAATCATCAATAAAGGCACCATGCATTCCCCCAACTTGTCCAGTAGCAGAAAACAATGAACTGCAAGGAAATATGACGAGAAATAGAAAAAGATATGGAACACCACACAATCTTAAGAGACCTAGAGTTTGGGATGTCAAAATCTGGTCCGGGTCTGACCGTCCCGGTTCCGGACCCGCACGATAATTTATTATACCGGACCCAGGTATAAACACGGATTTTTAACTCCATGTCCGGTTCGAGTTCAACCCGAAAAAATTTGGATTACTAGATTGCAAGTTTTAAATTCGGATTTTTTTTTTTTGAAAAATTAATATGAATTATAAGCTTCAGCAAGTTGCATCCTAGTACAACAAATAAAATGGAAAGACAGGACAAGTCCATTAAATCAACTATCATACCAGACTTCAAGTAGCTAAATGCCCTTCTTGAAATAGCAAGGAAAACTAGCCGCAAGTACTGACTAATAATAATTTAAACTTCCCATTCTTGAATGACCCACAAATCCTCAATAACCTCAGTAGCTCCTGCCACTACCCCTGAGAAAAAACTGGAGGAGTAATCATACTCTGTGGTTCAAGTTCAACAAGCCCAAAAATGTTAGACATGCCAAGAGCGGCCAGTATATCCAAGGTTTCCTTGTCAATCCTAATTTCATCAGTCTTAATAGCTGATTCATCAGGTACAAAGTCCATGTGGCATTCACGACCCATCTCAGATTAAGCTGCTGTCCTGAAGAAGAGAAAGATGGTGAAGCAGAGGAGCTTGAGATGTCTAGAGGTTGCTGCAGCTGGTGTGATTAGAGAAGGTGGCTGCCTTGATGATGGGAGATGAGGAAGATTAGAAGATGTTGCTGGTGTGACTTGTGAGCCTGTGAGGCTTAGATTTTTAGGGTTGCTTTTGATTTTTCTAACCTTTTTCTTTTATTTTATAATTATAATTAAAAATTATTTATTTAAAGAAAATTAAAAATGCTGTAATCCAGGTCCGGTTTTGGTTTAGATGAACCCGGATACGTTCGGCTGAGTAAAATGTTTCTGGATCCCGAATATTTTATACATCCAGTATGAGTTGAACCCTGCCCGGATCAACTGGGTTTGTCTAGGTCCGGGTTTGTTTCCATCCCTATCCAAGATAACAGACTCAAGTACATAGAACTACAATACTATTGAAGTGCCAAAAACATATCAATATTAATTAAAAAAAGAACTTAAAAATTGAAGAATAACCTGAGAGACAGAACAAAGCTTAAAGATTGATAAGGGCAGAGATCTTGAATCAGTGATGTACAAAGAGCTTCAATTAGGCTTTTCAAGAAAGGGGATGAGAATTAAGAGAGAGCAGGAATGCAAGGGAGGAGATCCGAACAAGAGAGAGAAAAACCTGTGTTTATAGATTTTCTTCCAATAAACTTGGATGTTCCAAATATAACTGCACAGACAGTGAGTCACTACTCATGGACTTAATAGGGGTTATTAACGGAGGTTGCTGCCATTGTTTAGTATCTGTAGGAATCCATAATTCAGCATCCTTGCTTGTGTTAACCTGAGGAATCGAGCGGAAATAAGCTGTAATCTCCCACCTGCAACCTGTTAAACAGTAAAAGATTACTAACCAGTTCCATTCTCTAGCAAGATAGAACATGTACACACATATACATCCACCTGCCTGCACAATACTGAATAAGGATAAGAAAATGTGATATGCGAAAGAAAGGTAGTAAACACCAAAAATTGGATCAGAAGCTGTTCTAAATACTTGCCAAGACCAAGTAACTGTGGAAGAATTTGATTGAGCCGAACAAACAATTCTAGGGCCAAATTCACACCGGTTGAAATAAATAAGCAAAACATCAAGCATATCATCGTTTATAACAATTACCTTGTGGAAGAACTTTTGAGAGGGACTTTGAGACTGAAAGTTTAATCAAGAATGATCTAAGTGAGAACTCCAGATGACCTTCTTCCACCATTGAGCCATAAGACTGGTTAACCATAATTTTGAAAACATATCTCTCCAAAGGGACATTGTTGGGATTGGAGAAAATAACTGCCACTCTCTCCACCAGCCCCTATTTTGTAGAAATATGAAAATCTTATTAAATTTTACAGTACACAATTTTGTATCATTACACGATAAGAACAAGTATGCCTCTTGGCTGCAGTTAAATTTATCTTCTCCACAATAAACCTTAAAATAATTGATGTTCTAAAATAAATATGAAGACCTTTACAGAGGCTTGATAGAGGTAGAAATGATTTGAATAGACACTATTGATGACCATAGCAAATGGGCTCCACCATAAGTATTTCATTACACATTTGTAGAGTCTTACGATAATTTCTATCTTCTACCCAGATGTTCTAAGAGAAAATCTTGTTATTAACATCTCGACTTACCATTTAAAGCCTGTTTAGTTTGTAATTCTTAAGTGGGAGTTGATGGAATGTACAGAAGATGCCTGAAATATCATTCACTTTCACATGTTCCACCTAATCCCTCTATTTTCCACATACATCACAATAAGATACAAATTGGCCACAATCTGCAAAAATAGAAGTGAAGCTGATTGGCATTGTCATTTGCTAGGGCCAGCATGTTAACAGCACATATTAAAAAGTTTCCGGAACACATATATAGACTATGAAGATGGTAACCAGCAACGGAGTAACGATCTAGTGAGCAATAGTGCCTTTATGATGATGAGCGGCACTGGCACGTGGTGCTGTCTGATTAATTTACAACGTCAATACTATTCACATGTAGTCATAGACTTGTGCCACGTGTCCGGTTACTTGCTCAGCATATGGTGGGTGACGGTGCTTTCATCAACAACGATACAAGTAAAAAGATAAAAAGAGGCAAACCTTTTGAATGAAAAGGAGGAGGCTACTAACAGAAGAATGAATGTAGTCTCTGAGCTGGGGGTGACGAGCCCTCTGAACAACCAAATTCATAAATGACCTCCTCTCAAAAGCACCTAACAATTTTTGCATTGAACATTTACAGCCAACAAAAAAAAAACTTAAATTTCTAAATTCTATTTTGGCATTAAAAATAAATTCAAATTATTCTAGGCAGGTAAATAAGAGAAATTAGTAATACTAAAAGTACCCGAAGGGTAAAGTCCTTTGAGGAAAACAACGGAAGTGATTGCAACCTCCAAGAATTCCGCCAGAATTTGAGCTGTCTCAACTGTTCAAAAGTTAAATCACTTATTTATTAAATTCGATTTTTTTAATAAAAAAAAGAAAAAAAAGGAGAGAAACTAAACCTTGAGGAGACTGAGCGTCGCTACGATCCATTATCTTTTACTCGTTAGTTGTTTCTGCCTCTTTGATTGATCGTCAATTTGGCTCTCATACTTTCACTTTACTCCTAATTCAGAAATGAGGGTTTTGGGATGATGACTTGAGAGGAGCCCATAAAGTGTTGCACTTTGGGTGTAGCTCCCTCCAAATTTGGGCAAATTTACGTCAGTGGCACTTCTAAATTACATCGGTATCCTTTGAATTTGGTTCAAATTACACCATTGGTCCGGGTGCGGTTTCAGAGAAACCACATGTTTAAACCCGCACCCGGATGTGCAGGGTGTTTTAAAATTGGGTAACAACTAAATGTTCAATTGTAATAAAAAAAAATTAAATATTTAATTAAAATCAAGTACAGAAAGAAAAATTTAGTGGAAAAAAACAAAACCAAACTCTTAATAATTGTGTTTGTTTTTGCCACTAGCTGCAAGCTATAGAAGTAGAGAGTTTATTATTCTTCATTTTTCTTATGGCATTTGAGAACTCAGAATTCAAAATTTAGAGTTATCTCCCATTCGTATACTTGTCAATTGTTTGAAGGCAAATGCTAAGTTACAATTAATGTAACTTATATTTAGTCATGGAAATCACATAAATTATGTGGCCCCACAATTTGTGTAGTTTCCATGATTTAATGTAAGTTACATTAATTGTAACTTAGACTCTCTTATTTGAAAAGAATTGGTGACTGTTGCACCATGACACATTAATGATATGTTGATTTCAGTTGCACAACCACCAATTCTATGTCCAATCGCTCGTTTTTTAGTCTTTTTATAGTTTTTTTTTATTTTTTCACTTACCTAATAGAAATTATTTATTTATTTATTTAAGTAACATGTCGATATATTAAGCAGCAATTTTTTAAAATTATCAGCGTCTAATATCCAAATACGGATCTTATTAGGGGATTTTTCGGGTTGATCCCGGGTCTCTTCCGGGTCTTCCCAGGTTGCTATAGATTAGATGAAACCCGGATCCGCGAAGGGTATGGAAATTAAATAACAAAAACTTAAAACCAGTTTGAAAAGTCAAACGACACCGTTGCAATTTGGGAATTAAAATCTCCCGCTGTCACCAGAATGTTTCTCATCACTGCCCTAATTCATACCTCAAACGGCACCAAACCGGGTAGTTGCCGCCAGAATCTTTCTTAGGGTTGTAATTTTGGTTTTTTGGATTGGTTCTGCCTCTTCTTTTGTCAAGACGACGCCGTAAAAGGTCTGGTGATGGGAGAGAACACGGAAAAGACGGGGAACAAGAAACACAAAGGAAAGCATGACAAGCCGAAGCCGTGGGATGAGGATCCGAATATCGATCACTGGAAAGTTGAGAAATTTGATGCTTCTTGGAACGAAGGAGGCATGCTCGAAGTCACCTCCTTCTCTACTCTCTTCCCCCAATACAGAGGTACAATCATTGCCTTTGTGTCTTGTTTGGTTTAAGATAATTCAAAGTGCTTATGGAGTAAGCACTTACTGGGTGCTTTCGGTTTGTTTGTGTGCAACTGTTTGTTTGTTACAGAGAAATACTTGCAAGAGGCTTGGCCTATGGTGAAAGGTGCTTTGAAAGAATATGGTGTTTCTTGTGAGCTAAATCTGGTAAGTTCATTCGTCAAGATTTTATTTGTCGAACATTTGTGGTTGAGTGGTCATATAAATTGATTGCTCATATTGAATGAGGTTGATTGTGCTTGATTTCGGTATTGTGAGCTGATGAGGGCTTCGTTTCGTGATTGCCATATTCAGATAAGAATCTGTAGTTTACTTCTCTGCATTAGCCTTCTCCCTACTGTTTGAGAATTTATTTAGGGTATGCAAAATAACAGCTATTAAAGAGAAAAATAAAAAGCTCTCAAATAAGCCCGTTATTTTTTCCTTTTCAATCGAAGTCTTTGAAGGATAAAGGTAATTTTTGTTTCTGCTAATCAGTTTTTTTAACATTCTGGAGCTTATAAGAATCTGGGTTTGGCACTCAAGGGCCTAAAGCTACGCGATCTATCTTTATTGAGTTATCTCACCACTAGCTGCTCAATTTAATTTACTAGTTTGTATTTAACTAGTTTAAACTGGTAGCCTTTCTCGAAGTGTAGCTTTTTGATTGCTTGTTCCATTTATTTTTGTATTTAATAGTCTGTATGAAATACCTTTGATGTTGACCGTACTTCCTAAGATATATGTTTGCTTGGTTTCTGAAATCTTTTCTATCTATGACTTGCATTTCCCTTTCTGCCATCTTTTTGCACATCAGGTTGAGGGTTCCATGATTGTCTCCACAACAAGGAAAACCAGGGATCCTTATATTATTGTCAAAGCTAGGGATCTCATTAGGCTTTTGTCGAGAAGTGTCCCTGCACCTCAGGTATATTTTCTAATTTCGCTGTGCTTTGGTTTTCACTTATTTTGTTTTAAACCTTTTAATAAAATATTTGGGGGAGCGGTTTTTGTGTCAGTAGATTGGACGCATTAGTTCCATCAATGCTGAATGAATTTAATGCAACTTGCCTTTTTAACTCATTGCTAGGGAAGTTAATGATCCTGGGTTTTTTCATGGGCAGATCTCTACTTTGGGAATTTTGTGTATTGGTTATTATAATTCGATGTTTCACTCTCTTTTCATATCACAGGCAATCAAAATACTTGATGATGAAATGCAGTGTGACATCATCAAGATTGGCAACTTGGTCCGCAATAAGGTTTGTATTACTTAAAATCATTTGATGCTGTTGGTATAATATGATAATCATACTTGCTGAAAAAGCTGATAAGATATCAGATGAAGTGGTTTGATTATTTATGTAGCTTTGTATGAAGACTAAGTAAGGAATTTATGGATTGTTAGTTCAATAAACTTGCTATTAAGCCTTTGGTAGGCAAAAGAAGCATCATCTTAATTCCAAGAATTTATGCATCTAACGATAACATTTCAAAAATCTTTTGTGATGGGTATTGAAATAGATCAGAAAGGGGAATGCCGTAGGTAGCTGCAGATGGGAGTTAGGATTCTTAGGTTTGCGAGAATTTAGATTTATGGGGCAAAATTTGTCTGTTATTGTCAGAAATCCAAAAAAAGAAAGGAAGAGAAAAAGGGGACAAGCAAAATGAGACGTCATATTTGTCTAAAACTAGTAGAAATCTAAAACCTGTGTAGTCACTCTCCATGTTCTGGAGAACCAAATCAGCTAATAATACCTCATTTTATTTACAGTAGGCTCTAATTTATCCTATACGTATATATTAGAGTATTAGAAAATTCAAATACTCAGCACCATGGATAATAACCTGTCATTCTCTCGTTAAATTCTGATTAAAGTTACCAAAAAGAAGTCCTGGGGTAATTCCTACATGCTTTTGTGAAGATTTAATCAGTATATGTCTACCTGTTTGCAGGAACGCTTTGTTAAACGAAGACAACATCTTGTGGGCCCAAATTCTTCCACTCTGAAGGTGTGTACTGTTCCTTAGATTTATCATTTCGTCATTCTATTGAAAATATCCATGCTAATCCCAATTCCGCATTACCAAGAAAAATTAAAAGGAAAAAGTCAAAAACAAAGCTTTAGGGGATGCTTGGCAGCTTGACCATGATTCCTGTGCATAATTGTCTAATTCTTGTAACTGGCTTTGCTTCCACTTTGGATGCAGGCACTTGAAATACTGACAGGCTGCTATATTTTAGTTCAGGTAATAGTTACTGTTCTTTGAAATCTATGATTAAATTGCTTCGGTTTTTTTTCTTTGGATTGCAATATATGAAGTGGAAAGCCAAAGCTGACTTTGTAATTGAATAGGGTAACACAGTTGCTGCTATGGGTTCATTTAAGGGTTTGAAGCAAGTGAGGAGGATAGTGGAAGATTGCATACAGAATAAAATGCACCCTGTATACCATATCAAGGTCATAGGCTGGTGTTTGAAATTTTTGCCTTCATCATATTGTCCTCTTTTTAAAACCTAACATGTAGTTGTTTCTCTTTTCACTTGGAAGTCTGTTAACATTACCTTTCTGACTCTTGATTTTCTTTCTCTTTCCTGTGGGCTGTTTTCCATTTCATGTAGATTCTAATGGTGAAGAAAGAACTTGAAAAGGATCCAGCTCTTGCAAATGAAAACTGGGATAGGTTTCTCCCTAAATTTAAGAAGTATGATATCTACTGATAATTCATGCGTTTTAAATACACATATTTTGAACTATTGCAGCATTTTTGCTGTTACACGTTTCTTATTTGTTCATATTGTAATTATGTGATGAAATTTTACAGGAAAAATGTTAAACAAAAGAAGGTCAAGAGTAAAGAGAAGAAACCCTATACACCCTTCCCTCCTCCTCCACAACCTAGTAAGGTGAGACAATTGCTTTACCACCTTGTCGCTAATGCATTTCTATTAGTAAACTCTTCGTTTTCCATTTGTTATGCCAAGATTTAAATTAGCGGATGTTCTTTTATACACACACACGTGCGCGCGCACGCGCACACACACACACACTTTTTGGAACCTGTAGTTGGATCACTGGCTGATTCTTACTTTTGAATTTTTCTTATAGTTGTTCCTGATCAAATTAAATAATTTATATTGGCAATATTTGGGGCTATATTTGCAGATTGACAAACTACTGGAATCTGGGGAATACTTCCTAAGTGAGAGAAAGAAAGAATCAAAGAAGTGGCAAGAGAAGCACGAGAAGCAGGCAGAAAAAACAGCTGAAAACAAAAGAAAAAGAGAAGCTGCGTTTATACCTCCTGAGGTTTTATTCTGAGACTCTCCAATTAGCTGTTCTTTATGTTATGTTAGGAACTTGTTTTTTTCTTTTTTCTTCATTATTATTATTTTGGTAATAACCTTCCTTAAATTTTCTTCTGGCTATTGCAGGAACCCTCGAAGCAGAATTCCAGTGAAGCAGGGGATAAGACGAATGATGTGGCAGCCATGGCCAAGTCATTAAAGGTAATTGCAAGCATGAAATGTTGAAGAGTTATTTCAATTTTTTTTTATTTGCATTTATTTCTTTATTTATATTATATTTTTCAGTTTATTTATGTTACAAGTTGGTTTGATAATGCAGGAAAAGGCAAAGAAGCTCAGGAAGCAAAAATTTGCCGAGAATATCAACCCTGAAGAGTATATTGCAGCATCTGGAGAAAAACCATCTAAGAAAAAGAAGTTGAAATGATCTTAGTCTGATATTGATCTGCTTAAGCTATGTAACGTACCGCTGTTCTTTAGATGTGCGGTAACAGTGCACTGTATGATCTTGAAAGATTACTTCACTAATCCTTGGGATTATGAGTCCTGAGTTTTGATATTAACAAAATCTATTCTTGACTGAACATTTGCCGGTTGCTGGATTAGAATCAAGAGGAGGAATATTGTGAAAGAGAAGAATTGTTCATTGCTGTCACAGGGGAGGGAATTTGTCACTATCAAACCTTTCACCGCGGTTTTAGTCCGTATAAGTATTTTTTTTTTTTTCATTTGAAGCACAATGTTCTTTTATTTAAGAAAATAGGAAAGGAAAATCTATGATTGTGATCAAATTTTGGGAACGATGACCCCCCCCCCCCCCACCACAAAAAAAAAGAACTTATAGATATTCTGAATACATGATGTGTTTATTTGTCAGTAATCAGAATACACTAGAATGTGAATGAGTTGGAATAATGAGCTAAAAAAAAAGAGGGGGGGGGGGACTTACAGATATTTTGAATACATACTATGTTTACTTGCCAATAATCGAAATGAATTGGAATCAAAATGGGAAATGAGAATCGGAATAAATTGTTTATTTGAGCCGCATGAATCGGAATCGAAATGGATTGGAATTTTATTGATATGTTTATTTTATCTTGGAATCGGAATTAGAATAAATTGAATTGTTTTAAATTATTAAAATGTCTTTAGTTAATTATAATAATAACTATTATTATTATTAAATTTACTGTTAATATCTTAATTAATTATATTCATATGTTGTTAGTATGTTAATTAATTATAATTTATCGTTAATAATAATAATAAAATTAATAACAGTTATCATAATTGGATTCATCGTCGTCAACCAAATAATCCATTTCCAAAATAATAATAATTATTATCATCAAATTAATCCATTTCCCAAGTAATAATCATCAACAAAAATAATTCATTTTCCACAAAAAATTAATAGCAATAATCAAAATCAGAATTGTCATCGTCATTAACAGCAACGGCAACAACAATCATCATCGTTAGTAGCATCATCATCATCAGATCAGAACCGTCGCCATCAGAGATGAAATCGAGACGGTGACAAAATTGACACAACCCAACAGATATGAAAATAGCAACCAGCAGCTATCCACAATCGACAGACCATGACAACAAAGATGGTGGATGGCCAGGATGATGATTGAAGCAACTTTGATGGCATTTGATTGGGAGGCACATGTGAGAGAGTTTAGGTTTTAGGGTTTTTTTTAATTTTTTGTTTTTTTATATTTTTTAGGAAAATTATTATTTTACTACTAAAATTTTACTGACATATCATGTCAGTACCAAGGTTTACCAAAAAGTACATATTACTACCAAAGTTTTGCGTTGTTATTAATTCACTACCATTCCGTTAAGAAAAAGTTAATGTTTAACGGAAATTGAGTTAAAAGTCGATTTTACCCCCAAGAGTTTGGTAGTAAAATGATAATTTCCCTAAAAATTCAGTAGTAAAATGATAATTCTCCTAAAAACTTGATAGTAAAATGATAATTTATCTATCAAATTAACAGACAATTTTACTCTTACAGCTGGAAATATCTTCTTTGCCCTTATAACATTAGCAAATTTTTAACGTTGTTAACAGAATGGTAGTGAATTGATAACGGCGCAAAACTTTAGTACTAAAATGTACTTTTTGGCAAACCTTGATATTGACATGATATGTCGATAAACTTTTAGTATTAAAATGATAATATTGTTTTTTTTTTATTATCTAAAGCGTGGTATTTCTGAAATAATAAAAACTAATGCGGACAAAATAGGAAATGATGGAGTTTGATTCCAATCTCCCCTTGGAAATCTGATTCCCAAAGTACTGTGAGATCCATCCAAATGAATCTCATTCCTCTCTTTATTTTATCAAGTAAACGCAAATTTTATATTTTTATTTCAATTCTCTCCTTATTTTATCAAGTAAACACATATTTTATATTTTTATTTTAATTCTAAATTCCCATTTCTAAATCTGACAAGTAAATACAGCTTAAAATTGATCTAGTCTATAAGACTATAATGTACGTTCATAATCTATGGGTGTTGTGATGTGCATTGTTGTGTACGAGGTTAAAAGAGCATCACTATCTAATACGAGGTTAGGTGGACGTGGCAAAAAGAATAAAAAATGCTTTCCGACTATTATCAATTGGACAAACTTAATAAATTATTTACCTAATTGATTTCTCTTTATCAAATCTGCTACTCACTCACGTGCCAACATTCTAAAATCTGAACTAAAAATATCCAACTCAAAGAAGACCGCCAATGGGCGACAACGCATGCACTCAAAGATTGAGTCCTAACAATTATTGGGACTCAATTCCCTTCTTAATAAAATCGAATAAGGATACAGTTGTCTCCGCATAATTTATAGTAGAATAGATATTTCTTTGGTGTTATGTGAGGGTAGAAGAAATTCAGGTTGTGCCATAATATAATAATTAAAGAGAGTCTTGATTAATTTTTTATTATAAGTATAAGTAGAATTATAATTATAATATATAATATATAAAAAAAATTAAAAAAGACCCACCTAAAAAAAATCACTTTAAGGAGAGGAGGTGCCGTTGATAATAATAAAATGACTTAGTTTCTACAATTTAGGATCAAGAGGAAGAGAGCATGATAGCATAAGTTAAATTAAATTAATAAATGTTACATGAGTATGCCACAGTCAGTAACTGACTCACTTTCTCATTTTACATTTGTCGTGTGTCTCTATTTTTTTTTTTGAATTATATGAGACGAATGCTCAAATTACAACTCATATTATATGAGATTTATAAATGATATTTACAATTAGACAATTACTGGACTAGTTTACATTAATTATTATATAGCACTGCCCAGATTTTTACTTTCTCTAATATTCGAGGGGTGTCTAGTCTACTCATATTTTGAAAAAGAGAAGATTGTCTTCACTTAATTATATATCATAATTAAGGAAGGAAAAAAGCCTCTACATGTGTTGCGGGGTCTCAAATCACTGCATTCACAATTGTGAGGACAAGATCTTGACCACTGGACTATGACCTAATGGTTCGCGTGTCTATATTTTTTTTAATATCAATTTGTTGTTTCTTTTGTCTCTTATATTCATTGTCTTATTTAACTTAACAATAATCCCAAATATTCACAATAATTACAGCCATACCACTTTCCATTTAACACAATATCCTTTCAAAATTTAAATAAAATGCTTTTTGAACAAACACCTCAAAACTCCCAAATTTCTAATTACTTCTAAAATTGTTTCCAATTACTTCTCCTCTAAAATTGTTTCCAATTACTTCTCCTCAATTTCAAGAAATTACTTTTAACTAATTATCTCAAGTTCCAAAGAAGCCATAGAGAGCAAAAACTTAGAAATTTTTTTGGAACAAATTTTTTTAGAACCACACATATATTTAAATAAATAAACAGAAAAAAAAACAAATTATTTCTCAATACTTTTTCAATTATCTGGAGAGTTATCTACAGTAATATATTTCAAACATGATGAGACCAAGATGGGTCAAAGATAAATATAAAAAATAATATTTATATAAAATTTAGCATTGTATGCACCTATTTAAATTTCAAAATTTAAAAATACATAATTTAATAATTATTTACACATAATTTCAAAGTTTTTTTTATGACAATGAAAAAAAATCAAATAAATTAACAAATTCTATAATATAATCATTAAATAAATACACAACCTTTTAATACATACAACGACTCAAATAATTTAATAGTTATTAAGTAATTTTTTAATTTCTAATTAAAATCTACTAGTGTATGTAATTCATGTGATATTGTGAAATGTATACTTAATTAAAGAAAAGTAAAAATTAACAAAGATTTGCCAATAAACTTTTAAGTGAGAGAATTTGCTGGATGATATTTTGAAACAAAATTTTTATTTTTTATTTTTTAAAAACCTATTGGTAGTGTCGTTAGAGTGCACCAAATTTAAAACCTTACTACTAGTATAAATAATTAGTAAAGAGCGAGTAAGGATCGATCCCACAGAGACTATGCTAGTTATATTTATTATCAACTCTAAAGCAAGATTTAAAATAAAATAATAATAAGAATAATAATATAAATTAATCTAACTAAAGAAAATGCCAATTATAAATAAAAAGGGAGGTTTTTGAATTTTTAACTAAATAGCAAGAAATAAAGAAATTAAAACTACGAAAATAATAATTTAATAATAAAAACTCGAATTAAAGGATAAAGAAATAATAATGGGAAAAACTTTGGTCAAAGGATCATTCGCCACCACCAAACATGCACATAATATATTAATTCTATCATCAATTTATATTGAAACTATCAACCGTAGACAACAAACAATAAGCTCTCGTTAATCTCAATCTTTCCTTAGTGTGTCGTTAGGCGAAATAAGCTCTTCACCTAATCTCTAACCATTAAATAATTTAAAACAAGCTCTTTAAATTTAAGATAATGGAAGCATTAAACAAAGAAAGATATTAGGTTGATCTAGGCAATAAACACACAAGCTCGGATTATTTAACCTAGGTTATGTTCTCCAATTGAAATCACCGATTCCAACTCGCTACTAATAATTAAAATATCAAGACAATTACGGATCAAGAATTTTAATCTAGCAATAGAAATTATTCAAGTCCTATCTAATTGGCCACTCAAACAAGACAAGAATAAAATCATAAACATTAATTATGGAAGAACATAAACAATTCCAATTAAATAAATTGAATGATAGAAATTAAAAATTAATCATATGACATGTTTGGGGTTTTGAATTCACCCTCAACCAAATAGAAAATCTAGCCTAACATAATTAAATTGGGAATAAGAGAATTAATAAAACCAATCATGGAGATTAATTCACACGGCTGCAACTTTTTCTTCAATTCCTTTCGGCTGTAAATTCTTTCTTTGTGTGTGTGGCTGCCGAATATCTCCTCCTCTCCCTCTTCGCTGCTGCAGACTTTCAGTTTGCTTTTCTCCGAAATCTTTTGTTGCTTCCGTTTTTCTTTTCCTCCGGCGGCTCCCTCTTTCAAAAGCCAAAATTTTTCTTTTATATTGTTGCTGACCGACCTATTTCATCCAAAAGCTAAAAGGCTTGGCTTTCCTAAGCTTTGTTTTTGTCTTGCACGTGCTCTCCACTTAAAATCATATTAGGATTTTCTTTCCTTTTTAATGCCATGCACATGCTAACAATCGGCCCACTTATGCAAAGCCCAATCAAGCTTCATTTAATCTTCACTTGCTGGCCACTTTTAAAGCTAACATCACTTTCTCTTCTTTGTCCGCATGTGCATGATGAACGAATTTGTTGAGTTCGGTTTCCTTGGCTTGAATTCACATGCATATATGCTTAATTGCTCCCAAAATCAAGTAATTAATGCTTCCGAAATTAAGCTCCTTTATGCCCTTTTTATCCACAATCTCCAATTCTTTTATTATTTTGATTCTCTCAATAAGATTTTTTTCCTGAATGCTCCGATTTAATTTCTCTTTAATCCTGGAATATACCTAAAATAACAAAATAAAATGAAATAAAATAAACTAAGATAAAAATTAACACAATAAAAATATAATTTACTAAATTAAAAATTAACTAAAATAACTAGAATATTTAAGAACAAAAACAAGAAAAAGATAGAGAAATTAATATTAAAATATATAGAAAATATGCACTTATCAAATTCCCCCACACTTACCCTTTGCTCGTTCTCGAGTAAACCTAGAACAAAAATAAAAAGAAAACCTAAACTAGTCCACTTTCGTAGGAAATCACGATTGCATTTAGCGTATGCAACAAGCCTTTAAACCCCTAGGCGGCCCTAGTGGACGAGTTATAGTCTCGTGAGGGCTTCAGCGATGATACCCACAAACATCATTGCAAAAATTTTTTTAAAAAAAAAAAACAAAAGAATTTAAAATAAAACTAGCCTCAAAGATTGCATAAGTCATATAGCTCAAAGAAAATTTCAAATATTATCGAAGTTCTAACTTTAACTCAATAGTCAATCTCATCTCTCTTTTGATTCTCATAGTGTGTGTGTGAATCAATTCAATCAAAATCATTTCCCAAAATCTTCAATGTCAACAGCCTTTGCCTTGAATAAAGAAAAGAGTAGGTCAAACTAATCTTTTCATCTTGATCTCCAAATTTATTTTTATTTTTTTTTTCACAGGCATTTGTGTGCTTTTTTTTTCTTTTTTTTTTTAGTCAGGAGCTTTCACTCTACCCCTTAAGGTAGCCTTCTTCTCATGGTAGATTATCCTCTACATACTGGTGGTACATAGGCCCAAATTACTCAAGGATAGCTTCACTCTTAAGGGTTATAGGTAGCTATTTCTGACTATGGTGCCTGTGTAAACTACACTGTATTGTAGAGATAAGAATCAAGACAAACAGTCATTTACTCAATCTAAAATTCTCAACTCAGGCTGCATTAATCTCAAATTCTAAGTCAAAACTATGAAAGAATTGATATTAGTGCTCATGCTTTAAAGAATCTTAATTAAGAGGAAATCAACACAAGAATCAAGTATAAACTAAGGTAATATTCAACCCTTTCTAACAACCATATTCATTGTCAATCAAATTCTTATCATTGGCTAATATTCAGAATAATGATTTTTTCCTTTTTTTTTTTTGTTTTTGTTTTTTTTGTTTTTGTTTTTTTTTTGTTTTTTTAAAGAAAAAGACAAAGCAAAGCAAACTAAGTTCTAAATCCACCCCCCCCACACTTAATTCTTACATTGTCCTCAATGTAAGCCTAAGCTAACAAAAGAAGAAAACATGGGGAAGTGAGATGAGACACACAAACAGAAACAAACAAAATTCAACACAGAGTGAATAAAGGAAATGAGAATGAAAGGGAGAAAGATCAAATCTGTTATGGCGTGCTCTCAAAATCTTGTCTCCAACCATTGGGTTGCCTCCCAGTAAGCGCTTGGTTTATTGTCCTCAGCCTGACATGGTTCTCAAGTTTCACTCATCAACGTACGCAGGTTCATAGAGTGGAGCCTCATCTACATTGAGTGTCTGAAAGTTTTCATAGTAAGGCTTCAACCTATGACCATTTACCTTGAACTCTTTGCCTGTCTTTAAGCTCCTGATCTCAACTGCACCATGAGAAAAAACGTTAACAATAACAAAAGGCCCAACCCATCGAGAACGTAATTTACCTGGAAACAACTTAAGGCGAGAATGAAATAGCAAAACTTTCTGTCCAACTTTGAAATTCTTTCTCAAGATCTGCTTATCATGAAAAGCCTTAGTCTTTTCTTTATAGATTCGTGAATTCTCATAGGCATCATTTCGAATTTCTTCTAATTCTTGCAATTAAAGCTTTCTGTGTTGTCCGGCGGCATCCAGTTCCATGTTACATTGTTTTGACCCACCATGCTTTATGTTCAAGTTCCACTGGAAGATGACAAGGTTTACCATATACCAACCTGTAGGGTGACATACCAATAGGCGTTTTGTATGCAGTTCTATATGCCCAAAGTGCATCATCAAGCCGTAGGCTCCAGTCCTTTCTATTCGGATTAACTGTCTTTTCAAGGATTGATTTCACTTCCCTATTAGACACCTCAGCTTGCCCACTAGTTTGTGGATGGTAGGCTGTGGACACCTTGTGAGTGATGTTGTACTTTCGAAAGAGTGCTTCTACTGACCTGTTACAAAAGTGAGTGCCTCTGTCATTTGATAATTGCCTTCGGTGTTCCAAACCTTGCAAAGATGTTACACTTTATAAAATCTATCACAACTTTAGAATCGTCAGTTCGGGTGGCTTTTGCTTCCACCCATTTTGAAACATAATCAACCGCAAGAACAATATAGAGATTACCAAACGAAGACGGAAATGGTCCCATGAAATCGATGCCCCAAACATCAAAAATCTCAACTATAAGAATGAGAGATTGTGGCATTTGATTTCGAGGTCCCAAATTACCTGTTCGCTGACAACGATCACAAGATTTGCAAAACAAATATGCATCCTTAAATAGTGATGGCCAATAAAAACCACTTGCAAGTACCTTAAGGGCTGTTCGCCTTGGTCCAAAATGTCCTCCACAAGCCAGAGTATGACAAAATGTGAGAATAGAAGAAAATTCAGATTCGGGTACGCACCTTCTAATAATTTGATCAGAACAATACTTCCACAAATATGGCTCATCCCACACATAGTACTTTGCATCACTCTTGATCTTGGCCTTTTGTGCACGGGTTAGCTCTTAGGTACTATCCTGGTAACCAAGTAATTGACAATATCTGCATACCAAGGAATAACTGTACCTACCTGTAATAACTGTTCATCTGGAAAGTTCTCATGCAATGGGAGTGCATCTTCGTTATAGGTAAGCCGACTCAAATGATCTGCCACCAAATTCTCAGAACCTCTCTTATCTAGAATCTCTAAGTCAAATTCTTGCAATAGAAGTATCCATCGAATAAGGCGCGGTTTGGCATCCTTTTTGGTGAGCAAGTACCTAATAGCTGCATGGTCAGAGTAAACAATTACCTTAGATCCAATCAAATAAGAACGAAATTTCTCTAAGGCAAAGATAACTGCTAAAAGTTCTTTCTCTGTGGTGGAGTAGTTGAGTTGTGCATCATTCAATGTACGGGAGGCATAGTAGATGACATGAGGAAGCTTGCCCACACGCTGGCCCAACACGGCTCCAACAGCATAGTCACTGGCATCGCACATGATCTCAAATGGTAAATCCCAGTTTGGTGGTTGAATCACAGGGGCTGATGTCAAAACCTCTTTTAACTTCTCAAATGCTCTTTGGCACTCATCATTGAAGTCAAAAGTTGCATCCTTTTGAAGTAAGTTGCAGAGGGGTAATGCAATCTTAGATAAGTCCTTGATAAACCTACGATAGAAACCTGCATGACCAAGAAAAGAACGAACCTCTCTCACGCTAGTGGGAGGTGGTAAGGAACGAATAAGATCTATCTTAGATTTATCAACTTCAATTCCCTTTTCAGAAATAATATGGCCTAATACAATACCTTGATTAACCATAAAATGACATTTTTCCCAATTAAGCACAAGGTTAGTGTCAATTCATCGTTTAAGCACAAGTGTAAGGTTATCTAAACATCTATCAAAAGAATCACCATAAACCGTAAAATCATCCATAAATACCTCAATGATATTCTCCACATAATCAGAAAAAATACTCATCATGCACCTTTGGAAAGTGGGGGAGCGTTACAAAGACCAAATGGCATGCGTCGGTAGCAAATGTGCCAAAGGGGCATGTGAAGGTTGTTTTCTCTTGGTCTTCCGGAGCGATAACAATCTGATTATAACCTGAGTAACCATCAAGAAAACAATAATGAGAATGACCACTTAACCTTTCAAGCATTTGATCAATGAATGGCAGAGGAAAATGATCCTTGCGGGTGGTTGCATTCAGTTTATGATAGTCAATGCAAACTCTCCACCCAGTTTGAACTCTTGTTGGTACAAGCTCGTTTTCTTCATTCTTGATCACTGTGATGCCTGATTTTTTTGAAACCACCTGCACAGGACTCACCCATTTACTATCAGAAATCGGATAGATAATCCCCACATTAAGAAGTTTCAGTATCTCCTTTTTTACGACTTCTATCATTGGTGGATTAAGGTAGCGTTGTGTATCTCTTGTTGGTTTAGACCCTTCCTCTAGTAAAATGCGATGCATACACATTAAGGACTAATTCCAGCCAATCGTCGTCTTGTGATCCCGAAGCACCCCAATTAGCTTTTCTTGTTGAACTGAAGTGAGGGTTTTAGCGATTATGACTGGAAGTGTCTCGTTCTCACCCAAGTAAATATATTGCAGGTGCTCTGGGAGTGGCTTAAGCTCTAAGGTAGGTGCCTGCACAATTGAAGGTAAAAGTTTCTCGTCTAATAAAGGCAATTCAAGGTAAGAAATATTATGCCATTGGTACATAATGTGAGTGCTCCATCTAAGATTGCCATAGCTTCTTCTACCCCATCATCCAACTTTATCAAATTTGCACGATCCTTAGAATTATCTTTCGTAAGATTTTTGCTTATGGCAATTTCAAATTTGTCATTAGGATAATTCAAAGAAATCCCGCACCAAAGTATTAATATCATCTATGGCAAAAACAGAATGTACATCACTAGGATACCTCATTGCCTCAAAGATATTGAAGCGGATCACTTCACCATCGAATTCCATTGTGAGGGTTCCATCGTGAACATCAATCTTAGTTCGGAAATTTGTCTTAAGGAATGGTCGCCCCAAACAGAATAGGAGTGGGATTTGGCGACAACTCATCCTCCATTTCAAGGATATAAAAATCAGCTGGAAAGACCAATTCATTGACCTGCACAAGAACATCTTCCACAACCCCTTTGGGGTAAGTATTAGATCTATCAGCCAATTGAATAATTATACCAGTTTCTTCCATTGGACCTAAATTCAAAGAGTTATAAATCGAATATGGCATAACATTAATTGAGGGCCCTAAATCTAGCATACAACTTTCGAACGGTATTGCCAATAGTGCGGGGATAGTAAAAGTACGGATCCTTGCACTTAGGAGGAAGTTTTCTTTGAAGTACAAAGCAGAAACATTCTCTCCTACACTTACCTTTTAATTTACATTTCAACTTTCGCTTGTTACTACATAATTCCTTCAAAAACTTTGCATAACGCGGCACTTGTTTAATTGCATCAAGTAGAGGAATATTTACCTCTACTTTACGAAAGGTCTCAAGGATCTCCTTTTCTTGCTCCTCTTTCTTGGATTGTTTAAACCTACTAGGAAATGGTGGAGGAATAGAAAGAGTCTTAATTCGCGGTGAAGGGACACTTACCTGGCCAGATGGGTCGACTGGCAATGCTGAGTGAGAGTCATCTTTCCTTGTTGAAGGAGGAGCCTCAGGGGAGGGATTGGTCAAAGAGTGCGATGATGTTGTGGACACTTTTGATGGCTTCGCTAATAATGGTTCCAATTGCTTTCCGCTCCTAAGAGACAAAGCACTAGCATTCTCCTTTGGATTAATTTCTGGTTGAGAAGGTAACTTTCCTGAAGTTCTAGCCTCTATCCTACTCATAGATGTGGCCAGTTGGCCAATTTGATTTTCTAAATGTTGGAGCTGTGTCTGGGTAGTCTGTTGGAACTGCATAGAGTTAGTAGCGAGGGCTTTTACAAGATCTTCCAAAGACGTACCTTGATTTTGAGGAGGTGGAGGTGGCCGAACTTGGTAAGGTTGTTGTTGCACTCGTTGTTGGGGGTAGCCCGGTGGTCGAGACGGTGCCATATTAGGAATACCTTGTTGTTGGTTTCCATACCTAAAATTAGGGTGATCCTTCCACCCTTCATTGTAAAAATTAGAGTAGGGATCATACCTTTGTCTTGGTTGGCCTAGGAAACCCTGTTGCATTAGCTTGCTCATGCGAACCCTCTTGGAGAGTAGGGCACACGTCAGTCGCATGCCCGACCATAGAACATACGCCACACGGTCTCACTTGTTGCCCTAGAGCTAATTGTTGCACCAAAGAAGTAAGATTTGAAACTTGTTGTTCTAGAGAAGTAGTACTTACCTCGTTGACTCGCTTAGGTGGTGGCGGTGGATCGTTCTCGGTGTTGAATCTGTTGGGAATTAGTGACCATGTTAGCAATGAGATTTCGGTGCTTTCGGTGTCTTATCCACGAGTGCTCCTCCACTAGCGGCATCAATCATACTCCTATCCATAGGCAGTAGACCCTCATAAAAGTATTGAATAAGGAGCTGATCACTTATTTGATGGTGGGGGGCAACTAGCACATAACTTTTGAATCGTTCCCAATAGTCGTAAAGGGACTCCCATTATCTTGTCGGATTCCACAAATTTCTTTTCGAATCTTTTGACTTTTGATCTTTGGGAAGTATTTCTCAAAAATAGTGACGATCTCATTCCATGTAGTGACAAGATCTGGGAGGAAGATAATACAACCATTCCTTGGCTGAATCCGCCAAAGAGAATGGGAAGGCCATTAGTTTAACTTGTTCTTCAGAAACCCCGGCTGGTTTCATTGTGGAGCATACCACATGGAACTCTTTCAAGTGCTTATTTGGGTCCTCTCTCGTAAGACCATGAAAAGTAGGAAGAAGATGAATCATCCCAGATTTGAGTTCAAAGTTTACCTGAGGGTTTGGATTCTCAATGCATAAAGGTTGCTGGTCCAAGTTAGGAGTTGCCAACTCTTTAAGTGTTCGGTTGTTGTTCTGAGCCATTGGTTCGAGTTCTGGGCTGCTTGGCTCTGTCTTCGTGAGTGGAATGTGGATGGCAAAATCGAGTTCTGAATGTGATGAGGTTGCTCTAAGTTGTTCGAGTTTCAATCGAATGTCCTCTATGCTCATGAAAATCTAAATATAGAACAAAAAAAATAGGTAATTAAAATAAAATAAATAAATAAAATGAGAAAATAAAATAAAATGAGTGATAATAAACAAACTAGATGCTAGTCCCCGGCAACGGCGCCAAAAATTTGGTAGTGTCGTTAGAGTGCACCAAATTTAAAACCTTACTACTAGTATAAATAATTAGTAAAGAGCAAGTAAGGATCGATCCCATGAGACTATCTTTAGTTATATTTATTATCAACTCTAAAGCAAGATTTAAAATAAAATAATAATAAGAATAATAATATAAATTAATCTAACTAAAGAAAATGCCAATTATAAATAAAAGGAGGTTTTGAATTTTTAACTAAATAGCAAGAAATAAAGAAATTAAAACTACGAAAATAATAATTTAATAATAAAAACTCGAATTAAAGGATAAAGAAATAATAATGGGAAAAACTTTGGTCAAAGGATCATTCGCCACCACCAAACATGCACATAATATATTAATTCTATCATCAATTTATATTGAAACTATCAACCGTAGACAACAATAAGCTCTGTTAATCTCAATCTTTCCTTAGTGTGTCGTTAGGCGAAATAAGCTCTTCACCTAATCTCTAACCATTAAATAATTTAAAACAAGCTCTTTAAATTTAAGATAATGGAAGCATTAAACAAAGAAAGATATTAGGTTGATCTAGGCAATAAACACACAAGCTCGGATTATTTAACCTAGGTTATGTTCTCCAATTGAAATCTTGATTCCAACTCGCTACTAATAATTAAAATATCAAGACAATTACGGATCAAGAATTTTAATCTAGCAATAGAAATTATTCAAGTCCTATCTAATTGGCCACTCAAACAAGACAAGAATAAAATCATAAACATTAATTATGGAAGAACATAAACAATTCCAATTAAATAAATTGAATGATAGAAATTAAAAATTAATCATATGACATGTTTGGGGTTTTGAATTCACCCTCAACCAAATAGAAAATCTAGCCTAACATAATTAAATTGGGAATAAGAGAATTAATAAAACCAATCATGGAGATTAATTCACACGGCTGCAACTTTTTCTTCAATTCCTTTTACTGTAAATTCTTTCTTTGTGTGTGTGGCTGCCGAATATCTCCTCCTCTCCCTCTTGACTGCAGACTTTCAGTTTGCTTTTCTCAGAAATCTTTTGTTGCTTAGTTTTCTTTTCCTCCGCGGCTCCCTCTTTCAAAAGCCAAAATTTTTCTTTTATATTGTTGCTGACCGACCTATTTCATCCAAAAGCTAAAAGGCTTGGCTTTCCTAAGCTTTGTTTTTGTCTTGCACGTGCTCTCCACTTAAAATCATATTAGGATTTTCTTTCCTTTTTAATGCCATGCACATGCTAACAATCGGCCCACTTATGCAAAGCCCAATCAAGCTTCATTTAATCTTCACTTGCTGGCCACTTTTAAAGCTAACATCACTTTCTCTTCTTTGTCCGCATGTGCATGATGAACGAATTTGTTGAGTTCGGTTTCCTTGGCTTGAATTCACATGCATATATGCTTAATTGCTCCCAAAATCAAGTAATTAATGCTTCCGAAATTAAGCTCCTTTATGCCCTTTTTATCCACAATCTCCAATTCTTTTATTATTTTGATTCTCTCAATAAGATTTTTTTCCTGAATGCTCCGATTTAATTTCTCTTTAATCCTGGAATATACCTAAAATAACAAAATAAAATGAAATAAAATAAACTAAGATAAAAATTAACACAATAAAAATATAATTTACTAAATTAAAAATTAACTAAAATAACTAGAATATTTAAGAACAAAAACAAGAAAAAGATAGAGAAATTAATATTAAAATATATAGAAAATATGCACTTATCACCTATGCACTCATGTGGCTTCTCTTGAGATTGAGGAGAAACAATTGAGAGATAAAAGTGTTCAAGGAAGTTTTGGTTGAAGGGGTAATGTTGTAAAATTGAATATGATATGGATTTATTATTGTGAGATTATTGAGTGATGTTTAAGTTAAATAAAATAATGATTCAAGAGACAATAATACATGTGAGCTTCTTAGTAAACATAAAAGATGTGTTATGGGACACATTTAGGATTTAGAATCAGCGAGTGAGGCTAGCACCCCTCATGTTACTTTTGTCAATTACTAATTATGAGAAAAATTTGTATAGGTTAGTCTTATCACTTCAACCTGCTATGCTAAGCTAGTAGGATTAGTCTCTAAATCTCTATCAAAATTTTAGAATACATTAGAAGTACCGTATCAAACATATAAAAACGAATGATACTATAAGATTTATATATTTGTTTTGACAAACGACTATGCAAGTGGTGGTTATATTAAATTTAATTACACATATCATACATGCATTAGTTAATTATATTATCTCTGATATATTTTAAAATTCATCCAGTGAGTACTGACTCATATGATCTCAGTGACCCATATGATAGGATTTTAAATGAGCCCTTATGATACATAAAAAATAGTGAATCCTACAATGTGACTTACTTATTTTATTAAATGACAAAACCTTAGCAATTGGTATAAGCTGATGACTGACCTACCTAAGTTTCTCTCTCTAAATACTATGTGATACTAAGGGATGACAATGATAAAGTTATAAGTTGGATCTACCCTACTTTAAATCCAAATCTGTGAAAATTGAGATATGTATGTACACCAAATCAATCATGGATCTATAATTTTTGCTCTATATCTAGATCTAAAAATTAAAAAAAAAATCTAGATCTGCTCCAAAATTCATCATAAATTTATCAAATTTAATTTTTTAGTAAGCTAATTTTAATTTTTTTAATAGATTTTAAGAGAAGAGAATATGAAAAAATTTATATTTATTTTACTCTAAAACACCACAAGAAAAATAATAGAGCAACAAATATTTGACAAAAAAAAAAACATATTGCTATTAACTGGAAAGCATAATTAATTCAATTAAATTTATGAAGAAAATTTTGAATTTCATATAAAACTAGTAAATATGGTATGTTATAAGTGTGACGCCAATTTAATAAGTTATGTATAAATTTAATTTGACCATAAAAGTAGCAAACAGTTGACAGTTAAATACTTTTAAAAATTAAATAAAATTTCATGGATCCAAATTTTAAGTTACATATATATCTACTCGTAATTTTTTCTGAATTTACTCATTTAAAGTTATACTCGCTCCGAATTCGTTTTAGACCGAACCAAATTTGATCAATCTAGATTTATATCATGTGGATCACAGATTAGAAGGAATAACAGAATAAAATTTTACGTTAGGGTTATTTTGGTAACTTCAAAAATGGATTTTAGGCGCAAAGTAGCAAAGAGCGCCACATTTCCTAAGTAGTGAAAAATTTTACCTCAGAACTTCGGAGCTGACTACGGTACAGACTCTCCGTAACTTACAGATTCTGCTTTAGCCGGCTACCAAACAAAAACATTTGCATACTTTTTCTCTATGTACAGGGACAAGTGTGGCGCATGCATTGGGTGCGTTTGTTACAGCATATGCAACAGTCACCTCCCAGAACTTCCGCCCCAAGGCCCAAGCACAGAGAAATTTTCTACCACTCTTCTCCAACGGTGAAACCCTTGAAGCAGCCAAAATAATTAAACATGGCAGCCCAGCCTTGACTTCATCTCTGTCTTATTCTTTAGCAACAGCAACAAAGCCCTTTGGAAACAACTCTTGCTTTCATGGCAACGGGATTCCCATTTCATCACCACCTTCTTCACTTCTTCCTCATAAAAAACCCAGCATCAAATATTCGTCATCATCTCGTAAAAACAACATGTCCATTTCTGCGTCTGCTTCTGCTTCATCTCCTCCTTATGATTTGGACGCTTTCAAGTTCGACCCCATCAAGGAATGCATTGTCTCTCGTGAAATGACACGCAGGTACATGAGGGACATGATCACACATGCAGACACAGATGTGGTCGTGGTGGGCGCTGGCGCTTCTGGCCTCTCTTGTGCTTACGAGATTAGCAAAAACCCTAAAGTTCAGGTCGCTATCATCGAGCAATCTGCTAGCCCTGGAGGTGGCGCCTGGCTCGGTGGCCAGCTCTTCTCTGCCATGGTAAATGATGCGTTTTCTGTTGGATTGGAAGCGGATTTATTTTATTATTTCTAATATAATAAGCATGAAATTACTGCATTGACAATCATTCATTTGTAGTTTATTCTCTCATGTTGGGTCCTCCATGTCTGGCCCCTCAAGAAAGTTAACTTTATAATTGTTTATTTAATTTCTCTGTCCATGGACTATATTTATTTTTTATTTTTGACTTTTTTTTTTAATTCTTATTTTTCACTGTCTTACAGACCGAAAATAATATATTTCTTCGTTTTGACCTCCTACATATTTCTTCCTGTAAATATTAGGGTTGGAATAGTTTATTCCATCTTTGTTTTTTTCATAAATTACTCAATGGGACTGCTAAAATTTGATAAAAATCTTGATTAATAAATATTATGGTTTATGGAGAGCGATGAATGTTATGAACTAATTGGTAAATGAGAAGTCACAATTTGATTTTAGTGCTTTTGTTAAAATTTAGCTACCTTGACTTCAATTGAATGTGAATGAACTCTGAAGTTGATACTAATAAATGAATTGCATGTGATTGATTATAAAAGGTAGTGCGCAAGCCAGCCCACCTCTTTCTCGATGAGCTAGGCATTGACTACGATGAACAAGACAACTATGTTGTCATCAAGCATGCTGCTCTCTTCACTTCCACCATCATGAGCAAGCTCTTGGCCCGCCCAAATGTCAAGCTCTTCAACGCCGTGGCAGCTGAGGATCTGATTGTGAAAGGCAACAGAGTTGGAGGTGTAGTGACCAATTGGGCGTTGGTGTCGATGAATCACGACTCTGAGTCTTGCATGGACCCTAATGTGATGGAAGCTAAGGTGGTGGTGAGCTCCTGTGGCCATGATGGGCCGTTTGGCGCCTATGGAGTTAAGAGGTTGAAGAGCGTTGGAATGATTGAGAGTGTGCCGGGAATGAAGGCTCTTGATATGAACACTGCCGAGGATACTATTGTGAAGCTGACTAGAGAAATTGTTCCTGGGATGATTGTTGCTGGCATGGAAGTTGCTGAGATTGATGGTGCTCCGAGAATGGTATTATGTTTATTTACATCATATAGTTTGAGAGTCTTTGATTTTCTGTGCTGCTGCTATAATTGACAGTGCTAAAATTGAATCGTAGTTTAGAGTCTGTTTGTAACTGTTGTGTTTCTGTTTCGACCTAATTTTTTGAAAATGCAACTCAATTTTTCCTTAAACACATTTCTATAAATTCAATTTAACACTGCTAAAACTGAGTCATAGTTAAAAGTATGTTCATAACCACTGTGTTTTTGTTTCGACAATAAGTGATGTAATAGTTAATCTAAATGCAGGGACCAACATTTGGAGCAATGATGATATCGGGACAGAAGGCAGCGCACTTGGCATTGAAGTCACTGGGGCAGCCCAATGCATTGGATGGAACATATGTGGGAAGTATTCACCCTGAGCTGGTGGTAGCAGCTAGCAGTCCTGCTGAGATTGCTGATGCTTAATTTGTAGTAACAGCAGCAGCATGCAAAATAAAATGCAGATTAGTGGTTGCTTAGATTAGTTCTGTGGCAGCCATCGGTGGATGGTTAACATGGATAATGTTAATTTGGGGGACTTGATGATGGTGGTGGTGGTGGTGGCTGTTTCCCTTCTATCGTCCTTGTCTTCTCATCTTGTTTAGACGTTGTTGGATGTTTTTGGTCGTGAAATTCGCAGTATCTAGTTCTTGTTATCCTTTTACTTAGTTAATCTTGGCTAGCTTTTCCGATGCCCTTTTCTTATACTACGCCTATACAGGATACAGCTATTTAGGACAACTACAGCTATTTACTGACTTCAAATTTTGTCATAAATTAAACAAGCATTAGTGAAAGGATAGAGAAGGTGATGAAACGAAAACATTGAGAGAAAAAAACAAAGTTTTTGAGAAGTCTGAATGAAATCTTATTAATGAAAGTATGATATAACAAATATAGGGTTTTGAATGTTTTTTATATTGACTTTAAATATTATGAATTTATGAAAATAGGCAAATTTGAAATAGTACTATATAATAAAATTCTCCAAAATGAAATAAGAAAAACAAATGGAAAATTCGATATCTAGAAAAGAAAACAAAAATCTTAAAATAATAAAAAAAGAAAATATTTTAAACTTGCATATATATATATATATATAGAAGAAAGGGAATATTATATTGGGTATGATTCTTCTCACTGCAAGCTTTGAAACCATGTATCATATGCCTTAAAATGAAATATGTACCTCAAACTATAACTTTGAAAACGTACCGTACTCATCATATGCAACCATCTTATATTAGTCCTCTAACTTGAAAAAGAACTTGATCTCATGTTAGAATGTTACAACTCATCGTCATCCTAATGGTACTCGAACATATCAGACCCACAGAAAGTGTGAGAGATATTTCAATTTTCGGAATAAAACAGCACATCTCACGGCATCATACTCAACAACATGAGTTTTTTTTACAATAATACTCAACAACATAAGGTTAAGGATAATGAACCCATTGAGTAAATAAAGTAGAATAATTTTTATTAATTCAAAAGCTTGAGAAAATAATGACAGTACCTATCTATTTATGAAAAAGTAAACTTACTTTCCCAAATTAACTCAAATAGAGAAACTAAAATCACAGTTATATTGAAAATAAAAAAACCTAAACACATACCCAATTACACACTAATTAAAATAGAAAATAACAATAAAGATTAGAATAATAAATGTCTAAAATCTTCTAAAAATGTCATACATTAGAAGGAGAATGTGTTGTTTTGGGTGAAATGATTTTAAATCTATATATATTATTAAAAAAATAAAAAGAAAGAAAGAAAGAAAATTGAGATAGGTAAACCAAGGGCATGCATTTCCCGATGAGAACAGTAGTATATGAGACTTTCATTTTGTAGGGCTCAAACAAAGCCACCCCAATATGAAATAAAAAATTAGAAACTTCCTTTTTTTTTTTTTTATTTAGAGAGGTCTTAATTTTTTAATAATATATAGACAATAGCAAATGAAAAAAAAGAAAAAAAAATATTGAGAGAGAATTATGAATTCTATTGAAATTTCATTACTTGATTGAACAACCCAAAATTAGTAACTTTAAAAAAATATTTAGAGTAAAAATGCTCATTTATTTTTATTTATTCTGTATTGTCATGACAATGACAATGAAACTCACCGAATGTATTATTTCCTTTTAAACTTACAAGCTTGTAAGTGCATTTAATTCTATTAATGATTTCAGTTTACCTCAACAAAGCGCATAGAAGATTGATGAGATAATAAATAATAGTTATCATTCTAGTATTTTATTAAGCCAACGAGATTAGGTTTTAATTTAAATAATTTTACAAACGAGATTTTGATAGATAATTTCATAAGGAATCATAAAAAGAAGTTTTATTAAATAATTGAAGTTATGAAAATTATGAAAAGGGCTCCCTATTTATAATAGGGTAAATTTATCCCCCCAAGTTAATTTAAAAGAGAAATTTAATCACAATTATAATAAAAATAAAATATTAAAATACATATCATAATTGACTTTAATTTAAAAACAAAAATATTAAAAAGACCTAAATAATAAGATTCTAAAATCTTGAAATAGCATCCTACGTCATAACCATATCACCAATTCAAACATAGTGTTAACCAATATAATTTTTTTTTTTTCACTATGAACGCACCCCTTACTCTCAAATTAAACGTAGCCCCTAAGTTATGATCATTTGACTCTTGCTTTAACTGAAAGAGATCAAATCAACTAAATTACTTGTTCAGATACAAACTTTATTAAAAAATTAACGATTATTTATCATCGAAGAGCCCAATTTCCCACCCTAAGGGTCTGTTTCCTTGTGCCGAGGCCTATATTGGGCTTAGTAAGAACCAGCCCAGCCCAAAGCAGAAATAAAAACCCTAAAAGAGGAGGAATCATGACTCAATCTCAATGCATGAACAAACACGTGGAGGACGAGGGTTTCAAAACGGCATATGCCTCGCAGCCACTATATTCTCGTCTTGTCACACCCACGCTATATATACGCAGTTACGTTGTAAAGCTCACTCCTTTTACTCTATTTTTACGGATTAAGACATTTGCAGTCTCTCTCGCTCGCCGCCTTCGAAGGTTCGTATATTCTATCTCTTTCTCGATCTCTATTTGTCCTCCGTTTACGTTCGCTGTTTCTTCAATTTTCTTTTGGATTCGTTTTTCCTTCACTGCCAAACAAGCCGCTATATTTTGTCATCGTTTTCTTACTGGATAACGAATTGATTTAGCGTTGACTTTTATTTTTATTTTTTCCAAGTACTTGTTGTTTGTCAGTGTTTATTTTTAGTAACAGAAGTTGCTAACGACCCATGCTTTGAGTTGTATCCTGGATCATTATTCTTTTTTTTTTAATTTAAATTTTATAGTGAATCCGCTGCTGAATCTTAAAAAATGTAATTATTTTTTTTTAATGAAGTTAAAAAATGCATTGATCTGATGTCAAATTGAGTATATTTTGAGTATATTTTGTTAATATCTCAATCACATGACATTTTATGTTGATGATATTAAATTAATATCAGATTTATTACTTCTTTATTTATTTATGTATGCTTTTTTGTGGACAGGAAATACTGTTGTTGTTGTCGGTAATATTTGAGAATCAGTCAAGATGGTGAAGTTCACAGCAGAAGAGCTCCGGCGTATTATGGACTTCAAACATAACATCCGCAATATGTCTGTTATTGCGCATGTTGATCATGGTATGGCTTTTAATTCTTATTGTGCTCATTGTTTGTTTACCAATTTTGATGTAGAGTGTCCTCCTATATGTTGTTATTCACAACCTCATGTTAGGTACTTTAGTTAGATGGAGTTGGTTAATCAAATATGTTCCCTTCATGCATCATTATGTCTGGTTTCTTTGCAGTTTGTAAGATTTTGTTTGTAGAGATCACCAAGCCGTCGTATGTTCTTCTGTTCTGAGAGTTTCTGTGTGCCTATATTTTCTTCGAATTAGAATTTATCATTTGGATGGGAGGAGATTGTGGACATATTGTTCTAGTTTAAATCTGTTTGATTAATGAGTTCTTATTGTTTTACCACTATTAGTGTTTGTCCTGGACCTGATGCCAATTCAACCTTGCAGGGAAGTCAACCCTTACCGACTCTCTTGTGGCTGCTGCTGGTATTATCGCCCAAGAAGTTGCTGGGGATGTCCGTATGACAGATACTCGTCAGGATGAGGCTGAGCGTGGTATTACAATCAAGTCTACTGGTATATCTCTCTACTACGAGATGACTGATGCGGCTTTGAAGAGCTTCAAGGGAGAGCGTCAAGGGAATGAATACCTCATCAACCTTATTGATTCCCCTGGGCACGTCGATTTCTCATCTGAGGTTACAGCTGCCCTTCGTATCACTGATGGGGCACTTGTGGTCGTAGACTGCATTGAAGGTGTTTGTGTCCAAACAGAAACTGTGCTTAGACAAGCCCTGGGTGAAAGGATTAGGCCAGTCTTGACTGTTAACAAGATGGACAGGTGCTTCCTTGAGCTTCAGGTTGACGGTGAAGAGGCTTACCAGACTTTCCAGAAAGTGATTGAGAATGCTAATGTCATTATGGCTACCTATGAAGATCCACTCCTTGGCGACGTTCAGGTTTACCCTGAGAAGGGAACAGTTGCTTTCTCTGCTGGTTTGCATGGTTGGGCTTTTACCTTGACAAATTTTGCTAAGATGTATGCATCCAAGTTCGGAGTTGATGAGTCAAAGATGATGGAGAGGCTCTGGGGTGAGAACTTCTTTGACCCTGCTACAAGGAAGTGGACCAGCAGGAACACTGGCTCTCCCACTTGCAAGCGTGGTTTTGTCCAGTTCTGCTATGAACCCATCAAGCAGATCATCAACATTTGCATGAATGATGAGAAAGATAAGCTGTGGCCTATGTTACAAAAGCTTGGTGTCACAATGAAGTCAGAAGAAAAGGAGTTGATGGGTAAGGCATTGATGAAGCGTGTGATGCAGACCTGGCTCCCTGCAAGTAGTGCTCTTCTGGAAATGATGATCTTTCACCTTCCCTCTCCTGCCACGGCCCAAAAGTACCGTGTTGAGAACTTGTATGAGGGTCCCCTTGATGATGCTTATGCTAATGCCATCAGGAACTGTGATCCTGAGGGCCCTCTCATGCTCTATGTATCTAAGATGATTCCTGCATCTGATAAGGGTAGATTCTTTGCTTTTGGTCGTGTGTTCTCTGGCAAGGTTGCAACTGGTTTGAAGGTCAGGATCATGGGTCCTAACTATGTCCCTGGTGAGAAGAAAGACTTGTATGTGAAGAGTGTACAAAGGACTGTTATTTGGATGGGAAAGAAGCAGGAAACTGTAGAGGATGTGCCTTGTGGCAATACAGTCGCCATGGTTGGTTTGGATCAGTATATCACCAAGAATGCTACCTTGACAAACGAGAAGGAAGTTGATGCCCATCCTATCCGTGCTATGAAGTTCTCCGTCTCACCTGTGGTTCGTGTGGCTGTGCAGTGCAAAGTTGCATCTGATCTCCCTAAGCTTGTTGAAGGTCTTAAACGGTTGGCCAAGTCAGATCCCATGGTTGTCTGTTCCATGGAGGAATCTGGAGAGCATATCATTGCCGGTGCAGGAGAACTCCACCTTGAGATCTGTTTGAAGGATTTGCAGGAAGATTTCATGGGTGGTGCTGAGATTATCAAATCTGATCCTGTTGTGTCCTTCCGTGAGACTGTCCTTGAGAAGTCCTGCCGTACTGTTATGAGCAAGTCTCCAAACAAACACAATCGTCTCTATATGGAAGCCCGACCATTGGAGGAAGGTCTTGCTGAGGCAATTGATGACGGTCGTATTGGTCCAAGGGATGATCCTAAGGTTCGTTCTAAGATTCTGTCTGAGGAATTTGGTTGGGACAAGGATCTTGCCAAGAAAATCTGGTGTTTTGGTCCTGAGACCACTGGTCCTAACATGGTTGTGGATATGTGCAAGGGAGTTCAGTACTTGAATGAAATTAAGGATTCAGTTGTTGCTGGGTTCCAGTGGGCATCAAAGGAAGGTGCATTGGCTGAAGAAAACATGAGGGGCATTTGCTTTGAAGTTTGTGATGTGGTTCTTCATGCCGATGCTATCCACAGAGGTGGTGGCCAGGTTATTCCAACTGCTAGAAGGGTCATTTATGCATCCCAGCTTACAGCCAAACCAAGGCTTCTTGAGCCTGTCTACTTGGTGGAAATCCAAGCTCCTGAACAGGCACTTGGTGGTATTTACAGTGTTCTTAACCAGAAACGTGGTCACGTTTTTGAGGAGATGCAGAGACCTGGTACCCCACTTTATAACATCAAGGCATACCTCCCGGTCGTTGAGTCTTTTGGATTTTCCGGCACTTTGAGAGCTGCAACCTCTGGACAGGCATTCCCTCAATGTGTGTTTGATCACTGGGACATGATGTCATCTGATCCATTGGAGCCGGGATCCCAGGCTTCACAGCTTGTTTTGGATATTAGGAAGAGGAAGGGTTTGAAGGAACAGATGACCCCGCTCTCTGAGTTTGAAGACAAGCTGTAAGCGCTTTTGCCATTATCGATTGCTGGCGACTAGATTCATTTTTGCTGCCTTTGATTTTTTTCTGTTTTTTTCTTTTAAGGGAACATTGTTGACTTATCTGTGTTTGTTGTTGTAGTCTCTGTTTATGTAAGTTTGGACGTTCAAATTCTGTTATTCCATCCCTTTTCTGATCTGATAGGACCTGTGATGAATGTTCTTAGTACTCACTATGATTGCTTTTCATGTTATGCTTTCTCGCAAAAATGATAAAGGTATATCTAGAAGCCTATTTTTTGCCTTTGCAAATAATAATTTTTGTAATGATGATTCTTCGGAGGGGCCGCAGCTACCATGCAGGGCATAAAATCCCTTGTATGGTGCATGGACTGCCCTTAGCCGTTGGATTCAAATTAAAAAATGAATAAAAGTAAAAAAAAAAAAAAAGGTAACCGGTTGAAATTGTAAAAGAGAAAAAAAGCTTCTCCCCCGCCCCCCTTCTCTCTATCTCCCCTGCTGGGACATTGAACAAGAAAACCCTCGTCTTTGTCCCTCTCAATCCCCACATTGTCTCGCTCTCACTCTTACTCACTCTTCCACTCTCGCTCACGCTCACGCTTTCACTCTCGCTCACGCTCTCACTGTTACTCTTACCCTTGCCCTTTCTTTCAACTCACACTCACGGTCTACCTTGTTCTCACTCTCACTCCTACTCTCGTCTCTCACTTTCACTCTTCTCATCAAGGTTGCTCAGCTTTAAACTTAGCATTTTAATTGTTAAAGTTATTAGATTTGTAATTTGTTGTACTTGGGGAAAATGATTTGTTAATGATATACTGTAGAAATATAATGCACACAATATTTGGTCAAGAATTAGCAAAAAGTGACTCAAAAGCGAGGGTATGTGAAACAAGTAAACTAGGTTTAGAGATTTGAGAATTTTGAAAATAAACAAGGAAATGGTGTTTTGGGAGTGAATATGTGAGGTTTAATAAATGAAAAATGGTTCTAGAGACTCGCTTTGGCAAGAAATTGAGTGGAAAATGAAGAATTTTATAGAGTGAGGAGATGGAAATGAAACAATGTAGAGAGAGAGAGAACGAGTGACAAAGATGATGAGCAAGCCCTACAATATACATATTTGGCTAGCCACGGTCAACAGCTTGAACCAAGCGGTTAACCGCTTCAGTTCTAGAAACTAAGCGGTCAGCCACTTGAAGTCGCTAAGTTTTTAGAACAAAATAACAGATAGCCGCTTAAAGAAAGCGGTTAGCTGGTTCCCCTAAAATTTGGATCGGTTGTTTTTCGACCAAAATTTGATCAATTCTAAGACCATTTTGTGATTCCAAAAAATTTCAAATTCCATTTTTTTATGTATGAGATATGATGATGAACGTCCAAAAACAAAAATTTAAGCATATAACATGTTAAACTCAAGTATATATCACACAATTATCAAAGATAAGAAATCAGGCAAGTTAAGGCAAATATAAATTCCATATCATGAGTGTATAAACAAAATAGTAACACACTAACAAAACCTTTAATTAAAGCATGGCTCTTGTAAAGTCAAATAAAATTAATATTTACATCTTCCGATTAGTCAAATGAATTTTCACGAGGCCACCAATTAGAATGCATGTTGGGATACAGAAGAAATGTAAAGGTATCCCATCCTAGTGATGATGATATTGATGAATTATTCCAAAAACTAATCAATGGATTCTGAGAACACTTGAGAACTACTCCCACATTCATTTTGGGTTTCAAGTTCATATGATGCTTCACTAGTGTTGAATGAAAATTGTTCACTTGAACGAGCTAATTTAGAACTACCATGACCATCATTGTTTCTAACATTGGCTTCACTACTTCTGTAAGAAATTATTCATGAATAAAATGAAATTTGTTTGCCATAAATTATAAAATAATAAACAACAAACATAAAACCAAGTTACTCTGAACTTGCAATATAAAATTTGAACGTAAACATGAAATGGAGACAAAAAAGAAAAATTTTAGGGTGTTTAGAAAATAATTACATGAAACATTGAATAATAAATATGAAACAAATTACTTAAAATACGCAATAATGAACATAAAATATGAGTGCTTCTGTAACAGTGAGCATAAAACATCAAATATGAAACTCAAAACTCGAAACCTGAAACATGAATGTGTTTGAAAAATAATTACATGAAACATTGAACAATAAATATAAAACACATTACTTAAAGTATGCAACAATAAAAATAAAATATGAGTACTTCTGTAACAGTGAACATAAAGCATCAAACATGAAACTTTGAACTTGCAACATAAAACATGAACGTAAACATGAAACAAGGGCAAAAAGTAAAAATTTTGGGTTGTTTAGAAAATAATTACATGAAACATTGAACAATAACACATTACTTAAAATATGCAATAATGAACATAAAATATGAGTATTTTTATAATAGTAAACATAAAACATAAAACATGAAACATGAAACATGAAACTTGAAACATGAAATATGAAACATGAACGTAAAACATGAAATGAGGGGAAAAAAAAAAGAAAAATTTCAGGATATTTAAAAAATAACTACATGAAACATTGAACATTAAACGTGAAACAGGTTACTTAAAATATGTAACAATGAACATAAAATATGAATGCCTCTGTAATAGTAAACATAAAGCATCAAATATGAAACTTTAAACTTTAAACGTAAAACATGAACGCAAACGTGAAACAGGGGCAAAAAAGAAAAATTTCGGGGTGTTTCGAAAATAATTGCATGAAATATTGAACAATAAATGTGAAACACATTACTTAAAATATGCAACAATGAATATAAAATATGAGTACTTCTGTAACAATGAACATAAAACGTCAAACATGAAACTCGGAACTTGAAACATGAAATATGAAATATAAACGTAAACATGAAATGGGAGAAAAAAAAATTTCTGGGTATTTAGAAAATAATTAAATGAAATATTGAACATTAAACACGAAACTTAAAATGTTCAATATGAGACAAATTTCATAGATAATAAATTAAACTTTTGTCTTTTTGTTAACACTCATTTTATTTTATTTTTCAAAATATTTTTAATAATTTTTTTTCTATTTTTACTTGTCTTTTTTACTTATTATTATTATTTTAAATAATATTTTCAAAATATTTTATTTTAATTTATTTACATTAAAAATACATATTCCAACCGGTCTCTACCAGTCATAAAAGTTCAAACAACGTGGATTGACCCCCTCTATGGTATCATAGCCGCCCCCCTTTGTAAGAGATCAAATCTAACGCTCTTTTTAGGTCTCAACTTGGGTAGACTTATTTGAATCTCGTAATTTTCTAAATTACACCCATTTGCTTACTCTGAAAAAATTAAACATCCGACCTACTAGGCTATTTCATTATCCCATAATCCTAACTTAATAAATCCACTTATCTAATTATCTTAGTGGGGTCATTTTGTATTTTATCATTTTTATAACCATAAGGAACTCAATGAAATATTGAGATCGACACTCTTCTTCACCAATGAAAAGCGCGTCAAAGCCCTATATGAGAGAGAGAAAGAGTTCAAAGGAAAAAATAGGTCCGCTTGTAATACAGCGTCTGTACCTCATACAGCCGAATTTAATATTTTATTAAGAAAAAGGGCAACCATTAGATAGAAGTAGAGACATCCAATGGTTAATATGTTTAATGACTCATTTTGGCGACCGAGTATGCCAATTATTATTTCATCAATTAACTTAGCAAAAATATCACAGCCGTTGGATTGTGATGTCTCTCTCTCCCTCATAATAACAGCATTCGTATTCTCCCTGCTATTGTTTTCCCCTACATCCAGAATTTTGGATGAATGAACTTGTTATTCAACAATATTCACCACCCATCACAGCAAACAGCAAAGATGTAGTCGAAGGAGTGCCATTTATTCAAGCTTACTTGATCTGTCACTCTCGCTTCAATTCGTCGCTCAATTTCTCGCGCTTATCTTCAATCTATCACTCTCAGCTTCAGTTCGTCACTCACAGCTTCAATTTTTCACTGTCGTGAATCACCTCTGTTGCTGTATCTCTCTCTTATGTCTCCCAACAATTTCGGTGAGCTCTCTCTCCAATTTAATATATGATAAAAAATCTTATCATATCATTTAAATATGCTTCAAGTTTCAGTTTAGTTTATGATTATTACTTGAAATTTCAGTTTCAATAATGTGATTTTGCAATTGAGAAATTATTACTTGAAATATTGAGATGATTTCTAGGGATTGATAATTGAAAGATAATTGCTAGGGCTTGTCTTTTTTTGTTTTTTTCTTATCTTGAGATTCTGTTTTTCACAAAAAGGAAAAAATCATAAATTCAAAAAGAAAAAAAGTGGTTGCATTATTGAGCATTAAGCAACTGCAAGTAATGGGGTTTGTTTTGATGAGCTGCGAATTGGGGCTTGTCATTTTCTTGAATTATCTTCAATATAAGTGGAAAGGGATTTCTTCTCTCCAAAAAATTATTGTATATTTCCTTTTAAATTCTAGATTCACATGTAGCTGATTTTTGATGTTTGAAGGATTTTATTAAAAATGTGCTGCTGCCAGTGGCATGAATTAATGTAGTCTTGCTAGTATTCGTGATTTGGGGTAATGATGTAATTGAACGATTATATTTCTATTATTCTTATATTTGAATCCAGTGATATTGTGGTGGTTTTATGATAATATTCTATTGTTTTATGCCGCAAATCGGCCAATGAGTTGGGTATGTGCTGGGTAAATGCTGTATAGGGTTGTTGTTGAATTTGCTGGACCTTGGTTGTGATTCTTGCCGTGTTTATAAGAAATAGACAAATGTCTTTGTGTGGTAATAGAATTGTCTAAGTTGCCTTATGATAAATCTAAGAGTCTTAAGTAACTATGCTTTGTACCTTTAAACATTTATTTGTATGACTTGGTGTACTTAACTTTGAAAGAATGTTAAATGTTGACCTATTTTCATTGGTGAAGATAAATGGAGTTAGGAAAGATTTGTAATCACTATAACCGTTACAATATCTTTGGCAGACTTGTAATAATTTTATTCATGGCATGTAATTTATTTTTATTAGAAGGCATGTTTGCTTGTAGTCTCAAATCTAGGGTAATATTTTAAATAAGTTCTGCAATATATGTTTTGCTAGTTTTTTTTTTAATTGGTTTTAGTATTACTTGTAGGGGAATTCTGATATACTGAAGTTTATCAAGCTGGTGCAGCAAGCATGCTTTTATCTTAATTTTACGATTGGTCCTTACAATTGTGCTAAGTGGAATTTTGTGTAAGTTACAACAACATAATTTTTTGAAAAGAGCTAACAAGACGCTCTATTTTCTTCTGTTTTTTTGGAATGTTGAGCAAAAGTTTTCTTTATTTTTAGGGGTCCTGTTTTGCTGAAGTACATTCTATGTATCAATCCCTCTGATATACTATTCCTTTATTAGGGGTTTATAATAATTCATGGGTTTTGTCATATTGGTCTCAGTGCATTGATTTTGATCTTGGTTATAGCCCATCAGCCCCTACTCCTCATTCCCAGCAGCTTTCAATGCTTTTTTTTTTAAAGCATTGTACTTTGTTTCATGATGAAATTTGTTTGTATGATGCAAAGTTGAGGACACGATAATAGTCATGATTTTATTGTAAGCAGCAAAGATCATTATCCATTAAATTTTATGTTGTTGAAATATTAAGATTTCGTTAATTTTGTAGTAAGAAATGAGGGCTCTTGATCCCTTCCCTTTATTATATGCAATTTTTTTCACTCTGTCATTCATTTATTGTGAAGTGTGTTTAGGTATTAGTCATGGGCAAAAGTAAAGATCTTTACTTTGGTATTTTTGTCTTTTTGTGTTTTATTGGTATAAATGAGGAAAAAAGGCCAAAAATAAAATAAAATTATAATTTTTGCATGAATTCCACCATCTATGGTATGTTGAATAGATTAAAAAGTAAGGAGTACACATTGATTTTGAATAGCAGGTGAGGGAACTCATTTTTTTTTTTAAATTAATACATATTGATGGAATAATTATCTGTCCCTTAATTATTTAAAAATTTTCTTTTGGAAGAATACAAATGGACAGTCACCAACGAAAGCGTAAACGACTACCAGGGGGCTTACAGAAAAAAGTGCTCCTATTCTAAAAGCAAATGGCCAGGATGCAGTTCCAATATCTTCAACTTATGGATTTGTCTCTCACTTGTAAGTAGTCATTGTAACTTACCTATCGGGAAAGAAACACGCCCATACGAGATAACACTAATTAGATGTTATGCTTTTACAACAATGAAGAAGTTAAGCATTTGAGAAGTGAAAATTCAGATTTGTTCGTTACGTTTGGGGTTAGTATATTCATTAAATGTAGCAAGTACATATATTATTTTGTGGGTTTTTTATGTTTTAAAACATATTCATTACGTTTTTGACAGTTACGAAAACATATTGGAAAAACCTACAAAGAACTTCCTCCCGAACAAAAGGCAAGGTACAAAAAGAGAGATGAAAGGATGGGTAATTCAAATTCACATTATGGTGACAATGAAATAGTGGAAACTAAATGTGTACTTGAGTGGTTTTGCACGCTGGTTAAGAATTTATCGAAAGAGAAGAAAAAAGCAATAAGAGAAATAGGATTTGAAAGCCTGCCTGAACTCAGATGTGGCAAGCTAAAGAGGAAGTTATGCCATTGGTTAGTAAATCGGTTTAAACCTGAAAGGAATATAATTGAACTTCATGGTCAGAAATTAGAACTTTCTCCCAAAATATTTTTGAAAATCATGGGCGTAAAAGATAGAGGTATGGCCATTGAGATTAATGGTGCATGATCATATTGCTGAAGTGCGACGTATTTTCCTACCAACAGTTAAAGGGATTCGCATCCGCACACTTGAGGAATTAATAAAGCAATTAGATGAAGCCAACAAGATTTTCAAGGTTTGTGGATAATTCAATTACAGTGCATGTAATTGCTTACAATTGAATATGTTTCTAATTATGAATCTTTGTGCATAACCCCTGTTTAATCTATAGTATTTGTAATTGTAGTTGTATGAAACACTTGAACTTATTTTTAAAAATGTGCACACTTAAGCTATCAAGTTTGTACAGTTGTTTCTTCTTGGTGTATAGTATATTTTTTGTATTAGATTAAGAAATAAGGATTTATATCAGCAGGATGAGAATGGACTTACTAAAAATATTTTTTTCTTACTATATCTGCATGACTCGAATCACGCTCGCCTTCTTCTAGCTCTTTATTTGGTGCAATCTCCGCTTAACAAGATCAGGCATTGACTTATTCAATAAGCGCGCAAGTTATAGATTGACTGTGCAGTCTTTTTTTTATTTTTTATTTTGGTTTGCGAAACCATTTTGTAGCATTGTAACAACCGTAAGGTAAAAGGTTGGCAATTTTTTTTGTAATGCCACCCCATTTTTTGGTATTTTGTATAGCAACTAGTGTTGTTGTCGAATTCGTGTGAGTTCACTAACCTGGGTTAGCTGATGGGTGGCCCTCTTATTTTTTGGCTGAGGGTGCTTATTTTACAAATATGTGTGTTCCTGCAAGATTACAATTACTACGCCGGCGTACAACGACTGTGATGGCCCTATTATTATTTTTTTGTATATGTGAGGTGATTATTTAGCAAGAAATTGTACATGTAATGGTTAATCAATTGATAGTTACACTTGTGTACACATTTTCTTAGTTGCTTGATTTTAGTTTTTTTCTTTTTTAAGTGCAAGAGTAAATGCTGGACAGTTTGGAATTGTTGTTTGGCTGTTGGGAAATGAGAAAGGACAATGAAAAACTAAACTCGGCCAAATTGGTTATGTGGCATAAAAAGAGTATTACAGGTTTGTGCAACTAAAGGCCCCTTCGGTTTCTGATCTTGAAAACCTTTTTCAAGAATTTGAAAAGAGGTGAGGAGAGCAATATGTTCTTGTTAAACAAATAAGACTTTGGATAGATAGATTTAAAGCACATGTAAAATAGTTTACAATTTTTTAAATGATCGTTTTCTACACACCAGAGTCTACAATGTTTGTTTTTTTAAAAACTAAGAATTCTTTTAAATTTTACGTCAAATTAACATTTTCTTTATAAATAAATATAACTAAAAATAGTTAGGATTCTGTTAATTTGACCAAAAATGCGTCATCTGACGACTGAAGGGGTTGGAGAAAAACATAAAATGGCTTAAAATTTTCACTGCTTTTTATATTAAATAGTTTGAATATAAAATAAAATATTGATAATTTAAGTGTTGGTTCTTTCTTACTCTTAAAATTGTTGGCCTCAATGGCGAAGAAATCGTTAATTTTGATGATAACAATTACATGCAAAAAGGGGTAATTTAGTATATTTATGATCTCATATTTATTTAAAGGTAAACTTTTTACCCTAAGTGAAATCAAGCTCAAAGCATACATGGTCAATGGCGAGCTATAAAGAGGGTACTAACTCGAATAATTCACTTTTCCATACTCCTTCTAAAGCTAGTACACTTTACTGTATGCACAACTTAGTATTTTAAAAGCTTAAGGCTTCCTTTCATAATCTCTAAAAAAAATTATCAATTTTCATTGTATAAAGTTTTATATTTTACAGGGCAAATTATTTAATCAAAATGAATATTTAATGATTTATGGACCACATCAACAAGATTTGATTTTTTATCTACTTACGTGTTATTTTTAAACTCTGAAAAATGACCTATACGAAAATATTAATTGCATATAGTCCTTCAAAGTATAATGACAGAAAACTTTAGAGACAATAGTCTAATTCCAGAAAATAGTGCTCATGGACAGAAAGTTTGAGACTAACCTCTTCCTGTCAAGCGGCTAACCGCTTGAATTTACTTGTATGCCAGACACATAGTGGCTACCCGCCTTCCATACGCGGCTAGCTGCATGTACTACACTTTTGGTAACCCATTCCAAAAACATAGCGGCTACCCGCCTTCAATACGCGGCTAGCCGCATGTACTATGCTTTTGATAACCTATTCCCGAACCATAGCGGCTACCCGCCTTCCACTGTCTTCCTCCTCAATTTTTTAGTGGTCTCTCTCCCCTCTCACTCTGTCTGAAAATTGTGCACTTTTTACACATTTTGTCTCCAAATTCACTCTCCGAAAATTACCCAAATAATTTGTTACTTAACTCAAATGTTGCACAAATTAAGTAATTAACGGGAACTATGCACTAATTGAGTAATTTAGTTGCTGCACCAAAATAAATAAAATTGTACTAAGTTAATAAGAATATTCAACACAAAACTAAACGAATAATTGACTGGAACACATGAACCAATAAGAGAAAGGGAGAAATCAGTAACTCATCTAACCTAGAATGACTGTTATGTAGAATCAAACTCATCGTATTTTAAAGAATTTAGTTGAAATACTAAACGCAAAACTGGTGGATGAATAAATTGAAACAAATGAACCTACTAATGAAGCAGCTTAAGCAAGATTAGAGACTAATCTACCAAAAAAGGTAATTTGATATTTAATCGGGATAACCGAAATCTTACGAAGTTAATTGGAATATTCAACGCAAAACCGTTGGATTAGCAAGTTGAAACATAAAACTGGTACTTAACCTCAATAATTGGAATCTCAACGAGTTAATGGGAATATTCAACGCGTAATTAGAGGGAAAATTAGTTACACATAAAACATTAAGGGAGAAAGTCTCTAAGAAAACCTGGAACTCATCCAACGAAAAATTAGTGGACCAATAAGTTGAAACATGAAAACCAAAAAATGGAAACATTTAACCAAAAATGGAGACAAATCAAACCAAGAAAAATGTTATTGATATTTAACCCATGCAATTAAAACGAATGAACGATTAAGAGAGAAACTATAACGAAAACATGGAATTCATCCAATGCAAAATTGAAATTACTTGGAATCTGAAACCAAATGTTGCTACTTGAGGAATTTAGTAGGAATATTGAACGCAAAGTTAGTGGAGATATAAGTTTAACCATGTGAACCAAAAAAGTGAAAATATTTAACCAAAAACTGTGACAATCGAACCAAGAAAAATATTATTGATATTTAACCCATATAATTGAAGTTTAACCCAATTAGTGCGAATAAGGAACGCAAAACCTCTGCAACTACAATTGAAATACATCAACCAAAAATGGAGAAACCACAACCAAAATTAGTGACCTACATAATCAAAATAAATTTCTAGAAATCAAACCTGGTACTTAACCTTAAGAACTGAAATCTCAACGCGTTAATTGAAATATATAATGTAAAATTAGAGAAAAATTTAGTTGAAATGTATGAACCATGAAAAGAGAAAGTAGAACGAATACTTGGAACAAATCCAACAAAAAATTGAAATTACTTAGAATATCACATCAGATATTGGTGCTTAACGAAGTTAGTAGGAATATCAAACGCAAAATTAGTGAACCAATAAGCTGAAACATGTGAACCAAAAAATGAAACTTTTTAACCAAAAACCGAGACAAATCAAACCAAGAAAACTTTTAATGATATTTAATCCATGTAATTGAAATTTTACCGAATTTATTGGAATAAGGAACGCAAAACTTGTGAAACTATAATTAAAATACGGCAACAAAAAATGGAGAGACCAACCAAAATTGGTGACCAACATAACCAAAATAAATTTTTAGAAATCAAACCTGGTACCTAACCTTAAGAATTGGAATCTCTACGTGTTAATTGGAATACTTAACGTAAAACTAGAGAAAAAAATTAGTTGAAATGTATGAACCATGAAGAGAGAAATTAGAACGAAAACTTGGAACAGATCCAAGAAAAAATTGAAATTAATTGAAATATCACAACAGATATTGGTACCTAACGAAGTTAGTAGGAATATCAAACACAAAATTAGTGAACCAATAAGTTGAAACATGTGAACCAAAAAATGAAACTTTTTAACCAAAAACTGAGACAAATCAAACCAAGAAAATTTTTAATGATATTCAACCCACGTAATTGAAATTTTACCGAATTAATTGGAATAAGAAACGTAAAACCTGTGAAACTATAACTAAAATACCGCAACAAAAAATGAAGAAAGACCAACCAAAATTGGTGACCAACATAACCAAAATAAATTTCTAAAAACCAAACCTGGTACCTAACCTTAGGAACTGGAATCTCAACGAGTTAATTGAAATATTTAACATAAAACTAGAGAAAAAATTAGTTCAAATATATGAACCATGAAAAGAGAAAATAGAACGAAAACTTGGAACAGATCCAACACGAAAATTTGAAATTACTTCAAATATCACAATAGATATTGGTACCTAACGAAGTTAGTAGGAATATCAAATGCAAAATTAGTAAACCAATAAGTTGAAACATGTGAATCAAAAGGTGAAAATTATTAACCAAAAACCGAGACAAATCAAACCAAGAAAAATGTTAATGATATTTAACCCATGAAATTGAAATTTCACCGAATTAATTAGAATAAGGAACGCAAAACCTATGAAACTATAATTGAAATACGGCAACCAGAATTGGAGAAAGACCAACCAAAATTGGTGACCTACATAACCAAAATAAATTTCTAGAAACCAAACATGTACCTAACCTTAATAACTGGAATCTCAACGAGTTAATTGGAATATTTAACATAAAACTTAAGAAAACTTTAGTTGAAATATATCAACCATTAAGAGAGAAACTAGAACGAAAACTTGGAACAGATCCAACAAAAAATTCAAATTACTTGGAATCTAACAACAAATATTGGTACTTGACGAATTTAGCGGAAATATCGAACGCAAAATTAGGGGACCAATAAGTTGAAAAAAAATTAACCTATTAATGGAGAAGCATTACCAAAACTTGGAACTAATCAAACAAAAAGAAAATATCGATATCTAACCCATATAATTGGAATCTTGACAAATTAGTTGAAATATTAGACGTAAAGCTAATGAAATAATAGTTGAAACATTTAAACTAAATGTGGAGAAAATTTCACCCATTTTTTAAATTAATCTAACAAGAAATGAATTTAATTAGAATTTAACCCAAAATATGAGTATTTTACGAGTTTAGTGGGAATATTCAACGTAAAACTAGTGGATCGGAAAGTGGAGATAAGCAAACCAATTAGTGAGAAAGTGTAATAAAAAATTGGTACGTGTGAAATTAACTTGGAATGTCACCAAATATATTGATATTTAACCAACAGAGTCGAGACATATTTATTTTTATTTTTTAACTTTTATTCAAGCAAAAAATATTTTTTCCCCTTAAATATTGTTTGTGTTCAATATTTACAAAATTTCCTCGACTTTTTCCATTATATTTTATTTTTCCGCATTAAAAATAGTTTTTAAAAAATTATTAAATGAACAACCGGTAAAATACCAGTTGTTCAAGTTTCCTTTTTACTGTTGAGGGGGCTTTATTGCATACAGCGCTGTATCATAGGAAGACTCGGCAAAAAGAGGTATAAAAGCAAGAACACGAAATCAATTCAAGGACGCAATCTAATCTTTTTCCGAGAATCGAAGCTCCGCCAATAAGCTATTTCATTCTCATAGAAATGTTACCTTGCACCCAGTTCTTTTGCTCTTGTAAAGGTTGATGAAGATGCAAGTACTGTCATTAATGGCGGACACAGAGAGCGATCACGGGAGCACAAGTGACGAATAGAAAGCCAAATAATTGGCGCTGTACATAATTGTGCGGTAGCTGCAATGATGGTGGACATGGTGCAAATACAATTTCAAGAACAAACCAAATAGGAGATGATGATTTTGTTAACATTAGCATAAACATAAATATTAGCTAAGAGATTGCGGTAACAATTTTGCATCAGAAAACAAAAATTTTCATTGATTGTTCTCATTCGTACAGCAAAGTACAAATAATGACTAATCACTTGCATTTATCTTGATGCCTCGCAAGAACGTGTTGGTGTCGGTGTCGCGTCGGCGAGGATGCGATGGAAAAGGGGTTAGCGTTTAATTACCTAAATGAGACTTGTGTCAAATTTACTTACACAAAATGCCAGAAGCCAAACAGCCGGCAAATCTATTGCTTTTATTAAGCATGAAAATTTCCCAAAATCTAAGACAAAGAAATGAAGAAAAAAGAATACACATTCCTTTCTGAGAAAAATTACAAGTTGGCTGTATGAACTGTGAGATCCCCAGGGGCAAGGGATTTGGGGGTTAGTGCTCCTTTTGGAGAAACAATGACTTTGCTCTGTGTCATCTGCGTAATCCTAATTCATGAATTTTCTGCAGTTTGGTGCTTTACATAAACAGGGGACTTTGAATTCTTCAGGTTCATCAGGATCAAATAAGTAATCGTACCTGCCAATAGCAAACAATCAGTATATTATGTGAAGTACCTAAAACCCAGAAAGAGGAGAGGAGAGAGTGAGAGAGATATACGTTAGCTCATCACCAGCAGATACGTTAGTCTTAGCAATAAGGACAATCCGACTCTCATCATCACCCACGCTCATTATCCTCGCGTAGCAGTTTGGCATACACTGTATCAATCAAGGGCATAGGAGATAAAGTATGTAGGAGTTGAGCCCAAATATAACTTAAATATCCATATCTTACCGAATGATTGATTAAGCGTGCTATGTTTCCTTTATCAGTGGCATCTACCACTACCTCCTCACTGATCTTGAAAAGCTGCAACATAAATCTCACTAAAGTTTAGATATGAAGTGTACAGAAACAAAAGGGGAAGAGAGGAAAATATAACCCAAAAAAATGAAGATGAAGAAGAATGGAGATGAAGTAATCCTGAGCATTTAGCAATTTTCCAGTTATGATTTCACAAGGATGCGGAGGGGAAAGCAGAAAAGGACAAGATAACTCACATAGCAGTCTTTTCCTTCTGATCGGTAGCGCACCTCTCTGAGATCTGCAATACTGCGTCTTACCTGTTCACCACGATACTCGAGAACCTGAAGGAAAGCATTTAGTTTTTAATTTGTTTAAATAGTATCATGATAGTAGTTTAAAAAAAAAATAGTATCATAATAGTAGTTTAAAAAAAAAAATAGTATCATAATAGTAGTTTAAAAAAAAAAAATAGTATCATAATAGTGGAACTGCCAACATACAAATGTTGTGTTCCCTTTACACAACTTTTCGTGTAATTTTTTTATGTAACATATATCTGCATCAGGGTTTGCCAGACATCCAGTGGAATTAATCATACATCCCACTTTAACCTTAAAGCACAGAAATATATAAATAAAATTTTATAGTTTTCCAATGAAAATTTCATTTAAGAAAGAGTTATTTTAGCTTTAAGTTTTAAACAGAATTTTTGTCTGTACCTTCGATGCTACCAAAGAACAATGGAAGAATTTCAAGTCCATTTTAATGTCAAAGACATACCAAGTTTATGGATCTTCATAGCATCCATGGCAAATCACTCATAAAGAAAAATTTCTCAACCTTCAGAAACTAAAAAGCAATAACTAAATGAAAGACATGATTTCATAAACAATATACCGTTGATCTCTTCTAATTCACATACCATTTCTCCTTCTTGAATATTCCGACGTGCAAAGAGGCCCCAGCCATGTATTCCAGATCTACCAAAGCAAACTCGGTCATGTTCAGTTCTCTGGAGACAAATTTCCCAACCCAAAAATAGTCAGAAAGACAAATCGATTAGTTAAAAATTACTAGGGTAAAATGAAAGCATATATATTTGCCTGTAAGTGGTAAAGGCGTTCACGGAAAGAAGAAAAACTTTTATGCTCCTCCACTACCTGTTGAAGGAAAGATAATGACCATAAGGTGAATTTTTTCCACTAAAATCTCAAAGGGGAAAAACGGAGCATAGAGTTACCCTGAATGTGTTCAAACTTTGCATGGTGGCTAAAGAATGATGGCAAGCTCCCCCCACTTTGTGGGCAGTAGCTTCTTCTTCTGCTCTCTACCAAAAAGAACAGGTGGGAAAAAGGGTTAGACGACAAAGAAAAAGAAGTCCCTCCTTAATGAAACTGAGAGACTTAAGAAAACAATACAGCAGGCAAATGAAAGTGAGACCAAGTGATTCATAATGCATGCAAAATTAGAAAAATTCAGCACTTCAAGAATGATACCAGCAGAATTTTTCCATGCATCAAGGAAAACAAATTAAGCTGCACATTATTGTTATATTGTATTCTCTCACTGCTCACATAGGTTTGACATTCCACTCATCATCTTAGAACAAACATCAATCATCTCTTTGACAGAAATGGTGCCTAGAGATAAAAAAGAAGGTTAAAAATAAATTGGTATACGGACAGTTAGCCTGGCAATACCTACAGAGTTCTCCAAGCATCAGTTCCCAAATCAAACCCAACCCACCACAAAACACTCACAAGACAAAAAGACCATGTAACCAAAAGGCATCCTGTGCTACTATGTCAACAATAAAACTTAAAAGGAAACTGAAAAATTGAAATTCACTTATTGTATCATCACTGGAAAAAAAAAGGATAGATATGCGGAGTCAAACAGAAACAGATACACATAGGGTACCTTCTTGTTATCGTTTAATCTTTTAAATACACGACACCTTGCAGCAGAGAATGGCTCAATCTCAGTAGATTCTACTGCAGTAACCTCTTCAACTTTTGTTCTGCTAGATGAAATAAGCCTTGAACCAGACCTCTTCTTATTTTGAGCAAGGCTTTTGGCAGAAAAGACACCTAAAGGAGTATGAATGATTAAGAAGGTATCTGGATTTGGAGCCCTGCATCAAAAACCAAAGAATAAACATCAGAAGAGAATTACAGAAAATACATGCATTCATGAAACACAAGTACTGCTCAGAGGTGTTAGGTGAAACCTGTGATAAGCACAATATGACACCATTTTTGTGATCTGTCTTCCATTTTTCTCTAAGCAGTGCAACTGAAAAACATAGGGTTCAGTCAATGCAACATATATTCGAGCAGAGAGAGCAGTCTAATTAGATATTAACATAGGCTGAGCACGCAGATAATGGCTTTAATTTTATTGGTACATCAATTTACTCAACCTACTGCCATTCAAGCAACAAGAAGATCGACATAATATACCAATAAATAATCACATGTAAAGGTTTGAAATAAAATAAAACACTAAAATGAAAAATCCACAGTTTCTGAAATGTGAGATATGATCATTAACATCCTTCACAACACATAAGTTTTAGTATATAATGGTGGCAATTACAGGTTCCATATGGTCATAACATAGAGATAGACAAGTGCCTAGAAGTAGGCAGAAGCACAATTTCAGCCAACTGTTATAAAAATGCAGCAGTAAGCAACCTACCTCCATCCGATACCCAGCTCTTGATGCACACATAGCATGGTAATAAGTGGAACACTTGCAACACTGTGTGCATGAACCATGAATTTGCTTACAAATAACGCAAATCTGAGAAAAAGCACATACAAAAATTAGCTATATTCTTGCACTAACAACCAGCTCAATAATCACCAGCAATCCAGCATGAACATTTAGACTAAGACAAATCAATCACACAAACATTTGTCAACATGATCATTAATTTATATCCAGGGGATGAGCTGTTCCAAATATTAATGCGTATACTATAGGACTGCACTTATAAAACTTTGTCACATTTCTTTAGGAAAAATGTAAAATAATAAATTAAAAGCTGCTAAAGATTGCAAAACCATGACTATGGGAAAAGTACACATGTAGCCAGTAACAAAGAAAAGAAAAAGCAACCAACCCAAAATACAATCATTCAACAACTTTGAAAGAGGAAAACAGAGAGGAGAGGGTGAAAAAAGGCCACTTTATCAGGCTAACAAGTAAGCATATAGCGAACATTTTCCAACATATTCTTCTGTTTCACCAATAAAAATTTCAAGTATTTCTGAGTTTGCTTCAAAATGACACAAATATAGTGGGAAAATAATTTCGTGTGCAGGGGTAAATGACTATGAAATTGAAATATTGTCTTCACAAAGCGAACACTAAACCTCAAGCAAAAATTCATAATAATTTGATCGAATACTCGGGATATTCTACCTTTACAAAAGAGTTTGACGGAATACACAAGATCCCAAGAGCAGGCTCCATCTTTTCATCACTTGCAAATGAGACTTCAGGTTGAAACCATGCACAGGTCACATGAACCCACAGCGAATCAACATCAGTCGGCTTTAAAGCACCTCCTGGTGAAAAAAGGAGAAAAAAAGCATACTTTAATCAGAACAAGGTCAAGGAATCAATCATGATGGGAATCTGACTGCTTCAGTAATAATATCTACACAGAACTATAACTGTTAGGCAAAATATCTGCAGCAATGAAAATCATCTGATAGTGAGAAAGCTGTGATTAAATCACATGATTTCAGTCTTTAGTAATGCCAGCAGTTATGACTGGGTCAACCCAAATGTTGGGTAAATGTAGCCAAGTAGAGTAGAAGAACATAGAGAAAGAAATATAAAACCGTGGAAAAACAGGTACTTTTTATAAAACTAATTTTACTTACCTTCAGTGTAGACAATCTCAATGACCTAAATACACAGAATATTTATTACACATGAAATTCAACTACCTAAAAAACTTACCTTTTACAGGACAAAGGCAACACTCCCGCTTAATATCAGGTGTTTCACACGCTTTGCAAACCCATGAAGTGAAATCCCGAACGTTTCTTGCTCCATAGCATTCTTGATGTACAGCTATTTGACATCTGATAAGCAATAGTGATATCATTAACATAACAGTATCATAAAGAAACATATATCATAATCTTCAGGCAACAAAAAAGGATTTCCTTTGATTACGAAGGCAAAATGTCAGACAATGGATGAAAAGGTGTATTACTGTTCTCTGTCATTCTGTAGCTTGCACTGTATCAGTAGGGTAACAGCTAGTAAAGCATATGCAATATGCATAGGTAGACCAAAGCTACATACACAATACGATAATTACAAATTCTAAAAATATTGTACTATAATCAGTCAGTTAGACAGATAAAGGAGCCTGCACTAGTGTGCATTTGTTCGGAACATATCCACGAAACAACGAGAGTCCATATTGCCTGATCTCGTTGTCATTTTATAGATCAATAAATTACGACCACCAGATTGATACTAATCACCACCCTTGGCAATACCTGTTGCAAATAATGATTTTATTGTAGTCCCAATCTTCAACCCATCTGCATACAGCACAGCGTTCTGTTGTCCACTTAGCATAAACAGATTCATATTTCTCTGTCACAACAAAAATAAGAATCGGTAATTTCAATGACAGGAAACCTGTGATTGGTTCAATAAACGATAAAAAACCTTCATAAAATTATAATCCTAAAAGAAAAAATGTACCTTGCAAAAAAGCCAGCAACTTCTGCTTCCGCTCCTTTATAGAGGGTCTTTTAGGAGGTTTGGCTGAAACAACAGTATTAGCATGGTACTCAGCTAACTGCAGCATCTGCAAAGTTAAACAAGAACAAAACTCAAGTACAAATCTTGCAAAGAATTTTTCCAGAGTAAGATTGTAGAATGTAAAGTCAACATTTTCCACTCATAACTTTGTTAATCTTCAAATCAGCAAGCCCATTCGAAAGCCTCTAATGAAGGCATAAAACACCAACAAGCCAATTAGGAGGAGATGAGAACCCTTCTAGACATTAATAGTAAGACATTTAGAACAGAGACTTGCATTAGGCCAATCTGCTTGCATTGACAGTAACTGCAATTTTTTTTTTTTTTTTTTTGAGGGGGAAAAAAAACCAGAATGGGTCGGGGGGGGGGGGGGTTTGCATAAAAGGGGGCGGGGACATATTTCATGTTGACAAACAATGCTCCAAAACAAGAGAAGCTAAGAAAAGTTGGATGCCAATGACATTGATAATTTCATATGCTACCAGCCCAATCCTATCACAACTAATCTGCACTACAATATATGGAATTTAGCTATACAAAAACCTACTCTAATATTTCGGATGAATTAATTCAAACAAACCCTAGTTTATTACTTAATAATCACTGGACTAAGTTACAACAAAATCATAGTACAAAATCATAGTACAGTAGTTGTGTTGAATGCTAACTTAGTGAGCATTATATTCCAAAACCTAGCACAGCAAGTTTTGATAAAATTCTTGATAGATAAGTGTATGTTGAAAATTGAGCCATCTTAGAGTACAACAAACCCCCAATTCTACAAAGGTTGACAACAGATAAAATTTTACTCCTATGCAACAGAAACCACCAGTAAAATATTCTGAGTCCATACACCCTAACTTCAGGTTTCTATCTAATGTCATCATATAAATTAATAGTTTTCTATTGAAACAATCACTTTTCCAGACAAAAATATTACAGTAAATTAGTAATTGCCAATCCCACAAGATATTCATTTTTCAAAAAATATAAACAATCCAAGAATTCCAGAGACATGGATGACAAGAAATATGAAAAGATTGTGAAAATCAGCTGTTGTACGAACCCATTGTTCAAGAGGTAGCATGGAACCTTTCACCCTAACACTGGTCCGCCAATTTCTCAATTTGGAACCTGTATGCCGTTCCCAATCACTAAGAGCTAGTTTTTCCGTCCCACAAAACCCACATTTGCAGACAACTCTGAAACAGAGGAAATTTAAGAGAAATTACACACACAGGTGTAAAAGTAACAGAGGGATATCTCAATTTCCCATTAAGTGCAGCTAAGTGCCATAAAAAATAAAATAAAATAAAATCCATGAGTTGTATTTTTGCTTACAAGTGAAGGCTTGGATAATATATGCCTTCCACACCTGAGCAGAGAACTGTAACATTGTTGGGTAGGACCAATTGACCATTGTTTTTGTTGCTTCTGTACCAAAGACTTGCAATCAATAAATGTAGAGCCATGCATCCAACTTAAATTGAAATGCACATAATAATTTTCAGGAAAATTAAATAAGACAATCGTTTTGGTCGAATATCACTAAACAAAGACCAAGGAAAACAACAACTGCAAAAGTATGTCAAAAAAGACATCGCTGAAATAAAGCTGCATAATATGAGTTCAAACACAAATGTCAAAAAATTAAATAAAGAAATCACTTACTTGACTTTCCGCTGCCCTCTTTCTGAATCTGATAATTCGAAGTTAAATTTAGCTTTGCAAGCAGGGCAGTAATACTCTGAACCTCCAAGATCCTTCAGAGAAAAAAATAATTTAGCCGAGGGAGGAGTTCATGTTATTATCAGCGGGATAAAGCACAACAGTCATGCCATGTCTAAAGCTGATGAACAGACCTTAAAATGGCTGCTGGAAATTTTGTCACATTCGGCATGCACCCATACTTTACAACCATCACAGCGCACCTAACCGGTGAGGTAATTTGAAAAATAAATGAATAACAAATTACCACTATGTCCAACCCAAAGAAATAAAATAAGCCAAAACTCTAAACTGGATAAATGATAGCCTTACCCAACTTCCACCGTCTGAATGGTTCCAAACCTTCTTGCATATCCCGCAAAAATGTTTTGATTTCATTAACTGAAATAAATAATCATGCAGTTGAGAGAAAATGCACAAAACCAACACAGAACTACAATAATGGCAAATGAAATTTAATAAGGAAACCATGAGGGCGATGCACTTGTTACAAACCTTGGCACAAGTTCTACAGAATAATTGATCTCCAGTAGTTGAAGCCTTTATTTTCTTTGCAGATTTAGAGTGAAGGGTCATGCCACAGCCATCACAGGGTCTTTTATCTTTGTTCTTTGCCCATGATACCTACATCGATAAAACTAAATTCAATGTGCTCTGGATTGAAAGAGAACAATTTATTTCTTTAAAAATATAGAAAAAGAAATTAATTTCTTTAAAAGTTGGGGGACTGCTTTGGTCCTTAAAAGAAAGAAAAAGAAAAAATCAAAAGGGCTACATATAAATAAAAATATGTTTCCCCTTAGGACCAATCTATAAATTGTTCATTGCTCTCTTGGAAAACCAAAAGGTTCCCAACTTTTAGGGCACTCCTTGATTATGCACTCAAATAATGATTTGCAGAAATGTGTTTTCACAGAATAGCAAAATACATATTAAAAAGAAGGTATTTCAGTGATTTTATTCTAATTGAAAATTAAAGAAAAAAACAAATATCCAGGAAATCTTATATTACAATCTTTGAAAATTTTGGCTGTTTAATTTCCTGATACTTGTTTGCATAAGATTATCATCAATTTCATACAAATTCCCTGCATGATGTCTAGGTGACTTAGAGATCCCGGTTATGCAAAAATTTTGGAATTAAGGCTTGGTATATGCCAACGTACACACGGTTACTAAAGTTTAGAAAGAAGAGGTTTAAGAAAGATTGCAATATAGGGAACATGCCTTGTCGATAAACGAATAGTCGAGATCCTGGTTTGAACCAGTAGCCTCCTGACCCCATTTGAGAACCAATTCATCATAAGTAGGGTTCCCAGCTGCCATGTTTATGTCCTGTATCAACTTCTCTGTAAACCCCTGATCAGCCAGAAAAGCCTCCTCCAATGCCATCTGAAAATCACTGGGCTCGCAGTCATTCAATTCAGATTGCTCCTGGAACCTATATCATCAAAAAATACCGCAGATTAGCAAAAGGAATCAATTAAAAAAAATAAATAAATAAACACTATGTGCACCAATGCAGATATACACCTGTCCACGAAATCCACAAACGGAAATATCAATCCTCGTTTGACCCAAGCATAATCCTGTTCATAATCATTCAATGCGCTACAATCAGCATCCCAAACCTCAGAATAATAACAACAACATCGAAGTTAGTAAACAGAACAAGCTTAACATAGAAAACAATCCATACCCTTTGATTTACATCCCCACAGTGACCGAAAAACATCACACAAGCTGCATCAGGTATGCAAGACCTCAATACCACATCTGGCGCTTGAGTCATGGGATCAATTACTATGGCCGGCCAATAAGGGTAGTTCTTCCCTGACTTTGCCCACACTATATCACCTGAGTAGAAGTCCTCTGGCCCATATAGCCCATCATCTTTCCTGTCACCATTCAATAAGCCCTCCTCGCTCATAAACTCAACAATGTCTTCAGGTGGGCTTTTCTCATCATTGTCAAGATCAATAAATTGTTGCTCATGTAATGATGTTAGAGAACTCTTCGAACTTGAGTACTTCCTAACACCAAAACTCCTACTAAACCCACCTTCATCTCCCTCCTCTTCCTCACACAATGTACCATCTTTACAATTCTTATAATATCTAAATTTATCATCTTTCGACTTACTCTTCACATTAGAATTATAACTCTTGGGTGTTTTAAAACTGAACTTCTCTTTCTTACACTCCATTTCATCATCATAACAATCATCACGTTTACTCTCTTTCCTCCAATTCTCAATAACCGAATCATTAAACCGAGAGGGAAGTACCTGAACCCGACCTCGCGATGTCCTCACGAGCGGTGGCCTTGAAACCTCCACCGCCGGCTTCTTCAACCTGGCCGAACCTGAGCCCTTGGATTTCAACACCCCCTTGCCGGGGGAACACGACACTTCCGAGCACCAAGACACAGCGAATCCCTTCTCGGAGTGAAGAATTCCGTGAAAACTAAGGGGGAGTATACCGGCAGCCACCTCACCGCCAAGTAGACTTAACGGGTAATAGCCGTTAGTTTTCCGTTTCTTCCGCTTAGCCGAGTTTTCATTGTCCTCGTTGGCCGAGTCGCCGAGTTTACACCGCTTCAAACTCGGCATTTGAGATTTCAAGTTCCTCTTGATTATCATTGTATCAAAACAGAAAGATGAATGAATATGATCAACCAATTGCAACACGCACCCACATCTAATTAAACAAAAACGGCGCCGCTTCTCTAATTCATCAAATTCACGTAAACCCTAAATTGTAATCAGATTCCTTTTCAGCAACCTTAAATCTTGAAACTGACACAATATGGGCAACGACAGAATTCCTCTTATTTATTCTCGTAAAACGAATAAAAAGAGAAATTATTTCTTCTTTAAAAAAATTAGAGAAATTGGAGAGAAATTGATCGAATTTTGTTAAAAGGAATGTTAGAGATCTGTTTCGATGAAGCTTTCTCTCTCTAGCTATCTAATTTTTTTCAGAGCAATATAAAATATATAATTATAACAAACTGTAATGTAATTATAAAATAAAGAGGATTTCTTTAAATTTCTTTTTTTTTTTGAGGTTTTGATGAAAAATTTGTTTAGAGAGAGAAAGGCGTTGGAATGTGACAGAGAGTTGGAAGGAAGGAAGGAAGAAAGAAAAGAAAGCGTTTTAGGGGTCGCTGGGCGTTATCTAAACTTGTTAGCAATATTTTAACATGTGAGTGAAATTTTTTAAGCTTATTTGGTTGAGGCTATCTTGCGCCTTGCGTGTTGCTTGTGCAATTTTCTTCTTCTCAAATCAATTTGTTTGTTGCAGTCTTGCGAATTGTTGTTGTTCTTCGTTGTCTAATTTTTTTTTTTAAAAGAGTTTTTAGAGTTTTTTTTTTTTTTTGTGGGGGAGGGGCGGGGGGTTATGGTATCTGAGCAGTGAGAAAGATGGTGGATTGGTGGTGCAATATTGCATATGGTTAGTTTGCTCCATGAATGTTGGAACTCGAATATTTCGTTATGAAACATTTTAACTTTGTGGGGGGCTTTTTTTTTTTTTTTTCAAATTTTTAAGTTTAGAATTGTGTAATTTGGTGGAGAAATTTGTTCGCTTTTGTGATTTTTGATTTTGTGTTGATCCTGCAGATTGGAACTTTTCGAGTGTGATTGGGTGACTTTCTATTAATTTTGATTCGGTGGGGTGTAAGGAGATTTGGCCATTTTGAGTTGGTTTTCTCGATGGGATTTGGGCTCTCTATATGTTCAATAATTTTGAACCAAAGTTTCTGCAAGATCATGTATGAGAGTTGAGAGAGAGGAGGATGGCATTGGCCTGTGACTGAAAGTTCAAATGGGGAAGTGGCGCAATACAAAATATGCTTATTTTCCCTCTCTTTGTTTTTTTTTTTTTTTTTGGTAAACTTTTTTTAATTTTAATAAATGCTTTTGTTGTCTCTTTAAGTTATATATACATACATCGGTCCACAGTGGGTTCGATTTTGAAGAAGAAAGAGAAAGAGTTGTGAGAATAAACAAGAAGCCAGCTGTGACTGTATATGACCAAAAATAGTGCTAGGTTTGTGTAATTGGATCAACCAATTAGCTTCTCTAATCTCTCTATCTTGTTTCCTAAAATACTCTGAATCGATCGTGTTTGGAATTGGATAGCTTGTTATGTGGCACGATGTCTGAATTTAATTTTGGCAGCTGCCACTACCATAAGCTTAGATATTTTGTGGGTATTATTTATTTTCGACATTTTGATGGATCGGTTTGTGAAAGAGAAATTTTTTTGGTTACAGAGATTATAAGACAGAAGTACTATTATTTTTTATGGCTATGAATGGAAGGGGAGGAAGAAGAGGAAGAAGCAGAGGACGAGGAGTTAATAATAATCAAGAATAACTACGGATAGGGGCCAAGGACAAAAGGGTCATTTTACGTTACAAGGCAAGCTGCAGAGTGGTTGCTTTTGTTTCTTGTTCTACAGATCTTTCGGGCTTTCTAAGAGGGCTAGTAATTTTGGAATTTTGATGGAGTAGAACCTGATGGCCGCCGGAAAAATCGACGTTGTCGTGTATTTCGAGGATTTAATCGGATTTGATGTGGTCGTATTGCGAGTTGCAGCCAATGCATAGGGGGTGTCAGCCGTGGCGCGATGAAGCTGAAATGGGGAAATATATGGCCAGTTGTTTTTATTTACTTTACAGAGTTGGATAGGGCCGAGTGGGGATTTAAATTAGAAAATTGAAAAATTGGTCAATTTTTAGTTGCTTGAATTTGATGAGAAGGCAGAAACGGCTTGGTAACACAAAGGCGAAATTTGGTTTGCTAGATCACGTGAAGTGTGAAATGTTGGCGGCGGTGGTGGTGGTACAAGTAAACAAATATCTTGGTCATCACAATCACAAGTGAAGTCAGCTTTCTGGAGATTCTTTTCTTCTTTTAAATAAGAATCTAAAATTTGGCCTTCAAAATCATTTTGTTTCCCACCGCTGATGTCAAATTGTAGAGGCTGCAAATAAGCCGGCGAAGATTTTGGTCCTGTTCTTGATAAGTCATCTAGTTTTGATCAATAATAGTGGGAAGAATAAACGAGGATTTGTGGAGATTTCTCTGATTGAGAGAGATTCTGATGGGCAAAATCAAATACAAACCTAATTTTGATGATGCTGATTCTTGGAGGCGACCCAAAGCCTAAGATCCTCTCTGGCTCTCTGCTGTTCAAGAGAGATAATTTTTTGCCTTTCTTCTATGGCTAGCTTAGCCTCAAAAGAACAACAAACTTGTACTAGTGTCCTTTTGATTCGTTCACTCTGCACATCAAAATCTGAGAGTCTGAGTTATGACATAGTAGAATCGATCATTATTAGTCTAGAAACAGGTTCTAGCGATCATTGACTTCAAAATATCAACTTAAAAGAAGGGGGAAATGAAAAAAGAAAAGAAAAGAAAGAGAGATGAGTACAATACATGAACTTCTAGGATACATGTAATTTGTAAGTACAGATAAGGTTTGTAATTGATGAAGGGGGCGATAGCTCATGCGAGAAGATGACAGGGGAATTCCCTTATGATGACAGAGGGAAAAAAAATTAATGGTTAAAATTCTTAATGAATCAAAATAGGTGAAGAAATATACAGACAATGATATATTAACGAAACAAAGAACAAGTGATATGGAGTTGATACGAATCGATTAGTAATTAAGTCATTTGATGGGTTCATAATAAGACCTGTTACCATTGGTCTGACCCCATATATTTATGTATACACATCCAGATCAAGAGTTCAATTGTTCAAAGGTGGGCAAGAGTAGAGCAATAATATTCCAATAATGAGAGAAACTGTTTTGGCCATTACTATTATTATTAGTTAAGGGTGCGTCTTATATATTATATTATATTATACTGCATTAATTATATTATATTAAGGTGCACTGCATTAAATTGAAATGTAATGTTATATTTCGTGTAGCAAGAACCAATTAAATAATATTATTTAAATTTATTAATATTATTAATTTTTGAAATTTAGTATAAAATATTTTTATTCTTATTCATTAGTTTTTATATTATAAAATAATTTAATAATTTACTATTATTAAATTATAAAATATTACAAGCTTATGTTATATTATTAATAATATTAAAATATAATATAATTTATCTCTGTACACTAGTTATTATAATATAATATAATTAAATATTATATTGTACAAATATAATACTATATAATTATTTAATGTAATATAAACTATATCATATTATAAAATAAAATAATATTAAATTATAAATTTATTTTTATTTATTAATGTCGAATATAATCGTTTAATTTAAATTTATTTTTAATTTAGTATTTTAATAAATAATAAATGAAAAAATAAAAATAAAATAATTTTTACGTATTTAAAGTAAAATAATTAAAATGATTTTATGTAATGAAAGTAAAACAATGTATTATCATTTATTTGTTAAATATTTAGATTTATTACTATATTATATTATTATTATTTCAATTAAATTTTTACTATATTATATTATTATTATTATTTCAATTAAATTTTTTACTTAAATACAAATTTAAATTTAAATTTTATTATAATTTATTTTATAATAAGAGTTAAATGATTATATTTAAAATATAAACAAATATAACGTAAACCTTACTCTTATAGATTTATTTTATACACCTTATTATATTAACCACGTTTTAATACAATGTAATATAAAATAGTATAACGCAAGCTACCGCAACACATTCTACAGTAGGATTGGATCATACCGTCAAAGAGGGAGGGTTTTAATATATATTTACACATACTATCAGCGTTTTTTTTTTGGACCTACAATGGCAGTTACCTTGCCGTAGCTTTTTGTCGTACAACAAAATCGATTAGGGTGCCATGCTAACACCATTTGAGTGATCCTCGGATGGTGCCCTTGCGCGTGGGCCTTCCACTTTGCTCCTCTTGCTCAAAAAAAAATTTCATCATCGCTTGGATCCAAAAAAAAAAAAAAAAGGTACTCTGATTTTATGGTAGGTATTTCTTAGTCATTGACCGTTAAGTGCCACTCCTGTGACAATAACGTGTGTCCCCTTCTTTGCCCACCTATTTTTTTAGTGCATGGGTTTGAATCTTAGGCATTGTACTAATTCTCTTTTTAATAAAATTAGATAACGGTATAATTATTTTTCTCATATTTTAAGATATAATAAATGTCCCTCCAAAATTATGTGAGAGGTATAATTATTTTTTTTCATAATTTAGGGTATAATAAATATTCCTCTAATATTATGTGAGAGTAGAAATTCAGACTTTACTATAGTTGAATTATTAAGAAAAATCTTAATTGATTTCTAATTGTAAATATTAGTAGAGTTCTGATTGTAATATATTAAAAAACATATGTGTCACCTTTAAATATTAAGGTCCCTTTTGGTATAGTTTTTCAAATAGAGTTATTTAAATAGAACTTTTACTAATAGAGTTTTTATCTAAAAAATAAGTTATTTGGTTGTCAATGAGAGATTTTGTTAAAAACTATAAAATTACTTTAATTGGTAAATTTTGTAAATTTATGTTATGAAAGGAGGGAAATAAGATTGTCAAATAACTAAATAATATTTTAGAGATTTTAATAGTTAAAAAAAACTATTCAACTACTTCTCCTAAAAGTCCAAAATTTATACTTTTGTTAGTGAAGATAAAATAGCTCATTTATTTTTCAAAAACTCTAATTAAAAAACAACTAAACAAAAAAAAATTAAAAGAGTTTATACAATTAAATAAGCACTTATAACTATTAAATAAATTATTCTTAGGAGACACTAAGTTTAAAACCATTCAAGATTAGACGATTCAAGTATGGCGATTGACACTAAAAAGTGTACATTTAATAAGGATAAAATTATTAGTTTTTCATTTATTGTGTCCATTAATGCGCTCATTATTTCTAAATTATCTTAATACTCCCCAAATATATTTTTATGTTAAATTAATTCGTAATATGTTAATTTTTATCTTGTAAATATTTTTTCAAGAATAAAGATGGAATTGGAACTGAAAGTAGGAACAAAGAAGAATTACTGAAGTCATTTAGAATGCACAAATTGAGTAGATTTAAATAAATAAAAAATAAAAAAAATAAAAAAATCAAAATGAAAATAAAATAAAAAATAAAAAAGAACAAACGAACAAAATGTGAGCAATTTGGTTACTTGTGATGGTCAAGTGGCCATCACATCTTTCAAAAAGGAGATAATATAAATAATAATAATAATAAAATAATAAATAAATAATAAAGTAAATGAAAAAGGCATTCGTTGCCTATAAAAAGGAAGCATATGAGTTGAAGCGAAAAAGGAGAGTAGAGAAAGTTGAGTCGAGACGTGAGACAAGAGAGCGAAGCTGAGGAATTGTGTCTTTTCTTCTTTTTCCTCTTTTGTTTTGTAATCAAATTCCTTGTAACATATTTCAAAAGTTTATCAAATAAAAAGAGTATTTTGTTTTCTTTTAATATGAGTGGCTAATTTTACTAAGTTGAGGTGAATGATAACCAAGCCTTGCAAAACCTTCATAAACAACCTAGGACCCTTAGAGACTTCATGCATCCTACTAGAACAAGGTCACCATTATACATAGTTTTTTCTCCTGATACATCACGTTTTAATTTCAAACCTAGTATCATCCAACTTTGCCTACTTTTCATGGTTTTGAGTCTGAAAATCCATATCTGCATTTGAGAGAACTTGAAGAAGTTTGTAATACCTGTACTGATCAAAATTGTAGCATGAGCATAATCAGGCTTTAGTTTTTCCCTTTCTCATTAAAGGATAGAGTTAAAACTTGGCTACAAAATCTTAGGTCAGGATTTATTTGAACTTGGGATGAAATGCAAGCACAATTTTTGAAAAACTTCTTCCCACCCCATAGAACAAATTCTTTCAAAAGACAAATCACCACTTTTACTTAAAAACCAGGAGAAACCCTCTACCAATGTTGGGATATGTTTAAAGAACTACTTAACATTTGCCCATACTATGGTTTTGAAACATGGAGATTAGTGTCTTATTTTTACGAGGGATTAACATCCTAAGGTAGATAAGTCGTTGAAATAATGTGTAATGGTGAGTTTAAGGATAAAAGTCTTGAAGACACATTAGATTATCTTGAATATATAGCAGAAAATGTACAACACTGGGATTCAGTTGGGTCTTATGAGTCATCAAGTAAACCCCAATCATCTCCATCTGGTGGAGGCATGCACAATCTTAAGGAAGACCATGACCTTCAAGCTAAATTTGCATCCTTAGATAGAAAAGTTGAAGCATTAGAGTCGAAAAAGAATGATCATGTATAGTCTGTTCAAAATATTTCATGTTATGCTTTATTGACCATTCTACGTAGGACTGTCCAACCTTGCCAGCTCTGAGAGAAAGTTTGCATGAACAAGTAAATGTCGTTGACAATTTCAAAAGGCCAAATCCATATCCAAATCCATACACCCAAACTTACAACTCTGGTTGGAGAAACCACCTAAATTTCAGTTGGAGAAATGGCAACCATGCACAACCTTCACAACCAGTTCCTCAACGTCGAAATTTCCAAAACCCCCAGAGTTACCCACCATATGTCCCACCACCAAGAAAGATTCTGGAAGACATATTGCATTCGTTTATTGAAAAACAAGAGTCGATTAATAACCAAACGATGCAAACCTTAACCAATTTAACAAAAACTATCTTAAAGCTTACATTTGCTTTGACCATGCATGAAAAAGGAAAGTTTCCTGCTCAACCTGAACCAAACCCCAAGAGTCAACAACATCTTCAAATGGAAAATTCAGGAAACCAAACTATGAGCCAAGTCAAATTGGTTATAACCCTTCGTGGTGGTACAGTTGTCGAAAAACATATCATAGACTATCCTAAAACTAGTAAAGATTTAATTTCAGAAAATAAGAAAGAGTCTGTCGAACCTTTAACCCATGAAGAAATAACCAACTCTCCTCCTATACCCCCATTTTCTTAAGCACTAATTAAGCCAAAGAAATGAAACCATAGTCTAGAAATTTATGAAGTTTTTAAACAAGTGAAGGTCAACATTCCTTTACTGGACGCCATTAAACAAATACCTTCTTATGCTAAATTTCTGAAAGATTTGTGCACGGTGAAAAAGCAAAGTAAGGAATAAAAGAAAGCCTTTTTAGCATAACATATAAGTTCCATTCTCTCAACCAATAGTACTTTGAAATGCAAGAATCCTGGTTGTCTAACTATTTCTTGCAATACTGAGGATTATAAAATTGGACATGCTTAACTTGATCTTGGTGCTAGTGTTATTTTGCTTCCTTACTCAGTGTACCAACAACTCAATCTCGGTGAGTTAAAACAAAATTTTATCTCTGTTTTACTTATCGATAGATCAATTAAGTTCCAAAAGGAATAATTGAAGATGTATTAGTCCGAGTCAATGAATTCATATACCTTGTGGATTTCATTATTTTGGAAATGGAACCAATTGCTAATAAATGCAAACAAATTCCTATTATATTGGGTTGACCATTTTGAGCTACTGCTAATGCTTTGATTAATTACGGGAATGGATTAATGAAGTTATCTTTCGGCAACATGACATTAGAACTTAATGTGTTCAACATGTGTAAACAACCTCACCACCAAGAAGATGATGATAATGAGAATGAGGAGATTGATCTCATCGAGCAAATTATTGATGAATACATTCAGGATGAGAATTTTACAAATTCTGTGGAAATTTGTTTTATTGGTTCTTTTGAATCAAGTAAGGAATTAGATTGTGATACTACTAACATATGCCCTACACTTGATTCTATACCTATAGGTGACGATGACCAATCGAACTTTGAAAAATAGAGTACAATATGAAGAACCAAATGAAGAAGAATCACCAGAGCTCGAATTAAAGCGTTTATCAGAAGAATTAAAGTATGCCTATCTTGGAGAGCAGCAGACATATCTGGTGGTAATTTTTTTCTGAACTCACGCATGATCAAAAAGGTAAGTTGCTGTTTGTACTAAAAAGGCATAAAACTGCATTTGGTTGGACCTTAAAAGACATAAAAGGCATTAATCCTTTAATTTGCACACACCGAATACATTTAGAAGAAAATGCCAAAACAACCTGTCAACCACAAAGAAGACTAAACCCTCATATGAAAGAAGTGGTAAAGAATAAGATCCTTAAACTACTAGATGTAGGAGTTATCTATCTTATCTCTGATAGTAAATGGGTAAGTCCAACACAAGTAGTACTAAAGAAATCTGGAATAACTGTTGTAAAAAATGAAAAAGGTGAACCAATCCCAACACGAATTCCATCTAGTTGGCGAATGTACATTGATTATAGAAAATTAAATGATGCCACTAGAAAAGATCATTTTCCCCTTCTATTTCTAGACCAAATTCTCGAAAGAGTAACTGGACATCCATACTACTGATTTCTTGATGGCTATTTTGGCTATTATCAAATCCCTATAGCCTTAGAAGATCATGAAAAGACTGCATTCACATGCCTATTTGGAACATTTACATTTAGGAGAATGTCTTTTAGACTTTGTAATGCTCTTGCAACATTTCAAAGGTCCATGTTAAGCATTTTTAGTGACATGGTTGAAAATTGTCTAGAGGTTTTTATGGATGATTTAACTGTATTTTGTAATTCTTTCGATACATGTCTTGATAATCTAGAAAGAGTTTTAGAAATATGCAAAGAAAAATGACTACTTTTAAATTCGTAAAAATGTCATTTCATGACCACTTCTGGAATTGTCTTGGGCCATGTTGTGTCTTAAAAAAGAATTGAAGTTGACAAAGTCAAAGTTGAAATTATTTCAAAATTACCCTCACCAAAGACAATTAGAGAAGTTTTTTTTTTTGGGACATGTAGGATTTTATAAAAGGTTTATAAAAAACTTTAGTGTAATATCTAGACCAATTTATAACCTCATAATAAAAGATACACCTTTTAAATGGACTAAAGATTGTCAACAAGCTTTTGAAAAAATAACTATTCTTTTGACATCAGCTCTGATAATGTAACCCCCTAATTGGTCTTTGCCTTTTGATCTAATGTGTGATGCTAGTGATTATGCCGTTGGTGCTGTTCTGAGACAAAGAAAGGAAGGTAAGCCCTTTGTAATTTATTATGTAAGTAGAACTTTGAATAGTGCTCAAATGAATTACACTACAATTGAGAAAGAACTACTTGCTGTAATATTTACATTGGATAAATTTCGTTTGTATTTAATTGGTTCATCTACTATTGTTTATTATGATCATGCTACTGTGAGATATTTAATGTCGAAACATGATGTCAAACCAAGGTTGATATGATGGATTTTGCAACTTCAAGAATTTAACTTGACAATCAAAAATAAAAAAGGAGCCGAAAATGTTGTTGCAGATCATCTTTCAAGACTTATAAATGAGTTTTCAATTGAAACAACACTCATCAATGATTCTTTCCCTGATGAATTTTTGTTTTCTATAAAAAAAATGTCTTGGTATGCTAATATTGTTAATTCTCTTGCAATAGGTCAAATGCCATGTGACTAGAGTTAAGAAGAAATTCTTAACAGAATTGAAAAGTTTTTACTGGGATGATCCATACATGTTCAAGTATTGCTCTGATCAAATTTTTCGAAGATGTATACCAGACGACGAGGTAAGTAGGGTTATTCAATTTTATCATTCTGAAGCATGCGGTGACCATTTTTCTTCAAAATAGACAACTGCAAAAATATTGCAGTGTTGATTTTATTAGCCTACATTATTTAAAGATTCACATACATTCTCCAAGGTGTATAAGAATTGTCAAATGATAGGGTCTATTTTAAAGCGAAACATGATGCCTTTAAACCTCATCCTTGTCATTGAAATATTTGATTGTTGGGGAATTGATTTTATAGGCTCTTTTCCATCATCATTTGGATTTGTATACATTTTGGTTGCTGTTGATTATGTTTCAAAATGGATCGAGGTGATTCCTTGTCGACATAATGATCACAAGATTGTGATCCGCTTTTTAAAAGAAAATCTTTTGAGCAGATTTGGAATACCTCGAGCCATTATCAGTGATGGAGGTAAGCATTTTTGTAATAAGCCATTTGAGTCCTTAATGAAAAAATATGGAATTACACATAAAGTTACTACCCCTTATCACCCTCAAACAAATAGTCAAGTTGAATTAACAAATAAGGAGATAAAACAAATTTTGGAAAAGACAGTTAATTAAAACCGTAAAGATTGGTCTCTTCGACTAACTGATGCACTTTTGGCATATTGTATTGCTTTTAAAACATCTTTATGAATGTCACCCTATCGGCTTGTTTATGGAAAATCTTACCATATACTAGTTGAACTTGAACACAAATCATTTTGGGCCATTAAAACTTTTAATTCAAATCTTGATGATGCTGGTAATGTGCGTAAATTGCAATTGAATGAACTTGAAGAATTAAGGAATGATGCATATGAAAATTCCAGAATTATTAAGCAAGAACTAAAGTTTTTCATGATAAAAGAATTTTTCGAAAAACATTTGAAACTGGTTAAAGAGTGTTGCTTTATAATTCTCGTCTCTATTTGTTTCTAGGGAAGTTAAAGTCAAAGTAGAATGGTCCATTTGTTGTAAAAAATGTGTATTCATATGGAACCATAAAAATTGAGAATCTAAAGGATGGTGTCACATTTAAAGTTACTGGTCAAATATTTAAACCATATCTGGAATACCAACCACGTGAAGCAGACACCGAAATCAATTTGAGTGACCTACCAAATCTTGATTAAACCTTTTTGTTTTACCTTTTTTTGAATTTTTTTTTACTGTTACTTCATCGTTTGAATTGTTCGATTTTTTTCTTTTCCTTATATCTTGAATGGAGTGCATTACATTGTTTTTAATTGTACGTTGTTTGACAATTATGTTTTAGCTCACCAAATTTTTATACTCATCATGAGTACTTCTATGAGAAGTATCATTTTCAAACATCTTAAAGAACTTTTACATGTAAAATTTCACATGAAGAAATTGCTCTGATTTTGTAAATCATATCCTATTTGGGATCTACAACTACCAGAGTTAGTATCCTACATTAAAGATATAGAAAGACAACTCAAAAAAATAGAGGATGGTATTTATGAACTGCAATTGGAACTGGAGGTAAATTCAATAAAAGGATGAAGGTGAGTTATATTCCTTGCATGTGTTTTTTTTTTTTTTGTTCACTCTTAATTTGATTTTGCAGATTTGATTCGTTTTGTTTTGATTCACTCTCCCATATAAATTGGCGGATAATGGTACTCCGTGACTTTTTAAGTCGATATTCTCAGTTTCCTACAATAACTGAAACCTCAAAGTCAAGCATGGAAGAAATACAATGAAAATTGCATCAACGTTTTCCTTCTCTTCCTTAAAATGCTCTTAAGAAGATTTACAAAGCTCGTTGTGAATGACTGCGTTTGTTAATGATCAATGGGATTCCTGTTGACATTTGCTGGTTAATTAAAGGAAAGGTCAGGCTAGCAGGCAAGTTTTCTGATCCATTTGTTTCCTACATGCCTGATTTTGGTAAAAGTGCATTTGCTAGGAAAAGAAGAGCTTAACGCCTTGGTTCTAAATGTCCTCACTGTGTAAGACTTGCTTGTAACAAACCACATTGTAAAATTTTATGAATGGTTTCCGTAAATCGTGAAGACAAAATCAAATTCGTTAAGGATAACATGAGTAAATAATCGTTGGATGATATCTTACGATCTTTTGAGACGCATCCGAGCGGATATGTTCAACTTGAAATTCATAATTTATGGAAGTTGTTCCAAAAGGAAAGTGCATAGTTTAGTCTTGGAAATCTTACTCTAAAAGACCTTGTTTGCCAGTTTATAAGAAAACTGGATGGGAAGCCTATCCTCGACCCATAAAGAACGTTCAAGCCGTTACTGGACGTAAAACTAGAGGAAGATGTGAGCCACAATCACAACTACAAGTAAATACTTTTTATTTTATCTTTTGTATTATTATTTTTTTGTGTGATTTTATATCTAATCACTGTTTGCTTTTTCTTTTCACTGTTTGCCTTTGAATTATTGAGCCAAAAGCTTCACGCGTCATTTGACAAACACACCACCTTATTTACAGATGTATATCATTATGTTCGTCACTAAGATCCTTAAATAGGAGCTTCTTTTCAAGCACTCACAAATTGTTTCTTTTTTAGAATTGTTCTAATGGCACCAACTTTAAGCATACAACTTGAGAACATTTGTGTGTTTTCTGGATTTCGCTATAGAAAGTATAAAGAGTTCATTAAGACAACCATAGATTTTGGTCGTGCTATAGCAGAGAGAAAATTATATCTTGTATATGGAGGAGAAGACTGGGGGTTATCAAAGCTTGTCTCTGAAGTTGCTTTCGTTCGAGAAAGCCAAGTGCTAGGCATTTTCCCAAAAGCCTTAAAACCTTTAGGATGTCTACCAGACCTATCAACTGGAGAAGAGTTAGTTGTTTCAGGTATGTAAGAAATAATATCTGAAATGTTAAATCATGCTGACGCTTTCATTTTCTTGCTAGGAGATCTTGAAACTTTAGAGGCACTAATTACATTTACTTTTTGAGCCCGTTTGAATATTCATCAAAAACTCATCGATTTGTTAAATGTTAATAATTTTTTATAATGGCTTAATAACTTTTCTTAATCATGCAATTAAAAATTATTTCATTTCACCCTCAGTGAAAAAACTCTTTATTTGTGCTTCTACTACTAACGAGTTACTTGATCTTTAGTGAGTTTACAAAGCAGAGTCAGTTCCCATGACTTTAGCATTGGATTAGGCAACTGATGACGATGGCAGTAACTTTTGTAAAAAGTGTAAATTAGATTTAACTCTTCGTTTGTAAATATTTTCCAACAGCGACCAAGTGATGTCTTCTAAACTCTACTCCTTTATTTAGACAGTGAAGACAATGTCTCTTTCAGGTTGAGGAGAGAGAATAGTTGATAATTGTGGAACGTCTCAGTTCTGGTGACAATTTTACTAATTTTTGTTGTAAAGACTAACTTTGGATAAAACTTTGAGTCGAAGATGGCAGAATATAAAATGTAATATCTCTAGAAACTCATCTTCTTAATTTTAGTGTTTTGTTTCTTTAAAAAAAAAATCTAACTTCCTTTTTCTTTTTTTATTCTCTTTTTCTCTTCATTTTCTCCTTTAAGTTTCTGCAATCAGTCCTAATTTTTAGTGTGTTCTTTTAAAAAAAAAATTCTTTTTTGATGTGATCTTTTAACATTGGATAACATGATGATTTTCAAATTTTGGTACTTGTATTATTTTTGGCCTTGAGTTATGTTACACCATGTTTTCCCTTTTGCATGTTAAAACGTAAATTGTGAAATTTGATGAGTGAAATTGATTAAGCCATTTAGAGGAATGTACATGTCATTAAAAGTCCAAGCGAGTTTTTGAGCCTATTATCATTAGAGAGTAACCCTATTTGCCTATACAGCTTCACAATTTATTATATAATATCTTTATATTTTCCTAGAAGTCAAGAAAAAAAAAAAAATATATATATATATATATATATATATATTCCTATTACCCTTTTTTGTTAGCAATAACTCTAGCCTACATTACGTCCTAATAAAAGTCTTTCTCAATTTTAGGGAACTATAGTCTGAAGTAAAAGTTGGTAATATGGACTAAAAGATGTGGTGATGCATAAAAATATAAATAAATTTTGCTAGTAATTCCTTGGCCTTGAGATCATTTTATTCTAAGCTGTGGGTATTATTCTTTCATCTTAGTGAGAGCTTGTGACATTGTTTTACTATTTTCTCAATCTACCACTTTATAGAGCGACAATTTTTTTAGGGTATACTTTCTTTTGAGAAAGTCACTCTTAATCGTGAGGTTTTGGGGTTTGATGTATCATTCTTAACAGTGGATTGATTAACGTAGCCCTGATAATTGCTCATTTTACATGATTTTACTTAACTGCTTTGCGCGGGTGTAATTTTTTTTAGGCTGAAGATAATGCTTATACTTTTATTTGATTGTTGTCATTGATCCGCTGAAAGAAGTGAACACAATTTTATAAAAAAAAAAAACAAGATTTCAATTTGGTTTTGAAATTTCTCTAAATTTTTATCATTTAAATTGCTAGGGCCTAGCAATAAGCAGGTTAGAGGGTGTGATTGACACTAAAAAGTGTACATTTAATAATGATAAAATTATTACTTTTTCATTTATTGTGTCGATTAATGGGCTCATTATTTCTAAATTATCTTAATACTCCTCAAATATATTTTTATGTTAAATTAATTCGCAATATATTAATTTTTATTTTGTAAATATTTTTTAAGAATAAGGATGGAATTGGAATTGGAACTGGAAGTAGGAACAAAAAAGAATTACTAGAGCTATTTAGAATGCAAAAATTAAGGAGATGTAAATAAATAAAAAAATAAAATGAAAAAATAAAAAATAAAAATGAAAATAAAAAATAAAAAGAAAAAGAAAAAAATGTGAGCAATTTGGTTGCTTGTGATAGTCAAGTGGCCATCTTTGCCACCTGAAGATCACACCTTTCAAAAAGGTGATAATATAAATAATAATAATAATAAAATAATAAATAAATAATAAAATAAATGAAGTTAAATGCATTTGTTGCCTATAAAAAAGAAGCAAATGAGCTAAAGCGAAAAAAAAAGAGTAGAGAGAGCTAAGCCAAGACATGAGACGAGAGAGCGAAGCTGAGGAATTGTGTCTTTACTTATTTTTCTTCTTTTGTTTGTAATCAAATTTTTTGTAACATATTTGAAAAGTTTATCAAATAAAAAGAGTGTTTTGTTTTCTTTTAATATGCGTGGCTAAATTTATTAAGCTGAGGTGAAATGTGAAGCTCAAAGTTTTAAATCATAAAATTAATTACTTTCTCAAGTGAGTTTTAAGTTTATTTTATTCTTTTATGATTATTTTTATGTCATATTAATTTATAAATTTATTTAGATCTATATAGTATTTTGATATAATATCGACACATTAATATAGTGTGACATATTAGGTACTTGATACGATGCTTATTCACACACATAGTTAGTCAAAAATTAAATGATATAATAATTAACTAGTAAAAGTGAGGCAAAATATAAAAAAATGAGAGAGTATTAAAATTATAGTTTGAATACTAAGAGTGAATACGGTAGCCTTAGCATATTTTTAATACTCTCTCATTTTTTATATTTTGTTATTGATTTCTAGTGATTTCTTTTCTCGCAATTAAATTTCTTTATTTAAACAAATTGACAACTAGATTTTAAATTCCCTTATAACTATATATTCTTATACCTGGGAGTAACACACTTTTGAGTCGTGTCACATAAGACTAGAATCCTTTTCTCATCTAAGCTCTCCTGGTATTTTTGCAGATCTTATACCATCTATATTTTATTGTTACTATGTAATTAGGGTTTAACTACTTTTACTTTTTAATTTATTAACTGCCAATTACATTAATAAAATTTGCTCAAACGAAGATCTAATCAAAAGAGAATTTTTGTCCCAAGCATGAACAAGGAAAATAAAGCATCAACTAAGTTTGACTTACAAATCTTTAACAATGCCAAGTAACTCAATTCAATTCGGCTCAGTCTCGTTGCACCAACAACCAATTATGTTTTTTCATTGAAAACTTAATCTGCATGGTACCTTGCCATAACAATATCATGTAAAAAGGAACAAAAAAAAAAAAACCCTGACACTTTCATTTCTTGGAAGTTAAAATAAATATTATTGGTAAAAAAAATAAAAATAAAATAAAAATGAGTCAGCTATATTACCACTGGGGTCATACCTAATTTTTTTTTGTCTTTTTCTAATCTACTGTTAGGATCTAACTCAAAACTAGTTGAATGGCTACGATGTTTCGGTTGGGTTGTTAACACTATAGTTCCTAATGCTTGCTATAAAATTAAACAAACAAAAAAAATTAAAATTTTGACACTTAAGTCCATAAATTTTATATTTTATTATTGAATAATATTATATTATAGTTTTATTATATTAAAAATATAAATAAATAATGTATTAAAAATTGATTATTATCTAATAAGTTAATATAACCAATAATAAATACTTACATATTATATAAAAATAAAAATATAACATAATATAATTATATTATATTAATTAAAATATAAAAATTGATTATTAATTAATAATTTAACATAATTGATAATAAATACTTAAATAATATATAAAATAAAAATAAAAATATAATATTATCCTATATTATTTAACTGTATTACAATAATGAATATATAAAAATTAATTATATTTAAATAATTTAATATAGCTCATAATAAATACTTAAATATTAATAAATTTGAATAATATTAATTTAAAATTAATAGTAATATAAATAATGATATAAAATATTATTACATATACTCTAGTTGAGGTTGCACCAAACATGATATTGTGTTACAGTTTAATACACCTAGATGTAATATACCATAATGCAATGTTGTTAATGCAGACAATACAGTATGACAAATACACTTTTAGATGTATTGACTTAGTTAATGTCACCGATAAAATGATTTATTCTTATATTTGAATTAATATAGTCAAATTAATACTCTTTCTTAATAATTAATTGATTTACTATATATTAAAAGCATGCATTAATTTCAAACCATATTTTATGATAAATGTGAATGTGAATTTAATCTCTTGTTCTTAATTTGTAGTTATTTTTTTTCATAATACTTATTCAATGTACAGTCAATAATTTCAACACATAGTAAAAATATATTAATTTATCAATTAATAATATTTTTTTATTTCTTAATCAAAAAGTGTCAAAAAGTGAGGGGGAAAAATCAGTCTTCATTCATTCTTACATATAGGGACTTGATGAATAGGTTTAGAAGTTTTTAAATGAGAATTTGGAGCAAAAACTATTTTATGCTCCGTATGTTAGATTAATAATATATTTAGGAATATATATAATCAGGAACATATTATTGATTATAAACTTAAGTAGGTTATATATCTCCACCTCTAGTTGTCGTTATTCAAGTTAAATTTTAAAAATACTTGTAATCTACTAGCCTATTCCACTATGGTCTCATTTGGGATGCTTTGAAAAAAAAGTTGTAACTATCAAATAAATTTTAATAATATGTAGTAAATATAAAATTTAAATAATAATTTGATAAAATTATTAAAGATATAATAGATTTTTCATTATACGAGTAAAAAATCATATCAGCATAATTTACAAGTTAAGGCAGCTAGTGTTTACTAAACACTTTAGGGCGTATTTGTGTTAGCTTTTGCTTCTACTTAAAAGTAAAAGATAAGTAAAAGCTCTAGCTTATTTTTACTGTTTGGATGACTAGAGTAAAAGATCTTTTTTTTAATGAGAAGCTCTTTTTGAAGTGTTTAGATGACCATCCAAAAAAGATCTTTTAATCATTATAAATTCATTAATACCCTCAAATATTTGAGTCTAACAAATACTTATCAAATTTAAAAATTAATGACTAAAAAAATAATTATCCGATCAATCTAGTTAAACTTTTACAAATTAAAGTACCATTTTTCTTTATAAAAAAAGAAGAACAAAAATAACTAGATTAAGTTTATTTAAGTATAAGTTCCCTAACAATATTTTCACGAACCATTCCCATTTCACTTACTTCATTTTCATCAACATTAATGTTAGTTGATGATTCTTCCTCATCTGGCATATAATCTTTTTTTTCCCTCATAAGACTCAAACTCCAAATCGGCAACAATCTCTCTCCTTATAAAGTCGTGTAGAGCCATTGATGTGGCAACAACAACTACTTGCTTATCAAATTTAAAATTAGGCATTTTTTGTAAAATTTTCCACTGTGCCTTTCATACTCCAAAAGTACATTGAATAACACTACACAATGATGAATGTGCAAAATTGAATGTCTCTCGACTATTCCTTGGTAGGCCACTACTGTGAAATTCAGGAAGATGATATCTATCTCCTTAATAAGGAGCTAGAAAACCTTTCATATTTGGATACCTCCCATCAACCAAGTAATATTTACCTACAAATTATAACAAAATTAATTATTCTTATTTTAAAAGAAGTAAAAAAAAGTATAATAACACTTACAAAGTGAAGAACTTACCATTTGGTGGTTTAGGAAATTTTACATCATCGTTTTTCAATGCTTCTAAAAATATACGAGTATTATGTGCAGTTTCTTTCCATCCAGGCAATACAAATGTAAATAACATGTCAAAATCACATGCTCCCATTATATTTTGAGTAGGAATACCTTTTCTACCAATGTATAGAATTTGCTCATCCATCGGAAGTCAGGCAAAAATATGAGTCTCATCAATAGCTCTGATAAAATCCTAAAATGTAATATATTAATACGAGAAACTAAAATGATTTATAAATATATTAGTCATGAATTAAAAAAATGTATAAATTACCTTAAGGTATGGTTAATACTTTGGATTTCGTCAAATGTATTGTGGAGTTTTGTTAAAATTATCATGCACTCTAATTTCTTAACTAGCTAACTTCATCATTGCTTTTAAAACATGTTCAAATTAACGGTTCATAGTTTCACCTGAACGTTGAAATTGTTCTTGAACCATTCGATTTCCAAGATTGTGCCCTAAGATTATAAAAAACATACCTACAGCTTCTTCCAAGTTTCCACCTCTAGTAGTTGTTAAACCGTAACATCTTAATCTATCACATAATTTGCAAAATACATGCTTTTCCATCCGAAACATTTCATGGCAACGTCAATCATTGCCATTAAGTTCCTCCATAATAAATTTCCATCCTATATGAGGAGAATTTCTACATGACTCTTTAACTAAACAATTATTGTGATAGTATACCGTTGTTCTTGCAATAGCTAGGATAATTTCATCAAACATCTTACCATTTCTAGCTACTTGTTCCAAATATTGTTCATTGGTGTCATCATCTAAATCACTTGATGACATTCTGTAATACAAAATAAAAAATGAGAAATAACCTTAATCAAGAGAGTTTTCAAATGACTGATATCTAAAGAAAAAATACCAAATTTGATTTGCCTTTTTTTCTTTAAAACATAAAAATGAAATCTAAAAAGGAAATAACAAATCTTACTACTTTAGTTTTGAATCAGACAAAACAAGAGAGCCAACCAAAAAAATATATATATTCATCATCAAATGATAACATAATAGCAAAGATGAGTTTATAAAAGTTGTTACAAATTTAAAAAATCTGAAACAATACTTTAATCCAAAGTAACGCAAAAACACTAGCACAAACTTAATTAAAAAAGAACTAACATAGAAATACTTGCACAAAATAGTTTCTAAATTTCAGATGTCATCTTGTTGATCCTTCAACCACTCAAGTTGATACTGCGGCTCACTCAAAGCAACAAAAGTCTCTCTATTTGCCTTTTTTGTGAACAAAAGAATGCCCAACTTGAATAGAGGAGACATTGGTTGGCATCCTGGAAGTGTAGCTAACTTTGTCGAGAACCTCCTGAACACTACAACCGGGAGGATCAATACGTACATATGAATCCTTGTTCTTAACTACCTCACAAAGTTCATCAAGTTGTTTGGTCAACTTAGAGGAAATAGATCTTTTTCTGTTAACTTTCTTTAATTGCTTTCTTCTTGGTGGAATCTTTTCCAAATGGTCACTACATCCTATTTCATCATGGTTGACTTCTTCAGAATTTGCAATATCCACCGAGCAATGTCATCCTCAATAATATTTTCAAAACTAGAATGATTGTATAAAGGAGTTATTACACCAGAAGTTGGTGCCCAAGCTTTTGCTCCTGTTGCTGTAACATCACGAAATAAATCATCTAACATAAAAACATGGTCTAGGCTCTTAATATGAAATTTTACAGCTTATGGGTGTTTCTGTTATTATAATTTTAGAATTAGCGACATAAAAATTTAATACATGAATTAAACTTAAAATAACTTGAATTTAAATCACCTACTTGTAACTTTGCCTCCCACTATTCATTTGTAGCTTTTATTGTTTGTCTTTCCACATTCCAACCTAGCTCTGTTTCTCCCCTCACCAATGCATCCCATATCTGCCACTCTTTTTTCACAATATCCTAGCGGTTTCTATGTTACTTTCGATCATAATTTTTATTGGTTGCTGCTGTGAAATTTTCTATAAGATTTTTCCAACCTTGCTTACTTAAATGTGTTCCACTTCTATTATCAGCTCTCACTTGCTCCACAGCCAAATTAAATATGTTCCACTTCTATTATCAGCTCTCACTTGCTCCACAGCCAAATTAACCCAAATTTCATGTGATTTTGGATCCTAAATAGCTTTAGATTTACCTTGGGAGACACCATCAGTTGCTATCTAATTCTAGCTAAGGGTACTAGATATTTATCAACAAACATATCAACAACACCAAATCAGAGCAAGAATTATAGAAAATCAATAAACACAAAAGAATATAAAACAATTTGGCAATAACTGATGCCACAGCTACCAATATCTTCAAAATATTAAATATCAATTGTTGTAACTTTAATTTTAGTTACTTGTTACTGCACATGCATGTCATATAATATGCAGATCAAACAATATTCTTCATTCTAAACAATTCAAACTAAATGCAATTCCTCACTTCACATTCTGAACAATAACACTTCTATATGCCTAAATGAACAAAAACCCATGTGAAATAAACAAAACTTTATAAATTAACAATACAAAATTAATTAAATTTAATTCGGCAACTTAACTTGTACTCCATATTCCACCAATTCGCAAAACATTATTCTTCGTTCCTAGTCAACTTTATAAATTTACTTCAAAAAATAATTAAATAAAGCATAAACAAATGGACAAAGAATCAAAGCATGAGATTTCCTTACACACACACACACACACACACACACACATTAAAAAATTAAAAATAAGATGCAAATCAAAGCATGATATTACAAAAAAAAATTCTTACTTGAAAGAGGATTGGTATGATGATTATCCTCCTTTTGCTGTTTTTTTTTTTTGGGTTGAACAGTGAAGAGGTAAAACAAGAAAAATACGTAAGAAATAAGGTTTAAGGGTTTGGATATGGATGTAATTTTTTTTGCTCCTTTGTTAATTTCAGGTTATTTTAGAAATTATGAAAATTGTGATAGATAAGAAAATAACTTCTTAAAAGGTCTTTTGGGAAAAGGTAGAAATCCTGGCTTCTCCCAAAAGACCTTTTGGATAAAAAAAAAAAGACTTTTGGTTCGACACCCAAATAGTCCCAAAAGACCTTTTTTAATTTCAAAAAAGAACTTAATTAAACTAACCCAAACATGCACTTAGTGATGTAACTTTTAAATTGCAGCTGCCCAACCTTAATTCCAAATACACCGTATATAAAGGTTTGATGAGTAATTCACAAGTAAAATTATTATTGGCTAGGCTAAGAACCTTAGTATTTATAATGGACCTTATTCACTTCCTTCCATTAAGAAAGTGAGTAAATTATACTTATTTTAATTTTTAAAAATTTGGAATAATTATTCTCATCATTATCTAATCATAAAAACATGAATATTCTTAATTAATCTCAATTTATGAATGTGAGCCATATTAACTATATGTATGTAACACTTATTTTGAGATTAACACATATATTAAATGCACGTAACATATTTATGAATCATATTAAGAACATGTGTGTGATGCCACACTTATTTAAGAATTTCTTCCACATCTCACGTTTGATAACTTTGCGTCAGTGGCAGAAATCAATTGTTAATTTCTAGAGAAATGGAACTAAAACTACTGGGCATGTAAACAATTTAATCATTTTTTTATATATTTCTTTCATTAATTTATTTAGTATAAATAAAAAACTAGTTTTATCAAGGATATATTTGACATTTAGTTATGTATATAGAGTAAATTTTCTTTTTAAAACTTTGATGATGGGTGTGATAATTAATAATTAAAAAAAACCTTACCTTTCGATTTAAGTTTAAAAAATTAAAAAAAGGTAGGACTAAAAAGTTAAAATTTATGACTATTTGATTTTTCTTAATTTTAGAATAAAACAGGAATTACATTGTAATTAACCGAAAAAGGACAAAAAATGGGGTGCGTAAGTGGTTGATCCAAGAAAAAGAGAATGGACTCAGAAGTGAATAGGGGTTGCGAGGAAGTGTTGGCCTTTACTTAAATTTCCTTTAAACTGGGCGGCCTCTAGTTCGCGGGGCCCAGCCTACACGTCCATTGAGCAGATTTTTTATCAAACGAAAATAAGAGACATAATTTAGTTTTTCTAATTTAAATTAAAAAGATAATATTTTAGATTTTTTTTAAAAAGAAACAAACAATCAAATTTCTATTAAAAAAAATGTCTCGAACTCATTAACTACGTACGAAGGGTTCAAGTCTCTCTAACTGTACATGGCAGTAGATTTCTCTATTCTCCTTTTTTTGAGTGAATTTTAAATTATTGTCCCTGAAGTTGTGCATAGTCCAGCCTAGACCTCTCAAAATTATTTTGTGGTTAATTATAAAAATATTCTTATTGAAACCTATATAAGAATTTTATGTTTATTAGTTAGGCCATCTTTTTAATTATGGTAAAAATTCTTGTTAGAATTCATCTATTTTTCAACTAATTTTCATGTCTCCCTGTCAAAGTTTAAGCCTTTAACATTGAAATCAAGGAGCAATTACAAAACTTCAATAATTTCGTTTGTATAAAACAAATATTTTAAGTAATAAGACTTATTCTGTCTCTGTATCTTTAATTTCTTATTAATAATTCCCTTGGTACAATAAAAAAATATTTAATTAAAAAAACCCAGCTCACTTAAAAAAAAAAAAGAATGATGTTGGCTTCGCCACTGGTTGTGGGTGCATACAAACACTACATCCCAACTTTATCTTAATTAAATTATATTGTGTATACAAAAAAATGGGATGCAGTGCTTCTGTTAACAAAGTATGTGATAACTATTCATGTATCATGTGTTACGGCCACAAAAAGTATGACATGATTAAAGACTAACCAAATCACGACTCATGAAGATGGTAAAGCAACTTTAAATACCACTTTCCTTTGAGCTAGGATCCAAAAAGGAATAGTTTCTCCCATTTCCTCTTATTTTCTTTTATTATTGTTGTTGTTGTTATTATTTATTTTTGTTTTTTGGAGTTGTTTGTGGTTTATAATTATTACCGCCACAATGATCATTCTAGTTTCTGGCATGTAGTGGAAGGAAGAATGCATTTGATTTTGATTTCTGGAGAAGGAAATATGAAATTGAAAAGAGAACGGACGCTTCTGAATTAGCGAGTCATTATTTTGTTTGATTTCAGGGTGGTTACAGGCTGGAGGAGGAGAAAAGCAATTGAAATTGGTTTTGCTCATTGATTTTCGGGACAACACAGAATTTTTGTCATGCTTGTAAATGCAAAGTATGCAAGCAAGCTTTGCATTCTCATTGAACATTAGACAAGGAAAGGGCTTCAAGGGTACAAATGACTTTGTCTTCACTGTTCAAAACAAAAGAAACTCATCGAGCTCTTTCCTCATCTTTCATATAAGACCAAAGAAACTCCAAATTTCATATTTTGTGTCCGGTTCCATGCACAGAAGGGTATTTTGGTCCTTTGCTTTAGAAGATCAATCAATGAAAATGTTTCATCCTGGAAGAACTGATGTGTGACTTACTCGGCCTTTGTGGCAAGGAACACAAGGTTGGAAAGAAGAAATGAAAATTAATTCCTCAAAACAGAAATAAGAAATGAAGCATCTCTATATTTAATTGAGAACATTGCCATTTCACATAACATATTTTGAACAAGTACAATTCTTCCACTTACTCTTTTATTGCAACAAACCCTATATACAACCCTACTCGACCCTTTCAGTTTACTAAGTAGGTTATTACTGAGAATAAGAGCAACTATTTTGCAGGATTTGGGGGTACTTGTTTATTTAGCATAACCTCTTCAGGCTTAACGGGGAGTCTTTTAACATTTGCCAGGCTTCACTACTCACAAACTCTTCCATTACATGTCTTCGTTTGACCTAGCTATTTCATTCCTATGCTTCTTCTTCTTACCGATTTAGCTAAGAGTCATTGCCTCTTGGAAACATCTGATTCTTCAGTCTTCGCAAACCTTCCACGAATCCTTGGTTGACTGTCAGCTAGAGCCTTCCTGCATGCATACTGCGAGAGAAAAGGTATATCAGAAAATGTCTAATCAAGCAGTCCTCCATAAAGCTGTTACTTTTTGGATTTATAGGGTAAAAGAACATTTATGAATATGCAAGAATTTGCAGTTTGTTCTCTAATAAGGCAATAATTACCAAAATAACAAGACAAGATTAATTGTTTTGTTACCTTGATTCTCCTTCCAAAGTTCCTCTTCGTCTTCTTATTCCTGTATCTTGAAAGCTTCTCCCTGCGGTCCTCGGTAGCAGAGCTGCTGATCATCAAAGGCTGCTCGAGAGGAGATTGGATGAGGCTCATATTACCATTACCAAGAGTCTGCCATAAAAACTCAGTATCAATGACCCAGCCCCATCCTGTGGAAAATGTTCAGAAACATCTAAAGATTTCTCAGTCCATAGACTAGTTTACACAGCTAATACATGCTTTGTGTGCAGTTACATGAATCCAGTGGGTTATGGAAAAAAAAATGGAAAAGATAAAAAGAATTTATGCATACATAAAAATACATACACATTATCTCCTTATAAGTTGGCTCTCAGCAAGTCATGGCAGAGGATTTAACTTACAAAATTTTAACAGGCACTAGTTGGAGTCATCTTCTTTTTGGAAAAAATGAATTATTGGGAACACAAAGATATATGCCAAAAGCCGTGACATCAAGTATTGGCAGCTAGTTCTGAGCAAAGACCATCGTGTACGTAACGAGGCTCTAAGAAGCATATAGTACAGACACAAAAAAAAGTTAAAAACATAGCGTAATTAAGTATAACCTTTATATCTCCATCACTGAATGCCCTCCGCATCCCATAAACAGAACCAAAATCCATTCCTGTAAGTTCCAAAAAACTCGGTTGCATTGCAGTTCCATGCACCCACTCCATTGAGGTTAAACACCCAGAGCTCACACTTTTCTGAAATGGTACATCAGGAAGCAATTTGTTTTCTTGATTTTGGTTTTCATCTGTCATCGCAATAGGAATCTTGATATCCAGGACTTCAGAAAGTGATGCGTCCATGGCTGCTTTTTCCATGAGATCCTTGTCCCAGTCATAGAAAACCTCACTCAGAAGCTGCTCATTGTGAATTGATTCAATATTTGTAACCTTGAGTCCTTGGGAGGTGATGACATCTTCCCCGCAAGAGATCATTGAAATGGCTGCTGTCACTGGATCAAGGCTCCCAAGTGTTTCTTCAATGATGGGCTCTGGAGCTTTGAATAGATCCCCTTCACCTCCAAGGTCATAGTCAGATATGGTGGACGTTGCGACAGTGTTGCTCTATATTACAAAACAAGGCAAACAAAAATCAAGAAATGAAGTTTAAACTGCCAGTGAACATTACTCTTGACCAGAAAACTTCCTATTCAAGCGTCAACGTAGCCAGAAAAATACTGTAATTTGGACTCAAAACAAGCCAACACCGAACTGACCAGCAACAAATACACCTCATTTAGAACGGCCAATACAATCTCAAAATTAGATTCTTAAATTTATGGTCATGCCATTTTAGTGAAAGAAGTACACATCGGCATATGCATGAAACGACAAATTTTAGTACAAATGTCCACAAATAGCATTATTTTCTACTACAACCACTACACTTCTACCAACCGAACCCACTTTCAACTTAATTTGTAGACTTTAATTCATAGGAACTCACAGCAATCTACAAGCATAACCATAACACGCGGTGCGGTGATAGGATAGGAACAAAGGATTATATTCTGCCATTTTGGCAATAGGGCAACCTTTGAACAGAACATCACATTAACCAGGCCAAACTTGGCCATCCAAGTGAAAAAGAAAGAAAGAAATCAGCATTCTTTAATGAAGAGAAATCAGCTGAAATTTATGAAATTGAATAGGGGAACTAGTTAATCAACTACAGTGCCAAAAGATTTCCAGCCAACAAGTCCATATCCTTACAAGAACAAACATGATTACCTTAAATACGATGAAAAATCTTTAACTCAAGAACTAAACTCACTCACTGAAAGCATAGATGTCCTTCTAATCTTGATGGGTAACCATCATATTCCCCACTTTCTAAAAATTAGTTTTCGAACCGAACAAACATCTTGAAACAATAATAAAGTCGGAAATTCAACTCTCTTTTTTCTCATCTTTTAGAACTTTAAAAATAAAACTAAAATTAAAATAAAAGCTTTTGCTTTTTTAAAGTGATGCGAAAAGCTAAAAACCAACTAATAGTCTAATACTTTTAAAAAAAAAAAAAGAATCCTTGAAGAACACGGAACTAGTGACTGTGAAATCACTCACCATTTATAATCTTACTTTCTTTTGTTTTTCTAAGTAAGTTCCCTTTATGTTCTGTTTGGCTCATAGAAAATGTGGACAAAGAAAAGTTGGGATATTAAAAAGCCTTCTTCTTCATCATATTCCACAAAGATTATAATATTCTAAATTTTTTCATCACTTCTCTCATCAACCAAACAGAGTATTAGAGATAATATTAACATCAAACAAACAAATTATCAATAAAAAATTGAATCTTGAAGATCAAAAACCAAACTTTCATTAAAACTGCTACACAAAAATGCAATCTTTTCGTCAAATTTTCAGCAATTAAACAGAGTTTGAGTATCAGTTGAATAGAAAGACCATACTGAAATACAAAGAGAACCCGTTTAGAATAAACAAAAAAGAAGCATAATTAGAAACTGATATACCAAGTTTTCAGTGACTAAAACCAGTGAAATGAATGCAGATCATCAAGTACCAAAACAGAGTAAATATGAGAACACATGAACAGAGAGCAAAATAGAGCAAGAACCAAAAGTACCATTGAAGAATTGGGCTTGTTGGATTTACAATACTCTTCAAGTAGCTGAAAATCTTGAGAGAAATTCTGCATGTAAGGGAAAATAAGACCTGTCTCTGCATACATTTTTCAAAAATTGAACCCAAAATCTTGAAAAAGAGAGGGAGGAAAAAATAGCCAAAAACAGAGTCACTTGTTAAAAAACAGAGCACCGAAAAACCCACTTCAAGTATTGAACATAGGAGAGCAAAATGGGAAGTACAAGTAGGTTTGAGCTCCGATTTTGGACTTTAAAAGAAGAGAGAGAATTTATATATAAATATAATCATGGGTTGCTATTAAAATTTTTTAAAAAGAAATGATTTGTGTAATAAGGACAAGGCGTAAAAGGACATTATCATACTGTAGGCTGTCCCCATGTCTCTTATCATGCTCATTATTTTATATTTTTTATAGAAAAGATATTATTATTATTATTTTGTGGAATTATTTTTAATTTTTTTACCCACTTGACTTTTACAATAATGTTTTTGTATTTATTATAATGCAAATTGTAGAGGTGAATGCATCGAGGCCAAAATTTCTTGTCATGTTCGTGGGATAGACTGTGATAATCACTCATCAGTTTTTATCACCTGTCAGAGATGGGACCACGCGGCTGTTGGTCGCGTGCGGCACGCGTCACATGCATTTGAATGGGAAAGTGGCAAATATGCCAAGTTTTTCTTGTTTGGCTGAAGCTTGGTTGCTTAACAAAACTTTGCAATTAGTTGTAGTGGCGAACGATAAAAGAAGGACAAGTTTCTCACATAATTTCCATGCAAAGGGCTTGCTAAGATTGCTGTGTTCGATTTTCTCACATAAGAGAGCTCTAAGTTTAATTTATATTACAATTAATGAGGCACAGAGCGTGACATTATTATAAATCATCATGTGTTAAGCATTTATTTATCTTCGTTACCAATGGTGAATTGTATTACATAGTGACGGAACCTCAATCTTTGATCTGAAGTGCAATTTGATATCGAAAAATAATAGTTAAATTTATAAAAGACATCATGTATAAGGGTTCTAGTGCAAGGAATGACGGCCAACTTATGCATGAGTCTATTAAAAATAATAATAACAATAATGATCTTTTTGTGCAGGCATTGAACATTTTTACGCCGTTTTAAAAGTAGAAATGAGGTAGAAGTATATCAAATGGGCTAACGATAGTGACCATCTTTTTGTGAATTTAAAATTCGCTGGATTCGGCACCCTCACTTTGTTTGTAGAAGTTCTCAATCTTTAATCTTATTGACTTTTTTTTTTCTCTCTATAAAATTCCACTATTTTATCTTAATCACTTTTGCATAATTTAGAAAGTTATGGCACCTTATCTCAATGCAAGATAAAGCAACTAACAAATTCAATCCGAAGATTTGGTTTAATTTTGACAAATGTTTGAACAGCTTATCATCATCTATGGACATTAACCACATTCATTATGAAAGAAAAAAATAAAAATTCATGGCATTTTGGTTCATCTATATGAGCTTTTATTAATTAAGAGTGTCCTTAATTAATACCCATATCTACTTAGTGGGGAAAACATAAATTAACCAATCCAATAGCAATTATATATGATTATGACGCATAACTTAACATGCACTAAGCATGGTTAACTCTCCTTTCGGCAGTATCCCTTTTCCATTAGTTTACACACAGGAAAAAAGAAAAAGAAAAATTGATTAAGTTTTGAACTGGAGTTGCATATTAAAGTATTATTCAACTGTTTATAGCTTAAATGTTCTTGATATTAATCAAAAATAGCTATTATTTCATGTTGAATGACCCATAAAGAGAACAAAAGGTCCTTTTATATTCTGATTAGACAACAATAATAAATAAATAAAAATAAGAGAAGACCTAACCAACTTGATGAAGTCGTGATATGAAAATTATCTCACATAAGTTGAGATTAATTATTGAGTTAATAATACAAGTTTAAGGCGATCATTATTTCTTGATCTAGGTTTTTATTATGAGTTAGATTGATTGGTTTTTGTAGTGTATCATAGTCTAATTCATTCACAAGTGTGGCCTAACACTATCATACTTTGTGACAAAGATCAGCAAAAAAGATGGTCTATACATGACAGGGAGTGATAAAAAAAAATTTAGTATCAATTAATTAGTTATTGGACTAATAACATAAGTTGAGTCAAGTCTTTTAACTCTTGAACTAGCTTTTGCATATAAATTAAGCTAGGGCGCTCCTTTGTTACTTCCCACAATCTTGACTGCAATTTGAGCAGCCTAATAAGTTAAAAATTGATCCATCATAATTCCTTTTAGGTTTCAATTTTATAATCAATACTGAAATGATGGCGTTGATGTAATGAGCAACAATTTCAAATAGTGTTATATATTATTTTCAACAAGATAATTAAAAATAATGAAGGCATCTTAGTACTAATTATGGTATGAGATATTTTAGTTGTTTGCCATTTTATCTTCATGGTAATTTCATCAATGTTACTCGTCTTAAACATTTTATATTTTTTACTTTTACATTCAATGATTCTTTGTTATCACTTTTGGTTTTCATGTTACCATTTTTATATATACATATATATGTTGTTTTCAATAATAATATATAAAGACATAGTGTTCAAAAAAATAATGATATTTCAGTAACTTTTTATCGGAATCGACTGATACATTACAACTACAGGGTAAGTGAAAGCACATGCACGATTCTGCAAACAAAAACAAGAAAACTGGACGTTTGATAATTTATAGTAACAGCACTTGAGCATAAAAATCGCATATCCTTCCAATAAACTCATGGCCAATGCCACGAAGCAACAATGGGGAGAGTGACTGCTCAACCACCTTCTGTGTTCAATATTAATGAATTGTTGAAATATCCTGACATTGAGAACCATCAGTCCATTATTGTTCAATTTTTTCTCTTAACAGTAGTTCTCCCCCTACTTGCTTGGAAGAAAGTTGACTCCTACCATTCTAGTTTTAGGGCTTCATTATTGGTCTTTTTTTATTATTTTTTTTAACCTCCCACTATGAGTTGTATATCAGTTTTTTGCACACTTGAACCTGGCTCTCAGCAGATTTGAGATGTGTTCTATATTGTATGATAAAGAAGAACTACTTGAAAAAATAGAGCTTAAGAGTAGAGATGAACTCAGGTTCTTTAATTTGAAGTATAAATTTGTTGTATATATTTATGTAAATGTCGTTGGTATATAAAAAGGAGTTAAAAAAAAAAACAACTTTTACATCAGGTGATGCATCTTGCGACATCAAGAATCTCGCACCAATCAAAACACATGTATTTAATAAATTAGGCTTCTAACTCCAATTAAAATGACAAGTTAGTGTTTTAAAGTTGATTTTTATCAGATAAGTGTCTAAGAGCAGTATCAAAGACAAGGTTTGACATATAACTTTTAAGTAAAATGTGGATAATTATTAACGGTTATCATCTTATTGTATGGTGGTATATCGGTATATCTTGTTTAATTTGTTTAGATAAAAGAATAAAAATTCTTCAAATTCTTAGGTACTTCCTTACTCTTAAGGCATTTATTAGCTCTATTGTTTGCACTGAGCGCATTCTAACTTCATTAAATTTCCTTTGCTTGTCAGCCTGGTGATTCTTTTTAGTTTTACCGAGTCTATTTTCCTTAGCCGTTTTTTAACTTAGTTTGCATTTCCAAGGAGACAGATGCACTCGCGCACGAAACAAACACGCAAGCCCATGAGCATGACGTATAAGGTAAGCGACTTGGCAAACCATATCAACATCTGTACACACACACGTATATTCTCAAGTATGAGATCTCTCATTTACACAAACACATACGCAAGCACATGCACGTTTATAGAAATTCTCAAATGCGAGTGTCTTTTTTTTTTAAGATATGCTATTAAGTTATATGATTTAATAAAATTTGTTCAATTCAATATAAAGGTATATGATTTAATAGCGTGTCTGCACTAAATCTATTAAATCGCATGGTTTAATATTATGTTTGTATGAAAAAAAAAAAGACAGATACTTATACATATATATTAAGTTTAGCCTTTAAAGAAAAGTTTAAGGATTTGGCCTTATAATTTTAATAGTTTAGAATTTTGCCCCAATATTAAATGCTCTTTTTTAACTCTATAAAAAATTCTTTACCTCTTCAAAATTTGCCCCCTTTCTCCTATAATATCAATCCTAACAAGGGGCCAACCTAGAAATCTTTTTGTTTGTCTAAAAAAAAAGATTTTTTTTTTAAAAATTCAAATAAGATTTTATTAATATTGTACTGAGTAAAAGTTCAATTGATGATTGGCAATTATAAATAAATAAAATAAAAAAATTAAATTCTACACTTACACTATCTTTAAAAAACACGTGGTACAAGATACTTAATCATCAATTAAAGGATGATATGATATACATTACCCCTACTACCAATAGTAAAGAGAGATTACAAATATAATTAAGCAATTAAGCTCCATCAAAGTTGCCTCCCAGTACTTTAGAGCGTAAAACTCATAAAATCTTGGGAATTATGATTGAAAAAATCAAATAAAAACAATAATAAAAACTTTAAAGTAAATACATTAAATATTAAGCTAATATTTGAGGGTTGCATTTAAAAAATATCTTGTAAATTAAACTCTTTGATTAACAAAAGTAAGAACATTAAAAACGATAAATTTAAAGTGTGTACTAAATTCTTTGTCTTCACAAAAATTCTGTACATAAGGAAAAAAAAGAGAAAAAAGATTAAAAAATTAGGAAAGGGATGCAAATTGGGATTAGAAGAGGCAAGCCTTATGCGATAATCTTATATTCAAAGGTGACTGTGGAAGTAATAGCTTGAAGAAGAGGGAGGTGAACAGATTATGAATAAATTGAAACTTTTGTATCAGGTTTGTAAATTAATTTACTTACAATGGTAATTATAAATATATTACTGGCAATTTTTATAATAACTAAAACCTTAAAGGCTTAAACAAAATTTTCCAAATCTAGCCAATCTTGGCCCACATTAATCGTCACCGCTGATCACACAGAATATTTCATTAAACTTCCCAAATTTTTCGTTACATATCTCAAATGTTCAGTAGATTCCGAAGTTTGTCATGACAAATGATTTTCCTAGATATTGATTTTTATAGTTTTGTTTTCTCTTCACTTTGTATTCATGCATTGCATTCACATTTGAGCTATAGCTCTATACTGTTGGTAGTTTTCAAATGTTAAAAAGAGAGAGGTGGACTTTCTTTCTTAGGTTTTTTAGAATGGAAATTAGATAGAATCATTAGGATTCTTCGTTTTTACCCGCCGATTTAAGTTCTAAAGGTATTGCAAATCTATGATTGTCTTATCAAATCTAAAAATTTCTCTTTTCTAGCTATGGTGGTGGTTAAACTAAATAGCATTAATAGAGGGTTGACGTGAACTTTTATTTTAGATCCATTTTTGGTTTCTTCCTAATTTAAAGCATTATAGGTTTAGAAAAGTTCACTCAAAGGTGTAACGTGATAACTCTAAAAAAAAGCGAGGAAAGAAAAATTTCCTTCAAAAGGGAAATGAAATCAAAAGGAGAGAAGATAGTTGTTGGATGCTTGGAGGGTAAAGTGTTGACAATTAGAGGTGTCAATAAAGAATGACTTAAGCTAGCTTTGCAACAAGCACAGTAAACAATTAGAGAAGTGAAGATGGAGTATGTAGGGGAAAATGTTTTTATGTTTAGATTTAGAGCTGATATTGATAAAATGAGAGATTTATTTGATGGTCTATATCATTTTAATATAGTGCTCTTTATCTTAACAGAACCAGTTAGTATTAGGGATGTATCAAAGCAGTCCTTCATATATGCATTGTTTTAAGAACAACTTTAAAATATGCTTATTATATGTATAGATAAGGAAACATTACCAAAACTAAGAGCAGCCATAAGAAGAATAAAATAAGTTGGGACAAATGCTAGTGGGGAACGTATAGGTGAATTTATTAGGCTAAGAGTCAGTTTATACTACTAAACTATTGATGATGCTCTTATTGCTCGAGTAAAAAGAAGGTGAAGAAAAAGCTATTCGAATGATGATTTGCTATGAAAGAATGCATGATTTTTTTTTTTTTTGTGGCTGCATTAGCCATCAATATAGAGAATGTACAACCTATAAGAGTCAAGCTAGAGATGATCTGCCATATTATTCATGGATTAAAGCCATAACCATGCAAGAAAAACTAAAGCAAAATAGGGGAAGGGGACAATGGATTGAGTAACAAATGAACAGCAAGATGAATCTCCATCATATACTGCTAATCTAGCCATTATAAAGTTGCATATTCAGACCATTGTAGATAAATTGGGTCATGAAGATGGGTTGATCCAAACCTGATTGCAAATAAGTAAAAAAGGGCATTCAATGCGAGATTAAGGAAGTTTGAACTATTTGAATAACATGCAAATATTAAAATTGAGAGCTAGTGAAGTCCAAATCACTAGGGATAGAAAATAAAAAACAAGAAAGGAAATAAGAATGAGAAAATACAACTACTTATGAGAACCCTCATGGTATAAATCTACAACAAGTTGTAGCTTGAAAACTAGCCTAAGTTGAATCTAGAATATAAAAGGTTCATAGTGGGTTAGAAATTAATAAAGCTAAGCCTAAAAGAAGATAATGGAAGGCTCAAGTAAGTTAGGGAAGAGATAATAAAGTTAAAAAATGAGCCTTTAGTGGTAAAAAAAATTAGCAAGTGAGGCTAATTAGGCAAGCCTAGAAGCTAAGAGGAAGACAGTAAGAAAATGAAGACATCACCATTAGGATCACCAAAGCAAAACATATGCTAATGTTGGAGATAGAAGAGAAATAGAATAAAGGGGACATGAAGATCACAATAGATTGGAGAATGAATGAACATTCTATGAACCATAAAAGTTCTCCGCATACAGAGATCTCAGATTATATTTCTTCATGAAACTAAGATTATGTCTAGGCAAATGCAGAATAATAATAAAGAATTTAAGTTTGGAAATTGTCTAGAAGTAAATAGACATGGATTAGAAGGTGGATTGGCAATGTTATGGACCTTAAATGTTACAATAAATATAAAATCATATAGTAGACACCACACTGACATAGTAGTATACATGAAAGCTATTGGCTATATGTAAGGATTTGTGGCCATTCAAAAGCTATTTGGAAGCATCATAGCTGGACTCTTTTGAAATGGTTAGCTTGACTTTCCTCATTGCTTTGGCTATGGTTTATAAATTTAGTGAAATTCATATAATTTTTGAGAAATTGAAGTGAGTAAAATAAGAGTTACTATGATCTTTGAATTTAGAAAAACAATCACCGAATGTGAGTTATGGGACTTGAGGTTCAAAGAATATCCTTTCGCTCCAATTAATAGGCAATATGGATGTACATAATCAAAGAAATGTTGGACCAATTTTTGCATAACAACAATTGAGAAAGTATGTTCAGAAAGACATTAATGGAGACTCGTGACATAACATCTTGTCCTAACCTAATTTCAATGAAGATTGAGGAGAAAGGAAGAGGTTAAAGATGTAACAAGAGATCAATGCCTTGTGTTTATTACAAAGACTTATAGAGCTCATATGACCAATGGAAAGAGATTGCGAGATAAGAATGACTAGAGCAAGAATACAGAATAGTAGCGGTGTAGTTGAAACTTTTAAAAAGATAACAAAAGTTCTATAGCTTATTTAAAATTTTAAAGTAAAGAAGAATGTAAGTATAAAGAGAAGAAACTAGAAATGCTCATCAGCGAATTAAAGGCTATGAAAGTGTTGGCAATATTAAAAGCATGTAAATGAGATCGATGTTATGCTTTTAAATTATGAAATATACTAGAAGTAAAGGTCTAGCGTAGCTGGCTTCGAGAGATGGATAAAATCAATAAGTTTTTAATGCAAAGGCTTTATCTAGAACAACTGGATAAAAAATTGAGATATAGAAAGGTTATTTTGTGAATATTTTGACATTCTATTCACTTTAACGAATACTTCTTCAAATCAAATAGAAGATACTTTATAAAATATGCCATCAAAAGTGACAAAGAAGATGAATGGGCAGGCTTTCATTGAAGATGAAGTTACAACTTGTAACAACGTTATTCTAAATGTGTTGTATAAAGGCCGCAGGTCAAAGAGCTTTCTAGTCGCTTTTTCTTTTTCAAAGATTTGGACATCTATGAGTAGAGGGGTCTTAACCACATGCTTGCACATCCTCAATGAATAAGATAATATTGCTCAATTGAACCACACTTATATTATTTGGATTCTATAGTAAATAAGCCTAGAAAAGTAATAGAGTTTTGGCATATTAGCTTATGTAATATGATCTATAAGTTCATGGCAAAAACAATAGCTGATAGACATATACACATCTTGCACCAAATTATATTTCTAAACTACAGTGCCTTTATCCTAAATAGACTTATCACTAATAATATAGTTATAGGTTATGAGTGTCTTCACAAATAAGATACAGTAAAGGCGAAAGGATTGTGGTTTAATGGTTTTATAGCTTGATATAAGCAAGGCATACAATAGTGCAGAATGAATTTTCCTAAAAAATACTATGGATGCTGAGTTGTGTCCCATATTAGTTAATAAACAAAGGACACTTGGGCTTATAAGGAGGATAGGCCACTCCATTCAGTAGGCTAGTCTTTTGGGTTTGATGCATAGAAATCTTATGCCAAACCCCCGGACAATTGGTAATAGAGCTAGACCTTACCTAAAATATGGTTGTGGAACAACTCATGTATGTCGAACGAAAAGATCGAAGTCCGATGTTGGTTTCACCCGAGGGGGGATTGTTGAGTTGTGTCCCATATTAGGTAGTAAATTGAAGATACTTGGGTTTATAAGGATGGATCACTACACCTAATAGACTAGTCTTTTGGACTGGATATTTAGAAATCCTAGGCCAAGCCCCCTATAATGGAGATTAAGCTTTTTAATAAAATGGATTAATTTAATAATGAGATGAACCTCTACATAATCTTCCTTATTTTTTATTAATGAAGAGGCTAAAAGGCTAATACACCTTCAAAGGGAATTAAAGGCTATTCTTTGTCTTCATATTTGTTCATATTATGTGCATGGGCTTTTTCAAATCTGTTGTTGTAGGAAGAATCAAAGTAATTGATCCATAGAGTGAGGTTTAATAAAGAACTGTCCATATAACATCTTCTTTTTATAAATGATAGCTTCATTTTGACGAAGGCAACCATTGAATACTGCAATAGTCTAAAGATTATTCTTAATAATTATACTATTGCCTCTGGTCAAATATTTAATTGTGAGAAATCATCAATGCTCTTCAGAGGGAACATTTTACTTGGTCAGATTGCAACTATAAATTTTATTTTTTTAGCTGCATATTTTCTTGAGAAATATCTTGGACTGCCATCCATAGTAAGTAGAAAGAAAATGACCTTTTTCAATGATATCAAGTTAAGAGTTTTGAATAAGGCATCTAAATAGCATATCAAGCTATTCTCGAGTGGTGGAAGAGAATTTGTTTTTAAAGCAATAGTTCAAGCAGTAATAGCATATGCCATAAGCATATTCAAAATTCCAATTGGGATATGTGACAACATTCAAATAGCAATAGCAAGATTTTGGTGAGGATCTAAAGGAAGTCAAAGAAGTGTTCATTGGGCTAGACGACATAAACTATGCAAATCCAAAGGTAGATAAGGAATGAGATATAGAGATATGACTAGTTTTAACCAAACTTTAATGGTAAAGCAAGGATGGAAAATCATTTAATCACCAAACTTCTTAATGACAAATGTTTTAAAGGCTAGATGTTTCAAAAATTGTGATTTTTTAATGCCAAGCTAGGCCGAAGGCAATCTTTTATATAAAGAAAAATACTATAGGGAAGATAGGTGTTCCACAATAGACTAAGATACAGGATTAGGGATAAAAACAAGTGATGATCTATAGAAGCAAATGGGTTCCAAGACTAGTGACTTTTAAGATTCTTTTTCCTCCATCATTGCCATTAGAGACCATAATATTAAGTTTGATTAATAGGAGCACAAATGGAATTAAAATATGATTGGTCAGTATTTTTTACTTGAGGATGTTGACAGGATTTTGCTTCTCTTTCCAAGATATCCAAAGCTTGATTAAATTGTATGGTACTATGATAAATAAGGCAACTATTCAGTGAAAAGTGGGATTCAAGTAGCTCTAAGAATCAAACTTCTAGACTTTCCAAGAATGAGTATTTGTAAGTTAAAGATCAGAGGCCTTGAAAATAAGACAAAATATTTTCAATCTGATTTTGGTTTAGTCCAAAAATATTATAAGAGCTATATTTTGAAGAGTAGTTTTGTGAATAATAAAGATAATTTACCTTAGAACAATTTTCTATGATAAATAGAGCTGACACAACCTTGAAAATAAGAGCAAATAGCTGCTAGAAGAGACACCAGCTATGGTCGACATGGCAATCTGACGGTTAAGTCGAGTAAGTATTAGAAAAGATGATGGGTTTTTGGGAGATCTTAAAACAAGTGAAAAATTAAAAGTTATACGAAAAATGTTGAACCTATTTTGTTAAGACTGGCCCGACTTTATATAAGAAGTGCTATTGAGAGCATCTTAGTATCTTTTTGGACACATGGCAGGCTGTAATAAGTCGTTCTCCTCCTCAGGTAAGGGCTTTTCGGTAATTTAACTATTAAACTTGTCATTTAGCCTTTTTAATGGGACATATGTTAGCTATGAGATTCTTCCCTATGATATCATGTCTTGATCTTTTATTGGCTTATTTCAAATGAACCAATTGGGTTATAAGAGTTGCTAACTTCACTATTGATGGCTCAGATAACAACTGAGCTAGTTCCCTCTCTTTTTCTTGGTGCATGTGACAATTGGAGAGATGTTCTAAGATGATCCATGTATGGATCATATCATGCTAACATGTAACAACCTTAGTGGAGGTTCTATCATTGTTACAATGGCCCTTCATTGACATGTGGCAATCTTAGGGCATTTTAAGAGTCATTTTTTTACACTTTTTAGGTTAATAGGATGGCCCTTCCTGAGATATTTTCATTTTACTTTGTCTTTTTAATTTTCTCTTCACATTTTGGAAAACCATACTGGTCATGAAGGCTATTGCACATTTGTCACACTCTAATTGTACCCAAGTTATACCACTAACAATTGTATAACAAAAATGGCCGGTAGTATATTCTTGTTCTTTTATTTCGTATGCTGCTAGTCTTCTTTTTCTTTGTTGCTATGAGTCGATGTAGTTAAGGAGGTTTTTGTTTCGTAAAGCAAAAAACTATGATTTTCCTTTTTAAAATCAATGTGCTCCCATTTTTTCTTGTCTTTTGAATGGTAATTTGGAGTAAATTGAAGTTTATAATAATTTGAGAGTATTTTGAAGATAATCAACTTTTTAGAGATAAACTAAAATCAACCAATTTTAAGGACAAACTTTTTCTAATTTTCATCATCTTAGAGCACATATCAAGCTCATCCACTAATTGTAATTGAAACGTATGAAAACACATAGTATTTTTACTTTTTTGTTTTTAAAAAAGGTCAATTCATGTTTTTGATACAATTTTGAATCTTTATATAGTAGTTTAAGCTTATAGGTCAAGTGATTTCTCTAATAAGATATTATATTCAAAGTCTTGTCTTCATTCCATTTATTCTTAGTTAACATTTCACATGAGAAGACTTGTTAAAACTTGTATGTAATTCTAATGTTAAGGGTATGACAAGACTTATTTTAATATAGTAAAACCTCTCTATAGTCATAACGATGGGACCAAGCTCTTCTTATAAATATGAAAAGATTATAACTAAATAAAGGTGTAGTTAAGAAAAATTATTGATTTGGCTCAGTTATCCTCAATTCAAGTGATATAGAGGTAAATATGCTATAAATTGATCTTATAAGATTGGGAATATGTAAATTCATCTTAAAAGTCTAATTGTTTGCATTCTCTTTAATGTTTTTCTCTCAATGAAATTTTTATAAAATATTATTCAATGATTTGCTAATAGCTCTAAAGAATAAATCATTGTACCAAGCAATTTGAGAAAAATAATTTATTCTATTTTAAACTTTTAATGTAGCATATCTTTTTTTTTTTGGTAATATATATATAATTATTAAGGAGATTTTATTGTGCTTATATTTGGACTCTTATCTAATGGTTTAAACTTTTGGGTTGAATAATTTATTTCACATTGTGCGTTTGTAAAAAATAAAAATACTAAAAATGCGACTTATACTTGTTTATGAAAATATTTTTAAAACAAAACAAATTGTTTTCCGTATGTTCTAAAAATGATACTAAAATTACATAAATATTTTTAATCTTGACAAATGCTCACTTTTAATAGATATTTTTTAGTCAAACATGATTATGTTTTTCAGTTTTTTTTCCCCCTAAAAGGGTCATAGAAATCCATCAATGCAACCCTCAAATGCCTATTGAGTAGGAAACTAGTAAAACATGTAATATAAGATGTGATTAAATTTTTACACTGGTTTTAATATTAATGCCGAACAATTAAACATCAAATTAATATTTAGGTCAAATGATTTGTCCAATACAGTGTCGGATTACTCATCTGTCTATTTTCGAGCTGTTGCTTCTTGAATCTTTACCAACAAATTGATTGATTAATTTTTTAGTATACGTCAAACGACTTGTCTAATTTATTTTATTAAATCAAAAGCTAGTTAAGAGTTTGCTGGTTTCTTGTGAAAAGAATGCATGCAGTGCAAAGACTTAGCTGGATTAATTTAAATAAAGATTTAATTAGCTTGATGTGATAACTTGTGTGCATATTAACAACTTACCAAGAAGGCACATACAATATTAATAAACAAAACATAAGTGAAAGGTACCACCAATCCTTTTCCCAAAACTTGGAAGCTTCCGCGTGAATTTTTAAAAGGCGTCTCGAAGATGGTAAGCCTTGGAAAACTTTTAATTAATTATTATCTGTAAAAATATAAAGAAATCAAGAGAGAGAGAGAGAGAGAGAGAGAGAGAGAGAGAGAGAGATTCTGTGCTCCAATTTGATCTAAATTATTCAAATTCTCTTTCGGATATTGACTCCTATTCCTCCACATTGCAATTAGACTTAAGGGAAAAAAAAACTCCACATTGCAATTAGACTTGAGGGAAAAAAAAAACTACGAATTTTTTTTCTTTTAATTTCTTTACCAATATGTCTTGTTAACAACATGTCTTGTGTCAACCTCTAACTTTTCTTTAGTTTTATCAAACTCAAAGCATCAAATAGTGAATAGATGTTGGGGAAGGATTCGACCCCATTATTGTTGGGTACTGAAATTCACAATCTAGCCATCTCTAAAAGGTGAAAAAATCGTTAAAAATATAAATTGAGTAGAATCATTTGATGATGTTGATTATGCGGTATATTGTCCCTGTAATACCGTAGTCACATCCGTTGCAGAAATGAAATGGGAAGCAAGGAAACTCGTAATCATTAGATATTTCTAGATTTTTTTTCCTTTTTTTTCTTTTCTTTTCTTCTTCTTCTGTTATTTTTTTTTAAAAAAAAATTCGAAAGATGATTCACGTTTTGCTTTGTCAGTTGTGAAAAGCAAGACAGTTATGGAGTACAGTGGAGCGATCAATTTTACCAATTTCATTATTGTCTTTGCATGAAAAGCAAGACATTTGGACACGCTTCATTTACACCGCCTTTTGATTGTACCAATGTCGTTATTGTCTTCGTATAAAAGGCAATACATTTGGACACGCTTCAATTACACTGCCTTTTTTCCTTTGGTTTGGTTGTATTAAGCAGAGTGATAGAACTATGTTTAGAGATAAATGGGAGCGTATTAATGAGGGATTTTTTTATAATAGGAGCTAGGTGGAGATTTATAATACTTTAAAAATTATTTTGAAAATTATCATTTCATAAGGAAATAATTTAAAATAAAATTTGATTATTAATCACGATCATGTAGTAATTTATGTTAAAAGTCATGTGAATAAAAAATTTATTGTTCAATGTTATAACTTCTGACAGAAAGTGATTGATAATTTAAGTAAATAACATAAAGCATAAGGGAGTTAAATATGTAAAACTAGGTAGAAAATTGAATTGGTTGCGAATTATAGATCATATACAAGGCTTTTCACCCTTATTTATAGTACAAGTTGTCCAATTAAATTTAGCCACATCTTAAGAACATGGCTTAGCTATTTACTTTGGCTTGCACTTTATTTGACTTAGCCTGGCCAAGTTATCTAGTCAAGCATAGCTAATTAAACTAGAGCCACGTGTGTAGCCATACAAGTCCTTGCTCACCAGATTTATCTCCACACTTGTATTAATTGGCTTTGTCTTCATATGTTGCTATGCTAACTTGTTTACTTAGTCAGTTGTAACTAGCGATGCATACTCTAATTAAATCTCATGGTAGATAGCCACCAACTTGTATTGCACTTCCCTTTGAATATCCGCTAATTTATGATAATTGTACTTGCCATTTATAAGGAAAACCTTTTAGAATAAAAATATGCCAAAAGAAATACAATTTAATGAATCATAAAGTAGTGTTGGACGAGCTTGAAAATTGTCTTGTTAGAAACCTTTGTCAGTAAAAACTCAATAGGAAACCTAGTAAAAAAAAAAGTGTAGTGTACACGTGTCTAGTTTAGCTGTAGAAGTTCTTCTCTTGTAGGATAGTGCTCTCCCTAGTAAGTGCTCCCCCTAATTGGCGCTCTCCTTAAGGGTCGCTCCCCTTGATGATCAACTCAACAGTCTGTTTAAACAGCACATGTCGATGTCATGTACTATCTTTTTAAATATTAATCCAGGTAGAGCTTTAGTAAGCATATTTGTAAATTTTTCTATAGAGCATATCTAGTTGATATCAAACTTCTTATTTTGTTGAAACTTACGAGTATAGAAGAATTTTGACTAGATATACTTGTCTCTTCTCCTTTAATATATCCTCCTCTAATTGAGCTATACATGCAGCATTATTTTCATACATAACCATTGGGACTTTTTCACTTAAGGATAATTTACAAACACTCTCTATATGATGGATGATGGACCGCAACGATACACATTCTCTACTTACTTCATATAGTGTAAGAATCTCATAGTAATTGAAGGATGCAGCATAAGAGTTTACTTCATATATTTCCAAGAAATCAATGTTTTATTATAAGTAAAAACATATCCGATCTGCGAACAAGCTCTGCGAGCATAAAAAAAATAACATGCATCTGCATAACCAACAAGGCCTAAAATTTTTTTTCATTAGAATAAAATCAATAGTTCCACTAAGATAACAAAAAATATGTTTAACACTATTAATCCAATAGCCTTTAGTTGGTTCAAAACTAAATTTTACTAACAAATTTAATGGAAAAGCTATGCCCGATCTACTACATTAGGTTAAATATTTCAAAGCAAAAATGACATTCAAATGTGGTACTTCTGGACCAGGTACCTACTCATTATCCTTTTTAGGACAAAATAGATCTTTCATAGGATCAAGAGACTGGATTACGATTAGGGTACTTAATGTGTAAGCGTTATCTATATTGAAACATTTTATCATCTTTTTAGTATAATTTGATTGATAGACAAAGATATCATTAAACCTATGCTCGATTTGTAGTTGTAGCCCGAAACAATATCCTTTTTTTTTTTAAATCTTTCGTTTCAAACTCCATTTTCAAATAATCACCAGTCTTTTGGAGATTTTTAAGATTCTAATTAAATTTGTATCATCAACATAAATTCCTACAATAACAAATCCTAATTATGACTTCTTTATAAATATAGAAAGACACATAGGATACATGAATAATTTATACATATAACCTGTCACTACATCCATCAAGCCACTCAGAAACAACCAAACTAATCAAGAATTGGAATTTAACTGCATGCATACCATTTAATATGTCTTCCCATAATTAATACCTAGTCTTAAAAAAAAAAAACCCTTGTGCAACAAGTCATGCTTTATATCTAATAGCCTTTTTTTTTAGTTTCCAAACAAATACCTCCAACAGGATTAATACTAGTATGTGTTTGGACAATGAGTCCAAAAACATCAAATTTGTCTTAAAAAGTCAATTTTGCATAGATTGCTTCTTCCAAGTAGGGTCGGTTATATCTTAGTCTACATTCATTGATGGATTGTGGTTTAGTGAATCAGTACTATTATAAATGCAAAAATAAAGTTGATGATTGCTCTTTGAGATTTTACAATTTTTGTATATAAGCCAAATTTGTAGACTTTTCTTCATTTTGAGCCACATCAAGAGCTTGGTCGGCATCTAAGTATTTTCATTTTTAGGAGGCAGTGTCATTGTGGAGACATAAGTCTTATCAAGGACCTTTTGCTCTAAAGGAGCACTTTCACTAATAATTTGATCATTCACAATAACAAGATCCAAACTCTTGTTTTTTTTTTTTTCATGGAATGCTATCTTTTAAAAGCGGTCTACCATGCTTCAGGGGTGCTATAGACAATTCATCAACTGTCTTTTTATCAAAATGTTGAGTATGAACTATTACCTAGTCAAGTATATTTGCAGCTAGTGCATATGACTTGGATAGTTTGCATGCATTTATAAATGCGACTGGGAACTGATTTAAAATTTGTTGTAAGGAAATTATCTTCCACATTCTATTTTTACTTTGGGTGGTACAAAAATACAGATGAGACAAGTTTCTTACTTGTTATCAAAGCTCATGCCCATCATCATATGACAGCTTTTTCCCTCCCAACAAAAAATATTTTATCTCATCAAAATGAAAATTTGTAAAACATGGTAAACAAATCACTTTTAATGGGGTTTAAGATAACTTATAATAGATAACAAGTCAAAATCTATATAGGTTCTTAAACGTCATTGAGATCCCATTTTAATACACTAGGGAGGTGCAACAAACACTTTTACAACATAACTAAAGGCGCACAAATAGGACGTATTAGGTTAATGCCCCAAAACTAATTGTAATTTTGCGTAATAGTAATCCTAAAGCATACCAATACCACAACATGCAAAATATCATGTCCGCTATGTAGAAGTAGATAACACGTAATAACAAAGTTCTTGTAATTATCTAAAGATGCTTAATGAAGGATTCTGCTAATCCATTCTAAGTATCAACATGTGGTGCTCATCAATCCCAATTGAAATGCGGTAATTATCAAAAACCTTATAAATGAATTTACCAGCATTAGCTAGTTGTATATCAATGATTAGATAATCTGAAAATCGCTCTTATAACCTAAAAATCTGTGAAAGTAATCTAGCAAACGCAACTTTATGTACAAATAATAAACAAATATGAGACTATTGTATGGATGCATTAATCAAGAATATAAAATAAGGAAATATATCATTAGGTAGGTTAATAGGACTATAAGTATCTCCCTAAACTTTTATAACAATGATGAAGATTCAAGATCAATCTTAAAAATAGATGGTCTAATTATTAATATATCTTAAGAATAGCAGGCAAGTATTTTTAATGGATAAAAGAATCTCTAAATTCTTTAAAGGGTTTTGATGAGAATTCTCAATAATTCTACACATCATACTTGATCTAGGATGACCGAGACAATTTTGCCAAAGCATAAAAGCTTTTGAATCATAAAGTTTCCAGTTTATGACTAAGTAGCTCTCTACTTCTTTTATCATCGTATAATATAAACTAGATGAGATAGCTGGAAGCTTCTCCAATGTAAGTTTCCGACCCGAGACATTATGAAAAATATCTTTAAAGCTCAAATGATATGAACAAGGCTCTCCTCAAGTCCACAATCAGATCTACAAGACTTGAGATGATATTCATATATTTTTTGAAAAGAAAGTAAGAAATTTTCATTAATCAGACAACCCTACCAAATACATTCACCAATTCTTTTGGTAATGATTCAAACCAGATAGCAGATGTATTTTTTCCTAAAGCAAATTTTGCTAAGGAATGGGCATAAGCATTACAACTTCTACGAATATATTGCACTATAGTCTTCTGGAAATCCTTTTTCTGGTTTTGAATGTTAGACACAATTCAGAAAATTTTAGTTTTGCTGCCTTTTGTGTTGTTTACTAGCTCCTTCACTTCTTTACAATTCGTCTCAACTATTAAGCAAGATAAGGCTCCTTTATTTGCGATCTGTAAGCCCCACCTCAGAGCTTCAGCTTCAGCGAAACTACTCTTTCTTTTAAGATCAGTCTGTTGAAAACCTGCTGCTATCACAATGCCATTTGGATCTCTGATTACAGCTCCTAACCCCACCCTTTGGTCTTTGCTATTGATGGCTACATCAACATTTACTTTGAAAAATTTTTTTGGAGGAGGGATCTATTTTTCCTGTTTCTCTTTTATGGCCTTATTTATATGTCCAACCCCTATTTTCCTTACTCTCTAGTAGGCTTCCACTGTTGACTCCACCTTAGCTGCTGAGATTCTTGGCTTCAAAATCTTTCCTTCGAATAAGAACTTATTTGTTGCATACCACGTAACCCAAAGGTAAGCTACCATCAGCTCGATTTCAGCCTTTCTTAATCTACTGGCCATATCCTGGATGGTGGTAAGGATGTCCTGAGAAGGAGAGTCGAAGTTGATCACAGTGAAAGGAGCATGATTTTAGATCTTCTTTACTGCTTTACATCCTAAGAGGGCATGGCTTGTGTTTCAATTGTCCTGCTGTATCTTTGACATATTGGTTCTTGAATAATCTTCTTTTTCCACAAATTTTCAGTCGTTGGCAACAGGTTATTTGTAGCTCTCCATATGAAGATCTCAATCTTTTAGTAATTCAAGGGTCCATATCATATTCTATTATTTCAAAATGTTTTCTGAGTAGCCGGATCTTCTGAGTGGTTGAGTTTTAAAGCTAATTGGTAGCCGTTTTTTATTAAATATTCTCCTTTCCTATCAAAATGGCACATCACTGCATCTTCGGATTGCCTTTAAGGTAAAAGGATCTTCAGGATCACTTCTGTATCTATTGGCATGAAATGTTAGTTCAATTTTTCCATATCCCATTGGTTGTCTGCATTTATTAGGTCACCTATGACAAAATCAGCAGGCATGGTTGGGGGGGATATTAGTTTGAAAGTATTTGGCCTTGGAATCCAGTGGTCTTTGAATACTATAATTTTTTTACCATTTCCGATACACCATCTAACTTTTTCCTTGATTACTTTCCTTCCTCATAATATACTTCTCTATATGTAAGACGGGTTTGACCCTATATTTGCATTTAGGAAGGTGAAATTTTGGAAATATCTTGCCTGCAGCACTTTGGAAGCTAGGGAGTTAGGGAACTGCATCAACCTCTAACCTTGCTTGGCCATCAGGGCTTGGTTAAAACTTGTGAAGTCTTTAAACCCTATTCCCTCTCAACTTTTTGCAATGCTAAGTTTGCTCCATTTTGCGCAACGAATGCCCTGCTTGTCCTCCTTTGATCCCCACCAAAATTTTCCAATGGCTCTTTAAACATTATCACATATGCTCTTTGAAAGTTTAAAAGTGCTCATGGCATATGCTGGGATTGCTTGGACCACTGCTTTGATGAGAACTTCTTTCCCATCAGAAAACATCTTGTGTTGTGATGCCAGCTTGAAATCTTGTTTAGGATCTTCAGTTTAATGTCCTTGAAAAAAACTTGTTCTCTTGCTATCTATCATAGATGGGAGATCGAGATACTTTTCATGTCTAGACACCACCTTGAGCTTGAAAATATCTTTGATTGTTGTGATTTGGGCGTTCAGAGTTTTGCCATTGAAAACCATAGATGACTTTTCAAAATTAAATATTTGTCCAGAAGCTATAGCATAACAGTCGAAAATTCTCTTTAAGTGTTTACAATATGTTTTTTATACTCTAAAGAAGATGAGACTATCATCTACAAATAGCAAATGAGTAATTATGACCTCCTTGGCAAATCTCTAACCCCTGATCAGCTGCTTTCTCTCTGCTTGAAGCAAAATATTAGAAAAGAGCTCTACACACAATATGAATAGATACGGTGAAAGGGGGCAATCTTGTCGAAGGCCTCTCTCAGGTTGGACGAGTCCTTTTAGACTCTCATTGATTATTATTGAAAAATTAGCCACTGTGGTGCAATTCATTATCAAGTTCACCCAGTTATTAGAGAAACCGAGCTTAGCCATTGTTTGCTTTAGGAACTGCCATTCAACCATGTCATAAGCCTTGTTGATATTTAATTTTGAAGCCACCAGACTATTCATCTTCCTTTGTTGTGTATGATCTTATGCAAGCATTCATAGCCTATTATTACATTGTCAGTAATTAGCCTATTCCAAATAAAGGCACTCTGAGTTGGGGCTATGATCTGAGATAGGATCGGTTTCAGTCTATTGGCAATAATCTTGGCCATTATTCTATACACAACATTGCATAGGCTAATTGACCTAAATTCAGTGACTTTCCTCGGCTTATTTGTCTTAGGAAAAAGGGCAATAAAAGTGTGATTTGGGGAAGCAAAATTACCTTGCTCATTTAGGATGTGCAGACATGTCTCTTCCACTCCTTTGTGAACTGTTTGCCAGTGCTTTTGGAAAAATGCAGCAGGTAAAATGTCGAGGCCTGGAGCTTTTGTGGGGGGCGTCTGGGACAGAATTTCAGAAAAATCTTCTGAACTGAAAGGCTCTTCCAGATAGGCATTTATCTCTAGAGTGGCCTTCATTGCAACATCCTTTAAAACAACTTGAATTTGGTTATTGGTTGGGCTGGATGATGTGAATAGGCTATGAAAATAATCACAAAATTCCTTTGCTATTTCATCATGCTGCTCCATTTATTGGCCTTGATTGTTTTCAACCCCCCAAATTTTGTTTTTCTTTTTTCGAGCCAAAGCTTTTGAATGAAAAAACTTGGTGTATTTATCTCCCTCTCTAAGCCATTCAGCCCTTGATCTTTGCTTCCAATAAACTTCTTCATCCATCAATATGTTATTGATTTGGTTCTCAATTCTTATTATCTCTGCCTCATTCATTCTTTGATCATTGTTCTATCTAAGATTCTCCAGGTATTTAATTAGCTTATCTTACTTTCTTTGCCTATCCTAGAACTCATCTTTACTCCACAGTTTAAGCTAAGTTAAAGAGTTTTTAGCTACCCTTTAAAATTGTTGCACCGGGTTCTCCTAACACTTCTCTCCATATTTTGTCCATTCATCCCATACTATTCTCTTGCACTCTTTATAAGGGCTCCACATATCTTCATAATGCTCTCGATGAAAGTATTTTTTCACTCATTTTCTTTGCCTACATCTCTTTTTAAAATAAAAAATAATTGGGTTGTGATCTAAAACCTAGTTCACAGGTTAATTGCTGTTGAGGCCTGAAAAGAATCGCGCTAGTCTTTGCTGCACAAAAACCTATCCAGCCGTTCTTCTATAAGGTGAGGACCATACCTCCTATTTGACCATGTAAAAGAATGCCCTTGGTACCCCATATTAACAAGATTACAAGCTTGGACGGCTTTTTTAAATTCAGCTATCATATTCCAGTTTCTATCATGCCCTCCCATTTTCTCATGCTGATACAAAATTTCATTGAAATCGCCAAAGCAACAACATAGATGAGAAGAGAGATTTCCTAACCTTTTCATAAAAGTTCAAGTCTGGTGTTTTTGGTTTGTTTCTGGATGGCTGTAAATACCTTTGCATCTCCACTCTCTTTCATTTTCGTTTTGGACCATTGTGTCTATATGGTGGCTGCTATGGGACATGATCTTCACATTAAAATCAGACTTCCAAAGCAAAACCAGACCTCCACCCAAACCATTCTTGTCTACCACAAAACGATTTTCAAAATTAAAAGTTCTACAAAGATTATTGACCTGCTGGGCTTTTATTTTTGTCTCACAACAAAAGAAAATTTGAGGCTATTGCAAATGGAGAATTTTTTTGATGGTGAGGCGCATTCGAGGCTTCCCCAAACCTCGAATGTTCCAGCTTAAGATCCTCATTGGTGCCGGTGGGACTGGCCACTAGCTCCCGCCGATATATCTTCCACATTGCCTTTGTATCCACCATTCCTTCTTGTTCTTCATCTCGTAGCCGTAACTGAAAATTTACATGAAGTGAGCCGACTTGATTATAGCTGTATAGTTGTTTAATTGGGCTAGCAAATTTTTTTCTCTTGGTTTTCGGTTCTAGGCCAAGCTTTCTCACTGTTGGGTCTTTTTTTGTTAGCTAACCCATTCACACTTGTTTTCTCTGATTTTAGGTTTCTAGCAAGTAATTTCCATCTTCTGTTTTTAGGCCATGTTTTATCATTAATTGGCCCATCATCAACCTCTTTCTCATTTGATTTGGTTTGCTCAAATTCCATTTGCTTGGCATTTTCAAGTTCTTTTGAAAGCTCCTTTTCCCTCTATTTTTCACTTCCCACCTAAAGACTCTTGGTTCTAGGATAACTGTCATTTCCCTCTGTTTTTTCCTATAGTTTACTGATGTTTCTATCCATGCCTTGCCCTTCATTTGCCTAGTTTTCTGCTTCTATAGTACTCAGTATTAATTGCTCCTTGTTTATCTCATACTCTCTGCTTATAATTGATGGTTTTACCCTATCCCCTTGCTCCAGACCCATACTATTTGGGTATGACCCATTTTGCTCATTTGGGTTTTGTTGCATTTGGTTAGTTTTCAGAATGTTTGCTTCTGCAACCTCTGTTCTTGTTTTACTCTGATCCCAATTAGATCTCTCTTTGTTTTGCTTCTTTTGCACTTTTTCCATTTGTGTAGTTGCTCTCATCTATCAACCATAGGGCAATTCCTCTTTTGGTTGGCCTTTGTATTTCAAACATTCCCTTTACTGATGGCCGAAGTGTGCACAACAGAAGCAAAAGTCTGGCAGCCTTTCGTAGAGAACCAACATTGGAATCCTTGTTTCATTTTGTTGCAAAAACACCACTTTTTTCAGATGCTGAGTTATATCAATAGAAATTCTGACACGAACGAATTGGCTTATTCATTCTCTTGTTTCATCAGTTTCAATTTCCTTTATTGTGTCAATCTTTTCCCTCGGTTCTGTATGACCTCTTTCTTCATACATATTATTGGTATATTATGGATTTGTACCCAGAAGGTTGAATGTGTAAAAGATTGATTCTTGATGTCACCAATGCCCGATGGTTCTACCAGCACTATGATGGCTTTGTCAAAGTGCCATAGACCCCCGATTAAGACTCGTTTCTTTTCTTCTTCAGAGGCACACTTAAAAAGGAATATGTTATCTCCCATACTTTCAATCTTCACCTCATTTATAGTTCGCCAAGCCTGTTGCAGAGCTGCCTTTAATCTATCCATATTTATCCCTCTAGCGAGTAATACCTTTCCCACCAAGTAGTGTACAACAATTCGCTCTCCCTTGATTTTCATTTTACCCATAAAAGTTACTATATCATCCTCCTCTTCCTTGGAAACAACTGCCTAACACTTTCTAATTAGTTCCTCTGTATCCATGATCCACTCTACTCGCCAGCAAAAGTTCCCAACCAATTGAGAGATGGACAAAGTTAAAGATTTGAGGATGACAAGAGAAAAGATTAAGATAAGAAAAAGAAAAAAAAAACCCAACCCGTGAGTGACTAAAGATAAGCCATTGAGGCTTTAAGACCCTTTCATTCTAGAACCTTTTCAAAGAAAATGTATTGTAGAAGAAAAATTCCCAACATGAATCTTATTCAGCTTAAATGATATTCATATTATTTTCAAATAATTTTAAGCTCATGAAGTATTTCTAATTATGAAGAATGATATTTAAGACATTTCTCTATCATCAATTCTCAAAGAACCTTTTCAAAAGAAAAAAAATAGACATTATTATAATATAATACAAAAAATATATTAAAAGTCAATAGTTGATCTTAATCGATAAGATATTCATCACTAATTAAATCATGTCTTCTCATCATATCCTTGAAAAATGAGACATCCATATGTGTGTTATCAACTGAAATAGCATAATTCTCAATATTCTTTTCTTTCTGCAAAGATGTTTGATACGGATCAACAAGAAAAACGGTAAAATCACCAGAATGGCATATTCACACTTATTGTAGGTGCTTTCTTGAACCGTACTTTAGGAAGATTTTGCTTCATCATTCTTCCAATTCGGATTACTTTTATTGTAATCATCACAGGGTTAATAATTGTAACCGCAATTACAACTATAACCACACTCAACCACGATCATTATTATAGTTATAATTTTTATAGTATCTTTTCTCACTATGACCGGTGAAACAACATTTGCTTCAAAAGTAGTGTTTACTTTAGGAAAGGGCTTTGTAACAGTTAGATGAGCTTGATAATCTTCATTAACAATTCATTATTCTTTTCAACAATAAAAAGGCGTGAAATTAGGTTAAAATACTTCTTGTACTCACAAGCTCGATATTATTGCTGTAGAACCATGTTTGATGCATGAAATGTCGAGAATTTCATCTCTAACATAACTTCATCAATAATATTTCCTTCACATAGCTTCAATTGTGATGTGATTCGGTAAAGCATAGAGTTCTAATCATGAACTAACTTGAAATCTTGATCTTGAAGTTGATTTCATTGGCTTCGAGGATCTGGAAGTATAATTGACTTTTATTGGTCATATCTATCATGTAATGTTCCAAAAGACATGTGGGTCCTTTACAATGAGATATGATGGTGAAGAAAGATTATAGTCCTCATTACAATGAGATATGATGGTGAAGAAAGATTATAGTCTTCATGCGTTCTTGAGCAAATTCATTTTTGCTAGGCTTAATTGTGTTGCCGAGGCCCATGGCATCAAGGGGAATATCTGAATCAAGGATCTATGTAAAGCATTTTCCACCGCATATATCAAAGGCTTCAAATGCTATCTTCATTAAGTTTGACACCTTCAAGGGCTTCAACATCCGTCATATTTATGGCTTTAGATGTAAAGGCTTCAATTTTGATATTGTAAGGCTTTCAATCTGAATTTCATACACTTCGGCCTTGATTTACACTTCAATCTTGATTTTCGGCTTCGCATGCAATGTTAGTAATACAATAAAATAATTAGCCTTATTTTCTAATGTAAAAGATTCAAATAAATGGTGACCACATAGCATACTTATAAGCATGGTTTTATTAAATAAACAAGTAAAATGAAGAGTAAGGGATAAGATTCTTCTTATACCAAAGCAATAGTCATGCTGATAACATGTTATAATTTTTAATAAGTGATTGTAGTTTAAGTAAATAATTTAAAGCATAAGATAGCTAGCTAGATACGTAAAGTTAGACAGAAAATTGGTTTGATTTGGAATTTGTATATCATATAGAAGCCTTTACACCCTTATTTATAAAATATGCTGTGCAATTAAATTTAGCCATATCCTAAGTAAATAACTTAGCTGTTTACCTTGGCTTGCAGTTGATTTGACTTAGCATAGCTAAGTTACCGAGTCAGGCTTAGTCAATTAACTACAGCCATGTGTGTAGCCAAAGAAATCCTTGCTCACTTGATTTACATCCGCATCCGAATTAATTGGCTTTGTCTGCATACGTGGCTACATTGACTTACTTATTTAGCCAATTGTAACTAGCGGTGCGTACACTAACGAAATCTCACGATGGAGAGCCACGAACTTCCAGAGTAGTTCTACTATTTTCAATAAAAACAATTTTGTCGATGATATTCATTTGTTTTCATCATCCTTAATTACACTGTACGTTGAATCCATACTCAAATAGCAGCTCATGAGTTAAGGTTGCCTAAGGTTCTATTTTTAACTCATTATTACATAAAAAAAATAGAGTGAGTTCTATTTATACATGAGTTAGCTTTGATTTCATATAAAATTTCGTAAGCATAACACAGACTCAAAACTAGTTCATGAGTTGAGATTCCCTCAAGTTTAATTATATTATTAACTCAAGATTTATTCTCATTCAATATGAAACAATCTCCTTACAGGGAGTTCGAACATAAAATCTTGAATCCGATATTAAATCAACGAAACCATTTGACCCAAGCATAGAGATAAAAGGTAAAAAATTAAAGCTATTAAAAAAAGAAAAAGAAGATTTGTAACTCAAATGGGAAATTATTTGTAGAAAATATTTTAATTACTAAACATTTTTCAAGTCTCATATATTAATTTGGTTCATGCACTTTCGACAGAATCCTTTCATGAAAAGGAATTTTGGATCTTAGTGTGAACCCAAAATCATAAACAGCGAAACCCACTATGAAAATTTCCCTTTTACAAGTTTATTTCAATTAATAAATCGAAACCAAAAATTAATGGTTCAATATAAATCCCTTTCACAAGTTTACTTCAACTAATAATTCGAAACCAAAAATTAATAGTTTAATATAAAGGTCAATAAGTTTTCTCAAGTTTGAAACCAAATTCATGCATTGCAAAGAATATGGAGCTTGGGCTGTAAAGTGAAAAAGGTGTCAAGAATTTCAACCAAAGTTTTAAAAAAGGAAAAGATGCATATGCCACTTTGAGTAACAATGAGTATTCAAGAATGAAATGTAAACTTTGGGATCGCTCACGGGACACCTTCCCATAAAAAAAAAAACCTTAAATTCCCACATTTGGAAATAGAAATTGTAAAGGAGAAGCTCCACAGAATCTGAAAAAATTATAAAAATAAGTACAAAAGTTCCAATTTTTTGTTGTCCTTTTCATGGGAAATGAAATGAGCCAATTAAATTCCGTGAGTATATTTTCATCTTGACACTTGGCTTTTTTTTTTTTTTTTTTGTTTCTGGTGGATCTTGGCAGACAAAACAGAATGGAAAATGTTATTGGTTATTATGGCAGTAATAATGGGGAAGAAAAAAATCATTAAAGGCTGCGGTCAACTAAGAAGATTGGAAAAGAATTGTAGAATTTGCAACAATTGTGAGTGGAAGACAAATTTGAGAACCCAATCACACAATTGGTTGACTTATGAAAAGATGAATTTCATTTTAATTGTTCTCTCTGGTAAGATGAATCCAGCCATATTCTTTGGTAAGCTTCGCATCTATAGTTCTATGTACTGACAATTTTTGAATAAGTCCTGTTAAATTGCTTGCTGAGAAGTGCTTTTGCTTGCTGCCCATTTTGTCGAAAATATTGGAGTCCTTCGTAATCATTATGTTTTATGGATAGTTGCTAACGATGAGAGTCGGCAAAACTTAACAAATCCCATTTCCCGTATGTTGATGCTTAGTGGTAAAGAACATAAGTTGGTTGCATTTTGAGGTTTTGCATAGAAATACTGAGGATTTATTGGTTTAATAAGAGTGCATGCAATTCTTTTTATTGTTTAAAAACATGTCCGGTTCTTGAAAATTTCTACTCACATAAATATTTTTAAGAGTGTAGGTTAAAGAGTACGTTGAATCAGATTTTTTTTGGTCATCCTTAGCCACGTATAAGAATTCTTATACTTATTATTTTATATAGTATAAGAATTTAGAAAAAAAAAAGTGATACACAAAAATATACTCAGAAATAAATAATAATGCAATGAAGTGGGGAAATGGGGTATGCCAAATTTATTCTAAGGCGTCAGAAATTCCAACTGAAATAAAAAAATTTCTGGTGAGTGTTGGACAAAAATTGATGAAGACGGAGCAGGAAAAACAGCTGGAGTGCTTTTGTCATTTTCTAGACTTGTTAGTAACTTGTATATTATAATGGGAATTGCTTTGATGAAATGGGCCCCCTGCGCACCCCCTTAGGTGGCCCAAACTTGAAAGCACTTTTTGGATTCTTTTGAATGAAATGATGTAATCGAAAGAATTGAGTTGGCTTCTAAGTAATTGTGACCTTGACAAAAAGAAAGTGCTATATATTATGTACATAGCCTATTCTTTGTCCAAGCCACTTTACACTTTACTGTTCCTTGTTTAGCGGCTTTGATCGTGAATCTTATTTTAGAATTTGTAATTTGGACCTAGTTTGATGTTATAGAAGAGAAAATAGAAATGTATTTTTGATGTTCAGTTTGTGTCTGCTTGTCATAATCATGATTGAAATCAATATAATTAAAGTGATGCCGACCCATGAAACATTCTGGTTCTCATATTTCTACGCGTGATTTTGTTGTTTGTAAGAATAATACAGGAAAATGAGTGAGACTTGCATTTGGTTAATTTTCCGGCCTAATTATTTTGGCACTTTCCTCATTTTTTTAAACAAAATTTCTCATTTATAGAATAATGGAGCTACTGTTTTGAACAACATCACAATTTGCTGTAACTGGCATTTATAATCAGAGTCCATAAGAATTTCTTAAATTAGTTATAAGATACCATAGCCTGAATAATTTTAATTTTCCAGTTCTATAATGACGCAGGTGCAATCTAAATATTTTTTATTCGGACATGGCCGGCTATTGAGCATTTGGGACCTTAGACAAATTTATTTTATGAGTCTTCTTTTTATTCACCAACTTTAATACTAAAAAAAATATAAACGAGCTCAAAACTAATTTCATCTTTAATTCTTGAATTTCAACAAATAATTAAGAAAATTCAAAAAAAAATTGCGAAAACAAAACCTAAAATTTACTTTCTTTAGAACTTTTACAAAAACAAACAAATAAATGAGAACAATACTATTTTCAAATAGAATATTTAGATATTTAGAATGGTAGCATATAGAAGGTTAACATGATGAATTGATGATTAGATAATGGATAAGAATTTTGTATTTCAAAAACTAATAATGGATAGGAATTTTGTATTTCAAGAAACTAACTTTTACTTTTTTGAATGAATAATACATGTAATAATTTTTTTTGCAAAGAAGAGAGTAAGAAATTTTTTCATCCATAATTTTTTAGATCATGAGGTTCTTAATAGAAATTAAAATTAATACTCAAAATCAAAGATTGTAATGTTAAATAATTAAGCTTTTTTAAGAAACTGAAAAGGTGAAAAATTTTGGAAACACTAATAATGAATGAATCAATGGTTAGACAATATTATTAATTATATCTCTTTAACAATAAGATTACCAAATATAGAATTTTTATAAAAACTAATTCTTAATTATAAGATAATTATTAATTAGAGAGATATCTAATAGGCTTCACTACCATGCATACATTTTTTTAAAAATCTTTATTAATTATAAAATTATTAATGAAATACTAAAAAAATTAGACTTTCCTAAAATTTGAGACTTTAAATGACCACCTTGTTCATATATACTTAAAGTCACTCCTATATTTAGAACAAGTCAATTTATTTTTAAATATTTGAAAGAAAAAATTTCACAATACACACGAGAGGATTCAACCCCTCGACTCCAAGAATGCGAGGAGGTGTATATGATTGTACCGAAGAGAAGTTTGCAATGATGAAGCTAGTTGATAAAGAATATTTTTCAAAGATTTTCAGGTATCGATGGAAACAAATTGAATGATATAATACAATATAGAAAAAAATTCATGGAGTATAAAAGCTTGTAACAGATTTTGCAATTATTTGTGCAATTTGTCCAGATTCTATCGTGACATCAATCTCAGGAGAATTTGATAAAATAGCTGATTAAAGAATCACTATCGGATGAATTATGGTGGCTGATCCAGTGGGAGCAAATGACAAAGTGGTGCCTGGCCCATCATGTTCATTTATATAGACAGCATTTTATGTTTCTCTATATTATCGATATATAATTTTGTTTTCTTCTTCCCATTTTTCAAACGAACACGAAATACGACTTTTTTCTTTTTTGGTTTCTTTCTCTTCGAAAGCTAAAATGCGACCTGTCTAGTTGCCCTAAACAATTGTTTCTAACCCTTCTAATAATCTTATATGTAAAAAATTTGGTCTTTAATAACAGCTTTTGTGATTCATTTACCATCTCAACGGGTAGAATTAGGAGTTTGGTTCAATGTTATTACGTGAATCATAATAAAATAACTACTAATTTGAGGAGGTACGAAATAAAATCAATGACAAGAAGAGCCCAATGTCAACGTTGCAGCATCTTCTAGATGGTCAAAAGCAGCAAATTTGAAAAAGGAAAAAAATTGGTTGGTGGCATATGACTTTTTAAGCACCAAATCCGTGTGCTTAGCTGGTGGAGGAAAAGCTTACTAGCTGGTGGTTTGAATTTTGGCACGTTTGCTGACTTTCTTGGCCATGATTTTGCTATAAATAGAAGTGCAAAATGAAGAGCTTGTGCATTCCAATTTGTGATCAATTCCTGCATTTAAGAGAGCAGAGAATTTTGTTGAGCTTAAAATAATAAAGCTCTAGTTATAGTGATTTGAGAGTTGGGTGTATTGGGGTTTTGGGTAGTGAGATAAAATCTACAATACTTGTAACTCCTTTTCACCAACTCGAGTTACTAAAAGCCGAACCACGTAATTCGGTGTCCTGTGTGATTTTATTGTCTCATTAATTTTACTTTGCTTAACAAAACAAACCAATTAAACGGTGGTAATGGTTGTAAAGTTCACGTATCTTAAAAAAATTCAAAAGCGGTGGGAGCGATCCAAAATTTTGCGGTGCAAAGCGGGAGTAGTGGTGTGAGTAAAAATTTGTGTGGTTTTTCATGTCAAGGAAAGTTTCATGGCGATAGTGCAGGTTTTAAGTGGGGCCGTTTGTGGCCTCAGGTCTTTCTAGGAACTTTCTGGTGTGCATTCTCACACATACTCACAACTATTCGGGGTGGTACACTAATTTGTGTGCGGTATTTATCAACAAAATGGCGGCAAAGTATGAAATTGAGAAGTTGGAACAATTTTCGTTGTGGAAAATGAAGATGAGGGCTCGAGGAAAAATAATTGCACAATTGGAGAAAGGCCTATGGAGATAAGCGGCGACAAGTGGAGCGAGATAGATGGCAACGCCAGATCTACACTTGGCCTTGCGGACGGGGTGTTATCCGTATAGAGGAGAAAAAAATTGGAAGGAAATATGGGATACTCTCACAAAATTTATGAGGCCAAGTCACTTCAAATCTTCTTGAAGAGGAAACTCTATACTCTTGAATGGCGGAATCTACAATGGAACCATATCAACATGATGACTCTATTTTCACAACTCGATCGTTGTCATAAAATAGAGGAAAATGAACGTAGAGCTTCTACTTCAAAGTTTACCAGATTGTATGATCAACTCATCATCAATGCTGACGAACAACAATCTAGTTTTCACGATGTTGCAGCCTCTTGTATTAAATGAGGAGAGCAAAAAAAATAAGGAAAACAGACAAGCAAGTTAACACGGAGGCGCCTTCTCGGCGACAAGAGGAGATCACACAGCGTGGCGGTGGGAGTCACAATCATGGTAGGTCAAAATCCGAAGTAAGAAGAATATTAAATGCCAATTGCATCAAAAGTGTTGGAACAACCAGGAGAAGAGAAGAGGGCAAAGAACACAAGTCATGGAGGATGTGTAAAGTACCTCGGATGATGGCGAAATACTCTACAATGAGGCAATAAGCTGTTTCATGCGTCAGCTTATAGACGTTCGGGATGCACATGACCTCTCGAGAGAATGGTTCCACACATACGAACCTATCTCGGGAGGACTGTTTATATGGGAAATTGCCTTGAGAGATTTGGTATTAGTACTTATCAAAATTAAAATGTTTGATGGTACAAATCGCACAATTGGGGAGGTACGACATGTCAACTACTGAAGAAAAATCTATTGTCCTTGGGACAAATAGATAGTCATGGGTGCAAAACTCATGTTGAAAATGGGATCATGAAGATTACTAGAGCGCGCTTGTATTGATGAAGGCGCGAAAAGATCGGTGCTAACTGTTCATGCTTAAAGGGAAACACTACGGGAAGCGGATCGTGTGTTGCATCAAGCGGAGAAGAGTCAACGATGATGTGGCATCTCAAACTCGGCCACATGTCGGAACAAGGTTTGAAGATTCTCTCGGCGAAAATTACTTCAGGGCTCAAATCGGTAAGTTTACCATTTTGCGAGCATTGTGTTACAAGTAGCGGCATAGATTAAAGTTGTAGAAATGAAGTAAATACATTCTAGACTTAGTTCACTCGATGTTTGGGAAAGACATATCCATGGGAGGTCAAAGTACATGGTGACTTTCATTGATGATTATTCGGGAGGTGTTGGGTGTATCCAATTAAGAAAAAGTCGGATGTATTTTTAGTGAAAAAATACAAAGCGCGGGTTGAACTTGAATGCGGGAAAAGGATCAAGTGCTTGAGGACGAGATAATGGTGGAGAGTATACGAGATGGTGAATTTCTTGCTCTACTAGAAGGTATCAGTGGTGGAGCATACATTAAGAACTCTACAGAAAGGATAAGAGCTATGTTCGCTTGGTCTACCTAATTCATTTTAGATAACATATTCTGCTGCTATATAGTAAATCTGAAAGGACGGCGATGGAGATGTTGGAAACGGTGATTACTCTTATGCGTTCGGATGTAATTATATGTGATGTACAATGCCCAAGAAAGAACAAAATTTGGATCAAAATCTAGAAGATGTATCTTCTTGGGATATCTTGATGGAGTTTAAAATCGTCAGGACCCCATGCCCACAAGATTATCATCGCAGAGATGTGATCTTTGCGAGAAGATCAACTACAAAGGAAAAATGGAGATGATGGCCTTTGTAAAAGAAAAGTCGAGAAGGTATTTGGAGAAAATAATCCGAAGATTAGATTCTTGGGCGACACGAGCACGAGAGCGAGAAGCGAGTGAGTCCGAGGCTCAGGAAGTTCGTCGATCAAAACCCGATGGCTTTTCGGAGTATGTCGAGAGATCAATGTTGCATCTTGTCTTCTAGAGGATGGAGAACCATCAACTTTCCATGAAAATGGCGAGATGTTTCTTTGTGGATTGATGCGGGAAGAAATTGAAGCTCTACACAAGAACAAGACATGGGAACTTGTACCACTACCACATGGAAGAAAAGCCATTGGTAACAAATGGGTTTACAAGATCAAGCGTGATGGTAATGACCAAGTGGAGCGATATCGTGCAAGATTGGTGGTGAAAGGATATGCTTTCGAAAAAAAAGGTATTGACTTCAACGAGATAAAAACTCACAAAATCGAGAATAGTCTTGGCAATGTGTGCTACATTTGATCTACATCTTGGCGATTAGATGTGAAAGCGCATTTCTTCATGGAGAACTTGAAGAAGAAATATATATGCTTCTGAAGGTTTTTTGAAAAGGAAAGGAGAACTTAGTTTGCAGGTTGAACAAATCTCTGTATGGTCTCAAACAGGCGCTGAGGTGTTGGTATAAGAGATTTGATTCCTTCATCATGAGCCTTGGATACAATGCAGACTCAATTCAGACCATTGTGCATATTACAAGAGGTTTGAAGATAATGATTTCAAATTTGTGCGTGGATGACATGTTAGTAGCAGGCCCCAACAGAATCCAAGAATTGAAGGCATAATTGGCTAGGGAGTTCGAAATAAAGGACTTGGGACGAGCAAACAAGATTCTAGGGATGCAAATTCACCGAGACGAAATAACAGGAAGATTTGGCTTTCACAGAAGAATTACTTGAAGAAAATCTTGCGGCGCTTCAACATGCAAGATTGTAAGTCAATTTCTACCCCACTTCCTGTTAATTTCAAATTATCCTCAAGTATGTGTCCTAGCAATGAAGCAGAGAGGAAAGAGATGTCTCGAGTACCGTATGCATCAGCAGTGGGAAGTTTAATGTTCGCTATGATATGTACTAGATGAGACATTTGCTAGTCGATACATGGCGAATCCTGGTGGAGAGCATTGGATAACTGTGAAGAGGATCTTGAGATATATCAGAGGAACCTCAGATGTTGCATTATGTTATGGAGGATCAGAGTTTCTTGTCGGGGTTATGTGGATTGATTACGGGAGATCTTGATAAAAGGAAATCGCTCTGGCTATGTGTTTACACTTAGTTTATAAATTTTTGGGTTTAGCATGAACCGTTGTGGCCTTATCTACAACTTAAGGAATACATGGCGGCTACACAAGCGTGTAAGAAGCTATTTGGATACAAAGGTTATTGGAGGAGCGCACAAACAATTTAGAAAATTCTGTGTTTTAACTTGTCGAGTGCCTTGCATATTGCAAGGAATCCAGCTTTTCATTCCAGGACAAAGCACATAGGAGTTCAGTATCACCCGTTAGAAGTAGTGGAAGATGGAAGTGTCGATTTGCGTGAGAAAATCCATACAAAGGAGAACCTTGAGATGTTTTGACCAAGCCGATCAATCTTGACAAGTTTATATGGAGTAGATCCTCTTGTGGCTCAAGCGAAACGTGGCGACATGATTATGGCGGAAAAGCATGGTGTGGAGATTGATTGGTTTTCAATCTAATCTCCAGTGGGGAGAATGTCAGATGGTCAAAAGCAGCAAATTTGAAAAAGGAAAAAAAATTGGTTGGTGGCATATGACTTTTTAAGCACCAAATCCGTGTGCTTAGCTGGTGGAGGAAAAGCTTACTAGCTGGTGGTTTGAATTTTTGGCACGTTTGCTGACTTTCTTGGCCATGATTTTGCTATAAGTGCAAAATGAAGAGCTTGTGCATTCCAATTTGTGATCAATTCTGCATTTAAAGAGCAGAGAATTTTGTTGAGCTTAAAATAATAAAGCTCTAGTTATAGTGATTTGAGAGTTGGGTGTATTGGGGTTTTGGGTAGTGAGATAAAATACTAGAACTCCTTTTCACTAAGTAAAATATTTTTTTGCCAGTGGGCGTTTAAAACCACGTAATTCCCAGTGTCCTGTGTGTGATTTTATTTCTCATTATTTTGATTGTAATATTTCACCCACCAATTTCCTAACACCCAACACATAAAATTTTGAAAAAATGGACAAATTTTAATGAAGAATCTTATTTTTGAGTATTTATTTTTTTAATTTTGAACATAAGTACGTGGTCTTTTTGCCCGAACATGAACGTACAAACACGACACACCAACTCGAGTTACTACTCTTAGTCATCAATTGCAATGCTTAACAAAACAAATGTGTAAATATCAATAAGAAAGCAAACAAAAAATTGTGCAAAAAACAAAAAATGCACGTCTAAATTTGATTTCGGGTCAAAATAGTTCAATAAATGGGGGCATTTAGGCTTTACTGGGAAAGGCACACAACCTGGGTTGGTGGAGTGTAGGTGAGCTCCACTTGTACTTCCGAATAATGTCAACAAGTAGCCTGCCACGTCAAATTGGCATGGTGATTTTGATGTGTCAGGTTTCAACTAATATATTTATATATACATGGAACCATATGATGCGATTTGATTTGCTAACTATGAAATTGAACATGCATAATGCCATTCACTTGAGGCTTTTATTGGACGTATATTAACACTCACACACACACACACACACTACAGCCATGCTCCAAAATTTGCATGGTGACGTTTGGTCGTTTGTGTTGGATCATGCGTCAGACGAGACGTTCCATGCACATACACACAGACATTTTGTGAAAGTGATAAGTGTATGCTAAATTTGTAAAATGGGAGCTTCTATGTTACATGAAATACAACCGATAAGAACCACAGAAATTGTAGAACTCACATAATTGTGTGGTTCTTGTGGACTGTGTATGGTATATGAAATGTAATATAGCAAAATCCTTGTAAAATTTGTAAAAATGACCCACCGATCTTAACTTATAATTTTTATACTTTTGTAATAAAAAAGAAGCATTTTGAACGAAAATACCCTAAGTGTCACGGCGGGCACCGATTGCTCGTCTACTAACGTCAGTGGTGGAGCTATTAAGAGCTGCCCTCGCTTGGTCTAGAAATTTTAGATAACATATTCTATGTAGCTAGTTATAATTACAAATTTATCCCGTTAGATTAATTGAATATATAAATTTATGTTCAAAATTTAATTTAAAATCACACTCAGCTCTCATTCATTTATAATGTATTAGTCCGGGTGCTTAATTAGATGTCCAAAACCCGATTGAATCTATTAAAATAAGGACTAAGATCTAAATTGAAAATTTGATATAATTTAACCCAAATATGCAACATTAAAAACCAATAAAAATTAAATCTATTATTAAAAAGAAAAATAAAAATAGCTAAAAACATATATCCACTCTTCAATCTTCATGATTTGGACGCATTCTTCAACTTCTGGTTTCCTAAGGTCCATAAAGAGAGTATTAAGAAGATTATAAAAGCAATCAAATAAGGCTGTAAAAATGTTCTTGTGATCGATCATAAATTTTGCTCCCACCGATATGCTTTTCTAGCTACGCCATTGACTAATGTCAGTTTCGCATCTACCAGTGGTAATATCTCACCCTCTGACACTGAATGCATATTTGCTAGTGATTGACCTTTGTTTATTGATGGTATGCGTCTACTTGTAAGAATTATTACCCATATCGCTAGCAGGTGAGTGTTTGGATTAGTTTATAAATTTTAGGTTATTCTAACTTAATACATATGTTTTGGATTGCAAAATCTAGTAGAAAAACTATGACGGACTATGTGCCTAGAATGGATAATATCTATTTAATTGTTGGATTCAGACTGTTACACCACCAATATCTAACCCAACTACTAATGTTGATCGCCTGTCTAGTGACACTATTAGTCTATCATCATGTGTGGGGCATTTTTGCCCAAACAATTTTTATTTATTTATTTATTTTGGCCACTGAAGAATGAAAAAGTTAAGTTGGGCTATTTTGTAACTTGTTAGTTACCTTAATTTTTGTGTCGTTTCCAAAAATTTCCCATTTTATTACTTCGTGTAATATTTTAATATTCAGTAGAATTTTATAAAGGTCAAATATCTTAGGAATGAAGAGTAACGGTAAAAGAATGGAGTGTTTCAATTGAGTGGGACAGTTGAAAATAACAGGCGCATAAACTGACTCGACCTAAAGGGAAATGAGAAGGGGAACAAAACGGCAAGTCGTTTTCAGCGTAACTATGGATCTGGGCTAGAAAATTAATAGGACAAATTAGTAGTGAGCCCAGTAACCTTTTTAGGAAAGTGGCATTTGAGAGTGACTCACGTGACTTGCTCAGGCACGTGTCAGCTTGTTGCTTGTATAATGAACAGCTCGAAATGAAAGGTGTCCTTGCCTTATCGTAAGCCCCAGATTTGCCCATCAGTTTTTATTTTTTCCCTTTCTCATTATTCGGTTTATGAAAATTCCCACCAAGACTCATTCCACTATAAAATTATCATGGACTGTCCGCATCCTTATGTGAAGACAAATATCACAAAAAATAGTAATTATTTTATTTTTTTATATTTTTATTCTGTATTTCGCCCTTAATTGCACCTATAATGAAGGTACCTCTATATAAGCTCTAAAGGAAACTATAATATAGCCACTTAGGTTTTAACCCAGTGGTAAATTACTACTCTCAAATTTAAAAAGGAGTATGAAGGCAATGGTTCGAGTCCCCATAAGCTCAACTTCCCTCGATTAATTAAAAAATTGTGTGGATTTAATTTGTAAGTCTTTCTCCCTTGCGAAATGCGAGTGAAGTAGAGAGATCCCTCCTCTGTGAGGGTCATATGTCTGGGCATGTACTTCATAAAATTAATGTAATATATGTTTGGATATGGTACTTCATAGAATTAATGTAATAATATAAGTCTTACATTTTTCGTTTGTGAAGGTCATATGTCTTTGCATGTACTTAATAGAATTAATGTAATAATGTAAGTCTCAAGTTATTTATCTGATTGTAAATAATGTAATTTTGTACACATATCTAGAGAATTCAAAATCGTGATTTGGAGCTATATGAGAATCATGGAAATTTTTTCGTTAGCCCCATTAATGACAATTATCAAGAACTTTGGATGTATGAGGCACTAATTCTTAATCTAAAAGTTTGTTTAATTTGATGGCCAAATCATGTTTAACTCTAAATAAGATGTATAAAACGCTTCTTTTATCATTGATGCAAATTTTTTTGATAATATCATAATTTTATTGTATAAAATATTATATTGATATGAATATTTATCCATACCATTTTTAATTATTTCTGTAATTCTATAATTATTTCCCTAGATTAAGTTATATTTTCCTTTATATTATCATCATCAATAATGTTAGAGATATCAATACTTGAGTCTCAATGCTATATGTCACTTATTTATTAAATGATAGATTTCATAACTTGTAAAATTACTAAACTATCATTAAATAAATAAACACTACATTAATTGAGATTACTAAACTAAGACTTAAATGTTAGAATAGGCTCTATTATCAATTATATTCTCACATTATGCTTCCATGCCTATAAATTAAGGGAGGCTAGTCTCCACTCTAGTTTGTAACATTCACATTTAAGAATAAGAGAAATAAATTTTTATTTGTATTAAAAGATTTAAATATGAATTAAATTATTATTATATCGTTTTTGAATTTATCAAAATAGAGGGGAGGGATTCAAATTACGATTTCTCACAAGAAGGCAGGAAGTAAAATTCCCCAAACTAGAGAAATTAGATTCCTAAATGAAAATTCCATTGAATCCTAAAGTCCATCTCAGTCAAATTAACGAACAAAAAATGGAAGTCATGTAGGTTGAGTGGGCTTATTGGGCCATTTTGGGCTGTGCATTTAACGAAGAGAAGTATGTAATGAATAATAGCAAATAATTTTTTAATTTGTGCCCTATTTCGAGCTAGTTATTTAGCTGACTACAAGGTTATCTGAAAATACAAAGGATTAAAAAATAATAGTAATAAATTTCCAAATTGAATTGATTTATGAGCAATGGTATGAGCTTGGATCTTACCACTGATGCTGTTAAACGAGAGATCAAAACTTTTTCAATGAATTAAATAAGAAATTTTGAGAAGTCTTTGGCCTTAAATTAGTTACTGTCCCATACCATTTGTACTAGGAGCATAAAATCGATTTTGTTGTGAAATTAATTGGGAAGAACCCAAACATGCATGTGAATAATATAAATAATGAAAAGTTAAAGGACCAAAATGATATTAATGAAGAAAATGGAGATAAAGCTGTCAGAGATCTTTGATTGCAGTCGTGCTTCCAAGTTCATTCCTCAAGTGCTTTATGAATATATGTGATTGCAAATGGTAATGAGAATTTATAATCAGTAAAGCATATTAATTAATCATGCATTTAACAACGGAATCTTTAAATTTTAAGGTGTTGTGTGCATAATACCTTATAAGTTAATTAGTAATTCACATCTTAAATTTATTGGTGTGAAACACTCATTACTTTTATCAATGGGTGGATAAATATATTTTATAATACACTCGTTTTAATTTGAAGAATATTGTTTTTAATTCTTTAGAAGCAGCGAATTTATAATATCATCTTAAAATGTTTATAATCTTGACATATATACAGTTATTTTCTAGTGCATACTTCAATCTTTCAATCATTTTAATTTAAAAAATATTGTTATTATTTCTTTTGAAGCAATATATTTATTACATACATGCATACAGATTATATTAAAGTTAACGATAAACTAACAAACAAACCAATGTAGCATATTAAAATTAGTATTTTTAGCTTATTTTTTACTTTAATATAGTTAGAGATCTCTGAATAGAAACCCACTCTATATACACACAATTTTTTTTTAATCTTTTTTTTATCTAGTGTAGGATGTCTACATCCTATAAAACACAGACTCGTTATATATCACCGTATGGTGTACTAGTGTTTATTATTTTTTATTCAATTAACTAATACACCACATGGTAATTATAGTGAATTTGTATTTTTAAAGATGTCTGCATCCGCACTCGAGAATGTATATATCTATACACATTTTGTTAGGCATTTTCTTTTTTGAGTGGTCTAAAGCCCCTTTCCTATTTGTCTCGTTTCGAATCAAATTGATTTTTGGATTGGATCGAATTGCTGAGACAATTGAAAAATGGTATTTCCTTGTTCCAAGATCTTTTATCTTTGCTTTAAATCATTAGGTTCAAACATTATTTTGGTAATCTTTAACGTTCTTTGTTTTAAAAAATGGTAGGAACACACCCCTTTTGGCTTTTCATTTCTTTCTATTATAAAATAATACGAACAATTGATTCCTACAGGATAAACTTTTGGTGGAAAAAATTTTCCCAATTCCAACAAAATTTTCCCTTGCTTTTGGATTTCAAAATTGCTCGAATTTGATCCTTTTAATTTTTATATCGAAAATTGGCTAACAAAGTATTTTTTTTTCAACTTATTGATTGATATTAACCCTAAGATCTGTGCCCTTGAGTAGAGATGGCCAACTGGCCTGGGCCGGCACCAAAGGAAGTCCACGCGTGCTCGTGCTCGTGCCATACCCTGCCCACTATTCATTTCATGCCGTGCCGTGTCATGCCAGCCTGACAAATGTGTCGTGAAAAAATAACTCACTAAGCTTTTTTTCTTTTTTATTTTTTTAAGAGCGCATGCTAAGTTGTTGTCTTATTTTTTTCCAGCTTATGTACTTTTTTTAGATTCATGTGCCTTTATTTAAATTTAATAGAATAAAAAATTCAAAACTTAAGCCCATATTCAATGATAATAAATTAATAATAATGAGAGAATGTAATATTAGTTGCTAAGTTTGACTCTATGATATTAGAATTCTTTTTTAGTACTTAAAAACAACAACAATAATAATTTTTTTTAATAGTTAACTTAATTTTTAACTTGGAATCATGTAGAGTCATATATCATAGTTTATAATAATATTAATATATATTTATAAAATCATGATATTTATAATTTTATTTATTAAAATCATGATATCAATTATAAATTTTTTTAAACTAAGAATTAAATAAATTTAAAAGACTTGAGCCAATAAAATATATTAAAAGATTTAATTTCAAGTTATTTATAAAATCATAAAATTTTAAGTTTTCTTTCATTAAAAAATGAAACGTGCTTATTGCGTGCTTTTTCGCGTGTCGTGTTTTGGCCAATCTCTAATCGTACCGTGCTTTTAAGGTCCACGTGCCTAAAATCTAAGCCCGGCATGGCCCACATGCGTGCCGTGCCGTACCGCGTGCTTTATCGAAACATACTCGTGCCGTGCCTCGTGCCGCCCGACCCATTGGTCACCTTTACCCTTGAGTAATGAATAAATAATTTATACTCAATCTCCCCATTGTACTAGTTCCGCTACCATGAAACCCCCCAACAATAAGAAAAGAGGATTCTAATAGAGCAAAAAAATGTCAAGCCTAGAGCCCATTCATGTAAAATAAAAAAAAATGGTGGACGCAAAAAACAAATTCATAGTGGATCATGTCTTTCAAGTCACACGTTACTTTCTACCACATTGTTTCAAACAAAGTTTTACCATAAATTTTTCTAATTTGGAAGAGGTATGTAATTGATTCCAGTGTGAAATCATGAATAATCATAGCCTTGGTAGATAAATAACCTTTTTCCCTTGTGTATGAAGGGAACATTTATATTGTTAGTCTTTCATCTGAAATATTAAGATTAAATAGCAACTGAGAATTACAAAAAATGGGTAATTTATGTATCTATCAGATGAGAATGAACAATTGTCGTTTAGAAGTAATTATGTATATTGTATGTTAAATATTTAATTAGAAGATAGGGCTCACAAATCATAGAAAAGCAGAGGGACGTTATCTTTAAAATAGAAGGATAACAATCCATGTATATAAGCCTTTCCTCAAATTATGCATCGTTTCGTTGGCTTGGGTTCATTAATCTTTCCCCAAAATTTAAACTAAAGTTAATAAATATATGAATCACCCTCCTCTCAATTATTATTCCACAGATTTATAATTATTCATTAACAAAGAAAAAATTCTGAAAAATTTAGGATAGAATGAAAGAGACTTCATCAGGAGAAAAAATACCAAAAAATTTAGGATAGAATGAAAGAGGAGGAGAAAAAATATCGAAAAATTTAGGATAGAATGAAAGAGCCTTCATCAGGATTATTGATTAATGATATTTGGACCGACATCGATATTCAAATGGCATCTTTCATTGCTCATTAATGATATTTGGATCTACTCCCACCCTGAATTTTTTTTGTAGGAATCCTAAATATAAAAAAAATCCCATTTTATGGGATGCTAGACTATTTTGCATAGATACAAAACCAAAAGGGCCAAATTAAGTCATTGTTTCCTTTTCTAATTTGTTGTTTTTTTTTTAATTTTAACCTAACCCATTCTTACTTGAGAGATTTAATCCCGATTTCAATAAGCATCAGGACCCTATTGTTTAGAATTAGGAGATGAAAAGAGAATTATTAGGATTGTGAAAAGATAGGAATGTAAGGGTTTCACATTTCAATTTAGAACGGATCTTTGAAAATTCAACTTCGGGGGGATGGGGCATAAGAATTTTCTACGAAACTCGCTTAAGTACAAAAGTGAATGAAAAAGGGGGCATATGCAAAAGCACCTATCTAAGATTTCTTAGTTCAAACTCTTGTAATCGATGTTCCCCACTTGCAAGGAGCACAAATGCAGTTAGTTCAATTTTCATATTATTTGAATTCGATTCAATTTTTCAAAAAAGTTCTAGCTCAGAAAATAACTTTTTTAATTAGTAAAAGATGTACATGTATATTCTATCAATAATTATACTTAAGAGGGTTGCGTAAAAAGGGGATTGAAATTTTTTTTTCTACCCACTCTGGGATGAAAGGATTCGGACCTCGGGACGACAACTCGTTGCCTTACCACTTGGTGACACCCCATTTCAATTTCGATTTGTCACTAATAAAGAGTAGTTGTTCGTCAATTCCTACCCAAATCCCTAAAATTAGATTACAGTTTTAATGTTAGGATTTTGGCATGTGTAGATATAAAACACAACTTAATTTATTAATCATTACATAGAATTTAATTAAGATACCATGTGACAAGATGATTTTTTCAATTCTCACTAATTAAGATACTATGTGACAAGATGATTTTTTCAATTCTCACATGAGAATAGAAGGAATTTTGTTTTAAATAGGTTGGTCCCAAGAAGTCTGTTCTGTCTATCTTACTTTCTTTTCTTCACTTTTATCTTATATCAATAAGATATTAATAACTCGATCAAAATAAAATTGTCCCTAAGAACAAAATGTTTATTATGTTTAATATCAATAATTTAATGTATATCTATCTTAATTCTGCCCTATATTTGAGTAGTTTTTTATTAAAAAAAATACCCGAGGCCTATGCTTTTTTTAATCCAATTGCAGATATTATGCCAATAAAACCTATTCTATTTTTCCTCTTAGTCTTTGTTTTGCAGGCTCTGTAGCTTTTCAATAAAATCTTTAATATTGTGCTAGAAAAATCCATGATTTACTGTAGTTCAAAAAAAATTCTAACAATTAATAAATAAGAGCATATGAGTCTTACAACATGAACAAACCCCCACCTTAATTCAAATAATAAAATTCTTGTGGAACTGTGATCTATTTGGATCCCCCCTTTTGCTATTTGTTGATTATGACCCTTTTTCACTAAAACTATCTTATATTAGAGCCAACCAAAATGTCAAATTCTAATTGTGTGAATTTAATTTCTAAAAATAATTTTTTATTTAGATAATCAAATTCTAAAAAGAATTTCATATCTTGAAGTCAACATTGGATAGGTAGTATAAAAATAGAGAATCTAATCTCTTTTTCCTTTTCCCCAAAAACTTGATTTGGAGATTGTGTAATATTTACTCTCAAACTCTTAGTTTACACCATAGTGATATTCTTTGTTTCGCTCTTCGTCTTTAGATTCTTGTCCAATGATCCAGGGCTTAATTCCGAACTTAAAGAATAAAAAAAGAAGGGGTTCCTTACTTTATTCGTATAAATATTCTTAGGATTATTTCGATTCCATGTTATTATTAAATAAATTCAAAGACACCAAGCATTATATGAGTGTGTGTGTGTGTAATGAACAGAAATTTAGACACAATTATGGATACAAATTGCCAGTCTTTAGATTAAAACAAAATGAATGGCTGAGATCCAACAAATTAGATGATATTAATAATAGCACATTAATTTTATCATTTCTTTTATTTTCCCCCTCTTTCCTCTCCTTAATGATTTTATTCTCGATTTTCTTCTTCTTCTTTTTTAGACAATCAAGATTATAAAGTTAATTATGCTTATAAATATTAAATAAATAATTTAATTTATATATTTTTCAATTGAAATTTAATTAAACAAATAATTTAATTATACAATAATTCAGATATAGATATCTAATTTTTCAGATACATTTGCATCTGGATCCAGATCTAGGTCCACATGTATCTTGGTTTTTAAGATCTGGATCTGTATTTTTAAACGTATGGATTCAAATTTTTTGGGATCCGGATTATATCGGATCTTTGCGGATCCAAAGTTTATTGCCATCCCTATTTGAGCATATACTATATAACTTTCTACTAAAGACAAATTGAAAAATATTATTGAATTTATAATTTTGTTAAATACATTTCACTGGATCTTAATTTGCTTTGTGCAAGTCAAAAGCTCTCAATTTGAGTGTAAGAAAAATTGGAAATTTGAGAAGAAAGAGAGAAGGGAAAAAAAAAGAAAGAAAGTGTGTTCAAATTTATAAATAAAATGAAGAAGAAAAAGAAGAAAAGTGTTGATGAAGAGCAGGAGAGAGGATAAAGAAAGATAAATGTCATAGCATTAATGTGTTGAAACTAATGTGATATATCACCTAATTCATTAGATCTCACTTTTTGATTTTTTTTTATTCTAATGGCTAAAATTTTGTGTTTAAAATTATGTCTCTTGAAACAGTCCTTATATATACTCTAGTGAGAATATTATCATTTTTAATAAAGTGACATTGTCATTAGTATAATAATAAAAAAAGATATCACTATATTATTTATTGTATTTTTTTTGCATATTGATGATTTGGTATATTAAAATCTCTCACTCTCTCTCTCTCTCTCTCTCTCTCTCTCTCTCTATATATATATATATATATATATATATATATATATATATATATAATAGGAAAAGGTTCGTAGAAGATAGTGTTTTCAAATTTATTAATAAATGAAGCTTTATAAAACAAATATGAATTGGAAAATTTATTGAATAGTGGTACGTGGCGTTGTTTTACCAAATCAATGCAGAACTTAATCTGCCTTAGGGACCAGATCTGACTTAGAACAGATCAATATCCCGCATGTTCTGGTTTCCAGCCGATATACCGAAATTCTTTAAAATAAATAAATGTTTTAAACAATCCTAAGCAACTCAAGGCTTAAAGATAGTACTAGATTTGGATCCCAGAAATAGTACTCTGAATGGATGGGGGGAGAAGAGAAATACGACCAAGGGGAGAGATCAGGTCTCTATACTTTGGAAGAACGTAACAGTCTTTTTCTGATGCAGAAGATCAGCCAAGGCCGCAACTGCAGAGCATACTTATACATACAACCTTAGTTCTAAAACTTTAAAATTAAAATTATTATAAACTTTAAATGATTTTTCGTTTTGCTTTAATACTTTAAAATTAAATAACTAAAATGAAATGCTTACATCTGATCTTCTTTAATCCAAAAGCTTTGTAGATGGAAAGTGTTTTACAGAAGAAAAGGAAAATTAGAAAGACAAGATTAGATCCTCTAAGTCTTTCTCCAGATTTCCTTGAAAGAGAGAGAGAGAAAGAGTAGTTCGAATAAGGGTTCGAAAAAAAAAGGTGTTGAGTCTTAGTCTTCAATCACCTTTATATACAAAAGTTGCTTTAAAAAAGAAAATGCTATAATTGTTCTTCACGTGGGTTGGTCGAGAATGGGGCCATCAATAGTAAAAGCAAATTATGCTTTTTTGGAATGTGGGAGACAACATCTTCAACTTTGTAGACTTTTAGGAAAGTTTCATGTGAGTGGGTGCTTGATCTTTTGAGAAAGGGAATCTAAGAGGTAATAGTCATAACTTTTGAAAACATGGCACATGTGCGGCGACACTTGTGTCTCGAAAGACGTTTTCAAAAGATAAGATGCGTTTGTCTTCTTTGCGAACACGGCAATAGAGGCTTTACAAAGAAATTACAAATAAAAATATAGAAATAGAAAATCATACTTTTTTTTTTACAATAGTAAATACAATAGACTATTTACAATGCTTTATCGGAGACAAGATTCCGAAGCAATCATCTTCGTTATCATCTCTAAGGGAGATGAACGGCTCCTCATCATCTGAAGAACTGGCAACGGACGTCTCAGATCTTGAGGCAAGGAGCTGCTGCATTACTTTGAAATATTCCTCTTTAGTTTTGGATAAAGAATGTGTTAAACCAGGCCTGTTGGTAATCCCAGTAAGAGAAGGATAAACAATGGTTTAGACGCATTTGAAAATTGGTGGGAAAATTCTTTGGTTTGTGGAGTTGATCATCCCACTGCTTTGGGCTCAGGACTTTAAGGATGGTAGCCGTGGAATAGGCTGGCTCAGAATGAGCTTCACTGAGAAAGAAATATTTAAATTTTACAGACTCAGTGACTTCAAGAATAGCTTGATAGAAAGACTGGGGTTTTGATAAATCCCAAGGTTTAAAAAACCAGCTTTTCGGGAAAATCTTTGAAATGGCTTGAAATGGATCAGAATGACAAAAACCCATCTTCCATAGTCAAAACATTTTGATGATAGATTTTATTTTCCCAATCAGAAGACTTTTGTGAAAGCTTTGATTGAGAAACAATAATTTGTGAAGATAAGCTTTCACAAGAAACAACTTCTTTAGAAGAAGAAGGTTTTGAAATTGCTTTAGAAACAGATTTTTCTTCCTCAGGAACTTGAGAAAGAGATTTTTGGGAAATATTTTGTAAAGCTAATAAAAGTTCAGGGGACTTTGTAATGGAATTCATCCATTCTTTTACCTACTCCTAGGAGGCTATTGCTTTAGATTTTTCTTCTTCATCTTCTATCATGTCAATCCATGATTTGATGGGCATGGCAGAAGAAAGCAATTTGTCTTTAGAGGGAGTTGTCTGGGGTTCTTTAGAGATTGATTTTGAATCATAGTCTTTAAGGATGGCTTTGCCTTTGTCTTTCTTTTTCGGCGGTATTATCTGTTTTGAAGAAATTCTCTGGTTAGAAAATCAGAGATAGAATTTGTATCTCCTTTAATAAACTTAATATCAAAATAAAAAACACTCAAAATAGCTTTCCATCTTCTAAAAATATGTTTTGATGCTATGTTTTGGACATCTTTCTCTAAAACATGTTTTGTAGCTTTGCAATCTATTCTAAGTAAAAATTTCTGATTTAACAAGTCACTTTGAAATTTAGATATGCACAAAATTATAGATAAAATCTCTTTTTTGATAGTAGAATAATTTCTTTGACATTCATTCCAATGTGCAGAAACATATTGTACTATCTGTTCTTTGTTATTCTCAATTTGCTTTAATATACCTCCATAACCTAAATCTGATGCATCAGTTTCAACAATCTTAGGTAATGCAGGATTTGCAAGAAACAAACATGGAATATTTTTAACAGAATTCTTTATTAATCAACAACTTTAGTATGTTCATCAGTCCAAGCAATATGGTTTTTCTTTAATCTATCATGTAATGGTTTCGAGATCCTATTGATGTTTGGACAAAAGTCAAGAACATAATTTAAACTTCCTAGAAACCTCTGCAACTGAGTTTTATCAAGGATTTGTCAGGAAATTTGTCAGCAAATGCAAGAGATCTTTCTATGGGCGTTATGGTTCCTTTGGAGATGTAGTGACCAAGGAATCTGACCTTTGTTTGAAATAAAGACACTTTAGAACTAGAAATGGCTAATCCAGCTTTTCTAGTTGCAAGATAAAAAGTCTTTAAATACTTGAAATGTTGATCAATTGTTTGAGAAAAGATCAACACATCATCTATATAAACAATGCAGAATTCTGTGAAAGGATTATAAATATCATTCATGATCCTTTGGAATTATGAGGGTGCATTTTTTAGGCCAAATGGCATAATTGTCCATTAATACTGTCCAAATGGAACAGTAAAAGTAGTTTTATAACGGTCTTTAGGATGAATTTGAATTTGCCAAAATTCAGATTTCATGTCAAATTTTGAGAAAATGAATGCATTATGTAATTTTTGGAGTAAATCTTTTTTATTAGGTATGGGATACCTAATCCATTTTAATGCTTTATTAAGAAGTTTATAATTTATAACTAATATGGGTGTTCCTCTTTCTATCTCAGAATTTCTATTGACATAGAAAGCAGCACAAGACCAAGGAGACCTAGATTTGACAATGAGACCTTTAGATTCTAAATCCTTTATCTCATTTTTGTAACGTTGTTCCAATTCTATATTCATCTGGATTGGACGGGCTTTAGTGGGTATCTGTTTTTCATCAAAAATATTTTCATAAGGTAAATCAACCAAATGTTGCTTTCTATTCCAAAAAGCAGATGGTAGATCTGCACATATTTCTTTTTTAATGAGGTCTTTAAAATCAGATATTTTTCTCTTTATGAATTCATTTTGTAGTTGGCTTTCAATTCTCTGTAAACTCAAATCCTTTTTTAAATGAGTCAAGTCATTTTGTTTTGATTTGAGAAGTGCATTGATTTGGTTCTGATATACAGAACAAGATTTTACAATATTTAAATTTCTTGTTTTACGCTTTTCAATAAAAAGGAAAATCAGTTTCTTATTTTTTGCTTTAAAAGATATACTATCATAATTGACAGTATAAGGGGTAATAAGGTTGATGAACGGAGTTCCTAAAATAACAGTATGGTATATGTCATTTGTTAAAAGGAAGGAATTCTGAAATTCAAAACCATTATTGTGAATAGAGGCGTTAACCTTTGATTTGACTTTTAACTTTGAATTATTGGCGGCAGAAAGTCTTTCATTTGTTTTCTCATGAAATCTTCTGGGCACTATGTCTTCTTTAATGCAATTTAAGTCAGTACCAGTGTCAAAATGTGAAATGGTGTCGATCTCAAAATCTTTAGAGAAATTCAAAGTAATTTTGATCAAATATTTTCTTGTGGTGATTTGCTTTAAAACAAAAAGAAAATCATTAGGTATGGATTTAATATTTTCAAGATTTTGTTTTTCTTTATCATCATTATCAGAATCTGTTTCTTTATCTGAATTATCAGAATCAATTTTTTGTTTTTCTTTTAAAATTTTTATCTCAAGTTTAATGTCTTTTATTTCTTTCTGAAGGTCTTGGATATTATTAAGATTTGTTTTTTTCGTTTTCTTTTTATCCAAAATTTCAGTGAGGTCATAAGTGTTCTTTTTAACAATTGGGGCTTTAGAAGTTTCTGCTTTATTACCTATTTCTAAGGTTTTTAAAAGTTTATCAAGGTATTCTTTTTAGAGAGTAGGGTTAGAAATGTGTTTGACTAATTCAAGAAAAATTTCTTGATCTTTAGTTAACATATTGATTTTCTTTAAGTAGGATTCTGATTCAGAATCACTACTGCTATCTGATACAGAGTCAGAGTCAATCAACTCATCAATCTGTAAGGACCCACTATCTCCCATCATGGAAGACTCGGAATCAGAGGATTCTACAAGTAAAGAGGACACTTTAGAGAGTATTTCTTCATCAAGGTCAAGCTCATGAAGCTTTCTGCTCATTCTACAGAATTTTGCAGTATGACCTTTCTTCCACATTTAAAACATGTGGCTTCTTTGTAATTAAAAGGAGTTTTTGTTTTTGGTTTGGTATCCTTCTTTTTAGAGAAATGGGATTTCCTATAAGGCTTTGATGGTTTCCTGTAGGAAGGTTCTCTAAACTCATGGAAGGGTTTCCTATGACCTTTGGACTTGTAATGTTTCTTGTAAGGTTTTGAAGAACACTTACCATTACAATCTTTAGAAGTGGAGGTTTTAAAAGGGTCATAATTGAGCTGTTTACAGAAACTGCCTAGTTCTTGCTTAGACTTTCTAAGCTCCCATTTTAACAGTTTCTGTAATTTTAAGTCTTGACAAATCTTTAAACCTTCTTTATTGATAAAACTAACAAGTTCACCATAGGTGAGCTCATCATAGGGAATACGATTGTCATAAAGAACTTTAATCGAATTTCTGACTTTTTCTCCTAATAGGGTAGGTAAACCTGCAGGGAATTTCTCCTTCCAAGTTATATAATTTGCATCATCCCTTAAGATCTGAGAAAGAATGTGGTTTTATAGCTTTTGATGAAAAACAGATACCCACTAAAGCCCGTCCAATCCAGATGAATATAGAATCGGAACAACATTGTACAAATGAGATAAAACATTTAGAATCTAAAGGTCTCATTGTCAAATCTAGGTCTCCTTGGTCTTGTGCTGCTTTCTATGTCAATAAAAATTCTGAGATAGAAAGAGGAACACCTAGATTAGTCATAAATTATAAACCTCTTAATAAAGTATTAAAATGGATTAGGTATCCCATACCTAATAAAAAAGATTTGCTCTAGGGATGGCAAACAGCGGGCCTGGGCCGGGCTTTTTCAAGCCCAGGTCTAGGCCCACTGTCATTGAAGCATGAGGGCTTGGGCCGGGCCGGGCCCATTGCGGGCCTGGGCCGGGCTCGGGCCGGACATGGGCTTTTTTAAATTTATTTTAAAAATTTTAAATTATTTAAATTATTGTAAATTTGAAATAAATTAATGATTAACAAGTTATTATAACCATATATAAATTTAAAAAAATGAATATTTCAAATTAAAATAATAAATAAAGCAAATAAAAGTCATAACTTTAATTTTCTTTAATACTGAATTTTCTAATTCAAACACTCTCTTAATTAATTGACACAAAAGAGAGAATTTAGTATCATAATTTTAACTTTTTTGAATCATAATTGATTTATAAGCTAAGAATTTAAGTTTTCTTTTTTATTTTTAAATTACTTTTCAATTTTAATTATATTATTTTAATTTATAAATTTATTTTTTAAAAAAAGGAATGGGCCTGGGCTTTGTCCGGACTTTTTTTCTTAGGCCCTTATCCAGGCCCTCATGTGTGAGGGCCGGGCCTAGGCCCGCGGGCCTTGGACGGGCCGGCCCGGGCTTTTTTGCCAAGCCTAATTTGCTCCAAAAATTACATAATGCATTCATTTTCTCAAAATTTGACATAAAATCTGGATTTTGGCAAATTTAAATTCAACATATAGATCGTTATAAAACTGCTTTTACTGTTCCATTTGAACAGTATGAATGGACAGTTATGCTATTCGGCCTAAAGAATGCACCCTCAGAATCCCAAAGGATCATGAATGATATTTATAATCCTTTCACAGAATTCTACATTGTTTATATAGATGATGTGTTGATCTTTTCTCAAACAATTGATCAACATTTCAAGGATTTAAAGACTTTTTATCTTACAACTAGAAAAGCTGGATTAGCCATTTCTAGTTCTAAAGTGTCTTTATTTCAAACAAAGGTCAGGTTCCTTGGTCACTACATCTTCAAAGGAACCATAACGCCCATAGAAAGATCTCTTGCATTTGCTGACAAATTTCTTGATAAAATTCTTGATAAAACTCAGCTGCAAAGGTTTCTAGGAAGTTTAAAATATGTTCTTGACTTTTGTCCAAACATCAATAGGATCTCGAAACCATTACATGATAGATTAAAGAAAAACCCTATTGCTTGGACTGATGAACATACTAAAGTTGTTAGATTAATAAAGAATTCTGTTAAAAATATTCCATGTTTGTTTTTGCAAATCCTGCATTACCTAAAATTGTTGAAACTGATGCATCAGATTTAGGTTATGGAGGTATATTAAAGCAAATTGAGAATAACAAAGAACAAATAGTACAATATGTATCTGCACATTGGAATGAATGTCAAAGAAATTATTCTACTATCAAAAAAGAGATTTTATCTATAGTTTTGTGCATATCTAAATTTCAAAGCGACTTGTTAAATCAGAAATTTTTACTTAGAATAGATTGCAAAACTGCAAAACATGTTTTAGAGAAAGATGTCCAAAACATAGCATCTAAAAAGATTTTTGCAAGATGGCAAGCTATTTTGAGCGTTTTTTATTTTGATATTGAGTTTATTAAAGGAGATACAAATTCTATCCCTGATTTTCTAACCAGGGAATTTCTTTAAAACAGATAATGCCGCCTAAAAAGAAAGATAAAGGCAAAGCCATCCTTAAAGACTTTGATTCAAAATCAATCTCTAAAGAACCCCAGACAACTCCCTCTAAAGACAAATTACTTTCTTCTGTCATGCCCATCAAATTATGGATTGACATGATAGAAGATGAAGAAGCAAAATCTAAAACAATAGCCTCCCAAAAGCAGGTAAAAGAATGGATGAATTCCATTACAAAGTCCCTTGAACTTTTATTAGCTTTACAAAACATTTCCCAAAAAGCTCTTTATCAAGTTCCTGAGGAAGAAAAATCTATTTCTAAAGCAATTTCAAAACCCTCTTCTTCTAAAGAAGCTGTTTCTTGTGAAAACTTATCTTCACAAATTATTGTTTCTCAATCAAAGCTTTCACAAAAGTTTTCTGATTGGGAAAATAAAATCTATCATCAAAATGTTTTGACTATGGAAGATGGGTTTTATCATTCTGATCCATTTCAAGCCATTTCAAAGATTTTCCCAAAAGGCTGGTTTTTTAAACCTTGGGATTTATCAAAACCCCAGTCTTTCTATCAAGCTATTCTTGAAGTCACTAAGTCTGTAAAATTTAAACATTTCTTTCTCAGTGAAGCTCATTTTGAGCCAGCCTATTCCACGGCTACCATCCTTAAAGTCCTGAGCCCAAAGCAGTGGGGTGATCAACTCCATAAACCAAAGATTTTTCCCGCCAATTTTCAAATGCGTCTAAACCACTGTTTGTTCTTCTCTTACTGGGATTACCAACAGGCCTGGTTTAACACGTTCTTTATCCAAAATTCTAAAAAGTCTCATTCTTGGTTATTTTTCTTTAACACAAAAATAACCGTACAAAGCCTTCCAAATTGGTTCCAACAATGGTGGAACTACTTTGGGCCAACCCTACATATTCTGACCCCGAATGCCATAAATTGTTTAAATCTCTTTAAAGCCCATTATATTCCTTCTGAGTCCGAGAAGAGGTTTCCTCATTTTCTCTGTTTCTGTACAAATTTCTTTCTTCCTTGGGTTTGGATGTGGAATTTCCAGTACCACACTCAAGATGCCCAATTAATTCTTCAAAGAACCTTTAAAGTTAAATGGTGGTTAAAGTTTGACGAAAAGTCAAAACTTTCTGAAGCCACGGTCCAGGCCTGACTTTCTTCAAAAGGCCCCTTTGCCCCTTCGGTTGAAGATGTCAAAGCCCAAAACACTTTCCTCACTCAGAAGTCAAAGGCCCAATCTCTATTGGCCAGTGCAAAAACTGAAGAAGAATATTTCTAAGTAATGCAGCAGCTCCTTGCCTCAAGATCTGAGACGTCCGTTACCAGTTATTCAGATATGAGGAGCCGTTCATCTCCCTTGGAGATGATACCAAAGACGATTGTTTCGGAATCTTGTCTCCAATAAAGCATTGTAAATAGTCTATTGTATTTACTATTGTAAAAAAAAAAAGTATGATCTTCTATTTCTATATTTTTATTTGTAATTTCTTTGTAAAGCCTCCATTGTCGTGTTCACAAAGAAGACAAACGCATCTTATCTTTTAAAAACGTCTTTCGAGACACAAGTGTGGCCACACATGTGCCATGTTTTCAAAAGGTAATGATACTCTTGGGTTCTTTTTCTTTGAGTCATCGCGAGGTAATAATCATATCTTTTGAAAACATGGCATATATGCGGCCATACTTGTGTCTCGAAAGACGTTTTCAAAAGATAAGATGGTATCAGAATACTATCTTCTAGAATTAGGCTACTGGTAAGTGTTCTTCAAAACCTTACAAGAAACATTACAAGTCCAAAGGACATAGGAAACCCTTCCATGAGTTTAAAGAACCTTCCTATAGGAAACCATCAAAGCCTTATAGGAAATCCCATTTCTCTAAAAAGAAGAATAGTTTGACTTTACCATCAGAATATTGAGTCACATTTTGTAACTCTGTATTTGGCTCGAGTTGTTTAGGAATCACTGGCTCAGTGGCTTCTTCTAATATCCATTCATCAGGAAGGTTAACATCCTTCCATTGGATTGATTTTGGAATAACAGTATTGGCTTTAGACAAGTTAGTCTGCAAGAAAAGAGTTTCATCTCTTTTTGACTGGAATTTATGTTGTGTACTAAACGCAGAAATCATGGCTTTTTATGAAATTTTAAAAATTAAGGCAACTGGGACAGATCCCTAAATCATGTAATAATTGTGGGTCTTGATTTGCAGTATCATGCTTTTCAGAATATTTTTGTCTTTTAAAGAAATTGTTATGTTTGGATAACAATTAAGCCAAATAAGACTTTTACAAAGACTTGATTCTATACTACTTAGTAAAGAATCATCAAAAGAGATGAATCGACCATCTCCAAGGACAGCTAAAATTGAAGTATTTAATCCTTCTTTAGTCAAAGGTTTTATTCCAACTTGAATTAAACCAATATGAACATAATTAAAATTCTTGTCTTTTAATTTCTTTAAAGAGTGTTCTGAAAATAAGTGAATGGTTTCAAAGGGCTTTGAAAGGGTTATGTCACGTTCTTCAGTTTTTATGACATAATCATTCTTTAAAAAATCAATCTTTTTTATTTTGTATATCATTTCTTTAGAAATCTTTGGTAATTCTCAATTCTCAATTGCTTTATTAAAGTCTTCAATTACAAATTCTTCTGAATTAACTATATTCTTTGAATCACTAGTCTTCTCGGAAGAAGAACTAGAGAAAGATGATGCTCTACAAAGTAGAGAATCCATGTTTCAAACCTATGATCTAGTTTTAGTCTTACATGTATGGCTACAATCAAAGGCTAAGAATTGGTTTTATTGCCCTTCAGCCAAATCGGGACTTACGACCAAATACTACCAAAGTACCAGAAGTAACACTCACCACATTGATAATGTTCAACCGTCACACAAATTTTTAAACTTAGAGTCTCTATTCTAAATCACACTATCCCTCCGGTGGCTCTGATACCAATAGGAAAAGATATACAAAACAAGTTAAAAATTTGTTTAATTTTTATGTTGTAGCCATAAAAATTAAAGTCATTAGAGAAATTCAAAATCTTTAGAGAAATTCAAAGTAATTTTAAACCAGAACATGGGGGATATTGATCTGTTCTAAGTCATCTATTCTAAATACAATAGACTATTTACAATAGTAAATACAATAGACTATTTACAATGCTTTGTTTTTATACAATAAACTTGAGATAAAAATTTTAAAAGAAAAACAAAAGACTGATTCTGATACTATCCAACTCTTGTTACAAAAATTATTAGAAGATAATTCAGATAAAGAAACAGATTCTGATAATGATGATAAAGAAAAACAAAATCTTGAAAATATTGAATCCATACCTAATGATTTTCTTTTTGTTTTAAAGCAAATCACCACAAGAAAATAGGAAATATTACAAGTGCAAAGGTCATAGGAAACCCTTCCATGAGGTTAGAGAACCTTCCTATAGGAAACCATTAAAGCCTTACAGGAAATCCCATTTCTCTAAAAAGAAGAATAGTTTGACTTTACCGTCAAAATATTAAGTCACATTTTGTAACTCTGTATTTGGCTCGAATTGTTTAGGAATCACTGGTTCAGTGGCTCCTTCTAATATCCATTTATCAGGAAGGGTAACATCCTTCCATTGGATTGATTTTGGAATAACAATATTGGCTTTAGACAAGTCAGTCTGCAAGAGAAGAGTTTCATCTCTTTTTTACTGGAATTTATGTTGCGTACTAAACGCAGAAATCATGACTTTGTATGAAATTTTAAAAATTAAGGCAACTGGGATAGATCCCTCAATCATGTGATAATTGCGGGTCTTGATTTACAGTATCATGATTTTCAGAATATTTTTGTCTTTTAAAGAAATTGTTATGTTTGGAAAACAATTAAACGAAATAGAGCCTTTACAAAGACTTGATTCTATACTACTTAGTAAAGAATTATCAAAAGAGATGAATCAACCATCTCTAAGGACAATTAAAATTGAAGTATTTAATCCTTCTTTAGTCAATGGTTTTATTCCAACTTGAATTAAACCAATATGAACATAATTAAAATTCTTGTCTTTTAATTTCTTTAAAGAGTATTCTGAAAATAAGTGAATGGTTTCAAAAGGCTTTGAAAGGGTTATGTCACGTTCTTCAGTTTTTATAACATAATCATTCTTTAAAAAATCAAGTTTTTTTGTTTTGTATATCATTTCTTTAGAAATCTTTGGTAATTCTCAATTCTCAATTGCTTTATTAAAGTCTTCAATTACAAATTCTTCTGAATTAATTATGTTCTTTGAATCACTAGTTTTCCCGGAAGAAGAGCTAGAGAAAGACGATGCTCTACAGAGTAGAGAATTCATGTTTCAAACCTATGATCTAGTTTTAGTCTTACAGGTATGGCTACAATCCAAGGCTAAGAATTGGTTTTATTGCCCTTCAGCCAAATCGGGACTTACGACCAAATGCTACCAAGGTACCAGAAGTAACATTCACCACACCGGTAATGTTCAACCGTCACACAAATTTTTAAACCTAGAGTCTCTATTCTAAATCACACTATCCCTCCCGTGGCTCTGATACCAGTAGGAAAAGGTATACAAAACAAGTTAAAAATTTGTTTAATTTTTATGTTGTAGCCATAAAAATTAAAGTCTTTAGAGAAATTTAAAATCTTTAGAGAAATTCAAATATTTTTAAACCAGAACATAGGGGATATTGATCTGTTCTAAGTCATCTATTCTAAATACAATAGACTATTTACAATAGTAAATACAATAGACTATTTACAATGCTTTGTTTTTATACAATAAACTTGAGATAAAAATTTTAAAAGAAAAACAAAAGACTGATTCTGATACTATCCAACTCTTGTTACAAAAATTATTAGAAGATAATTCAGATAAAGAAACAGATTCTGATAATGATGATAAAGAAAAACAAAACCCTTCCATGAGGTTAGAGAACCTTCCTATAGGAAACCATCAAAGCCTTATAGGAAATTCCATTTCTCTAAAAAGAAGGATAGTTTGACTTTACCGTCAGAATATTGAGTCATATTTTGTAACTCTGTATTTGGCTCGAGTTGTTTAGGAATCACTAGTTCAGTGGCTCCTTCTAATATCCATTCATCAGGAAGGTTAACATCCTTCCATTGGATTGATTTTGGAATAACACTATTGGCTTTAGACAAGTCAATCTGCAAGAGAATAGTTTCATTTCTTTTTTACTGGAATTTATGTTGCGTACTAAACGCATAAATAGTATAATTTCTATGTTTAGATAAACAATTGGAAGCTGTTTCTTTATCTTAATCTGCCTTAGGGACCAGATCTGACTTAGAACAGATCAATATCCCGCATATTCTGATTTCCAGCCGATATACCGAAATTCTTTAAAATAAATAAATGTTTTAAGCAATCCTAAGCAACTCAAGGCTCAAAGATAGTACTAGATTTGGATCCCAGAAATAGTACTCTGAATGGATGGGGGGAGAAGAGAAATACGATCAAGGGGAGAGATTAGGTCTCTATACCTTGGAAGAACGTAACAGTCTTTTTCTAATGCAGAAGATCAGCCAAGGCCGCAACTGCAGAGCATACTTATACATACAACCTTAGTTCTAAAACTTTAAAATTAAAATTATTACAAACTTTGAATGATTTTCGTTTTGCTTTAATACTTTAAAATTAAATAACTAAAATGAAATGCTTACATCTGATCTTCTTTAATCCAAAAGCTTTGTAGATGGAAAGTGTTTTACAGAAGAAAAGGAAAATTAGAAAGACAGGATCAGATCCTCTAAGTCTTTCTTCAGATTTGCTTGAGAGAGAGAAAGAGTAGTTCGAAGAAAGGTTCGAAAAAAAAAGGTGTTGAGTCTTAGTCTTCAATCACCCTTATATACAAAAATTGCTTTACAAAAGAAAATGCTATAATTATTCTTCACGTGGGTTGGTGAAGAATGAGGCCATCAATAGTAAAAGCAAATTATGCTTTTTTGGAACGTGGGAGACAACATCTTCAACTTTGTAGACTTTTAGGAAAGTTTCATGTGAGTGGGTCCTTGATCTTTTGAGAAAGGGAATCCAAGAAGTAAGAGTTATAACTTTTGAAAACATGGCATATGTGCGGCCACACTTGTGTCTCGAAAGACGTTTTCAAAAGGTAATGATACTCTTGGGTTCTTTTTCTTTAAGGCATCGCGAGGCAATAATCATATCTTTTGAAAACATGGCACATGTGCGGCCACGCTTGTGTCTCGAAAGATGTTTTCAAAAGATAAGATGTGTTTGTCTTCTTTGTGAACACGGCAATGGAGGCTTTACAAAGAAATTACAAATAAAAATATAGAAATAGAAAATCATACTTTTTTTTTACAATAGTAAATATAATAGAATATTTACAATGCTTTATTAGAGACAAGATTTCGAAACAATCGTCTTCGTTATCATCTTTAAGGGAGATGAACGGCTCCCCATCATCTGAAGAACTGGCAACGGACGTCTCAGATCTTGAGGCAAGGAGCTGCTGCATTACTTTGAAATATTTCTCTTCAGTTTTTGCACTGGCCAACAGAGATTGGGCCTTTGACTTCTGAGTAAGGAAAGTGCTTTGGGCTTTGACATCTTCAACCGAAGGGGCAAGGAGGCCTTTTGAAGAAAGTTAGGCTTGAGCCGTGGCTTCAGAAACAATTGTGTTTATTCAATCAGACTAATGATAGCAATCAAATAAAGGTATAACCATTATCTTCTGTCTAAAGAAATATCACATCCACATACATCAGTCCAGCAGACTTTGTCATAGCTATAGTAATTAAGCAAATTTCAAGAATGACATATCAAACCCCAAAATCTCACCGATAGTAGTGACACTCTCACAAGAAAATTAAACCCAATAACAATTGCCACTTCAATAAACGGTAAATTGAGAGAAAATAATAAAGAAATATCACACACTCTCACCAAGATGAAAGGAATATGCCCACAGCTTATAAATAATGTGATCTCAAACAAAATACTAGTCAACCCAATGCATTTATTTATTATTTATTACTTTTTTTATTTTTTGCTTATGCATCACTACATCTTTTTAGCCCATATAACTAGCTTCTATTTCAGACTATAGATCCCTAAAATCAAGGACTTTTATTAGAATGTAACGTAGGCTAGGGACATGGCCAACAAAGAAGGGGAAATAGGGAAAACAAAATATATGTTTGAAAAAAAATAAACATCTTTTGAAAATTACAAGGTGCATTTCGTTTATCTATTATTATTGTAAATCTTTTTTTCTTTTTTCTTTTTTTTGAAATTTTTGTTTTGTTTTGTTTTGTTTTTTGTTTAGCACAACTTCACTGAACAGAATAATTATTTACATTTTTTTTCTCAAACATGAATAAGTGATGGAATTTGTAAGAAATCGGGTAATACTCTAAATCGGAGTGGGTCAAGATGATAAGTTGACAAAGAAAAGTTTTTTTTAACTAAAGGTTTAAAAGGACTAACTATGATATTTCATAAAAGGGATGACTAGAAAGGCTCAAACGGGTCAAAGATGACCTTTCCATCATCTTTTAGGGCTCTAAATAATCTTCCATATCTACTAATTAGATGGACATTTAGATGTAGTAACACATTTTTTTCTCTTCTTTTAATTTTATTTAACCTCTTTTTTTTAGGGGTTGACTCAAAGAAAATCTAAAGATCATGTATAAAATAATAAATTGCTAAGTTGTATGAAGAATGGGCAAAAAGGGTTACTCTCTAAGAAAAATAATAGGCTCAAAAACTCACTTGGTATTTATTATGATATGTGCATTCCTTCAAGCAACTCATATTTGTCTCCGACATCAACATGTAAAGTAGCAAACATGGTGTAACATCACTTAAGACCAAAGATAGTGCAAATACTAAAATCTAAAAGTCATCATGTTATCCAATATTAAAAAGTAAATCACATAAATATTTTCTTAATGACATTCTACCCCCAACCTATTCTAAACATAAAAAGAAAATATGCATGCAGAAAGATGAAAATGATGCAGAAAAACTAATTATAAAGGTTACACTTAAAATGATTGAAAAAGAAAATGTCTAATTTTTTTTTTTTTTTTTACTAAGAAGATGTGTTTCTAGAGTCACTACACTTCATATTCAGCCATCTTTGACTTAAAAATTTGAAAATGTATATTTATAAAGGAGAAGTCAAAAAGAAAAAGTTAGAAAGATCACACTTAAAATAAGATAATTTTTTTTTAATTTCCAAACTAAGAAGATGTGTTTTTAGAGTCACTACACTCTATATTCAGTCATCTTTTACTCAAAAAGTTATCCACGGTTAGTCTCTACGACAAAAAAAAATTAGTAAAAACTTAACCAAGATTCCATAATTGTCAACTATTCTCTCCCCAACCAGAACGAAACATTGCCTTTAATATTTTAATGTAAAGAAGTAGAGTTTAGAAGACATCACTTGGGTGTTGCAACATAGAAGAAAATATTTACAAGCGAAGAGTTAAATCTAATTTGCACTTCTTACTGCGGCTACTGTTACCATCATTATTTGTACACTCCAACACAAAAGACCTGGGATCTGGCTCTAGTTGATAAACTTGTAATAAATCAAGTAGCTCATTAGCATTATGAGCACAAATAAAAACTTTTTTCCACTGAGGAAGGAATGAAATGGTTTTTTATTACATGGTTAAGAAATGCGATAAAGCCAACATAAAAGTTATTGATATTTAACAAACCGATGGATTTCTGGTGGATATTCAGATGGGCCCAAGATGCTAATGTGATTAGTGTCTCGAGAGTTGCAAGATCTCCTAGTAAGAAAATAAAGGCATCAGCATGATTTAGCATTTCAGTTATTCTCTCTTGGATACCTGAGACGACAAATTCTTCTCCAATTGCTGAGTCAGACAAACAGCCCAAAGGTTTTAGGGTTGTTGGGATGATGCCTAACACTTGGCTCCCTCTGACATAAGCAGCTTTTGAGACAGTTTTGATAACCAAGATCTATGGCTGCCTCAACGAACTCTTTGTATTTGCCATAGTTAAACCCAGAGAGCACATAAATGTTCTTGAATTGTTTATTGGGAGTAGCTGCCATTGTGATACTTTTCAAAAATAATTTGTGAATGCTTAACAAAAAATCATATTTAAGGATCTTGGTGACAGTGGGTCACAGCTGTGTATGAGGTAGCATGTTAGTGTCAATTAACGTGTAAAGCACATAGTTCGAGAGTAAAAAAGGAAACAGTAAAAAGGAAAAAGCAAACAATGATAAAATAAAATTATTAAAGATAATAATGCAAATGATAAAAAACAGTGAAATAAAATAACAGTGAAGTAAAATGATATTTATAGGTAGTTGCGACTGTAGCTCACATCTTCTTTTATTTTACGTCCAGAAACGGCTTGAACGCCCTTTATGGGTCGATGATAAGCTTCCTATTCAGTTTTCTTATAAATTGGCAAACAAGGTCGTTTATAATCAGATTCCCGAGACTGTATCATGCATGCTCTTTCTGGAATAATAGCCATAACTGGAGAATTGCTCCTTGTACATATCCACTAGGATGTATTTCAAGAGACAAAAGGATATTATCCAATGACTTCTTATTCAAGTCATCCCTAATGAATTGAATCTTGTCTTCCCTGTTATCAGACACTATTCCTAAAGAGCATGGTTTTTATCGCATCTCATTCTGGCACACTTATGACAAGCAACAGAAGTTCTTCGAGCTCTTTGCTTTCTTGTGTAATTTCTTTTACCACAACCAGACATGTACGTAATAAACTTGGAAGGTAACTCACCTGCCATTCGTACTTTGGCCTCGATTAACCAACGAATGTTAGTAGGGATCATGAGCAATCGCATGTGTTCGGACCAAGCTTTACAAATTGTAAGGAGGGCATTCTGAGGAAGTGAAGGGAATCGATTGTGAAGCTTTGCTAAAATCTTATTGTTGTCCACTCCTTCGTTTCAGAATATTAGTTATTATGGGAAACTGAAGTAACCGACTTGATTGTCACGGAGTACTGTTATCCACCACTTAACTAGGGTAACAAATTAAAATACACAAATAAAGTAACAAACTAAAACACACAAAGAAAATTACAACCGTCCTCTTATGGAATTTACCTCAAGCTCTAACTGGATGTCAAAGATACATTTCTTGATATTTCTGAGTTTTCTTTCTAAATTCTCAACATGGGATACTAACTCTGGTGGTTGTAGTTCCCAAATATGATGTGTTTTACATAATCGAATCTAGCGTCTGAGATGAGATTTTACAAATACTGAGTAAGGCAACAAATTTATACTAGCTCCTAAGTCCAACAAAGCATTTTCAATTGTGTGGTTCCCTATACTATATGAGATAGTGGGGGAGCCTAGGTCTTTATATTTTAGATGAATTTTGTTGGAGTATAGAACTAACGTTTTCTGTTAAAAAGGTCTTCTTTTGAATGTGAATATTTCTCTTTGCATAAGACGTCACTTGTTTTATAGCATCAAGCAAAGGGATGTTAACATTTACCTGTTTGAAGATTTCAAAAATCTCACCGATGGATTTTCCTTTCTTTACTTTAGTTAACCTCTGGGGAAATGGAGCTTTAGGAACGTATTCTCGTGGGTTGGTTTCTTCTTTCTCCTTTGATGACGAGTCCTTAATATTCACAGGTACAATTTGAGTTGTTTTTGTCACTGGCATCTCCATTTTTTTTTCGAATTCTTTCCCTTTTTGCAAGGTCATGACGGCTTTAATCTCTCCATGCTGCTGTGGTGAACCGGTACTTGCTTTATGCTAAAGTTTGAACTGAAGAATCAAGTTGTCCCACCATCTTCTCGAGGTTTGAAATTGATTGGGCTTGTGAGTTGAAGCCTGCTCTCATCTTATTTCGTATTTTATCAATAGTGTGGTCCTGTTGCTCAATCGTAGAGTGAGTAAGATTCTTGAAATTCTGGAATGCATCCTCCTATGGTCTGGGTTGAGAGTAATTTTGGTTCTGATTGTATGGTCTAAATGATGGCTGAGAGGCTTGAGGAACTTGATGAATTGGTTGCATTGGTGAGCTGGAGCTACTGGTCCATTCTGTTGGAATCCTTGAAACCATGAAAAATTAGAGTGATCTCTCTATCAAGGGTTATATGTGTTGAAGTATGGGTTGTAATTTGATAGCTTTCTCATTACACCTATGACATTGGCTTGATCTAAGTATGAGTCATGATTATGTGGTTCTATTGATTTAGCAGTCGTTAACGATGCTATTTGTCTAGAAAGACCTTCAATTATTATTTTAACTTCTTTAATTTATAAACTTGACTCGCCAATGTGAACCTCATTCACTCCTTTAATTCTTTTAGTATTCCTGAGTGATCGACTCTATTGATGGGAATTATCCACTTGTCACTGGAAGAAATCTCAAATTTCTGTTGCATTTTTTGACATTAGTTCTCCTCCACTGGTTGCGATTAGCCATTCTTGCACATGCTACAATAATCCCTCCAAAAAGTATTGGCATTGGTGTCATTTCTCGTACCCATGATGTGGACACTTCAAAAGTAACCCATTGAATCGCTCGTATGCTTCAAAAAAGTACTCGTCTTTTCTCTGGGTAAACTTTGAAATTTTCCTACGAATAGTGTTGGTTTTATGCACTGGGAAATATTTATTAAAACATTTTGTTACTATTTATTCCCATGATGTAATACTATTAGCAGGCAATGTATTGAACCATAAACGAGCTCTATCCTTTAAAGAAAATAGGAATAATCTAAGTTTAACATCATCGTCTGAAAAATTCTCATATTTAAAAGTTTGAAAAACAATATGAAAATCATTCAGATGATTATATGGGTCCTCATTTTCTAGGCCATAGAATGTTGGGAGACAATTTAGCACACTAAGTTTTAACTCAAAACTCCTAGCAGCTACATTTGGGTATCTTATACATGATGTGCTCAAGTTAGCTAAGGGACTGGAGTTGTCTTTAAACGGCCTCTCTTGTGGTGCTTGTTGTTGTTGTTGCAAATCCATTTCAATTTTATTTTTAAATGCAATGTGTTTGTGTGTGCGAAGTGTTTTTTCTAGTTCAAGGTCTATTGACTCAAGATTAGGTAATAATGACCTTCGATCATGCATGCAAAGAATAAAAAAATGAGAACAAAACAAATAAAAATAAAAAAGAATGAGAAATTACGATACTAACCTTATCACGCTGTTACAACCTTACTATGAAAACACATTAAAAATAATAAGTGAAATAAATTAACTAAAATTAAAATAAATTAATAAGATAAACGAAAGATTACAAAGAAAAATAACTTGAAAATTAAATTACAGACATTTAAAAAAGAGAAAAAGAAAAAAATTCTTACCTCAATATGCATATTCACTTTTTTCTTTTTTTTAAAACAAGAAAATAATTACAAGAAAATAACTAAAAGAAATTATTTACAAAAATTAATTCTACAAATTAAAATAATTTATCTCCCCGGCAACAGCGCCAAAAACTTATTGTGCAAATTTTGTTAAACTCGCAAATGCACGAATCTATTGTAGAATAGATTAATGGTGACAAGTATCGATCTCACGAGGAGGTGGATTTTAATTATGTGTACAGTTAATTTTTGAAGTGAGTGGTTGGATTTGTGGTGAAAGTGACTTAAATTTATCTTAAAATTTAAATTAAAATGGCAGAAATAAATTAAAGAGAAAACTATTCAAATGTCGTGCTTGGGTATCTGGATCTTCATTAACATACTCCATGGGCTAAATATTCCTTATTAATGCTAATTAAATCATGAGGGGGTTTTCACTCCTCATGAACCACACTCTAATCAATATGGTGTTAAAGGCTTATCTTGCCAAATAATAATAACCTTATTCTAGGGAGCTGATTAAATTAGTGCGGTATGTAGACAAGATTATTACTATCTGTCGACGAAAAGTCAAAACACCCACAAAAATTAGAAGGGAAGAGAAGATAAATTTACTAAATAAAGTCCATGGAACATGTTGAGACTTCATCTTCAACCTAACCTTGAAAGAAAATTAGCTACTCATAATTGAACTAAGGGTAAAATGAAAATTTATTAAAATGCATAGAAAATACAAGATGGAGAAAGAATTACAGAAAATGTAGCTCAAAAATGAATTTAGGGATGTCAAATTAGGGGGAGCCCCCTTTTTATAGATACACTGAGTAAATAATAGACATCGGATTAAAAATAGTGTGGACGCTCAAGATTGCACCACATTATCTGTCAATAGTACGCGGTTTGACCACGTGGTTTGAATAGTGAGGGTGGCCTGAATAGTGACATGGTTTGAATAGTGATGTGGTTTGGTTGAAAATAATTCCGTGTATATACATGTCACGTACGCACGATTTTTGGACCACTAACATGCTGCCACGTAATCGATCAACAGTACATAAGAATTTTAGTCTAATAAGATCGTGACAGCTCATCGGTCAATGCCACATCATCGTTCCGTATATGTGAACAGTGTCGTGAATAGTAACATGAACAGTACCGTATATATGAATAGTACGTACATGTGAACAGTATCATTTTTCCTTTTATACTCATCCTAAGGTTTTCGACTGTCCTGAGTTCAAAAGTGATGTTCGTTTTACTGTCTGATCTCTCGTTCATTATGAAATGATCAAGATAAAATACTTAATTATAATACAACACACATAATTAAATCACAAGAGATTTAAATACATAAAAATAGGAATGTTAGTAAGACTTTAAGTGTAAAATAAAGATTTTCTGCTCTATAAATATACACTTTCTAACACTCAATAGGCAGCTTCTCCATAAGGGATTAAGATGGAGGATTGGTAGAAGCAACTGGATTCTACAATTTGAAACTTTAAAACCATTTTCCCCCCAGCTTTTGCCCTCATATTCTGTTGTAGATGATTTAATTAGCAACCAGCAATAGAAGGAGGATTTTATTGTTCAAAACTTTGTGAAAGAGGATGTGTTGAGTCCTAGAAACTGTATATTTATAAAGGAGAAAATCTTCATTTTACACTCTAAATCTCACTAACATCCCTACTTTTATGTATTTAAATCCCTTGTGATTTAATTATGTGTGTTTTATTATAATTAAGTATTTTATATATTTTAGGGGGCATCATGGTCATTTCACAATTAACAAAAGATCAAATAGCAAAACGGACACAATTTTGAACTTAGGACAGTCGAAAACCTTAGGAGAAGCATAGAAGGATAAACAACACTGTTCATATATACGGTACTATTCATGGTGCTGTTCACGACAATGTTCACATATATGGTACGATGATGTGGCATTGACCGATGACGTGGCAGTATTCAATTGGACAAATGATGAGACATTGACTACTTATGTGGCGTTAACTAATGATGAGATGTTGACCGATGATGTGTCACGATCTTATTAGACTAAAATGCTGATATGGCATTCACAGGTGACGTAGCAGTATGTTAATGGACCGAAAAACGTGTGTACGGTACATGCATATACACGGAATGGCAGCCTTGATGATGTGTTCTACTGAATCAGAACTTACCACGTGTCGCACTCTTACGTGTTCAAATTGTTTTAATCTGATGGCCATGATTTACTCTTTGTATCTATAAATAGGGGGTTTCCCCCTAATTTGAGACTCCTGAATTCATTTTTTAGCTCAATTTTCTGTAATTTATTCTCTATCTTGTATTTTGTAAGTATTTTAATAAATTTTCATTTTACCCCTAGTTCAATTATGAGTAGCTAATTTTCTTTCAAGCTTGGGTTAAAAGTAAAGTCTCAACATGTTCCATTGGCTTAATTTGGTAAATTTACTTTCTCTTCCCCTCTGATTTATGTACATGTTTTGATTTTTTATCGGCAGATAATAATAATCTTGTCTAGATATTTCACTAGTATAATCGTCTCCCTAGTGCAAGGTTATTACTATTCGGCACAATAATCACTTAGCAACATATTTATTTGAGAGAGGTTCATGAGGAGTGAAAACCCCGTCATGATTTAATTAACACCAATAAGGAATAATAAGCCCACGGTGCATGTTGAGTGTAGATCCAGAGAACCAAGCACTTCATTTTAATAGTTTTCACTTTAATTTATTCATGCCATTCTAATTTAAATTTTAGGATAGTCTAAATCACTTTTACCACAAATCCAACCACCCACTTAGAAAATTAACTCTACACGCAATTAAAATCCACCTCCTTGTAGGATCGACACTCGTCACCGTTGATCTATTCTACAATAGATTCGCACACTTGCGAGTTCAATAAAATTTGCACAACAGGATGCAAATAGAATCCTAAGAATTCCCCTCCCAAGGGTTCCTCAGCTAGATTAGCTAATATGACATTTTGATAAAAACAGAAACTATTCTGTCAAGAGTGGGTATCAAATAGCTTTAAAGCTGAAATTTTCAGAGGCTGCCAGCAGCTCAGACAAGTCAAATATACATTGGGGAGTTATTTGGTCGAGGGAGATTCCGAAGAAAATTAAGGTGTTTATGTGGAAAGCGGCCCAAAATTTGTTGCTTGTTGCCTGTAATCTCTGGAGAAAAAAAAAAGGTTATAAAGGAGCCTTTGTGTCATAGATGTTAGAGTGATGACGAAGATATCTTCCATGCTCTTTTGAGATGCAGACCTGCTCAAAAGGCCTGGAAATTGACTGAATTCTACAAAGACATCAAGTTTCTGGCCTAGCAAGATATGCTTAGTGCACTCTAAGAGCTGGCAACCAATAGAAGGGGAAAAGATGTAGAACTGACAATTGCAGTGTGTTGCTCTATTTGGTTTTCTAGGAATCTTCTCATCTTTGAAGGTAACAGAGAATATTCTCAATGATTAATCGTGAGAGCTGCAGCAGTTGTAGAATCCTATCAAAAAATTAAACTATTGGATGCTCAAACAGTCCTTAAGCATCAAAACAATAATCAGCAGATGTGGCTTCCTCCCCCCAATGGATGGTTTACGATGAATGTTAATGCTGTAATTAGATCCTCAAACCAGGCAGCAAGGCTGGGAGTGGTGATCAGGGATTTCAGAAGCAAAGTGGTAATGGCTGCAGTTCAAAGGGTTTCATATAAAGGGACGGTGGCTTGTATGGAAGCAGAAGCAATCACTTTAGGTATTCAAGTAGCTCAAAATGCAAAGTTCTTGCCAATGATCATTGAATCCGACTCTAAAGAAGTTGTTGAGCTTGTTCAAAACAAGAAGGGGGACCAAATCAGAAATTTACTGGACAATAACCAGTATTCGAGCTAGTCTAAAGAGCTTAAATAGGTTCAGGATTCAATTTGTTCCAAGAATTTGTAATGCTACTGCTCACAAGTTAGAGCAAAGCTTTTGATTTTGATTCCCCTTCTGTATGGTTGGGGACTTTTCCAAGTGAAGTGAGGATGTTATTTTCTTATTTCTTTTAATCGAAAGCCATACTTTCGCATAAAAAAAAGGCCCCTAACCGAAGTTAATCTATACTAAGTCCCTGAAAGTCTTTCTTTATTGCAATTAGGTCCCTAAACCAGAGTGCACTTGTTCTTCACATTAATCATCATAAAATTAATCATTAGATCACCATATTCATCTAGAAAATTTTTTTACAATGATGATAGATTATCTGTTAACACCATATGCTACTACAGTTAATTAAAGAAAAAAACACATTAACACCATATAGTTCAATAATGGTTCCTATGGGCCCCATTATAGATAACTATTATTTTTTTTATGATATACATACATGCATACATACATATACGTATGCATACATACATACATACATACATATTTATTTATTTATAGAGAGAGAGAGAGATGCACACACATATAACAAAGTGAGAATGCTACTAGAATACAAAAAAAAATCAATAAATTAAAAATTTTATTTTTTTACTTGTTAGTATATTGAAATCTTTATTATTTTAATCTATTAATAGTATCCTCACTTTATTAAAATGTGAATATCCTCAGAATTATTATTATTATTATTATTATTATTATTATTATAATATATATATATATATATATATATATATATGCTATTGTTTATTATCTTGCAAGGTTTGAGGATTCCAGTGAAAGCGTGACAAGGGTGTCGCATGTAGGGGTGGGCAAATTCAGATTCGGATCAATCCGATCGGATTTTGGATTGTTCGGATTGGTAAAAACGTTATTCGAATGCAATTCGAACTCAAAATCAATCCGAATTATTCGGATCGGATGAATAATTCATGTTTGCGGCTGATTTTGGGTCAAGGAATAACAAACCACAAAACCAAACCTAAGAACAATAAATTTGTATTTTGTTGGGGAGCGGGTACCTCGCTTGTTCGGCACGTGCGGGTTGTTTAGGCTTTTTATGGAGTAGAGGAGGATTGAAGTGGCGGTGGATATGGAGGGGGTCTGACTTCAGGTGCGGAGGGCTGGTGAAACTCGCCTTAAACCTGCGAAACAACCAAAAAAGAGGTCAAAGGTGGAGCCGGGGGTGGCCGGCGACCACACTCCGACGCTCAAGTCAGAGTTGGGTTATCTCAGGTTAGAGAGCTAGCAAGCTCTCGGTAATGGAGGTTTTTGGGTTGAAGAAACCCTAGTTTTCAGTGGTGAGTGTGTTTACTTCTTTTCCCTTTTTTTCATAAAAAATCAAACCTGAGTATTTATATGGTGTACCCCGGTCGCCGTGCCACCTGGCGCTATTTTAATGGCGTTTCCAGCTGTCATGTCAGGAATATTCTTATTTTCATGTGTGTGGCGGCTTGGGCGTTTCAGAAATATGCGTGGAGAGTAAGTTTGTGGCGTATTCACGTGCTGGGCGTAGTGGAGTGGTCCCGCGTACCTCTGCAATTCCGTTGTAATTTTGCAGGCGTAGCAGGAATAGCTGGTGGTCCCAACTGTCATAATACCAACTTTTGGCGAATTCACTGGCGTGACAGGCGGCTGTCCCCTCTTTGACGACACGAGATTTCCCAACCGATTCCTCATTTTTTGACACGTATTAAACCAATCTTTTTGCGATTCGGGGGCCCACGTATCTCTTCACATTTTTACGAAGACATTTTGTATCCTTGTATGGTGTACCCGAGGTACCCCTAGAGTACCTAGGGTAGTTGGGGTACCCGGGGTACCCGAGGTACCCGAAATAAACTAATCTCTTAAATATCGACACGTGGCGCTTTATCATTGGCCTCATATTTTCTTCCTAAACAACAGCCCCCTAGTTTCTTTATGGCGAATATAATTGAGGCATAAGAAACTGTTGAGAAGAAATGTGCGTGACACGTGGCGATATTTAACCCTTTTTTTTTTTTTTAAAACAGGTGGCGTTCTAATAACTCAAATAAAAATTTAAGCGGGAGAAAAACCTGTCTGTCATCAATGCTACCTCTTACTCGGGCTGTTTGAATTTTGAAACCAGTTCAATCTTTTTAGCTGCAGACTTTGTGTTATACCTTCTGACAAACCATCTTCTACACGTTTTTATTTCCCCTTTACTCTCTTTCCTTTTGTAATCCCAAAGAACAGCTTTTCCTCTTTCTCCCTATTAATCAGTCTGCAACCCCTCATCTCCCTTTTCCACTCCTTTTAATATTACCACTTTATTTAAAAAAATCCCAACACATCTCCCATCAACATTAATTACTTCCCGTAACTTTTTCCTTTAGCTTTATTTCTTTTTTTTTTCCTTTTTCTTTTTCTTGGCTCTTCATCTTCTCCGTGGCTTTTTCTCTTCTCCATAAAAGGTAAAAAAAATCTTCCTTCCCTTTTCCTCTTTTCTTTTCTTCTTCACGGCCCACCATTGTTTTTTCTTTTCCTTTTTCTTTTCTTCTTTCTTCTTTCTTCTTTCGGTCAACTCTCCCCTTTTCTCCCTTTTTTTTTTTGGCTGGACTTCTTTTTGCTTGCTTCCGGCGACTCTTGGTGAGCTTCTGCCTGCAGTCTTGGCCGGATCCGGTCATCGCGGCTTGCTTGTTCGCGGCTCCGCAGCGTCTCTTTAGGTGATTTGGCGTGGTGCTTCTCTCTCTCTCTTTTCTCTTTCTTTCTTTCTTTTTCTTTCTCCACCGGCTTTCTCCTTTGCGGTTTCAAGCGGCTGGTCTTGGTGGCTGCAGCCGCGACGGCCGGCGTCGGATCCGAATGGTGGCCAGCAACATTCCGGTCACTGTGATGCTTCCACCCATGCTGCCAATCTTCGTTTTTTATTTTTATTTTTATTTTTATTGCCGCCAATCTTTTTCTTTTTTTCTTTTTTTCTTTTTTTTTTATACATTTTTTATTTTTTATTTTTATTTTTATTTTTTTTCGAAATTCTTAACGTGTTTAATTGTTTACATGGCAGCTTCTGGACAGTTTCACCTTCTGAATAATTCCTGGTGATTGGCGACTTTCTTGGCGATTTGCAGTCTCTTCATCTCCGAATTTTACTTCTCCAGCGACTGAAATTTGTTGCTCTCGGTAAAAGTCTATGAATTTTTAAACTTATTTTTGGCTTCTTTATTTTGAAAAATGTTGTTGTGGTTTTGTTCTGGATTTTGTGTGGAATGTTGGTGCTTTTCTTTTCTGTTTATACTTTTATTGGTGGATTGTTGGTGTTTGGCTTGTGATGGATGAGGATTGGAATTGTGGGGGCATGTTTTGATGTGGAGGCTGTCTTTTTCAACTTGTGTCTTGTGTATTTAGGAGAACAAGATGGGGAGAAAAATGGCGAGGAAAAAGAGGGGTTATATGGTCAGGGAGTCGGGGGAGTCCAGTGAGGAGGCTCCCCTTTCAGATTCAGCTCCTCATATATCCCTGAGTGACGATGACGGGTCCCCTCCAGCTAGCCCCAAGTTATCTCGAACCAACCCTAGTAAAAAATCAAAGATTAGGGGAAAACAACCAGCCAAGCCGAATCCTAGAAAAACTCGTGCAAAGAATTCCAAACCCAAATCTCCCACTCCTGTGAACATTCCTGAACCTCCCATGATTTCCCCTTCTGTCTCCTCAGCTCGTAGGCTCTATGCACTAGGGGGTAGGCCAGCTACCCCAAGAGATTTAGAAAGAATTAGAGCTAAATACAATATACACCCTTCTGTCCACCTTAGGGTACCTCACAAGGGCGAGCGCCCTGAGCACCCCTACTCTGACGGTGTTGCCCTTCATATTGACCTTTTTGACTTGGGTATCCGTTTGCCTCTTCAGCCATTTTTTAGAAAAATGTTCATTGAGATGAAGATAGCTCCTGGACAGTTATCTTTGCCCGGCTGGAGATTGCTCACGGGTTTGGAGGTTTTGTGGTTGGATGTTTTTGGGGAGGATATTTCCTATGAAGATTTAAGAGGGCTTTATCAGTTAAAGAAGCCGGTTGGTTTGTCTGTAGCTTATTTTGCTACTTGGGGGATTCATGGTAACTTGGTGAGACCAGACCCTTTGCTGAAAAAGGGCTACAGATATGGGTGGTTCGTGGCTGAGGGCGAATGGAGGAGGAGCATTACCGTGGGGAATGAAGTCGGGCAAGTTCGGAACTTTTTCAACGAAGATAGTATGTGTTTCTTTCTTTCTTCCTCCCTTTTTATGTACATATACACTTCCTGCATGAATTTTCCTCTTATTTATTGTTTCTTGGGATTTTGCAGACATCACTTGGGCCAAGGGAACATGCCCAGTTTCTGAAGTGGGGAGGAAAGTGAGTGGTGTTATAGAGAAGTTCCAGCTGTTGCAGAGTGAGGGTGACGTTCTGAGCACTATCCGGCTGGCGAGAGCTGGTTTGATTGAGGAGGGTCTTCCGATTTCTTCGGGGGGTGATTCACGTATGGCTATGTGGTGTTGCTGGGGTACCCCACCTTCACTGGTTTTTTGGGGGGGGACCCCCATCAGCTGAACAAACTTTTCTTCTGCTTTTCTTTTTGTTTCGGCGGCCATCTCTTATTTATTCTTAGTGTGCCTTTTTGCTTGAGATGATTTTAATCTTTCATTGTTTTTGCTTGATGTCGGACAGGCATGGATCCTTTTGCTGAAGATTTCGACACCTTTTTTAGTCGCATGAGTGGCAGCTCCTCTGGTACCTTGGGTACCTCGGCAAAGGGTGATCGACCTCCCGTCATTCCGGGCAGCAAGGGTAAATTACCCATTTCCTCATTTGGGGGCTCTCGGGGTACCCCGGCTACCCACAAGAGGAAGTGTATGGAAGGTGAGCTGGACCCAGTGGCAAACAAACGAATATCTCATCTGGTCGATTGCTTTCTTCATTCTTCCGAGCACATTTCTGCAAGCATGGCCGCAGAGGCGGATAGATTGGATTTAAATGAGCGCTATAGTCGAGCGCTCAAAGCTTGTCATGAGGTGGGCACCTCCAACTTTCTTCTCTCCCCCTTTTCTTTTTTTTTTTATATATATATCATCCTGCCTCCATTTTCTTCTCTTTATTATTATTATTTTTTTTTTGTAGGCGGCCTTCTACCTCAGCCACAGTTTCCGCGACTTTAGTGACGTCTCAACTGCACAGGCGGAGATGGAGAGGCTGAGGGGAGAGCTCAGACTTGGTCGATCCCGAGAGGAGAAGCTCACAGGGGAGGTCAGTGCTTTACAGAGGCGTTTGGACGACCAAGCTCAGGAGAATACCCGTATATCCAAGAAGCTAGATGAGGTTGAATCTGATCATGGCGAGTTACTCTCACGCCAGCAGGAGATGATGGACAGAGCTTTCACTCTTATTATGACGGAGGTTTGAAGTGTCGACCCACAGCTGATGGTACCTCGGGTGGAGAAGTGGGTGGACAAGTCGGCTATCCTGAAAGCGATCGAGGTTAAGAGGGTGTTCCAGGCTCCACCATCTCACAGCCCCCAGCGATCTTTTGGGGTACCTGGGGTACCCCAGGCGGATCTCCCTTCTACTAGCGCTGTTCAGGAGGGTAGTAGCTCTTTGGCCCCAGATGTCCCTGTTGATGCCACCGTTGAGGGGAACGGCGGAGAGGATGTTCCCCCTTCCGCATGATCCTCCTTGCTTTTGTCATTTAGAGTTTATCCCGGACATTTCAGTAGTCCTTCTCTCTTTTCTTTTGTAGCTTTTGATGTACTGGGGTATTTGCCCTTTAAAAGGTTGCCTCGGCAATCTTGCTACTATTTATATTAAACTTTTCATGATAAACTTGATTTGGCGTACCATTGAATTCCTTGCTTTGGATAGATTTATGTAGCCTCGTGGGGTACCTCGGGTACCCCAGGTATTCCTCGATATATTTTTGGCGCTTGTGTGGTGATTTCTGTAGATGTGCTTGCTGCTCATCTTAATAAAGATCATGGCGTATCTCAAACAATTTAATAATCCGAGCATCATCATAACACAAAATGAAATTCATAATTGGCGCAATTAGTATGTAACAAAGATTATGGCGTATCTTAAATAGATTTGTGGAGTTTCTCGGGTACCCCAGGTACCCTCTTTTTTTCTGTTTCTTGCAGAAATGGTCAAAAACATGCTTGTTTTGCCATCCACTTCTAATCAATATAAATAGAGGTGCATGCATGCTACCTCATTTTATTATTATTTACTTAGCTAAGTAAAAGAATGGAGGTGTGGGCGTGTGCATACCTTAACGGAACCTCATGACTTTAGGGTATGCTGGTTTACCTCGCCCTCGGGTCTTCTCTAACCCTCCCTCTTTAAATTTGTTGTACTCTTTTTTATTGGCGTTGACCGAGAACCGAATGGAGGTGTGGGCGTGTGCATACCTTAACGGAACCTCATGACTTAGGGTATACTGGTTTACCTCGCCCTCGGGTCTTCTCTGACCCTCCCTCTTTAAATTTGTTGTACTCTTTTTTATTGGCGTTGACCTCAGGTTCCCCTGATTATCTCGAAATGGCGTAATAAGATGGAGTCACATTAATGGCGAAAATTCCAGCATAATCGTATTCGGTGATCAAAAGGAGAACATTACATAAGACTGACTCATTGTCCCAACGAGAATAGGATACTGTATAGATACCCACTCTCTGGGACTTAGGGAATTGAAAATTTCACTTGCGCATGTGGGGTACCCTAGGTACTTTTCATGGCTTTACCACATTACATATATAGTAGAGAAAATAGGAGGTAGATAAAATGAACGGTAGGGTTTAAGATACTGTCCTCATGTTAGTAGTACTTCCTCAACATTGCAGCATTCCAGGGATGCTTGACGATTGTTCCATCCATGTGGAGTAGCCTGTACGCTCCTGATCCTACCGGCTTGTCTATGCGATATGGGCCTTCCCAATTTGCCCCAAAAGAGCCCTCCGAGAGTATCCGGGTGTTCTGAGTTACCCTTCGTAGGACTAAGTCCCCTTTTTTAAATGATCTGGGGCGTACCCTCTTGTCGTACAAATCTGAAATGCGGTGTTGGTATATCACAACCTTCAATTCTGCTTTGGCCCTCTTTTCTTCGACAAGGTCAAGACTGGATGCAATTAAAAAGGCATTCTCGGCTTCATCGAAGTATGCGGTTCTGTGAGAAGGTATCCCGATTTCTGCTGGAATTACCGCATCAGTCCCGAATGCTAGAGAAAATGGAGTTTCCCCAGTTGAAATATTCTGAGTTGTCCGATAGGCCCAAAGAACGCTGGGTAGCTCATCTACCCAAGCTCCCTTCCTTTCCTCCAGCCTCTTCTTTAGGATACCCTTGATGATTTTGTTGATGGCTTCCACCTGTCCATTAGATTGCGGGTGAGCCGGAGAAGCAAATCGGTTGGCTATCCCAAGATCCGAGCAGAAAATCCGAAATTTTTCATTATCAAATTGCTTCCCGTTGTCGCTGACAATTGCATTAGGGATACCATATCTGCATATGAGGTTTCTCCAAACAAAATCAGTGGTTTTTCTCTCGGTAATACTAGCCAACGGCTCAACCCGCCCACTTCGTGAAATAGTCAACGGCTACAATTGCATACTTAGCTTGCCCTCTCCCAGTTGGTAGTGGGCCAATAAGATCTATACCCCAAACAACGAATGGCCACGGAGAAGACATGACAGTTAACTTTTCTGGTGGAAGGTGGGGTACCTTGGCAAATCTCTGGCACTTGTCGCAACTCTTGACCATGTTTTTAGCATCATCCCGCATTGTAGGCCAATAAAATCCTTGCCGAAGGGCCTTTTGTGCCAATGATTGTGCTCCATAATGGTTACCGCAAATTCCTTCGTGTATCTCTCTCATGACATATTCGGCTTGTTCATCTCCCAAGCACTTTAAGTAAGGGAGGGTAAACCCTCTTCTGTATAGGGTATCCTCGATGAGAGAATACCGCGCAGCTTTATACTTTAGCTTCCTTGCTTCACCCTTGTCCGAGGGTAGATCCCCATTCCTGAGATATCTTATGATTGGTTGCATCCAGGGTTCCCCAGCAGTTATTGACCTTACTTCATTTGGCTCGGGTAGGTAAACACTGGGTGTAGGTATAAACTCAGCATTAATTGGACCAAGCGACTGAGATGTGCCGAAGGAAGCCATTTTGGCGAGATTGTCGGCTTCACCATTTTCTGACCGTGGAACTCTTTCCACCTTAACCTCAGCAAATTGGGACATTAATTCTGGTTCTCTCGAGGTACCCCTTCATATTTTCTTCCTTGGCCTGATATTCTGAGTTGATCTGACCGACCACCAATTGAGAATCGCTCTTAATGTAGATCCTTTTTGCACCCAAGGCTTTTGACATCCTTAGTCCAGCAATCATAGCCTCGTACTCGGCCTCGTTGTTTGAGGCTTTGAACCCGAATTGCAAGGCATAACACAGCTTCACCTTATCCGGATCGATGATTATTACTCCCGCACCGCTTCCGTGTGAGTTAGAGGAACCATCTACATAAATTTCCCAAACATGTTCTTCTTCAACAGCTAATGCAGTTTCGCCCAGGTACCCCGGGATCTCCTCACCCCCGGAGTCATTGGTGAATTCTGCAACGAAATCATCAATGGCTTGGTCTTTGATAGCTGAGCGTAGCTTGAAGATGACATCGAACTCGCTTAATTCAAGAGACCAACGAAGAAGTCTTCCAGACATGTCCAACTTCTGAAGAATTTGTCGAAGGGGAAGGTTTGTTACGACGGCAATGGTGTGGGCCTGAAAGTACGGCCGGAGCTTCCTTGCAGCAATAACTAAAGCCAAAACCAGCTTTTCTGCGGCGGGGTACCTCTTTTCCGCATCCACCATCGCCTTGCTAGTGTAATATATAGGCCGTTGTACCCCATCATCGTCCTCTCTAAGTAAGACCGAGCTGGTGGCATGCTCGGAAACGGCGAGGTACAACAGAAGCACTTCTCCGGGCTTTGGTTTAGCGAGCAATGGTGAATTAACGAGGTACTCTTTTAGCTTTTGGAAAGCCTCTTCGCACTCGGTGGTCCATTGGAGCTTCTTCCCCGCTTTTAAAGCTTTAAAAAATGGCTTACAACGATCGGTGGCCTTGGAGATAAACGACTCAGGCGGGCTATTCGATAAGCTAAGCTCTGAATTTCTTTTGTAGTACTTGGTGACTTCATCCCAAGAACCGCACGGATTTTGTCGGGATTAGCCTCAATTCCCCGCTGTTGCACCATAAATCAGGAATTTACCCGGTTACCCCGAATGCACACTTCTAGGATTGGGCGCATCTCGATGTTCTCTCAAAACATTGAAGGTGTCTCGAGGTGCCCGCATGATGATCACCGGCGTACACCGACTTTGTTATCATATCATCGATGTACACCTCCATGGTGCGACCGATTTCTTTGTTTGAAGACCTTGTTCACCAAACGCGACAGGTGGCGCCCGCATTCTTCAAACCAAAAGGCATAACCTTGTAGCAGTTTAACCCACGGTTGGTGATGAAGGCCGTTTTATCTTGATCCGGCTCGTGCATTGGAATTTGGTTGTACCCGGAGAAAGCATCCATGAAACTAAGCATCTCATGTCCCGCCGTAGCGTCGACCAAATTTCTACCCGGGGAAGCGGGAAGCTATCCTTAGGGCAAGACTTGTTTAAATCCGTGAAATCTACACACATGCGCCATTTGCCGTTGGACTTCTTAACCAATACAACATTTGACACCTAGTCGGGGTACGCCGCCTCCCTAATAAACCTCGCTGCTAGCAATCGGTCCACTTCTTGTTCAATGGCATCATAGCGCTCCTGGTTAAAGGTTCGACGCTTTTGCTTGATAGGCCGATAATGTGGATCGACATTGAGCTTGTGACAGGCGATAGAAGGCGGGATACCTGGCATGTCGGCGTGAGACCAAGCGAACACATCAAGGTTTTCCTTTAAAAACTCAATAAGCTGCTCCCGGTGTTGGTCAGGGAGGTTGGAGCCAACCTTGACCATCTTGGTTGGGTCGTTGTTGCATATCGAAATGGAGACAAGATCCTCCACTGGTTCTCCTCGCTTCTCATCTCTTGACATTCGAGGATCTAGGGGTACCTCAACCCCACCCATTGATGCTGAACTGGGACTTTGGGGTACCTGAGGTGCCCTAGGAGCTACTGTATCTACTTCTATTGGTGGAGCTTCATATGGCGCTTGGGGTAGCTGGGGGTTCGTGGACCATTGAGCTTTCTTACGTGCTACTCTCCGGCGTCTGGCCAGTGCACGCTTGGACAGGCTGAGAGGTGGCCTGACACTGACGGGGTACCCCTTCAGTGACAAATTGGTGGCAATTTGATAACTTGTTCTCGAGGCAACGGAGTAGCATCCTCGAGCCGACTGCTGATCCCCTTTAATGGTGATAATTTCCCCGGCTGTTGGAATCTTCATGGTGAGATAATGCATGGAGATGGCCGCTTTGGTTGTGGCTAAAAATGGTCTTCCCAAGATGATATTATATGCGCCGGGGTGATCAACAATAAGAAAGTTGATCATGTGAATGACCCGGTGGGGTACCTTGCCGATCGTAACGGGTAAGGTGATGATACCCTTAGGAATAACCATGTCTCCTGCAAAACCGATGAGTGGTGTGTCACATGAAGTAATCATTGGCGATTCAATCAACAACTGATCTAAGGCGCTTTTAAAGATAATATCCACAGGCTCGGTGTCCAGAGTCCGTGCGACTTTACCAGTGGCGACTTTTAGTGTTATAACCAGAGCATCGTCATGGGGGTATGAGACACCTTCCGCATCTTTCTCTGTAAACAGCATAGGCACAGGATGGTCGGGTACCCGGGGTACCCCAAACTGATTTCGACAAGCAAAGTTCACTTCTTTTTCAGGGCGATCAAAAACGGGTGACTTGCTGTAACGTTTGATGGCCCGTCTAGATTCCCCCGCGAGGGTAGGACCACCAGCTATCATTCGGACATAAACACCTTTCTTAGACCCCTGGGGTACCTCAACCTCAAGACTAGGATTAGCCACCTGTTTACCCTTATCTTGCTCCGAGAATTTCCTAGCCTCCCGCATATCAGCCACAAACTCCTTAAGGTACCCACTCAGGATCAGGGACTCAATTTCTTCCCTCAATTGAAAGCATTCAGCGGTGCTATGACCGAAATCTTCATGAAACTCACAATACTTTAAGCTTCGCTTCATATTGGGGTATTTCCGAATTGGCTTAGGTGGACGAAACATTCCCGTATCCCTAATATGGTAAAAAATCTACTCTGGAGATTGATTCAAAAGATGAAAAGAATCATGTCGGGGTTTTGGTGGCGCTTCCCGTTGTTCTGGTAGTAGCGGCTTAACATGTTGGGGTACCCGGGGTACACCAGGAATATTCAACCCTCTCCCGCGTGGGATTGGACGAGGTGGCCTGTGTACCCGAGGTGCTCGAAAGGGTACCTGAGGTACCTCGGCTCTCTTGGGCTTCTCTTTGTTTCTAATGGCTTCGACTCTTTCTTCCTCCCGCTTCAAGTTACACTTCTCATCCATTTCTATTTGTTGCAGAGCCCGAGAACGAGCTTCCCCATATGAAAGAGGGCGGTGCTTCTGAAATGACCGCCATAACTTCCCCAAACGTAAATTCTTTTCAAAATGAGTGAGAGTATGTTGGTGACCAAATGTACCGGTACGCAACACTTCTTGGTGGAAGCGGGTTACGTACTCGGCTAAAGACTCCGAATCCCCTTGCTTGATGAAAGCAAGCTTAGAAGACGTTATATCTTGGGCGGATGCATAACCAAACTCATGAACAAAATCTTTTAGGAGCTGGTCTAAGGAGGATACACTACCTGCCTTCAACGATCGGAACCATGATTTGGCTGGTCCGGTGAGGGTATACGGGAACATCCGGCACATAGCATTGTCACCCACTCCTTTAATCATCATCTGGTCACGATACAACTCAGCATGTTCCACGGGATCCGAGGTACCCGAGTATTGTTGCATTTGAGGCATGGTGAACGCTTCCGGGAGAACCGCTGTCCGAATCTCCATGGTGAATGGCGAGTTATACACTGCTGGCGCTAGAGCATTGGCGGGGTTTTGTTTTTCAGAAAGGAGCTTCACTTGAGCTTCGAGGTACTCCATTTTTTCCAAGAACTCGGGGTACCCCAGGTGCACCTGAGGATGCCGCGGTTGTTTGAGAGGCTCTTTTGGCGTTCAACTTGTATCGAAGGTCTTCTTGGGCCTTTTGTTTTCGTTTGGTACCCTGGCTACTACGGGAATAGCAAGAGGCGGTAGAGCGCTCCTCTCGAGAACCACCGGTTGGAAACTTCGAACGGGTGCCCGAAGGTCGGTGCTTTGGTCTACTTCCCTCCGGTATTTCAGATCTAGGAATGATCTGTTTCTCACCTCGTGGAGGCGGGACATCTTGAGTTACCGGGGAAGTGGCTGCCTCGGGTACCCGAGATCCTACCGCTCTGAGAATCGCATGAGCTAAATCCTCAAAGTGTTTATGAGTAACGGGCTCTTCATTGGAGTGGATACCCGTTGATTGCTTAACAGATTTGCCTTTGTCTAGGCGGGGTGCCCTCCTTGTCGAGTCGCCCCTCTCATCACTGCCGTGGTCCTCCACCCCATCACGACCTAACACTAGGTTATCAGCGGGTACGTCGGCTGCCATGGTTGCACAAGCACACGTACTAACAAGCTTAACACCACGGGAAGGCTTTTTGCGCGCTCCCCACAGACGGCGCCAATTGTTTGCGGTTGATTTTGGGTCAAGGAATAACAAACCACAAAACCAAACCTAAGAACAATAAATTTGTATTTTGTTGGGGAGCGGGTACCTCGCTTGTTCGGCACGTGCGGGTTGTTTAGGCTTTTTATGGAGTAGAGGAGGATTGAAGTGGCGATGGATATGGAGGGGGTCTGACTTCAGGTGCGGAGAGCTGGTGAAACTCGCCTTAAACCTGCGAAACAACCAAAAAAGAGGTCAGAGGTGGAGCCGGGGGTGGCCGGCGACCACACTCCGACGCTCAAGTCAGAGTTGGGTTATCTCAGGTTAGAGAGCTAGCAAGCTCTCGGTAATGGAGGTTTTTGGGTTGAAGAAACCCTAGTTTTCAGTGGTGAGTGTGTTTACTTCTTTTCCCTTTTTTTCATAAAAAATCAAACCTGAGTATTTATATGGTGTACCCCGGTCGCCGTGCCACCTGGCGCTATTTTAATGGCGTTTCCATTTTGTCATGTCAGGAATATTCTTATTTTCATGTGTGTGGCGGCTTGGGCGTTTCAGAAATATGCGTGGAGAGTAAGTTTGTGGCGTATTCACGTGCTGGGCGTAGTGGAGTGGTCCCGCTGCACTCTGCAATTCCGTTGTAATTTTGCAGGCGTAGCAGGAATAGCTGGTGGTCCCAACTGTCATAATACCAACTTTTGGCGAATTCACTGGCGTGACAGGCGGCTGTCCCCTCTTTGACGACACGAGATTTCCCAACCGATTCCTCATTTTTTGACACGTATTAAACCAATCTTTTTGCGATTCGGGGGCCCACGTATCTCTTCACATTTTTACGAAGACATTTTGTATCCTTGTATGGTGTACCCGAGGTACCCCTAGAGTACCTAGGGTAGCTGGGGTACCTGGGGTACCCCGGGGTATCCGGGGTACCCGAGGTACCCGAAATAAACTAATCTCTTAAATATCGACACGTGGCGCTTTATCATTGGCCTCATATTTTCTTCCCAAACAATTCAGATTAATTCGGATTCAGTTCGGTAATACCATATTAAAATTGAAATCGGATTTGCTCAAATAAATCAAATAAATTCAGGTCACTTTCAAGTTGAAATACAAAATTAAAATCACATAAATAAGAAAAAATGTAGCAAGCCAACAAATGGGGAAAAGAAATGCAAAAAATGAAAGTCAAAAACTCAACATCTTACAAGCTTTGATGGATCCAACTCCATTGGAAACCCATGCAATAAATAAAAAAATGCAGTGGCTGGGTTTGGACTTCAACTTTTGCTTGCGGTTTCAGCTGGTACCACAGTGAAATTGAAGCATCATCTTGAGCCCGAACCAAAACCTCATCTTGAATCTAACCAAATGAAGCCAATGCCACTCTTTCTTTCACCTTCTTCTCCACTCTTTCCTTCATTCATGACAAAATCAAAACCCCACCGCTTCTGCAACTCACTCTCAACAGCAAACTAGGATAAAAGATAGAGTCATTGAGAAATTGAAACCTCATCTTGAACTTGAACCTAGCCACAATGAAATTGAAACCCGTGCAGCTCATCCACGGCTTAAGACTTGACAGCTAGTCGGCTTTTTCTCAAAGAGATTGGCTGGGTTTGTGCGGCTGCAAGTGCTTCTCCTATTCTTTGGTTGGGTTCGTGTGGCTGCAACTTGCAACTGTTTCTTTGACTCTTTGGCTGGGTTCATGCGACTGCAGCCTGTAAGTGCTTCTTCAATTCTTTCTATTCTGATTTGGGATTTTAAGGTTTTAGGGCTGCCTTTCAATTTTTATTTTTTATTTTAAACTCAGTTATATATATATTTATTAATTGCAAATGCAATCCGATCGGATTGATTCGGATCCGAACCAATCCGAATCAAATCTTATTGGATTGCAAAGTTTTCACCCGATCGGATTTGGAGGTCAATCCGAATCCGATCCGAACTAGTTTGGATCCGTTCAAATCAGATCGGATTGATCCAAATCCGATCCGATGCCCACCCTTAGTCGCATGACATCCTTCCCCACCTAATTCTTGCCACAAGGGTGTTGCGCTTTGGTTGGAATTTCCAAACCTTGTCCTCAATTTGCAACTATGTCGACTCTAACTTCCTTTGCTCTTGGGTTATCTCTTCCATATCTCTTCCATTGAACAAAGTACTCACTAACCCCACCATGGCAAGAATTAAGAACATTGTTTTTTTCATAAACAAATCTATTTTGTTTTCAAGCAGTTTTTTCAGTTCATCAACGATGTTCAAATCCTAAAAATCAATTTAGAATTTAACTAGCTCTTACCTTTAAAAAAAAAATCATTGATAAAAAAAAAATTTATTACAACTCTACGACAAATATAATGTTTATTTGAGTGAGGAGCTATTTGATCCCACTTTTTATTTCATTAAACTTCTATTATTATTTTTATCTTAAATTGGATTTATAACATCGTGAAATTACTGGACAAATTCCGTTAATTCTTTGCCAACTAATCCCAATCAAATTCATGGAATTAATTATTGCCAACTTAAAAAAAAAAACAAATTCATTGCCAAATAATTATTAACTTGATATAGTAAATTCCATGAATGAAAAAAGTGTTTGGGAGACTTTCTTCAGCTCAAACTGGTCACTCCGTTATCATTTGTATTATTAGCATAACTTTTTTATCTCACATGAATATTATTTTATAAGTTTTCTAAAATATATATCATGCATGAAATAAATTGTTACTTTCATTCTAATCGCTTCTATTCATTTTCTCATTATTTCTCTCTTTTACAAGTAAGAGCCTGATTTTTACATATTAAAATTTATCTCATTTTAGTAACAAATGTATTCTAATAATATTTGAGATATTGGAGCAAATCAATATAAAAATATTATTTTCTAATTATTCTAAAACATATATCATGCATGTAAGAAATTGTTAACTTTCATTCTAATCGCTTCACTTCATTTTTTAATTTCTCTTTTTTACATGAAAGTGCTTAATTCTTACCTATTGAAATTTACCTCTTCATTTTCTATTAGAATTATTTTTATGTATTCGAATTTATCTCGTTTTCGTAACTAACGTATTCTAATAATATTTGGAATGTTGGAACAAATTAATATAAAGCTCTATAAACATATTTTTATGAATTGGAATTTATCTCGTTTTAATAACAAATGTATTCTAATTGTTATGCGCGAGTTGGAAGAGGAAGATGCTTCAATTTTGAAGAATTTGGGTTTCATGATTTTGATTTTTGAATGAACAAGTGGACAAATGCAATTTTAAGATTTCTAGATTAACAACTAATATATTTATTTATTCTTTTTATTTGTTTATTTTAATTTCAATTCAAATAGCTCCAGTCCACAAAACACTGCCCTTAAACTGGAGCAGTCCACTCCCAAGACTGGAAATTTCATCCCTCAAACAGGACTACAGGCATCCCTCATGGTGCCTGTATAATTTCCAGGGCCCCAGAAACATGATAAGCATATTCAAATTCCTCCCCTCAACCGTGTTTCAGCCCTTAAAACTGGCCCGTCTGGAGTCACAACACCTCCAATAAGCGATTTACCGCACCTAAAACCATCTTCTTCGGCCATTAATTAGATTTAAATTCGGTTAAAACTAGACTACTTCACATACAAAGGCACCACAAAAGTTATATATAGTTTTACTTTAAATTAAACTCAAACTATTAATTTTAAACTAATAAAATTAAACCAAATCATATGCTTAGAAAATACTTTCTTTTTTTTTTTTTTGAAATATAGAAAATACTTTCTTTAATTGACTTTTCATGAGTTTTTTTTTAAGTAGCTTTTTCGTGGGTTTTGACTCGAAACAGAAGTATTATACAAGAAAATGTAGCGGCAGAAACAACATAAAAATAATGTCACAGAAGGCATCAACTCGCACCATGCAAATTACATAGCAATTGTCCAATCTTTGTTAACAAATATAAACAAAATTCAAACATCTAAGAAGAAGCTTGCGGGGCTGCAAGACAAAACTCGAAATCCACTAGAAACTTTTGACGTGCATCTACTGCAGATCCTAATAAGGAGACTATTTATGAGATCTTGGCTCTTGAGAAGTCCATCTCTGGATGCTGCGCGAATTAAAAGGTTAAAATATAATAAGTTAGGGGTTTTGCTAGCAAAACTTGAAGACCAGGGTGTAATTATAGGAGACGATGAAATGTGTATAACGGTATTCACCTCAGCCATGAATTTCTTCAAAATCTCCTGTTTCTGCATCTCGTCGCTGGTTGGCAGGCCCATCGACTTTTGCCTCTGGTCAAACTGCGGAACAGCAAAACAAGCACACCAGAAATAAGCAAAGGAGAGAAACTAGGTTATGACTCTTCGAGTACAAACTGAACAACCAAGATAACGTAATTAGTAAATTCAAATAATAAATTGAAATTCCTAGTCTTAGATACTACCATATATCACCAGGAATAACTAAAGATTGAGAGCAGAAAATGAGCAAAGATAAGCCAATTACCATCATCTTTTCAACAGTCGACCTAGTCTCTGGATCCAGGTCAGATAATTTACTGTTCTCAGGTTCAACTTTCTGAGTGTCAATTTCAGGGCCTCCTTTTATCAGACATTTCCACCACTCCATCTGATTCTGCTTGGTCAAAAGAATAGAAACGGTTTTCTGGTCCTCTGCAGGAATAAAAGTTTATATTACAAAATGAACAAGCATCATTTAGAGTGAACAAGCATTTAAAATTACAGAGAGCATGTTAGTATTATAAACTACAACAAATGAATGAAAAGGAATAAGAGTCAAGGCAAACTATATGCCAAAAGAAAAATGAAAAGGCATTTGGGACAAATTCAGAATATGTTCAATGTATATCTATGTACTGCATTGTAAATACCTATGCTCCAATAACAATCATCAGGCTTGATGGCCATATGAAGTTCCCCCTGCAAATATTAAAATCCAGAAATTTGAGCCGTTAAAAGTACAAAGGAACTGACAAACAAAACTTTGAAGGCTGATATATGCTTTGACACAAAAGCAGGCTGGCAAAGTACATGAACTTACATCAATTATGGGAGGCTGCCCCTTGAGTCCAACTTTAAGATGGTTCTTCTTTATCTCACATACAACAAACCTTGATTTTGTACCAGCAGGAACTGGAACACTGACAGTCACCTCTTGGAGGGTTTGTGTCCAGGAGTAATTCTCCAAATCAAGACCATTGCCTTTATTTGGAGCTGTTGAACATTTACAAGCATTGTTAAATAGTAAGTTAATAATCATAATGCATCATAATAACATAATTATATAATTCATCACAATGAACCATCCACACCGCTAATCACACAAACTGACATGTTTCAGGATCAATAATGCAAGCAAGCACACAGCCACTCATGAAAATCATTGCTACAAACAAGCAACCTGAGCTTGTTTGTCTTACAATTACGATTAAACTTATCCAATCTAATTAACACAAACCTCCAATTCACAACAAGTCTTAACAATGTAAACTATCAAATAACTAAAAAATTACCAATTAAAACAAAATATTATTCACATCTGTGAGTGTACCCTATGAAGCCTTCTAAAATTTTAAAATTTGGGATTAGAGTTCAGCTACCAATTGTAGATTTATTGATAATACAATCTAAACATCGAAAATATCAAAGCCACAAGTAATAAATAAATAAAATTAATACCTCTAGCAGGATTGCCATTGGCATCCAACTGAGGCTCTGGCGGCGGAGCTTTCTGCACCTTCATCGTCGGCAAATCCTCGAATTTCTCCTCCTCCTTCTTCTCTTCCTTCATTTTCTTAGCCTTAACCTCCTCCTGGTGCCGCGACTGAGGCTGGGGCTGCTTCTTATTATTACTACTCTTCTCCTTGGCCGCTCGCATCGCCGCCACGATCTCCTTCTCCGCAGCGTCCTTGGTCAGGAAATCGCTCTCTTTAGCCACAAACTCAAACGCCTTCTCCAGAAACCCTAGCGGATTCGACGGATCCAATGTCGCGCTAAACGACGACGTCTTAGCCGATGACAGCGAAGAAGAAGAAGCGGAAGCCGATGGGTTCTTCTTGAGGTCAGGCTTGTTCTCGTCTTCTTGGAAATCGGAGATTATCGCCATCGCTGCTTTCTTTAGTTTGGTGAGGGAGCTTTTCGAGCTAGTGACTTGATTTGGAGCAGAGTCTTTGGTTTTTTTTTTTCTCAATTCTTTTGAATTTATAATTTATACTCTCGGCCTTGCGGGTTTATTTATATACGAGAAAGAAGCGTTCCGAAAGAGTTCGAGGCTCAAGAGAGTTCGAGAACCACTTGTTCCGCCGATTTTACAGAGTACTCCTTGATCTTTTCGGTAATCATTACTTTTACCACCTTAGTTGAGGATTCCTAACTATGCGCTGATTAATTTAGTCGTTGAAATTTTCACTATTTCATCACGTTTTTTAATTTTTTTTTGTGAGAGAGAGAAGAGAAGAAGGGGGTGGGGTTTGGGTTTTGGAAGGCGTGGTAAATTCGTAATTAGCAGTTAGTTTCACTAGGTTGTGAGATTAGAGTTTCACAAGGTTGCCAGAAAAATAGAAAAAAAAAAACCTTTATTTTACTAAATACTTTTTAGATAATAAATATTCGTTGTTTATAGGATACTTTTATTCTCTTTTCTTCGAAAAAGAATATATGAATAAATGGGCTTGATAATTATAACTTAATTATAAAAAAATCTGAGTAATTTATTTGAAACTATTTATCAATTAAGTATCCTACTCAAGTTGATAAAATCTCTTCTTAAAAATAATGTGTTACCATTAAAATAATTTGATTGTCCTTAGACATGAATCGTGATATAAGCGTGACGTCGTCCTCAGTCATAAATTGTAATATGAGTATGAGAAAATTTCACTCCCTATCTTGCTTTAAATATTAATACTTACAATCAAGAAGCTAGTTAATGTAACGTCAACTTCAATTTCAGTACGCCTATTAAGGTAGATAGATCTAAACAAATTACTTGCTGTGGTTGCTTATTAAAAAGCATCAAATCAATCGTACAATTCACTACAACAAACAATAGCATTATTGACCAGATATTTCTAAGGGTTTCATTTACCCTCGATAACAACTACTCTTTACGAAGGCAAAGAAGAGCTGTTATATATACATTGAAAAAGTCATTAGTTTTTTCAAGGGCAAATTACCCTCGTTGATAAAAAATCTATTAGTCGGAAAATAGATGGGTACTACTAGAAGTACATTTTTGTTGTAAAGTTCAAAAGAAGATAAAGGCCTTGAGTACGTGGGCTTTGCCTAATTAAGGGGTCGAACATAATTGCAGTGACTAATTAAATTATTATAAATTGAACCTTCAATAATGTCTTACTTTTGCTAGCATAAAAAATTAGATAAGAACACATATATTTCTATCAATTAAAAATAACTCATTTATGTGAGTCCCAATAAAAGATATCTGCTTACAAATATATCAAATTGTTAAACTTTGGTCAAATAAAAGATTTTAGTCCTAATATATATGTGCATTTTTTTGTCTTGGTTTTTGGATGACAATCATTTCCCCTCAATTAAACCAAAATCGAAAGCTAGCTATCACTTGGCAGCCTATGAGTGAAGTAATAATAAACAATCAAATCTTAACAAAATTAAGGAGTTGTTTAGACCGGCACATTAAGAACTGTAGTCACTCAAACATGAACCTAAAATTTACTTTCCAGAGACTTCACAACTTAGCAAGTGCAGAATCTCATGGCCCTCTATTGAAGCTATTGGGACTGCTCGAGCTTCTCCTCAAATAAAATTGATTTCATTAAAAAAAATTGAGAAGAAGACATTCCCACGATGATAGCTCTTCCTCTCAATCTCCAATCACTTTTTAATCCGACTAAGTTTTGAAAGAATAGAGATCTTTTGTTCAATCTGTCCAGTTACGTTTTCACATCTTCATTGTTGTCATTTCTCAATTGCATGAAGGTAATTATCTCATTTCTCCATTCTTCAATTGCTTAAATTTGTAGTTGATTTTTTTTTCAAATTAATTTAGGGTTAGGTTAAACTTAGTTTTGGATTAGGTTTGGGTTTCTATCAACTGGTGAATTTTAGGGATCTCTTCATCGTGCTGAATAGTTGATGATTATGATTAGTATACAACTACTCAGAAACCAGACTCTTTCCCACTTAATTTCTCTTGTATGCTATAGTGGAGTTATTAATTAAAATAATTATGTTAAAATTTATAGTGTTAAAATTAAATTACATCTCCTGACAAAAATTCGTGGTTGACTTAGTGACTTAGTCCCTAATTGTAACATAAATTATTTTACTTACAACAGATTTAGACTCGAACTATGGCTGGCTGCATTTGTTTTAAGTTGAATTTTAAAATTTAAAAGTGGGAGAATTTTCATTCTAGTTTCATTATTTTTAAGTTGCTTTAATTTTATTTTATTTTAACCTCAAAAAAGACAAATGCAACTGTCTAGTTTTGAAACTTCTTTAATTTTATTTTCTTCTAACCTCAAAAAAGACGAATGCAATTGCTTGGTTTTTCATTATTTTGGGATACTAAGTATTTCTTTGAAAATTGCTTCAATCCTGCTTGGAACTCAGTCATAAGAATTAGAGCTACAATATAATCAATTAATTATATTTACTATAGTTAATTAATTCATATTTTTCTCTAGCCATTTTTGTTTATTTGATTATGTGTTCAAACAAGTTGTAAAGCTTAGGTTCTCTGTTAGTGGTTGTTGATTATATTCTTTTCTAGACTTATATGTACTGCAAATAAATATAATTAATTAATACTAATGCTCATGTTTTGGGTTTTGATTATTGTACCACCATACGAAGAAGCTTCTATGCTTTGTTGTGGCTACTTTCCTGATTATATTCTATAGGTTAGAATCTGATTCTTTATAATCAGCAAAGGCTTCTATTTCTGAAAATGATGTTGTATATCTCTTGAGTGCTATTGTTGTTGTTGTTTGCATAATGATTATTGATGACTCCATGAAATGAGAGTTATCATGACACTTACAGACTTAGATCAATAATACTTAGAGAGTAAATGATATGCTTTTCTTGCATTTTAGTTACAATTTGCATGAGCATCATTTTAGTTTATTTTTAATAAATTGAGTTGTTTTAGAATAATTGTAGATGATCGAAAGCTCAAGTTTTAAGGAAGTAATGCTGCTGCAACAAACTTGCAAGGATAATGAAAGAACTTGACTACAGAGGAATTGAAACAAGTCTAGAACAGTGTAGATGTTGTAGCAATCCTGGAGCAATGACACACTGGATGTCATGCGCAACAATTAAAAGATTACGATCTAAAATTTCCAAAAATGGAGAATATACGCCACACACTTTCGGTTGCCGTAATTCTGAGTTATAAAAGGAGCATACATGAAAAGAAAGAGGGAGAACTATCACCCAAGGAGAATACTGAACATAAATAATAAGAAAACAGAAATTAAGAGATAGTTTTGAGGGCTGTAACAACGGATTGAAAGATGAATAAAGGAGAAATCACAAAGACCAAGCTGACTTCAGTTCTTCTTTTTATTTTGTTGTTTTCTAATTAGTTATAGGGGTGTATTTGATGGCTATAACAATTTTATTTGCTATTTTATTGCAAACTATGAACTGAATTTGATTGTGGTTGAGTGATGAACGATCTTAATGGATGTTTGACTGATATACGCATGTTGCTCTGTGTTTGCTATAACATTTTGTCTTAATTGATTTTATTTCAATTTCCTATTTCAGCTAACTACCCATTTAGTAGATATTAGCTAAGAAAGAGCCTAAAAAATGTCTGACTTAGTGGATCAAATTAAGACAATACTTGGTTTTAGATTGAGTTCCCCAAGTTGAGTAATTCTCAATTTGAATAGGGTCATGCTTGATCCAAAATTAGTGATGAAGTAGATTTAGGAATTTACCTTATAGGGTAAATGGAACCTAGAACATTTAATGCTATATCTAATATTAGCGTAATAATTAGTCATTGTTAGGTTGCATTAGATATAAGATATCAATAGACGATAGCTGAGGATGCATGAGGGATTCTGCCCATTGCAGTAGTAGATACTGTAGCAATTGTACTGTAATTGAAAAATAGTTAAATCCATTAAGTGAGTTTATTCACACAACTACTTTATTCCCATTGATTACATCTTTGTGTTTGACGTGAGAGTTTTCTTTATCGTATTTTATTTATTGCATTTTTAGTTTAATTAGTTCATTAATTCTCTTATTTTAATGTAGAACAAAACTGCACTGTTAAAATTGTTGTTGCAAATCTATTAACATCTATCCCTGCAGAGACGATCTGAATACCCATCAGCATATTACTTGTTGTGTACACTTACACATTGACACCTATTGCATTAGAATTAACCTAACAATTATGCTTTTCATTTTTTTTTAATTAAAGACATGATACTAGTTGATAAATCATGGATGCAATTAGAAAGATCAACAAGTGAATATGTTAGTGGGGGTGCAGAGTTTTCTTGATTATGCTCTTAGGCACATTAAATATGAAGATAAAAAAAAAATTTATGTCCATGCATTAAGTGTAGCAATAGGTATAGACTAGTTCGGTGTGAGGTGGAAAGACATCTTTTATATTAAGGGATGAAATTGGACTACATTACTTAGTACTGTCATGGAAAAATTAGAAAGAGTAATAATGATAGTGATAATGATGGTGATAATGATGATGTTGATTGTTATAGTGATCATGGGGAAATTAGAAAGAGTACTTCATTTTTTGGTTTTGTATGTAGTTTACATTTAATTCTTTTAGTTCTAATGGCTTAAAATTTATTTAATACTTTTTCTTGAAAATTGGAAGGATCATAACACTGAAAGTTCTAAGTTAAGTTGGTTTCATCTTCAATAGCAGCATCGATGGGCTACATAGTAAAGATTCTGAATATCTAAGGGAAGAATTTGAAATGTTATTTGCTTGTTTCCAGGAAGCACAATTTACTTATACATGTACAGAACAAGAGCTTAAAGATGCCATAGAACTTCATGTGAAAATTTATTTTTCATATTGGATGTCAGAGCTTAGAAGGGGCATTTTTAAAAAGTATCTATATGTTCGAGAGCATTATGCACATGCTCCTAAGAATATGCCTCCAATAATATGGAGACACATGGTTGACAAATGGATGGATGAGGGGTAGGAGGTACTAATAATGATTATTAAAACTAATAATGATAATTAACATAATACTTTCTATCATTTTCTTTCTTAAACTTTGCTAATTTTTTTTTATTTATCAGTGAATTATAGTTGCTAGAACCATTATAATAACAAGGAGTTTATAAATTTTATTTATGTGCTTTATACATGAGTTGTCTTGATGGGTTCAGAATAACCAAGTTGATTTTATGCTTATTCTTTTTAACTTCTATATAGAAAAGAAGCACAATGAACAAAAGGAACCAAACCAAGTCCAAACTTATTCATGCTATAGGTTCGGTCCCAATGGCTAAGCATAGAAAAGAAATGGTAAGAGAAAATGTTTGACTTTGATCATAAAAAAAGGTGGTGTATATTTGTTAAGATTTTATTGAATTTTAATTCTTTATTGCAGTAACAAACAAGTACTAACCTAAGTCCTATTGATTTATTCAAGTTGTTTCAGTAAGGAAGAATAAGAAATGGGCAAGTAACAAGGCAAAAGAAATAGACGTGTGTATTTGGTATTAAATTTTTCAGGATATTTATGATTTATTTGCATGATTTCATTAATATATGCACTCAGACAAATGTATGTGTTTATTATAGAAAACAATGGAATCAATTAGATCAACTATTATAGATCAAGGCTTAGTGGCAAACGAACCAGCACATGATTGTGTTGTTGGTTGGGGAGCAAGCATCAAAGGCAATGGTTCTCCAAGTCAAGGAGGTAACAAGCATCAATATACCGATTTAGAAAAAAAAAGTTAAAAGATTTAGAGAAGGAAGTCAAGAAGTTGAAAAGAATAGTAAAGCTCATGCTTGGAAAGTCAAGTGCACAAGAATCATCTTCGAAGGGTATAGGTTATGCTGTTTATTTCATTTTATTAATAGATTATGTGAATGGGTTGTTTTAGTGGATGATGACGTTGAGGCAAATGATTCAGAAACTGAAGTAGTTGTTTTAGAGGATAACCGAACATATTCAAGATATGATGATATCATTTTGTATATGCATTTGGGATTTTTTTTAGATAAAAGATACTATAAAATTGTTATTTTTATTGTTTTCTTTTAATGATGAATGTGATTTTATGAATTTTTGAAATTAATGAAATTACATTTAGCATATTTTGTATATTATTATGTGTTTGTTACGTTACTTTCCTAATATAGATATTTCAACAATAAAAATAAAAAATTAATGAAATAATATTACTAAATAAAATAAAAAGGGGTCATTAAACAACAAGATAAGACTATTTTTGAAAGTGTATATTTTATTTTCGAGGGCAAGTTTTAGTTGAGAATAAAAACAATTAGGTTTATCTTATCTTATTTCTGAGGGCATTTAATTCCATTTTCGACAGCGATGCCCTCGAATTAATTTTTTTCTCTGACGACTCATTGGAAATTTAAAATTTTCGATAAGACTTAATACGACGATCGATAGCATGTCTCACTCGAAAATGAGTTTTTACGAGTGCCTTTGAGTATTTCCAAGGGATTTTGCCCTTGGAAATGACTCATTTTCTTGTAGTACAATATGCCACCAGAATCATATATCACAATTAGGTCAAATGCTGAAGCTGCTCATATTGTTGAAAATCTTGATAATACATTATCAGCTGAGCTCAAAAGGTCAACTTCTGCTCAATTAGATGCTTTCTTGCATGACTAAAGATGCCTTGAGTCAAATTTAGTAATGAATTCACTTATTTTTTATTTTTCTTGGAGAGCTTTAGAGGAGCATTGTAGCTCCCAATCTAAGGTAGAGTTGGCTAATATTAGATATCATACTTTACTACTTAGAAAGATGATATTGAGTATGACATATTACTTCATTAAAATGAAACCAATCAATGTTGATAGCTTGGATTGTCCTAGGAGTCCAATGGAAGATACTATAGGAAAGAAGTAGTGATACCGACGACTTCAATAATGAACGTGTTCTTCGAAGGTGCAACGATGAGTGTATATGGTGATTTTGTGCCTGAAAATTTATAATGAAGTGGTTCCTTCAATAGCGTATACATTGACTTTGGTTTCAATGCTATAGATTTCAAACCAATTTGTAGATTAAAGTAGGGCTTGTTAATTCTAGATTTTGAGGGGTATCAATGCTTAGGTTTCTCAGCCCTTGCCAATTAGTGATGAAGCCAAAGGAGTTAAAATGTTTATTAACACTTAGAATTTTCTTATGGTTTAAAGTCTTAAACGACAACGTTTGCATGTTAACTAAATATTTTTATTTTAAAATTTTTGTAAATCATTAAAAATCAAGGTACGGTGTTAGTCATGCTCAAATTGATCTATCCTAAACTCACTGTTTCATTAAATATTAATATGCTATCATGTTTGTTTGATATGTAAAAGATCTATCACAATTTGTCATCACTTTATGATTTATGAAAACTTTGTCATGTATCTATTATATTCTTGGGATAAATGAATAATTTTCTAATATTTTGATGAGGTCCCAATCAAAATAATATAACAATAACGAGATAAGTTTTGCTTATGGTGAGAACAACCAGAATCTTTAGAGAATTTTCTTTTTGCTGCATGCTTTACTCCTTAGTTGCTGACTTATTTATAATAGCAAATAACTAGTCTTAATTTACTAGCCAACAATCAAAGCCAAATCAAGATAACATCACAAAGCTACAAATACGAAATAGCAATTGAATCAAATTAAACAACCTCCTAATCTTATTCTTTCCAAACACTTGCACGTGCATGGAAAGATGCATGTATCACGTATAAACAGCATGGAGCCCTACGTGATCATGGTATTTGGCATTAGGCTTTGGCTTCCTCAGAGATTGTCTAAGCCTCTTATCAATACCCTCACAACGAAAAGGATCCTTGTCCTCAAGGATCAAGGAAGGAAACAATTGTTGTAGTACAACAGTGTCCTCCAAAGTAGCGTTTTCCACCGACAGTCGTTTTCATCGAACCAAGCTTTGCTCAATCAATTTTCCCCCTCGTTTCAGCCATTGTGTATCAACAATAGATTCAGGTTCTAGGACCAACACTCCCTCATCATCAACCGGTGGCACTTCATTGCTATTACCCGATAACTCCCCCACCACTTTTTTAAGTAAGGATACATGAAACACTGAGTGAATCCTTGCCCCCTCTGGCAATTGAATTTTGTATGCCACTGCACCAATTTTTTGAATAATTTTACAAGGACCAAAATACTTGCTAGCTAGCTTTTGGTGTTGACGTTTGAAAATTGATGACTGACAATGGGGTTGCAATTTAAGAGAGACCATGTCACTTTCTTTGAACACTACTTCCCTACGGTGTCTATCAGCCACCTGTTTCATTCTATTCGCTGCTATTACCAAATTCTTTTTAGTTGCCCCAACAATTCATCTCGTGTCATAAATGCTTGATCAACCTCATGGACTGGTGACTGCTCAATTCAGTGCATTAGTACTTTAGGTGGAGCTCGGCCATAGAGGACTTGTAAAGGTGTCATGCTGGTGGAGACATGATACATGGTGTTGTACCAAAACTCAACCCACGGTAGAAAAGAACACCATTGTTGCAGCCATTGGTGCATGAAGCACCGTAAATATTGTTGAAGACAACAGTTAATTAACTCATTTTATCCGTCGGTTTGCGGATGATAAGCGAAGCTCAACTTCAATTTGGTGCCGGATATATTGAAAAACTCTTGCCAAAATTTACTCACAAATATAGGATCTCGGTCACTGATAATTGATTGTGGCATGCCATGTAACTTCACAACACCTTCCACAAACGTTTCTGCTACTATTTTCCCGAGAAGAGGTGAGAAAGGGCCATAAAATGGGCTGATTTGCTCAATCAATCAACAACCACCAGAATTTCATTTTTCCCTTGAGAGCTTGGTAATCCCTCAATAAAATCTAAAGTTATATCTTCCCATACCTGACATGGATTCAGTAGCGGTTGGAGCAGTCCCGCCGGTTTGAATGCAGTAGCTTTCGTTCTCTGGCACATTTCACTCTTGCCTACATATTCTAATACTGATTGGAACATGTAAGGCCAATAGAACTGTTGAGAGAGGTGTTTGTATGTGCGTAGAACTCCAGAGTGCCCTCTTATCTTCCTGTCATGAGCTTCAAACAGCAACGTTGCCCGTATTTTGTCATGAACCACCACCCTTTCTTTAAACATCAACAACCTATTCTTTAACAAATAAGGACCGGTAGTATGTGTTTGAGCTACCGCCTTAATTTTTTTGATATATTCATCTTCTTCTGACGCCTTTTTATTTCTTCCCAAATTGCAGCTGCGGTATAAACAAATAATTGAGAGTTGGACTATCTGGCCTTCGTGACAATGCATCCATAGTATTGTTTTCACGTCCCAGTTCGTACATGATCTCATAATCGTACCCCATCAGCTTAGCCATCCACTTTTGTTGCTTTGGCGTAGCTATTTTCTGCTCCAACAAATATTTCAAGCTATGTTGGTTAGTTTGTATGACAAATTTTTGTCCTGGCAAGTACGATCTCCAAATCTGGATTGATTCTACGATTGCTAGCATTTTTGTGGCGTAGATCGACCATGTCTTCTTGGTGACTTCTAATGCTCGGCTCATATAGGCAATTGGCTTGCCATTTTATTGCAGTACAGCCCCGATTCCTTCCCCGGATGCATCGATCTCAATAATGAATGTTTCTTTAAAGTTTGGCATGGCGAGAATTGGCGTATTGCTCATGGCTTGTTCTTTCTTCAACAAATTTGTAAGTGTTTTGGCCATTACTCCATAATCTTGGACGAATTTGCAACAGTAACCTGTCAACCCAAGGAATTCCCATAATTCAGTGATGGATTGTGGCTGGGGCAATATTATCATTGCTAAGATTTTCTTCTTGTCCACCCTGACACCATGACAAGTGATGATATGCCCGAGATACTCCAGCTCTTGCTACCTGAAATTACATTTGTTAATTTTGACATAAAATTGTTGTCGTTTAAGGATCTCCAATGCCTGTTTCACATGATTAAGATGGTACTCCCAAGATGAGCTATAAATCAATATATCATCGAAAAATACAGGTATAAACTTCCTGAGGTGTAGCCAGAATATTGAGTTCATAATTGCTTAAAATGTTGACGGAACGTTGCACAATCCGAACGGTATCACCATATACTCGTAATGACCATTGTATGTGCGAAAAGCTATTTTATGTATATCTGAGGGGTTCATTTGCACTTGATGGTAACCAGCTCTCAGGTGGTGAACTAAGCGGCACCATGTAACTCATCTAACATTTCATCGACAGTTGGAATTGAAAATCGATCCTTTAAGGTGACTTTGTTTAGGGCACGGTAGTCTGTACAGAATCTCCAATTGCTGTCTTTTTTCTTGACTATGAGTACTGGTGATGAAAACGGGCTAGTGCTTGGATGAATCAAACCTGAGTCTAGCATCTCTTGGATTTGCTTCTTAATTTCGGTCTTTTGAAAAGCAGTAAGGCCAAACATTAACAGGCTCTACTCCTTCTTTGAGTACAATTTTGTGGTTAATGTCTCGTTGATGTGGCAGCTACGTTGGCTCCTCAAATAACTCCACGTAGTCCTTTAAAAGATCTTGCATATCTGGTGGTGCCGTGAGCCAAGCCTCCTCCATATTTGGTTGTAAACATATAGCAAAAACCTCGTGGCCTTGTTTGATCTCCTTGGTGATTTCTGCAGATAAAGCCGATTGCACTGGTTGTGAACTAGGCCCTTGCAAGCAGCGTTCTTTGTTTCCCCAACTGAATTCTATTGTAAGTGATTTCCAATTGCATACAACCGACCCAAGCATCTCCAGCCATTGGACTCCCAAGACTATATCCAAGTCTGTGATTGGCAACGAATACACAGTGAGTGAAAATGGAATTTCTTAGATTAAAATTGATACCTTTTCAAATTTTTCATAACATATCAACTTGTCTCCATTAGCCACTCGAACCGAGAAGGCTACCATTGGTTTGGCTGCTAAATGAAACATATTAGCTAATTTTGTACTGATGAAGTTGTGTGTTGATCCACTGTCGATCAGAACAACAATCTACTATGATCCAATTCTGGCCTTAACGCACATTGTTTGCGGTGCTGCCCATCCTGTCAATGCATAATAAATAATTTGAGGGTCTATGTTTGTCTTAGGTACTGTTTTCTACTCATCTATTAAACTTTCATCATATGTAACTTCTTCCGTATTGCTTTCACTGTCAAAAATCAAAAGCTGTGCCTTGCTATACTTATGCCGACTGTAAATCTCTCATTATAGTTGAAACACAGCCCTTGTGTGCGGTGTCATTGCATCTCCTCCCATGAAAGTCGTTTGATGGGTGTTGTTGGTGGCGTTCGGTTGATAGTCGGCTATGCACGGTTGCTGATTGGTGATCGAAAAAATTTTCAATGCCTAGACAACTGATCATCCTTCATTCGCACTAGGGTTATTGCTTCCTTTAATGTGCGAGGTCTGAACATATAGATCTCCTCCGAAATTTCAGATTTCAGTCCCTCTATAAAGGTACCCACCAACGCCTTCTGTGTCCACCCTTGAACACGGTTACCTAACTTTTCAAATTCTTTCTAATACTCACGTAATGTTCCTATTCATTTAGCCCGTGACAGTGCTTCATTAAAATCTTCACAGTTTATTGGTTCGAAGCGTGCCCAATGTTCCTCTACGAACGTCTTCCATGTCACAATTCTGCCCTCTTCTTGGTAAGCCCAGTGTAGCCACCACCACCATTGTTTGGCCTCTCCTTCTAGATAAAAAGACGCCAAAGCTACCTTCTGTTCATTGGTCGTTTCCTGATATTCAAAGAATTGTGTTGTTTAGTTGAACCACTCTGTTGGATCGTCGACGGAGTAATGAGGGAATTTCAGTTTTGCTATCCTTGGTGGTATTGGTTGCCGTCCTCCTTCACTTTCTTCTCGAATTGGTCTTGCTGTAGAACCAATGTTCCCTTGACTTGTTGCTCTTTTACTAGCACTAAAGGACTCAGCTAGTTTATTGATGGTGTCTTCCATTCGTTGAAGCTTATCATTGATCCCGAATTCCATCCGTGATATTCTGTCCTGCAAGCTGCCCAAGTCAACTTCAATTCTCTATACGCTCTTTGTTGGTTGTCATCGTTAACCTTTATCTGATACCACTTGATGAGGTCCCAATCAAAACAACGTAACAATAACGAGATAAGTTTTGCTTATGGTGAGAACAACAAGAATGTTTGGAGATTTTCTTTTTGCTGCATGCTTTATTCTTTAGTTGCTGACTTATTTATAATAGCAAATAACTAGTGTTGATTTACCAGCCAACAATCACGGCCAAATCAAGATAACATCACAAAGCTACAAATACGAAATAGAAGTTGAATCAAATTAAACAACCTCCTAATCTTATTCTTTCCAAACTCTTTCACGTGCATGGAAGGATGCATGTATCATGCATGAATAGCATGGAGCCCTACGTGATCTTGCACATGCATGGAAGGATGCATGTATCACGTATGAACAACATAGAGCCCTACGTGATCATGGCACTTGGCATTAGGCTTTGGCTTCCTCAAAGATTGTCTAAGCCTCTTATCATATTTATCATAAAAATTCTATCATGGTAGTCCATTTTTCTAGTAGCGACACTTTGATTAAAGCTAGTTTTGCATCCCATAATCGCAATGATATAATAGTTAAAATTTGGTGCATGAAACAACCGAGATGCTAGACTCGAAGGCTCTTCATCCCTCGATGTATTGCCACCACCGTTGGCCATTTTTTGAAGTGCTCTTCTACTTTGGTTTCCCTTTATTTCATTCTTCTCTTTATTTGAATGTTTTGTGGCTTAGCTTTGTCAAATACAGAATCCTTAAAATGTTGCGATGTTGTTGGGGTTGCTCTTTAATAACTCTTTGGGCCAATCTCTCTCTCTCTCTTCTTCTTTTTTTCTTTTGGAAATTAATGTTACATATACATTATGATCTATAAATCTAGATACATAAGTTTTGTAGAACATCACACAATAGCTCGAAAATCTACTTCAATAATTATTGGAGAGATATATTCCCTTATGTAAGGGAGTTGTCTTTAAGCCTAAATCAACTTTTAGAATTTGTATATAGTGCTGAGTTGATCTCGCTCAACTCTTCATAATCTTCATCCACACATGTATTCATTACAATATACAGCTAATATATTAATTTTATATTCTTATCTACAAAACTAGCAATTGAATTAGAGTGGCAGCCAAATAAATCTGCTTGAAAACTATTAAACTGGACGCTTTGGGCGCTTATGTAATATAAATTAGTAAGTACTATATTTTTTAAATAATTAATGTTAAGCGTGCAATAAAAATTAACAGATATAAATTCTAACTACTAACAAAATTACTGAAAATAAATAAATGTTATCCCTATAAACTTAAGTAATCAATCCTATCGCTCGCTAGACCTGAGCAGCATCATCTTTGATTAATCCTCTTTCAACAACACAATCCTTGATGACTTTAAGAGATTCTTCAATATCTTTACAGAGCAGGTGAGGATCAGGAATCACGTCTGGGTCAACAGCGACACAAAAGGTCATCTTGTTCACATAGCTTTGGAAATGGATCGTCAATGCCTGCAAATTAATTTGTGCAAGAAATTAATATAAAATAATTATATATGGTATTTTATTTATTAATTAAGCTAATTATGCTACTGATTGAATTCATGCATGCTTACATGGGGATGGCCGTAAACACTTGGAGCAAGATAAGCCATTGGATGGCCGTAGAAGCTTATTTCTTCTAGAGGACCGACCACATTTGAGAAGGCCATTGTTGTGTTTGAAAGAACTCTGTGCGCTATAGCAGCAGCGACCTGTTAATTAACCGTGCAAAATATTACTTATTATTTGCCACAATATTTGCACATATAAATCTTTTTTTTTTTTAACCATTTGGGTCCTTGATAGATAAATTTATTGTACCTCATCTCATCTATGGTACTGCCATAACAGTTTTAGGGAAAAATACTGTTGAAAGGTAGATGTTACATCTTCACATGTAAACTAATTATCTGAGATGACTACCGATTAAACGTAGTTAATTTGTTCATTGAAATGATACATTTACCCTTCGACAATGTTTTTGTTTGCCGTTCATATTTTAACACCAGAAATGAAATAAGGTATTTTGTAAAAATCTATTGTGTACCTTAGCTCCAAATGTGTAGAGCACAAACTTGGCAGTTGAAAATGTGCAGAAGGCTTCAAGGGAATGCTTTCTACGATCGATGGTGGCTTTAGCTACACGAATATAATCTAATGGGTCATTTTGTAAAGCAATGGTGAAGGGGAGGAGGATGTATCCGATCCAATTGCCCCATCCGCCCTTTGATTCTTTGGCCATCATATCAGCTAAAGCCTGTAATTATATATTAATGGAATTATATACTAAGGCACCAGTACATTTGGAGATGCATGTCATCAGAATACAATTAATAAAATTAAAACTGAGGGAGATAAATATAATTAATTGACCTGGATCCCTGTAGTTGGTCTAAGGTTGACGAGAATGGCAGCCCGTAGGCGCAAATTCTTTGGTAGAGTATTATTTGACTCATGCTTTGCTCCTCCATTTTGAATAACCTTCTTACCTGCTGAGCCGGTGACTTGTTAGCCAAAGGACATCGCAATTGTATTGATCAATTCCTATGTAATTGCTGATGGAAATTACAAGAACTGAAAACAAGTGCGAATTAAAGGCTTATGTCTATTTTAGGTTCAAATAATTCCTTATCTTGAAGCATAAATATTCGACAGAATAAGTAAATTAGATCTGAACTCTGAAATGGACTGTCTTTTTTAGTTGAATGTTAATGAGTAGTTTAGTTGTCAAAATAAAATTATACTAAAATGTTAAGTAATCACTTACAGCTTGACTTTAACAGCATAACTAATTATTATTATTTGATAAAATATTCATTTTTAAGTCATAACACTTAATACGCTAACATGATACATGTTAGTAAAAGAAATATTAAGTTGATAGAAAACTCACCATATCTTCGATGCAGATACCGCGAGAGAGCAGCTTGTGTTAGTCCCAAAATAACATCGTTGATTGTCTGTTATCTCAGCCATGCAGGCACAGAAAATTAAAGAGGATATTAAATTATTTTACCAATTAAATAAATACTTGGAAAAAGGATAAGGATGGAGCAATTTTAATTTTAATGAGAAAAGGGGCAGTTAGTTTTAGCCTTATAGAGGTCACTTTGACAATTCATAAAAATTGTGCCTCAGAAAATTAAATTCGATCCATTCATTTTGGAACTCTAAAACAATTTGACAATTCATTAAAATTGTACCTCAGAAAATTAAATTCGATCCATTCATTTTGGAACTCTAAAATAATCTGGAACTTCTTATTTCAGGAATCAGTGTGACAATAAATAAGGTCCCATCCCCAAATTGGAATGTGGCAGGAGAGAGGAGACGCATATTAACATCTTGTGGCAAACGGCTGATTTTGCATTCATTGCCTTATAATTGATCCGAACGAACCCACAAAACGAACCCACAAGTACATGTGACAAAGAAAATACTTGCAGTAAACCAACTGGGTATTCCAAAAAGGATATTCTGCCATGTGTAATATGTAGCCTATAAAAGTGTGCCAAATGGGAGAGAATCTCTTGATAATATGATAAGTGCTATTTTAATTAACGAAACTACCAACTTGATTTATCTATCAGTTTTTAAATTATTTATGTTATTAAATTAACATAAATAATTTAATAACATAAATATGTTATTAAATTATTTTATAACTAACATAGTTCTTTTAATATAAAAAAAGAAAAAAAATTCATAAATATGAGAATGGTAAAAAGTTACCGACACAACTAAGCGGCCCATCTAGTGAGAGGTTGTTACGGCTTAATTGTTTAGGCTTACTAATCTTCAATTCAATTTAGTTTAATTTTTTAAATATACCCAGCCTTTTTTTTTTATCTAAATACACCCATTACCACACTGAAAAAGCCCAATCTGCAAGGCCACTCAAAACATTTAAAGTTCTGTATGCATAATAATAATATTTTATGTTGCTAGTTGAACGAAGTGTAATTAAATAAACATACCATGTTCATTGCATTCTTCACAAGCTTTATGTCATCCAAACCAATTGTCCTGTGCACGAACCGCTTGGGCACAAGCTCAACTCCTGGTCCGCCTCTGAGAGGATTCGCTGTGTCTTTCAGAAATAATACTGTTGCCAAAAACGTCACAAGATCCACAATTGTATTCCAAATCAATCTAATTGCGGACCAAATTGCCAGCAACAGCCACCAACAAAACCACCCGGCTGTGGCAGTGCTTGAGCCCCCACGATGCTGCACCGGAATGGTCGGTAACGCCTCAGGGTCCGAAGTTTTCCGAGTACAAGCAAGAAGAAGAGAAATGAGAGATGCACCATCGCCAATTGAGTGGTGGATTCGGAAAACTCCGATGGCTTCAGCATCTGAGGTTTTGACATTTAGAAGGTGAACTTCCCATAAGGGTTTTGAGCAATCCATAGGATTTGTTGTGATGTACGAGATGTAATCCTCAACAAATTGGTCAGGATTTTCCATTTTTGGATCCAATTCCGGAACAATAACGTGATTCTCAACGTTCACTGTAGTTGGAGTCCATTTCTTTTTTCTTCCCTGGACCACCTTTGATTTGCACATGCAAGAAATAATAAAATAAATTAGATATAGAAGTAAAAAACAAAAAAAGTTTTGTTAATAATAAAAAAAAAAATACACAGAAAATATGTATTATTAATTGACCATTAAATTTCCTGATTACTTCCTGCTTAGCCTGGCTTCTGGGTCAATAAACCCAACAAAGGAATAAGACATCTCTACTTATCGAAACAAGTCTTTAATTTCATTACGGCAGGACAACAGACCCGCAACTTATTCAATCACCTTTTTATCTTATCCACCAGGGAACTTCTAGCACTATCATCCATTCGGCCTTGCAAGATTTTCTATTTTCTTTAGGCGATAAATTATTGCCAAGAAAATTTATGAGCGCTGATATTTGAACAACAATAAAATAGCAGAAAGAATAAAACAATGTTATTGTTCATGCTATAAGAATGTTATTTTGATATACAAACCCCACCAATAAATATCACTTGAAATTAAAAAAAAATAAATGAAAAATATATGAACAATTCTTGCATAGGTGGAGTTCATTGGTGGGATAAGTATCATTTGCCAATATTTTCTTCTGTCGATCTTTTACTATTTCTGTTCTATTAGGGGTTTTTAATTACATATAATGTTGCAACTAGGTGGGATTATATTTAGTACAACTAGAAGCTAAACTACAAAGGACAAACCGGGCAATCAAATAAAATTAAAATTAAAAAGAATGATAAAAATTCCCCCTATATATAAATATATATAATATCCATTAATTGTGCTTGAATATAGTCTGAATAGTTGAAGCAAACAAGCGAGGCAAAAGGCAGTATAACAGAATAGTCATTTTGAAGAAGAAAAATGCTTCTTAATTTTGTCTAGATGAAATTTCAAACAAAGTTTCCCCCACAAAGTAGACTTTTTTTGTTTTCTAGTTTAAAAAATAGTAAGTCCAAGCCCAACCAAGAAAAAGATATCAAATAAATATGATATAAAGCATTTGAAGAAAGCAAAAGGTAGCCAGAAAAGAAAACCGTGTAAATATATTTTTTTTTTCTCCCTCTTACCAGCTTGCTGGAGAAACGAGGATGCTTGATCAAAGTATGCTGCAATCCTTCTTTAATAACACTTGGATTAATGCTGGTTTGGCATCCCATAATCGCAATAATATGGCAGTTAAAATTCGGTGCTTGAAACAACATAGCCGCTGGGCTCAAAGGCTCATCAAAAATGTCCCCAGATGACGCTTTGCCACCGTTGTTGACCATTTATGCAGCAGCTCTCTCTGTCGCTCTTGATCTCCTCTTCCTTAATTGCTTCTGTTGATCTCTTTATGTGAAGGCATATTGCCTCATTAATTTTGATCCCAGGGATTGAGCATTGAGTTCATATTCTATGAGCTGGAGTTGTCAGAGGCATGGATTTGAATTTTGATTTTTGTTTCCTCAGAAGGTGAATTCAATCACGATTGTCAAAGTTGAAGACAGGCTCCATATAAAGAAATGAATTAAAAGTTGCAATGCAAAACGTACGTTGGGGTTGTAATGAAATAATCAGTGCGTAGCTAGCCTATAATTTTTTATTATTACTTCCCCAGGCCTAGCTTGTTCATTAATTAATTAATTAATTAATTGCTTTGCGCACTATAATCACTCTCTGATGCATACAATAACAGGCTGTGGAAATGATACTTCAAAAATTATTATTCAAAGCTTACAACCTGTTCTTTGGGATCTTGTTAAAAGTGCCTGTTTGATATATATGTGTGTGTGTGTGTGTGTGGGTCTTCTTTATTGGATTAAAAAGGTTTTTTTAAAACCAAAAGCACACATATGAAGTAAATGGAAAAGTGATTTGATGATATATGTTTTAAAAGTTAGATGGTATAAAATCATTGTTAGCTTTTGTCAGTAGCTATATAAACTTTCGGTAAAGATTAGCGATTTAGAGATAATCTTTTATTCATCTTTTAATAGTTGTCATATCTTGAATCAGCCATGTTTTATTAAAAATCAATATGTTGGTAAGTGGTAGCAGTAAATTTTTTTTTAAAATCAAATTGATATATTTTAAAAGTTTAGAAGGTTCGCAATTGTACTCCAGTTGATGTTTAGTTTATACAAGTTGTTTCAAATCGGGGTGTAGCTCATATGGTAGAGCGCTCGCTTCGCATGCGAGAGGCACAGGGTTCGATTCCCCGCACCTCCATTTCCTCGGCTTCATTCTATTTTTCATCTAATCATCTTCTTTAATATTTAGCAGAACGCACCGTTTTATGACACAGCTCATTCAGTACGGGTTTTTATTCAGAAGGATAATCTAAGTTCTTTTGACTCGATCGCCGCAAGCCGCCGAGGTACTTTCACACTTTTACCAAAAGCCAAATATTGTCTTTTTTTTCCTTTTTATTTTTTAATCTTGAATATTTTAATTAAGCCGGCCATTGACTCTATAAATATATCATTCATTTTAATAACCAAATTGCCAACTTACACAAATATTTTAGCTCTTAGTCATACACGAAACTTCATTTTCAATAATTTCTCTCTTCCTTTCAGTAATTCATATAAAAAAGTTTTAGTTTCTTATGGGTGAAGACTGAAGAAGAAGGAGTTGAAGAACGTTCTTTCTTTGTAACACTTGCAAAATCATTTTTCATAACACGGTGCTTAATTCTTTTCGCTTTTAAATCAATATATGCATTGTAGGATCTGCATTTTTAGGTCATTTGCTTTTCATGGGGTTCAATTTCATAGATGGAAACAATTTTATGAGCTTATTATTTTTGTCATTCACAAAATTACAAGGCTTGAATGTTGAGTGGAAATAATGTCAAGAAATTTTACAAGATGAGTAACCTATGATGCATATTGGTATGTTCTGGATTAGCTTTTAGGAATCACTTTTGAGCAAAAGTATATTATCTGCTAGATTATCTAGAAAGTACTTTCTCTTGAAAATGAGCTTATCTTCAATTCTAGTGTTTTAAAAGAAAATTTTTGCACCACTCGGCCTTTGGTCTAGTGGTCGGAGATTTCTTGCCCTCCAATTACAATGTGAGGTTATTTCCTTTCTCAATTAAAATTGAGTGAAGGAAGTCTACTTCTTTACCCAAGTGTGAGGAGTAGACATCCTTCGAATATTAGTGAGATTTAAAAATCTGAGTAGAGTTCTATTAATATTGATGTAAAAAAACAAGAAAATTTTTGCTTATGGTATAACCAAATGGGTGACATTGAAGAATTGAGAAAATTAAACATTTGGAAAATCTTTGTTGTAATATTCGCGAGTCGTCTTTTCCGAGCTTGATGTGCACTATATTCTGTTGTAAAGTCATCTAATTTGTTTTTAATGGAACATTTCTTTCATTCTGTGAGATCTATTAAACGAATATAAGAGAGGAAAATGGCAAAACAAGAGGCAGCGGTCTCTGAACGAGAAATTTTCAGTCTTTCTGGACCTTTATACCTCACTGCTGTTGATTGGTAAAACCACTTCTTTCTTACTTAGAAAGAGGGTACTACATGACGGATTAGTGCTTTTATTTTATCGGAATATCCACATTGGCAATGTGACTGCATTATGTTGTTAGTCTACTTGATATAATGAGAGAGATTATTGAGGGTTTTGTGCTTAAATATTAATGTGTAAACTACTTTCATGCCTTGGCTAGTACGTGGATATCAGTTTTGAAATCGCGAGTCTTCGTGGCTCCATCAATGAGGGATTTATGAAAAGTGGTTGAAATTAGTGTGAGCGTCGAAATGAATTCTAAAGAGAATGATGCAGAAAATTAATTGGAGTAGCATAACCAAGTATTATTATTATTTTTAGTTGTAGCAATGATTCATTCTTTGCTAATCTTTGGCTTCCGAGCATGTCTCATGCACGTTATAGCAAGTTCTTGTACAAGTTTGATTTAACCTTTTATTAACTATATTTTTGGATAAGTTATTCTTTGATTTATTAAGCTATTTACAGGAAAATTCACATCATCGAAGATCATTCTTTGTGAATGACTTGGTTCAAGGAGTGTATATTCTAGAGCGTGATCGCCAAGAGAACCGCACAGGGCATCGGCTCAAGCTTCTCCCTGGTGGAACTTCTTCCACTTCCAGCTTAGCCGTATGCTCATAGATGATGTTGATTACTCTGTCTTGGCGCCATTTATGAATATCATTCATTTGCTTTTGACCTGCAATGCCCCCAAATTTGTTATTGCATTAGGGGCACAATAAAGAAACAGGATACCAAGTCAAGAGATCTTAAGTTTGGATCTCCAGTGCATTAGTGTGAGACTTCATCGAGTTCGCTTTATTTCAATGAGGCTATCAGAATGTAATTAGTCCTGGTAGGAGCTGCCAATATTTGGTTAACGGGACATTCTCGGGGTCGGCTATTACCACCGCTTGCCGGGAAGAACATGACCAAGATGGGGTATCCTATGGAAACGTATCTCTTTAATCCACCATTCCCATCTGCCCCCATTGAGCATATCAATAATGAAAAGGTCAAGCATGGGATTCGCATTGCAAGCGGTGTTGTCAAAGCAGGATTTGCTCTTGCTAAAAGGGTCGAGCGAGAGGTCCCAAAAAGATGACTCATTTTATGCACTATCCGAATGGGTCCCCTGGTCTATTTGTGCACCCGGCTGATCATATTTGCTCCGAGTATATTGGGTATTTTGAGCACACGGGAAGAAGATGGAGAAGAATGGAGGAAGCAAGATCGAGAGACTTGCGACACAATATTCCATAGGGAGTATGATCTCGGGTGTGTTTGGGGGATTGAAGCATTGCACTGTTGCCTCAAGACAAATCGACTATTAATTTGAGTCATTGCCCGATTTTAAACGAGCCCATGGAATTCATCGGTGGTGGGATCCAAATTTTCTTGGTCGATCGAATTTGCACCTTTTCGGGTAATACACGGAGTTTGTTTTTCGATGATTCATTCTTGTTGAAGAATTCTCTTTAACCATACTTGCACTTGTGATGTTGAGACCAAAGTTATGTTCTGTGCCGGGATTGACACTTTTATATTTGTAAATATCATCCTTTGACTTAAAAAGCTACTAGAAAGCGGATTAGTTGTTATCAAGACCTGACTTGACGGTGTAAATCAAATTTTTCATGAAGTACTTTTAGTTATTGTCACATGGTGGAGAATTTCAGTCATTGGAATGATCATATTTGAGGAAATTTGAGTTATACGATCATACCCTTGCTAGCAGATGATGTTATACAATCACATATTCTCGTTGCCTTCCGCTCTCTCGATCTTTACCTTTTAGTTTGTATCAACAAAGACAAACATTTCTAAATCGAGTTTCATCAAATAATCTCAACTGTGGCCTTTTATTGTTTAACGAATGTATGTGTTAATGAAAGTGGCAAATAATGCTTTGACAATAAATGGTTTTGCAATAACCATGTTAAATGCGATTAATATGAGGTTTTTGGTTGCTCTTCATTTAAGATGGTAAAATGTCTTGCGTTAAAATAATAAATTTGGTATTTAGATTTGGTTTACTTGGGTCGGTGGTAAGGGAATTGAGTGGTTGTTATTGTTAAGTTAAATAATAATAATAATTAGGATGGGCAGAATCTAACCGGACCCCAAAAAATCGGTTGGGTTCGGATTTTTTTGGATCCCGTTGGTATTTTCTAATAAAAAACCGAATAGTTTAATCCAAATTCAAACCGAACCATTCGGTTCAAATTTCGGTTCAAAATTTCATAATCAGAACCGAACGGAAATTCAATGGCATTTTTGTAATTTTGAAATAATAATTCTGCGAAACCTAATATCTAATTATCTACACCCGAATTGCTGCTGCTGCCGTTACAAAACCTTCGCAACTTCGTTCTGGCTTTGCCGCTTTGCTGCCGCCTGCCTTCTTTCTTTGCTTCCTTCTGACTTCGCGATCTAGCAGCCATCGCTGCTTCCTTCAAGTTTGAAAGCGTCTCCAGACCACGGTTGCCGCCCCTGCCCTTTCCTTCTAACTTCAAATTCCAGCCGCCGTTACTACTGTGGTGCATGGTCGTGGTGAGAGCGGAAGCTCAGGGAATCAATTTAGATTGCGAAAAGACGGAGGAGAAGGTTGTTGACTCTGCTGTGGTCACCGGTCACCGAGCTCTCTAAGCCCTTCACCGTGTATTGCAGCCTGCAATTTGCAGGTAATCTAAGCCCCTCACCGCGTGACTGTGCTGACTCTAATGCTTTTCTTTTATTCTATTTTTGTCGCCGGCTTGCCATAAAATTGCTTTCTGTTGCATGTTTTGGACCCTCGATACGTTAGTTTGAAGCATTCCTTTTATCAATTTCTTATTAAAATTATGAAATTGAACTTTGTTTTCAAGATATTGTAGAAATGTGTCACTACCAAGCTGGGTAAGAATATTTCTCTTTATTTGCAGTAAATGGAATCTCACATGATTTTGAATTTTGCAACGCAAATTTCAAATAAATAAGCAATAGAATTCAAAACATTGGGACAGCCTTGGAAACTTATTGCTAATTGATTTGAAGAATATTTTCGTTCAAATTGAGATTAAAATTTAGAAGAATATTAAAATTTTGTATTTTATTGAACTTTTTAAAAATAAAGTTAAAATTTTATTTTTAGAATATTGGAGGGGGAATTTTCAACCCAATCCAAACTAACCCATTTGGGTTTGGTTTGAATTTTATTATCAAAATATTTTTATTTTGATAAATTTATTTATATCAAAATTATAATAATCATTAATTATTATTAATAATTAAAATATGAAAAAATTATAGTGCATAAAAATTATAAATAATAAATTTTACAATAATTTTATCCTTAAATTAAAATAAAGTTTAATCATGAGAATCATTATTTCTCAATAAATGAGATCGTAAACTGTAATAATAAATTTTCACAAACATGACATCAATAAGTAAATTCAAAGAAGGAAAAAAAAATAGTAGTATTAAGTATTAACCCTACCATAACGCAAACTCTAACAATGTCCATACAAATCGAAAAAGATAAGACATCCGAACTCAAGTGTCAAAGCAATCCATCATAATTATTCCCATCTACAGTATTTTAATCAAGAGATTCCACGATTAACTGAGGATAACGAATGAACAAACACCATTTGAGAATTTTTACGTCATGGTTTTAGAAAGGAGAAGTTGCAGGTTGAAAGGTAGCTATTTAGATTGGCAAATGGTCCATTTATTTAATTCAAATTTGTTTTGATATGTTGCTTTCTTTTTCTAGTTGTTGACAATTGATTACGCCGTGAACAATCTAATAGCGAGCTTTCATTTATTTTTTTTCATTTATTTTGTTTTCATTTATTTCATTTTACAAGTTTAAGTGTTGGGGTTTTGTCCATAGCTCATGGGTAAATCATATCCAACCTATAATGAAATGGTTTTTTTTTTTTTTATATAAAATGCACATCTAACCCATTTTCATGATTTACCCAACCCAAACCATTTAGTTTAGTTTAACCCACAGGTTGTGGGTTTATGCTCACCCTAATTGGAGTTCATTCTATTAATATATCAAAATCTAAATCATCGAGCAACATGCTTTTATTTTTGGGTTTGTACACACTCGTTACACTAATTTGAGCTCCAATATGCATGGAGAATATATATAATCTGCTTGTCGTAAATTTTTTATGTATATTTTTTCTTTGCAGATAAGTGTGTATGATTTTGTTCTGTGCATTCAATAAAAATAAAAATAGTGAAAAAATAAATATATAATTTTGCAGAGAGTAGATTCCCCCAGCTTTAATTGATTCATATTTTATCTTGAATGATTTTTAGTTCTTCCTGTTGGCCCTTTTGGTTTTGCTTGCACAAGATCATTATGCTCTCAAATCTGCAATATCTACTTGCTATGATTATGTTCCATTAAAAGTTTGTTATATGTTTCATTAAAAATTATGTTTACTTATTTTAATTTGATATATTATTTTTATAGTTATATTTATGTTTACTTATTTCTATTTTACTTGTGTTGATTTAAGTTTATCTGAATCATTAAGCGAACCAAAATCGAACCGTCCGGTTGGGTTTTCATTTTTCATAAATGTCTACTGGTTTTTTTGAATTCCTAACTCAAAATAAATTGAAAATTTTGGTTTATCCCAAAACTGAACCAACCCAAACTGATGCTCACCCCTAAATTAATAATAATAACAACAACAACAACACAACAATAACAACACTGTCTTTGACCGAGTGGCCAAGCTGTTGTGTAGGCAACAGTTCGAGACCCCAAAAAGAATTGTTGGAGCTAAATTCCTTCCTCAATTATAACAAATAAGTTGAGATAGTCTTCTTCCTCACGAAATGTGAGTGGAGTGGATCGTTAAATGCCACAATCACGTCCAATCTTTTGCTTCATCACTCCAATGCTACGGTTGATTGGAAAGTGCTGGAAGTTCACGTGTTCTGTATGGGTTGGCATTTAGGGCTGGAGAATAAAATCTAGAGAATGCAGCTGTTGGGAATATCAAAAACAATGCTGATCATGAATGTGAATATAACACAATGTACACAAATAATAAAATGAACTAGACTATTTGGAATGACATGAGTGACATACAATGCGTAGGGCATGATCGTGTTGTTTTTTATTAGTGCGGGGACTCAGAAGAGGATCTTATAACTCAGCACTTTTTTTTATACCTTTTTACAAAAAAATTTAAAAGGATCAAAGGCATTATCAATATTAGTTAAAAACAATATTCATTTGTATTTAAAATAATTATCAACAATTGCAAGTACATTAGATTTACCACTTTGGTTTCCCTTTATTTCATTCTTCTCTTTATTTGAATGTTTTGTGGCTTAGCTTTGTCAAATACAGAATCCTTAAAATGTTGCGATGTTGTTGGGGTTGCTCTTTAATAACTCTTTGGGCCAATCTCTCTCTCTCTCTTCTTCTTTTTTTCTTTTGGAAATTAATGTTACATATACATTATGATCTATAAATCTAGACACATAAGTTTTGTAGAACATCACACAATAGCTCGAAAATCTACTTCAATAATTATTGGAGAGATATATTCCCTTATGTAACGGAATTCTCTTTAAGCCTAAATCAACTTTTAGAATTTGTATATAGTGCTGAGTTGAGCTCGCTCAACTCTTCATAATCTTCATCCACACATGTATTTATTACAATATACAGCTAATATATTAATTTTATATTCTTATCTACAAAACTAGCAATTGAATTAGAGTGGCAGCCAAATAAATCTGCTTGAAAACTATTAAACTGGACGCTTTGGGCGCTTATGTAATATAAATTAGTAAGTACTATATTTTTAAATAATTAATGTTAAGCGTGCAATAAAAATTAACAGATATAAATTCTAACTACTAACAAAATTACTGAAAATAAATAAATGTTATCCCTATAAACTTAAGTAATCAATCCTATCGCTCGCTAGACCTGAGCAGCATCATCTTTGATTAATCCTCTTTCAACAACACAATCCTTGATGACTTTAAGAGATTCTTCAATATCTTTACAGAGCAGGTGAGGATCAGGAATCACGTCTGGGTCAACAGCGACACAAAAGGTCATCTTGTTCACATAACTTTGGAAATGGATCGTCAATGCCTGCAAATTAATTTGTGCAAGAAATTAATATAAATTAATTATATGTGGTATTTTATTTATAAATTAAGCTAATTATGCTGCTGATTGAATTCATGCATGCTTACATGGGGATGGCCGTAAACACTTGGAGCAAGATAAGCCATTGGATGGCCGTAGAAGCTTATTTCTTCTAGAGGACCGACCACATTTGAGAAGGCCATTGTTGTGTTTGAAAGAACTCTGTGCGCTATAGCAGCAGCGACCTGTTAATTAACCGTGCAAAATATTACTTATTATTTGCCACAATATTTGCACATATAAATCTTTTTTTTTTTTAACCATTTGGGTCCTTGATAGATAAATTTATTGTACCGCATTTCATCTATGGTACTGTCATAAAAGTTTTAGTGAAAAATACTGTTGAAAGGTAGATGTTACATCTTCACATGTAAACTAATTATCTGAGATGACTACCGATTAAACGTAGTTAATTTGTTCATTGAAATGATACATTTACCCTTCGACAATGTTTTTGTTTGCCGTTCATATTTTAACACCAGAAATGAAATAAGGTATTTTGTAAAAATCTATTGTGTACCTTAGCTCCAAATGTGTAGAGCACAAACTTGGCAGTTGAAAATGTGCAGAAGGCTTCAAGGGAATGCTTTCTACGATCGATGGTGGCTTTAGCTACACGAATATAATCTAATGGGTCATTTTGTAAAGCAATGGTGAAGGGGAGGAGGATGTATCCGATCCAATTGCCCCATCCGCCCTTTGATTCTTTGGCCATCATATCAGCTAAAGCCTGTAATTATATATTAATGGAATTATATACTAAGGCACCAGTACATTTGGAGATGCATGTCATCAGAATACAATTAATAAAATTAAAACTGAGGGAGATAAATATAATTAATTGACCTGGATCCCTGTAGTTGGTCTAAGGTTGACGAGAATGGCAGCCCGTAGGCGCAAATTCTTTGGTAGAGTATTATTTGACTCATGCTTTGCTCCTCCATTTTGAATAACCTTCTTACCTGCTGAGCCGGCGACTTATTAGCCAAAGGACATCGCAATTGTATTGATCAATTCCTATGTAATTGCTGATGGAAATTACAAGAACTGAAAACAAGTGCGAATTAAAGGCTTATGTCTATTTTAGGTTCAAATAATTCCTTATCTTGAAGCATAAATATTCGACAGAATAAGTAAATTAGATCTGAACTCTGAAATGGACTGTCTTTTTTAGTTGAATGTTAATGAGTAGTTTAGTTGTCAAAATAAAATTATACTAAAATGTTAAGTAATCACTTACAGCTTGACTTTAACAGCATAACTAATTATTATTATTTGATAAAATATTCATTTTTAAGTCATAACACTTAATACGCTAACATGATACATGTTAGTAAAAGAAATATTAAGTTGATAGAAAACTCACCATATCTTCGATGCAGATACCGCGAGAGAGCAGCTTGTGTTAGTCCCAAAATAACATCGTTGATTGTCTGTTATCTCAGCCATGCAGGCACAGAAAATTAAAGAGGATATTAAATTATTTTACCAATTAAATAAATACTTGGAAAAAGGATAAGGATGGAGCAATTTTAATTTTAATGAGAAAAGGGGCAGTTAGTTTTAGCCTTATAGAGGTCACTTTGACAATTCATAAAAATTGTGCCTCAGAAAATTAAATTCGATCCATTCATTTTGGAACTCTAAAACAATTTGACAATTCATTAAAATTGTACCTCAGAAAATTAAATTCGATCCATTCATTTTGGAACTCTAAAATAATCTGGAACTTCTTATTTCAGGAATCAGTGTGACAATAAATAAGGTCCCATCCCCAAATTGGAATGTGGCAGGAGAGAGGAGACGCATATTAACATCTTGTGGCAAACGGCTGATTTTGCATTCATTGCCTTATAATTGATCCGAACGAACCCACAAAACGAACCCACAAAACGAACCCACAAGTACATGTGACAAAGAAAATACTTGCAGTAAACCAACTGGGTATTCCAAAAAGGATATTCTGCCATGTGTAATATGTAGCCTATAAAAGTGTGCCAAATGGGAGAGAATCTCTTGATAATATGATAAGTGCTATTTTAATTAACGAAACTACCAACTTGATTTATCTATCAGTTTTTAAATTATTTATGTTATTAAATTAACATAAATAATTTAATAACATAAATATGTTATTAAATTATTTTATAACTAACATAGTTCTTTTAATATAAAAAAAGAAAAAAAATTCATAAATATGAGAATGGTAAAAGTTACCGACACAACTAAGCGGCCCATCTAGTGAGAGGTTGTTACGGCTTAATTGTTTAGGCTTACTAATCTTCAATTCAATTTAGTTTAATTTTTTAAATATACCCAGCCTTTTTTTTTTATCTAAATACACCCATTACCACACTGAAAAAGCCCAATCTGCAAGGCCACTCAAAACATTTAAAGTTCTGTATGCATAATAATAATATTTTATGTTGCTAGTTGAACGTTATTTTATAAGTGTAATTAAATAAACATACCATAAATTCATTGCATTCTTCACAAGCTTTATGTCATCCAAACCAATTGTCCTGTGCACGAACCGCTTGGGCACAAGCTCAACTCCTGGTCCGCCTCTGAGAGGATTCGCTGTGTCTTTCAGAAATAATACTGTTGCCAAAAACGTCACAAGATCCACAATTGTATTCCAAATCAATCTAATTGCGGACCAAATTGCCAGCAACAGCCACCAACAAAACCACCCGGCTGTGGCAGTGCTTGAGCCCCCACGATGCTGCACCGGAATGGTCGGTAACGCCTCAGGGTCCGAAGTTTTCCGAGTACAAGCAAGAAGAAGAGAAATGAGAGATGCACCATCGCCAATTGAGTGGTGGATTCGGAAAACTCCGATGGCTTCAGCATCTGAGGTTTTGACATTTAGAAGGTGAACTTCCCATAAGGGTTTTGAGCAATCCATAGGATTTGTTGTGATGTACGAGATGTAATCCTCAACAAATTGGTCAGGATTTTCCATTTTTGGATCCAATTCCGGAACAATAACGTGATTCTCAACGTTCACTGTAGTTGGAGTCCATTTCTTTTTTCTTCCCTGGACCACCTTTGATTTGCACATGCAAGAAATAATAAAATAAATTAGATATAGAAGTAAAAAACAAAAAAAGTTTTGTTAATAATAAAAAAAAAAATACACAGAAAATATGTATTATTAATTGACCATTAAATTTCCTGATTACTTCCTGCTTAGCCTGGCTTCTGGGTCAATAAACCCAACAAAGGAATAAGACATCTCTACTTATCGAAACAAGTCTTTAATTTCATTACGGCAGGACAACAGACCCGCAACTTATTCAATCACCTTTTTATCTTATCCACCAGGGAACTTCTAGCACTATCATCCATTCGGCCTTGCAAGATTTTCTATTTTCTTTAGGCGATAAATTATTGCCAAGAAAATTTATGAGCGCTGATATTTGAACAACAATAAAATAGCAGAAAGAATAAAACAATGTTATTGTTCATGCTATAAGAATGTTATTTTGATATACAAACCCCACCAATAAATATCACTTGAAATTAAAAAAAAATAAATGAAAAATATATGAACAATTCTTGCATAGGTGGAGTTCATTGGTGGGATAAGTATCATTTGCCAATATTTTCTTCTGTCGATCTTTTACTATTTCTGTTCTATTAGGGGTTTTTAATTACATATAATGTTGCAACTAGGTGGGATTATATTTAGTACAACTAGAAGCTAAACTACAAAGGACAAACCGGGCAATCAAATAAAATTAAATTAAAAAGAATGATAAAAATTCCCCCCTATAAATATATATAATATCCATTAATTGTGCTTGAATATAGTCTGAATAGTTGAAGCAAACAAGCGAGGCAAAAGGCAGTATAACAGAATAGTCATTTTGAAGAAGAAAAATGCTTCTTAATTTTGTCTAGATGAAATTTCAAACAAAGTTTCCCCCACAAAGTAGACTTTTTTTGTTTTCTAGTTTAAAAAATAATAAGTCCAAGTCCAACCAAGAAAAAGATATCAAATAAATATGATCTAAAGCATTTAAAGAAAGCAAAAGGTAGCCAGAAAAGAAAACCGTGTAAATATATTTTTTTCGCCTCTTACCAGCTTGCTGGAGAAACGAGGATGCTTGATCAAAGTATGCTGCAATCCTTCTTTAATAACACTTGGATTAATGCTGGTTTGGCATCCCATAATCGCAATAATATGGCAGTTAAAATTCGGTGCTTGAAACAACATAGCCGCTGGGCTCAAAGGCTCATCAAAAATGTCCCCAGATGACGCTTTGCCACCGTTGTTGACCATTTATGCAGCAGCTCTCTCTGTCGCTCTTGATCTCCTCTTCCTTAATTGCTTCTGTTGATCTCTTTATGTGAAGGCATATTGCCTCATTAATTTTGATCCCAGGGATTGAGCATTGAGTTCATATTCTATGAGCTGGAGTTGTCAGAGGCATGGATTTGAATTTTGATTTTTGTTTCCTCAGAAGGTGAATTCAATCACGATTGTCAAAGTTGAAGACAGGCTCCATATAAAGAAATGAATTAAAAGTTGCAATGCAAGGCGTACTTTGGGGTTGTAATTAGGGATGGCAATGGGCACCGCCCGCAGCGGGGTTTGTCATTACCAAACCCAAACCCGCACAAAATTTAAATTACCAAACCCACCCGCAACCCGCAGCGGGTTTTAATTTTTTTAAGAAAACCCACCCGCAGCGGGTTTTGATAATTACCAAACCCGCAATGGTAGCATCGACGGATTTTTTTGCGGGTTTCCGTATTTAAAATTATAAATGTTTAATATATAAATTTATAATAATAACCTCAAATTTCATATAACATATTCAATTTTATATTTAAACAATGTAAATGAAAAATTAAAATTTCAACATCAATCCAACACAAATTCTCAAATTTAAGTATAAATTACACAAATCCATTTAAAAAATACAAACTAGTATCTAAAAATAATAATTACATTTCATATTATCATTTAAAACAAGCTCCAAGAGAAGATATTCATTTCATTCATTACTATAAGCACTCATCCAACATGATGCCTACAATAATAATTAAAATTAATATTTTCAAATACTAACTCGAAGAAAAAAATTATAATAATAAAATAAGTCATGTATTAAGTTAAAGAAAAATAATACATACAAAATTATAATAGGTATATAATAATCTATAAATTACATTATTTTCTTTATACATTTTTAGATTAAAATTTTTAGATTATTTTCTTTATACACATTATTTTCTTTATACATTTTTAGATTTAAATTAAATTAAAAATATTTAGAAAAAGTATTGCGGGTTTGGTGGATATCCATGCGGGTATCCATCGGGTATAAGATAAATACCAAACCCACCCGCATCCATGTGCGGGTTTTAGTTCATAATACTAAACCCGCCCGCAACGGGTAAAATTACCCACAGCGGGTGGGTTTTGGCGGGCGGGTTTGCGGGTTTGCGGGTATAATTGCCATCCCTAGTTGTAATGAAATAATCAATGAGTAGCTAGCCTATAATTTTTTATTATTAGTTCCCCAGGCCTAGCTTGTTCATTAATTAATTAATTGCTTTGCGCACTATAATCGCTCTCTGATGCATACAATAACAGGCTGTAGAAATGATACTTCAAAAATTATTATTCAAAGCTTACAACCTGTTCTTTGGGATCTTGTTTAAAAGTGCCTGTTTGATATATATATATATATATATGTGTGTGTGTGTGTGTCTTCTTTATTGGATTAAAAAAGGTTTTTTTAAAACCAAAAGCACACATATGAAGTAAATGGAAAAGTGATTTGATGATATATGTTTTAAAAGTTAGATGGTATAAAATGATTGTTAACTTTTATCAGCAGCTATATAAACTTTCGGTAAAAGATTAGTGATTCAGAGATAATCTTTTATTCATCTTTTAATAGTTGTCATATCTTGAATCAGCCATGCTTTATTAAAAATCAATATTTTGGTAAATGTTAGCAGAAAATTGTTTTTTTTTTTTAACCAAATTGATATATTTTGAAAGTTTAGAAGGTTCGCAATCGTACTGTAATTGGGCTTTAGTTTATACAAATTGAATCAAATTGGGGGTGTAGCTCATATGGTAGAGCGCTCGCTTCGCATGCGAGAGGCACGGTGTTCGATTCCCCGCACCTCCATTTCCTTGGCTTCATTTTATTTTTCATCTAATCATCTTCTTTAATCTTTACCAGAACGCACCGTTTTATGACACAGCTCATTCAGTATACGGGTTTGTTCATTCAGAAGGATAATCTAAGCCCTTTTCAGTCTGTCGCCACCAAGGGGCCCCGGTACTTTAATACTTTTACCAAAAGTCAAATATTGTTTTTTCTTTTTTTCCTTTTTATTTATTAATCTTTGAATATTTTAATTAAGCCGGCATTGACTCTACAAATTTATCATTCATTTTAATAACCAAATTGCCTACTTACACAAAAATATTTTAGCTCTTAGTCATTCACGAAACTTCATTTTCAATAATTTCTCTCTTCCTTTCAGAATTCAGATACAAAAGTTTTAATTTCTTATGGGTGAAGACTGAAGAAGGAGTTGAAGAACGTTCTTCGCTTGTAACGCTTGCAAAATCATTTTTCATAACAAGATGCTTAATTCTTTCTGCTTTTAAATCAATATATGCATTGTAGGATCTGTATTTTTGAGGTCATTTGCGTTTCATGGGGTTCAATTTCATAGATGGAAACAATTTTATGAGCTTATTATTTTTGTCATTTACAAAATTACAAGGCTTGAATGTTGAGTGGAAATAATGTCAAGAAATTTTACAAGATGAGTAACCTATGATGCATATTGGTATGTTCTGGAGTAGCCTTTAGGAATCACTTTTTGAGCAAAAGTATATTATCTGCTAGATTATCTAGAAAGCACTTTCTCTTGAAAATGAGCTTATCTTCAATTCTAGTGTTCGTAACAAGAAAATTTTTGCACCACTCGGCGTTTGGTCGAGTGGTCAGGGCTGCTGCCCTCCAATTACAATGTGAGGTTATTTCCTTTCTCAATTAAAATTAAGTGGAGGTAGTCTTCTTCTTTACCTAAGTGTGAGGAATAGACATCTTTCGAATATTAGTGAGGATTAAAAATTTGGGTAGAACTCCATTAGTATTGATGTAAAAAAAACAAGAAATTTTTTGCTTATGGTATAACCAAATGGGTGACATTGAAGAATTCAGAAAATTAAACATTTGGAAAATCTTTATTGTAATATTCGCTGAGTCGTCTTTTCCTGAGCTTGATGTGCACTATATTCTGTTGTAATGTCATCTAATTTGTTTTTTAATGGAACATTTCTTTCATTCTGTGGCAGATCCTATTAAACGAATATAAGGAAGAGAGGAAAATGGCAAAACAAGAGGCAGCGGTCTCTGAACGAGAAATTTTCAGTCTTTCTGGACCTTTATACCTCACTGCTGTTGATTGGTAAAACCACTTCTTTCTTACTTAGAAAGACGGTACTACATGACGGATTAGTGCTTTTATTTTATCTGGAATATCCACATTAGCAATGTGACTGCATTATGTTGTTAGTCTACTTGATATAACAGAGAGATTATTGAAGTTTCTGGGGTTTTGTGCTTAAATATTAATGTGTAAACTACTTTCATGCCTTGGCTAGTACGTGGATATCAGTTTTTGAAATCAGCAGTCTTCGTGGCTCCATCAATGAGGGATTTATGAAAAGTGGTTGAAATTAGTGTGAGCTTCAGAAATGAATTCTAAAGAGAATGATGCAGAAAATTAATTGGAGTAGCATAACCAGTATTATTATTATTATTTTTAGTTGTAGCAATGATTCATTGCTGCTAATCTTTGGCTTCCTGAGCATGTCTCTTGCACGTTATAGCAAGTTACTGTAGAAGTTTGATTTAACCTTTTATTAACTATATTTTTGGATAAGTTATTCTTTGATTTATTAAGCTATTTACAGGAAAAATTCACATCATCGAAGATCTGTTGCTGCCAGCTTGGTTCGAGGAGTGTATATTCTAGAGCGTGATCGCCAAGAGAACCGCCTGGGGCATCAGGCTCAAGCTTCTCCCTGGTGGAACTTCTTCCACTTCCAGCTTAGCCGTATGCTCATAGATGATGTTGATTACTCTGTCTTCGGCGCCATTTATGAATATCATTCATTTGCTTTTGACTGCAATGCCCCCAAATTCGTTATTGCATTCCGGGGCACAATAAAGAAACCGGATACCAAGTTAAGAGATCTTAAGCTGGATCTCCAGTGCATTAGTAACAGACTTCATCAGAGTTCCCGCTTTCAGCTCGCAATGCAGGCTATCCAGAATGTAATTAGTCTGGTAGGAGCTGCCAATATTTGGTTAACGGGACATTCTCTGGGGTCAGCTACTGCACTGCTTGCTGGGAAGAACATGACCAAGATGGGGTATCCTATGGAAACGTATCTCTTTAATCCACCATTCCCATCTGCCCCCATTGAGCATATCAATAATGAAAAGGTCAAGCATGGGATTCGCGTTGCAAGCAGTGTTGTCAAAGCAGGATTTGCTCTTGCTAAAAAGGGTCAGAGCCAGAGGTCCCAAAAAGATGACTCGTTTTATGCACTATCTGAATGGGTCCCTGGTCTATTTGTGAACCCGGCTGATCATATTTGCTCCGAGTATATTGGGTATTTTGAGCACAGGAAGAAGATGGAGAAGAATGGAGGAAGCAAGATCGAAAGACTTGCGACACAATATTCCATAGGGAGTACGATCTCTGGTGTGTTTGGGGGGGATTCAGAAGCATTGCACCTGCTGCCTTCAGCAAATCTGACTATTAATTTGAGTCATTGCCCTGATTTTAAACGAGCCCATGGAATTCATCAGTGGTGGGATCCAAATTTTCTTGGTCAGTCTGAGCTGCACCTTTTCAGGTAATACAAGGAGTTTGTCTTCTGATGATTCATTCTTGTTGAAGAATTCTCTTTAACCATACTGCACTTATGATGTTGAGACCAAAGTTATGTTCTGTGCCAGGATTGACATTTTTATATTTGTAAATATCTGTCACTGACTTAAAAAGCTACTAGAAAGCGGATTAGTTGTTATCAAGACTGACCTGACGGTGTAAATCAAATTTTTCATGAAGTACTTTTAGTTATTGTCACATGGTGGAGAATTTCAGTCATTAATGATCATAGCTGAGGAAATTTGAGTTATACGATCATACCCTTGCTAGCAGATGATGTTATACAATCACATATTCTCGTTGCCTTCCTGCCCTCTGATCTTTACCGTTTAGCTTGTATCAACAGCACAGCATTTCTAAATCGAGTTTCATCAAGTAATCTCAACTGTGGCCTTTTATTGTTTAACGGACTGTATGTGTTAATGAAAGTGGCAAATAATGGTTTGACAATAAATGGTTTTGCAATAACCATGTTAAATGCGATTAATATGAGGTTTTGCGGTTGCTCTTCATTTAAGATGGTAAAATGTCTTGCGTTAAAATAATAAATTTGGTATTTAGATTTGGTTTACTTGGGTCGGTGGTAAGGGAATTGAGTGGTTGTTATTGTTAAGTTAAATAATAATAATAATTAGGATGGGCAGAATCTAACCGGACCCCAAAAAATCGGTTGGGTTCGGATTTTTTTGGATCCCGTTGGTATTTTCTAATAAAAAACCGAATAGTTTAATCCAAAAAACCGAACCATTCGGTTCAAATAGTTCAAAATTTTAATCAGAACCGAACGGAAATTCAATGGCATTTTTGTAATTTTGAAATAATAATTCTGCGAAACCTAATATCTAATTATCTACACCCGAATTGCTGCTGCTGCCGTTACAAAACCATGTTTGCAACTTCGTTCTGGCTTTGCCGCTTTGCTGCCGCCTGCCTTCTTTCTTTGCTTCCGCGATCTAGCAGCCATCGCTGCTTCCTTCAAGTTTGAAAGCGTCTCCAGACCACGGTTGCCGCCCCTGCCCTTTCCTTCTAACTTCAAATTCCAGCCGCCGTTACTACTGTGGTGCATGGTCGTGGTGAGAGCGGAAGCTCAGGGAATCAATTTAGATTGCGAAAAGACGGAGGAGAAGGTTGTTGACTCTGCTGTGGTCACCGGTCACCGAGCTCTCTAAGCCCTTCACCGTGTATTGCAGCCTGCAATTTGCAGGTAATCTAAGCCCCTCACCGCGTGACTGTGCTGACTCTAATGCTTTTCTTTTATTCTATTTTTGTCGCCGGCTTGCCATAAAATTGCTTTCTGTTGCATGTTTTGGACCCTCGATACGTTAGTTTGAAGCATTCCTTTTATCAATTTCTTATTAAAATTATGAAATTGAACTTTGTTTTCAAGATATTGTAGAAATGTGTCACTGCCAAGCTGGGTTAGACTATTTCTCTTTATTTGCAGTAAACGGAATCTCACATGATTTTGAATTTTGCAACGCAAATTTCAAATAAATAAATAATAGAATTCAAAACATTGGGACAACCTTGGAAACTTATTGCTAATTGATTTGAAGAATATTATGGTTCAAATTGAGATTAAAATTTAGAAGAATATTAAAATTTTGTATCTTATTGAACTTTTTAAAAATAAAGTTAAAATTTTATTTTTAGAATATTGGAGAGGGGAATTTTCAACCCAACCCAAACTAACCCATTTGGGTTTGGTTTGAATTTTATTATCAAAATGTTTTTTATTTTGATAAATTTAATTATATTAAAATTATAATAATTATTAATTATTAATTATTAAATTGATATTAAAATATGAAAAAAAATATAGTGCATAAAAATTATAAATAATAAATTTTACAATAATTTTATCCTTAAATTAATATAAAGTTTAATCATGAGAATCATTATTTCTCAATAAATGAGATCGTAAACTGTAATAATAAATTTTCACAAACATGACATCAATAAGTAAATTCAAAGAAGGAAAAAAAAAGTTAATAGTATTAAGTATTAACCCTGCCATAACGCAAACTCTAACAATGTCCATACAAATCAGAAAAAGATAAGACATCTGAACTCAAGTGTCAAAGCAATCCGTCATAATTATTCCCATCTACAATATTTTAATCAAGAGATTCCACGATTAACTGAGGATAACGAATGAACAAACACCATTTGAGAATTTTTACGTCATGGTTTTAGAAAGGAGAAGTTGCAGGTTGAAAGGTAGCTATTTAGATTGGCAAATGGTCCATTTATTTAATTCAAATTTGTTTTGATATGTTGCTTTCCTTTTCTAGTTGTTGACAATTGATTACGCCGTGAACAATCTAATAGCGAGCTTTCATTTATTTTTTTTCATTTATTTTGTTTTCATTTATTTCATTTTACAAGTTTAAGTGTTGGGGTTTTGTCCATAGCTCATGGGTAAATCATATCCAACCTATAATGAAATGGTTTTTTTTTTTTTTATATAAAATGCACATCTAACCCATTTTCATGATTTATCCAACCCAAACCATTTAGTTTAGTTTGGGTTTGGATAAACCCATAGGTTGTGGGTTTATGCTCACCCCTAATTGGAGTTCATTCTATTAATATATCAAAATCTAAATCATCGAGCAACATGCTTTTATTTTTGGGTTTGTACACACTCGTTACACTAATTTGAGCTCCAATATGCATGGAGAATATATATAATCTGCTTGTCGTAAATTTTTTATGTATATTTTTTCTTTGCAGATAAGTGTGTATGATTTTGTTCTGTGCATTCAATAAAAATAAAAATAGTGAAAAAATAAATATATAATTTTGCAGAGAGTAGATTCCCCCAGCTTTAATTGATTCATATTTTATCTTGAATGATTTTTAGTTCTTCCTGTTGGCCCTTTTGGTTTTGCTTGCACAAGATCATTATGCTCTCAAATCTGCAATATCTACTTGCTATGATTATGTTCCATTAAAAGTTTGTTATATGTTTCATTAAAAATTATGTTTACTTATTTTAATTTGATATATTATTTTTATAGTTATATTTATGTTTACTTATTTCTATTTTACTTGTGTTGATTTAAGTTTATCTGAATCATTAAGCGAACCAAAATCGAACCGTCCGGTTGGGTTTTCATTTTTCATAAATGTCTACTGGTTTTTTTGAATTCCTAACTCAAAATAAATTGAAAATTTTGGTTTATCCCAAAACTGAACCAACCCAAACTGATGCTCACCCCTAAATTAATAATAATAACAACAACAACAACACAACAATAACAACACTGTCTTTGACCGAGTGGCCAAGCTGTTGTGTAGGCAACAGTTCGAGACCCCAAAAAGAATTGTTGGAGCTAAATTCCTTCCTCAATTATAACAAATAAGTTGAGATAGTCTTCTTCTTTACGAAATGTGAGTGGAGTGGATCGTTAAATGCCACAATCACGTCCAATCTTTTGCTTCATCACTCCAATGCTACGGTTGATTGGAAAGTGCTGGAAGTTCACGTGTTCTGTATGGGTTGGCATTTAGGGCTGGAGAATAAAATCTAGAGAATGCAGCTGTTGGGAATATCAAAAACAATGCTGATCATGAATGTGAATATAACACAATGTACACAAATAATAAAATGAACTAGACTATTTGGAATGACATGAGTGACATACAATGCGTAGGGCATGATCGTGTTGTTTTTTATTAGTGCGGGGACTCAGAAGAGGATCTTATAACTCAGCACTTTTTTTTATACCTTTTTACAAAAAAATTTAAAAGGATCAAAGGCATTATCAATATTAGTTAAAAACAATATTCATTTGTATTTAAAATAATTATCAACAATTGCAAGTACATAAGATTTACCACTTAGACTTGTATATCTAGAATGTCTAAATAAATCCATATCAAGAAGTTAAAATGGCTTTAAAGTAGAAACATGATTTTTGTTATTGACAGACATTTTATTTGTTTTCTAAGTTGACAAGCTTCACAATTTTTTTTTTTAAAAAACCAATTTGAGTAAGACCTTTAACTAAATTATTTTTTGAAATTTTTAAAATTAAATACATGCTTGCATGATCTAATCTTCTATGTCATAGCCATTATCATGTAATGCGGAAAAACGTTTATCATGAGCTGATGCATAATTGATATTAATGGTGTATACATTAATATATTTTTTTTTTCAACAAACAAAACTTTATCATTACATGCAATTTTAACAACACATTTTGTTTTGTCAAAAATAATTTTATAGTCTTTATCACACAATTGACTAACATTTAGCAAGTGTTTTAAAATTTCAAATAAATACACATTTTCAATAAAAATAAAGGAATCTTTACTGAAATTAACAACACCAACAACTTTATAGCCTTTATCACACAATTGATTAATACTAATCAAGTTGTGTTTTAAATTTTTAACTAAGCACACATTCTCAACAAAGGTAGATGAATTTTTACTGAGACATCACCAACACCAACAATCTTTGTTTTTGAATTATCTCCAAAAGAAACATCTCCATCGTTTTCGATTTGGTAAGACTCGAAAATCAAGAGTAATTGCTTGTCATATGTCTTAAGCATCCGTTCTTCAAGTACTATTTATTCTTTTTCTTCTTTGATCCCTGTAATAGAAATCTCAAGTTTTAGGTACCTAAAGTTTTTTGGGTCCTTGAATGTTAGTAATGGTTCCTTTTGGAACCCAAATAGATTCTAAAATATACATTTTTCTTAATCGGACATGCAAAAATTATGTGATCGTTTATGTTACAATAGTAGCAAACAGGTTAATGATCACTAATAGTGGCAATCTTAACAAAGTAATTCTCGTAATATTTTTGTTTGAAGTTAGACTTATCCCTGAGTTTTGCTTTATCAAAAACAAATTTTTGAGAGCTAAGCAAATTTTCCAAATTCCTTTGACCATTTGTAAATCTTAGCACAATATTATTAAGCTTATTACTCTTCTTTTTAAGCACTTCATTTTCTTTAATCAACTCATCGACATGTTTTATTTTATACTCATATGAAATACTTTATTTTTCAATAATGCAATCTTATCATGCAATGTTTTATTTTTTTATTCTAAACTTTTGTCCTTTGTATTTAAAGATTTTTTCCCATTTGAAAGTTTTACATTTTTCTTTTTAAGAGAAATATTTTTCATTCTAATCTTCTTTAAATCATTGTGCAATTTAGTAAATGCTTCGAACAACTTATCATAAGAAGAAAAATCATTTATCTCATCATGTTCTTCTCCTATTGCCATAAGTGTTATGTTTGACATTTCGTGCGACTCTTTACCATCTCTTTCTTCTCTCTTTGATTTTTGAAGTTCCTGAACTTTCTTCGCTCATTGGATTTCTTAAAAAACTTCTTGAATTTTTTAACTATCATAGCTTTCTTCTTTAACTATCTTCATCTTCGATTTTGCTTTTTGATCTTGAAGCTTTCAGGCCAATGCTCTTTTTTTTTTTTTATCTTCGTCACCTCTTTCAACTGCCAAATCTTTTTCATAAAAAATAAGTTGAGCAATTAAATCATCAATAGTTTAAGTATTTAAATGTTTGCCTTCCTCAATGACTGTTCTTTTAGGTCTTCATTCTTTTGGTAAAAACCTAATAATTTTCTTTACCTTCTTGTTATTTGAAAAAGTCTTTTCTAGAGCTCTTAGAATGTGTATAATATATGTAAATCTAGTATATATTGAATGCACATTCTCTTTTTATTCCATTTAGAGCAATTCGTATTGCCTAGTGTATCCATTAATTTTAGACTTTTTATCTTGGTTTGTTTCTTTATAAACAACTTGTAATATCCTCCAAATCTTATAAGCATTAAAACAACCTAGACCTCTATGAAATTCCTTTTTATCTAAAGTACAAAATAAAGCATTCATGGCTTTGGAATCAAGAGAAACTTTTCTCTTGTCCAATTTATTTCTCACGTGAAAGTTTTTGAATATCTCCTCCTACTTCATTTTTAGTCATAGGCATTAATAGACTATCACAAATAATTTCTTATATTTTATAATTTAAAATTTGTAAATAATTTTCATCTTAATTTTCTAATATGGATAATTATTTTCACCAAGCCATGTTGGTCTAGTAGTGGATTAACCTTTCTCAAAAGGTGGAATCATTTTAGCTTGCCATAGATCTTACTTTAGATGGTTAAGTCTTAACAAGAGAACCTTACTTTGATAACAAATAAGATACTTGCTGAGTAATCCAAGAGGGGGTGAATTAGATTTCTAAAAATTATGGAGAAATTAAAACAAAAGTCAATACAAATATCAAATAAAATTAGGCAAATAATAAATAACAATAATTAAAATGTAAAGAGAGAAGGGAAAGACATTTAAACACAAAATTTTTACATGGTTTAGCAAACCCTGCGTAAGTCCATGTCTTCAAGTTCACTGGGTTTAAGGATTCCATTAATTAAGCCTTACACCCTAAGGGTTTAAAATCTTTATAATTGACTTCTAAGCTGTCAATCCACCTTTACAATCAAAGGTTATCTCAAATCTCTTAATCCAAGTATTTTTCACACTTCCAAACACCTAAATCTTTAATATCGAAATGATGAATACAAAGAAATACACACTCCCAACTAAATATAATCAAATGGTAGCCCAAATATGTGTATATGTACAAGATGTATGCTTAGAGCACTTTTGATTACAGATAAATATTGCCAAGATTATTCAACATCCCTTGCAATGGTACCTTCTTTAGCTATTTATAGATAGAGTCACAAAACTAATTGTTATGGACTTTTTAGTCATAACCGACTTGTTGTGTATCCTAATCGGATTGTCGCTTGCTTTAGTTAAATTTAAAATTGAAAAATATCTCTTGTTTCGAAGAATCGCGGGTTTAGTTACACCATAAACCAAACATAGTTCTCCATCAAAAATTTTTTTTGAAATGTATATCCTTAAAAAAGAAAAAGAAATACATATTAGATAACATGAAAGAAACAAAGTTACATGAACAAACATAAAATACAAGTTGAATTTTAATTATGATGAATATTTCCATCACTGATCATGTGATCAATTTTTTCATCTTTGTCTTCAAAGAAGTCAGAAACATCAAGATGTGTAACATCCACTGATTTCGAATCATCAACATAGTTTGTTTCAACATTTTTTTCCTTTTCATTTTGGGAATGCTTAAAACATATCCGCATGATAATTTTGTATACGACATTGTCTCCAAAAATGACTAGATATTCTATATGTATCACAAGTGTTTTTTTAAATATTATGTTGGGTAGATGCTTCCTCTTTTTTTCTTTTTACAGTTCTTATAATCACCACGAGGTCGATAATAATGATTTTTGTTATAACCTTGGCCTTGATAATAGCCACGACCACGGCCATGACTATGTCTATAACTATGGTTATACCCACGATGCCCCTTTTTCATAATTATCATCATGATCATGTGGGACAATGTTCACTTTAAAAGCTATTTTTGTACTAGTAGGATGAGCTTGATGATTTTTCATTAATAATTCATTATTCTTTTCTATTATAAAAAGACATGCAACATGAAATGTTGTAAATGTTTTTTCCAACATATCCTCATCAATAATGTTTTCTCCCCACAATTTTAATTGTGAAGTAATTATGTACTGTGCAGAATTATATTCATGTAGTGACTTAAAAATTCCTGTAGTCTAAGAATATTTCATTCACTATAAGCATTTAGAATAATTACTGACCTTAAATTATCATATTTTTCATACAAATTACTGCAGAAGACATATGTGTCCTTTATAGTGAGATATTCTATTTTCAATGTTTGGTGAAGATGGTGACGTAGAAAATTCATGGCCTAAACTTGATCCTAAAGGGATGAGTCATTATTTTTTATTGTATCATTAAGGCCCATAGTATCAAATGAATTTCAGCATCCAGGATCCAGGATAAATAATTTTTGCCAGATATATCCAAGCCGTTTAATTTCAATTTTGTCAAGTGAAATATTATCACAAACAAACAAACAAAGATTAGTATAATAAATGTTAATAAGAGTGTAAATAATTAGTCTTACTTGTAAGAGTGATTTTATACTAAACTATGGAAAATAAAAAAGGGGGATAGAATACTTCTTGTAGCAAAGCGAGATTGTGCTAATAACATTTTATAAATTTAAATGTAAACCCTTTTTAATTGGTACACCCGTCGGTACATATGTGGAATCATCAATAAATTAAAATTTTAGCAAAAGTAAGCTTGAGGCAATTGATAAGTTTGTTTTTAGGAGAGAAACGAAATTGTAATATTATTAGTAGAGGAAGAGCAATACATAGGCATTAATGGGAGGAGCACTTACATTTCTTACTAATATAAGATCATTAATGGGGAGAGCACTTCTGTTTGTTAATAATAGAAGATTGTAAATGGGCGAAACACTTCCATTTGGTGGAATTTACATCCACAATCTGCGATTTACAACATTGTCATAAGTTTGAATGTAAAAACATTTCAATCGGTACACTGCTTGGTACTTATGTGGAATCGTTAATGAATTAAAACAATAAAAATTTCAGTGGAATCAAGGTTGAGGCAATTTATAAGTTTGTTTCTAAGAGAGAATGAAATTGTTTTAATTCATTGGTGATTCTACATGTATACCATGGGGTGTACCAATTGAAAATGTTTTTGCATTTGAATTTATCACACGTTATCGGCACGATCTCGCTTCGGGATAGGAAGTATTCTATCCCCTTACTTTTTTGTTTTCCATAAATTTAGTTAACATTACTCTTACAAGTAAGGCTAATTATTTACACGCTTATAAATATTTATTATGTTGATATTTGTTTATTTGTTTGTAATAATGTCTCGCTTAACAAAATTGGATTTTAATGCCTTAGATATATCTGGCGGAAATATTTTATCCTAGATTTTAGATGCTAAAATTTATCTTAATGTTATAGCCCTTGATGACACAATAAAAAATAATAATAACTAATCATTTCTAGATCAAGTTATAGCCATGATTTTTATATGCCACCATATCTACCAACCATTAAAAACAGAATATCTCATTATAAAAGACTCATGTGTCTTCTAGAGTAATTTGTACAAAAGATAATTTAAGGTCAATAATTCTTCCAATTACTTGTGGTGAATGGAATGGTCTCAGACTAGAAGTTAAGTCAATACATAAATATAATTCAAAACTGTACAGAATTACTTTATAGTTAAAACAGTGTGAAGAAAAAATTACTAATAAGCGCGTAGATCAACTGGCATGGGGTTATTCTAGCTTAACTAAGGTCTTCGGTTCGAGGTTTGGGAGTGCAACTGCACTATGTTGGGAGAGCTCTGCCACTCTAGTGGTCCTACCCAGCTGGAATCTGGATTAGTCGCAGCCTAATGTGGTCTTTGAATACCAGGTAATTTAATACACCAAAAAAATTACTGATGAGGATATATTAGAAAAAATATTTACAATATTTCACACTTCTAATATGGTTCTATAAAAACAATATAGAGCCCATTAGTATACAAAATATTCTGACTTAATTGTAAGTCTTCTTGTAGTAGAAAAGAATAATAACTTATTAATGAAAAATCATCAAATCCATTCTACAGGTATAAAACTAGTTTTAAAGGCAAAAGCGAATCTAAGGGGGAATGTTGTAAATCTTAGATTGTGAATGTGGATTCCACCAAATGGAAATGCTCCCCATATTTATGTTCTATTATTAACATATAGAAGTGCTCTCTCCATTAATATTCCTATATTATTAAGAAATGTAAGTGTTCTTCCCACTAATGCTTATATATAGTTCTTCTTCTACTAATAACATTACAATTTCATTTCTTTTCTAAAAACAAACTTATCAATTGCCTCAAGTTTGATTTTGCAGAAATTTTATATTGTTTTAATTCATTAGTGATTTCACATGTGTACCAAGGGATGTACTAATTGAAAGGGTTTTTGCATTCAAATTTATAACACGTTATTACCATGATTTATAAATATATGATTATTTGATAGTTGAGTCTTTTAAAATTACTGCTTAATATTTAACATTAGTCATGTATTAATTCGATAAAACTTAAAACAATTAAAATGATTTATGTTAGTCCATAATATGTGAGAAATAAATTTAACATTTAATACATAATTATTAATCAAATTGGCAACGGCAACTTACATGTATTTGCTCGTAGTCATTCATCTAGTCAATCTAATGCATTTTCTTTCTGCTTTTCACGAAACTTCATTATTTAATATTTCAGAATTCACATACAAAAGTTTCTTCTGGTTAAAGGAGTTGAAATAACGTTGCCTTGTAACACCTGCAAAATCTTTCTTCATTGCAAGGTACATGCTACTGGGTTTTCATTTCTTAATCATTTTTCTCGAGTACATTTAGGCAAATTGGGTCCTTGTATTTACGATTATTTGTGCTTTTAAATTGATGCATTGCAATATTTGTATTGATTTGGATTTGCATTAAAAGGTCATATGCATTTCATGGGATTCAATTTCATGGCTGGAAACAATTCTATAAGCTGATTATATATTTGTCGTTTACAAAATTACAAGGCATGAAGGTTTAGTTGAAGTTCTTTAAGAAATTTTACGAAATCAAAAATCTATTTTGAATATTGTTTTAAGGTATATGCTGGGGTGGTAGTAAGCACATTTGACCAAAAGTGAATTATGTTCAAAGAGTCTCTAAAAGCACTTTCTCTGATGGTTAATTGCCATCAAGTGACACTTGTTTTGACAGTTTTTAAAAAGGTTGCACATCTTTTAAAAATAATCGATTAGGTGACAATCTATTAACTTTTATCATTAACATTGACTGAAGAAGTCAATTAATTGCAAAATGATATTTATTAAAATTAAATCTAATTCTAATTAATAGGAATTTTTTTCAATTAAATCAAACTATTTTTTTAAAAAAAATTTCTTGTTGAGTCAAACTGCTAATTATAGATGGCTAAAACAGCGTTGCAAAAATTGATAAAGAACAAAATAATAAGGATAAGCATGACTAATCTATTTTATCTCATTCTCATGTGAGTGCATTTCTAAGGTTATTTCCACATTGTTACCTGAACAACAAGCTACAATTAGAGAAACTGACTTGGCAGCATGCTAGAGACTTACAATGTGGTCGGTTGAGATAAGAGTTTTGTGAAATACTTATCTAGCAATGTGACACAAAGAGGCTTTGTATAATTTTGTATGACAGATAGTTCTGTTTAAACCCTACTACATTTATCATTATAATGGGGATCAAAGATGAAGGTAAACCTGTAGACATGCTGGAAGAAGTAGATGATATTATTGAATTGCGTGCCAAGTCTAAAACCAGTCGAAGATTAATTGAAATAACTGCAGTTAGTGATAGATTGATAGACAATGAAAGTTATGATGATGATTTTAGGATCCTCTTTCGCATGTTTCTTTTAGGATCTATATTACGTCCTACAAATGCCATTTACATTAATCTGATGTATCTCCATGTCCTGAAAGATGTATGGTCGATCAAAAGAAAGAATTGGGCTACATGGTGCTTCAATTTTTTGTTGGAGATTATACTGAAGTATAAAGAGTACCAAGTGAGGTCGATTAGTATCTGTCCTATGTTCTTAGAGGCATGTTTAACAGATCTTAAATGTCATAATTATTTTGCCAAATAATGACATATTTCCATGAAAAAATAATGATATGATAATTGTTTTTATTATGAACAATTATTCTACTTTATTATTGTTCTATATGATTGTTGTTCTATCGATAGAGCAGTATATTCTTATATGATCGTTGTTCTGTCAACAGGACAATATATTCTGTTAGTGTATGGACGAAGGAAAAGATTTGTCGATTCTAGAATTGGCAGAAAAAAGTTTGGGGATATGAAGTAAATTTAAAAAACCAAATTGCTTGTGTTTTGATTATTAGTTTGTATGATTGTTGTTCTTATTTATTTTAGGTTCCGATGCATGAAGTAAATTTTCTGCAACTCCAAAGTGATTTCCCTCATTCTCAACGTATTGAAAGTGTTAGGTTGAGCATTGTTAATATAAAGGGCGGGATGCTTACAGAGTCAATTTAAAGAATTGAATACAAAATGAATTCATGCAATGTGAGAATGGAAATAGTTGAGAAATCTTTGGAGGAATTGAGATCTAAGTGTCCAGTTGATGCACCATTAAAATAACCTTTTGATCCATCACCACCATCTCAGGTCTTCAGAAGTTCAAAGTTACATGTCTAGTTCGAAAACCCAGCCAACCATTAATGGGAAAAACAAAATGATTATGGTCAGCGGCGAGGACTCTGTGGGTAGCAAATTAAACCTTAATAAACTGATGGCCTGGACTGGGACAAGTGAAATAGTAGGTGATTTCCATGAAAGCATATCATCTGACCCTCACTAAGCAGGCAGTGTAGAAAAATGTGTTAATTAACTGGTATTTACCAATTGAATATTATGTTAGTATCTCCAGTACATATAACTATTTGTTTTGCTTTCTTTAGTGATAATTTGCTCATGTTTATGTCTTCATTATATGTAGCAATTAGTTTAACAGAAAAATCCACTTGAATATGTTTTAAATACAATTTTTTTAATTGATTGCGGTAGAAACCCATACTCGAAACACGGGTTTTTTATTTTCGAGTTTCGAGCATGGGTTTTCCTGGGCCATGTATATCTTGTCTTCGCTATGAATTATTTTCTAGCTAGAATTGGAAAGAATTATATGCAAAGTTGCATAGGTGTCAAAATGTTACTTTCTCAATCCTTTACTTATTATAATTTATAATAGTATGGTTGGTCTATGAAATTCACAACTTTAATGATAGATTTACATTTCAATAAATGATGAATTATCTCATTGGTTCCTATTGATCGTGAATCTAAGAGATAAAAGTGTTGAGATATGGGATTCTTTGCCATATTCCTGCAGGAATAGAAAAAGTCACAATCAAGCGTTGTGCATTGTATGTCACTCATGTTTTTTTAACTAATCTATTTCATATTGTTACTAGTGTATATTATGTTATATTCATATCTATAATTGGCTATGTTATTCGATATTTCTAAAAGCTGCATTCCCTAGATTTGATTCTATAGCACCAAATGCTAACTAATATAGAACACGTGAAGTTTGTTAACTTTCCAATCAATCAGCGTATTGGAGTTCCGAAGCAAAGGAATGAATATGATTATTGGGTTTATGTGATAAACTTTATGGATTGTGCCAGAATTTGTTTCGAAGAAGTCATTGGCTTTAATACGACCTTGCTAAACTTGTTTAATGGCTAAACTTGTTATTTTGAAAACTTGTTAATTGTATGACAGTAAACTTTTTTTCTTTTGAAATTGGCTTGTGTACTTCTGAAGATGCAGAGGGTAGGCTAGCCATTCAACTGTTTGATTTTCCATTGAATCAAAATCGAGATAAACTACTAGAACAAGCCAACGCTTAGTTTGCAAACCATGTTGCAATGGCGAACCTTATATCATTTCAAGTGAAAAAGTCATCCCACCAACAAAGCGGCAATTGGCAAGAAGGTTAATAAGAAATTGCACACTTAGGTATTGGACCATAATTTGGGAATGATTTTTGTTGATTTGCACATTGTTCATTGTTAGTTTTTGGAAAGGTGGAGGGAGATAATAAAATGACATTTTTGTAAAGCACATCAGATAGTTGTCTCATTATTGATGATATCAAAAGGGGGAAAAGTAATATGCATTGTTAGCATCTTGATGATCACATATTGATATTTGATTGAAATTGAAATATATAACATGGTTATATATTCTTGATTGAAATGGTTATATATATTGACACATGATCATTATAGCAAACAAATTATCTAATGAGGCCACTGATAGAATACTTCAGAAAATTGGTTACTTGAAGAAGCGAACAATCAGGATTGACACCATCAAAAGCACCAAAATTCTACATACTGTCGAAGTGAATACAATAAAACAATTATCATCGACAATGAAAATTTATAGATTAAAAGTTATTTGTAATTATGCCAACACGCAACGACTATTTATAAAGTTGATTTCTATAAACATGAATTAGAGGACGACGAACCTAAGATAAATAAATTGTGTGCTGTCGTTTCTTATGATAGGACAAGTTTTTGCTATATACCCAACCTCACGATATTTCCTACACTTTCTAGAGCTTTGTTTTGTACATTTGGCCTTAAAGATAGCACCTTTGGTCTTGAAAATTGCTAGATTACGTACCTTTGGTCTTACCCATACTTTTTTATTTAGGAACTTGTATGTTGAGGTAGTTGTTCAAAAGTTAACGTTAAACTAATTAATTTCAACTGATGCCTTTGTGTAGGCTTCGACATTTTTTGCTACATTGTAGCACATTTTATTGCAAGCTACAGATAATGCACCCCATAGACATGGAACTAGTCACATCAAACATGCAACAACCAAGTCAAACATGCAACATGAACATCAAACGGGTTGGAAAATCCTCAGTTTTTGGTTTTATTCAAGACATGCGACAATTCAAGTGAAACATGCAATAACTGGGGTCAAACATACAATGGATGAGGTTAAACATGAAAACCATATGAACATAGAACTGTTTACATGAAAGATGCAACAATTGAGATCAAACATACAACACAGATGTCAAATATAAAATAGGCAGGAAAATATTTAAGTTTTGGCTTTATTTAAGACATGCAACAATTCAAGTGAAACATGCAACAACTAAGGTCAAACATGCAACATGAAATCAACCTATAAGAAAGTCACATAAACGTGCAACAGCTGAGGTCAAACATACAACAACCGATGTTAAACATGAGAACCATGTAAACATAGAACAACTCATGTCAAACATGCAATACGAATGTCAAACATGAAATGGGCTTTATTCAAGACATTCAACAATTCAAGTGAACATGCAACAACTAAGGTCGAACATGCAATATGAAATCAACCTATAAGAAAGTCACATAAACGTGCAACAGTTGAGGTCAAACATACAATAACCGATGTTAAACATGAGAACCACGTAAACATACAACAACTCATGTCAAACATGCAATAACTAAGGTTAAACATGCACTACAAATGTCAAACATGAAATGGCAAGAAAATCCTCAGTTTTTGGCTTCATTCAAGACATGTAACAATTTAAGTGATATATGCAACAACTGGGGTCAAATATACAACATGAAATCTACATGTAAAAAAGTCATATGAAACATGCAACAGTTGAGGTTAAACATGAAAATCTTATAAACATGCAACGAGTCACATTAAACATGCAACAACTAAGGTCAAGTATGCAACACGGACGTTAAACATGAAATGGGCGGGAAAATTCTCAATTTTTGGTTTTATTCGAGACATGTAACAATTCTAATAAAGCACAACATTTAAAGTCAAACATGCAATATCAAATCTACATGTAAAAAAGTCACATGAAACATGCACAACTGAGGTCAAACTTGCAACAGTTCAGGTTAAATAAGTACGATGTAAACAAAATACATGATATCTATGACAGATGATTCAACATGCGACGTGGATGTTAAACATGAAATTGACGAAAAAAATTTACGGGTATTTAGAATAATAAAGTTGAGACAAATAACAATATATATTAAAATTTTGATGTTCAGTTTGAGACATCACATTTAAAATATAGAACAAATATTTATCTTTTATTATATATAATTTTTTATTTTTTTTCTATTGATTATGATAAGATACAACCAATCATGAAACCGATTGCACCAAGTTTTTAGTTGCCATTATAGCCAGCTCTCTTTGTGAGAGCCCGACACTATACTAGATCGGCATTGTAGCCAAGCCAAACCTATGTGAACAAGATTAATGCACAAATTTGAGAATTAATGCTTCTTTGGATCCAAACTGTAACTTAACAAACTTGTTTACTGGCCATTTGTCTTTCAAAAAATCTTAGACCATGAATTAATTGCACATCAACAAATACACTGTCTTTAAAGTCTGTATAGTTTGGGTTTGGCTTTTCAATGCCCCTAAGCTTTCCATCATATATACAAGGCTTTGATTAAGATATTAAAATGGTTGTGATAGAGAGACTTTCATTTTTTTTTCAAAGTATACATCCATTTCTCAAGTGTCAATGGTGATTCAACAGTATAGGTGCAAAATCACTGTGTTTTGCCTATTGAAGTTTTGTGTTTTAATCATTTAAGTCTACGACAACTTTGGTTTTGTACTTTTGTTGTAGATAGGTCTCACATGTGACACACACGTGAGTTACTTATTCTAACCATGTAAAACTTTTGTCAAGTTTGTTAGGAAGAGTGGGAAAGTTATCAATTTCTAAGAGAATTCTAGAATACATTAGAGGTAATACAAACAATTAATGTATGTATAACATATGTAATTAAATTTAATATAACCACCACTTGTATCATAGTTTTTTTAATACAAGAGGGCTCTAAAAAGAGGGATAATGAGGGACTAAACAGGGATAAACCGCCCTATACATATCATGAAGCCCCGAGGGAAGAGAGTGGGCCAAATTTGCCATAAAGTTAGCCGTAAAGTTTGCTTCACGATAAACATGGGTGATGGTAATATTCCTGTTGAACTTAGATCAGATTTAGTATCCACTCAAGAATCTTCAGGATCTAGTTGAACTCTCTAACTATGACCTAGAAAATCGCTAATCAAACTCACACAAGAGAATCACCCAAAAACAGTATACAAAGAACAACAAATATAAGTGGTTCAGCTGGAGACATCCAACATCTGTTGAAGAACAGAGCAGCAGCTTTTATTCAATCACCAAGAACAAGTTACAAGATATGAGATGAAGTTATAAGCAACACTCTATCAGATTTCCCAGCCCTTAAGACTACTTATACTAGCTTAAAGCCCTTTACAAAGACCCCCTGTCCACCAGCTGTAATTTGGGTTTGTTAGCTAATTCTCCCGCCTGTTGTAATTGTACTTAACAACCTTGAAGACACGTGTTGATTTCTTCAAACCAGTGAGCCCCAAAACGACAGTCTTCAATGCCGTATAGAGTAAGTGAAAGCACGTGACATTTGCGTGCTTCACTTAAAGGTTTTGGTTGACGATACCAGTTTGTCAAACAGACTTATATGCTTTACAACTGACATGTCGTATACCAACACGACCACAAACTGACACAATGGTTGATCTCTTGGAAATCAGTTCAAAGCTTATACTCTAACATTCTCTACCTTGAGCTTGAAACTCTCATGACCTACTACTCTTCTCTTCCACCTTCTGTAGTTTAATTATCACAGATGCCAGCCAAATCCAAATCGAATTTGAATTTAGCTCCTAGAACAGCTTTAGTCATCATATCTGCAACATTGTCATCTATATGGATTTTCTGAAGCATCACAGTTGCTTCCGACACTTCCAGCCTGATGAAGTGCACTTTAATGTCAATGTGTTTGGTTATTTCATGGTGAGTTTGGTTCTTGCTTAAACATATAGCACTTTGGCTATCACAATGTATCACCACAGACCTCTGATTGACTCCAACCTCCTTCACTATACCCGTCAGCCATATTGCTTCTTTTATGGCTTTAGTAGCAGCTGTGTAGTCTGCTTCAGTAGTTGACAGAGCTACTACACTTTGTAACTGAGATTTCCAACTTATTGTGCAATTGTTGTAAGTGAATAGATATCCAATTAAAGACCTCGTTCTATCCAAGTCTCCTGCATAATCAGCATCTACATATCCTACAATTAAACTGTCATCTCTTCTCTATCCCCCATATATCAAACCATGCCCAGAAGTTCCTCTTAGATACCTGAGTATCCATCTTACAGCCTTTCAATGTTTATTTCTAGGATTGGACATATACCTACTAACCATACTAACAGTATATGCTATATCAGGTCTGGTGAGGACCATAGCATACATCAAGCAGCCTACAACACTTGCATAAGGGATTCTGATCATTTCAGACTTATCAACATCAGTTTTAGGGCACTGTTGTTCTGATAATCTGAAGTGAGCTGGTAATGGTGTTTGAACTGGTTTTGCAGTAGCCATTTCAAACTTGTGAAGTACTTTCATGATGTATTCTTCCTGAGTAAGAAACAAAGTACCAGATCTCCAATCTCTGATTAGCTGCATCCAAGTATTTTCTTAGCTGGTCCCAGATCCTTCATCTCGAATTCACCTTTTAGTTGTTGTTTCAGAAAGTTTATATGTTCCATGCTCTTACTGGCAATAAGCATGTCATCCACATACAAAATCAGATAAACCATTTCCCCTGATACCTCTTTGTAATAGACACAGCAGTCTAGACTACATCTTTGAAAACAAAGTTTCATCATAAAGCTGTCAAACCTGAGGTACCAATGTCTAGGGGATTGTTTGAGGCCATAAAGTGATTTTTTTCATAAGGCATACCCAACCACCTTTTGACTGATCTTCAAAACCTTCAGGTTGAGACATTATTATTTGTTCTTCAAGCTCACCATGTAAAAATACAATCTTAATATCCATCTGTTCAAGATGCATGTCATTAACTGCTACAAATGCTAGGATCATTCTTATTGAGGCTTGCCTAACTACAGATGAGTAAACTTCAGTAAAGTCTACCCCCTCCTTCTGTGTGTAGCCCTTGGCAACAAGCCTAGCCTTATATCTCATGGATTCAACCCCTGATATTCCCTGCTTGACCTTGTAAACCCGTTTACAGCCTCTACACTTTTGTTTTCTGGGCTTTTTACAAGCTCCCAGGTGTTATTATTGTGTAATGACTCCATTTCATCCTTCATAGCCTTTATCCACTTGTCTGCATCCTTTCCTGAAACAACTTCTTTGTAGGTTTTAGGTTTATCATTGTCTAATTCATGGGCTGCTGTTGGAGCATATGCTATCAAATCTGCATATGCAAACCTCTTAGGTGTTTTGACAACTCTCATTTACCTGTCTCTTGTCAGCTGATAGTCTTAAATATTTGTATGAACTCCACAATTTTCACTAATATCTTCAGCTTCTTCTCTCTTCATATCTTTAGCCTTATCATGGTAGTCCAGAGCTGATTTACCTGTAAACTCCACCTTCAAATGTTGTCCCTGTGAATCCAATCCTCCTTTTGTTTCAGCAGAACCTTTCTGATGTCTTTTCATCAACATCTCTGACTCATTGAAGACAACATCTTGGCTAACTATACACTTTGGTGGCCTCATTTCAGTGCACCAGAGCTTATAACCTTTGACACCTTCAGGATAACCCAGGAATACACATTTCAGTGCTCTTGGCTCCAGCTTCCCTTGATTGACATGTGCATATGCTGCACAACCAAAAATCTTTAGATTTGAATAATTTATTGCCCTTCTTGACCACATCTTTACTGGTGTCTTGAAGTTTAAGGCACTGGATGGGCTTTTATTCACTAGATAGCATGCTGTCATCAAGGTTTCAGCCTAGAGTGTTTTAGGAAGCTTTGAATGGATCAGTAAACATTTGACCTTATCCATCAAAGTCCTGTTCATTCTTTCTGCTAACCCATTTTGTTGTGGGGTGTAACTCACTTATTTGTGTCTTGCTATGCCATTGAGTTTGCAGAAATCGTCAAACTGTTGGTTGTAGAATTCAAGCCCATTATCAAACCTCAGTCTCTTAATCTTCCTACCACTCTAAGTTTTTGCCAATGCTTTCCATTGTTTAAAGCTCTCAAAGACTTCATCCTTGCTTTTTAAGACATAAACCCATACCATTCTCGAGTAATCATCTATAAAGGAGATAAAGTATTTAGCTCCACCTAGAGAAACAGTCTGTGATGGCCCCCACAGATCTGAATGGAATAATCTAGGGTCCCTTTTGTGTTATGCACTGCGATTTTTAAACTAGTTCTTGAGGATTTGCCTATGACATATACCTCATAGAACTCCAGATATCCCAACTTATCATCCCCTAAGACTCTCTATTTTTCTAAAACTTTTAGCCCCTTCTCACTCATATGTCCTAACCTTAGGTGTCATATAAGAGTTTTATCCAAACCCAAACCTGCTAAAACATTGACATCTCCAGTTACAGCAGTGCCTTGAAGCATATATAAGCCATTTTGCTTATTCCCCTTCATTATCACTATAGACCCTCTAACAATCTTCATTACACTAGATTCGACCTTAATGGAGCATCTAACCTGATATAGAGTGCCTAGAGATTTTAAATTCCTCTTTAGGTCAGGAATATGCCTTACCTCTTTCAGCTCTCTAATCATCCCATCAAACATCTTAATTCTAATGGTTCCTAACCCAACAACCTTACACATTGTGTTATTCCCCATCAGAACCTCACCTCTATTAAAATAATTATAAGTAGTAAAAAGATTTTGATCAAGGCACATATGATATGAACATACAGAATCAAGAATCCACTTACTGTTTGTTTAAGTTTCAGAAGACAAAAGGACACCAGCTAAGTTATAGCCCTCATCCTCGGATGCAACAGCAGCATCACCATTATTTCCATGCCCTTCTTTACCATTGTTCTTTGTATCTGGACAGTCCCTCTTGAAATGCCCTTCTTTATGGCAGTGAAAGCATTTCAGATTTTTATTCTTGGACTTTGACTTCCCTCTTTTCTTCCCTTTGTTGTTTTCTCTCTTTTCAGGTCTTCCTCTTACCATTAGACCTTTCCCATCTTTTGTTTCTACCTATTTTATGACTTCTTTAGAACTGAGAGAATCATTTACACCAGCCATCGATATTGACTGCCTTCCATATAGCAGTGTATCTACAAAGTGTTCATAGGATAGTGGGAGAGATGATAGCAAGATTATTGCCTTGTCTTCATCCTCAAGTCTTACATTTATATCTTCAAGATCCAGGATGATTCTGTTAAAGCTATCAATGTGAGTTGCCAGAGGACTTCCTTCCTCTATTTGCAAAGTATACAGTCTCTTTTTGGTACAAAGTCTTTTGGTTAGAGACTTCTTGGTATATAGGTCTTCAAGTTTTTTCCAGAGGCCTGCAGCAGTTGTTTGATCTCCCACTTCCCTAAGAACCCCATCTCCCAGACTCAAGATTAGAGTGCTATGAGCTTTATCCAAAGCATCTTGCATTTCTTCATCAGCAAACTTGCTGGGCTTCTTTTCAGATCATGGATCACCCAAAATCTCTTCCAGCCCCTGATGAACCAACAAAGCTCTCATCTTGAGCCGCCATAGATGAAAGTCGTTTTCCCCAGTAAATTTTTCTACCTCAAACTTAAAGGTTGCCATTTCTTGGATCACATATCAAAGATATCAGCTCTGATACCAATTTGTTAAACCTAGATCAGATTTAGTATCCAATCAAGAATCTCCAAGATCTAGCTGAACTTTCTAACTATGACCTAGAAAATGGCTAATCAAACTCACACAAGAGAATCACCCAAAGACAGTATACAAAGAACAACAAACATAAATGGTTCAGCTAGAGACAACCTACATCCACTGAAGAACAGAGCAGTAGCTTTTATTCAATCACCAAGAACAAGTTACAAGATATGAGATGAAGTTACAAGTAACACTCTATCAGATTTCCTAGCCCTTAAGACTACTTATACTAGCTTAAAGCCCTTTACAAATACCCCCTGTCCACCAGCTGTAATCTGGGTTTGTTAGCTAACAAACCCAAAATTCTCCCGCCTGTTGTAACTGTACTTACAACCTTGAGGACACGTGTTGATTTCTTCAAACCAGTGAGCCCCAAAACAACAGTTTTCAATGCCGTATAGAGTAAATGAAAGCACGTGACATTTGCATGCTTCACTTAAAGGTTTTGGTTGACAATACAAGTTTAACATTTGCATGCTTTACAACTGACATGTCGTATACCAACATGACCACAAACCGACACGACGGTTGATCTCTTGGAAATCAGTTTAAAGCTCATACTTTAACAATTCTAATTCCGCTTGAACTCTTAAATGGATCGAATGAGAGGAGAAAATTTGTTCACCAAATATGAATGCTTAGTAATCATTTGAGTCACGTATAAACTATCTACTTCAACTTGCAGCCAAAGAATTTCGAATTGCCAAGCAATGTTCAAGCCTTGATAGAGACCCCAAATTTCAGCCACTGTGACCAATCAGAAGCTGATATTCATGCAAAAACCATTAATCCTATACCTACCATTATGATCACAAACCAAGCCCTCAGCACTAGATTCTCTATTCCTCTTAGTTGCACCATCTGTATTAAGCTTACACCAAGGCCAAATGGGAGGAGTCCAGCCAATCCATCTCTTAAGCTTCGTTTAATACAACTTTTTAAGTTGAGCTTATTTAATTAAAGTTTTTATTAGTAGAACTTTTATAAATAGAGATTTTATTAACAAAAAAAACTTAGTTGTTTGGTTGTCAATAAGAGTTTTTATTAAAAATTTTACGAAATTATTTTAATAGACAACCTTTTTAAAGTTATGTTCTGAAAAGAATAAAATAAGATTGTTAAATAAATAAAAGATATTTTAGATATTTTAACATTTTAAAAAAAATTTAACCTCTATTTCCAAAAGCTCAAAACTTGAGCTCATAGCTTATTTAAGCTTTAAAAGTTTTATATGAAAAATAATCAAACATTAATAAAAATTATGATAAGAACTTATGGGATTAAATAATTACTTATAGTCATTGAATAAGTCATACTAAACAGTCACTCAGTCTTCATAAACCGCCTGTTCAGAGGTAAGTTGTTAATCCGTTCAATTTTCTCACCTCTCATAGTGACATCATTAACTAAAGTTCCACTATCCCAAGTCACATGATTGAAACAAAATTGGTTTCGCTAAAAGTATAGTCTCCAAATAGCTATACTAAAAGAACACCTCCAACATAAAACATAATTAATCAGCCAAGAACTCTTCATGTTTCGACTCATCCAATCCCGAAGATCAAGATTATAGAATTCATGGCGATGCGACACAGGAATGATTCGATGTGGACTTTGCCAGCTCCAAGCAAGATTCCAAATTTGATCTTCCATATTATTTCCATGAGCGTTGTTAGCATGTTATGCAGATTTGACTGTAAAAATACCCTTATCAGAAAAAGCTCAGAAGATTTGATCACTGCCTCTTTGATCCAAAGGACGAGGGAAAACAGGTATTCTGAGGATTATGTGATTAAGGAGAAGATGCTCGAAAAGCTCCCATCACTAGTTCCCATTACAATTAGTAAAGTCAGCAGTAACATTATTAAGGTATTGTCCAATTGCATGAAAGAACAGTGGTTTATATTTTTTAACCCAATGATGCCACCAAAACCGAACCTTCTACCATCTCCTTTATTCTAGGCAACACCCAACAATATATCCTTCCAAACATTGCCAATAGCTTTTCACAAGTGAGACCCATTTCGTGTAAGTAACAATGCCCAATCCCACCTCCCACGCCATATTTAATATCAATACTTGGGCCCGAAGGCTCGAAGGAGAAGAAACAATGCCCAATCCCACCTTCATCAACAAAGCTCAGTTCATCATCTCATGATTTTTGAAGCCTAAACCACTGTAAACTTTTGGCTGACAAATTTTATCCTAACTAACCAAACTTATTTTTATTGATTTGCAGCATCGCTCCAAATGAACTTTTTGCAAGCATGCTTAACATTTGACTTAACTCCTGAAAGGAGAATTGTCGTTTGCATGGCATAAATGGGGATTGCTTCAAGGAAAGACTAAGCAAGGCTATTTCTTCCAGCCATGGAAAGATGAGAGGTCGTCCAGCTAGATAGACTTTTTTCTACCTCGTCGATGATCTCTTGATAAGTACACTAGGGACATAACAAGGTATTTACCAAGATCATTAGTGATAAGAGTAACTGAGAACTCTTCCAATATTATTCGCCTCTCTAGCGTTAATATTCTTGGAAAAGAAAACTTTGGTCTTGGTCCTATTAACCTTGGCCTCAGGACTTCTACAGAGAGTATCAAGGACCAAATTGATTACTCTCGTCTGCTCATAAGACGCCTTTGCTAACAGCAAAAGATTATTAGTAAAAAAGTGATTGGTGAGGGGGTACCATTACAAGTCAAGCGAATAGGTTTCCACTCCCTCGTGTCCAATGCATTGCAAATACCGTGACTTAGCCTCTCAATACACAAAACAAAAATGCACGGCGAGAGGGGGTCCCCCTAATGAATTCCCTAAGAAGGCACAAACTCATTCGTCTGCTCTCCATTTCAAAGCACGGTCATTTTCGCAGTTGTGATGCATTGCATAATAATTTGTGTAAGATCCACTAGAATGCCTATTTCTCTCAGCATCTCATAAATGAAACTCCAACTAAGACATTCATAGGCTTTCTCCAAGTCAGCTTTAATCGCCATGTTCCCTGTCCACCAGTTTTCCTTGGCATAAAATGAATAATCTCCTAAGCTACAATGATGTTTTAAATAATATGTCGGCCTAGTACAAAACTAGTTTGATGGTCACCAATGAGCTGAGGAATAATGGTTTTCGACCAATTTGCTGCAATCTTAGTCACGGTTTTGTAAGTCACAGTACACAAGCTTATGGGACGATATGTCCTAAGATTAATAAGATTATCATTCTTTGGAATCAGAACTAGCAAAGTTGAGTTAATCTCTTCAGGAATATGACCATTGCTAAAAATCTGTTTCACGAAACGACAAAAAGAGGGACCAACAATATTCCACTAAGACTTGTAAAAGGTAGCATGAAGGCCATCAACTCCCGGAGCTTTTAACAGCTTCATGCTGAAAATAGAATTCCTAATTTCGGTATTATCAACAGGCCCCTGAAGCGTGTGAAACACAATCTCATCAATAATCAGAAAACATCCTACAGGAGGGTAAGAGTGGCCTCTATTATCATCACAAGTGTATAAAGATAAAAAGAAATGAACAGCTTGTTGTTTAATTGCCTCGTTATCAAATAACCACCTTGGAGATTCATTATGTATTGTTGCAATGCAATTTCTTCATCTTCTAGCAACAGTTTTTTGGTGGAACTAAGTAGTGTTTCGGTCCCCCTGTAACAGCTAATCCTTGCAAGACCTCTTGAGCCACAAATTTATTCTTGAGACAAAACTTTTTCAAGCTCTTTTTTCTATTGCATGTCAAAGAAGGCTCCTAGGATAGTGGTCTTCGAGAACTTTTTGGATACCCCCTAAGGAGCCAAAATTCGACACTTTCTTCTAAAGATGATTCGAAAATGGTCCTTGTTCTAGATTGAGAACTTATTAATGAAATGGCGAACCACTTGAATATAGGAAGCACCAGAGCTCTAGGTATCAGCAACGAGATCACTGAACCCACTGTTGGTAAGCCACGCCACGAGGAAACGGAAAGGTCTCTTACTTGACTTATTCTTCTCCTTTCTATTGAAACGAACTAACACAGGTCTGTGATCAGAAGCGACTTTCGAAAGGTGCAACACTGTACTGTCAGCAAAATTATAGAATCATTCCTCATTACACGCCGCCCTGTCAAGGTGTTTAAAAAGAGAACTTCGAGACCATGTAAACCCTGGTCCATTAAAAGAAAGATCATATAGCTTTTTAGAATGAAACCAGTTGTGAAACAAACCACAAACGCCACTACTATTTACAAAACCACCTTTCTTCTCTGAAGCATACAAGATGGAATTAAAATCACCACCCACTAGCTAAGGGCCTTGAACCGTATTAACAAAATTATTCAGATGTTCCTAGAGGTGCTTCCTGATACTGAGATGGGACTATCGTAGATAGCGGTTATCCATGACATGAAGCTGTTATTCTTAAAACTTTGAAGTGGATAAATTGCCTATGATTGGTAACAATTTCTAATCGAAAAAGTCCTTCTATAGGATCCAAATCCCTCCAGAGAAACTAGTAGCTTCAACTCTAGGGGATTTATCAAAGCCAATTCTTTTAATGAAATCATCTGCTTTATACCCACTGATTCTAGGCTCTAGTAAAACAACCATGACTGGCTTATAATTCTTTATAAGAGAACAAAAGACCGAAGAAGACTAGCGATGCCGCTCCCTGGACATTCCAAAACATAATTGATAAAGACATAAAGATATGTAAAAAAAAAAGGAAGAAACACCTTACATATTCGGCCTTGAGACCTTAATCTCCAAGTCCATAGCTAATTCATCCACAAGACATATATCTCCATCAGAAGAACCAGACTCGTTATCACTTTCTCCCGTATAATCGTTATCCTTCCCATCATCATCCATGTCGCTAGTGATAGTTAAAGTGCCGGTAACAGAGGGATCACCGGCTAGTTTAGATGACTTATCATGCCGCACTCTAGTTAAATTGTCCTTAGCTTGGCCACTGGAAGAGGAAGCAGTGGAATTGTTATTGGTAGAGGCAACAGTGGTGAAAGAGATAGTAGAGTGGTATAAAGGATTGAGGCTGGCTGGGACGATATTGGGTACATGTTGGCTAGTCTGGTTTACATGGATGTTTGTTTTGCTATGTAAGGTGCGTGGGAGTTGTACGGGAGTAGCGTCAATAACATCCAGTGGGTTGGCAGTGTTGGGGCCGTGAATAGAAAAATCCGCACGTATGACAACGTTTAGGTTGGGGGCGGAATTTTGATTTTTTCTTTTTAATATGTTGATTTCTAAGGACAAGTGGAATAGTGGTACCATTGGAGGCTGGCACATTACTATTCATCGTAATTGGATACGACTTATCAATGTCATGATTTGGGTTCTCCTCATTGACGCTGGCAATAATACCAAATCGCGATTCCTTGCCAAAAGATCCCCAGTGACCAGACGCAGAATCACGACCAAGCTCTCTTGCCTTTTCAATCTGAGGTTTCCCTTTCCCGGACACTACCATCCATAGCCCAAATTTAGGGATACTTTGGTTATCACCGCTGGTTTTATTGACCATCTACTTGCCGTAGATGTTCAAATGTTGAATTAGATCCCCTGGGTTACCGTTTTCCTTTGCATGATCAGGGCAAGACTCCTTATTGTGGTCATATTTTCCACACTGGAAACAAATATTAGGAAGACTTTCGTACTCCCTCTTCTAAGTTTTTCCATCCAATAAAAACTGCGAAACAAGAGGCTTATTAAGATGAATTTCAACCGCAATACGAGCAAATTTTCCTCTTATTGCTAACTCGGTATTATAGCCGAGCATACGAAGAATTTTTTTATGATAATAATGTAGAGCTACACCCAACAAGCAGATCCAAGCTATAATCGAATCCGTTTCCTCCTTAGAACTATCAAAGTGAGGAGTTCATGGTTGCACCGTTAAATAGTGGCCTAAAATTGTCCAAGGACCAAGAGTCAAAGGAAACTCGGCATCACCCTTTGATTTAAAGCGGACAACATAAAAATCATTCTCAAGGTCAATGATAGAGAGCTCAATACCCTATGTGAGGTGACAATAACTTGACAACAACCGTATGCTGCGAAGGCTGGATAAGTTGACCGCGCAACTTTTGGGAGAAAGAGATGGAGTGTAAATTATCAGCACATTAAATTACCACATCGTGTTCATCAAAAATCAAGTTATCATCATGGCCAATCAGATTTGTTTCAACTTCCCTTTGTGATTCCATGAGTATATCCTTAAAGGAGATATGCTCAGGGTTGTCTCCATCCTCACCTTAAGCCCTAAATTTGGTTTTTTTGTAGATCGATCATCATTCATTGGGGGCCGGGGCGGGGGAAGGGTTCTTCTCAAGGTTCATCCTTTTTCAAGCTGGGTGAACTAAAGATTTTTACTACTTGTATAATAATTTTTTAAAATAAATATACACATATTATAATATTATTTTCTTATTATATGGTTGGTATAATATCTTTGATGTATTTTAAAATTTTTCGAGCCTAACTTTTGGCATAACTTCAAGGATAGATTTGTGAATTTAGAAAGAGAATCAGAAGGGGGTTTCTTCTTGTAAATTGTTCTTTCTAAAGTTTTTAACAATAACGAAATCGACGTATTTTTAGTTGGAATTAAGCAACTAGGAGGCTGAATGATCAAAACGTGTGTGTACTCATCTTTTTATTTTGATCTGTTTCTTTTATTATTCTTGCTTCAATTCTTGTGAGCGTCATATTGGTCCTGGGGTGTTTAATTTGTATTGTAAAAACAGATTCGAACTCAACATCAAAGAGAAAGGCCTTTTTTTTTTTTTTTTTCTTTTTTGGGTTGTTGTTCCCTGCTTTTTTTATAGTAAAAACAAAAAGTCCTTTTGATGCTTCAAACGCTAGGCCAAGTTCTATTAATTGTGGCGCTGCTGGGTGACCGAGGCTTCCTAGACAAACATAGACTAGAGAACCGATGTCTTGTAAATCAAGCCACTATGAACATTTGGTCCTGTGCACCAAATTTTATCCTCATACGTTTCGAAATTCTTTGACATAGGCTTTTCCAATTCCTCAAATGTTTTCACCTAACCCTAACATCTTTGTGAAATTCTTTCGCATCTCTAATGATCCCACATTGACAGCACTAGGTAGCTGAGCTAGATGTGGGAATTAACAAAAAGTGGCCTTGTGCCAGACGTAAGAGCAAGACAAATTGATGCAGAAGGTTTACAGAGGCCATATGGAAGCAGGGTTTAGTTTCTGCAAAGGTGAAGCTATTACGTCTTTGAGGATTTCAGGTTGAGTGTCTATCCTTTGTTACATGCGACGTCATGAGGAAAAGTTCCTTGTAACTCAGAATAATTGTTTGTCTAGTGCTCTAAATTGCTTGATACTAGTATGACTGAAGCGCTGTCGATAACTTATTTTGCAGAACATAATATATTGAATAATCCTTGGATTAATGCAAAATAATTAGTTTTCTATCATACTGCTTTAAGCTGGACGACTATTTTAGGACATACGAAATAAATGACATGTTATATTTTGCCATTACATGATAGTTAAAGGAATTTCCTTTTTGAAAAAAAAAAATCCTTATGTAACTACATTGCAAATAAGAACTGAAAATGTTTTGGCTACAACTGTGATGACTCTCGAATTAGTGCTACAAATTCTTTGTAATTGAAGGAATTCTTAAAAAGAATCAATAAGCTTTACATTTTGGAATTAGCGTTGGATCACGTCACAGTCGGAAAGAAATCACAAACGGAAATCCTCCTCAAGTCACAGCATATTTACCTTTTTCCGGATTGTTCAATGGTCTTGTTGTTTAATCTTTTTCGTTTTTCATTTCCCACACACACATTGCTTTCTTTTTTTTTTGAATGAATGGAAAATTTGTCACTTCTTTACAGCAAAGCGGTTTTGATGATTATAAGTAGCGATTGGGAGCAGTTGGGAAGTTGATTTGTGTTCAACTTTCCTCTCCCATTGTGCATGGTAACCACCAAGTGGTTACCATGTGTGGGTCGGATCGGCCCATCTTGGGTGCCCACCTGTCCAACATCTCCCACTCGCACATGATGGGACGACATCAAGACAAGCAGAGCAAAGTGAACAAAGAAACAATGAACAATTACATATCTCCAATCATACAGCAAATATACCGTGTAACCATGAACATATCCATAAACCCATTCGGGAGCCAAAGACATCTCAATTGCTAATCCAAGCAAAAGATGGCTCAATTGCAATCGTATGCAAAAGAACTTAACATATGTTCATTGTATCCCAGATTTAATTTAATTTAATATTCAAGCATACTAAATCCCCTCAAGTATGCGAAGTGCATAATCTCTTTATGTATTCACAATTGTAATATCACAAAGATATTAAACAATTGGTCGACCGATGAATTACATAAAAGGAAAAATTAAATCTTCCTATCACACTCATGTCTATCAATTCAGAATAGTTGCTTTCCTAGTCATGTTTTATAGACCAAATTATGTCAAGGTCGTAGATAACATGCTAAAAGTAGAGACACCAGTATGAAATCTCGAAACATAATTGATAGTCATAGGGATACCACAATTGACTTATAGAAAGTCATATGGAACTTACACAATGAGAAAGAAGGAGATTCTCTCATTTTCCATTTTGGTCAACAAGCACATGTGGTATGATACACGCGTTCTGGCCGAATCTTCCATTTCGGGGCATGTCTCATTAATCCAATTCTTTGTACAGATCTTAGTCCAGTCGCTCTACTACAGCGCTTTTGACCTGAGTTCTTAAAGTGAATGCTTTCTCTTAGCGTCAAAATAAAATCTCACATCTCGGCTTCAATCAAGTCTCTATGATGGTGAGGTACATCATAGTCGGTCAACGAGAAAATATTGTATGTGACCTCATCTTGACTCTAGTCAAGGCAACAAAATTTGTAAATATTTCTTTGTTCTTTGGCTCTTAGACAAAAACACATTGTCTCATTTTTCTACTTTTCTCATCTCGGCTTGCTCTGAGCAGCAACTAAGGTGACACTTTCGTGTAAGAAAGCCGGTCATTGACTTGACGACATACTCTCATATATGTGTAATTATGCCTTTCTCAAACTAAATTAAAATAAAAGAACTTAAAACATCATTGCATTTCAAAATAATTCATGCAATAAAATATGTTTACAAAATAAAAATCTCTATACAATGCAAGATTACAATCACGTAGCCCCAACGATCTAGCATGAGAGGCGAATACATCCTCGTTACGCTTTTATAAGTGGATCAGCTATCATGCTATGCGTAGATATATATTGTAAGGCTACATCTTTATTTGCCAAAATGTCTCTTATAAAATTTTATTTAGTCTCAATATGTTTCGACTTTTGTGATATTTGGGGTTTTTAAAGAATGATGTAGCACTTGACTTGATTGTCACAATAGATAGTTCTTGGACTAGTGGCACTAATATTAATCTCTAAGTTCTCCACAAATCTTTTAAGCCCACATGACTTCTTGCACTTCGCAGAACATGCAATATATTGGCTTCCATTATCGATAAAGTTGTGCATGTTTATTTCTTGCTACTCCATGTAATTACTCCTCTGTTTAGCAAGAATGCAGATTCGAGGTCGATTTGCGCTCATCCAGATCACCTCCTCGATCGACATCGAATATCCAATAATTCGCAAACTACCTCCTTGATAGCATAAAGAATAATCTGCAGTGCCTTTGAGATATGCCAAAATCCTCTTGATTGCACTCCAATGCTTTCCCAGATTTGACTGTACCTACTCACCGGTTCCATAAAGATAAGCGATATCGTGCCGTATACACATCATGGCATACATGAGACTTCCAATGGCATTTGCATAAGGAACTTTAGCCATTCTTTCTTTTTCTTGAGGAGTCTTGGGACACATATCAAGACTAAGAGATTGTCCTTTAGCTATTGGGGTATCCATTGGCTTACAATCAGCCATATGAAATCTTTCAAGGATCTTCTTAATGTAAGGTTCTTGTGACAGAGCTAGAAGTTTCCTTGAACGATCCCTGAAAATTTTGACTCCTAAGATATAAGCTGTTTCGCCCATATCTTTCATGTCAAAATTTGAATATAGCTAATCTTTAACAGTTTTGACAAACTCTTTCGTTCGCACTAATAGTATATCGTCCACATACAAAGACAATATCGTAAAATCGTCTTTAGATCTCTTAACGCACACACAATGGTCTTCATCAACCATCCTAAAGCCATAAGAAACTACGGCTTGATGAAATTTAAGTTTCTATTGTCTAGAGGATTTTTTAAAGCCATAGATAGATCTTTTGAGCTTGCATACCTTACGCTCTTGGCCTTTAATAGTAAAACCTTCTCGGTTGTTCTATATAAATTTCTTCCTTTAGTTCTCCAATGAGAAATGCAGTTTTACATCCATTTGATGTAACTCAAGGTCTAGATGTGCAACAATAGCCAAGATTAATCGTATAGAAGCAAACCTTACTATAGGAGAAAAGGTCTCTTCATAGTCTACACCTCCTGTTGGGTATAACCTTTAGAGACTAATCTTGCTTTATATCTGCCGATTGTCCCATCCGCCTTACGCTTTATTCGGAGAACCCATTTGTTTCGATAGCTCTACGGTTAGTGGCGAAGATCAACTAAGTCCTGCAGACGATTGATTTTCATAGACTCCATCACTTCCTCCATTGCTTTCATCCATAAATCCTTAGCAAATGATGAGAGTCTCGTTATAAGTATTTGGTTCATCACCATCGTGTGAAGCAATCATAAAAGCTTCTCCCTCAATCTCAAAGCGACGACGAGGAATTGACCTACGATTACTCTTTCGAATTGATTCCCATTTGGAATTGAAGTGTCTAGTGTTTCACTCTACTCGAGTGGCAATTGTTGAGTGTTAGAAAGTGTATATTTATAAAGGAGAAAATCATCATTTTGTACTTCAAGTTTTACTAACATTTCTACTTTTATGTATTTAAACTTTTTGTGATTTAATTATGTGTATTTTATTTTAATTAAGTATTTTATGTATTTTAGGGGCATCATGGTCATTTCACAATGAACGAGAGATCAGACGGCAAAACGGACATCACTTTTGAACTCAGGACAGTCGAAAACCTTAGGAGGAGCATAAAAGAAAAAATGGCACTGTTCACACATACGATCCTTCACGATATCATCGTTCACGACACATCGTTTCATACGCGTCATTGTTCAACCGTGTGCAAACCGTGTTCTTGTTCAAACCGCGTGGTCAAACCCGTGGTCAAACCGCTGCATCTTGTTGACTGATGATGTGGCGCAATTGAGCGTTCAATTGTTTTTAATCCGATGACCATAATTTATTCGGTGTATCTATAAAAATGGGGCTCTCCTCTATTTTGACACCCCGAATCCATTTTTAGCTTAGTTTTCTGTAATTCTTTCTCTATCTTGTATTTTCTACGCATTTGAATAAATTTTTATTTTACCCTTAGTTCAGTTATGAGTACCTAATTTTCTTTCAAGCTTGGGTTGAAGGTAAAGTCTCAACATGTGTCATAAGCTTTATTTGGTAAATTTACTTTCTCTTCCCCTCTAATTTTTGTAGAGGTTTTGACTTTTTAAATCGACAGATAGTAATATTCTTGTCTAGATACCGCTTCCGCTTTAACCGACTCCCTAGTATAAGGTTATTACTATTTGCACGATAAGCCCTTAAAGCATCATATATTGATTAGAGCATGGTTCATGAGGTATGGAAATCTCCCTCATGATTTAATTGGTATTAATAAGGAATATTTAGCCTATGGTGTATGTTGATACCGCTCTGCTTTTAACCGACTCCCTAGTATAAGGTTATTACTATTTGGCACGATAAGCCCTTAGCATCATATTGATTAGAGCATGGTTCATGAGGTATGGAAATCTCCCTCATGATTTAATTGGTATTAATAAGGAATATTTAGCCTATGATGTATGTTGATACAGATCCAAAAAATCAAGCACTTTATTATAATAATTTCTAGTTCAATTTAATTCTGCCATTCCAATTTAAATTCTAGCATAGTTTAAATCAATTTCCCCACAAATCTAATCACCCACTTACAAAGTTAATTCTACACACAATTAAAATCCACCTCCTCGTGGGATGGACACTCGATACCATTGATCTATTCTACAATAGATTCGTGCGCTTGCAAATTCAACAAAATTTGCACAACAAGTTTTTTGACGTCGTTGTCGGGAGGTAAGATTTTAATTTGTAGAATTAATTTTTTGTAAATAATTTATTATTATTATTATTATTTTAGTTGCTTCCTTATAATTTTTTTCTATTAAAAAAAAAAGAAATGAATTTACATTTTTAGGTTAGAATTTCATTTCTTTTTCTCTTCTTTAAATTTCAACAATTTAATTTTCAAGTTATTTTTCTTTATAAATTTTCATTTATCTTGTTAATTTATTTTAATTTTAGTTAATTTCACGTATATTTTTTTTATGTGTTTTCATAGTAAGGTTGTATTTGTAACATCGCAATAAGGTTAGTATTGTAATTTCTCTTTCTTCTTTAATTTTATTTGTTTTGTTCTCATTTTTATGTTCTTTGCATGCATGGTCGAAGGTCACAATTTCCTAATCTTGAGCCCACAGACCTTGAATTGGAAAAAACACTTTGCACATACAAACACGTTGCACTTAAAAATAAAATTAAAATGGATTTGCAACAACAATCACCACCACAAGAGAGGTCATTTAAGGACTACTTCAGTCCTTTAGCTAATTTGAGCACATCATGCATAAGATACCCAAATATAGCTGTTAGGAGTTTCGAGTTAAAACCTAGTGTGCTAAATTGTCTCCCAACATTCTATGGCTTAGAAAATGAGGACCCATATAATCATCTGAGTGATTTTAAAACTATTTGTCAAACTTTTAAATATGAGAATTTTTCAGAAGATGATGTTAAACTTAGATTATTCTCATTTTTTTTAAAGGATAGAGCTCGTTCATGGTTTAATACATTAATTACTAATAGCATTACAACATAGGAACAAATAGTAACAAAATTTTTGAACAAATATTTCCCAGTGTATAAAACTAATGCTATTCGTAAGGAAATCTCGAGTTCACTCGAGAGAGAAGACAGGCAGTTTTTGAAGCATGGGAGCGATCCAATGGGCTACTCTTGAAGTGTCTACGCATCATGGGTATGAGAAATGGCACCAATGCCAATACCTTTTAGAGGGATTATTACCACAAGTGCAAGAATGGCTAATGACAACAAGTGGAGGAGAGCTAATGTAAAAAAGTGCATCAGAGATTTGGGAGTTCTTCCAGCAACAAGCGGATAATTCCCAACAGCGGAGTCGATCTCTCAGGAATACTAGAAGAATTAAAGGAGTGAATGAGGTTTATATTGACGAGTCAAGTTCAAGAATTAAAGAAGTCAAAGAGATAATTGAAGGTCTTTCCCGAAAAATAGCATCATTGACAATCGCTAAATCAACAGAGCTACATGACCATGACTCATACTCGAGATCAAGCCAATGCCATCGGTGTCATGAGAAAGCCATCAAATTACAACCCATACTCCAACATATATAACCTTGATGGAGAGACCACCCCAATTTTTCATGGTCTCAAGGATTCCAATGAGAATGGACCCAAAGACTCAGCTCTACCAATGCAACCAATTCCTCAAGTTCCTCAAGCCCTCTCACCACCATTTAGACCATACAATCAGAACCAGAATTACTCTCAACACAGATCACGGGAGGATGCATTCAATTTCAAGAATTCTACTAACTCCACAATTGAGCAATGAACCGCACCATTGATGAATTATGAAATGAGATTAGATCGGGCTTCAACTCACAAGCCCAATCAATTTCAAACCTCAAGAAGATGGTGGGACAACTTGCTTCTTCAGTTCAGACTTTGGCAATGATTGTTGAGAAAGGTAAATTTCCAAGTCAACTAGTGCCTAATCCTAAAGGAGTGCATGAAGCAAGTAATGTGATTCACCACAAAAGCATGGAGAGGTCAAAGCCGTCATGACCTTGCGAAAAGGAAAAGAAGTCGACAACAAAGTGAAGATGCCAGTGACGAAAGCAAATCAAATTGTACCTGTAAACACTGAGGACTTACCATCAAAGGAGAAAGAAGAAACCAACTCACGAGAATACGTTCCTAAAGCTCCATTTCCTCAGAGGTTAGCTAAAGGAAAGAAGGGAAAATCCACAGGTGAGATTTTTGAAATCTTCAAACAGGTAAGTGTTAATATCCCTTTGCTTGATGCTATAAAACAAGTTCCATCTTATGCCAAGTTTTTTAAAGACCTTTGTACTAAAAAAAGAAACATTCACGTTCAAAAGAAGACCTTTATAATGTAAAAACGTTAGTTCTATACTCCAACACAAAATTACTCTAAAATGTAAAGACCTGTGCCCCCACTATCTCATGTAGTATAGGAAACCACACAATTGAGAATGCTTTGTTGGACTTAGGAGCTAGTGTAAATATGTTGCCTTACTTAGTATTCGTGAAACTTGGATTGAGAGAATTACACCCAACTCCAGTGGTGTTACAGCTTGCAGATTGGTCCACGAAAATACCCCCTGATATTGTAGATGACGTGCTTATCCAGGTAGACAAGTTTTATTTTCTTGTTGATTTTATTGAAATTGACACTCAACTAGTCTAGGATTCAAGGAAGCACATCTCCATTATCCTGGGCCGACCTTTCTTGGCAACTGCTGATGCTCACATTCAATGCAGGACTGGAAATATACAATTGTCCTTTGGCAACACGACTATGGAGCTAAATATCTTCAATATTGCCAAACAACCTCATAATGCAGATAATGGAATTGTCGATGTGGATTTAATAGAAGCATTAGTTGATAATACTTTTCTTTTAAACCTTAATTATGATCCTTTACAAACATGTTTAACTCACTTTGGTTTGGATTTTGATATTGACAGATCAGTCGATGGGGTCAACGCCCTACTTGACTCAAAGACTATCCATGGACATCAATAAATGGAAGTCGAGAGTTGAACCACTAGCACCATCATCATTAGAATCACCACCGAAACTCGAGCATCGTGCGTCTTTGGGCCATTAAGAAATTCAATTTTGACATGCAAAGCAACCTAGCTCGAAAAGAAGATTACAAATTTGGCAGAACTTGAAGAAATTCGCAATGATACATACGAAAATACAAAGATTTACAAGCAACAAATAAAAGTCTTTCATGACAAGCAAAGTTTGAGGAAATCTTTCACTCCGGTCGAAAGTGCTTTTATTCAATTCTCACTTGCACATATTCCTAGGTAAATTCGTTTTCGATGGTCGACCCCATTTATTGTTCATACTGTTTTTCCACATGGAGCAATTGAAATAAAATAACCAAAGAATGGCGTCACTTTTAAAGTTGATGGTCAAAGATTAATGTAGAGTACGGACCACATAGAAAGGATACCAAAATAAATTTGAGTGACCCACCACATTTGAATTGAGATTTTTCTGTCTTTTCGGTGATTTGATTTTTTCTTTTTTTTATTATTCTTTTGCTAATTGAAATTATTTGTGCATAAGTTGTTAACATTTATGTTAACATAATGTTGATTTTGATGATAACAAACAAAATTAAGAATGATTAAGTTTTTGAAAGCTTAAATTATTTTTCATACATTTTAAATAAATCATTATTTTCACATTATAAAGGTTTTATATCTAATGGAAAAATGATTTTATGAAATTAGTTGTTTTTCAAGTTTATGGTTTAATTGAAAGAATTTTGAAAACTTTGAAATCAACAAGTATTGCTTGAAATTTTGGAGAAGGATATATTTGAAACGTTTTATAGCATTTTGGGTCATATCATAATTTCAGAATGTTTTGGGATTCACAAAGTAATTTTTACAAATTCTGAAATTGGACTTAATTATAAATTTTTATAACGTTTTGGGCCATACAACAGTTTCATAAAGTTTTGGGGTCAAACTGTAATTTTGGCAAACAGTGCATTTGTCGTTCTTGTAGCAAGCGGCAATCCGGTTATGCTAAACGGCAATCCGGTTATGGGGCAGAAACTCTCCGGATGAAAAGAGGCAATCCGGATATGCTAAACGGAAGTCCGGTTACGGGCAGAAAGGTTCTGGAGCATAAACGGCAATCCGGTTGTGCTAAACTAAGTCCGTTACGGGTAGAAAGCACGGAGCATAAAGCGGCAATCGGTTGTGCTAAACGGAAATCCGATTCTGAGGCGAAAGCACGGAGCATAAGCGGCAATCCGGATATCACAGCGACATTAGGATACTCAAAAATTCAAATTTTTGCCTTAACGGTAACATGCAAGCGGAATTCCGGATACCATAAACGGTAATCCGGTTATGAGCAAAAAGTGCATAACGGCTAGTTTTTGAGTTCTAACTATATAAACTCAAATCCAAATCATTTTTAGTAATCTTAGCACGCACAAACAAAAGGCATACAACATACATTGAGCTTCAATTTCGAAAATTATCATTTATTGAATCATCTTTGTTCTTCATTTTGTAAATCTACTCTTTAAGAGAGTATTTGGTTGTAATCTTCATTTCCTCATAAATTTGTGAGTGTTTAAGTGTGTGAGACACTTGAGTGAAGAGATTGAGAGATAATCTCTTTGTTGTAAAGGTTCATTGACACCTTGAAGTCAATTGTAAGCTTTTGAAGCCTTGGAAAGGCTTGGATAGTGAAATCCTCAAGCTTGGGTTGCTTGGAGGCGTGAACGTAGGCGGGGATAGCCGAACCACGTAAAAATCCTTGAGTTTGCATTCTCTTCCCTTACTCATTTATTATTGTGCTTTCATTGAATTTATTGTTTTCGAATTTATTAAGGCATTAGTTTTAATTGTTGTGCGATTTGCTTAACTTAATTTTTAAAATCCCAATTCACCCCCCCTCTTGGGTTGCATACTTGCATTTCATAAGTGTGTTTATTTAACCATTAAGTTTTCTTTTATTATTGTTAATCATGAGTACCTCGATTAAACAGATCTCTTAGACCATCTTGGGCGACTCAACGTGTAAAATCTCATCTCAAAAGGCGGATTCGATTTTGTAAAACACATCGTATTTGGGCTCTACAACCACGAGTTAGTATCCCACGTTGAGGATTTAGAAAGCCAACTCAAAGACATTGAGAGAGGTGTCTACAATATCCGATTAGAGCTTGAGGTAAATTCCATAAAAGGGCGATTGTGATTTTCTTTGTGTGTTTTTGTTTGTTACTCCGTTTGTGTGTTTTAATTTGTCACTCCGATCAAGTGGTGGATAATGGTACTCCGTGACAATCCAGTTGGTTACTTCAGTTTTTCATAATAACTGATATTCTAAGACGAGAGAATAGACAACAACGAGATTTTAGCAAAGCTTCACAATTGATTCCCTGCACTTCCTCAAAATGCCCTCCTTACAATCTATAAAGCTCGGTCCGAATGCATGCGATTGCTCATGAGGAATAACATACCTGCTGATATCCGCTAGTTAATCGAGGCCAAAGTACGCTTGGCAGGTGAGTTGCCTCCTAAATTTATTGCATACAACCTGGTTGTGGTAAAGAAAATTACGCAAGAAAGTGAAGAGCTTAAAAATTTTGGTTGCTTGTCATAAGTGTGCCAGAATGCAATGTGATAAAAACTATGTTCTTTAGGAATGGTGTTTGATAATAAAGAAGATAAGATTCAATTCATTAGGGATGGCTTGAATAAAGAGTCATTGGATTATATCTTTTTGTCTCTTGAAACGCATCCTAGTGGATATGTGCAAGGAGCGATTCTCCGATTCGGCCATCATTCCAAAAAGAGCATGCACGATACTGATCGGGAATCGACTATAAACGACTCTATTTGCCAGTTTATAAGAAAACTGGATGGGAAGCCTATCTCGACCCATAGAAGGCGTTGAAGTCTTTTTGAATGTAAAACCAGAGAAAGATGTGAGCCCGCCGCAACTCCTCGTAAATATCCTTTTACTTCACTTTGTTATTTTATTTCGTTGTTTTACCACTTGCAAAATTGTCTTTGATAATTTTATTTTATCATTGTTTACTTTCCTTTTTATTGTTTCCTTTTTTTTACTCTCAAGCCATGTGCTTTGCACGTCAATTGACATAAACATGATACCTCATTCACAATCGTGACCCACGCGCCAAGATCCTTAAATATGATTCTTTTGTTTGCACTCACAAATTGTTTTTTAGAAGTATCCCAATGGCAGCTACTCCTAATAAACAATTCAAGAACATTTGTGTGCTTTTGGATTTCACTATAGCAAATATAAAGAGTTCGTTGGCGCAGTCATTGATCTTGGTCAAGCATAGCAGCAAGGAAATTACACTTGGTATATGGTGGAGGTGACCGAGGGTTATCAAAACTGGTCTCGAAGTCGCTTTTTTCATAGGAAGCCAAGTGTTAGGCATCATCCCAACAACTCTAAAACTTTTGGGCTATTTGTCCGACTCACCGATTGAGAGAAGAGTTAGTTGTCTCCGGTATGCAAGAAAGAATAACTGAAATGCTTAATCATGCTGATGCTTTTATTTTCTTACTAGGGGATCTTGTAACTCTAGAGGCACTTATCACATTAGCATCTTGGGCCTATCTACACATTCATCAGAAACCCATCGGTTTGTTAAATGTTAATAACTTTTATGATGGCTTTATCGCATTTCTTAACCATGCAATAAAAAAAATATTTCATTCCTTCCACAAATAAAAACTTTTTATTTGTGCTCACGCCACTCGATGAGCTACTTGATCTGTTACAAGCTTATAAACCAGAGCCAGATCCCAGGACCTTAGTATTGGAGTATCCAAATAATGATGGTAACAGTAGCCACAGTAAGAAGTACAAATTAGATTTAATTCTCCAGCTATAAATATTTTCTTCTGTGTTGCACCACCCAGGTGATGTCTTCTAAACTCTACTTCTTTCCTTTAAAACATTGAGGACAATGTTTCGTTCTAGTTGGGAGAGGGGATAGTTGACAATTGTGGAATCTTGGTTAAGTTTTTACTAATTTTTGTTATAGAAACTAACACATTACTAACTTTTTGTTATAGAAAACTAATCATTACTAACTTTTTGTGTTGAAGATGGCTGAAAATATAGTCTAGTTACTCTAGAAACGCATTTGCTTCTTTTAAAAAAAAAAAATAAATAAAAACCAAAAGAAAAAAATTCCAGGCATTTTCTTTTTCTTTATTAAGCTTTGATATTCATTTTCTTCTTCTTCTTTTTAATTTCTCTTTTATAAATATACATTTTCAAATTTTTGAGTCGAAGATGGTTGAATATGGAGTGTAGTGCCTCTAAAAACGCATCTCTTAGTAAAAAAAAAAAATTCAGACATTTTCTTTTCCATCATTTTAATTGTAACCTTTCTACTCAGTCTTTCTGCATCATTTTCACATTTCTGCATGCATATTTTTTTTCGTGTTTAGAATAGGTTAGGGGGTAGAATGTTGTTTATAAAAAAAAAATTTGTATGATTTATTTTAACATTGGATGACATAATGAATTTCAAATTTTAGCATTTGTATTATCTTTAGTCTTAAGAGATGTTACGCCGTGTTTGCTACTCTACATGCTGATGTCGAAGACAAATATGAGTTGCTTGAAAGAATGTACATGTCATAATGAATACCAAGTGAGTTTTTGAGCCTGTCATTTTTCTTAGAGAGTAACCCTTTTTACAAATTCTTCATACAGCTTAGCAGTTTATTATTTTATACATGATCTCTATATTTCCTTTGAGTCAATCCTCTAAAAAAAAGGGTTAAATAAAAAAAAAAATGTGTGTTACTACATCTGGAGACCCATCTAACTAGTAAATATGGAAGATTGTTTGGAGCCCTAAAAGATGATGGAAAGGCCATCTTTGACCCGTTTGAGCCTTTCTAGCCATCCCTTTTATGAAATATCCATAGTTAACCCTTTTAAGCCTTTAAAAAAAAAATTGTTCTTTGTCAACTTATCATCTTGACCCACTTCGATTTGGAGTATTTCCTGATATCTTACAAGTTCCATCACCTATTCATGTTTGAGAAAATGTAAATAATTATGTTGTTCAGTGAAGTTGTGCCAAAAAAAAAATAAAAACTAAAAATATATATATTTGTTGTTTCAAAAAAAAGAGAAAAAAATAAATAATAGGCGAAATCCATCTTGCAACTTCCAAAAAAATCTCTCTATATTTTTCTCAAACATACACTTTGTTTTCCTTATTTCTCCTCTTTTTGTTAGCCATGTCCCTAGCCTATGTTACGTCTAATAAAAGTCCTTCTTGATTTTAGGGAACTATAGTCAAGTAGAAGCTAGTTATATGGGTTAAAAAGATATAGTGATGCATAAAAAAATAAATACATTTGGTTGACTAGTATTTTTTTTGAGATCGCATTATTTCTAAGCTGTGGGCATATTTCTTTCATCTTAGTGAAAGTGTGTGATATTATTTCTTTATTATCTTCACTTAATTTATCATTCATTGAAGTGACAATTTTTATTGGGTTTAATTTCCTTGTGAGAATGTCGCTATTATCAGTGAGATTTTAGAGTTTGACATGTCATTCTTGAAAGTGGCTTGATTACTATAGCAGTGACAAAGTTTGTTGGACTGATGCGTGTGGATGGTTGATGTGGGTGTGATGTTTCTTTACACTGTAGATAATGCTTATACTTTTATTTGATTACTATCATAAGTCTGATTGAATGAACACGATTGTTTAAAAAAAAAAATATTTTGGATTTGAATTTTGTTTTCGCTTTATTTGCTATGGACTAGCAATAAGCTGGTTGGGGGGTGTGTTGAGTGCTAGAAAATGTATATTTATAAAGGAGAAAATCATCATTTTATACTTCAAGTTTTACTAACATTCCTACTTTTATGTATTTAAACTTTTTGTAATTTAATTATGTGTGTTTTATTCTAATTAAGTATTTTATGTATTTTAGGGACATCGTATTTATTTCACAATGAACGAGAGATCAGACAGTAAAACAGACATCACTTTTGAACTCAGGACAGTCAAAAACCTTAGGAGGAGCATAAAAGAAAAAATGGCACTGTTCACACATATGCATCGTTCATGGTAATCGTTCATACCGCCACTTTGTTCAAACCGTGTGCAAACCATGTGGTCAAACCCGTGGTCAAACTCGTGGTCAAACCACGTCATTGTTGATCGATGACGTGACACAATCCTCGAAGCGTCCAATTATTTTTAATCTGATGGCCATGATTTATTCGGTGTATATATAAAAAGGGAGCTCTCCCCCCTATTTCGACACCCCTGAATCTATTTTTGAGCTTAGTTTTCTGTAATTCTTTCTCCATCTTATATTTTCTACGTATTTTAATAAATTTTCATTTTACCCTTAGTTCAATTATGAGTAGCTAATTTTCCTTTAAGCTTGGGTTGAAGGTGAAGTCTCAACATGTGCCATGGGCTTAATTTGGTAAATTTGTTTTCTCTTCCCCTCTAATTTTTGTAGAGGTTTTGACTTTTCGTTGACAGATAGTAATATTCTTGTCTAGATACCGCTCTGGTTTAACCGGCTCCCTAGTACAAGGTTATTACTATTTGGCACGATAAGCCCTTAGCACCATATTGATTAGAGCGTGGTTCATGAGGTGTGGAAATCCCCCTCATGATTTAATTGGTATTAATAAGGAATATTTAGCCCATGGTGCATGTTGATACAAATTTAGATACCTAAGCACTTTATTATAATAGTTTCCAGTTCAATTTAATTCCGCCAATCCAACTTAAATTCTAGCATAGTTTAAATCAATTTCCCCACAAATCCAATCACCCACTTACAAGATTAATTCTACACCTAATTAAAATTCACCTCCTCGTGGGATCGACACTCGACACCATTGATCTATTCTATAATAGATTCGTGCGCTTGCAAATTCAACAAAATTTGCACAACAAAGAATCCCTAAAAGATCAGTATTAACACCAACACCATCGTTAGAAGTGATAATCTCATTTGGATCTTTTAATTCATAGAATTGAAAATCCTTATCAACTTCTCTAATACTAGGAAATTGATTTTCTAAAAACTAACATCTTGTGATTCTAATTGAGACACGAGTTCCATTTACTTGTTCACCAATAAACACATATAGTTTAGAGTGTTCGAGTATCTAATAAAAATACACTTTTTACCCCTAACTCCTAATTTTCCAAACTTATGAGTAGGGTTGTGAATATAATTTGTTGACCCCAATGGTAGATGAGATAGGTCGGGTTTTCTACCCGTCCATAGCTCATATGGGGTGGAACTGACGATTTTGAAGGAACTTGATTAAATCGCAGTTAACAAAGCATCTCCCCAATAGGATATTGGAAGATTTGCTTGCGCCATCATTGACCTAACAATTTCCAATAAAGTTTTATTCATTCTTTCCGCTTACACTATTTTGTTGCGGAGTTGCAGAATAGTCAATGTCTTTTTATCCCTTTCTCATTCTGAGAGTTCCTTCAACTGATTTGAAAGGTATTTTCATCCTCGGTCAGTTTTTTAGACCTTTAACATTGTTGTCTAGTTGATTTTCTACAATGTTCAAATATAATCTAAAGCAATCTAATGCTTCTGATTTATGATAAATCAAGTAGACGTGACCGAAACGTGAATAATTATCAATAAATTTAATAAAATATAAGGCTCCATGTTTAGCCTTTACATTCATTGGTCTACGATGTGTCGAGTGGATTAACTACAATGGTTTTAGGCTCTAATTCCTTTACTAAATGGTTTTCTAGTTGTTTTCCCAAAGCCTAGACAATTTTCACATACGGGCAATTCAATCTTGGTGAGTGGGCCCAACCAGCCCTTTCTTGCAAGTCTATATACATTATTTTTTGCCTTATATGACCTAGTCTAGCATGCCAAGTGATGCATTTATTTCATTATTGCTAGAAGAAGTAACAAAAGAAAAACAACTATTATTTTAACTTGAACCATCAAGTATTCTATCTAATACAATAAAACTATTAATTAAATGCCCAGTTCCAATGAGGACTGAATTTAAAAAGATCTCTAAACAAACACCTTGAAAAGTTAAGTGATATTGTAGTTTAAGAAGAACAGGGACAGAAATCAGTTTCATCGAATCTTCGATGCATACAGGATATCGTGTAACAAAAGAATACGTCCACCACACAAAATCAATTTGCATGTGCCTATTCCTTTTGCCTCAACTCTAGAGTTGTTGCCCACGTATATCCATCTACTCCCCCGATCGATTCGATGATACTTCACAAATGTATCTCGATCACGAGCTATATGGTCTGTTGCTCCCGAGTCTACTGATCCACACAGGATGAGATTCGGTTATGAGTACAGAATTCGTAACTAAAGCATAATTTAACAAAGTACAGTAGGTCTCACCTTTTTTGGCTCGGTGCACTCACGAGCGAAGTGACCTAGCTTGCTACGGTTATAGCATCTTACCTTGGATTTGTCCCTTTTCTTGATAGCACATTTACCCCTTGGGTGCTTTTTATCATTTGGCTTCTTCTTATCGGATCAGATCTCTTACCCTTCGGTTATAGCTTGAAACCCGAAGCTTTGCGCGAGCTTGACTCGCCATAAAAACACTATCGAAAGCTTAGCGCCTCAAGGCACTCTACTTCCAAAGCTTTAGGTGATGCTCAATATCTTTAAAAGTTTTTATATTCTCATTATAAGTCATATTCACCTTCATGTGTTCCGGGTATCGGGTGTAGATCTTATCACCTTTGCTTGAACTTATTGTTCATCGGTCGAACATATCCAAGTAGACTTAAGCTCACGAACCATGTTCGACATCTCCTCATATCTGCCTCATACTATGGTTCGAGCACTTCCGATAAGAGTCAAATTTGATCGTAAGCCTCCGAGTTTAGTGGTCGAGGTACCACCAAACTTATCTTTCAAAGCGAGCCACATCTCTTGAGCAGTCTCATACTTCTCATATTCGCACATGAGGTCATCTTGCATCTTTGCTCAACAATGTTATGCGAACATTGTTATTCTTCTTTTCCAAGTCCGATAGGCCTCAAGATCCTCCTATGTTGAGCAAGTATTGTCTTGCTTAGGCTCGGCTAGGGTGTTGTTAAGAGTTTCTAGAGTATCTTACTCTTCAAGGATGTACTTGAATCTTGCGGTGCCAAATATCGTAATCGCTTGTCACCATTCAGTTTCTTACCCTTGTTCAGCTCACCACAATGTTTTTAGATGCAGAGGGCATTTGAACTATAATTCAACACAGAGACAATTCAAAAATACAATCATTAAAGGCATAATTAATAATTACACACAAACAATTAATTTTGTCGCAAACGTAAACCAAAAAACATGACGAACTAATATTAAGAATGAAATCAAAAGGTCGTTGAGGCTTCCATCATCAACCAATTCCCTTTATTATATTCATCATTAATTCGATATTAATGCGCAAAATTATTAGTTCTAATTATGAATTTATAAAATTCAATTTAATTATAACTCCCACTCAACGAAAAAAATTTATAAGATATGACAAAAGAGTATGTAAAGTCGAGCAACAATCAATGTAGAATTTCATTAATGAAGTCATAGCAACATATAGTTCAACCAACAAAATAAAACCAATTTTAAAAAAACAAACAAATGAAATAACCTAACATTGTCAAACTAATACATGGAATCTTCTACATGTTCTTAAAATATTCTTTGTTGCTCGTTGCTCTTTCATCTAATTTATTCTTAAGTTTATCTCTAAATAAAAACAATTGCTCCCTCTTGATGATTGTGCTTATGGTTTTCTCATACTATAACTTCTGCCCACTTCCAAGGCAACTAGCTTGTCTCCCACTTCAAGGTTCGTGTGAATGCTAAGCACCGAGGCTCCATCAGCTCTATATCACACCTTAGCATATAATAATAGTGTGAAGGTTTCTCAATCTTATTTAACATGGGAACCTTAAAGGCAAGCGTATTGTCATCATCGAGGCAATGATTGAATAAGGAGCCATTGATAATAACCCCTTGATTCGTGTACACCATAGGTATATTTGCGGACATTAAGCGATTAAAAGCCCATATAAATCTTCTATATTCACGCATATAGGACGATCAGGGTCTATTTTATAATTCTCAATAAGTTCTTCATAAGACAGACTATTATTAATCTCAATTAGATCATTAGGTGAAACCCAAGCTCTAATTTTCATTAAACCTTCTTCCTCAGTCCATAACTTACTAACGGGAGGCATCTACGAGAAATATATATATATATATATATATATATATATATATATATATATATATATATATATATATATAATTCAAATTAGTGATTGTTAACAAATGTCTAAATACGAGATCAGATTTTTAGTCAATTCCCTTAAAAATAAATATTTCAAGCTTTCACTAGTGCGAAACATTTATTATCACATAATGCTCATCCATGAGACTATACATGTTCGATCCAAAATTTTATTTCAAAAAAATAAAAATAATTATTTTATATTAAAACTAAATAAAAAAATTAAATTTCGGATCAAACGGCGCCCAAATTAGAGTCCTGAATAGCAAAATATGTTAAAAAATTTACGAATCTGAATATATCCCCACGCTGCAAAAGATTCGACAAAGGCTCTATAGTGCAAACATTCAAACACACACAAAATAGCGTTGGTTAGACCGTCCGACTCCATTTCTTATTATAAATCTAATGGTGCATTCGGATTTTCAACGGGGTTAAGAATAGGCCGGAATCGTCAAAAACTATCTCCGGCACTATTCATCATCTTCTTCAAATTAGGGTTCTTAATCATTTCCAAACCTTAATCTAACCGTAATCGTATTTTGACCAAAACTTTCGTCTTAAGTCCGTTTTTAACAAACCATATATCATTGGAAAGCTCTCGAAAAGATCTTTCCAATGAGTGATATATTACACATATTGTCAGGTATCCTAGATCAAAAGATACAATCCATTGAACTTTCGGGTTTCATAAATTATTTAGGGTTCATGCAATCTAAACCCTAGGCGGTTTTAATAATTTCAATTCAGAATTTATGCATTCATATTAAACATTCCAGAACATTTCAAACAACATCCATCACAAAAATTAATAAAATAAAAAAATCATGCTTTTCATGAATCAAATCCAACCAATGCACTAATCCAACATTATTCGTGCTCGATACCAATGAAGGAATTCTTAAAAAGAATCAATAAGCCTTATATGTTGGAATTATACAACGGAATAAACAGCATTGGATCACGCCACAGTCGGAAAGAAATCACGAGCGGAAATCCTCCTCAAGTCACGAGTATTTACCTTTTTTCGGATTGTTCAATGGTCTTGTTGTTTAATCTTTTTCATTTTTCGTTTCCCACACACACACACTGCTTTTTTTTTAATGAATAGAAAATTCATCACTTCTTTTACAGCAGCGGTTTTGATGATTATAAGTAGTGGTTGGGAGCAATTGGGAAGTTGATTTGTGTTCAACTTCCCTCTCCCAAACGTTCATGGTAACCACCATGTGTGGGTCAGGTCGGGTCGGCCCATCTTTGGCGCCCACCCGTCCAACAGTAATTATTAATGCGCAAAAGAATATTACTAGAAGCAGGTGCCCAAACAATCCCCATTGCCAATTTCCATCACTATCCACAAGTCAGCAGCCACCTTGTTTGTACTGTTGTCAGGAACTAGACCAATGACATAACAAATCAAAGGTTGTCTCTTAGCAACCCAACAATCCCACCAGAACCTTACCATTCGACCATTTCCCAAGTTCCACGAATCCCCAGCCGCGTCTCTGACTAAACTTTTCCTATGGATTTCAATAAGTGTGATCCATATCTAGTAGGCAAAATATAAGGAAGATTTGTAGGATTGATGCCATATTTCGTACATAAAACTTGAGACCAGAGGCTGTTAGGTGAAGTTGCCAAGTTCCATCCCACTTTCATCAATAAAGCTTTATTCATAAGCTCAAGATTCTTGAAACCCAAACCACCATAATTCTTTGGTTGGCAGACTCTATCCCAACTAACAAGGCTCATTTTTGTTGAGACTGAGCCCCACTCCAAATAAAACACCTGCATGCCTAATCAATTTTGTGTGTGATACACACTGGTAATTTAGTGGTTTGCATGGCGTAAATAGGAATTGATTGTAAGACAGATTGAGCCAAAGTGATTCGCCCTGTTAGAGAAAGATGATTCGCATTCCATCCTAAGAGGCGTCTCTCAACTTGATCAATAATGCCCTGATATGTGCCCTTGGTTACCCGTGTGTGGAGAAGAGGCATACCGAGATATTTACCAAGATTAGTTGTCATGCCGAAGCCTATGGTATTACTGATTCTTTTTGCTTCATCACTTTGAACATTCGTAGAGAAATAGACTCTGGTTTTAGTCTTACTAACTCGTGCTCCCTGAGCCACTACAATAAGTTTCAAGCACCGAGTTAATTAACAAGGCTTGAGCACACGAAGCCTCTGCTAAAAGAAGAAGATCATCTACAAAGAATAGGTGAGTGAGAGGAGTGCCACGGCGAGAGAGGCGCACAGGAGTCCAAAACCTTTATTGATCGCGTCACATATACCATGACTGAGTCGTTCAATACATAAAACAAATATATAAGGAGAAATGGGGTCACCTTGCCGAATACCTCTAGTTAACAAGAACTCATCAATGAGCTCAACCTCCCATAAAACTTGCATCCGCGAGGTGGTAATGCACTCCATTATAATTTGAATAAGTTTTGGGGAATACCTGTTTCCATTAAGGTCTCATGAATAAATCCCCAACTCAACCTATCATAAGCTTTTTCCAAGTCCACTTTAATGGCCATGTAACCACGTTTCCCGATTTTATTTCTCATGGAGTGAATTACTTCTTGAGCAATCACAATATTTTCGGTAATGTGCCGACCGGGGACAAAGCTGGTTTGTTGAGGTCCGATGAGGTTAGGAAGAATAAACTGAAGCCAGTTAGCAATAATTTTGGTCACTGTTTTGTAAACAACCGTGCACAGACTTATAGGGCGATACATTGTGAGGCTTACAGGGTTATCAGTCTTAAGGATGAGGACAAGTAATGTTCGATTGATATCTGAAGGAATTCGACCATGTTGAAAAATTTCCTTTACAAATTGACATACTAAAGTACCCATAATACTCCACTGAGACTGATAAAATATTGCATGCAAACCATCCACCCCAGGTGCTTTCAAAGGTTTCATACTGAAGATAGCTTGTCTAATTTCCATATCATCTTTAGGATCATTAAGGCTCATTAAACTATCAACATCTAGCAATGGGAAACAACATTTGAGAGGATAAGATTGAAAATTATTGTTGTCTTCAGTATAAAGAGTTGAGAAAACTTAACTGCATGTTGCTTAATTACCTCTGTTTCATACAACCACTGGCTCGCATCATTAGTAAATGCCTCAATTCGATTTCGCCTTCTTCTAATGATAGTCTTTTGATGAAAAAAGAATGTATTTCTATCCCCATGCATAATCCAATCCTTTCTAGATTTCTGGTACCAAAGCAATTCTTCTTGAGTAAGTACTTCCTCGAGGTCTCTTTTAAGTTTCAATTCAAGACGCCATAGCCCATTTGTAGCCTGTGTTTCCAGCACTTTCTGAATGCCTCCAATTCGAGCAAGGAGTCTGCGCTTTCGTTGAAGAATATTGACAAAAATATTATGGTTCTAGCTTGACACGTTGGTGGTAAAGTCTTTTGCAGCCTGAAGATATGCGACATTATGATCCCAATTTGCTGCCACAAAATTGTCGAAGTCTTGGTGAGTTAGCCAAGCAGCTAGAAATCTAAATGGCTTGTTTCCCCTACACCTCTTTTCAGTCTCATTGAACCGAACCAAAATCGGCCTATGGTCAGAATCAAGTCGCGGAAGATGAAGTATAGAGTTGTCAATGAATTCATGGAGCCATTCCTTATTGCAAATTACTCTATCCAATCGTTTAAAGAGGGAGCCACAGGACCATGTGAAACTTGGCCCTTTAAACTCTAGATCATACATCCTATATGTATTGAACTAATCTTTAAACAGAGCACACACTCCACTGGTTCGTGTAGAGCCTTTTTTTTCTGAGGCATGTAGAATGGAATTAAAGTCACCTCCCACGAGCCAAGGGCTCTACATATTGCTAGAAATTCTTCCAAGATGGTCTCAAAGAAGTCTTCTACTGCACGGATCCGGGCGAGCATAGACGGCAGTGACCCAGGAAACAAATCTACTATTTTACATGATTTTAAAGTGGGTGAATTGTTTGTGATTCAAGACAACTTCTACGTTAAAGCAACCCTCCCACAAGAGCCAAATACCTGTAGAGAAACCGATAGCTTCTACTCTATGAGATTTATCAAATCCACTCTTCCGTATAAAATCATCCACTTTAGTGCCACTAATTCTCGGCTCCAAAATAACAATTATTGTCAGTTTATAGTTACTTAACATAAATAGAAAAGATCGACAAAGATTCCGAGAAGCAGCTCCCTGCACATTCCAGAACATAATAGATAAATTCATAAAATTTGATAATAAAGCAAATTTAGATTCCTACATAGCATGCAGCGAGCCCTCCTAGACTTCATCCATACCATTCTCATCATCTAGTGCGATATCATTACTAGAAGACTCATTTTCATTGGTCCCGTCATCTATGTAATCATCATCCTCCTCATCATCATCCATATTCTCTTTTCCATTCAAGGCTTCACGATCGGGTGGCTCTTTATGAGGTTTAGTGTGAAGGTCCTTTGTGGCGTGGTGTGTTCCCTACCGTGAAAGGGTAGAGGTGGTTGCATGGAATTGTGGGGGTTTGAGAGTAATGACGGGTTAAAAGAAACAACAAAATGAAATAGTAGGTTGAGTGTAGTTGAGACTGGCGTAGGTTCAAATGTGTTAGAAAGGGCTACATGGTTTTGATGTGGTTTACGTAGGTGGTGCATTGGTTTGGGCCTGGCTATTTCTGTTGAGGGGGCATTAATTTGGTTTCAGATATTATGTTTCTTATATAACACAGGGTTCGGTATAGAGTTATTGTCTTGAAATGTGTTTTTGGCAGGTTGCTTCTTTTGACCTTTGGCTCCTCTAGGCTTGTAAGTATTCTGGAATTTTTCAGCTCTTGTGTCAGCGGTTGTTTCTCCATTGATGACGGGGTCCCTTACTCCTTCATTTTCATTTGCCAACACACCAAATCTAGATTCCTTTCCAAAAGTCTTCCACTGATTTCGCAGTAAATCTTTTTCTTGATCTTTCCCTTTAGTCAACTGGTTACTTCCTTTTTTGACTACCACCATCCAAGGTCCGAACTTAGGGTTACTGGTGGATGGGTCACCGGAATTTATCTTTCGTTCCCTCTCTAATTCGTTTTCACCCTCTGCTAATCCAAAATTGGTCTGGTTAGCTTCACCAGTTGCTCGTTCCGTCCATATATCCCTACTGTGGCCATATTTTCTACATTGAAAGCAGATATGTGGTAGATTTTGAAATACTAATTAGGTAACCCAAGAAGGGGTAAATTAGAATTTTAAAATTTAAGCTAAGTAAATCACACAATAATTTAATCTAATGCCTTAATGGAATAAAAATAATAAATTCAATAAAGACAATAATAAGAAAGTAAGGAAAGAAAACAAAAGAATGATTTTATGTGGTTTGTGCAATCTCCACCTCACGTCTACGCCTTGGCCTGCGGTTTGAGTGATTTTACTATCCAAGCCTCCAAGCGCCAAGTTCTTTAAAATTGACTTCCTGCCAGGTGTCGATGGACCTTTACAACAAGAGATTATCCCAAATCTCTTAACCCAAATGTATCCCAACACTTACAACCTCTCAAGAGGATAAAGATTACGGATAATTTTTTTCTCTCATATAATGTATTTGATTACAAATGATTTTCAATATGCGAATCAAAGAAACAAAAACAAGTTTAAAGCTCTAATGGTTATATGCTTCGAGTAGTAAGCTCAATAATAACTTAAAACTAAAGAAGTTAGTGACTTTCTACGTGAAAACGGATCGCCGTTAATTGTTATCGGTTAATAGTTTTTTTGGCCCAAGTGACCAGTTGGGTCAATTTTAAATAAACGGATTATAGTTTTGCCCCAAAACTTTCTGTAACTATACTATAGCCTAAAACGCTATGACACTTTTCAAATAAGTCCTTCTCTAAAATTCCAAGCAATACTTGTTAATTTCAAAGTTTTCAAAACTCTTTGAATTAGAGTATAAACTTTAAAAACAACCAATTTTATAAAATTATTTTTCCATTAAATATAAAACCTTTATAATGTGAAAATAATGATTTATTTAAATTGTATAACAAATAATTTGAGCTTTTTAAAAACTTTATCATTCTTAATTTTGTTTGTTATCATCAAAATCAACATTATGGATACATAAATGCTAACAGACTTTCATACTCCACTTTTTTTAATAATAATCAAAATTAATAAAAATATATTTGAAAAATAAAATTTTTATTTTATTATATTTGTAAATTAATAATAATTATTAATATTCTTAATTATGTAAATCATAATTTTTTATTATTTTAATTTGAATTATTTAAATAAAAATTTATTAAAAATAGCAACACAAATGAAACATTATTATTGATAATATAGCACAAAACTAATATTTTCTTAGAATAAAATATTTATTATTATTAATTAAATAAATATAATACTATTATTTTTAAATAAATATAATAATATTATATTTTCAAATAAAGATAGAATATAATAATATTATTAATTCTCTATGAGTATAATAATATTATTTTTAAGTACTTTCAACTTAGAATCAATGTAAATTATTATTTTTATTTAAATATAATAATATTATATTTAAATATATTTAATATTATTACTTTTAATAAATTTAATTTATAAAATAAAATAATAATATAATTTAAATAAATATAATATTATTTATTTTATTAAATTTAATAAAATAAATATGTTTATTATTTTTAATAGATTTAATTTATAAAATAAAATAATAATATTATTTAAATAATATGATATTATTTATTTTATTTTATTAAATATTATTTATTTTATTTTAAATATAAGTCTAAAAAGAAAGAGGGAGGAGTGGATTCCCACTCCCACCTACGCCCATAGAGTGGAAATTCCACTCTCCACTCCAAAATTAGGTGGGGTCCATAGAGTGTGAATCTCAGTCCCTCCAAATTATAAGTAATCTTGAAGTGGAAGGAATCCACACTTCTCACTCCCACTCCAAAAAAAAGTAAACATTATATATGTGTCGTCAGTTTCTGTAGAAGTATTAAAAAAATAACTTGCGATAGAAAAAAAAATAATAAATAAAGAGATAATTAATGGATAATAAATGAATGACTTAAAACTGTTCTCGTCCTTGAATTTATTAGGATCGTAAACTTCATTTTCGGTTAATAATCCTTGTCAATAATGTGGAGAGAAATTTTAGAATATCTATAAAGTATCACATCAGTGAGATAATAAATAAATAAGATTATTTTTAAAAAATTAATATATAATTAATAATTATATAAAACTTAAATACATATGTCATATATATAATAATTATATTACCTCAAATATATTATAAAAAATACAAACTAAACTGTCGACCCCTACGATACGTTGCCCATTGACTTGGACAGCCACAGAGACCACCAAACCAATCAAGTTGTAACTAGCTAGCGACATATGGGGGACCTCTCGATTGTCACTGTGATGGCCATGATCAGCACAATTCACGCATTTGTTGTGGTGGGACATAATAACTGACTTGCTCAAGTCGTCGCGGGTGGCAGCGTTCAACTTTTCAAAGTCTTGTCGCGAAAGCGTTTGTTTTCAACAGCAGACGTTCTTTATTGAGCTAATTATACTATAAGCTTTCCAAAGAATTCTTGTGCTGTTTTAAAAGTTTAATTTTAAGAGTCACCGGCAAAATAATTTTGTAACGATTTCCAATTTTGTTGTTATCTTCATTGATTGTACTTTGAATGAAAATTCTTTTACACGTTGTCGCCTTTATTGTTTGTTTTCTCTCCATCCATGGAATTTCATCCTTGGAAATTAATGATAACCAATATCCGGTGGCCCTTCAGATTTACAAAGACTTGGAGGACCTTGCTACGTTACAGATTCTGTTACTTACGCACCCAATGGGAAGCAGCACACGTGTCCTGAGGAGAGAGAAAAACCGTGAAAATGCAGGCTGTGGAAGTTCCCCATTGGCTGCTGTTACTTACAGAATCTGTAACATAGACTTCTCCAGACTTGCATATGCAATTGCTACGAATTAATTAATCGTTATATCTTTTTTTTTTTCAATTTTAATTAAATGGTTTCATCACACAGCATTTAACTCAAATGAAGATTCTTCAATGGCCTAAAATGATTACATTTGTTTTTAAAACGATAATTCGGGTTGTACCCAATTATGATCTAGATGATTGTTGTAGAATCAGACAGAAAAGCTCTCATCATGATTAATTCTCTCCGAGGAAAAAAAATTTAAAGAATATATAATTTAAAGTAAAACCCAACTAGATATCGAGAGACAAATTAATCTAAACAACTATATGTATTCAGCTCGTCACAAAACTAATTAATTAAAACTATCCTGTAATGTATGGAATATATCACCTTTGGTATGCAACTCCCTCAGTAGGATGCATAACTATCTAATAAGGTTATTTTGTTAATGGATGATAAGGTCGGTACCATAACAGATCTATCTGTTATATATATTATTAGTGCTTTTTCATTGATAAAAAGGGTAAGAATAGTACAACAAAGAATTAAACTCAGACACATTCTGAATTCAACTCAATTACAAACAAGATGCAAAAAAAGAAAAACCTAAGCTAGCACTTAATGAGGCTAATACGATTTAGCAATATCTGGTCATCATGTATCATCTCCCTTTCGGATTCAGGATCTCAGAGAACACAGCTCCAGTATACTTATCAGAACTTCCAGTAGAAAGACTTTGATCATCAGTAGCAGTAGTAGTTGATATGGTAACCGTACTAATGGTTTTTGAATCTGAAAGTACATGTTCACCAACACCAGAGAACACGGTACCACTACCATCGGTTTCGTAGTTGTCAACAATTTTTTCTTGCTCCTCATTCTCATCAATCTCCTTTGCATTTACAATACTACTTTCCTGCAGCTGCAATGCGAACTCAAGTCCCCAAACCACATCGCTCATCGAGGGCCGTCTGATTCCTTCATCATTCATGCAGCTCATCGCTACCTCAGCAAATTTGTTCAAGCACTCTGGCTTTATCTTACCCTTCAAGAATGGATCAACAATCTGATCAATTGCTCCATTTTGATAACATTGTTGCGCCCAAACGGCCAAACTCACTTGTTTCTTATCTGCTGTCCGAAGAATAGGTGGCCGAGCACACAATACTTCGAACAACACAACACCGAATGAGTAGACGTCAGATTTTTCAGTAAGCTGCTGAAGTCGGTAGTACTCAGGATCTAAGTATCCGACGCTGCCCTTAACAACCGTACTCACATGAGTTTTGGACACCGAAGTTGGTCCAAATTTGGAGAGTCCGAAATCAGAAACCTTGGCCACCCATTTCTGGTCCAACAAGATGTTGGTTGTCTTCACATCACGATGAATGATAACAGCATGGTTTGCCCCAGTATGCAAATAGTGAAGCCCACGAGCCGCACCAATGCAGATTTCAAGCCTTTGATTCCATGGAAGAGGGGGATTGTCGCTACGATAGAGATGATCACGTAGAGTCCCACGCGCCATGAAATCGTATACAAGGATCATCTCCCTGTCATCGTTGCAAAAGCCGATGAGAGAGACTAAATGAAGATGCCGGAGCTGCGAGAGCATTCCTATCTCAGTTTGGAATTCCAGGGCGCCCTGTTGCGACTCTGGTTCCAGTCGTTTGATGGCAACAGGGGTAGTACTGCCATTGATGAAGCCTTTGTAGACATTACCAAACCCTCCAACTCCAATTACGAGATCATTGTCGAAGTTGTTTGTTGCCGCTTGGATTTCAGATAGTGAAAATTGGGTGCAAAGATCGGAAGGAAGGAATGAGCCGCGTGATGACTTGGTTGCCTTGATAGTCTTAGACGAAAAAAAAGTCCCCAAAAGTGAAGTACCTGTACCGGAACCCGAGTCCTTGACTTTTCTTCCTCGCCAGAAAATTAACAACAATACAAGAGATAGCACACCAAAGCCTGAAATAACACCAGCAACGATCCCGATTACATTACTCTTCTTGCTCGGTTCTATTGTTGGAGACGCATCCAAATTAGGTGGGATCGTCCGAGGCTCAGGATTAGGTCCGGCGAGATTTCCAGTGTTGTCCACTTTAAAGATTTCAAGGCCGTTCAAGATAGCATCAGAGTATTTGGTCCTCCATCTGGCGGCAGGGTGCAGTTGAATAGAAAGATTCTGCTTCATATTTTCTTCATTTGGTTTTGGTCCTATCATCACAGCATAATCTTTATATACGGGAACACCATTCGCACCACTCCAAGCTATCACATCCGCTTGAAATTCAGCAGTTAAATTAGCAATGAAGATCTGGAACACCCTATCGCCCTCTTTAGTTACCTCTATCTGAAACTCACAAAAATGAAGCCTCAGAAAATATGTAAAGCCGGAATCCACTTCGAACTCCCAAGTGAGATTATACTTCTCGTTGACTTCCCTGTCCAGCCCCATCGTCCTGGCGGTGGTGTAGACCACATCCGGAGCAGAGTGATTACGTAACCAGTTGAGTTGAATAGTCTGGTTAACGGGAAGAGCACTTGGTCTGGCATCTGTCAAGTAGTGGTCGTCCGCATCCCAAGTTCGGTACATGCCCACGATGTCGTCTGACGGTGTGATTTGTTGCCCGCCGACGTTTATCCGGTACAAATTCGCCAGAGCATTTCTGTTTAAGATACTGTATGGGTTGGCCTGGCCAACAAACTTGAACCCCCCGCCGGAATCATCGGCCGCGGTGTAATAGAAATTGAGGGGCATGGATACAATCTCAATTCCATTGATAAAAGCATATGAATCGTTGTAATCCGGACTTGGAGTGAAGGTTATGTTCAATAGCCTCTGATCGTCTTCGATGTTAATGCAGAATTCTTTGAAAAAGGGACTGCGGTCGTTGCCATATGCTGCAAGAGAGGTAAGTGAAGCGCTAAAGTTTCTTAACAGAGTGAAAGAAGCTGCTTTAACAGAGAAGAATGCAGAGGTGTTGAACTCCGGTTTTGAACTTGGATAGAAATGCAGGCGGATGAACTTTTGACCGGCGGTGACGTTGAATATGTAGGTGAATTGCGAATGAGAAAAGCGTGATTTTGAATATGGGACTTGCTTATTTTCAGTGAAGATTTTTGATTTGGAAGCGGATGCGTCTTCTTGTGGGGAGTATTGAGATTTAACATCTCCAACCCAAGTCCGTTCGGGAGTGCTCGTGTTGCCCGACCAGCCACAAGCAAGAAATATGTTGCTTTCTACAAGAGGGTAATTAGAGTCACCGGTGACGACAACAGCTAGATGATGGAAGGAGAAGAAGAAAAAGAAGAAGAAGTGGAAGATTTTTCTGTATGTCTCCATTAATTTTTCGACAATTAATTAATGGGCAGGCTGCAGATATAGCTTTGATTCTTCGGATAGCTAGACATTTAAAGTTAGCAAATTTTGTAGCAATTTGTCCGTCTCTGTCAGTTGGGGGCCACAGGCGCGTTGGCGTCTCGGACCTGACAATCAAAATGATGGAAAAAATTAAGTCTTCGTCAACTTCTTAGTCTTTGCCCTTTGGCATCAGTCCAATCTACTACCACCCGTAAGGCACTTTCCATGGCTACTATTACTAGACTTTTTTTGAAATATCAACCTATATACAAACATACTCTGAAACTTCGTAGTAACCACAAATCAATCAATTGGATTCCATAATTAAATATACACTTTGCAAATCTAGGTTGGACTTGAATGTTAAATTAGTGTTCGGTCACTAAATTAAAAAAATCTTCATTCATAATTGGTTATTTTAGAAGTACAACATGTTTAGCAGTTTATCCAAAGGTTGAATTAATTATATTAATAGTGTGTTTACTAATCAGTCATCAGAATAGGCTGGAATCGAAATGAGCTGAAATTGAAATGGACTAGAATCAGAATTAGAATAAGAATTAAAATAAATTATTTACTTGAACGGTAGGAATTAGAATTGGAATGGAAATGGAAATAAGATTTATTTCCTTTGATATTTTTATTTTATCTTGAAATTGGAATGAACTATCATAATTAATTAAAATACCCTTTGTTAATTATTGTCAATTGATGATGACAATAATAATAATAATAATAATAATAATAATAATAATAATAATAATAATAATATTATTATTATTATTATTATTATTATTATTATTATTATTATTATTATTATTATTATAAACTTTAAGTTGTAAAAATAGCCTATCCAGTTTCTATTGTTTCTATTCTATTGTAAGAAAATATCTTGGGCATTACACTTTTCTATTTTTTTGGCTTATTTCATTGGTAAATTTAATTTAAATGGAGATAAACTTGAAAATTCTGACTAACTATACAATAGATAAGCCTGATTTACAACCCACATGTTCTCTCCTCTTATTCTGCTCTTCAATAATTTTTTATGTTTTTGTGACTTTATTTATATATAGTCGAGAATCCAAATAGTATGATTAAAATAAAGACAGGTTGGTTTCCAATTAGGTCAGAACAGGGAAAAAAAAAAAAAAAACTTACCGATCACTGTTTTACAGGTGAGTTCATGAGGAAAATAATTAGTAGTTGCTTTCTATTGACCACGGGACTTGCACGGCTGCTTGACTTGTACAATTACTGTTGTTGAATTTGCACGACCATCGTTAGCGTGCTAGAATTAGATTGGATTAGATTTGCTTGTGTCTTATATTTTGTATGGTATAAAATTAAATTAAATTATAAAAGTAATATTTTATTAGATATTAAAATTACACATATTTTTATTTAAAAGTGGGACTATTTATATTTAAAAAATTATTCGGAACACACTAATTTTAATAAAAATGTATATTTAAAAAATAAATTAAATGCCTTTATAAAGAACATATGTTGATTCATTCACCTGCTCCCTCCCACCCGCCTTCATTAATTATCAAGGCAACACCTGTCTCTGTCCAACGAGTCACTTATTCCAATTAAAGTGGTATCCTTTTCTTTTGTGAGACTAGAACCAGGCACTTTAATGTTCACATCGGTGTTGCCTTGCCCATACAATATTTCAAAAAAAAAAAATGTTCAAACATATCATCAAGCTAACTTAGCTAATTATTACTCGAAATCACTAATTAAATGAGGATGGAAACCTTATCCATTTACGTTAATCTTTGTCCCTTATTATTATTTAAACTCGGATAACAATAATGTAAAGTGCATATTTAATTATGACCAATTCAGCTATGCCTAAGCAATGTCTCTCAATAACGTAGTGTCTTAGATTAAACTCGAACCGTCTCATAACTAGGACAAGGATCCTCTGTCTCTCTCTCTCTTTTTTGTTTTTTTAGTCTTACAGTCTCTCCTAGTTTAATGAATAGCTAAGAATAAGTTTGGAATTTTGATGTTGACAATCAAGTCAATTTTTTTTTTCACTTTATTTATAATTAAGCCAACTCTTTTCACTAAATTAAAAAAAAAAAACTAGAAAGGCTAGGAGAAAAAAAAATATTAAAAGAAGATCCTAATCCCATAAGTTAAACTCAAACCATGCAGTACTTAATAAACGATGGTCAACTACCAGGTATATATTTACTTTTGCTGGAGGGTCAATAAGTTAGAAGTCTACACTACAGTCTACAGTTGCACTGTCAACCACAGGAGCCAAATACATGACAATTACAGAGATTGTTAAAGAGGCTATTTGGTTACAAGGTTTGCTTGAAAACTTGGGATTGGTACAAGAGCACATTAATGTGTATTGCGACAGTCAAAGTGTTATTCACTTAAGAAAGAACCAAGTTTATTATGCACGTACGAAGCATATCGATGTACGATTTCACTTTGTGCGAGAAATTGTTGATGAGGGAAAGATTTTTCTATAGAAAATTAAGATTGCAGATAATTCCGCAGATATGTTGACCAAGGTAGTGACGGTGATCAAGTTCAAGCATTGTCTAAATTTGATCAATATCCTGCAAGTCTAAAATAAGTGAAGAAGGTAGAGATTAGAAAATGATTTAATGTACAAGGAGTTCAGTAGTATCCAAGTCAAGGCAGAGAATTGTTGAATTTTTTACTTGAATATAAAAGACAAAGCTAGGTTTTAAAAGCATTAAAAAGGTTTTGAAAAGCTTGTACATGCAATTCGGTGATGTTGAAAATTGAATATGGCAACAAATCACACATGTAATTGTTGACAAATATGCATGACTTTAATGCATGCAATGCAAGATCCAGCTCAACGTTTTGACCAATTGAACCCAACTTGGTGTATAATGCTCTATATAAACAGAGAAGCATTTTGCAATTGTAAGCAACCCAATTTGAGAGAAGTAGGGAGCAATTGGAAGTTCTCTTTGAGAGATTGAAGGAGAGCTTCCACTTGAGTGTTCTAGTAAGGTTCCATTTGGGTGTATTGGGGTTTTGCGTGTTGAGAGTTTCTCCTATTTTTGTAAATTCCCATTAACAGTAAATTTATCTTGTAGTCTTTGCCCATGGACATACGTATTACGCCGAACCACGTAAATTATTATGTTTTATTTTCTTTGTATTTTTTTTATCACCACATTTATATTTCCTCAGAAGTCGCAGTATTAGTAATTGCTCAACCCACGCTTGCACAACACAGATTGCAATGCAAAGAAACATCTCCAGCTAACATCTTTCTTGAAAATCCAATTATTCTTTAAATTCTTACACATCTAATCATGAAGATCTAAAGAATAAAAAGCTTGTCAATTACACATGCATGACATGTGATTAACACTTAAAAGTGTACGTGTAATGAGGATAAAATTATTAGTTTTTCACTTAAAATGTTGATTAATGCGCTCATTATTCTTAAATTATCTTATCACTCTGCAAATATATTTTTATGTTAAATTAATATATAATATATTAATTTTAATCTTGTAAATATTTTTTTAATAATAAAGATGAAATTGGAATTGAGAGTGGAAATAAAAAAGATTGAGGAGATGTAATTAAAAAATAAAAAATAAAAAGGCTGAGCAACCATGCTCGTGATGGTCAAGTGGCCATCTTGCCACCTCACCATCACACCTCTCCATGTGTATATATATATTATAAAAATAAAATAAAATAATAAAAAAATAAAAAAGAGGATGGATCCCTTGCCTATTTTTTGTTTATTATTTTATGGTGTAATCAGTTTCCTCGTAATAACTGATTTGCTCAAGTCGTCGCGGGTGGCAGCGTTCAACCTTTCAAAGTCTTGTGCACAAAACATACGAAAGCATTTGTTTTCGACAGTAGACATTTTTTTGTTCTTTATAGAGCTAATTATACTATAAGCTTTCCAATTCGACTAGAATTGGCTTAGCAAGCGAGTCACAGGTAAAATAATTTTGTAACGATTTCCAGTTTTGTTCTTATCTTCATTGATTGTACTTTGAATGGAAATTCTTTTACACGTTCTCGCCTTTATTGTTTGTTTCGTCTCCATCCATGGAATTTCCTCCTTGGAAATGAATGATAACCAATATCCGGTGGCCCTTCAGATTTACAAAGACTTGCATATGCAATTGCTACGAATTAATTAATCGTTATATCTTTTTTTTTTTTTTCAATTTTAATTCAATGGTTTCATCACACAGCATTTAACTGAATTGAAGATTCTTCAATGGCATAAAATAATTACATTTGTTTTTAAAACGATAATTCGGGTTTTACCCAATTGTGATCTAGATGATTGTTGTAGAATCAGACAGAAAGGCTCTCATCATGATTAATTCTCTCCAAGGAAAAGAAATTAAAGAATATATAATTTAAAGTAAAACCCAACTAGATATCGAGAGACAAATTGATCTAAACAACCATATGGATTCAGCTCGTCACAAAACTTTGATTGTTTAATTAATTAAACAACTATATGTATTCACCTTTGGTATGCAACTCCCTCAATAGGATGCATAACTATCTAATAAGGTTATTCCGTTAATGGATGATAAGGTCTGTACCATAACAGATCTATCTGTTACATATATTATTAGTGCTTTTTCATTAATAAAAGGGGTTAGAACATTATAACAAAGAATTAAACTCAGACACATTCTGAATTCAACTCAATTACGAACAAGATGCAAGAAAAGAAAAACCTAAGCTAGCACTTAATGAGGCTAATATGATTTAGCAATATCTGGTCATCATGTATCATCTCCCTTTCGGATTCAGGATCTCAGAGAACACAGCTCCAGTATACTTATCAGAACTTCCAGTAGAAAGACTTTGATCATCAGTAGCGGTAGTAGTTGATACGGTAACCGTACTAATGGTTTTTGAATCTGAAAGTACATGTTCACCAACACCAGAGAACACGGGACCACTACCATCGGTTTCGTAGTTGTCCACAATTTTTTCTTCCTCCTCATTCTCATCAATCTCCTTTGCAATTGCAATACTACTTTCCTGCAGCTGCAATGCGAACTCAAGTCCCCAAACCACATCGCTCATCGAGGGCCGTCTGATTCCTTCATCATTCAAGCAGCTCATCGCTACCTCAGCAAATTTTTTCAAGCACTCTGGCTTTATCTTACCCTTCAAGAATGGATCAACAATCTGATCAATTGTTCCATTTTGATAACATTGTTGCGCCCAAACGGCCAAACTCACTTGTTTCTTATCTGCTGTCCGAAGAATAGGTGGCCGAGCACACAATACTTCCAACAATACAACACCGAATGAGTAGACGTCAGATTTTTCAGTAAGCTTCTTAAGTCGGTAGTACTCAGGATCTAAGTGTCCGACGCTGCCCTTAACAACCGTACTCACATGAGTTTTGGACACCGAAGTTGGTCCAAATTTGGAGAGTCCAAAATCAGAAACCTTGGCCACCCATTTCTCGTCCAACAAGATGTTGGTTGTCTTCACATCACGATGAATGATAACAGCATGGTTTGCCCCCTATGCAAATAGTGAAGCCCACGAGCTGCACCAATGCAGATTTCAAGAATTTATTTCGCTATCTCTATGGATCAATTGAGATGGGTTTATTTTATCCAAATGGATCAAAATCTCCACTAATTGGATATAATGGTACTGGATATTTCTCTGATTTATATAAAGCCCAATCTTAAACAGGTTATTTATTTACCTTTGATAATAATTTTGTATCATAGCGATCAATGAAACAAACAATGGTTGCAACATCTTCAAATCATTCAGAAATACTTGCTATTCATGAAGCAAGTAGTGAGTGCATTTGACTAAGATCAATGATACAACATATTCGAGAAATATGTAGATTGCCATCAATTAAAAATAACCCCACAATATTATATGAGGATAATGCAGCATGCATTGCTCAAATTAAAGGTGGTTATATAAAAGGTGATAGGACCAAACATATTTCACCAAAATTCTTTTATACACATGAACTTCAAAAGAATATGATATAAATATTCAGCATATACGTTCAAGTGATAATATTGCAAATTTATTTACAAAATCCTTACCAACGGCGACATTCAAAAAGTTGGTACACAAAATTGGGATGCGTCAACTCAAGGATTTTTCTCTAAATCTTGAAGAATCTATGTCAAGATGAGGGGAGTATGCCTGTTGGGGAAAATAAATTATTTTGGAGGGAATTTTATATGTTATACTTTTTTCCTCACTAGGTTTTTATCCCATTGGGTTTTTCCTAGTAAGGTTTTGGTAGTGTCGTTAGGATGCACTAAATTTAAAATCTTACTACTATTATAAATAATTAGTACAAAGCAAGTACGGATCGATCTCACAGAGACTATGCTAGCTATATTTATTATCAACTCTAAAGTAAGACTTAAAATAAAATAATAATAGGAATAATAATGTAAATTAATCAAACTAAAGAAAATGCCAATTAAAAATAGAAAAATGAGGTTTTTGAATTTTTAACTAAATAATAAGAAATAAAGAAATTAAAATTACGAAAACAATAATTTAATAAAAACTCTAATTAGAGGATAAAGAAATAGGAATAATAAAAACTTTGGTTAAAGGATCATTCGTCACCACCAAACATGCACATAATATATCAATTTTATCATCAATTTATATTGAAACTATCAACTGTAGATAACAATAAACTCTGTTAGTTTCAATCTTTCCTTAGTGTGTTGTTAGGCAAAACAAGCTCTTCACCTAATCTCTAACCATTAAATAATTTAAAATAAGCTCTTTAAATTTAAGATAATGGAAGCATTAAGCAGAGAAAGATATTAGGTTGATCTAGGCAATAAACACACAAGCTCGGATTATTTAACCTAGGTTATGTTCTCCAATTGAAATCATTGATTCCAACCTGCTACTAATGATTAAAATATCAAGATAATTACGGATCAAGAATTTTAATCTAGCAATAGAATTTATTCAAGTCATATCTAATTGGCCACTCAAACAAGACAAGAAAAGAATCATAAACATTAATTATAGAAGAATACAAACAATCTCAATTAAATAAATTGAATGATAGAATTTAAACATTAATCATATGACATGTTTGGGGTTTTGAATTCACTCTCAACCAAATAAAAAATCTAGCTTAACATAATTAAATTAGAAATAAAAGAGCTAATAAAACCAGATATAGAGATTAATTCAAACGGCTGCCTCCTCTATTTTTTTCTTCTCCTTTGTGGCTGTAAATTCTTTTGTATATGTGGCTCCCGAATAAAAAAAATCCCCGTTAATCCTGCCGCAAGTCTAGCTTTTATTGTGTGACCTAAATCCTCACATGGAAAGGATTAAAAACAAAAGTCAAGCCGCCACTTTTCTTTGGCAATTCACGTGCAAGGCCATTTAAATTGTCAGGCAAAATATTTGCTTCCTTTTTCGTCTTCATGCACAAACTCTTTTGAGGCCATGCTTAAAGCCAAAAGGGCTTATTCTTTTCTTCCTCTCACATGGATGGCAATCTCCTTTTTCCAATTTTAGGTCCATGTGATGGCTTAGCTTGTAATTGGCTTGGCTTTCTTTTTTACTTCCATTTTCCAATTTTAGCTCCATGTGCATACAAGCTCTAATTGGAAAATATTCTTTATTTTTCTAATTTTTGATTTCTTGTACACCTTTGTTTTCCAATCTTCAATTCTTTTTCTATTCTGATTCTCTCAATCAGATTTCTTTCCTGAATGCTCTGATTTAATTTCTCTTTAATCCTAGAACATACCTAAAATAACTAAGATAAAAATTAACACAATAAAAATATAATTTATTAAATTAAAAATTAACTAAAATAACTAGAATATTTAAGACCAAAATAAGAAAAAGATGGAGAAATTAATAGCAAAATATATGAAAAATATGCACTTATCTGGTTTTAATGAGGCAACTCTATATCTCTAAAATTATTCAAGACATCAATGAATAATGTACTCTTTTTCCTTACTAATTTTTTTCCCTAAGGGTTTTTTTTTTAAGTAAAGGTTTAATGAGGCATATTCTTTGTAATGAACATTCAAGGGGGAGTGTTATGAATTTATTAAAATAAATATGGATGTTTATAATATATATCTCTTAATCTCCTCACTATCTCCCATTAATAACCTTTAGCTTCCCTATAACTCCCACTATCTCACAAGAAACTATGATCTATAATTTTTTCATTAATTTCATGGAGTGATTATGTAACTATAAAAGGAGAGCTCATCTCTTTGTTTTGTACACACATTTTAGAATGAATAAAATCACTGTATAAGATATTGCTCTCTCATTTTACTCTATCTTGTGTTGCTCCTTTATTTTGTGTTGCTAGCTAATAGTTTTTTCTAACATCTAATTTTTTTAGATTGAGTTCCTCATTTATGATTCGCCAATTGTAATGGACCTTAACTCACATATTTGTATTACACATAACCATAATTTTCAAAATTAAAAAAAAAAAATTTTGGATGGCATTAGCATAGATTTTGAAATGTAATAATCAACTTTAGAAATAATTTGATTACATGTTTGGTAATTTTAGAATAGAACATAATCACTTACCAAAGAATTTACTAACGGATTTGGGTCCTTCTTACTAACGGATTTAATCTAATTTTTTAAATATTTTAAAGAACTCACGACATTTGATAATTTTGTGCTGAATGGTCAAGATTTATTTACTTTCATTTTTTTCCATAAATTGGTATACCACTATATTAATATGATTTGTTTTCCCTAATTTTAAAAGATGGAGTCCCTCTAAACATAGAAGAAAAAGAAGAGTTCTAATTAAACAGCATCAATCATAATGGTTCTATAAAATAACTTCCATATTTTTTATGGTTCTTCTAGTCGAGTTGACAAGAAGGAAGAGTCAGCCAAATGAATGTATTAAAAATCGAACTTTGAAATAAATTAAAAGAAAAGCAGCAAAATTACAAAATCAATTCACAACCCAATGATTTCTAATTAAGATCAGTTAGAAATACATAATGCATATTTGATGAAGGATGAGAAGTTGCAAGTAAGTTTGTAGATGGTGGGAGATTTACACACAAGAAACTACTCTTGCAAGGCATTTTTACCATGTTTATTTATTTTTAGATTAATTTCAAGTTTCCCATAAGAATTTTCCGTTTGATGGATTTTCCATTTGCTTGGAGAAAAGGGTTCATGAAAAAATGAAAAAGAAGACGATTGACATTAGGAAGAAAAAATAAAAATTAACTCTTGACCATTGAATATAAAACCGTCATGTGTATAAAGATCTTCAAAAGATTAGAAAAAATAAAATTTAGAGAGGATCCAAATCCATTAGTATATATGTTTGATAAATTAATTATAAAAGTGGACAAGATCATTAAAATGACAGAAATGAACAAATTATGTCATTTTAGTTATCAGATGGGGCTATTTACACAACAAAATTTATTTTGAATACTTTTTTACATCGTCCACTCATTTATTAAAATTTCAAAATTAACTTTTACTCTACACAACATAAGAAATTCCAAAATAATCCTCCATCAATTAAACCTTATTCATTTGATTTATTAGTTTCTCTTTGCGCCTATAAAAATATTCATCACCCTTGCAAAAATTTAGCATATTTCATTAACTATTGATTTGTCTGGGCCTATCTTTGCAATGTCTTCCGTGTATTTGTTGCTTGATTTGTTTTTGTTGACGCAGATTTCTAGTCAACTTAGAAAATTAATTTACGCGAGGGCGATATAACGAAAAGACACAGAAATTTAACGTGGTTCTGCTCTTGGCCTACGTCCACGGGCAGAGAAAGAAAAATATTTTATTAAGATCGCACCGACAACTTGACTCCCTCTCTCTTTGCTATATCCTTTTTTTTTTCTTTTCACTATGACAAACCCTTGCTTTTATAGTATTCTATACAGTCCTTTCCTAACTCGAATTCTATCTAACTCTCTTCTATCCTTTAGTATTTTAATTAGAAAACATTTGTACCTTTTTAAAGGTTGTATGCGTGTCAAACTCTGTTTACTTTGCTTTTGGGCCAAGCTATGTCCTTCTATCTGGACTTGTATTCTTCGTGCGGTCCATAATTTAAAACTGGATACATGACTTCTGTCACTCTTAGTTCCTGCTCCCCCATTTCTGGGGGTTGAATCTCTACTCCCTTGGGAGCACACTTTCTGGGTCCATTCCTAGGGGTGGAGACCTGCTCCTCATGGGGAGTATACATTTTGGGCCCATTCTTGGGTGGAACCCTGCTCCCCACTCTCGGGGGAACATACTCTGGGACCCATTCCTGGGGTAGAACCCTGCTCTCTACTCTTGGGGAAGCATACACTCTGGGGCCCATTCCTGGGGGTAGAACCTTGCTCCTCATGGGAAGTATACATTTTGGGCTCATTCTTGGGTGGAACCCTGCTCCCATTTTGGGCTCATTCTTGGGTGGAACCCTGCTCCCCACTCTTGGGGGAGCATACACTCTGGAGCTCATTCCTGGGGGTAAAACCCTGCTCCCCACTCTCGGGGGAGCATACTCTGAGGCCCATTCCTGGGGGTGGAACCCTGCTCCCCACTCTCGGGGGAGCATACACTCTGGGGGCAACACTTTGTGCTTTATTTTATTTACTATTTTATATTTTCTGTAACAGCTGCTCCCCAGCTCTTAGCTTTTGGTTTCATCCGAAGCATAAGAGCTTAAGTTTTCTCTCTCTTTTCGTTTTTATATAAATCGCTTTTTGCACATTTGCTCACCTCGTGGAGTTTTAACCCTTTGGTTTCCATTCTACTTACTCGGTGAGTGTGTCTTCTCTTATCTTCTTCCTGTTTTTAGTCATTTCAATGTCTTCTGTCTCTGAAAACAATTCTAACCCTCCATGCCATGAGTATCTTGATGATGATTACTGTCACATATCCTCTGACCAAGTACCCCCTATCGTAAATTTTGCTCATGCGTCATTTATTCCTGATGGCCAACCTAGCTTTCAACCCGATTGGTCTATTGACCGGATGGGAAATACAATTTCTGAGAAGTCCTTTCCATCTCTTAGAGCCAAATATAAAGTTCCAAGTTCAATCGAGCTTAGGAAGCCTCAAATTGGTAAATTTGCTAGCCAACCCCCTTCTGGAGCCGTTGCCTTTCATCCTGAATTTTTTCGCCATGGTGTTAGGTTGCCATTGTACCCCTTCTTGAGGTATATGCTGATCTACTTGAACTGTACCTCGGCACAACTTTCTCTCAGTGTATGGTGTGCCATGATTGGCATGTATATCTTATGGAAGTTGAGGGGTTTTCCAGATCCCACATTTAGTTAGTTTCAGAGAATTTACCAACTAATGAGTCTTTCAGGTGATAAAGACTCCCCCCTCAAGGGTTGCTACTATGTCCGTACCTGGGCTAAATCTTCTCCTTTAATCACCCAGGGCAAATCTCATGACGGTTCCTGGAAAGATTCATGGTTTTTTGTCCTTGGGGATTGGGAGTTAGGAAATTCTCCTGATATGTGTCCCAGATATCAGGTTCAAACCTATTTTTCTACTCCAGGTAGTTTTATGAGAAGTGCTGCAGGATGTGTTTTTTCTTCGTCAGCGTATTCACTTTTTGCTTGTCTTATTTTTTTTAAGTGTCATTGGGCTACACCTCTATTGATCCTGTTGAACAACATCAAATCGATGAAGTTTTTAAAAATCCTATAAACTTGCGGTCCTGGAAGTATCTTTCTCAATATGGCTTTCTAACCGCCTTTAGTTTTATCTCACCTACCTCCACAAATATTCCATCTCCAAGTGAGTTTTATTTAAGCATAATAATTTTTGTGCTACTGGGAGGTTATAATATTTTTGTTTTTCTTGTCTTTTCCATCTTATGTTAATGATGACTCCTGAGGATGATGCCGTACAAAAAAGAAGAAGATAGAAAAATACTCAGCTTCAAAGATTAGTAGGAAGCTCAGGGATAAGTCGGTCGTCTTTCAGCCTGTAGGATCATCTTCTCAAGAAACTGCAATTGCTCAAGGGCTGCACCAGACTCTTCAAGTTGCACCAGGGTTGCAGCTGGAAATTCCATTTTCTCAATCTGCTGGCCTTCGTTCTACATCTGCTTCTACTAATACGCCTGCTGAAGAGCTAAACCAAGCATCTGCTCCAAGATTGCAGGAAATTTTATTCCCATCTTTCACTCATTAGGGTTCATATCCTGTAGGTTCTGGTTCTGCATCTGCTTCCACTCGTGCTCCTATACCTACATCTCTTTCAGCAGGCCCAAGCCAAAGAACTCCACCATTGTTTGATGGTTTGCAGAACTTCACTTGGGAAGATCCTTCTCAAGCATATATGAGTTCTTTTGCTCAATCTTGACCTTAGTATGTCTCTGCTGATAATGTGAGGCAAATAGAGAACTCTGACCCTATTAAAGCCATGCTGGCTAATGTTTACCAAGTAATAACATTATTATTTTTATGTTATCATTAATGACATGGAGTTAGATCTTAACTGTGTTCATCTTCCTACAGCTTGGTTGTGCTGTTCAAATATCAAAGAAAAAGATAAAGTCCCTACTCTTAGAAAGGAACGCTTTACTTGAGTTAGGCCAAGCTTCTAGAAAAAGGATTGATGAGCTGGAGAAGTGTCTTAGTGAGAGAAAGCTCTTGTTGCTCAATTGAAGCCAGAGCTCAAGACTGCAAAGGAAGAATTATCTCAGGCCTAGTCCCAAGTTCAAAAGCTGTCTAATTCTCTTGACCAATTGAATATCCAAATTCCAAGCATGAAGGCATCAGCCATTGAAGAGTTCAAGGCTTCTACGGACTTTGAGAATATCCTTGATGAAGAATTTTTAAAAGGCGGTACCAAGGTTAAAGCCATGATTGAGAGTTGTTACCCTCAATTTGACTACTGTTTTTTAGAAGACTGACGATGCTTGCCATCAATTATGTCTGAGATGCTACTTCTTTTATTATCTCCTCATTTTCCAGTTGTCTTTCTTCTTTTCTCCTGCTCTTGCAATGATGGTGTTTTAGTAATAAAGTTGTAAATCGGGCATATTCCAACTGTCTTTATAATGTATTTGCTTTTAGTGTCCTGCTACTCTTGCTCCTGAGGGCATATTTTCTGCCCTTAGAAATTTTGTTTGCTTTTCCTTTTTCTTAGGAGGCAAAGATAATTATTAATTTTTCTATTGTTCCTTCTCTCGGGAGTATGATTTCTGTTTCGTGGAGAGCATAAGTGTTTTTTTCCACTCACTCTTGGGAGCATGCTTTTTACTTTCATGAGAGCATGACTTTTCTCCTTTTATGGACATTTTTGTTGATTCCATGCACATTCTGTACCACTGTTGCCTTTCTTTCAAATAAAAGAAAATTGGAAAGAGTAACATTTAAATTCTAGACTAAGCTCACAATCTGCTTTATCATTAAACTATCACGAACGAGAGCTGGTAATAACTCTCTATCATCACAGAAGAAAAGAATTCTCCTAATGGCTTAAAAGAAAAACTTATTAACTGCCTAAACTTTAAGAAGAGAAAACCGACCAATGTTGCTTTATCACTGATAATAAATCCTCAAATGTTCTGCATTCCAAGGATATGGAAGCACGACTCCATTCATGTCTCCGAGCCTGTACGTCCTAGGTCTTACAATTTCTATTACTCTGTAGGGGCCTTCCCAATTTGGTCCTAGTACACCGACATTTTGTTCTTTTATGCTCTGAAATATCTTTCTAAGAACAAAATCACCAACTCGAAAACTTCTTGGCTTCACCTTTGGATTAAAGTACCGAGCTGTTCTTTATTTGTGTGTTGCTGCTCTAAGCTGGGCTTGCTCCCTCTTTTCTTCCACCAAGTCCAGACTAAGGTTTAATTGTTCCAAGTTCTGCTCGGGTTGAAAATACTGCACCTTGTAGAAGGGCATGCTAATCTCTACAGGGACTACTGCTTCTGTCCCAAACGCAAGAGAGTATGGGGTTTCACCTGTTGTCGTGGTGTGTGTGGTTCTGTATGTCCATAGTACGAATGGTAATTCATCTGCCCAAGCCCCTTTATGCTTTTCCAGCTTGGTCTTTAAATGATGCTTAATTATTTTATTGACATCCATTTGCTTGAGGATGAGCTGGTGAAGAGAAAAAATTTTTAATCCTAAGGCCTTCACATACCCCCTTGAAATGGGGATTATCAAATTGTTTCCCATTATTCGTTACAATGGCATATGGAATACCAAATTGACATATGATAGACTTCCATATGAACCTAGTAATTTTTTGCTCTGTGATTTGTGCTAAGGGTTATGCTTCTACCCACTTTGTGAAATAGTCCACAGCCACGACTGTAAATTTTGTCTGCCCTTTGCTAGTAGGCATTGGACCGATGATATCTATCCCCCATTGAGCAAATGGCCACAGACTAGAAATTGAAGTGAGTTGTTCTGGGGGTTGACGTAGGATGTTGGAAAACCTTTAACACTTGTCACACCGCTGTACAAATTTCTGAGCATCTTCTTTTATGGTAGGCCAAAAATATCCTTGGCGAATGGCTTTATGGGCCAACGACCTTGCCCTCGAATGGTTGCCACAAATACCTTTATGGATTTCTCTTATCACATAGTTTGCTTCCTCAGACGTCAGAAACCTTAAGTAGGGTAGTAAATATCCTCTCTTGTATAGTATATCTCCCAAAACCACGTACCGTGCTGACCTTAACCTGATTTTCCTTACCTCATCTTTACTATCAGATAATTTTTTTTCTTTTAAGTAACTATTGATAGGATCCATCCAGCTCCCAATTGTATTCACAAGATTAATTTCTCTGTTCTCCTCAAGATTAATACTCGGGTTTTGCAAGAACTCAACAGGGATTAATCTATTTAAGCCTGCATCTGTGGCTGACGCCAGCCTTGCAAGGGCATCAGCTTTGCTACTTTCCTCTCTTGAAACCCGAGTGATGGTGTATTCTACAAAATTTATCAATAGTTCTTTGGCCTTTTGTAGATACGCTAACATCCTACTTCCCTTTGCTTGGTACTCGGATGTAACTTGATTCACAATTAATTGTGAATCACTAAAAATTTTCAACTTCTCTTGCCCCATCTCTTTTGCTAACCTGAGACCAGCAAGCAAGGCCTCGTACTTTGCTTCATTGTTGAAGGCCCTAAACCCAAACCTGAGGGTAGAGCTTATCTCTGTATGCTCTGGACTGACTAAAATCAATCCTGCTTCACTCTTCTGTTGGTTTGATGATCCATCCACATATAACCTCCAGGTTGGTATTATTGCTTCGCTAATTCTGGCCCCCTTGAACTGGTTACCAGTAAATTCAACTATAAAATCTGCGGCTGCTTGCCCTTTCATTGTTGTTCTAGGTTTGTACCTAATTTCATGCTCTCCTAGCTCTACAACCCACTGTACCAACCTTCCTAACACCTCTAGCCACTGCATAATCTGCCTCAAGGGCTGGTTTATGAGCATCACTATGGTGTGAGCTTGAAAGTAAGGCCTTAGTTTCCTAGCCGATACTACTAGTGCTAAAGCCATTTTTTCTATAGCTGGATACCTCGTCTCGGCATCTAATAGAGCATGACTCACATAATAAACTGGCTTTTGTATCTTACTTTCCTCTCTTATCAATACTGAACTGACTGCCGAATCTGAAACAGCCAGGTATAAATAAAGATCTTCTCTCAATATTGGTTTAGAGAGAATTGGAGGACTTCCCATATATCTTTTCAACTCCTGAAAGGCTTTCTCGCATTCCTCTATCCATACCATTTCTTTTCCCCCTCTGAGGGTTTTAAAGTACGGTATACATTTATCTGTCACTCGTGAAATGAACCGGTTCAAGGCCGCAACTCTTCCTGTTAACCTTTGAACTTACTCTAACTGATTTTGGAGACTCCATATTTAGAAGGGCTTGAATTTTTTCTGGGTTGGCTTCTATTCCTCGTTGGCTTACCATGAACCCTAAAAATTTCCCTGAAGAAACTTCAAATGCGCATTTCTTAGGTTTAACTTCATGTTATACTGCTTCAAAATCTTGAACGATTCATCTAAGTCTGTGATATGATCTTCCATTCTCTTGCTTTTGACAAGCATATCATCTACGTAGACCTCCATATTCATTCTAATATGGCTATGAAACATTTTATTAACCAACCTCTGATAGGTTGCTCTTGCATTTTTTAACCCAAAGAGTATAACGTTATAGTAGTACAGGCCCTTATTCGTGATGAAAGATGTTTTTCCCTATCTGCTGGGTATATCTTAATTTGGTTATATCCGGAATATGCATTCATAAAAGTAAGCAGCTCATGCCCTATAGTATCAACCAACTGATTAATTCTAAGTAAAGGAAAACTATCTTTGGGGCATGCTTTATTTAGTCAGTGAAGTCTGTACAGATCCTCCTCTTTCCATTTGGCTTTTTAACCATCACTACGTTGGCCAACCAACTGGGATAGTAGGCCTCTTTAATGAAGTCTACTTTTATGAGTTTTTCTACCTCTTATTCTATTGCTTTGTATCTTTCTGGATTGAAAGATCTCTTTTTTTGTCGTACTGGCTTGAAACTAGAATCTACATTTAACTGATGGACTATCACTTCTGGATTTATACTAGGCATGTCTTTATGGGACCACGCAAACACATCAGACTGTGATTTGAAGAAATCTTCTAGTTGCTTTCGTATTTTTGGGGTTAATGATGCCCCAACAAGAACTGTCTTGCTTTGATCATTGTGCCGCACTTGGATAGTGTCTAGCTCTTCCACTGGTGATCTTTTTTGTTCATTTCTCTCTTCTCTAGGATCAAGCGTAACTTGAAGACATTCTCATTTATCCATTTTGTCTTTTAAGGCTGTGGCATAATATTTTTTAGATTCTTCTTGATCTGCCCTTAAGATTCCAGTTCCAGTTTCTGTAGGGAACTTTATCATTAAGTGGTAAGTTGAGGTTATTACCCGAAAAAGATTTAAGGTTGGTCTGCCTAAGATAACATTGTAAACCGAAGGGTGCTCCACCACTAAGAAGCCTATCATCTTGGTAGCTTGGTGAGATGGTTCTCCAATAGTAACTGGTAGATCTATGCTGCCCAAAGGAATAAAGCATTCTCCAGCAAAGTCGATCAATGGAGTACGAATTGGCCTTAATTTTTCCCTTCCTCATCTTGTCAAATGCTGCTGCATATAAAATATCTGCTGAACTCCCATTGTCCACTAAAACTCTGAAGACTTTTCCGTTTGCTAGAGTTATCGAGACAACCAGAGCATCATCGTGCGGTTGATGTATCCTTCTAGCTTCTTCTTCTGTAAAAGTGATGGTGTTATGCTCCATCCTAGCCTCTTTTGGGGGTTTGCCCACTAAGTTTACTAGTAAAGCCCCCAGTGCTGCTTGAACCTCCCGTGCGTGAGCTTTTCGTGTCCTGTTAGAGTCCCCTCCTCCTGCAAGTCCACCAAATATAGTTCTTATAGGGGCTCCACCTGCAACCTCTTGGTTTTCTATATGTTCAGGTGTTACTGCAGCAACATTTTGTGGCACATCAGTCGAGGCTTTGTTTTGAATGTCTCTGCGCTCTTTTCTTTTTACAAAGTCTTTCAGATACCCTCGCTGTATTAAGGACTTTATTTCTTCTTTAAGATCAAAGCAGTCGTTAGTATTATGGCCATGATTTCTATGATACCTAAAGTATTTGCTTCTGTCTCTTCGATTTGGTGCGGTCCTGATTTCTTTAGGCTTCCGCAACAAATCTAAATCCCTTATCTGCATGAGCAGCTATTCTCTTGGTTCGCTAAGTGGCGTATACCCAGAATACCTACTTTGTGAGACTCTTGGTCCATTACTGTCTCCTGATCTATTCCTTTTGTCTTGATTTTCAATTTGTTCATCCTTCCTTTTTTATTTTTCTCCAGCTCTCTGAGGATCCGGGTCTGCTCCTCTCTTTACATTGGTCAGTTCATCAGCATTAGAGTATTTCTGAGCTCTCGATAGCAACTCAGTGAAGTTCCTTGGTGCATTCTTAGCCAGTGATTAATGGAATCTTCCTGGTCACAGGCCTGCCATTATGGATGTTAATGCCACCGCATCTGTACAATTTTCTACCCTTACTGCCTTTTTGTTAAAATGAACAATATAGTCCTTCAATGACTCATCCTTCCCCTGCTTCACTGATAACAAGTGAGTTGGGGGAAGTTGATGGTCTTTTGCTCCTACAAACTGACCAATAAACATCTGACTGAGCTGGGTAAATGAAGAGATAGATTCGGGCTTCAGTTTTTTATACCACTTTCGTGCTGCTCCTGTAAGCGTTAAGAGAAGGCTCTGCACATAGCTGCTTCTGTTGCCCCTTGCAACTCCATCCACGATCTGAAGGTCGCTAGATGCTCAGTTGGATCTCCTTCTCCTCCATATAGCTTTATTTGGGGTATTTTAAATCTTACTGGCAATGGGGCCTCCAGGATATCTTTGGTGAATGGTGATTCTACTTCTTCCAAAAGTGGTTTTGCAGGACTTTTCTCCATCCCATCTACTCATTTCTTGAGCTTTTTCAATTTTGCTTCAAGACCTGTGGACCCAGTACTAGCACTAGAGCCCTCTGACACATGCCTTTTACCTTGACGTTTTGAATTCAACTTACGGCGCAAATCCTGCTTGGACTCCAACACATGTCGAAGGTCCCTTGGGTGATCAGTATGACTTGCATGAGTCTCTGCTCTTCTGGCTGATCTGGCAGGGTTACTGCTCTGACGAACCCGTTGCGAGCTATTATTATTATCTTGTAGGGTATCTTGCAGGTCATTCTCACTACAAGAAAATGCACTATGGCTACAAATTCTATTGCAACAAAACTTACTTTATTGTTAAAATTCATATCTTGCAACAAAAATCATTCTTTATCGCTATAGTTAAACAGATTGTGTTCTTCTTAATGATGTGGAATAGCCGAGAAAATTAGATTATATGGCAACAAAATATTTTGTTGCCCTACGCTATGTTTGGCAACAAAAGTGTTCTTGTTGCCTAACAAGCTTAATGAAAGCAAAATCTGTTTCGTTGCTCAAGTTTTTCCACAACAAACACTTGAATTAGTTGCAACAAATGAAATATTGCAAAAAGTTGTGATTAGCGAGAAAATTTGTTTTGTGCTCTCAGAGTTTTTTACAACGAGATCAATTTTGTTGCGCAAAGGTTAACAAAAATATTAAATTTTCCAATATTGACAATAGCAAATTGTTGTACTAAGTTCCATATGATGTTCAATAACTATTATGTGGTACCATTATATCCTCACGTTTCACTATAATTAGTATAGTATTTCTAGTCCGGCAACCATATTCCTCTTTTGACACATGTTGATAAATTGTTATATTGTTTTAATTATGATTCCAAATTTTTACTCTTTAGCTAATAAGGTTTATAATAATATTTTATACAAAATTTAAAATGATGATATTAAATCTAAGAAAAACGATGATTTACTTGTTTAAAAAAGATATCAATGATATAACGTATAAAAATTACGATTAGTAATAATATTGATCATAATGATGAATTGAAGTATGAATAATGATCATAGTAGTGCTGATGATAATAATTCCAATATAAACATATATATAAAAATTAAATAATATTAGAGATCTCAATATTTATTTGAATCCCAATTACAACTTGATTATGTGTACTTTATTAGATGATAAATTTAATTACTAGTAAAATTGTTATTATACCGTTCAATAAATTAATACAACATTAATAGAGATACAAATTGAGATTTAAAATATTGAGATGGCTAAATTTATTCAAAATTTTCCTCTTACAATAAATAATAACATGTAGGCTAAAATTAATAAATAAAAATATAAAGATAATATAAAAGCCAACATGACTTCGTGGGAGGCTTTTTATTTCCGTGCGCTAACAGAAGTAAAGTTTCCATCTCCTATTTTTTCTTAATTAAAATATTGCTTCTAGAATATTTCCACTTTACTCTCGCATCTTTCTTTTGCCCAGCATCTGGAATATTTCTACTTTACTCTCGTTTCTTTCTTTTGCCCAGCCATGGAGTTATTCTCTCTGCCCAAGCTTTAAGCCACTGAAGAGTTGTACTTGGAAGGCACCACTCAAGACAACGATTTGTTCAAGTAAATTTAGTATTATTTTATATATTGGCCTGCTGAGTTTGATTTTGTTTAGTGGGTTTTACTTTAATTATTTATTAAGTGGGTCTTTGTTTAAATTTTTAATTTGTTAAATTAAAGTTAATGGATTATTTTGATGTCTATTTGCTGTTAATTCATCTAAAGAATTATTATATACTGCAATAATAAAATAATACTTGAGGGTATATTCTTTCTCAACCTTCTCTCAATATTTTTTTGAATTTTTAACTCTATTTCACAGGTAAGTTAATTGTTTGGAAGTTCCATCTTTGCTGAGAATAAAAACTTGAAAAAAGAATTGAATTCTAATTATTACCTTCAGCTTTCAGGTACAATTCATTTTTTTAAAAGATTTTTCCACATTATTGTGTAAAATTCTTTTTTTTTGTTTTTTTTTTGTTCCCTACATATATTAATTTATAATATCTAGCAGTGAACAATGGATAGGAATTGGATGCATTTTCGAAATAAATTATGTAAAGAATACTTAGATGGTATCAAATCTTTTATGAAGGCTGCTGAGCAATGTGCAAATGAGAATAATCTTGTTCGTTGTCCATGTAAAGAATGTCAAAATGCATTCTTCAAGTCGTTGCATATTGTCAAAGCCCACTTAAAAAGATATGGCATTGCAGCAAGCTATACAAAATGGATTTTTCATGGTGAAGAACCTGAGTTTATGGATAATAATCAAATGAATATAGGATCTATGCCCAGTAACAGGAGTGCCTTTACATTTGACAATGAAGAGGATGATGATGAAATGTTTAATTTAAAACATGTTATGTGGGAGCCAATGTCAATGGATGCATTCACTTCGGAGACAAATATTGAAGAGAATGTTGACATGATACACGATGATAATAGAGAATTTAGAATGTGTGTAGGATTGTTAGAAAAGGCTGGAAAAAGTTTATTTCCTAGTTCCAAGTTATCGGCTTTGAGTTTTATTGTCAAGCTAATGCATATAAAAGTTCTTCATAAATTGAGTAACAAAGCAATGATATGATTCTCCAATTGTTGAAATTCCCAGAAGGCACAATACTACCAAGTACTTCTTATAATGCAAAACAACATGTTGAAGGACTTGGGCCTAAGGTATGAAGTCATACACGCATGTAAGTATGACTGTGCTTTATTTTGGAAAGAATATGAGGCATTAGAGAAGTGTCCACACTGTGGTGAACCGAGGTATAAGTTTGAAGGCAGTAAAAAGAAAGTACCGCAGAAAGTGTTACGTTATTTCCCTTTAAAACCAAGATTACAAAGATTATTTATATCTAGGCATACAGCACGGGATATGAGGTGGCATCAAGAGAAGAGAGTTGCTGAGGAAGGTATTTTAAGACCCCACTGATGGGGAAGCATGGAAAGAATTTGATAGGTTATATCCTTGGTTCGCACAAGAGCCTCGTACTGTCAGGATGGGTCTTGCAACAAATGGCTTCAATCCCTTTGGTAACAATGATATTTATATTATGAACTTTAAATTGTCCAACTAGTTGTCAATATGCTTGTATATGTATCTTATTTTCTATTGTTATTTTTTTTTATGTAGACTCAATCTACCAAAAACAAAGCTAATCGTACTAAGCTCCCATATGTCCATTGTGGGGGATCAAGACCTTTTGTTAATTATCTTGAGGATGACATGGTTGATGGTGAAATAGAATTATTTCGCGTCACTCATTTCAGCAAGACAAAAGGTTGGGTGAATGAGGTGGCACACTCAAACCATGTAAGATGCTTTGTTGGAAATAAAATTTTTAATTTTATTATTTCTTATCACCTACATAATGTTGATGAAAGTTTACTCATTGAGTTTTTTTTCTTAATTTTTCTTTCATGCTCCAATTAACTTTATTATTTGAAATATCAAATGATAAGATTTATAAGTATAACAGCAAGTTTCTTTTATTTTTTTAATTTATGCCTCAATACAAATTAATTTCATAACCAATGGATTAAATTTCAACTGTTTAATTAATAAAATTCTTTTTTTCTTCCTTCATTTACTAACGAAACTTTATGTATAGGACTAAATGGTAGAGATACAACAACAGCAACAAACTGATCCTGAAGAAGCAAAACTACTAACTTAAAGGGAAACATGTATTGAAGTACTTGGAAAGAAATCAGGCTATTTTCGAGGACTTGACAACGGACCACGCCCAACTTCAACCCATGGTGTTGATACTTCTGAGGCTGACAGATTGCATGGTATTATATCTTCACAACAAAGTAGATTGGATTCACAAGATGTTGAGCTTCAAGAGCAAAAGAAGACTACTGATCAATTGGAGTCCAGATTGTCCCAATTTGAGGGTATGATGCAGTAATTTTTTTCTTCTCAAGGAACAGCTTTTCGCTTTACAGATTCAGCTACTCAATGATTACTCATTTCAATGATGTCCTTAGAGTATCTTGAACTTGTTAGTATTTTGAATTGGTCATCACTTGATCTTTTTGGTTACTGCTGGTGCATGTCATATCTTTAAGTATTTGGAGTTTAGAGTAGCTGTTATTAGAGATCGTTCAAAATTTTTGCTCATTTGATTTTTGGGACAAATGACAATTTTTGGGACAGATGACAATTTTGACAATTATATGTGAAGTCAGTTTTGTATATATATATAGCTTGGATACTGAATGGGCCTTTAACTTTTAAATTAGTTCAATGACATTAATATTTTTTTTGTTAGATCTCTCATCATATATTTTTAGTTTATTATTGTCATGGTGGGGAAAAAAATTGGTATCTTTCCCAACGAACTTGGTTTGTTTCCTTTTATACCATGATATTATTGAAAAGAATAATAGTATTTTTTAACGACAAAATTGACTTGTTTCTAAAAATATTTAAATATTTAGTTTAAATTTGTAAAATGTTCAACATAAAGAAACAAAGTAGTTTTCTTGCCTAAAATGATCTTAGCCAACAAACACCTTGTTGGTCTGCATTTTTTATGAAATGTTCTTTATTTCTTAGCAGCAAATTACCTTTGTAGTAAATAACTATATAGAAACAAAATAATTTTGTTGCGTAAAATTGTTTAGCGTAACAAAAAAGTTTGTTGCCAAATAATTTTCTAAACAAGTTGGAGACTCCTTCACAACGAATGTTTTTTGTTGCGAAAGGAAGTTTAGGGCGAGGAATGTTTTGATATGTTGTTAAACATAGAGGGCGACAGTGCTAGGGCGACGATTTTGCCGACAAGCTTGTTTTTGTAGCAATAACCTATGGCAACAAAATCTTTTTGTTGCAGAAAGTCATTTCTGTTGTGGTGTCTGTAGCCCTTCTTCCACCTGCGGAGGCGAATTTGGGTGTGCTCCATGCCCCTGGTTCTCTATATACTGGTGAACCCTAGCCATATTCTGTGTTAAATCAACCACTTGTTGCGCGAGCGGTGGATGTGACCCAGCATTACTACGCTGCCTCCTTGGTGGACTAGGAACTGGGGGCAGCTTGCTATTACGACTGTGATAACTAAGCTGACTCATCGTTACCTAGGGTTTAATACGATCTCAATAATAGTATTTTATATCGTCCCCACAGACAGCGTCAAACTGTTGACGCAGATTTCTGGTCAACTTAGAAAATTAATTTACACGAGGGCGATATAACGAAAAGATGCAGAAATTTAACGTGGTTCAGTTCTTGGCCTATGTCGACAGGCAGAGAACGACAAATATTTTATTAAGATCGCACCTACAACTTGACTCCCTCTCTTTTTGCTATATCCTTTTTTCTTTTTTTTTCTTTTCACTATGAGAGACCTCTGCTTTTATAGTATTCTATACAGTCCTTTCCTAACTCGAATTCTATCTAACTCTCTTCTATCCTTTAGTATTTTAATTAGAAAACATTTCTACCTTTTTAAAGGTGGTATGAATGTCAAACTCTGTTTACTTTGCTTCTGGGCCAAGCTATGTCCATCTATCTGGACTTGCATTCTTCGTACGGTCCACAATTTAAAACTGGATACATGACTTCTGCCACTCTTTGTTCCTGCTCCCCCATTTCTGGGGGTTAAATCTTTGCTCCCTGGAGAGCACACTTCTGGGTCCATTCCTAGGGGTGGAACCCTGCTCCATATGGGGAGCATACATTCTGGGCCCATTCTTGGGTGGAACTCTGCTCCCCACTCTCGAGGGAACATACTCTGAGGCCCATTCCTGGGGTGGAACCCTGCTCTCCACTCTTGGGGGAGCATACACTCTGGAGCCCATTCCTGGGGGTAAAACTTTGCTCCTCATGGAGAGCATACATTCTAGGCCTATTCTTGGATGGAACCCTGCTCCCCACTCTTGGGGGAGCATACTCTGGGGCTCATTCCTGGGGGTGGAACCCTGCTCCCCACTCTCGGGGTAGCATACTCCGGGGCCCATTCCTGGGGTGGAACTCTACTCTCCACTCTTGGGGTAGCATACACTCTGGGGCCCATTTCTGAGGGTGGAACCCTGCTCCCCACTCTCGGGGGAGCATACTCTGGGGCCCATTCCTGGGGATGAAACCCTGCTCTCCACTCTTGGGGGAGCATACACTCTGGGGGCAACACTTTGTGCTTTATTTTATTTACTATTTTATATTTTTTGTAATAGTTTTTATTCATCTTCAATCTCACTCGAATGAAAATATATATATATATATATATATATATATATATACACATTTTTAATAAATAAAAATCTTAAATAGTTGGGAGGATTCTAATTTCAAATCAGGCCACTTCCTCACTACTTGTTTCTCATTCTTTATTCTTCTTCCTAGTTCCTACCATAGAAGTTTTTATTCCTTTTTTTTTAAACCCTGAAACTTGAAGAACTATGTTGGCTTTTCTTTTTCTTTCTTCTTCTTGTAATATAATGTATGGTTGAGCATCATCTTTTATCATTTATGCGTAAACAATTTCTTTTATGTTGCATTTACTAAACCGAAATCAAAATGACCTAAAATGAGAATGGATAGAAATGGGAATGAGCTAGAATGAGAATGAAAATAAAAATCAGAATAATTTGTTTACTTAAGCTGTAGGAATCAGAATCGGACTAAATTGGATTGCCATTAATGTGTTTGCTTTGTCTTGAAATCAGAATCTAAATGAATTAGATTATTACAAATTACTAAAAAATCCTTAATAATAAAGACAATAATATTAATTAAAACATTAAAATTAATAAATTTAAATAATAATAATTAAAATAATAAATTTAATAACAATAATGACACTTAAATAATAATAAATAAAATTAATAATTTTATTAAAATAATAATAATGACATTATTATTATTAATTAAAATAATAATAATAATTAAAATAATTTTATTTTAAATAACATTATTAACTAATTAATTAATTATTATTAAATAACAAAGGACCTATTTGTAAATAATACAAAATTTTTGAATATTTTCATAAATTATGTAAGGATCAAAATGCAAAAATGACAGAAGTTGATTGAGACCAATTTGGGAATTATAAAAATTTAATAGCAGTAAAATGACAAATTTAGGAATGGTCCCATTCCTCATTCCCAAATTTGGGTGAGGTCCATGATTTCGACTCCAGCCTCTATTTTAGGAAGTAAACGCTATAAATGATTCTAATTCCAGATTCTAATTCCCTAATCCATGAAGTAAACATTGTCTTAGTCCATACATTTAATTTATTGGTTAGGTATATGATAGTGAAGAGAGGTGCATTATCAACGGAACAATGTGAGTTTTTTTATTTTTATTCATTTATGAATTTAGATATTATTTAATGTTGCTGTAAGGGTGTTTCATGAATGATATTGTTGTATTGTATCTTAAGATCCGATACTCACAAAATTAGATTTTAAGATGGTAAACACTCTTTAGCTTGAAGTTTAATGGTAGGGTAAAGTTTATCTTTCTTCTTCCAAATCAATACAGAGAGAGAGAGAGAGAGAGAGAGACTCCCAATGGCAACTTTGAACTTTCCTATACTATCTTTGGAAGTCAAGGGAGGTCCATTTCAAATGATGCCTAGTTAAACAGGCCCAATGAATCTTATTATATTTCTTTCCTAAACAAATACCAACTCTCAAAATCTAAACAACTGATTTTTTCACTGGCTACAAATACACCTTCTCCTTAACATTCTCTCGCACGTTTCTTGCAAACCCTAAACAAGAGTTAGATGAGCAGAAAGAGATCAAGAAGTCAAGAGACCATGACCACCAATGACACCACTACGGTTTCCTCTGTTCCACTTGTTATCATCACTGACATTCTATTACAATTGCCCATAAAATCTATCGTTCGTTTCAAGTGCGTCTCCAAATCTTGGCTCGTTCTCATCAAGTCCTCAGAGTTCGTAACCGCACACCTCAATCGCTCCATTCGAAACCACTCTCTTATCATCCGTTACTACAATCACGCCTTCGGGAATGATTCCGGTTTGATGCTGCTTCGCAGCGACCTGAAGCAGCACCAACTAGAGTTGCCACCTCTAGAAGGTTTATCGACCTTCCCGAAGATTGTCGGTTCTTGCAATGGATTGCTCTGTCTCGATGTTTCAAGTGCTTTCGGGATGGCTTTCGTGCTGTGGAATCCGGCAACAAATGAGTTCAAACGTCTCCCCACACCCTCACTCACCGAAAGCCATCTGAAAACGTTTTGGATGGTTTCTCTTGGATTTGAATTCAACCAAGACACCAATGATTATGTATTGGTGAGGATTGTCAACTTTCAGGCTCGTTATGATGCGATTGCCGAAGTGTACAGCACGAGTACCGGAAAATGGAAAGAAGTGGCCGCTGGCACGGGATCGTGTGTGATTTACGGAGGGCAAGATGCGGTTGCTGTGAAAGGAGTTCTTCACTGGATTGCAAATGGAATTGGAGTTTTGGTTAATGAGAAATTTGTCGTGTCGTATGACATGAATCTAGAGCTATTCTGGAGGACAGCAATGCCGGAACTTCCAACTGATTGTTATGTGAAAGCACTGTCGTATGACCAATCACTTGCTTTAGCTGTTTACCCAGGTCTAGGGTTTCGAAGTCGGTTGAGTAACCGGTTTGAATTGTGGGTGATGAATGAAGGAAAGGGGTGGACTAGAACGTTTAACACTGCATTCGAAAGAATAGCTTGGCCGGTTGGAAGTTTTAGAGACAGCAAAATTATTATGAAAAGTTTGGATCAATTCTTTTTGTTTAATCCTAAAACTAAAAGGAATTTTATTCTCCCTATTGATAGTGGAATGGGATATTCTTATAAAGTTTTTACATATGTGGACAGCATCGTTGCTGTCAATGGAGAAAATGATGAAAAAGAAGTTGAAGCACAGATTGAAGGCATGGTGCATGATGGATCAAACTGAAACTTAGTTGAAATTTTGCTTATGTCCTAGGCTATAGTTTCTGCTAGTATTTTTAGGCTTAGTTGGGTTTGTTCTAATTTTTAAATTTTGTACTGTTTTATGTGGTTTGTTTGGGATACCATCGGCTAGTTTTCTTCTTGAATTTAATATTATTTTCATCTTTTAATTTAGTTTTATGTTCTATACAAGTTGCTTCAAGGGTGAAACCCACTTGTTTTTAAATATATTCATTAGGGTTTTGTTAATTCCTCTCACTATTTCCATTGAAGATAGAAAACTTTTAATTATATATATATTCCTTTTCTAGTTCGGTCCTCCTCATTTTTTTTTCATATGTACATGCTTTTTAATATTATTAAACCGCACTGGTTTATACTGTATTGAAAATTAAAATAAGGGCACCGCCACCTATGAATGATTATATAATTCACTATAAAAAAGAAGTTATTTGCCAGGGCAAATACCCTCATGAATACACAAGTGCCCTAAAAAAAATTATATTATTTTCAAGAAAGTCATTATGGAAAAATACAATTTCGGATGAGCTGTTGGAGAAAAAATCTATTTTTTGATGAAAAAATATATTTTCCAACTGCAACTTGCTCTTGGAAATAATTAAAAAGCTGTTGAAAATAGTCATTCTTTTTTTTCAATGTTTTCTTTATTTATTCTTATTTAATCTTTCATTTGTTGTAAATCGTTTTAATTTATTTAGTTGATTTCTTTTAAATATAATATAATTTGAATCTGATTTATTGAGATTTTATGACACAAAATAATAAATAAAAGTTCAACATAACCAACAAAATACTATACCACAAAGTACAATTTCTGTAGTTTAATCGAAAATTTCTCACAGGAATCATATCCTTGGTATCAATGGAAGTACAACTAGATCTCTATCTGATAATTTTTTTTAGCAAATGCTAAGTTACATTTAATGTAACTTACACCAGACACATGAACAGTGCGTGGGAAACTTAAGGACTCCCTTTTTTTTTTGGCACAAAAGCATCCTAGATGTTAGTATACTTGCAATCGAATGTCAATCATCCTCTGAAATGTCATCTTCGTTTGAAACATTTTCCTCAGTCAATTTCTCTATTCTCATCCTCATCCTCATCTTAGTCCAGATCAATTTCTCTATCCTCATCCTCATCTTAGTCCAGTAAAACAATATCATGTACAAAGCAAGAAAAATGAGAGAAGAGAAGTACAAAAAAAAAAACTGACTTTGAGTTTTTAGCCCAATTTAGGTTTAGTTTGCACTTGCCCACGGAATTTACTCCCTTTTATTAAAGCCTAAGTAAAACTGAAAACTTTGTTTCATATCTGTCATTTTCTTGGCAACCTTACAAAAAAACATAAAGTAAATACACTCATTCTTTTTTATGCAGTTCTTAAACCATAAGATTTAAAACAGTGTCCACATTTAAAAAAATACAAGCGCGTATTAAAAGTTGTTTTATATTCTCTATTCCCTTTTAAATTTTGGATTAACTTTTAGCTTACCCAATAAAATACATAACTTTTGTGCATATAATTGTGAGTTATCTCTTAAAAGGACAAACAAGTAAGCCTTTAAATATGGTTATAACTATTTATAAAGTTTAAAACAGAATGGATCTACTCTATCCTCGAAAAAATATCCACTTGATTAGGTTAACATAGAATTGTTGCTAACTTGCTATGATATTCATAATCGATCCTTTTAGACATGTACTTGTGCTATACCCATTTTTCCTTGTGGCATACGGTCGAGTCACAATATTTCAAAGATTTAAGACTTTTTTTAACATGATTTGTTTTCTAGGTTTTATAATACGGAACCAAATTAAAGCTAATCGTAAATTGAATTATTTTTTCAATTAATTATTTAGAAAGGGCTTTCCTTCTTGTTTGAATTAGAGGGAATGACCTTTATAGAGGTTCTTAGAAGATTAATTTGGGAGATAATAATCTTTGGGTATCTATGTGATATCTCAAACAGTCACACTTTAATTTATGCGGTAAAGCTAAAATTGTTTCACGTTATAAATCCTCATAAACTTTTTCCTTGCCAATTAATTTATCAATACTGCCCACTAAGATTTAAGATAAAGACTACTCTTCACAATTCCGAGCATGATGTTGATACACTCAAGTCATATGGGTGAAATCACGCTGCGATTTTCAGCTTCAAATTTGATAGCGTGGATGATGAAGCTGATAGGTCCCCATCAAATACAGAAAAGTAATGTCTGATATTCGTTCAATTTATGGTATGACCAACCAGTATTTATTTTGACTAATTTCCTCCCTTTATTCGTCATGGTTGCTGTTTATTTATACTGATAAACATAAAGGATACTAGTGATTTGTAGCCTAAAATCTTGGCTCAAATCCAGCTAAATCAAATCCTTATTAACAACTAGATAAAAACATAAAATAAATTAACTTGATTCTCGGCAACAACTTTGACGTAGTCTTCTCCTCAATTTACTCCAATATCAATTGCCCACAGTCCTCACGTGCTCTTATTCAAACTAACTTGCATGAAAGATTTACGTGGGAGATGAATTGCATGGCTTGCATGGGCATGGTTTGCATGGTCAAACAAAGTCCACAAGCTTGCTGCTAGGCTTTGAAACTCTAGCTGATCTCCTTGGTTGTCTATCAGAAGCAAAGTTCTCAAGTGATGTCAAGTGATCAGAAAAGATCAACACTATCAACATACAGGAATTAACAACTTTAATAGTCGCACAGATGCCAAAGAGCAACAACATTAGACTAATAACTAGCGAACCTCAATCTCATCTGTCGCTAGAAACTCAACGAGTTAGATATAAATTTTATTTAAAAGCTAAATCATTAGAGTGCATGATAAACACCTATTACTGGTTGGGAAATTAAGTTGATTTGATCTCACACTTGTATAATAAAAATTTATAATATTTTATTATTTTTATCAAAATAATTATTTAAAAGTCACAATACAATATATTTACAACTTCTATTTAATAATCATAATATTTTTCTATAACAATTATAATTTCTAAGCCATAGCACTTTAGTATCAAATAAGTCGTAGCGTACGACATGCTTCGGCACACCTGAATGGCTGAATGTCTGAATGTCGTCTTCCTATTATCCACGTGCTCAAGTTGTTGAAGGCAATGATAGCGCTCACTGCTAAAACTCAAAATGGACTTTCCTATCTAGAAAAAATAAAATAACATAAAATGGACTTACCAGTTACATAATATTTGTGATGTGATCATCTTTCTGATAAATTCAAAGGACTTAATTGAAATTTGCTAAAGCTAAAACCACAAGTGTTGGAGATGCGGGGTATCGATCCCGGCACCTCTCGCATGCTAAGCGAGCGCTCTACCATCTGAGCTACATCCCCATTTTGTTTAGTGTTCATTTATTTTTATTTAATAAATATATTTTTAATGCGTTCCCAACAAACAACGCACGAGCCATTAGAATGGCCAGGTATAGCACATGATTAATACACACACAGAGTAGAACTTCTGACACCCCTCAAAATTTCTTATAAAATCTTCTTTTTAATTGAAATTATTTAAATAACCAATTACTCCTTTTTTATTTTGAATGAAAATTCAATTAAATGCTTGAATGAATTATTATTTTAACAATTTTTTTTATACCCAGCCCATTTCATAATATATATATATGTGTGTGTGTGTGTGTGTGTGTGTGTGTGTGTGTGTGTGTGTGTTGGGGGGGGGGGGAGATTAAATTTTAATGGAAAATATTTTTTTAGAAAATTTTTAAAATTTAAAATAATGAAGATAGAAATTACGTAAGCAAAAAAATAATTTAAAATTTTAAGATTAGTACTTATTTTAAAAATAAAAATCTAAAAGAAATACATATTCTTTTTACGGTGAAATTTAATGACAGGATAATTGATTTTAATTTATAGTTTAGTATTTTATAAATTAGAATGGGAAATCTTAGGAAATAAAACTCAAATGGGCCGTTAAAAGGATTTCTTGATGGTATTAAAAGCTCCAGTTTTAATACAGTTGTGTATGGGCTATAAGTAGCAACTTGTAACGGTAGAAAATCCGGCCCAAAAGTCCAGCTCTCACAATTGCCCTAGCTTGTTTGTACGAACATGAATAGTAACTTAATCAAATTCTATGGTACATACCATCATAACCGGATTTCCCTATAATACGGAGAAGGCTACGTTACAAATTCTGTAACGTACGCACCCAATGGGAAGCAGCACACGTGCCCTGAGGAGAGAAAAAACTATGCAAATGCAGGTTGTGGAAGTTCTCCATTGGCTGCTGTTACTTACAGAATCTATAGTGTAGACTTCTCCCTATAATACTATTAAAAGAATTACAGTATTAATACTGAGATTATTACGAATAATTTAATTTAAAATGAAACTTCTCTACCCTTAATTTATTTTTAATGAACGGTTGTCAGTTATCTAAATTATAGGTAATTCCATAAATCCCAATTTAATTTAGGCCTACCTTATAAATTATTATTACGAATAATTTTTTATATATGAATAATAAATAATTATTTTTAGTTATTGATTCACCGTAAAAGATAAAAAAAATTAAATTAAATTTTTTTAATGAGGGGATATATAGTGAACAAAATCATTATAAAATTATTACATAAGACTACAAATTAGGTCTTTTCTTTTTAAAAAACACTTTAAATTATATGCATTTTATAGACTTTATTTAGATGTACCATTTCATTTTGTTGTTTACAGTGCCGATCTCGAAAAATGTAAAACATTAATATGCAAACTTTATATGAATTACACACTTCAAAAAAATTTCATCAACTAATTATAAATGGTTTGTGAATTGAATCACAAAAATGTAATACTGCCCATAAATAGATAGTTTTATTGTTAGTTATTTTAATGATGTTGACATAATATATATGGTGAATGATATAATATAAAATAATAAAATATGATGAAAAGTATAAAATCACACACTATGAAAATTAGAGAATTGTGTAATGATAAATATGTTCAAAAAATTATGTAATCATATATTTAAAAAATCGAAAAAAATTTAAAATCATTATTGAGATTTAAGAAGAATAAAATAATAATGAAAATAAAATGATTGATTGTAGTTGTCTTTATTATTCAATATAAAGATTGATTTGTTGGAAAAATATGCTCTTTAAAAACACATGTATTTATTTAATTATAATAAATAATTTTTTATTAATAAAATAAATGAAGTATTTTATTCAAGTATTTTAGTTGCATTAATATTTTGAGCAAAGTCCATTTAATCATATTATATGTATTTATGTGATTACCATGTAGATTCACAGAAGACATAAATACAAGTTATCTTATGATTAAATAAATTTAGTTCGCAGTTGATAAATAAAGTTGAGCACTTTATTTAGGTATAAACTGTAATAAATTTATTGAATGATTTGTCTTAATCATGTATGAATTTATTGATGTAGTGCGACTACATTGAACAGGATCACATATGAGATTTAATTAACTTTGTAATAACTGTCAAACTCATTAAATCTCATAAGCATTGATTTTACTGTAATCTTAATCTTGAGTTAGTTATAATTTCATTATTGTAATTGTTATTTTATTTGAGTTACTAATGGGCACGACACATACTTGTAGTCAAGATTACCCGGTATCTTGGTGGAAGCAATTATGAGTATTGGAGTGATAGATTAACAATGTAGAATTTGTACAACACATCTCTTAATGGGTTTTTGGCATTTGATCATAAAATTCTCTTGTCAGAGTGTGTCGACATATTTAATATGTTGAAAATGATCATTAGAGAAAACCAGTAAGTATCAAGGAACAAGATGTAATTAAATTGATTTGACAGTTGAGATATCAATTTAATTAACAATATGGTACAAAGAATTGTGCAGTAGAGAAATCAATGTAGCATGGGTCAAATTATTATTCAAGAACACTATCCTGGATGACATACAATTATGGAGGTCAGTTCCAATCTTTTAGTGGAGTAGATTTGGAATTAAATAATTGAGCTAGTTTAATTACAGGCCGAATTATTGTAGCCACTATTGTATGTATCCATATGATCCCCGAGTTAGCTCATTTAATTGACTGCACCACTATTGGATTAATATGTAAGATAACTAGTTATTTGGATTAAAAGTCTAAATATATTATTTAGTGGGAGGCTCCATATAATATGCTTATGTCTAAGGGACCTTGTATTATTTTACAAAGTGGGCCCCTATGACAAAAAAAAAGAAACTTTACTTTTGTTTTTATTATTTTTAATTTAAATCAAATTTAATTTAATAGAATTTAAAAATATAAAAATATGGAGCCTAAGGTTTCCACTAGATAGAGGTATAAAAGAGCTTATTTTCTTCCAAAAGAAAATAGAGGTCACGTTATACACATCAGAGAAAAATAATTTTTCTCTATAATTTAGAGAGAAAAATTCTCTCATGCTAGTTACTTTTAGTCGTGATAAAGACGTTCACATGTCAAGTACAGATCAAACCAAGTCATAACCTGGAAGATCATTGGTGACGGATCATGAATTAACAAGCGTGATCTAACAGTCATGGTGTGACGATTTAATAATGATCAAACATGAGTGGTGATGATACATTGTGATCTGGGAGCCTGGATTATTTTCAATTGTTCATCTTTTTAGATTTTTAAGATATGATTTTTTAAATTATAAATTCTTATGTATTATATGAGATCAATCCTGAAAAATTTTTTAATTAATTTTTCTCTATCAATAATGACTTTTTAAAATTAATAATCGCTTGAATTTATATATTTGCCGGTTGCATCTACCAAGAAAAAAAAAATCTTGCAACAAAAAGGTTCTTAAGCTTCTTCCGAGAAAACAAAAATAATTTCGTATTGGTGAAGTAACACGTCATTGGATCTTTTTTGAAAAGAAAATATAGCTTTCATTGATTGGAAACAGAAATAACGACATAATTTCAGGTGGGAATGATCCCTCCCAAGATATAGGATTTACGAAGTCTATTGCTTTCTTAGCTAAAGAGTGTCTTTGTGACATTACATTCTCTTGGTATATAATGAATTGAGACTGTTTCAATCTCTGGATGCTTTCTTGAATGTCCGTAATTAACCAAGAGATTTTGTTATGCTGTCTTTCTTGCTCAAAATTAAGTCTACCACTTCTTGAGTCTGTTTCTATGATCACCGGGAGAACCCCGTCCTCTCGAGCACTCTTGATTCCTAAGCTTACGACTTGACTTCCATGTGAGTACTTCTTTGAAGTTGAAACATGGATCTTTGAGCAACCGCGCCACTACCTCTCCACTTGCATTTCTTATGACCACTCCCACCCAGTTATTTGGTCCTTAGTTTTCACAAGCTGCATCGACATTGATTTTGAACCACCACTAAGAGGAGGTTTCCAGGACTTGTTGTCTATTTGTTTGCTACTTTTCAGAATTTTTGAAGATGGCTTCTTGATTCTTTCGAACGATTCAGCCTTGCCTCGGCTCTCGGCAATTGATAATTGTTAATCTTCTCGCTTATTCTCAAAGATGAAAAGATTCTGTGAGTACCAAATGGCCCAACACGAACAATAATCAATTCCAGTTCCTTTTTACCTTTGTTCCCCGAATTTCTAACAAAAAGATGACCTCAAATTATGTTGTTCCGACTTCTTAATCTCCTCTGCAAAAGCAATTTGCTTCTACACTTTTTTTTGCTTTGCATTCTAACAGAGCGTGGATCACCTCCTCACTTTTCATTCTACATCTCGGCAGATAGGGCTCTCAATAACCTTCCTTCTCAAAGGTTAGAAGCTGTTGGCAAGAGGTTCTTCGCCGCCCTCCACATGAAAATCTTAATTTTTTCCAAGAACTCGTAGCCTAAATAACATTCCAATGACTTTGCGAGCTATCCGAACTACACGGGTTGTCAAAACTTCACCTCGAGCAACTCGATATCCACTTTTGATGAATATCTTCCATACTTATCATAGTGCCATAAGTACCGGTCAGTGGGGCTTTGGAGTCTTTGGGAGCTGAATTTGAACAATCATGGCTGCATCTTCTTTCATAAAGTCTTTGGTAGATCATTTCCTTCTTCCGGTGATGATTCTCATCAATCATGTCACTACTCTGCGTGAGTATCCATTTTTCGTGGAGAGAATGGTTTAAAAGCTTCTGGTCTTGGCAACGATTACTTTTATAAATGCTCACCCGATTTCAGAGCCTATTTTCCACCTCAATCCTTTCTCAGTAAAATCTGTCGACCCCATAAAATGCTTCTCCAAACAAAAGATGGGTTTGATCCTAATTTTGCCTCCATGGAGTTGGATTGTTTGAAGTACTTTGCCTTCAACACCCTTGCCATTAAAGATTCCGAATGATGAATGATCCTAAACCCTTGTTTCGCGATCAGCGCTTGGTTGAAACTTGAAAAGTCTCAAAACCCATCCTCATCGCATCTTTGCTTGACAAAGCTTCTCCCATTTAGCCCAATGGATGACTCTGCGATCTGTTTTGGACCCCCACCAAAACCTTGCTATTGTCTTTTGAATGTCTTCGCAAATGCTTGCAGGAGCTTGAACACACTCATTGCATATGGAACCGCTTGCGCCACTTTGCCTTTATAAGAACTTCTCGACCCCCACTTGAAAAGAGTTTACTTTGCCAACTTGATAGCTTGTTCAAAACCCGTAATTTTGTCTCATTGAAAAAAGTGACTTTTTTCTTCCCCACCATAGATGGTAACCCAAGGTATTTTTCATGCTTTGAAACTACATTGAGCTGAAAAATACCCTTGATTGTCTTTACTTGACTAGTGTGCACATTCTTTGCTAAAAATATGGAGGACTTCTCATAGTTAAATATCTCATCTTGATCTTTCTGACAAAGATAACGCTAAAAAATGCTTCTTAGGTTGCTGCAATTTTCTGTTGTTGCTCTTGTGAACACTAAACTATCATCCGTAAATAGTAAGTGTGTAATTGATAGGTCTTTGTTGAACCTCGGGTCATATATGATCTGGTTTCGTTCAACTGTATCAAAGCATGTTAGAGAAGACTTCGCACATAAAAGAAATAGATATGGTGATAGAAGGCAGCCCTGTCTCACCCTCTCTAGGGTTGGATTTGACCATGTGGCACCCCATTTATCAACACCGAGAACGAGGTAGTGGTGATACAATTCATTGTCAACTCAATCCAATTAGTAGAGAAACCTAACTTCGCATTGCACACCTCAAAAAGTTCCATTCCAACCAATCATATGCTTTACTTATGTCTAATTTGAGGGCTATCAGCCCTTTCTTTTTCCCTTCCTGCCTTATCTTATTAAGACATTCATAATCAATGATTATGTTGTCCGTAAAAAGTCTATTTGGAATAAACACACTTTAGTTTGGGGATACAATTTTATCAAGGATATGCTTCAACCTATTAGCCATTGATTTTGCAATAATTCTATAGATAACATTACAAAGACTTATAGGTTGAAACTCACTCACCGATCTAGGCTTTGCGATTTTTGGAATTAAAGCTATGTTAGTGTGATTGAGGTGTGAGGTTACCTTTCTTGTTGAGGATGTGCAAACAAGTAGTGATCACTCTTTCTTTCACTGACCTCTAGTGTTTTTGGAAGAATGGGCAGGTAATCCATCAGGTCAGGCGCTTTTGTGGGGCACATCCGAGCCGAGCTTCCACAATTTCTTCTTTCGTGAATGGTGCATCTAGTTGGTTGTTCATCTCTTCGTTTACTTTTGCGTTCATATCTTTAACTATCGCATCCATTTGCTCTGCATTGGGTCATTGTTATGAAGAGATTCATAAAGTGCTCATCGCAAAAGATCCTCTCCACTTTGTTGCTTTCCTCCTTCCACTCCCCCGCTCATCTACAATCCCCCTAATTCTATTCTTTTTCTTCTCATTTGAAGCTTTCACGTGGAAGAATTTTGTGTTTTTGTCCCCTTCTTTCACCTAATCTGCTCTTGATCTTTGTTTTCAGAAAATTTCCTCGTCTTGGAGAATATTGTCTATCTCGATTTTTGTTTTCTTCAATTCATCTCCACACTCGTAATGACTGAAATTTTCTTAGGATTGTTTTCACTTTGTTTTCAAGTCGTTTCAATTGCTTCTGTCTTCCCCAAACTCATTTTTGCTCCAAAGTTGAAGTTCTCCCAGAGATTCCTTTGCCTTCTTTTTTGAACAACTCGATTTGGATTCTCTTCATCCCATCTACTCGTCTCATGCCACTCGGCTTGGATTATCTCTCTGCATTTCTCATACCGTTCCACATGTCCTCATAATGCATCTTTGAAACGTTCTTTTTTTGTATCTTGGCCTCTTCTCTTTCCCGATTATCTCCATCAATAAAGGTTATGATCTCGAGCTCCACGAGATTACATTTTGAGTGTTGTCTCTTGGTACAAACTACCCTAATTTTGATTACGAAAAATCTATCCAGACGCTCCTCAATTAAATAGACCGAATCTTCTATTTGACCAAGTAAAGGGATAGTCCTTCAAACCCAAATCATTCAACCCACAATCCCTTACAACTTGCCTAAATTCGAGCACCCTCTGGAATTTTTCTCATTTCCCCCACTTTTTCGTTTAAGTTAAGGATTTCATTAAAATCCCCAAAACAGAGCCATGGCGTAATGACATACTGCTAGCCTTCGCAAAAGCATCCAAGTATGTTTTTTTGCTCTAATTCGGGGTGACCATGTTTTTTTGCTCGATTCGGGGTGACCATAGACGCCTGTGCACCTCCACGAGCTCTCCTTTTCATTGTGAATTACAAAGACATCTATATGGTGCTTATCATGACGACTTCACTTCTAAACGACTTCGAGGACCATAACAAAGCTAAACCCCTCTCATTCCATTTTTATCAACTGCAAAATAATTGTTAAACTTCAACATTTTTTTAATTTCCATTTGCCTAGCCATCATTTTTGTTTCACAGAGAAATAAAATATAAGGTCTAAGCTCTTGGAGAAGTCATGAGCTTCTCGGAATGTTCGGTCTTCCCAAACCCCGAACGTTCCAGCTTATAATCTTCATAGTTGTCGGTGGACTCGATTCCAACCACCTCCGATTGGTTTTCTTGCCTAGCTTCATCTCCTACTACTGTACCAGTTTCCTTTGCCTGGGATTTTCCTTTCTCAGCTACCTTTGGTGAGTAATGGTTTCGTTGATAACATTCCTTCTTGTGTGGGCTGCCTCCCTTGTTCTTTTTAGCTTTTGGGCTCTCCAGGTTAAGTTCTCTAGCTGCTCTTTTTGCCCTTGTGGTTTTTTCTTGCACCTCTTTCTTATTATCCACTCTTCGGGCTTGTAGCTTCCATCTACGAATCTTGGGCTTCAAACTTGCTTCCAGCCCACTGTCTGGGTTCTCTATTTCAGACACTTCCTTGTTTGTCTATTTCTGTGGCAACTTTTTGATTTCATCCGAGCCCAACTTCTTTTCTTTTGTACTCTTTTTTTTTCATTTTCTCCCACTTCTGTTATCTTTGACATTTCCCTTTTTCCATCATAATTTTGGTTTCCCACTTTTCATTTCCCTCCTTTTCTTTTTCTTCCTTACTGCTCGCCTTTCTAGGGGATGTAACCTCATTAGCTAATTCTGACTGCTTTGTACAGCTATTCCCTAGCCATTTTGGATTAAGAGACATTTGCATTAAATGAGTATCAACTACCATCTCATCAGTGTCGGATCTATTAGCCCGATTCACCTCCTCGCCCGACTGTTTTCGGGTTGCCATCGATTCCGGGTTTGGAGGGTTTGGGTTGTGCTTCTCTAATGTTGCCCCTGTCTGGTTTTTCTCCCTTTCTGTTTGTTCTGCAGCATTTCCTTTACTCCTATTGTTTTCTGACTTCTATCGATTCATTTCTCTATCTTGTTTCATCTTCTCGGCTGTTGTGATGGCTTTGAGATGGGGGCCATACTCCAATTGATCTTGAGGCTGATTTTTGTACTTGATGCACTCTCTGTATTGGTGGCCTATAATGCTGCAGCAAAAGCAAAAGTCCGGTAGCCTTTCGTACACCACCGGCATATGAACTTCAACTCCTGTTTTTCTCTAGTCGCTGTATTCTCATTTGCTTCTTCCAATTCCTTTTCATCTTTATTATTCCTTTCTTCCTCATTCTCTTCTTTCAGCACTATTATTTTCTGCAGAGGCTTTGTGATGTCCATATTTATTCTTAACTGAGCAATGTTCCCACACATTCCCCAGCCTCATCCGTTGTTACTTCCTCTACTGTGCCTATTGCCTCTCTTAGTTCCATAAGGGTCTCCTTTTCCATGCACATTATCAGTACATGGAGAATTTGTACCCAGAATGATGCATGTGTAAATGCTTGTTGTATGATGTCCCCTATTCTGCATGGCTTCTTTAGTACAATGAGAGTTCTGTTGAAATGCCATGGGCCTCCTGACATCATTCTTTTTTTGTCCTCTTCCGAGTTGAACTTAAACATGAAAATATTATCCCCTAGACTTTCTATCTTCACCTCTCTCATCGTTCTCCACACTTGCTGTATGGTTGTTTTTAATCCTTCAACGTTGACTCCTCTGTTTAGAACCACCTTGCCAATCAAGCATCCCGCTATAATCTTTTCTCCTTTCTTTTTCATCTTGCTTTTGAATATTACTTTCCTTCTACTTCTTCTATCAGTCTGATAGCTCTATATTTCCTTATTAACTCCTCCGTGTCCATTTTATTGTAATGATGATTAAACGTAGCCAAGGTTGGTTGCAAAAGTTGCAGGTGATTTAAAGCTACTGACTAGAAAAGAATTGGAGTTAATGAACTGAGACGGGCACTAGAAAAGAATTGGAGTTAACCACCTACCAGGGGTGACTCAGTGAGTCCTAAAGACCCCACTATTAACTCTCATACCTTTCGTTTTCAGAGAAAACTAAAGGGGAGAGACTGATTCTCCAGTGAATTCTCTCTTTCCACGTCATTGACAGTCTATGCTTTCAATCTTTCATCACTTTTTACGGAGTGGTGTCCAAGATTCCTTTGATGAGACCCAAGAGCTCAACAAGAAAATAATGAAAATACACTTAATTACAACTATATAATTGTGTGGATCAATTAGATAAATCCTAATGTTAAGTTTGGGATAATCATCTTCACAAACTTCTCTAGAGCCGACAGGTTATGAAGTTGATTAAATAGGGTTGGAATTTTCAGATTCTAATCTTTTTGGTCTCACAAAAATTAGTAAATTTTGAGTAAAATTTTATAAAGATGGCCACTGAAAACGTCGTTATCCTTAATGAACTGCCAAATGTAATAGCCTTTTGTAATTTAAAAAAGGCGAAATGAACACATAATTTTTGTCATGAGACCAAAAAGGTTAAAAAAACTGTTGGTAAAATGCACACATAATGAAAAAGAAATTTAAATCTTTACAATCAATCATCTTTTCCAAGTACTAGTAGAAATATTTTCAAGAATGCACAATAAACATCAAATTATTGAAAGCAACGGCCATTGCCTTTACATGGAATTTTGGATTACTGAAATGCCCCACTTCCCAAATGTCGAACCCACCAAATTTATTTAGTTCCATACAAAGGCAATGGCTATTTATTATTTTCCTTATTTTAGGTAACTTTTTTTTTATATTAATTAAGATAATAACCTTAGCTCGCTATAATTCTTAAGTTAAATAGACAGATTTGAGAAAACCTTTAATTCATGACCATATTTTATGAAGATGGATTAGATTTTTAATATTTTTTAACTTAGGTGTGACCTATACTATCTTTTTATGTAACAACAATATATCAAAAGACTAATTTATATGTGATAATATGCGTTAAAGTGAAAATTTTTACAATTCTACTGAACTTTTACCTGGAAAATATAAAATGTCAGGACCGACAGCTCAATTCAGCACATAAAATATGATGATGAAGTGCTACTTGTTCCAAATACACGTTAAAATGCTGTAAATATTTTAATTAAGGAATAATTGTTCTTTAAAAAGCACTGACAATCTTTATGAATACGGTTAATGCATACACCTCAGCTTGAAAATTAAACCACGTCACTTTCTTGATGCCTACTTCATGGGGTCTAGCAATAAAGTAGAAGACACAGAAATAGAGACAAAATTACACTGCATCTGCTCTATATAATACATAGCACCTAGCTTTTCATCTTTGTGTCTTTTCGTTTTATATTTAATTTCATAAGCTTTTTATTGGAGGTGTCAACTCTCAAATTATGGGTTATCGTATCAAGTCCATTAAATTTTAAGATATGCAGTAAGAAAAACAAATTGTGACAGAGACAAAACACATTTAATATGTCGTAAGAAATTTCAAAATTGCGATGAAAAATTTAAGGTGATATATTTATTCACCTAAATGCACCACAGGCCTGACTTCAGAAATTAAGGTATTTAATATGCTGGACCTAAAAGAAATTTCGTGGGTTCAGAAATTAAGGTATCTAATACGTTTTTTGTCCATATTCGGTCTAGTCGATCGTTAGATTTTAATTACTTTAATCCAACGGTTGTGATTTTTGTCATAAAATAATGATGTGTTGTCAGGCTAGCTCCCATGCAAACCGTTTGCAGCGAAATGGTTATGGGGTTCTGCAAAACTTTAGTACTCACGGCTCCAGTTGCTGAAGTCTGGGGGACGGCAACTCGAGCAGCGACAACTCGTGAATTCGGATTCGAGGATATTCATTTGTTCAAGCCACACAATATTAATTAATTATTCCATGGGGATTTCAACTATGCAACTGGTAGTAATACCAATAAACTACAAGGAGATTATGGAGTTTCTAAATGCTAGGCCATAAGGTTAAATTACAAATTTGCAAAATACATGGGCTATGCCCATTGATCGTCGAATTTAATTACGAGAATGTGATCAGCATTTGATAATGATCATAGGCGGGTTTAGAAGCAAGAAGGGGGATTTTGCCCGGAGGAAAATCCAGCACATGAATTTTTTTTTTTTTTTTAATTGAGTTATCGATGAATGAATGGTGTTTTTGGATAGAGGAAACCTGAAAGCGTGTTCTTTTGCAAGCAATTTCGTGATTAACTGAAACAACTCTAATGATATGTGAGCTTATAGATATTCGAACTCTCTCTCTCTCTCTCTACAAGCTAGATTTTAGGGATGATTTCTACCTAATATGTGCATAACAATCGGTATCAGGACAGGTTCTTTCTTTGAGGCCGACCCTTATTATGGCTGATCTTGGCCCGTGACCTTGGAATGTACCTAGTCAAGGTATGAACCATCGTGTATGTTGGTAGGCTTATAAATATTTGAGCTCCTTCTATCCCGTAGAAGTTGGTGGACTTATAAGCACGTAGACTCCTGCTCCTTACCAGCCGGTTTTTATTTCTACCCAACGTGTGCATTACATTAACCAAGTTCCCATTACTTGTTTTCTAACTTTAATCATTATTATCAATATAAAAGTATTTTCTCGTTGTTATTGACAACAGTAAATGTTGCTGCAACATCTTTTATTTCTAATCCAAAATACAAATTGCTACTAATGTCAAGTTTTTTATTTCTCGCAAATCATTTGATTCATGAATAATAATGCAATATTTTTCCACCTTCTTATGGTTAATAGATCAACAAAATTTTGGCTTGCGTTTCGATTTGTTATGAAGGCCAACAAAGTGGAACAGTCCTGTTTCCTTTATTAAATAAATATTGTTGTTGATAGCTATCGAGTTGATTCTTAATTGGCTAACCTATATATTGTCGGATTTTACTTAGACTCGTTACACAAATGATTACCTTTTTTCTCACCTGTTTGACTGGTTTATCTAGCTTTTCATATGGCGTCTTTCGCATTGTTAGATTTATTCTTATCTCATCCAACGATTGCTTACGAAAATGACAGAAAAATAGGGCATGGTGTAACAGGTGCATTGTGGATGGAGCTGAATTTCATTCAACAAAAAAGAAAATAAAAAATGATATATAATAGTAGTAAATAACAGATCCAACAAGAATCAAAAGATCGATTCGCAGACATATCCAATTCTTTTCCTTCACTTCCCTTGGCTAATTAATTTCGAAAGTGATCATAATTTTTTATTATCATTTTGTAACTTCAATTATTGGAGATATATATGTCCAAGCATTTTCATAACAGACCATTTTATGGCTCTTCAATCAACTTCCAGACTAAGAACAAGAATTAGATGTGAAGTAGTAACCTCCTTCCAAGCCAACAAAAACTGTACCAACTTATTCGCAGAACCAAAAATTAATTTTTCTGATGAATAAAAAGAGGAATAATAAGACAGCAACATTACAGTTAGTTTTCGCAAATGCAATAATGTGACATTCTAGCCAGTAACAAGGGCTCTCTTTTTATCTAATAAGCTTTACTTGGGACAATAATTAATGGACACCAGAATCCAGAGACAATGGGTATCTGGTTAGCTTGTCAATTTTGAAAAAAATAAAATAAAACAAATAACAAGAAGAAGAGTTGAAGAAGGGCAACTAAATTAATTGCTTGTGGTTTCATGCACAAAGGGGCCCATATGAGTTACAAAATAGTTCAAAATTCATGCACCAGTGCTCTTTTTTTCCATCCACAAGTCATGAATTTGATTATCAGGGAAAAATGAGATATTATAATTTATCTGAAGTAACGACAAGCACATCCGCTCAAAATTTTTACTGTTAAATAACTTAAATTCAAGATAAAACGCCATATTATTTATGATATAAATATTTTTATTAATTAGCCGGGTTAAGATGTCAATGTCTTGCATAATGGTGGGTTTATATTTGACAAAACTATGATAATTGATTCTTATGAATGGATAACGTCAAGAAGGAAGATGTCGTGTCTTTTCCAAGCATATGGAGATAAACAGTGAAGAGGTTGACATATTTTATAATAAATTAATTTTGATATGGCCCCTTCTTGATTCTTATTTTTGGGAATGATTCTTGTTGTTTAATTTGATAGAAAATGCTCGCTGAATTGTCCATTTCGATTTACCAATTTCTCGAATGAGCTGATTTGGTGAACATAGATGATCAATCAATAAATAATATATATGAATTTAAAAGACATTATGGAGCTTATATTAGTATCTGGCAATTTTAAGAAACCCATAGAATCGTCAAATTTATCACTTTTTGCTCTCATCGTTATGAGAAAAATCTGGATGCTGCTGAGATAGAAGGCCTCAGCCACTAAAATTCCGTTGTTTGAAAGAGTCGTAGATGTTTAGATGGAATCATAAGTGTGGGATAAAACTAAATTTAAAATTAAAAAGTAGTTATTTCTACTTTGAAACCCATTGCTCTGTTAAAATCACAGAAAATTAGTAACTGGTAGATAGTAAGCCTATCGTATGCAATTCTTTCTCCAACACTATTTGTAATTACAGGGACCTCTCTACATCAAAAGGCTTAGCTGGTAAAGCTCATGTAAGCATTGAGATCGCATCAGATGATGCAACCATGGAAGAAGCAATCAGAAAACTTATTGAATGTTGAAAGCGAGAGTTTCACGGGAAGAAAAACAAAGCTTAAATGATAAGTCTCCTCTCACTTTCTTATATTTGTGACAAAAACATTTTGAAACGTGTAAAGGAAAGTGGGATGGGATCATATTCATTGTTGTATCGTGGCATGATATACACTTAAATCAATCAATTAATATTTAAAAAATTGACTGAGTCCAACCTCTTACTAGCATTGAGATAATGTCAATGAAACAAAGTTTTCTTTCCAATTATTTAACAAATTTGCAGATTGGTAATATGTCGGGGAGGATAACACATCAATGATCAATCATAAAGTAGTACTGGTCTATTTACCTTTTGAAAAATATAACTTTGAAGAAGATTTTTCCAGAAAAAAAAAAAAAAGCAGCTACAGCCTACAAGCCAGTACTCGTGTGATGTTAATTAACTATCCATTTCAAAATAGCTTTTTAATTAATGCGATTTTTGAAATGGACTTTACAGCTTGTGTCCAACATTCACAAGATATTCCAAGTAGCTAGCCTCTCATTTTGCTGAAATAAAATAGCTTTTATTAGGATCTTTTTTTTTATCCTATTATAGAGACTTGTTTATAACAATATTATTATTTAAAAATTTATATAACAATATTATTATTCTAATTCATGACTCTGGTTTATTTGTGGGCTTCTATTTCAATTTTAGCCTATTTTCAAGCCTCAATATAGTTGGATCTCTTAAAGATTCAGTTCTCCCAAATGGAGCTTATGGGCTATTTATTTATTTAACCTAATGAGTTAATCGGCTTCATTTCAAAGTTTTTAAGTTTGTTTGTTTTCTTAAGTTAATGGCAACTTTCATTTATTAAGTTATTAAATCGTCAAGTCAATTTTTTAAGCTTTTTGTTTAATCTAGAAAGCCTAAAAGTGGTGCTATTTGAACCCATTAAATTTCTCTTTACACATATTTTAAAAAATAAATTCATTATTAATATTTAAAAATTTAAAAATCACCCTTCACTAATCACTCTCTCTTTAGCATAAAATGACATATTTTCTATCTCTTTAGCATACAATGACAAACTAAACAACTCAATGTCACTCTCTTTTGATGGTGTGTTTACTAAATAGGAACCGGAATGAGTTGAAATCGGAATGAACTGGAATCGGAATGGGTTAGAATGAGAATGAGGAATGAGAATCAAAGTAAGTTGATTACTTGAATTATAGGAATCGGAATTGAAATGAGTTAGAATCCCATTGATGTGTTTACTTTACCTAAGAACCAGAATAAGAATAAATTAAGTTGTTTTAAGTTACTAAAACGCCCTTAGTTGTTAATAATAATAATAATAATCCCAAATAATAATAATAATAATAATAATAATAATAATAATAATAGTTGTCCTTTAGTATTAATGATAATAATAATAATTTAATAATAACATTATAAATAAATAAATAATAGTAATAATTAATGATAATAATGAAATTAAATAACTACTACTACAATAATAATAATAATAATAATAAGAAGAAGAAGAAGAAGAAAAAGAAGAAGAAGAAAAAGAAGAAGAAGAAGATTGTTAATAAATGTAATAGTTATAATAATAATAATAATTTTTCCTCTTTTATTTTTTTTATTATTTTATCTCTCTTCATTTTTTTTCCTTTCATCTTCTTTTTCTTCTCTTTCTTTCTTTCTCCCTCTTATGCAATTTCCGCGTTACTTCTCCATGGTTAATTCCATCTTCTTCATCAACATCATCATCATCACAAATATCTTCTTCTTCCTCCTATCAATTTTGTTTCTTCTTCTTCACCAACATCAAAATTCCGTCTCATCTTCATCATCATCGTGGTCGTCACAATTACATCATCTTCATCATTACACCACAATTACATCATCAATCATCATCATCATCAGCAGCAGCAGCAGATCGTGACGAACGAAGCTGCAAATTGAAATCGGAGCTGCGTGACTAAGGCAGTTGACAACGCAAGGCAGCAGACGACGACGCGGGGCAGCTGACGATGATGGGAAGCAGATAACGGCAATGCCGAAAAATAGTGAGGACATTTTTGCCATGGGCGGGAATGGGATTCTGATTCCGAAGCCCCCTCCGGAATCACAATACCGGTATTCATTCCAGAATAGTATGTGGGGCCACGCACTTCATTCCGATTTCCATATTTAATTTAGTAAATAAACAGGTTTTTTTATTCCGATTGCTCCGTTCCGTTTTCCATTCAGGAAATGTAAACACGCCATGGGTTTATTATTTTGGTATTTTTTTGTATATCATAATTTATATTTTATATTATCTATATATAAGAAATTTTTTCTTTATATTCATTAGCTATTGAGTTTGGTAAAAGATAATTTCTTGATATTCATTAATTTTAATAACTAATAAAAAAATTGATATTTATTTTTAAAATGGTGGGTTTTGTTCCTCTTAGTTGGTGATACTAGTTATTCATAGCCAAAAGAGTATATCTGAATAAATTTCTGAGAATTTGTGAAATAGAGAAGAAAAGCATAAGAAAAGGCTAATTAAAAGTACTTTTTTTTTAAAAATAATTTAGATAAAAAAATTCTTCATTAAAAAGAGGTTATAAAGAGAAAATTTATTGGGTTCAAATAGCCCCACCCAAAGTCTAGATCACGTTAAAGATATTCTTTAAAATTTGCCTATTTAATTAAATTATTTTCATCCTTATCTAAATAAAAACTTACTAATTAGCATACATTTCTATAACTTGTGATAATATATTAGTAAATTATTTTATTTTTATCCTTTTATTTTTTTTAAGTTAGTATTATTTATCTCTAGAACTTTTAAAAGAATATTTTTCATATATAACATAATAACCATATAAAACTGATTAAAATGCTCCAATTTAGAATATTAAAGGATTATATTCAATTGAACTGATTTATGTTATGATAAAATATTGTCTTATTTATATTTTTTTGATATATTTATTATTTATTTAACATTTAAAAGTTATAAGGGCACAAATGTAAAGTATTAGTTTTTAAATATTTTTTAAGTTGAAAAAATTTAAATTCTTATTTTTAGAGATTCAAATAAAAAAATAAATTTATCATTCAGATTCAGGTATTCAACTCTATTTAATTCACATTTATTCAGAATTCATATAAAAAAAAAGAACACAACCTTAATTCAAATTCAAATAGGACATACTTCAAGTGAGGATGATAATTGAGACTTATCTTTTATATTATTTTTAGACTCTTACCTATCATATTTAAGTGGTTTTTATAGCACCTATATTGGCATTGAATCAAATGAAGTCAAAACTAATAGCAAATAGATATAGAGATTTGAAAGTAAAAAAAAAAAAATTACTAAACTAAACTTAGGGGGTGGTTTGAAGTATTTAGAAAAATTGTTTTCAAAATTTAACACCAATGAAATAATTAAGATGAATTGTATTATCAATGATTTTTGTTAAGATCTTGGTAATGGGTGTGTAGTGGGGGATGAGAAGGAATTAGTTTTTAAACCCAAATTCAATTCTTTTAGGCTACGTTTGGAAGTCAGGATTGGATTGGATTAGCTTTTGGAATTGAGCTGGATTAGATTAGATTGAATTATATATAATACTATCTTTTGTTTGGTACAATATTGGACAAGACTATACTAATTTAATTTAATAAAACTAAATAAATATTTAAAATTTAAAACTATATTGATAATTATTGACTTTAGTATTTAATATTCAATAAAGAGATAGTTGATTATTTTTAGATTTAATATTCGGTACTAGTTTAAATAAATTAATGAATAAAATTTTGATATTCTATATAAAATAAAATTACAGGTCAAAAATTATGAAATTAACTTCTATGTTTAATTTTTAGGAAAAGATTAGGTTAAATAAAAAATAAAAGAGTGATAAAAAAGACACAAATTCTTCACGTAATTTTATCCCACCTAAACCCATATAAATATGAGGACTAATAATCCCAATTGTTTTGGACTAGATTTTAGTCTATCCTATTGCTCCATGACAACCAAACATACCTTAGGATTAGACTATTTTATTAATCTCAAAATCTAATCCAATCCAACAATTTATCGAAGCTCCCAAACATGACCTTATGGAATAGATTTTTATGGGTTAGTCTATTAACACATCGATCTAATAAATATCGACCAAACAACTATTTTTGTTGCGTGGATTTATGTCGTGTCAATGATCGTGAAAGCCTTTGTTGGGACTCATTTGATCTAGTTTCTTCAGGCCTCATTAATTTAGTTTCACTAAATTCTATACAAATCATTTATATGATCAAAAAATTTAACAATTTCCGACATAACTTTTGCTGAAAATTCAATTCCCTGAGTAAATGCATGCCTAATTTTTTATATTTTAACTTAAAAATGCATGCCTAGTTTTTTATATTTTAACTTAGATACTTCTTTAGTCCATATATTTTAAAAAAATACTTTAAGATATCTCTATTATTAAAGATATTATACACCCATCTTCTTTTTTCTTTATTTTTACAATAATAACCTTGTAACAACTTTTTTACATTAATTTTTTTTTATTTTAAAAAATATTAATTAATATATTAAAAAATAATTACTTATTAGAAAATTAAGAAATAAATATCAATATGAAAAGACTAGTATTTTTTGTACCCTTACAACAATCTTACTAATTATTATTTATAAATAAATTAATACCAATCGATTTAAACTAATTTAAAGTAATGTTTAATACTCTTGCAACAATTTTAATGATATTTTTTTTTGTAAAAATTTAATTTACCAAATTAATCCTAAAAGTTAAATGATAACAAGTAACTTTTATTTTACTTTCAAGGCTAATTTGATAAATTTACTTTTTTTTTTCAAATAATATCTCTAAGAATATTGTTGTTAGAGTATTATTGTAAAAGCACAAAAAAGTAAAAAAGTAAAGACAAAATTGTAATATAATTACCATCAAGCGTGTTTTGAGACATTTTTTTAAAAATATAAGGACTAAATAGATACTTAACTTAAAATATAGAGATTAAAAAAATATTTACCCGGTCAAAAGCACCTGACTTTTCTATTTCTAATAAATTTATCACCAAATTGTTAAATCATTATTGAAATGTTAATGTCACAAACGTGTATAAGGTAATTCATTAATCAATTCCTTTAGGCCAAAATAATAACCCATCAAATACGTTTTTCCCAACGACATTCTTTTAATTTCAGTTTATTCGAATTGATAAATCTATTAATTTTATGACTCAATTTTTTTAATTTATTTCTTACCTGTTTAATTTATTTGTATTCTTTTTTTCCCCTCAAAATTGCTTTTAGGTTGGATACTCGTACATGTTAACTACAACACGTCATCATAATGATAAGTGGATATTTTCTCTATATTTTACCATTAGTTTTTTCAACTTTTTTTTTTGTTTTGGTCTTAAATACTCTAATTATTTTACTTAATTTTAAATTTAGTTATTTTATTATGTTAATTTTTTGTCTTAACTTTTTTTATATTTTATTATTGTAGATTTTATCCTTAATTTAATATTTGCTAGTTAATTATATTATTTTATTTTATAGAGAATTAATTGGAGATTATGAATTAAAAGGGCATAAAGAAGCTCAATTTAGGAAGCAATCAAGATTAAATTGGAAATCAATTGAAAGACAAGGGAAAATTAACTCAAGAAGCTGTGGCCAACAAGAATTTGAAGAGTAAAAATTGGAAGTCAATTTCCTCAAGCTTCGAATGGACATGCATTATTGGAAAATAAACGATTTACTGCGGCAATTGTATGTGCATGGGAATAAAAAATAAAAATAAAAAGAAATCGCCATATTTAAGCATGCAGGTGAATTGCCAAAGAAAAGGTCGGTGGCTTAAGCATTATAAAAGCCAAACCTTTGGCTTTTCACAAAAAGACAGTCGGCAGCCAAGAGGAATTGAAGAGAGAGCAGTGCCAAGAAGAGAAGAAAAAAATAAAGGAGGCAGCCACTTGAATTAATTTTTATGTCTGGTTTTATTAATTTTTTTATTCTCAATTCAATTATGTAAGGATATATTTTCTATTTAGTTGAGGGTGAATTTAAAACCCCAAACATGCTATGCAATTAATTTTTTATTTCTGTCATTCAATTTATTTAATTGAGATTATTTATGTTCTTCTATAATTAATGTTTATGATTTTATTCTCATCTTGTTTGAGTGGCCAATTAGATAGAACTTGAATAAATTTTATTGTTAGATTAAAATTCTTGATCCATAATTGTCTTGATATTTTAATCATTAGTAGCAGGTTAGAATCATTGATTTCAATTAGAGAACATAACCTAGGTTAAATAATCCGAGCTTGTGTGTTTATTGCCTAAATCAACCTAATATCTTCCTCTAATTAATGCTTTCATTATCTTAAATTTAAAGAGTTTGTTTTAAATTATTTAATGGTTAGTAGCAGGTTAGAATCATTGATTTCAATTAGAGAACATAACCTAGGTTAAATAATCCGAGCTTGTGTGTTTATTGCCTAAATCAACCTAATATCTTCCTCTAATTAATGCTTTCATTATCTTAAATTTAAAGAGTTTGTTTTAAATTATTTAATGGTTAGAGGTTAGGTGAAGAGCTTGTTTTACCTAACAACACACTAAGAAAATATTGAGACTAACAAAACTTATTATTGTCTACGGTTGATAATTTCAATAGAAATTAATGATAGAATTAATATAGTATGTGCATGTTTGGTGGTGATGAATGATCATTTAACAAAAGTTTTCATCATTATTATTTCTTTTTCCTTTAATTAGAGTTTTTATTAAATTATTATTTTCGTAGTTTTAATTTCTTTATTTCTTGCTATTTATTTAAAAATTCATAAAACCGCCCTTTTATTTATAATTGGTATTTTCTTTAATTAGATTAATTTGTATTATTATTACTACCATTATTTTATTTTAAATATTATTTTTGAGTTGATAATAAATACAATTAGCATAGTCTTTGTGGGATCGATCCTTACTCACTTTGTACTAGTTATTTATATTAGTAGTAAAGTTTTAAATTTGATGCAACCTAACACCACTACCACATAATAACATGAAAAAAGTAAAAGATTATTTTGAAGAAGGGATAAAACTTTGTTTTAGTGACAAACAAATAGTAAGAATATGATCAAAAAGCAAGAGAAACTTTCGGTCGCGTTATATTTAAACAGAGTCTTGTCCCAGTTGCCCCACCTTGACAAAACCTAATTGATGAAGTCCTCTAATAGGAGAGATTTCCTCAATTAATTAATGGAAAATTTTATAATGTCATGATTAAAAACTATAGTATCAATGTCATGATAGATATAAAATTTTATAAATTACATATAAAACGAGTAATTAGAAAGTAAAATAAGTAAATTAATGTAAGGCTATTAATTATTAAAAAATTAATATGGATTTTATAAAATTTTAGTGAAAAATAGTTTATTCATTTACTTTAATTAAACAAAGAAAAAATTACTCATCAGTTGAAAACAAAAAGTTGTACTAAAAATAAGTGGAATAAGTTTTATTTTATCTATTTAATCATAAATTCTATTTTCATTCTAGGACATTTATAATTTTTTTTCCATTTTCTACAATAGTATTTGTTTACTACACAAGTTAGTTAAATAAAATTATTTATTTTGATGTGGATCAATTCAATATAAAACAAAAAGATATCTCATATTACCAGACACATATATGATATATCAATAAAATTAGATCTAATTTTGAGCCTTATGCATATTTTATGTAGTTTTAAACTTTGCTCCTCGATTGCACTTAAAGACCATTTGGAATTGCTATTAAGAAGATGTAGAAAGTTGTAAAATCACCTCATCTTACAACAGCTTCTGAAAACATTAAAAATGTAGTTTTTCAAAATTTAATTTTGAGAATAAGTTTTATCCTTAATAAAAAAAAGTTACATGCAACACATAAACTCAAATTAACATTATTCAATTTAAACACAAATTAGTAATTATATAAGATAATCATTATTATAATGAGTTGTTATTACATTTTTAAGTTTTTTTATTGTTTAAAAATAAGTCTTACATTAATTTATTTATTTTAACTATTATCATAAGTTTTAGGTGTAATCTAGAAAATTTATATTTTATTTTACACTTAATGTTGATTTATAAGTTTTATATTATATTTATAAGTTTTTATTATGTTTACTAGTAAAATATCAATTTATCACTCTTATATTAATGTATTTTTTTAACCCTCTATTTACAAATCTTATGTTTCATTTCAAAATTCTTGTTTTATTTTATGCTTAATGTAGATTTACTAGCTTTATGTTATATCTGTGTATTTTTGTTTTGTTTACTTGTAAAACTAGTGTTAGATTTAGGCGCCCATGATGGGCTAACTTTATCCAACTTGAGAGATAAGATAAACTTACCTCTAGGATTCTTACAAAATAAACATAGTATTTTATCTAAATCCTAATCACATAAGATGTGGCTTATTCAAATAACTTTAGGAAATTTATCTGAATTAAACTACATTTATTGTACTATATAAGCACTACATGGGTGGCTGCAAACACATACAATAATAATAAGAACTAGAGGAACATCATAAAGAGAGTGAGAGAAAAGGGAAAATACAGTGGGTTCTTGCTTCGTGAATTGAGGGGATTTTCCAACCTTATGATTGTTTGCTGACCAACAATGACAAGCTCATTATGATCCGTTCGTGAAGGTTCCAGTAATCAATCCTTGTTCATTGCAATCTGATCATGGAGGTTCTTGGAAATCTGTTTTTGGAGATTGGAAGGAATATATTATTTGTTTTTGTAGATTTGTACCGATTTGTTTCCGCATCAACCAACGAGGTATGAATTTGGTTGATGAAATAAAATTGCATTATTGATTAAGAAAACCAACAACTAGTAATACATCAATTTACTAGTTTTATATTAATTTATTTCTTTTACATTCTATTTACGAGTCTTTTGTTCTATTTCTAAAACTTATGTTCTATTTCCAAAACTTATGTTTTATATCATACTTAATGTTGGTTTATGAGTTTTATGTTATATTTATAAATTTTTATCTTGTTTAAATAATACATGATCAATTTACTAGTTTTATATTGATTTACCAGTTTTACCTTCTATTTACGGGCCTTATATTTCATTTCCAAAATTTACATTTTATTTTGCAATATAATGTTGATTTACTTGTTTCATGTTATGCTTATAAGTTTTTTTCTTTTATATTTACCAGTAATACATCTTAAACAATTTTATATTAACTTACTTGTTTTACCTTCTATTTACAAGTCTTATATTCTACTTCCAAATTTATGTTTTATGTTGAACTCAATATTGATTTACTAGTTTATGTTACATTTACAAGTTTTTATTTTTGTTTACTATTAATACATCAATTTACCAGTTTTGTATCTACTTATGTTACTTTACATTTACAAGTCTTGTATTCTATTTCTAAAAAGAAAAAGAATACTTATACTCATAAGGTTAGAGAAAATAATCACAAAGATCCTAAATTTTTAAAAAGGGACACCAAAACCTCTTTTTTTACCATAATACCCTTAAAATATAGTTACTAGAAAATTGACTTTCAAAATTTTTTAATTAATAAAACCATAATAAAAAATAATATAATCTATCTACTAGACTAATAATATTAAAGTATTTTAATATTTAAAATAGTATTAAAATTTTAAATTATTATATTTATTTTAATATTTATTTATTATAAATATTTTAAATAAATTTTTGGATTAAATATATTTTAAATTAACAAAATATCTCCTTATTAATAACATTAAAATTATTTTTACATAATATTCAAAATACTTTTAATTTTAATTTTTTATTTTAATAATATGTTTCTATTTATTATTAAAAATTATTTTAATATAATAAATATGTCTAACATATTGTAAAATATACAAATATTTTTAAATATTAAAATTATTTTAATATGCATATATTATCATATTTATTTTAATTCTACACTTCTATTTATAGAATCAAAGGGTATTATAGTTAAAAGGGGGTTTTGGTGTTCCTTATTGAAAATCTAGGGGGATTTGTGACCTTCTATCCAAATCTTGGGGATGCAGGTGATCTTTTTCCTTTCCAAAATTTATGTTTTATTTTGCATTTAATTTTAGTTTACTAGTTTTGTATTATATTTGTAAGTTTTTATTTTGTTCACTCATAATTCAGCAGTTTATTAGTTATATAAGTCTTACGTTTAATTTACATAATCTAAGTGTAATTATAGTATTGATCTCGTAATTTTAATCATTACATTAATTAACAACAAGATGCGAGGAAAATAATATATTTTATCTAACTCATCACATTAGCCTTTTAATATGTTATATTTTAAAATAATTAATATTTTAAAATATATAAAATAAAAATCCTAACATTCTTGCTGTTTTTGGAAGGTTATATTCTGTAATTTTTTTCATTTTATTATTATATGGGAATGAATATCAAATCTCTTCCTTATCCATTGCACTAACTAGTATATATACTCGAAGAAACACGAGAATTTGACTGTCATTTAATTACATAAAACAGGTGTAGTAAATGTTCTATCAGTTTTAATCAGAGGATCGGAGTGCATTTCGACTGTTGTATCTATGCTATAATTTGACGATGATGCAGTAAATTATTTAGACCTATATATACCCAATTAGTACTAAACACAGAGCAGCTCGAGCATATCTCACCCCACTCTAATGAAAAAGACAATGATTTAGCGTCCTGCTATTAGATAGGTGTAATGCATGCATGTAATACGTACATTTATTCAAAAGAAAATACATTTGTATGACGGCTGTATGAGTAATGAAATATCAAAAATCTTCACTTGAAGTTGATGGTATATCGTCAAAACATGTGACCACAAGAGATTGAAACTTAAACATTCAAAAGGATCGATGCAACTAATGCTTTTAACGTTTCTCATTGGATTTCAAAATCATTGACCCCTCTCGTTGCTTTCAATATCACAATACACAGCTTTATGGTTCCCTTTATTTGATCCACAATTTCTGATGCTAATATGGAAAGTAATTGGCAGCTGCACAAAACCGACGTACAATTTCTTGCCACAAATTTTTTATGGAATTGAGATAGTAACTTACAAACTCAACAGCATTTTGAAGCCAAGAAAATCTAGTCTCAATTAATATGACCCTTATCTTCAGCACCTTACGTATCTAGACAAATATTGGTATTGATCATGAAGTGACGGATGCATGCTAGTGGTGCATTCCTCAAATCTCTTATATATTATGATTTGTTCAAATCTAATGGCCTAATAATTGTTTCTGAGCATATTTTGTCCCCAGATCATTGATAATGGTGATCAGCATTGTTTTAAGACTTAGGGCAAATCATGTGATGGACTAGGGATACTTGGCCCAAATGTTCCCTACCCTAAAAGAAGAAAGCACATGCTTGCTTCTACACTAATTTGGCTGTTGGATTGGACCGTTGATTTTAAGTGATGAAGACAGAAAATTGACTTCAGCATATGAGCAATCATAGTGCAATTTGATGTCGACTAGGAAATTAATCTCATCGCAAATGGTGTAATTAGTACATAAGATAAATAAAAACAAATGAAATCTTCTTTTTGCTTATTAGGTGAGGATTAATCTTAGTTATCCTTGGTGTTTTGGCATTTTTCAACTTATTCCAATCTATTGAAAACATCAATGCAATCGCTGCTATTTAAAATGTAAGAAAAAAATTAAAACTAAAATATAAGAGAATAAAAAAAGACAGAGAGTTAGCTAAAGATTTTTTTTTTTTGGGATCTTACTAATAATATTAATACTATTAATATATTTTTATAAGTACTTAATAATTCTTAATGTATATTAATTTGTTAATTATGTAAAGACGAAACCACCCCTTTGTCTGTTAAATCAAACGATTGTTTAACGGCAAATGGAGGCCGCATTGATATTTTCAAGAGGTTCGTCGGTAAGCAACATCGAAGTGTGTCAAAACATTTTTGGTCAATAAAAATAGCATTAATGAGGAAATTTTGGAGTAAAATTTCGGGATGCATGGTATTACTTAAAAAAAATAAAAATTAACCCATTGGTTATTTTACAGTTTGGTATTTATGTTGAACGATGATGATGATACGAGTTTTTTTTTTTTAATGAGATAAAATTTTAATTTATTTTTAAAAGAGAATCTCAAAATAATAAGATAGTAGGAAAGAAAGATTTTCTATCCATAAATGGAATAAAATTATAGTACTACAGTTGTATGGTACCAAAGTTGAATTCAACCATTACATCTAACCCACAAGTGTTACTAAAATTTAATTGAATGGCTGAACCCAACTGTGATATCATATAACTATAATACTATAACTGGACCCTATAAACGATAACCATAACAGCATAAAACAAGGGGAGCCAAAACAATTGATGACGATATGAGATTAAATCGCACCGCACAACAAACAAGACAGCAAAACGTAATGGAGGCAAAGCCATGTGTTTATCACGTGTCGCGGACGCATGATAAAAGAGGAATCAACCGCTGCACTTTCCTTACGGACTAAGCGACAGCATTCACTCGATCACAAAATGCGATTTTACACGCGGCAGAATCAGGCCCACCGAAATTTGATTCCGTTTACGTGAGTCTAGGGGCTCTGTGTGGCGGACGTGTGGAAAAATGTTCACGTTCGTTCTTCCCGAACGTTATTAAAAATTAATGAAAAATTTTGAGCTCCTTTTTTCATTATAGAATTTTCCTACTGATAATGGTAATGAGAAAATTTAGATCGTGAGGACGTCAATTCAAAAGTTAATGATTAAATTAGTTAATTATAGCACGTCGTTTCCTCAATTTCAGAGCCCTTCAATCGGGGAAATGAGGAGCTGCTGACGCAGACGAATTGAAAGGAAGGATTCCCATAATTTCCACTCCTTGCGTCGAGGGCAAAATAGGAAAAAAAAAGAAAGCATCTAATGATTGTGTTTAACAAACTGGATATATAAAATCGAAAATTAACCATTTCCATATAATCTTACCTAATCTGCTACACAATTATCATACCACTCACATTCTTTTAGAACTTATTGATAACATGTTAAAATCAGCACCTCTTATCTCTCTCTCTCTCTCTCTTAAAATTTATTAAACTCATTAATCGATCTAAATTCTTTTTGAATTTTTAAAAATCTTATATAATATAATAAATTGTGTAAATCTATTACACTACACTTATTTTTTATCTACGACAACCTTTAATCACTCGTAATTTTTAATTAAAAGAAATCTTAATTTATAAGTATGTCGCATATGTTCACTTGCCAATCTTACTCACCTCTTATTTTCCTCAATGTCTTCATATATAGTTGGACAAGTCTTTTATCCCCGCCAATATTCTTCTATGTTTTTCTCCTTCTGCATCATTTACCATCTTTTCTATTTTTTTTTTTAATTTGTATAAAAAAAATCATGAAACTAGTTTACCGTCTGACAAACGAATCAAAAGTACAACACCAATCAGAGATAACAGAACAAAGTGCGAGGTGTCAGAATGGGATTCATTCTGTCTCACTTTCATTCCCCACTCGGCAGACTTGGTGTGCAGGCATTCACTTTTTCAAGCATGACGTCGTAACAGTAACAATATTAATAAATTTTCATTTTAATATTTATTTTTTTTTCACAAAATATAAATTTTCTTGAATTTTATTTAATGTAACTTAATCGTCTAAGCAAAATTTATTCACTTGCCTATTTAATTTCATTCATTATTTTTTTTTTTTTGAGATTGTAAGTTATAATAAATATTAGTTACGAAAATTAATCTTGATAATATATAAAGTTCTATTCGCACTCTCTTTTACTTTTTTTTTTTAAAGGATATGACTTAATCTTGATAATATATAAATTAATCTTTTATATTTTTGACAACCGACCACTGGTGTCGGTGGATTCTAACTTGCGCTGCATCTGTCTCTTTCCATCGATACGCTCGCTCACTCAGTCTCACAACTTAATTGATTTTCATGCAGTAGCATTTTAATTTGTACCCGTTTTCAGTTTTTCTTACTCTCTTTGCATTTTTTCAGAGTACATCATTAGCTCTTTTGAAATCTTATATTATAAGATCTAACAAGAAAAGTATAAGATCTAACAAGAAAAGTGGTACGTTGTTGATGACTACACCAAGTATTTTTCTATTCTTTTTTTTTTTGAAATTTTTAATTTTTAGGATATCTGAGTTCATGCACGGTGGCTCAGCCTCATGCGAAATTTCTTCATGAGATATAAGAGGCCTTTTTAAATTGAAAGTAAAAAAAAAAAAAAAGAAATTGTATCTTCATAAAAAAAAGTCCTTTATTTAAATTAACATTCTTGCTTTTTTAGATGCAGAATTATAAATTTAAATCTTATATTATAATTTTACCTAACATATATATTTTAATAGATAGTATAATTAATCCATTTAATCTTTCTTGTGATGTGTTAATTATTAAATAACAAACAAAGAGAGAAATACAAATTTCCTATAATGGAAGTCATTTGACTTATGACTACATAATAATTAAATTTGCCAACAAACATGAGTAATCATACTTAAAAATAATGAATATAAAATAATGGCAACTCGATTAATTTGTGTCCCTAGGACTTTGTGGGGCCTTCCTAAAATTTTGTCAATTTCTAACATGTAATTGTAACGAAATAGAGAAAATATATTTTTAAAAACTTAAAATCTTGATAGAATTATTTATAGGGATATTAAGAAAAAGTTATCATGTATGAATTCTTTTTACTAGACTCATGTATGTATTTCAAAAGCTATCATGCAAAAAATATTAATAAATGTTATGAACATATGCATAGAAGCACGAAAATTAATGTAAGCATATTATACATAAATATAAAATTGATGTACATACTTTTTTAATTTAATACCCTAGAAGATAAAGTGTTTCGGATGCGTACATAGAACATAAATTCTATAAATACATTGTCTTTTAGTTTTATTTTTAGTCTAAATTCATTAGATGTATATTTTGGAAAAAAAAATTGAATTGAGAAAATTGAAGTGTCAATAAAAAAAATCCTTAATATTATAAAATTTACATGTTTTTTTTTATTAGTATTTTTTGCATTTGATTAATTATTAAATTATATTTTATTGGACCCTAAAGGATTAAAAAAAATTATTATCTTATGCATTTAGTGAGATTATTAATTTAATAAATTGGTCCAAGTCAAAAATAAAAATTTTATTGTTTAATCAAGTTTATTAATTTAGGGAACATTTATTTATTAAGGTTTTACTGTATATTATTCTAATGTTCTTAATTCGTAAGAATATATGAATGTACTAGATATTTTTTAATTTATACATCACAGTCTTTTCTGCTAGCCAAAAGGTATATGCCCGACTCATTTTTTAGCCATCAATCTTTTGTATTACTCTCTTTTCTTTTCCCCCCATCCCAAGATATTAAAAGACAGTAATTATTACTCTTCTTGATAATTAGAACAAAAGCATGTATAAAGAAGAGAAAAACGAAATAATAAAGTGCTAAAAAAGCGAAGTAAAAGAATCCTTAAAAGTGGCAAGGATGAAAAGAATCTCTTCTTTCATGCATAAAAGGGGAGAGAAGTGGTTATGTAAGTAACAATTATCAGCAATCGGAATTCAACTATTTAAAAATATGTGCTTAAACTTTCGGTAACAAAATCCAACTTTAATTCATATCGCAATTCTTAGACTAATTTAACTCTGTACCAAGTATTAATTGTTACTTGACCTAAAAGTTTGATTAAATAGGATCTTTAAATTAAGAGATTGACATAAAAAAATTTTGAAACCAAATATTAACTCTTTAAAAAAGAAGATAAAAGTTGCAGTTGAATTCATCCTAAATTTTGTTTTGAATTATTATTATTATTATTATTATTGTTTCTTTTCTTTTTTTAAGAGTCGAAGTTAAGTAGTCAATCAAAAATGTTACAAAGAGCCACTCGACCGCTCCCTCTTGTGAGAAACTTTTACTCTTGATGCAGTGAGTTCCACTTAACTTGGAATATTTGTACTAACATATAATTAAGTAATTAAGAAGCTAGTATAAGTATTTAAAATAAATTATAATATTAATTATTTTATTCATATCACTATGGTCTAACCCCCTGGAGTAAAGATGACGTTTGTTTTAAAGACAAATGATTGTCTCAATTTATCATAACTTTAATAAATCACTGAATAGATTAAGATATCCTTTCTCCTTTGGCTAAGAATGGATGCTTCTTTATATTATTCCATGATTCCTAGGTGCCGAAACAACAAGAGAGCTAAAGATATTGGATCAATTTTGTAAGACAACATTTATATTTTTAATTATTTTTTTAATTTTTGATCCTTTGATTTAATTATAGTCATTTTTAGAAAATTTGATTTTCTAATTTAACTGTCGTCTTTTTTTTAAAAAAAATTTAATTACCTTAAGAAAGAGGGTGTACCCTACTATAAATAGAAAGATGTTATTATTGTTTTATTCTGTCTTTCAATTAATATTTTCAATCTCAAAGTATCGATTGTTAAATTAAAGTGACATTTAATCCTTATTTAGAAATTTTATGATCTCTAAAAGAAAATTCATTTTTTGATCATTAGGTTTAAGAGCTTATCTCCAGAAAATGCAATAAAAAGGAAAGGACCACTACCCTAAATTGTACTATTGTTTTTATTTTTTTTCTTTGAATTTTTTTTTAATCATAGTCTTTAAATCTGAAATTAATACCGCATTATTTTAAATTTTGTTTTTTATTTCTTTTGAGGGGGGGAAAGCAGATTATTGTATGGGATGTGAATTGGCAACTCAACTTGTCCTGTTTTCCAGTGTATTGTTTTATTAGCTGACTTATTGCACGTCAATTTATTTGTTAATGGTACTGTATAAATAAAATGAATTAATAATCGTGAAAATAACATTGGCCTTTTGTTATGATTACAAGTGCTTAAGTCAATAGTCAAGATTCCAGCTGTAGTTAGGAGTTGCAGAGGAAATTTCAAAATAATTACTGCTAATGAATTGAAATTCTTTTTCTCCTCTTTTACTTCAAAATAAAACATTTAAACAGCTTTTTGCTTTCAAAAAGTCCCTTTACAATAACCGAAGCATAACCCAACAAAAATCATATAAAAGTTTTATGAGTAAAACCTTTTTTCTAATTTAGTATCTTTAATCAGTTTAAATCATATAACTTTCATAAAAATTAGCAATGCCTATATCTTTACTTCAGTTCTGAACTTTATAGAAAGTCGATGAAGTTGTAAATATGGTGCATGTAAGAAAACAAAAGCGTCATAGCAACTTTAATCTAAAAAAATAACTTTCAGGTCCCTGAGTTTCGGCAAAACCATTAGTACAGATGTAATTTACATTTTTTATTTTCTCTTAAGGTAATCAAATTTGTTTGGTCCAGACACAGTGATATCTAATTCAGGACCTGAAGCTTTATTAGTAATTTGATAAAGAAAATCCATTTCACTCTAACAAAAAATTATACCTTGCAAGAACCTTTATAGAGGCTCCACAGCTGAAATAATTATCAAGGTACAAACATATATAATATGCATAAGTAATATTAATTACACTAAATGGAAACCTTCATGAATAAGTAGTTTAATTAGGTTTTCGATTAACATTTGTCAGTAATTTAATTAGATTTTCAAGCAACATTTTTAATCCTTAAAAGTAGAGCCCTAGTTTTTTTTTCTTTTTTTTTGAATATTACAATATGGTTGTACCGTGGAAATTTTATTCTAAAGGAATGTGTGCTGGTATTTTTTAAATTAGGAGAAATTCTATTCTCACGGTAAGATGGAGAGACTTGAACCATTAACTTTAATAATTATGCAATGAGACGTCAATCGCCAGGCCAAGAAGTTATTGATAATAAAACTTTTTTTTTTCTATTTTTCTAGTATTGATATGTTACAATTATTCATACTCTACTATTAGATCTATTGTTAGGGTGGGGGGTGGGGGTGGGGGACTATATTCATGCCATTAGGGAATAATTAATAGGGAAAAATAAGTCCCAACACTAGGTAGCAGAACAAGGACTAGAACTCAAAACGTGTGTAGTTTTGAGGACACATGTTGGTTTCCACTTATAGTTAAAAAAAGCAAAAATTACAAATTATATCCTTAGTTGTAATTTTGTTAAATTGAGGAACTCAAATGTTAGTTACCCAAAAAGAATGATAGAAGAGGAAGAATAGAAGCGTTCGGTGACTTTCATCTCTCTGCTTTTTACTAACAAAAAAACGCCATTCGCCAAGCTGCTGTGGGAGAAGTAGAGTACAGCTAATTCTCAGGATTTAGACTTCACACCAACCTCTCTATTTACACTCACACACACACACACACACTCTCTCTCTCTCTCACATATCCCCACTCCACCACCACCACCTCCTCCTCCTTCTTTTATAAAAACCCCACCTGCATTTTACACATTATTTCTCACTTCCCACATATAATTTGATTAATTATATTGCATGCAAACCCTCCACATTCTCCCCGAAAAACCATCCAAATAAAAAAGACTAACTGAGGTATTCGGTACTTGAAATCTTATGGGTTACGGCAGGCTCCAGCCCTCCTCCGACCCTGGGGGTTCTTCATTCTCCGAGGACCAACCCGGGCACGCCACGTCGGCTCCCCAGCCTTCTTCCCGCAACAGGAAGAAGCTCATCCTCCTCTCCGTCCTCTCCTTCGCATTGATCATCGCCTCCGCCGTCTCCGCCGTCCTCCTCGTGGGCCTCAAGACGCGTGCCGTGGGCCCCACCATCGGCCACAAGCCCACCCAGGCCATTTCCCGCGCATGCAGCAAGACCCTCTACCCGAACCTCTGCGTCAGCTCGCTCCTCGACTTCCCCGGCGCGCTCACCGCCTCCGAGCAGGACCTCGTCCACATTTCGTTCAACATGACGCTGCAGCACTTCAGCAGGGCCCTGTATTACACCTCCGGGATCTCCTATCTCCAGATGGACCCACACGTGCGCTCCGCATTCGACGACTGCCTCGAGCTCCTGGACGACTCCGTGGACGCGCTCTCACGCTCCCTCGGCTCCGTGCTGCAGCTACCCGGAGGCCAGATTAATGAAAGAGAGGACGTGCTGACGTGGCTCAGCGCAGCGCTGACTAACCACGACACCTGTACGGAGGGATTTGAGGATTTGAACGGGCCGGTGAAGGATCAGGTTTCGGACAAGTTGAAGGACTTGTCCGAATTGGTGAGCAATTGCTTGGCGATTTTTTCGGACGGTGGCGGTAGCGACGACTTCTCGGGGGTGCCGATTCAGAACAGAAGGAGGAGGCTGTTGAGCTCGGAGGAGGAGGATGAGGAGGACGATATTTCGGGAGAAAATGACGAGGATGATAATGCGCCGAGATGGATGAGTAGGGAGACGAGAAGATTGTTGAGCTTGCCCGTGACGCACATACAGGCCGATATAATCGTGTCAAAGGACGGTACTGGGACGTTCAAAACGATTGCGGAAGCGATTAAAAAGGCTCCTGAGAACAGCGATCGCCGGACGATTATTTACGTGAGGGCAGGAAGGTAAACTCACTAGAAACCTGGTCATAAAAACGATGTCGATTTAGTCAGTTAATTAATAAACGCAGTAATTCGGTACCAATCAATTTTTTTTATCTGTCTCTGTCGACGCTCTCTCGGCTACGGTGTCTCTTTAATTTCTCTTTTTTTTTTTTTGAGAATTTTAATTACGGAAACTTTTTTCGGGTTCTAATAATGTTTTTGATTGCTTTATTGACTTCACTATAGCAATCATGAGACTAAAATCATATGGTTTTTGTAAATTATTTACGTGAACCAGTTTGCTTGTTACATGTCAGATAGATATCTAATTTTTCTTTGAAGCATTTGATTTTTTTTGATTTTTTGCAAAAGAAATATTCTAGAAAGCGTAAAAAATAAATTATACTTATTATAAAGCTTGAATTTTTCAGGTACGAAGAGAGTAATTTGAAGGTGGGGAGGAAGAAAAGGAATTTGATGTTCATAGGAGACGGGAAGGGCAAAACAATAATAACAGGTGGAAGAAATGTTTTCGACAAGTTGACGACATTCCACACCGCATCATTTGGTAAATAAATTCCCATATTCAATATGCACCTTATCGTCTCTTTTCTTTTCTTTTCTTTTTTTCTTTTTTTCTTTTTTTTTAAGGTATATATATATATTTTTGTTGGTGTTGTTTTCTTTTCTGCAATGAAACTATGGGCCATTACCATGCATGATGAGGAAATTGCATGTGCCATGTTTCTGTACACTACCATGCACCTAACTTGATTCATGTTTTTTATTTTTTATTTTTTGAATTTCTACATTCATGTATTTGATCAAAACTTATTTTTCTTTTTCTAAATTTCACTTCACATGTTTCATTTTTTTTTTTCAAATTTTATCAAAATTTACTCCCAATTTTCAAGTTAGCAGCACATAATTTCATTTTTTTTAAAATAATTTTATCAAATTTTTATGTTTTTATGTCAGCAAAATTTCTTAATAACCACTTATCATTTTCATGGATTTAACTTGAGAGAGTTTAGATTCGAAGAGAATTTTGATTATAAAATAAGTTATAACTACTGTACCCTACAAAAATTGAATAACTGATCACTATAAGATAGTAAAAAATTAATAAAATTTAATCATTCGGTGGTGCTTACAACTGTGATTATATGATATCCAAAACTATTCTGTAATCAGAGCGTTTAAACAATTTATCTTTTTTTTTTAAAAAAAAGAATTATATACGCGAGTGGTTTTCGCTTTTGAACGAAATTGCTCTCCAAAACTTTCTGTGTGCTTTTTGGTAACGGGGCGTGAAAGCACAAGCATCCAAAGAAAAGACTGAAATCAAAGTAGAAAATTCCCGAAAAGATGAGAGATCGTGAGAAGCCACGTAAAATAATCTGTACTGTAAACAAATTCAGAACGTCGCCACCGAGTCATTTTCCGTGTTCTCTTTATCGTCTATCACGCACAGTGAGAGAGTTTATTTTATTTAGTCATTTTCTTCTGAAGTATTGGATAATATTGTCTTAATAAACTCATCGATGGCTACAAATTAAAGAAAGAAAACCGCATCACATTATTGGACGTGGGTCACGCTTATCGCTTGAAAATCCTTGCCATATCATATTATTAACTATATAATTAAAACCAATTAGGAAAAAAAAAAAGCTTTCGATTCGATTTTAATTTGTGCATCGTGCATAATCAACCAAACTATCATGACATGACACGTGTAATGATAATTATTTCACAGCGGCGACCGGAGCTGGCTTCATCGCTCGGGACATGACGTTTGAGAACTTTGCGGGACCGGCGAAGCACCAAGCGGTGGCCCTCCGCGTCGGCGCCGACCACGCGGTGGTGTACCGCTGCAACGTAATCGGTTACCAAGACACCCTCTACGTGCACTCAAACCGGCAGTTCTTCCGCGAGTGCGACATCTACGGCACCGTGGACTTCATCTTCGGGAACGCCGCCGTGGTCTTCCAGAAATGCGGCATCTACGCTCGCAAGCCAATGGCCAATCAGAAGAACACCATCACGGCGCAGAACAGGAAAGACCCTAATCAAAACACGGGCATCTCAATCCACGACTGCAGCCTCTACGCCGCCGCCGATCTTCAGGGGTCGAAAGGCAGCATCCCCACGTACTTGGGCCGGCCGTGGAAGCTCTACTCAAGGGTTGTGTACATGCTAACGTACATGGGTGACCACATTCACCCCAGAGGCTGGCTTGAATGGAACGGAGCATTCGCACTGGATACTCTGTACTACGGCGAGTACATGAACTCCGGCCCGGGTTCGGGCGTGGGCCACCGGGTGAGGTGGCCGGGTTACCGGGTTATTACGTCGGCGACGGAGGCAAGTAAATTCACTGTGGCACAGTTTATCTACGGGTCGTCGTGGCTGCCGTCGACTGGGGTGGCTTTCTTGGCTGGGCTTTCGGTTTAAAGTGAATTTTAATTCACTCGTAGTACGTATACTTATAAATAGGTGGGTCTCACGAGTGTTGAAGGATCAAATGGAACTTACTTACTGCACACACGAGGGGGGGGGGTTAAATTCTAAATATGTCTTTCGCAATTGTATAATTTTCTGGTTTCATTTTTTTTTTTTTTTTTGGTCTTTGATATATATATATTGTAATAAGTGATGATATTTGTGACGGTCCTTAAAAATGACGCCGTAGGTGTTGCAACTCCGTGCGTGGTGGTGGTGGTTGGGTGGTGAATACTGGGGAGGTGGGGGAGGATAATGAATTAGTGATGATGTACGTAATATCGTATGAACAATTTGTTACGTCAATGAAATAGAATGTGAGGCTCAGAATGAACGCATAAAATAATATTAAAAAGGTGTCGGTGGCGTTATTTTATCTTCTTTAAATGCTGACAACTAGAACGGGGACCCGCGTATTCTTTCAATGTGTTGGACATTAAATCAAAAGGCCAAACAAACACCCCCAATTCCCCCCACCTGTTTTAAATATACTTCAAATGTCCCCTTTTTCTTTAAATAAACAAAAAATTATTATTATTCATTTCACCGCACCATTATTTCGAGATATTCTCCCAAGACCGGTTAAGGTTTATGACTTTTTATCTTGCACCGTCAAAAAAATCGTGGCTTAAAGATTTGACCTAACTGACGGGTACGCTTTTAATTGTACACCCAAGTTCAGAGGTACGATTTTAAGGAGCTTGCTACGGTACATCATCTGTTACGTACGTACCTAATGGTGGAAGGATACATATAGTGGAAGGACACATATGCCCAGGAGAGAGAAATTGCTTACTAAATGCTCCCTTTGTGAAGCTGCCTAAGGTGGACCTGCTAGGTACAGCGCCTGCAACGTAGCCTTGTCCCGATTTTAATTATAAACCCAAGTCATTAATCATTATACAGGGACAATCATTGTAAGTCATAGTTTGGAAGACTTGTATGTATTTGTAGGTAGGCCAAATTTACGATGCAACAGTTGTATGGTACAACTGTTGCTTTTAACCGTTAGATCTAACTATAGTTGTCATCATAAGTTGAATCTAACGGTTAAAAGCAACAGTTATATCATACAACTGTTGCGTCATAGCCGGATCCCTGTAGGTATGACAAAAAATTTACATCAATCGTCAGAAAAATCCACTTGTAAGACTGTAGCTCATGAGAGAATGCATTGTAAAATGGACAAATGAAGAACCAATTAACTCAGAGAACCTTTATAGCGGTCTGAGAATTTAGGTGCGGAGATTTGGCAACCGATAAAGACGGCAAGTTGCAGTCAGACAGTGGAGCAGTGAATGTAGTCAGTGACACACTATCAAGCAGTGGCATATTAAGGGTCTACTGAAAATCTAGGTACATATATTTATAAAACTGCTGCCTAAAGGTTTATCGAGCATAACTCAAAAATTTACTCCTACTAATATCGGGGGAGAAATCTACCCCTCTTCCACATTTAATAAAAAAGAAGAGAGCCCCCACAAGGACTACTTAAACTGGTACCCACAGTATTACTGATGGCACCTGCCTATCATTAGATTCCAAAGGCAGATGGCTTTCTATGTATGTGCGTGATTGAAAATGGCTGAGAGTTAAAAGAAATGGTGCCACACATGTTTTTCACGAAGTGCTTTCATTTTTTTTTTTCTTTTTTTTTTCCTGTTAACAGCACTATTTCGTATTCACATTGACATTCCAAATTTATCAAAAGTTTGCCTGGTTTACGACATCATGACGATAAATTAATTGGCTTATTCAATCTACCCATATATAAACATGAAACTATGAACAGGAAAAAGGAAAATTTCAGATGCCCCACCTTATGGTACCTCTACTTCAGTGACTTGCAAATGACAGAAACCAAAAATTTGGAGCAAGTCAATTCATTTACCCCATTATATAAGATCCAATTTCATGGACAAAATATTCAACCTTAGTGACCAACAAACTACTTATAAGTGTTAGTATATGTTTTGTATTTTCTTGGGCTAAATGGTCAAATAAAATGTGCGAGTTTGGCCTCCCCATGATTCTGAATTAGAGTTAGGCACACAGTGAGCAGCCAGAGACAAATAGGCAATGCCAGCTATGGTGGAATTGGCATATTGTCCTGTCAACTCAAGCTGCCGGGCTACTCTTGTCCCCATTGAAATGTTGCCATTTAATGCGTCACGTGTTTCTTGCTCCTTCAAAAACTAACTTGATCTTCTCTACGTCCATCTATTTGTGTATATTTCTTTTTCAAAAAATAGTAAATTGTATTAAAACGGTCAAAATAGTCAATAATACATCGCCGCATCGGGCACAAATACAAGGCCACATTGAGTTCTATGGCATCAATTTGGGACTTGTAGAAAAATCGATTTGTTATGACTTCGTACTCGAGCATTATGAGATCAGGCTTGCGCCGATTATTTCGATTCACTTCACGGTACATATGCACAAAGGCTTACTAACATGGAAAATAATTCCGAGAATGGAAGTTTTATAGAAACTCTTTAAACAAAGCAAAGCGCCAGTTTGCGGGGGGACTCAGAGCATCCTGCGGTACTTGTAAATTGTTTAATGCTTTAAGACAATTTTATTCAGACAATAAATGTGCTAAAAACAAGCTGCTTGTGAGATGTGGTGAGGAAAAAGTTTTGTGAGCATGAATGTAGCTTATAGCTTCTAAATATATATGAAGAAATTGATGTAATCTGATGCAATGTCATAACTCATAAGGTGTTGCTGAAAACAGTAAAAGATTCGAGTGCTGCCACGGTACGAGCTTCCAAAGGCATCAAAGTCCAAGGAAGCTTAATGGCATAAGACACTAAAATAAACGCATTTCAAAGTGACGGCTTCTTTTCTTTTCCCCCAGTGCCAGCCTAGAGTATATGAATGCCATCAACAAAAGAATTAAGATCAAAGAGAGAAACATTCTTTAGCCATCCAACATTTGGAAAATAAATTGTGGGCAACTGAGACAACATTTAGAATGCAAAGAGAAAGCTCTTTTTCTTACTTTCAGAGACAATGCAAGCCGAGGGTTTATAAATGCCATCAATTACGAAGGAAGCTTAAAGGCACAACACAATCTTAAGGCATTGAAAACAATCATGAGTCGAACATTGTAGCGGAAAAACCTATGCATTAAAAAATTCAGAACCCTGTGCTAAGGTAAACGAGATGACAGAAGGGGATTCCAAGTTACTGAAATACCAAATGTTATCATCTGCCGTTCAAGAATCAGATGAAAAATGGTCAGCTTGTCCAACGATGGACAAGACTTGACGTTTTGATCTTTCTTGAAGTCATTGCTGGTGGCGTATGATAAATGAGATGGTTGCTTAGTACGTAAGTTTTACCGTTTTCAGTGGGAAACCATACTTATTTATACTATGGCCTCTATTTGTTATCATTTCTTACAAAATAATCTAAATGTTTTATTACAAGGAACAAACTTGACCTTTCTGATTAATATAATGCGAAGGGATAAGGATTCAGTATTGAACTAGTCTTTTGCTAATGAGCACCAAATCAATAATACTTGAATAAGATAAATAAAAAATAAAAATTTAAAATAATTCTACTCATTGATTCAGTACTCAATAAAAACTTATCTCAACACTAAATTGTAATCTGTTACGAAACCCCTGTTACTTTTTTCTTTTTTGAAATAATCAAGTTTTTGTAACTTTAATTTTAATTTTATTTAATATAATTCTAATTGGTATTACAATCCAGTCAATAAGACTTAAGATAGTCCATTTGAAACCAGCTTGAAAATCAACTCCCAATTTAGCAGGTATGAAAAAGTAAGCCTAGCCTTGCACTGATATAATTTATCTAAGGTCTGACCAAAATTTTCTCCCAAAAAAAAAAAAATTCCAAGGAAAAATTATACTTCCACAATCACAGCATCACATCAAGAGACGACCTCAAGAATGAGGACGAAGAGTGGTCGAACCTTTGATATCCTTAAACCCAAGCCAAATTTAGAACAGTACCTAATGAAAAAGAAAAAAATAATAACAAAGTAAAATTTCACTAACTACAAAATTTCAACTTTAACTTTTTAACTAAATTTTGAGTCATTCATCATATACCCGACATAGTATTTAATGATTCCAATTCATTCACCATTGAATTGAAATAAAGGACACTACCAGTTTCATGAAAAGTTTAACTGGTCACACATTACCATTCATTTCCCCCAGGCTTTAACATTCTGCAATATATTTTTAATCTTAATGACATGCATTTCAATATCCACAAAACCGTTGAAAATATCCACAAAACCGTTGAACTGAGAACAATTATAGACAATTATGTGCCACCGAAAATAACTTGCATATCCACAAAACAATAGTAGGTCAGTGCTTAAAGGACGGGATAGCTGCGCAAAGGGTACCGCTACGAACAAGGTTAGGCAAGTGATGTTGAACAAGTTCAGCTAACAAATGAAACCAAATAGAAATTGAAGACCTACAAATGATGAATGTGCACTACCGAAATACCAACTATCATCAATGGCCAAGTGCAAGATATGCACATGTTATGCAATCACTCTACTTGGCCACCTTGTGGAGTTAGATCATCAAGATGACGATCCATGATCGATGCCACAGATTCAAGAAATCCATCCTCACTTGTTCCTGGGAGAACAGCATCTTGTGCTTCACGGACAATCTGCTCAATCACAGACTCATCTTTCAGCGTTTTCCTACACATGATGCAACCAATGTCAAAGGGAGTGAGTCCTCTCTGTACACCTTTCTTCAGGAGCATGGTGGAAATACGAAGAACCCGGGCACAGTCAGGTGGTATGTCCCAACCATGAAACTTCAAAAGTTCAATATCCTTTTCAGCATCCAGTGCGTTGATGTAGTTAATGGTTTCAGGAGAGTAAGGCTGACGAGCTTGTGGCCAGTAGAGCCAGTCGAATGTGCAATCTTCAAACTGCAGTAAAAAGAAGCAAAGATCAGAAAGTGATGGAACTAATGGCTGAGAAGTCCAATATCCAAGATCAAATGATACCTACACTGCACAGGATAGTCTGTTGTCAAAGAATCAAGCAGATCAATATGGATGGCTTGTCAAAAGGATAAATTTCTTGATGTGTTGGCAAGAGTTTAAAATTTTTTAAGATAAACTTCAAAAACCAAGCATAATTGTGCCATTAGATGTGTTAAGGACATCCGATCAAAGATAAGTGTTATGGCAGAATATCAGGAGAAATGGAGCTTAGAATTTGAAATTCTATGGCTAAGTCTATTCATTTATTTGTGCAGCACATTAACAGCATAACTCACACAAATAACAAACAATGTCTGACCATTAAGGCATCATGCATTTGCCTTTGTCAAACTGACAGTAAGGTTCCAAAAGTGTCGATAACAAAGTTGTTCCATAGCAATCATCACAAAGACGTTTAACAGAAAACACTAAGAAAGGTCTAATTCATAACATGAAACATCATTCCACAAAGAGCGTAATGACAATGAGCCGAGACTATTCAAACAGTATCAAGCATTATGGATAAAGAGGAAAAGAAAAAGGACATACACTATAGGGCAAGCAGTAGCCATGGTCAATTGGAATAAGCTTGATCTGACCTCCTTCATCTTTGCTAACCAATATATTCCCAGCATGCCGATCTGCATTTGCCAACCTTATGTCCAAAACAGAGATCTTGTGCACCTCATCCACTGGGAATGCACGAGGGCCCATATCCTCACAGCTTCCGACATTTTCCACAAACATCTGCAGTGAACCAATCTTAACATTCTCCAGATCATGTTTGTAGCCATTTGGATGATTGAATCCTTTGTGCAAGCACCTGACCATCGCAGTAGGGGGAACCCCAGCAAAGCCCCTCTCCTCATCATGAAGGGAGTAAGTTGCATCCCTTGGATGATCCAAAATGTATGCTGCAACTTCCCTCAATGCTCCTTCTCCCGCTCGTGTGCCTTTCTTCAATCCTTCACCATCTACAGATATGGGCAACCCTCGCGGGTTGTTCACAGACATTGGCTCCTCATCCATTGGCTTAAAGACAGAAATGTACTTCTGACCAGATGAATCTTGCATAAAATAAGCCCCTCCTGATCCCTCTGAGGAGGGAATGGGTTCGTTACCTCTCTCTAACCCATCAACAGTAGAGCTAATTAGCCTTTTGATCATTGATGGCAGTTTGAAATTGGACTTAACAATTAAAGGTTCCAAAAGTAAATCATTTTGTAACAGCTTACTTTCTCTGATCTGATATCCCACGAATAGCTTATCGAACTGGTGTTCTCCAACAACATCAGCCCCCTTTTCATTTAAATCTGTCGCCTCGATGGAGACTTCAAAATCTTTCTGAACAGGTTTAGCCCTTACTTTAGCAGACTTTCGAACAAGCAAATGAATCACAACTTCATTTCTTTTACATATATCAGTAATAAGTCTCTGATCCTCAAGTTCCTCACCATCACATATCAGTTCCTGATCCTTAAGATCAACAAACTCTCTTCCTTTTTTCGCAATCTGCTGCTTCACATAGCCAACATTTCTACCCCTCTCAACATGAAACTCAAACACCTTCCCACATATGGTGGTCACAGTGATAGCTTGGAGATCTGAAAGTCTAAGCACTAAATGCAAAACATTACCATCAGCGAGCCCATAGTCCCTGACACGAGAATTGGTCCTAGCCAGTTCTCGTCCTTCAAAAACCAGTTTCTGCTTCTTCACAAAAAACCCATTATAACTCTGAATCCTCAATTTCACAGAGGCAATTGAATCTGACTCCATGACACGCATGGGAATCACAGAGCCACCAACACTCAGAAAGATCAAGATCGAGTCATTTGAAAGCTTCTCAGGTCGATGGGTAAAATTACCAGGAAAATTCAAAGACTCTTCAAGCACCGGACTGAGAGCTACACAGGCCATCGACATTGTTCCTCCCGAAGATCTAAAACCTGTCTAAATTATATTATTGTCCAACTAATGCATAGAACTTCTAACCTCCCTATATCCCAATCACAGAAGTTCAACAACTTCTAAAATGTCAAATCCAAAACCCTAAGTCAATGAACTGTGAAGACTCTAAATTTGTACCTAAAAAACTAAACCCTAAAACGTTATAGGAAATCGAAAGTCATATTTAAACATAAACACACGAAATCTCAAGAGCAATGTAAGAAATCTTCCACAGTCACAAGATTTGTTGTGTCACTTATTGAAATCCTGGTAAAGGATTTCATTCCATTTTCAATATTGTGCACAGTTTCTCCCAAAAGGCTAGGGTTTATGTAGCCTCTTCGAGACCAAATCCCTACAATAAACATAAAATTTCAGCAATCAGAAACGACAAGACACGCTACTATAGTACTATGTCCAACTTTTCATAAACAAAATGCTTGATGAAAAAAAAAAAAATCAAGCTGCTCATTTTCTATTCAATTCTCTTCTTTTCAAGTGAAAATAAGTTTTTTTTTTTGGTAGCTTAAAATGAATTATATTTCTAAATATAAAAGAAAATAACATGTAATTTGACCAAGCAAAACTGTTGAACAAGACTCGATTTAGGGTGACTTATTTAGGGAGACTTCTCAAAGCATAATATCCTGATTTCTGTAATTAATAATTTATTTAACAATTTCTCAGCAGTAACAAATAATCGAAATCTAAGCTTATTTCCATTAAATCATAAAAAATAACAGCGGATTCGAGCGATCAACAAAGATATATATAAAAATCTTAATTATTCTATATACCAAACAGATTAGAACAATGTAGAATCTTTACAATCAAATCCAAAGGCAATAAAATATTAAAAATAATTAAAATTAAAAAAAATACCTCGGAGGAGCTGAAATGAAGAACTGAAACTAAATGATCGAAAAGATAAACATTGAAACGAATATGCGTTTGCTTCAAGAGTTTCGCTGAGACTTTCTTCCCAAGTTTCCGAGAAATGACAAATTTTCTCGAGAAACTTCAGCTTTGTAGAGAGAGAGAGAGAGAGAGGGAGAGAATATTAGAAACTGTCGGCGTTAACGTGTTCAACTTACGTGAATTAAATATTTAGTGCTGGATTAGATTGACTTTCGGTACTTTGACTTGAAGCTTGGTGGACAATTAACGGAGTTTTCAAGAGAACGTAACGGCCGTTAATCCGCATCCAGATTCCAGATTGAATTTTACTTACCCGCATCAGGTTTAAAGTCCGGATCCGGATTCGGTAAAAAAATCTAGAAAAGGATATCTTAATCTGAATATCCAATACTTTTTAAGAGAAGAATTTTCAATTTTTAGCACGATGAATTTTTACCTTAGCATACTGGAAATTAGCTCAACAAGTGAACAAAATAATTAAAGAATCGAAAATCAGTTCAACCAACGAACAAAACAATTAACTTAATAAGTTGGATCATATTTTTATTATTATTTTTTTTGGTGTGGTGCTTCCGAGTAAGATTCACATTGTTTTTAATATGGGCGGATAAAATCGGGTATGAACACTTCGAATCCAGGCCGGATCTGATTGTTTTTCGCTATCCCCATTCCCCTGGGTTCGCTTTTATAAAAGTTCTATTTATGTCTTTTGACATAGAAATTTTATACGGAATTTTAATTGTTTTTTATTTATTTTTAAATTGAACACTACTGATTTTTTTTTTTAAAAAAAATAACATTTTCTTTTGTTTAATTAAAAAATTGAGTACAAATCTTTATAATGATAATGAATTGTATCCTGAAAAAATGTGAAAAGAAAAGAGCTTATAAGATTTTTATTTTATTTACTTGATGAATAAGAAAAGCTGAAAAAACATTATAGTACATCAAAACTGTGTATGCAAAATCCAATAAAATCATGACAAGTATTAAAAAAAAAAAATACCCATGTTAGTCTTGTAAAGAATAATTCTAAAATCGTAAACACTTACATAATCTTATACCAATTAATGTGACATAACTATATGATACTTATAATTTGATGAATCATAATATGTTACGTCAATTTAATTTGTAAAACATTATTTACTCGAAAACTACACATAAATTTTCTGAGAGTTATATATCCACAATGGAATGGATTTATACTTTACCAGAAGCACAGTCCAAAATGAAAATTCACAGGCTATATTTGATATCCAGACATGACGGAAGATGCATCATCAAGAAGTCATTCAAACGACAACGCTGACATCCCAGATTTCATAAATGCAAGCGGAAACACGTTAAAAGAATCAATTCACTTGGAGGAAAACTGACGCCAGTAATCTTATCTAGTCTAAAAAAATAACATCATCCTAAAAAAGGAAAAAGAAAAATTATTTCACAAAGTCCTCTCTATGAACTCCCAAATTCTCTCTTCCATATAAATTCTGTCCCTATGACGACGTGGCATGTGACGTTCGTCAGGGAAGATCAATATTTCATAAGGCTTTCTGGCTGCCACAAGTGCGTTGATAAGCCTTGCCGTGTGCCTAAAATGCACATTTTCGTCGATCATGCCATGCACCAGTAACAACTTCCCTTTCATCTTGTGAACGTGGTGCATCACAGAGCTGTACTCGTAACCAACAGGATCCTCAGAAGGCAATCCCATGTACTTCTCAGTGTAAAATGTGTCGTATCCATCCCAGGATGTAACCGGGGCACCAGATACAGCACACTGGAAGACATCTGGAAACCTAGCAAGAGTCATTGCTGAGAGATAACCACCGTAGCTCCAGCCGTACAAACCAATATGGCCAACTTTTGCCAGCCCTTGTTTGATGAGCCATTCAGCTCCAGTCAGCTGATCCTCAGCATCAATACGTCCACAATTGTGTTTGATAGAGGCTTCAAACTTCAAACCACGTCGAGCAGTTCCTCTGTTATCTAGCTGCAAACAGTGAGAAAAAGCAAAAATATGCAATTGGTGAAATAACTTTTACCTATTGTACTTGTGCAGCAAATTAAATTCAAACAACACAAATGGAGATGACAAATAAAAGTCTCATGAGTCAGCCGTAAACGTATGACGGTATGTGGAAAAGACTGAAGTTGACACCTAAAGTCATGCAGCCTCATTAGACATGTTCACAAATGCTCCATGTAGCAAAGGGTGCTTCCTCACATTTGTTCATTTAAAATCAGTGAGTAAATAAGAAGCAAGCAAAACGGATTGCAATCAGAAAATGGGCTAAGAAATCTTGATTATTGTGGAAAACGGTATTTAGTTTAAGGTGTCTAGGGAGGAATACAAACCTTCCACACCAAAATGCCTTTGCTTCGTAGATATTGTGCTCTCATGTCAACAGTATTTATCCAAGAATCACATACAAGCTGAACACATGGACCACCATAAACACTTATCAAGGTTTTGTATGGCGGAGGTCCATATCTTGATTCATCAGGCTTATATAAAGCACCATAGAGCACTGTCCCATCATTTGCCTGTATCTGAACTATCTCTGGAGGCTCAAGTTGAAGCCTTTTTATTCTAGGAACAGTTAATGGCTGCTCATACAGAGGCAGCACTAGACTTCCATCTTGCAAAGAGCAAAGTAAAACCCTTGGCGGAGAATCAAAGGAATCATGAAAATCAACAAAATTGCGCATATTATGATCAAGGACAGCAACGTGTTTTCCCTTCCCATTAGTTAGTTTCACTGGGGTCTCTAAAGTATGGTTCCAGTCTGGGTATAGTTTAGCACAATAAAGGTGCGACTCCAAAGGTCCATCTAGAGTTCCAGTGAAATACACATGCCCTGAAGCCTCATTAACACCAACAATTTGCTCAACCATCCAGTCACCTTCTGTGATCGGTCCTAAGCAAGTGCCATTAATATCATGCAGATAAAGATGTCTAAATCCAGTTTTCTCACTAGCCCAGATAAATCCTCCAGAATATTTTGTGACACCTTTATCTAGAGGTGTGAAACAGTCATGTAAATTAACCCATGAATCAAGTTCTTCCACCAATATAACTTTTCTTTGGCCCGTCTTGATATCAAACTTCAGGACCTTTAACTCGGTTTGAGACCTATTCAAAACCTGAGCTGTTAGAATATTACCATGCATCCAGTTGACTCTGGCCAGATATTCCTCGTCATTATTTTGATCAGTTCGCCCACATTGAAGATCCATCCAACTGACAGGACCTCCAGCAGCAGAGACTACACCTAGGCAAACTTTGACATTTGACGCTCCAGCGAAGGGATAAGCATGATCTTCCTGTGCCTCTGAACCAACTGAACTTTTACCTTGGTGCATAATTCTAAAAAGGGGTATCTCAGAAGAATCAACTTGTGTAAAGGCAATAAACTTGCTGTCAAGTGACCACCAATACCCAGTCTTCCGATCCATTTCCTCCTGCAATCAGCAAAATTCAGAAAGGTTAGTACTTAATACACAACCAAAGAGAAACAATTAATCACCATTGATCATAATTTTTAATTGCTTTCATCTTCCTAAAAGCAGCAATCTATATGCAAGCAGGAAGTCATAGCATCAATTTTAAAATAAAAACTAATTAGAGCCCAGAAACAAATATATGGAAGGTAACTAGGTAAGAGATTTGAAGAGATCGTCACCTGAGCTATATACTCTGCAAGGCCATGAGTCTGCAACACATGAAACGCTAGAGTCATATTCAAGAAAACAGAATCATAAAATAAGTATTATATGAGAACTTTAACTCATTTCATTTGCCAAAAGCCATAGCATAGACATCCTTAGAAAATCATGAGCTATAAGAGTTGAAATACATAAAGCCACAAGAGCTTTAACAAATTGGTGACTCGCACTTGGCAACCTTTTATCCTGATCTTCCATAAATTTGGGACATAGGTTAAATTAATCAAAATCATATTTGAAGTTTTAATAAAAGTTGATTACGTAGTTCCAGAAGACTATGGGAGAATGCAGCCACTAGAAGGCCATGGCCAACTACTTGAGCTTGAAATGCATTCTTCTTAGCTCTTATGGCTATGTGTTATTATTATTCAATAAAGATTAAAGGGTCAAGCTATGGTGAAGCACACATTGTACTTGGACCAGCCAATAAAAATCCACCAGATTTAAAATTTGGAAAACTGATTAATTGAGATAATACAGATTGGTCAAATTATTAAAACGCATACATAGGGATTATCCTCTAATCTCTTTAAGACGGCAGATATTCTCCCTTGCAATTACTGATAAATTGGCACTTACCACTGTGTTTCCGTTAGCACCGTGTGTTAATTGTCTCTGTTCATTGATCAAGAGATTCAGCACATGCAACTCACAATCTCTAACAAAAGCAATCATAGTACCATCTGAGGACAGATGTGGATCAATGACTGGTGAGCACGATGAACTTGATAGCTTCAGCTCTGGTTTCGAACAAGAAAGATCCTGAAAATAAATCTGTGCAAAAAAAGAAACAGAATCATCATGGTAACTGGATAACATATAACATTTGTGGCAATAACACAGGAGATGCAAACAATTGATTTCAAAGCTAAATGCTAACATATAGAAATTTACCTCATGAAACGGTTCTACAAAACTAAAATAGTAATGTAAAAAATGATTGTCGTAAAGCATTGATTCAACAATTATTACAATATAATGGATTTGAACTAACCCCATCAGGCAAAGGAACCATGATTGTTTTCTTCTTCGAGCTGGTCTTCACCCATTCATATCGAGTAACTCCCAACCCACGCTCCCTTAACCTTTCCCTCCTTAATTTCTCTTCTGGTGATATATTATTCTCTTCAAGCCCACCATCTGGAGGGCTAAAAACCAATTCCTGCTTGCAAGTCTTGGGATCAAAAGAAAAGACCTTCCTACTCAAGGAGTGATCTGGGCTTAACAAGTAAGTTATTAAATTATCATCAGGACTAAAACCAATTGAAGTTGGCGCGACATATCCGGGCAGTGGCGATTGTACTATCTCTTCGAGAGGGAAGAGAACACAGTCATCAATAGTTTGTGGGGCAGTGTTGTCCGTCAAAGGCATATCGCAAGAAGAAGGTGATCTTAATCGCTTCAAATTCCTCTTTTCCTCACTCTCATCAATTGATTGCATTCCAGACGAACACACTAACTGGTATTGACCAAAATCACAACCCAATACAAACCTAACACATGCCACAACAACAGCAAAGAAAAAAAAATGTATTTACTGATATAAACCAATCCAAATACATACACCAAACCAATAAAGATTTTATATTTTGTCTAGTTAATAGTGCATAAATCAAGAATCCAATACAATACTAAATAAGGCTGCATTCTAGCACATACATTTTATTTCATTTTTCCACAATTTCTCACCCAGCAATCTCCAAAAGTTAACTTCAAAGCCAAAATTATCCATGAATAACAATAGAACTAATAAAAAAAATTAATTACCAGCTAAGAATTAATTCCAGAAATCAGTTCCTGGACAAAGTTCTTGAAAACAAAATCCATGGGATCCTGTCAGAGCAACAAATTCAAACAAATTTCAGCTTTTGAATAAAGCAGATTGAAAAAGATAGAAATTCTATATATGTATTTTTTTTTTCTTGATAAAGGGTATTGGATTCAAATATTACCTGCTCAAGAATTTGATTAGGTAACTCTTAAATTAAGAAAAAAAAATAAATTAAAAAAAATACATATTTGATATAGCTTTTAGATTTGGATTCCTGGGATAATCTAGTTTCTGTATTAAGAATCGGAATCGGAATCAGATTCTGTGGATCGAATCTAATGGAAGTGAAGTACTCTGTTTCTGTTTGTTTTGCTGTGGAAACTGGAAAGTATGAGAAGAAAACTGGGATTATGTCTGCGTCATTTTATACATAATCTGTTGAAGATGGAGGCTGTGATCGTTCCACGCGCGAGTAACTCGTGTGAAGCTGGAGTGCTGCAAGTCTTGATGTTACTCTTGCCTACTCAGCAAATCGGGTCATCCTGCGTATGGCTATCATTGTTGTTTCGACTTATTGTCAGGTGACCTGCACACTTATTGATTGAGCTGTTCTGTACATTTAATTATGGTTATTATTATTTTTTAGAACTCGTGCAATAATAGTATCGTGACACTTTTTTATTTTTTTTATGTAAAATTTAATGAAATCTTTTTACTTATTTTTATTTAAATTTTATTTCACAAATATTAAGTTCATTTCTCCTAAATTCGTGAATCATTCAACAGTCAATCAACGGCAAATCGACTCATTTGGTGGCTGTGATTGGTCGGAAAAGACAGAGGTAACTGTGGAAAACAAAACCTAAGTGGTGTCATCACCTAAAACCGAAGAAACTGCGGCGAATTGAAGAGGGGATTCTGTGACTTGTCACGACTTCGATCGGCAGATTTCCGAATGCTTTCCAGTGACAGGGATGGCCTGGAGATGACTGGCATCGCACGAGCTTCCGATCGATACCAACCTTGGTCGGTGGAGTAGTTGGAAAGGAAAAAAAATTCGGGTCGGGTTCGCAGGTCGAGTTGACCTAGTTATTTTTGCGACAAGAATGGAGTGGAGATGACCGGCGTCGCACGATCTTCCGATTCGTACCAACCTTAGGCGGTGGCATGGACGGAAATGGAAACGAAATTCGGGTCGGGTTCGCCGGTATTTGTGATTAAAAAAGAGGTATTGTGATAAAGGTGCAATATAAAAGAAAAATGTATAAATAGCAAATAGTATAAGGTGCTAATTATAATGTTCATATGGATGCAATAGAAATTAATTTAATATTTATGAAATAAAGTTTAAATAAAAATAAATAAAAGGGGTTCAATGAAATTTCACAACACTACTAGCACAAAAGACAAAATTAGTGGTACGTTACCACTATAGTATCGTAGCTGGATCCATTTTTTGAATATTAATTATAATTAGTTACTTACCTTATCAAGAGTACTTTAAATTGTATTTAGTCTATCTAATCATTTTGTGAATATCAATTTGTTACTATGTTTACTAAATTATGTTGCACACATCCTATCTTCGTAATTAACGATTTGGATGGCTGCTTATGATATGAAAATAAAATTTACAGTTCATTTAATTTTATTTCTAATAAAGTGTTTGAATACCATTCAATATGTCTATCAAGACCTAAAACCCGAACTAATACTTGCTGAGATCTGCTTCAATATATCCAAATTAAAATCAAGTTTAGAAATATGGTTCATATATGCGAAGACTCGAAATTCGATTTAATATCTTTTTGGAATAATCTCTATGTATTAAAGTTTAACACATAAATCTAAAACAAAAAATAAATAAATAAATATGAATAGACTTGAACTTTCGAACTTTAAGAATGAAGAAAGTAAGTGTCCACTAACTCAAGTAATGAAATGTGGTCGATCTCACAACAGTTTAACATTAGAAGAATTTAATTTTAGAAATTTCACTTCACCTCTACGAATATCGGGAATTAGTTTACAACCCATAAATTATTATATTCAATAATTTTTTTAATATATATTTCAAAAGAATTTTTCTAAAAAGAATATTTATATATTTTTTTTTTAAGTTCGAACACTTTTTATATTTAAACTCAATTTTTATAAAATATTAAAACATGAAATTCTCTATTTTCCCTTAAATAATTAAAAATAATAATGATGGGTATCGCGAGGGTTCTTCAACTGCAGGTCATTTTCATTAAAAAAAAAAAAAAACTGCAAGTCAATTTCTTTATAGCAGCGATGGCTCAATCGCACTAAAGGCGCGTGGGTTGAAACACGCTTCAATTTGCAGCAAAATTCACTTACTGTTTATGTGAAAAGAAAAGAAAAAATTCAGTTAGCAGAATCACACTTATCATTGAGAAATATATATATATATAAAACAAGTAAAGACAAATGAAGAGAATGCTCCGTGACACTGAGAGGCAACCATTGTTGGCCATGCTGATTCACCCTCTGAACGCCACGTGTCACACATCTCTTGTGTCAACGAGAGCAACGTGGCTTTTGGTCCTTTGGCAAGGTCATTATCTTGTCCTCAAGGTGTTGCTGTTCAAATTTCCCCCGCGCAGGAACTACTTGACCACTCAGAGACTGCCACGTATATGCTAACTTCACTGTGGAACTTGGGCTCTCAATTTGAATGATTGCTTTGCTTGCCCCAGCCCATGACTTATTTTGTCACTAATCCAATTGGATAATTATGAACATAAACAAATGTTTTTTCGGGAACATGATTTGGGTAGAAATTTTAGTAAAACAAGTAATTGAATTCCTTAAGATAATGACATTGCAATTGAAGAATAAAAAAAAAAACAAAAAAAAACGCATTTACGTATAATGGGAGGTGAACGTCATAGATATTAGATAGCGCATATATATATATATATATATATTCATTTTTTCGCATATATATATATATTCATTTTTTTTAATAAACAGTCAACTATCGAAAGTGGGGTTGCTCTTACACCTACAAAGGGCTGTTCTTTTAACACTCACCCATTTTTCTGCAGCTCATCAACTTGAATTTCCCCAAAACAAACTATACAAAAATTGTTTCTTGCAGCATAGTTTGCCCAAAATCACAGAGGGAGAAAAAAAAAATCCATTTATTAAACAAACAAGGATTGAACTACAAATATACCTCTTCTTGGTACCTTATCAAAAAGGAAATTCTCGTGCTATGACCAGATTAACCTAAACAAATCCTATATGTGCATTTGATTTGTACCAGCCACACGGTATGAGAATGAATAAAGGTTGCTAAACAGGGCAGCTGGGCGAACACATCTTGCCAGTTGGCTATGCTTGAGGGCACCGTAAACTTGAGTTCTAAGCTGGCTTTTCTGTTGCCCTCGTATAAAAAACAAGCATAGTTGAAAGCCAAAGGTCTCCTGTAGCAATGTCATTGATACTGCCACCGCGGAGCAAGGAGGTTGATACCCGGTAGATTTGTTATGAGCCTACATTTCTGAGTCTTCCACTTCAGAACTTAAAACAAAGCTGGGAAATGCCAAGGTTATATCCCTGTAAAACAGAAATGGCTCCTTAAGATTCATTCTAGGTAAGCAAGTTTTCAAAGAAATGGCCTAAAAGCAATAAAATTCCGTCACAAGAATTTGGTAAATCACCAAACCACATTTGAAATTATTCATGTTCGAACTTATGATTTCTAGTGCTGGAGAGTGTATAATTTTAATTTTAATAAGTGAACAGATGCACAAGCGATGTAATACTCACTTTAAATATGGAAGAGTCATGTTCTTCATCAGAGATGGATTCTTCTTCACAAACTCTTTCCACTCTTCTGGGTCAATTTTTCCATCACCATTTGTATCAGCATCACTGAAGCTCTGTGTAATGGGACAGAAAAATTCAGAAATTTTGGGCCAAATAATCACGGAAGAGCATAATTTATAAGTTTTGAGTTATCTGCACCTTATCCACAATAGTTTCAATCACATCATCTGAAAGTATAAGATCCGATTCATGCAGAAGTGCCAAAACCATCTCCTTTAACTGTCAGGTGGTATCAAATTATAAGCATATTTAGCTGAATGCACATTTCGAGATGCATCAGAGCACCCCTAACAAACTATTATAAAAGATCTTGAAATATGCTGGAGAAAAACATGATCAAAGTAATTGCAACACTTACCTCCTCCCGCTCAATAAACCCAGTTTGTCTTAAATCATACAATCTGAAAGCAACTGCAAAAAGAATTTTGCTAACTTAGTAGATAATAATGCACTCAGTGGCAACAAAAGCATGGTAATATTATAAGCGGAAATGTGTGTAAGGATTCTATCCAGAGAAATTGATCTTACAAGCAATTTTGTCCTCCACAAGTGCATGTGGATGGAAGACACCCAATGATCGAACAAATTCCCCAAACTCGATAACCCCATTGCGTTTCAAGTCAAAAAGATCAAAAATCTACAAAATTGCCAAAACAATAAAGTAACTTAGAAACAGAAGTAACGCCAGGGAAGAATATGGCAGCATTTATAATGCTAAAATTACAACACAGTCTTCAAATGTGAGAAAGTCGTAGAGCTAGAATTTTATAACATCTTATAACAGAGGGAACAACTTAGAATCATCACATTATGGTTACAACTACTTTTGGAGTTCTGATTATAAGTCATCAGCTCAATACGATACATCTAACTGGCTGAAACATGAAAAGTGACAAAAACACATCTAATTGCATGCCTGCCAAGCCAGCAAATGAAAATCAATATTAGGAGCCAGCACTACTCACTCTGTCAGCGAAAAGATTCTTCTTATTTTTGTTCCTAAAAAGGGCAAGTTGGAATTCTTCCTGCTCAGAGAATAGCATAGAGTTAGCTAGTCTTAAAAGATGAACTCATTAAAATGTCACAATAATTGTATATTACATTATAGTAAGTTAAAATCATGTCACGTCCAATAACCATCAAGCTATCAAAACTAACAGAGGCAAATTTACACTTCAGTTCAAAACCAACAATAGGAAATATACCTTGTGAATAAGCCCATCATCAAAAATTGAACTGCTTAATTTCTTATAAAGCTCATATAAGGCTTCTACTTCGCAAACAGTAACTGCGAAAATGAGAAACATGACGTTATTTCCAATAATTAGTTCAATTAAAAATCCTTAGCTGATTCTAAACAATAGATATCCAGGTTCATCTTTAGCAGTATACTAACAACTGAAAGTGGAGAAGCTAAATACTACTAGGTTTCACTACTTAAAATATTATTAACCAAGGTTCTACATTAACTACGATGCTGATGACTTTGGGACTATTTCTAATAAACATCCACATCATTCATAAACTCAATCATCCCTGACTAGGGCATTCCAGAGCCTGCAAAACCATAAATACGCTCACAAACATCCATTACATCACATGTTCTAGAAAACTTTAAGTTTGTTATTGTCCCACAGGAAAATCGAATCTTGAACATATTCCATCATCCAAGAAATCCTATTCACTATTTTACTTTTAGAGATTTATTTCAAGGTGCAGGTATTTTGATCCATACCATTCTAACTTTCAGAAAATAAATTCCTGATTATCACTTTAAAAGCACAAAACGATGGATTCCTAGAGACAGATAATGAAAATTGTGATGTGGATCCATAAGCAACACAAATGCAAGATAAATGATTAAGCACAGATAAAATAAGTATAAATAGTAGCAGGAATTGTACAGGAGCAGGATGATGACTGACAAGGTGTTTCAGCTGCAAGAACAGTAGGCTCCTCGTAGCCTGGTGTCTGTTTAGTTCTCTTTGTCAAGACGCAACCCATGAGAAGAGAGCATAAATCAACGATAAAACATTATGACAGTCAACAGTACCTGAAAAGCTCCTCCTGCCAGTGTCAAGGAGAAATGTATACTCTGTCGGCAATAGTTTACTTCACACAACTGGTTCTCAAAATATCACAAAAGCATTTTATGCACATCCCACAATAGTGTTTGGTGTTTATGTTATTAAAGAAAGTAGCAGAAGAGCTAATTCATGACCACTGCCTTGATGTCTGATAAAAATTCTAAACGTTGAGACCAAAGCAACACAATGGGCAAGACCAACCTGATTGTTGGAGGGAATGATCTTGGTAAATGCTTCAAAGTTACATGACGCATAATTTCAGACCTACTGCTTACCCATATGATATATCAATGAATTCAAGAAAGCAAATGTATATTGAAGTCAAGTGGATCTCTATAAAGCCCAGGACTAATAACTACACAAACATATATAAGTAATGATGACTAAAAGCATCGACTATATTTGAATGATTAAACTACCAAATGAATAATTAGTATGATCATGAGATCCCACATGTCAATAATGTTTCAATGGACTAGGGACAATTCATGACCATTTTACAAATATACACTAGTTCACTCAGTAGCTGCAATTCACACGGCATGGAGATGAAGGGGCCATGGCTGGGGAACAGCCTTTTTCTTTTGGTCAAATCTATACAAGAACTAAAGACTAATTAGAGGTAAAGAAAGGATTGCATCCAGAATTTCAGCTCTAGCACAAGCAATTTGCATCCCACATAAACTCTCTAAAGGTCAATAGGACGTTCAATTCTGATGATAACAAAACTTCTACAATATAACGTGAAGACGGCTCGGTTAGCCTTCTGAAATAACCTGCTTGAATTATACTAATCCACTCATCTCAATAGACATGTGAATAAATTACTCATATTACCAAGAAAAGACAAAGAAAGAGAGTGCAATATACATTAAAACATCTCCATATTCATATTGTTAGGACCAACTAATTTTATTATTATAAGGAGGTTAGAACTTAGGGTTTAGTTCAAAAATTATTATTTTGACTTGGTTATCTTTAGTGTATGTAATATAGAGGTAAATACATTAATTATTAATTAATAGAGCATGTCAACTTCATTAAGCTCTAAACACATTTGAAAAGTTAGAAACATTTTGACTTCAATAAGAAAGTGTTCATATTAGTGAGTTATTATGTACCTACAAGTTCAAAAATGTGATAACTCTAAATCATTATCTCAAACAACTGTATAAGAAATATTTTATTTCATGTTAAACCTTTAATGTAACATATAAATTTTTGCAATATACAAATAATTATTACTAAGTCAAGGCAAGTTACTTACAACAGAATCTAGAAAACTTATTATTATGTAGACTTCATTCTTATTTATAACTCGCCCAAATTGAAACTAGAATTTTTTATGATTACATGGAGATTATTCTTAAAACCACTTGCAATTAATGAACTATGGTCTTGGGCCTCCAGTTACACCACACATCCAGTAGGACCATCCAACAAATTAATCGGCAGTTTGACAGTTGTGTTTTTTATTCAAAGGCATAAATACAAAGAAGTGGTGGAAAACACAGAAAGTTCCAACATTGAAGAATTTGAAAATAATTAAAACCCTAATACCAACAAAGCCTTATGCAAGCAGATCGACCATCACTGATTAATCCAAAAAGTTATTTGATACTCAAGGGCTGAAGCTGCCAGTCAAGCTCAAGATCTAATCAATTGCAATAAAAAATTCCATCCACACCACAACCACAAAATTTTTTTTTAAAAAAAAAGTTTTAACAATGAAAAGATCAATTTAATAGAAACCAAATTTTAGTCCATCCTGTAATTTAATAACACAAGTGGCAAAGTTTAAGGATCCTTTCTTACGTCATAAACATTTGAAGCTTATACCACCAAAATCAAGTGATGATACCATAATCCAGAAAGGGCCAAACCAAGATTGTCAAAAGGTCAATCCAATAAAGATGGCAACTAAGACATTAACATCAAAAAACTTTTTCCAGCAAAAAATTACATTTTTGGCTGGACCACAGGCCTATGACAACTGTATGACTTAGTCAAAATGATCTAGTCACATTTATTGAAACAGCAGCGCATTTCCATTTTCTTTCCCCTTGCCCTTGGTTTCTCCCCAACCAAACACAAGTACACATAATCTTGATCAAAATGTAACCATTTGATGCATATCCTCAAGAAAAATTGTTTTAAATACAAATTCAACAAGATATCTGTTAAACATGGTTATTTGTAGTCAACTAAAATTTCATCATTAACAACAACAATCACTCATTATCAAAATATTAGAGATAGGATCGAAATGAAATAGTTCTGACCTCTGAAAGTATACAGAAACATAAAAACCCATCTCCCCAGTTTGGTTACCAAGAAAATGTAAGAAAGAGCAAGAAAATTACAGCTTATTAGTCCTTAAAACTAATAAAGATTGTGATCATTAGACCACAGAAAACAAAGAAAAATACCAACCCTTTCTATTAAAAACTGAGAATTTTGAGTTCTTGAGATGCAAAAACCTCTCCTTTCTTTCCCCAAACTTTCTCAGCCATCAAAAAAGAAAATTCAACGCAACCCCACATAAAGGAAAAGGCAAAAAGAATAAACTTTCATAGTTGGCAAGATTTAACCAAAAAAAAAAAACTCACTTCCATCAACAACACAAATGCTGACTCAACGGCAAAGAAGACAATGCAAGAAAGGGAAAGAAACATGATCGACATTAAGCACTACAACGGTCTGCCAAAAGTAAAGAAAGGACTCACCTGAAAGCCGAAAGCTTGTCTGTATAACTTGGTCTTCTTCTTCTTCTTCTTCTTGTGATTTGTACATATGAGATAGAGTCTTCTGCTGTTCGTTTGTATTCAGAGCTATTATTAGAATTCAACGTTAAAATCGTTTTCGGCTTTGGTCTGCAGGGCTGCCCATCAACTACTATTTATAACGGCAATGTGTTTGGCTTTTGCTTTTGGGCAACTTTCTGTCTAACAGCTATTAAAAGCCAACCTTTTGATCTTTCTTGCTCAGTCCCCACCGCTGTCCCCACGGTATCTGCTGTGTACACCCTTTTTTGTGTACAATTTATTTTCCCTCTTTTGGTAAATACAATGGAATAATATGTCGAAATTTTCTTTTTACAACTCAGATCCTTTTTAGATACAAAAATGACTTTAGCTAAAATCAAATATCTATTGACGGTATTTTTTACATTTAGGGTAATTTTGTCTTTTTACGGGCATATTTGTGTAACATGATTTAGTTACATATATTATCGTTATGAGTGTATTTAAAGGATTGGAGTAAATTAAAATTAAAAAAAAAAATTGTATCTAAGTGTCTAACGCGCATAGCCTCGTTGATTTGCGGCCGTAGTGGGAGCACCTGAATCTTCATTCAATTTATGATCCTTTTTATCGTCGTGCTTTTAATTAATTGCAAAATAATAATAACAATAGTAAGTGTAATACAAAGGGCTCTTCATTGATGCTCAAGCTTATAATAACCATAATCATTTGTATCCTCAAAAACTTATAACGCAAGAAAAGAGTGGAGTAGTATTCATGATACATTCTAAACCAAAGCAATACAAGACTTAGTTACATTATCATGTAACTTAGTCAATCTAGAAGTGGTATCCACAAACTCAATTATGATTTGGTTGGATGGTTATTTTTGGGTTGTTAGACATGACTATTTGTGAGACGTAAGCTATATATTAATGTAACTTAAAAGTACATTATAAGAACCTTGTATCCACAAAATCAAGTATGGTTTGGTTGCTTACCAAAAACAAATAAAGTATATTATATGGTTTGGTTAGATATTATTTTTGGGTTATTGGGCACCACTGCTGGTGTACCGAATATGAAATTAATTTTGATTTTCGGTTTAATTCGATTCAACTCTTAAAATCGATTGGATCTAAATTCAGTTTGGGTTACAATTGAATTGAATATCAAACTGACTATGTTACATTTAATAGAAAAAACATAAATCAGTTAATCTAATAATTGATCTCCAAATCCCCATTGATCGATTCCATTTAATCTTAACTCTAACCCTAAGCCTTTTATCTCACTCACTAATAGCCAAAACCCATCAGCTATTGAGCTCACCACCATACATCATCACTCTTCTCACCAGCACTGCATTACACTAGTTGGTCGTTAGCACTTATCAACACTCATTAGCACTCATCACCCTTTTGTAGTCGTTAGTAGTCAGTCACAATCAGTAATCAATCATTGGCTTGTTGCAAGTTGCAACTTTCATTTTTTCAGTGTTGAAAATCGAAGCAAACCAAAATAATTTTTCAACTCATTTGGGTTGAATTCTCAAATCCGAACGGGCTATAACCCAAACCAAAATCGAAAATTCCTACCCCTTAGTGTTATGTAAGTTAGAGCATCACCAAAAGACTCTTCAAATAAAATTTTATTATTTATTTGACGAGCCACATCAATATTTAAGACTCTAAAAGATATTTCAATTAAAATTTTTCAAATAAAAAATGATTCTTTCTCTTTAAATTTGGAAAGTTATTTTCTCCATCTTCAATTTATATTTTATTACTTTTTACTAGAGAAAGAGAGATAAGTACTTTAATTGCCATTGACTTTTTTTTAAAAAATAATTATTTAATTAAAATAATATTAACTTATTAGGTCCAGCTACGTCTAGGGTTTGGTGTCCTATTTTTTGTCTTTTTCAAAGTCACCGTTGGATGCAACGCAAGATTTGCATAATAACTCATATGTGATTTTAAGTTATTAATATTAAAACCTTTTTTGTTCGTATAAAATAAAAAAAAAATCAAAAATTTTAAAATTATGACAAAAAGTCCATAATATATATATATATATATATATTACACTATTGAACTAGATTTCTAATTAAATGACTTATTCTTACATGTATTAATATCTGTTTAAATTAATAAATTTACTTATTAATTAACAAATTAACTAGTTTATTATATAGTTAAACTATGTATATTATTTACGAACCATAATTAATGATAAATATAAATATGATTTTTTTAAATTTAACATAACGGCAACCAATTTCCTCTCACCCATGTGACCAATGGTCAAACCCCATAATCTTTTTTATTCCAATACAAGAGATTTTATTATCTCAAGTAAACGTAATGTACAAAATATGAAAATAAATTTAATTTGATATTCTATGTAGTTAATTTTTTTTTGGTAACATAAGATTTATTTAACATATTATCAATTATTTAATTATGTAGTAAAAATATGTTAATTTAGTAATAATAATAAAGTGTTAGTTTATGAATTTGTAAAATAATTTTTGTTTGTTTGAACAATGAGTTTGTATTTTTGGTCGAGTTTTTGTCCTTAAATAAAAAGAATAAATTTAATTACACACTTAAATAAATTAATATTTGTTACTCCACCCCAACAGTTTAAATAGTCATTAGCACAGGTCCATATGGTTGAGATCTTTCATTAACTTAACTAAGAGAAGGGTAAAAAAATTCTAAACAATTATTTTATTTGAAAATAATTTAAATATTTCCTTAGTTTTCTTTTAATTAAAATAATTTAAATAATTCAAAAAAATTTCTTTTAATTTACTAGTGTTTGTGTGTATAAAGAGAATAAGTGCTTGAATTTACAGGTGCTTGAATTCTAAACAAATTAATGCTTCCAGAAGCATTAATGCAATTGAAAATCTTTAGGTGTGGGACTAATGTGGAAAAATTTAAATTTTTTAGCTTTTTTATTTTTATAACCAATAACAAGACTCCATTGTAATTAACCTTGAAAAAGACAAAAGAAAGGGATACCAAACCCATGTTGCATTATAATTTTGCCCTAACTTATTTCTATTTGAAGAGTTTTTTGGAGAATAACATATTTTTTCACTCTTTTATTTGCCACATAGATAAGTAAATAGATATTTAAAGAGTGAAATTTATAAAGACTTTTGGAGATGCTCTAAAAAGTAACTTGACAACACCTATAATCAATCTAAAAATGATAACTAATCAAATCCACTTATTTCAACTCCTTAAATTACGTCAACCAAAAATTAGTTTTGGATTATTGGGCATCGCTATTGTTGTGATGTAAGTTATAATATAACTTAACAATACTAAGAGAATTTTTAAATTTTAATTACAAATTAGGCTTACGCGTTTCCAAAAAATTCGATCTAATTGATATTTATGCGTGATGCACCATGGTCTCAACAATGAGATATTAATATGTGGGTAGTTGAGGCCTACATTGTCACGTTAAATACCATAGGCTCAAATGGTTGACAATAAGTTAGGTGTGGTAAGTCGATCCTTGTTTTATATCTATATGTCCCACTTAGAGATATAAATCATGTTACGCTTGTTGACTTCACGCGCAATGAACTTTTAAGTAATTATATGATTGCATACAAACTTGATATATAAAGTTTATATCCTAAATAATGTAGAACTTGACGTATGTATCATGCATTCATCGCATGCTAACATGAAATTATCTTATTTATTAATGGCAAAATAAAACGTCAATTATTACTAAATAATAGTTATTGATTAGTACGTGACATTTGATATACAAATTTAATTTGTATTTCTTGATCCTTCAGATAGTACAGGTCTTTTGAATTGAATGGAAGGTATGTCGCGTATCAAATGAACACAATCCCACCAAAGCAATAATTAGGTTTCCTGTTTAAAATTGTGGAGCAGAACTAGTCAACTTGTGATCCTGCAACTGGCCTAATAGAGGGTTTTTGACCTCTATGTATTTGAACTGTCTGGTGGAGCATTAAATACAATAGAAAAAAAGTTTTAGTGACAAAAATAATTGTTGCTAAAACATACAATTTTTATCGCTATTTTTTATCGCTAAAGGCTATGGCGATAAAAAAAATTTTTATTGTCTTTTTGTCACAATAGGAGATTAGGAGTGTCGTGTTAAGTTTTTAGTGATGGATTTTCAAATTTCATCGCTATAAATTTAGTTTCATTGTAAAAATGATAAAGGTGACAAAATCTTGTCAATAAATTCATAGCAAAAGGAGTATTTTGTGCTCTGAATATGTTTTTAACAATGAAGTATTTTGTTAAAATATTATCATTTTTATCACTAAATTACAATGATAATTTACACCATTATGACAAAGAGAGTTATTATCATTTTTACCACTAAACTAATTCAAAAAGAATTATTAGCATTGATGGAAATTATTAAAAGAATTACAAAATGTAATATTTATTCGTTTGAAAGAATTTTTATAAGTCAATGTAAATTTCTTGATTTTCTTCATCTTGGTGTAAGTGATCTTCAATATTTCCTACAAATAAACACAAATAATAATTAGTTAACTTCTAAACATTGTAATAATATAAGTTGTAATAAATAAGATAAGTAAAAAGAAAAAAAAATTCATTATGTTAAAAATAAAAGAGAAAAGAATGAGAGATTAAATTAAGAATAAGAATTGTATATTAGAGATGATAGAAACAAAGTATAGATTGAATTAAAGAATAAGAATTACATATTAGAGATACGAGAATAAAAGTTATAGAAAGAATGAAAAAAATGAAGTAAACGATATATAAATAGCAAACTGGAGATTTTAGCGATGAAATTTAAAGTTCATCCCTAAAACCTAACTCCGGCAAAAAATAATCTGCCTTTAATTTTGAAATTTTCACTTGTTTAATAACGAAATGAAAAGTCTAAAATTTTAGCAGAAAATTAGGATGCATCTGCGTTGTTTTTGTTTGTTCTTTTTCATTTTTCAAGAATGAAGAAGTCTAAAAAAAATTTGGTTCACTTATTTTTAAATAATATTTACTTCTAATAGAGAATGATTTGTTCTCATTCTCTAACTTTATAGAAGAATAATGGAGAACAAGAAATTAATCCTACTTGCATAATAAGAAAACAAAAAAATGTATCACTTGTCATGTTGGTTGATTACCAATATTAAGTTATAATGCAGTTTTTTATTTATTTAATCTTTTTAATTTTTTCATATAATGGTAATGTATTATTTTAATAACTTTAAAGATCTTTAATATTCTCTAAAAAAAATATATTTTATCTCGTTTTTACAAAATAAAAAATTAACAATAAAAAATAACTAAAATATATAATGATTAAAAAAATTTAGTTTATTAAAAATTTTTCATTATAATACCTTTTTTTGTTTTACTTGCATCCAATGTTTTCACTTTTCCAAACCAACAAACAAACATATGTTGACTTTTTCATTTTCAAACACTATTTTAAAGACAATCAACCAAACATATTTTTATTTTCACTAAAAATTAATTATTTCTAGTTTATAAAAAAAATACGAAAAAACATGTGAAAAACAATACCAAACGCACCTTTAACCGCTTTAAATTTTTAAACGAACATTTTCAGCAATGAAATAATATTTTTGTCACTAAAAATACCCATTTAGTAATGAAATTTAAATTTTGTTACAAACAGGTCTAAAATTTTGGTGGTTCTTTAGGTCTTTAAATGAATAATTTTAGCAATGAAATCATAAGTTTGTCCCTAAAAATACACATTTAGGGACGAAATCTAAATTTTATCATTAAAAATACACATTCAGCGACAAAATTTAAGTTTCATTACAAAAGGTATAAACTTTTGATGTTCGTTTAAGATTTAAATAGAATATTTTCAGCGACGAAATTATATTTTCATAGCTAAAAATACCCATTTAATAGCAAAATTAAAATTTACAAAAAGGTATGAAATTTTGGCAATTTTTAAGTCTTTAAACGAATATTTTTAGTGATGCAACTATAAGTTTGTCGCTAAAAATACACATTTAACAACGAAATGTAAACTTCATCACTAAAGGTCTAGAATTTTGACTTCATATCAAATTTTTAAAGGAATATTTTTAAGGATGAACTTATAATTTCATTGCTAAATGTGTATTTTTAAAGATGAAATATAAATTTCGTTATAAAAGGTCTAAAATTTTGGCATTAATTTAAGATTTAAACTAAATTTTTTTAGCGACGAGCTTAGTATATCATCGCTATATGTATATTTGATGACAAAAAACTTTTGTTGCCATTGCTTACTTTTCTCTTATATATTTGGCGATAAAATGAGTTTTTCGTCACTAAAACGTACTTAAGATAACCAAAAAAATCTCATCGCTAAAGACCTGACTTCTTGTGGTGATTAGCCCATTTGACAAGACATTTCGTTTTCCAAGTAGGTTTAGTCAAAGGTGCAGTGCAATGTAAAATTGTAAATTAAGTCTTACTTAGATATATTTGTAATTTCAAAATCACAATCCATAACGATTGGCCTGTCACAGTGGCTTATGTCCACCACATATTAAGTGCATAGATTGTGAGCCAAGCTTTTGGACTTAGTAACAATATTTTTTTTTTGGAGAAGACTTAGTAACAATATTTACGAAGCAAGCGAATATAAAAATATGATTTAGAATGAAAATATTTAATTTACACTCTTCAAGAGTTTAAAAACATAAATTTACCCCATTTTCTGATAAAGAAGACAACAAAAAGATTCATTAGCATGCCCACAACATTTTTCCTAATCTTTTAAATGAAAATATTTAAATGAAAATAAGGTTAAATTAAATTTTTCACATTTTTAAAAGAGAAGAGATTAAATTAAAAGTTGTCATTCTAGCAGCATAAAAAGAAATTTACCCTAAAAATAAATACTGTAATCCTGGTAGATTAACTTGAGCTTTATAGGTGGGGATCATATAATTAAAATTTCAACACAATTTCCCAGCAAGAAGAATAGATAATTGAAGTTTCACCAAATACAATTGGGCAATTTTTATATTACCCCTTGATAAATGACATACTTCAATTTTTTTCCACAGCAATTGAAAACATCAATATGCGGCCAAAATTCAACAAATTCCGTTCCCTTTAATCGTTGAAGATAATGTGACTTTCTTAGCAATAAATAGCACAGGGATCAGTACTATCAAGTGCTGAAGTAAATGGAATGTGTTAAATTTATTTTAGGAGATGTTATTCAATTGTGGTGAGAACAGATCCAAATATGTTATCTTACATCAATTTATGAGGGAGATAATTTGAAGATTATCCTGTCCTAAAATATAACAAATCCTGCATCACAAGCTAAGAACGTTGTAATGGATAAGAACTGACTCTTGGATTAGTCAGATTTCATGGTGGCTCCAATTTTATTTATGGGTTTAGCTTAAATTGACAATTATATAAAAGAACGTGGTCCATAAGTAATCTTGCCTATCAATTGCCTTGTACAATAGCATTTAAAATCGAACAAAAAATATAGTATGAAAAGTCAAATAGATTTATATTATTTTATTTTATTTTTTTAACATTACTCAAATAGATATTAATCTTAATGTCTGTAATAAATCACTAAATTTATTTTAATTAAGAGACTTCTGGAAGAAGCAGACTACAAATTCTGAGCTGTCTTGATGGTTTAATTAAAGATGAATAAAAAAAAAAAATTATAATGCGGACGGGGAGGTCACATCATCTAATTAAAATAATTAGATATGAGCCGTAGGTGGTGTCACAAATATTTCTCAAAGCTTATCAAATGCCGTGGCAAATTAGACAATACAAAGTCAATATCAATGGATTACCGAGGGTTCATACTAAAACCACGTGAGTCCCGATAAAATGTCCTCATAGTTTTGATGATCGATTAAAATATTAAATAAAAATATAAATTATTTATAAAATAAATAACATAAGCTATGCGACGCTTTCACTCCACCTATCATGTTTTACAATATCAACTTGTACAAAAATTTGTAATGTTTAATTATCTTATTTTGGATTTCAAAAAGGAGTAAACAATTAAAATATTAATTTCATCCGTGGCACCAAGTAATTATTCAAGATTCCAAACATTATCATCATGATTTGCTTCAAACATCATATATTTGTTGAGCATGAACTCTTAAAGCAACTATCTTTCTATGATTTTCTCTTAAGACTTTAAACATATTCTTTAGTTTATTATTATTAATCCAAGACATTGGTGCCTAGACCTAAATAATTGATACTTTGTTCTTCTAAATTTTAATATGTAGACGGATGTTACAAAAGCTAGGGACGATTATGTGGAATTGATTTTAATTATGTGGATTAGGTGAAAATGCCACTAATACTCAAGAAATTACAAAGACATATGCATCAAATAAAAATACAAAAACAACTACAAGTACGCATATATTGAGATAATAATGTCAAAAATGAAGAATATTAAGATTTTCTTTCATTTTGCATTATATTTTGAAGAGCTCTTTGTTCTAAATTATAAAAAAGAACTAAATGTGTCGGTTTGGTTCGGATACAGATAATAACTATAGATAATAATAATAATAATTAAGTAATGTGTTTGAATATTAAATACGACACAAAACCGCTTAAATACAGCTCATTAAAAATAAGCTATTAATGCTATGCATCAAACGAGGTCATCTCTATCTATACTAGAGAATTCATGTGCATATTCCAAAAATACATAACTATTTTATTATTATTTGAAAAAAATTGTTAATTTATTACTCACTTAAGAAACTTTTGCTGTGAGCTACGCAGGCCGCCATCACTCTCAGAATGCCCAGCGCCACTTGGATAACGATGTACGCATTGGTAGAAAAATCTTCATGATTCGCAATTCCGCACCAATATTTTGAAGCTTTTTTTTTTTTATTTCTTTCTTTATTTTCTTTCCTCCCCAAACGCCACCAATAATTTGATGTTGTCTAAACAAAAGGCAGCCATCACAATTGGACTACGAGCACGAAGAAATTAAAGGGTAATGTTCATGAAATTTCAAACGATGCAATTGTCATATCCTGATTTTGATTGATGGACGTCAATTGTTGTTGCCCCATTAGGTGCATGTTAGGACTATACATAAGTGAATCCAAAAAGGATGACCAACTAAATCTACTCATCTCAACTCGTCTGAAAGGGAAATATCATTATTGTTGCTTTAGTGGGATCATGTTCATGTAATTTGTGCCCTACCTTTCAATTCACTTTAAACAATTTGTGTCTTGCACTATTCAAAGGATCGAGTAAATTCGAGGGAAAAAGTTGGGAAATAAAGTTAATTTGTATTTCAAATAATGGCACATCATTAATTTTAAACAATTATTTTTATACGATCAGCTTTGTAATTATATTATTACTAAATTTACAACAAAATTTATACATATAATATGCGATATATGTTAGAAACAAAATAAGAATATAATAGAGCGGATGTACGGAAGTAGAATTAATTGGGTAAGAAACTCTAGTTATCGTTCTAGTACTGAAACGAGACAACGCAATTAGATTAAGCTTTAATCGAAGCGTGATTATATCGCTTTTTAATCCAAATGACTCAACGAGATTTTTAATAACCTTTAAAATTAGATTAGATGATGTTCTAATTCAAACAACTCTATAAGAGAGATTCTTAATATATAATCTCAGAAGGAATTATAAAAGAGGAGATTTATTAAATAATTGAATCTAAAGTCATGAAAACAATAACGCTACCTTGCTTACTGCCATTTAAGTGTTATGGGTTCGACCTGCCAACAACCGCCTGAACCATCCACATATAGGCTTCATAAGATAGTAGTTCTTTTAAAAAATTCTTCTAACATCAACTAAACTAATTATTATTTTTAAATTAAAATTAACAAGACTAATTCATACTCACAAATTAACTAAAAATTAGAGAATTACTTCAAACAGTACATATAACCGATATCAATTCTCAATCGCTGTAAGGTTATTCCCTTACCATTCTCCCACAGGAAAACTGAAACAGTGTTGTGAGTGGAGCCATGACTCATGTCTCATGAACAAGTAAAGGAGATTTTATATACAGGGAAACGATAGATTCGCCGACAGCACTGACACTTGGGTAAACAAATTTTGACACGTGCGATTACTCTTGAGCTGGGCTGCCAATAATATATGGAGCATAACTCTACAGGATCTGTAATTTTCAATGTTGCCTTCAATAAATACACGGCAAGATCGTATGCTTATCATAAACTACGACTTTCGTTGGACATAATTGAAAATATCTCTCGTCGTTTAGCTTCCCATATTAACTAAGATTGAGCTGTAAAACTGCAAATCTAGTTGAAGATCAAAATCTTTGGCTGTTATGCATGTTTAAGTGTGATGGAGATTGAATATTGATGGATAGGATCCAACGCTATCATTTGATTTGTTTTGTCAACCGCGCCATAGAATAAGCATGCATGAACCCTAAAAGTCAAAACAAAGAAAGATCGGCCAATAAAGCGAGCTCGGCCAACGTGAAATCAACTTTATGCCAATTGCCACGCCCACAGATGTGATTATTTGGGAATACACAAGCACTGAAAAATAAAAAAAAATAAAAAAAAAATCCGTGCAAATGCTTACCGATGATCCCCAGCTAACTTTCAATATATAAGCATTACAATATGAATATTAAAAAATAATGAAATTAACAAATATATGAACTATCATATAATGATGTAAGAGTATAAAATATGAATTCGAGTCGTCTCAAACCCTAAAACCAAATGTTTTAGCCCATTTTTTTTTATAAGACCTCAGATGGACTAAAAACGTTAACGGATTTGTTTTTAGGACGGAGACCCTCATTGAGCTCGAGCAATCCTGTTGTTCTTTATTGCTGAGTTCGAGAAAATATGATGGAGGCCTCTCAAATCACTTCATATTTGACTGAAGAACATTAAAAGAGGAATATCTCTTCTGAAACCCAGGATGTCTTACGTTACCTTCATTGATTCCCACTTCACTTTACTCTTTTAGTCTTATGGACTTATTCTTTCTCTCTCAAGGATCCCTGCAGCAGCTTAAAGATTGATCGTATTTGGAGCATCGCATATAAAAATAGATGCCTCCGTTCCATCTGTTTCATACTACCCGACTTGTTACGCCATCATATTGATCCACATTTAACCCTTAACACTAAATTGAAGATTAAGGAAATGACTACAGTTTCTCAAAAAGAAAAAAAAAATCTTAATTTAAGTAATTTTAAAGTCTAACTATTATCTACCCCATATAGGAGGTTGTGTACTAAATTACATTATATGTAACTTAGGCCCAATTTAGTTTGGGATGGTGTAACTTTTAAGTGATTGCTGTTGTAGAAAAAAAAAGTTGTAACTATAATATAAAAATTAATAATATATAGTAAATATAATTTTTTTAAAAATAATTGTAACAAAATTAGTAAGAGTATAATGAATTTTTTTTTATCATATAAGTATAAAAATAAATTAATTTAGCTTTTAAACTATAACTGATAACATTTACCAAATACTTTAGTGTTATAACTTATAAGCTATAGTTGCTCAACCTCAATCCCAAAAAAGACTTTACATCCAACCTAAGAGTTGCACTCTATCTTAAAATAAATTTATTAGTAAAAAATCCAAGAGTATCTAATTAGATCAAAGTCTACCAAATCTACTCTAATAAATCTCATTGCGGAGCACTTGATCACTTCAACCCCTCTATCGTCATGGTTAGCAGCGGAGATTAGGGGTGGACATTCCAATTTTGATTTAGTTTTTAAGAGTTTCGGTTTGGGTTGCCATGTTTTTCCATGTTCAGTTTTAAGAACTCAACCCCAATTTGTTTAAAAATTAGTTTGGTTCGACTTTGAGTTATAATTTCGGGACAAAATTCAGTTTTGGTTGAAATTTGAGGAAATTGAGTTTTTTTTTTTAATTAGATTTATTTTTTTAATATTTAAATATAACTCTTTTGATATTTGGTTTGATTTTAACTTGATCGATTTTCAATTCCCAAACCAATTAATTTTTCGGTCACACCAAATTAAACTGAAAGTAGAAATAAATTTTTGGTTACCGAACCAAATGCCACCCTTAATGAATTCACATCAATCTAATAATTTTATAGTAAAAATAATGTGTCCATGGGTAATTATGTTTAAATTAACCAAAAAAAAATTAATCACGAAGTTATAACGTCGTAATCAAATGGAAGTCAAGGATTTAATAATCATCATACTCGTTGCAAATACAATTGTAATCCTAAAATCTCCTATAGATTGACTGGCTCTTGGCTTGCTTTTGTGGGCCCTTTCAGCATTTACACATGTCACGCATTAAATTTAAATAAAAGGATTCGTAATTATAAAATTCAGCTAATAATCAAAGGGCTTCCTTGCTATTTGCCACTTACTTTGTCAACCATGCATGTAATAATTAAACAAGTTATGTACATTTTTTAAGTCATATTCTTCTGCCATTTATGTTTCCAGTTTTGATATACAACACAAGGATTTAAATTATTTTCCCTACAATAATTGCATGAACTATTTAAAAGTCTGATCTTTTGGATCAGATACAGTTTTGCTAAAAAGTGAACTAATTCTTGTAAATGATTTTGCTTTTAGTAAAAATTGCCAAGTGATGTGTCGATTTACTGATGGGCACTTTGATTAATTGTGAAATCATGAAGATATGAACCGTAAGCTAAAAGTAGGAAAGAGTTCGGCCAACGTGAAACCAATCTTTTAAAATGCCACGCAATGATATGACATGAATGAAATTGCCTTTAATCAACGAAAGATCGTACAAATCCTTATAAAATATTCCGAATTTTCAATAATGTAAGCCATTATATGAATTGTTGTCCAGTCCCTGTCTGTTGCAACCCCATTTTGATTTGGCAACGTAGCGTAATTAATGCCCGATAATTTGTAAATTTATGCCTTCAATCAACGAAAGATCGTACAAATACTTATAAAATATTCCGAATTTTCAATAATGTAAGCCATTATATGAATTGTTGTCCCGTCCCTGTCTGTTGCCACAAAACAAAACAACATGATCAACATTCGATCTAATTACTCCGCTTTAATTAGAATTTAATAATAAAATAATGCCACCATATATATCTTGAATAACCTAAGGATCCAAGATTCCTCTCATATAATACTAATAATAATTATTAATAATAATAAGAACCTAGAAGAGGAGGAAGAAGATGAACCCAAGATACAATTACCTCAGATCATGAATGCCTCAGTTGCAACTTGCAAACTGCCTAATACCAAATTGATTCGAAAACTAGTTCTAAATGTTGAGATCTAAATTTAGAGAACTCTCGAGTCAATAATATCGTAAGCAGCTCTCCCGTGATAAATAATATAATGATTATATTAAGTTATTATATATCCTATAATTTACCTTCAAATCCACCGAGATCTCATACTATTGAAATATATAGTCATTATATCACCGTGTATATATATGTTACATTAATTCATACACTTATAAATATAACACTACTTTTCAAAGCATTCTCCTCCAATTGGTTTCACCACCATGTGTTTAATTTTTTTTACCTTCAAGAGTACGGATATTCAGCCCAAAGACTGACACACGATGTCGTTTACGTCGTCCCTGTGTTGCCCTTTGGAATGAATATCAATATTCTTCTTTCTTGTAACTCAATTAGTAACATATATTGTTAATGATTTTCCACTGAAAATCAAAGAACCGATCAATTGATCTTCTTTCTTTGCTTGGCCAATGAAATCAATCTAATCCCATGGATTCTTCGCTACTTGCCACTCATATTGTCAACTTCAAAAATAATATTACTAAAGCAATTTTCATGTCCCTTTCTAGCCGCTTTCCTAATTAATTAATCTTGGTTACTTCATCAATGATGCTAGCCAAAATCCTTCTGAAAGAGATAGGTTTTTAGAACGCGGACAATTTCAGTGCTCGATGAAGATGTGATCCGACAAATTTGGCAAGGATCCATACATGCATGCTCGTACTTGTCCAGCAATTTATGTTTAATATATGTTAATTTGGAGTTTATTATCTTGGAATATTACTTATCTTAGTGATTAACAACTAGCTTTTTCCCTAATATTTCAATTTTTAAATTTACCACGTTTTCAATCGCATTCACAAACCTATCTCTTGAACTTGTCAACCGTAATTTAAAATTTAAAATTAGAGTTAGGTTAAACTTGATTATATAAAAGAGAGAAGCTACCAAAACCCCTCCAAATACCTTTCAACATTCTTTTTTTTTGTCACCCCATTAAAAATTATTTAAGATTACAAAGCTTAAGTGTAGTGATAATCTCTCGATATATTTCATTAGCCCTCACTTCTGTATCAACTTCATTAATTCCTAAGATTACCGTTAATAAAAAAAATTTAAAATATCACTTCTCTCTCATCTACATTCCTCTCTCTCGGACATCACCATAACCGCCACCACTCATCTTCGTCGCCACAAGTCCCTCTTCATCATGACACCATTTTTTCTATTTATAAAAACAAAAAGGGAGCCTTGAAAACACCCATAAAAAATCCCGAATTTGTCTTCGGTGTTTGGAGTTCACATTCAATTTACTTAGCAAATTCATGGACTCCAAAGGCCAACTTGCATTCTTTTTGCTTTTGATTTTCTTTGTTCAAATTATTATGTTTAGTTGTTTTGCATTCAAATGGAAGATTTTACCTTTCAAAATTCCCTTTTTTATTTCAACCCCATTAAAATTTACAAATTATTTAACGGTTATAAAGTTTTAGTGACACCCTTTTAATTTAAAAAACAACTCTGATTTCTGTACTATTTTCCTCATAACTCTCTTACGATGATTGAACAAATTGAGCCCTGTAACCATAATAATAATTCAAATTTTGTGAGGGTCGTAAAGTTGCTTGGTAGTCTTGATTTTTCCATCAAAACAGCTTTTTTTTAATGTAATAGTAAACTTGTAAATTTTAAGTGGTGTTTTATGAGGATAATAGAGCGGTGCCGATAGCACCACTCCATATAAAATTGCATTTCTGTTTCCAAACAAATGGAGAAGCCTTTTGTGGGCTTATTTTGCCAACACAAAGCCCTGAAATTTGCAACCTCATATCTCTCAAACACGATCAACTTGAAGAGAAGCCAACCCAATCTAATGGCAAGGGATTGGAAAATGGGCCGGGCGTTTTTAGACTTGTTTTATTTTGCACTGCACTACCACTAAAATTTAATCATTGGAATTTTTTTAAATATCATTATTTTTTTAATATGTCGATATAGAAATATTATAAATGATTATTTTTTAATTAAGATTAAAATTAATTATTAGTATAAATAAAAGAGATAAATTCTGTGATGGATGAAAGCTTATATTCTTTCACTTAAAACTATAACATAATTTTTCATTAATTAGATCTATTGAATCCACGTGTATATATACAGATATATGTATGTATGAATATATGTATTAGTCTTGTTAACAATCAACACACTCTTCCATTTCATATAAAATAGAAAGGGGTTAATTTCAGATTATTTCTCATGAATAGATAAGGGAAAATTGGAGAGTAGATTGATGATTTTTTTTTTTTTTGGTTCCTTAACAAAAATGAGGATAGGTTGAGATTTTCAAAAGACAAAAATTTGTAATTCATATATCATAATTCTAACAAACAAAATTATTTTAATATTTTATATCTATTTTAATAAATATATTATAAATAACCTTCAAATGTTTTTTTTTAATCATGAAGGGTGAAATTAGTATTTTGTTAGTCAACTAACGGTCAACTATCGATCAACTAACGGTCAATTAACAGTTGTAACGAAAAAATAGTAAAATAATATTTTTATAAAAATATAATAGTAAAATGATAAAAGATAATACTTTTTATAATCATTTAATATTTAACAATTTGTGAGTAAAATGATAATAATCTAAAAAAAAATTTCCTAAATTGATGAACCGATGGTTCGACTCGGATCGATCAGTTCGGATTAGTTTTGAAAAAGCTTTTATTCAGGTTCGGTCCTAAATGGAAATACAATAAAGCCCCCCACCACTCGTTGAGCCCAATGCGCAGCTCTAAACTAAGGGACTAAACCCCCGCAGAACCCTATCTAATAAAATCTCATTTCCATTTCCATTTCCAGCGAACGAACAATATCTCGCTAATCCTCAAAAATGGCTCTCTCAAAACCAATCTTTTTAACCCACCTCAAAACCCTTACAAACCCCCACCGCCGCCGTTGCCACCCACCTCCATTCGCCGCCCTTCGCTTCCTCTCTTTCGCAACACCCGAAGAAGCCGCCGCCGAACGCCGCCGTCGCAAACGCCGTCTCCGCATCGAACCCCCGCTCTCCTCTCTCAACCGCTCCCCCAACCAACAGCAACATCAGCAGCCCCCGAAACCCATCCAAAACCCTAATTCCCCGAAACTACCCGAAAGCGTCGCCGCCCTGTCCGCCAATCGCCTCAACCTCCACAACAAAATCCTAACCCTCATCCGCCAAAACGACCTCGACGAGGCCGCCCTCTTCACCCGCCACTCCGTTTACTCCAACTGCCGTCCCACCATCTTCACCGTCAACGCCGTCCTCAACGCCCAGCTCCGTCAGTCTAAGTACTCCGACTTTCTCTCTCTCCACCGCTTCATAACTCAGGCCGGTATCGCCGCCAATGTCATCACTTACAATCTCCTGTTTCAGACTTATCTCGATTGTAAGAAACCCGATACTGCCCTTGAGTATTACAAGCAGTTCCTAAACGACGCGCCGTTTAATCCGTCGACGACGACCTACAGGGTTTTGATCAAGGGTTTGGTTGATAATGGGAGGATTGACAAGGCTCTGGAGTTGAAGGACGAGATGTTTGTTAAGGGTTTTGATGCTGATCCTGTTGTTTATAGTTATTTAATGCTGGGCTTTGTTAGAGATGGGGATTCGGATGGGGTTTTTCGACTTTTCGAGGAGTTGAAGGAAAAATTGGGAGGCGGTGTCAGTGATGGGGTTGTGTATGGGAGCTTGATGAAGGGGTATTTTATGAAGGGAATGGAGGAGGAAGCGATGGAGTGTTATAATGAGGCTGTGGGAGAGAATTCCAGTGTGAAAATGAGCTCGGTTGCGTATAATTCAGTGCTTGATGCTTTGTGTAAGAATGGTAAGTTTGATGAGGCTTTGAAGTTGTTTGATAGGATGAAGAATGAACATAATCCACCTAAGCGATTGGCGGTGAATTTGGGGAGCTTTAATGTGATGGCTGATGGGTATTGTGGGCAAGGGAGGTTTAAGGATGCTATTGAGGTTTTTAGGAAGATGGGTGAGTATAAGTGTAGTCCTGATACGTTGTCGTTCAATAATTTGATTGATCAGTTGTGTAAGAATGGAATGTTGGCTGAGGCTGAAGAGCTATTTGTAGAAATGGGTGACAAGGGAGTGAATCCTGATGAGTATACATATGGTCTGTTGATGGATGCTTGTTTCGAAGTGAATAGGGTTGACGATGGAGCGGCGTATTTTAGGAAGATGGTTGACTCGGGTTTGAGGCCTAATTTGGCAGTGTATAACAGATTGGTTGATAAGTTGGTTCAAGTGGGGATGCTTGATGAGGCGAAGTCATTCTTTGATATAATGGTGAAGAAGCTGAAGATGGATGATGCAAGTTATAAGTTTATGATGAAGGCGTTGAGTGATGGGGGAAAATTGGATGAGATACTTGAGATTGTAGGTGGGATCTTGGATGATGGTGGCATTGAGTTTAGTGAGGAGTTGCAGGAGTTTGTGAAAGGGGAATTGAGCAAGGAAGGGAGAGAAGAAGAGGTGGTGAAGCTTATGGAGAAGAAGGAAAGGGAAAAGGCTGAAGCTAAGGCTAGAGAAGCAGAAGCTGCAGAAGCGGCCAAGAGGAGTGCAAGAGCTGCCATCGCTTCTTTGATTCCATCGAAGTTTGGAGATAAAGTAGTCGGGACAGAGATGGCTGACAATGCAAATGCTAATGAAGCTGCTTCTGTGGCTGAAGCACAGGCTGGGAAAGAAGCGAATCTTGAGGGAGCAACTGCTGTAGAATCTGCTTCAGCTGATGCAAATAGGACTGAAGAAGCTAAAAATGATAGCACAACCGAGACAGTAACTGCCTGAATATGTTGATGGGGAAATGATGTTCCTTTTTCTGCAATGAAATTGTTTGGAGCATGAAACCCTGTTGTCATTTGCTTCTTTGAATCAATTAGTACGTTGTAATTAGAAATGTGGAAAGGGTTCATTTACTTTGTTTTCAAGGTAAATTGTTCATCTACAAAAGATGCAAAATTCCAATCTAAATTTTACCTCTGTTGCATTTGTTATGTGCACCGAATAAACTCCAACAAGTCGCTGTTTATTGATGGATCATTAGCAAGGGCATTAGCATTATACATATTGCATATATTTAAACAGAGTTTGTTATGATTCTATCATTTTGCCAAGCTCGACTTTCATGCTTCAATTTATTCTGTTGTCCTGAACAAGATGAAAACTGATAGGCAGGGCCAAATACTACCTTAAGTATGCAGCTCCAGGGCCTTCTTTTTTGGAAGGAACCTCGAGGGCACGAGGAAGATTTTATTGATTGAAAATGAAATGATACACCTAATCACTATTAGGGGTCGTTTGCATGAAGCTATTACAACAAAATAAAATATAAAAAAGAAAAAAAGATCAAATCTACAAATATGCTCATAAAATGAAAGACACAAATCAACTAATGCACAAACTTTACAGAACTTGTTGCTAGGACTAAGTGAAATGTATATTTAAGGATCAACTACATTATTACATTCTTTGAAAGTGTGCTTGATACAAATTACAATAGCTTCAAACGAATAAATAGCCCATCGATTATGTAACCACGGGAAGAGTCAAAGAGAGGTGAACCCGAAAATTGAATAACGAACATAGGATTAAGTTTTCATTACAAACATCCATACTAGCAGCTATATTGTTACATAATTAATTCACAAATCAATCAAGGGTACCAATTTAAGAGCTTGATTATGGTTTTATCGCATAATTAATTGACTATCAATACTTAATCAGATAAATGAAACGTTACCAATCAATGAGAGTTATTCCAGAATCTTCAGTTGTCCATTGCAGAATTTCACAATCTGGTTCACAGAAAATCACAGTTTTACGGAAACAAGAGAGGAGATATCAGATTGACATGTTTTGAAAAAGAAAATATATGTATTCAATAACATTTAAGTGTGCCAACCTATTTAAAATTGATAACATCCTTCCGCTTGAATGCCCAAATAGTCAATTTCAATATGTGGCATGTACGCACTCTTTGACCAATCACATGTTGTCTCCGTATCTTTCATACAACTTGGGACCGTCGGCACTGATCAAGGATTGTAATTGCATTTCTTATGGGGGAAAATGAAACTAGATAATTCCAAATCCCAACAGCATCTAGCGCGGGAACACTTTTAAGCCCTTGTGGGAGAGAAACCGAGTTTGAAACATACCACAGGTCTATAGAATGCAGGTTCTTAAGGTCTCCCCATATGTGTTGTTTTTCATCCTCAATATCATTGGAAAAGCTAAATTCTTCACAATCTCAGATCACCAAATTCCCAAGAGAGAGAGAGAGGAGAAGTTAGGCTAGGGCATGACCAAATCTTCATATCCGTGATAGAAGAGAAGTTGTGGAACCGTTACCCAGGCCAAGTTTGTACATGTTCACAATGAGCAATGCTGAGTCTTTAATTTGGTGAATATTGGTGCTGCAGTACTAGTACTAGTACTAGCACTAGTCGTTGTTAACATCATTGTCTATTGCAATGGCATCAAACTGGTATTCTCCAATTCGTTTCCAAATATGGGTACAATGGCATCAAAATCAACTTAGGGCAACCTGAAACGTCTAACTCAGAAAGACAAGGAAACATAGGAGGCTCTAGCATATCGATTTTTGATCCATCAGCATCATTGTCTATCCTCCTCAACCATCCCTTTAATTTAGGACAACCAAGGATGCTAATGTACTCAAGGGATGAGAATCTTGTCCTGGATGGTATTGAAGAAAGACAAATGTACACCAGAGCATCTAACCAAGAAAGAGTCAAACTCTTTAAACAAGGTAATTGTTCTAACTGTGGGATATATTGACATCTCCTACAGTTTCACATGCAAATTTCAGTTCGATCGGACAGAGAGGAAAGCCGACTAGAAAGCCTGACACCCCAAAATAAAATATTGAAAGTTCTCTCAGATTTTGGTGTGATTTTAGGCCATCTAACAAAGCCTCAACATCTACATCCGTACGCCCACTGAAATGTTAGAGACTCTGGATATTCCTTTGCTTCTAAGTTGGCTAAACCTGCTGCATTTCGCTTGTTACCCAAGTTTTTAATGCTTAGGTGTCTGCCCAAGTTGTTCAGCCCATTCAGTTGGCTCAGCTCAGTCCCCCTGCTTACTATGAAATCTGGTAAAGTACGAAGACTACCTTACCACCCAAGTCAATTTGGCATATCACTCAATGATTCACACCCATCAATTATAAGATATCTGAGGTTCACCATCCTTCCAATATTCTTGGCAATTCAGCTAAAGACCGACAGCCATTACAATCTGGTGTCTCTAAATTCAATAGCTACTGAATTTAGGAGTTTTGTAATCCCATTTGCAGGAAGGTTAGGATATCATACATGCTTCAACTTACTAATGGAACTTGGCACTATCTCAATCCCTGATCAACTCAAATTTAGCGTACGCAAACACTTAAAATTTGACATATTTATTGTTCATTCAAATCTGCCCAACAAATGAAACGTTCTTAAATTCTTAGCTCTACACAATGCGGTTAGAAATTTCAAGGAAGAGCCTAAATCGAGCGCAAATGAGGTGTGAAAAGTTCTTTCATCAATATTACTTGCATCCAATTTTGACTAGGTACACTCAGTTCTTGCGACTGACTGACTCTGCGAGATCATGCATGAGATCATGAATCTTGCATTTGACTATATTGTCGTCACCATCATATATTACATCTTGGAAAAAGCAGCTCCAAAGTAAACGCATAAAATACTCATAACCAACATCATCTGAAAATTGATTGTCGGTTGATAACCCAAGAAACCCTTCTACCATCCAAAAGAAAATTAATTGTTTCTTCTCAATCTAATAATATTTCGGAAAGAGTGCACAATAAGAAAAGCACTGGTGCAAATGTGACGGTATATGGTTGTAACTAAGCTCAAGTATTGGTAAAATATCATTTCCTCCCTGTTTTTGTTTTTGATAATTCCTCTTGCCTAAACTGTAACCAATAAGCTTCTATTTTGTTACAATGGAGTAATCGCCCCACTGTCCTTATGGCAAGGGGAACTCCGACACATTTTTCCACAATATCTTTTCCAATTTCTCTAGTCTTGAACCTCTTGGCTCTACCCCTTGTTCAAATGCCATTAGTATGAACAAGGACCAAGACTGACCTTTAGAAAGGCCTCTTGCAACACGTTCACTACGAGTGGCTACTATTATATTCCTTCCTCCTACACCATTCCTTAAAAAGAGTTTCTAATTTGAGCCATTCATCACAATTTTCAATCCATACATCATCCAAAACTAACAAATATTTTTTTCTATCTATTTTTTGGCGATGGACTTCTTGTAATTTGTTCAAATCATATTTTGAAAATTCTCTAAAGGCTACAAATGCTATGATCTTCTCTAACACTGCTTTATGATCAAAGATATCAGAAATACACATCCTTATTCTTAAATCAAAATGATTTTTAACTGTCTCATCATTATATACTAGCTAAGCGACCACAGTTTTGCCTAAACCACCTATTCCCGCTATAGGAATTATTGAGACAGCATGAACAGAATTTGAGGCCAATAGTGGATTATAATTCCATTTTATCATCATCTATCCCAATAATCTCTTCCGCCCGCAAATAAGAGTGTGTTTCCCTTATATTTCTCTCTGAAACTTCTCTTTCATTCTCGCTTCGAAATATGAAAGCTGTGATCATTTTTTTGTGGTGGTATTTCGCGAGGACGACTAGCTACCCCCAGACGAAGAGATAGCCTGCTCAAAGAAGATAAGCGGCTGAAGCGAGAACTGCGAATCGAACCCCTGCTCGTTCGCGGGACGATCTCCTCGAGGACGCACCTTTGCGGAGAGTTCTTTTTCTCTTCGAGCGTCAGGCGGATGGACCCGATCAAATAACAGTTAGCGAACGCGCTTTATCAAGAGTCTAGGCACGGAGCCCAGTCAACCAACAGCCACGATGTTCAACCACCCACTTCATGAACGGGAGAAAATGGAGAACGTGAGAACGTGGATCGCGGATCTCGGGGCGCCGATGTCAGAAAGCAGGTATAAAAGGGTAATCGGCGAAGGTAAACGGGTTAGACACTTTGAAATCTGAAATCTTAAGAAAGAATTTGGTATTTTTGAGAGCCAAGAGATTTTGGCACCATTTTCCCACCAAAAAGGGGTAAAGCCCGATTGACTGACTTGAGCGTCGGAGGGTTTCGCAGAAAACACCCGGCGCACTCTGACCAGTTTTTGTGTACGCAGAGAGATACGGGAACGAAGGGTCGCGTGGGACATCATTCTGCTCACCTCGAAAGTAACGCGAAGAGAGTTCGTTGCGAGCAGCTAAATAGACCGTTGAGGAGAGATCCTGGTCGTAGTCGAGCAGAGACCAGAATCCCGCATCAATAAACATGGGGGAATCGAGAAAAAAACACATTGATAGAAAGTAGAAGAAGGCAAATAAGGAATAAAACCATGGACACGGTGGGGCAAGCATAATGAGTCCGTGACACTCGGGAGATTGCTAATGAAGCGGGGAGAAAGCAATGGGTGAGCGAATGGAGCGAATGGAGAAGCAGATGGATACTCGATGGCCATCTACACGAGCCGAGAAATGACGAGAGAAACTCCCGGAAGAAGGGGTGAGAAGTGGAGGGATGATGTAACGTGGTTGGAAGGAGCAGCGACGATGTGGCGAGGGGCCACACTATCAGTGGACTTGGTGGTGTTGGGGGAGGTCAAGTTCAGCGGGGAGAAGTCCAGGGAGGAAGAGGACGATCCCGGAGAGGCAATACTTTGATGGCGGCGGAGTAACGAACGAAAAAAGGGAACTCCGGCACTTGTATGATGTCGGCGAGAATGGACCAGTCGCGCCATCTTTTAGAAGAGGGTGCGCGAGTTAGCGCAGTGATAGATGACATGAAGAGCGGGGCTGAGAGGATAATGCTGCAATGAATCCCAGCGGGGATTAGAACATCCCGAGAGACTTGCGATGACCTAACTTTCATAGAGCGCTTCAACGACATAACCCGGGGTGCGGGGGTTTGATCGAGAGGTGAAGTGTTCCGTTGTCTTTGATATAAGCTTCGGGAGTATTAAGTCGAAGCAGATATGCCAAATGGATTGCAATGCGGAAGATGATATGAGTTTGAGCGAGCATGAAGCGGGGAGGATGAAACGGGGGAATACATCAAAGGTTCCATATTTGTTCTCGATAGGTGGGAGCCTTTAATCATGCATTGAGGGATTGAAGGAAGGAGTGCGGATTGAGTGGTATAAGTGAGAGCCCCACTATTGGTCGTACTCCGCCGTACGAACAAAGGCGAAGAGGATATAGGAGTGAGGAGGAAAAAGCGGCGGAATTAAGCGGACTAGGCGGAAGGGTTGAGAGAAAGAAGAAGAGCCGGTGAAAAGGTCAATTAAGAGGAAGAACCACCACGGCACGAGACAGGTGGTGCGGAAAAGAAGCGAGTCACCATTCTCAGGGAAGAGGCCACCTCAGCTAAGGCTAGAGAGAAGCAGATGCAACCTCCAGTTCGCCAATAAGAGATTCACTGGAGAAAGCATGAGCAGACATACGGGCATCCCTATCAACATGAGGTGGAAGACCGAAGCAGACCGAAGCACCTTTTAGGGGACCGTCGGTAATCAAAGGAAAGAAGATTACATGATTGATCGAGCCAAAGCTATGGGCGTTACACCGTTGAAAGTACCTTTGGAGGAGGTGTTTGAGGTAAGACAGGGGACAGAGATGCTGACAATAACGAAGATACTGGCGGGGAGAGACGGGGCGGCAAGTTCCATGGCACCCAGGCCTGAAGCACACGGGGATCTCAAGCCAAGTCGAAGATTTGGTGAGAAATCGATACTTGGACGAGTTCGTAGATGGGGTCATCCCGATTTCGTGTGAAGGGGAGCAGAGTGATAGAAGTATGCCGAGAACACCTGAGTGCAAATAATTCTTTGGGGGACCGACTTATAGATCGAGGAAGAATTATGCGAGGTATGCCATGACATGAGCAAGAGAGGTGTTCTTCAATACCCCAGCTGACTAAACGAGCAAGAATGAGTGCCGATCATGTGGACAGATGAGGACGAGGAGGATCTGCAATGAGGATTGTTATTAAAGTCACGGCGGCTAGCAAAAAGTTTGACCAGGACACTTTGGTAGATACGGGGAGCTCGGTTGATATCATTCAAGTCAACTCGGAGGAGATGGGAATATCGACCTCAAGTTCGAGTAATACCTAGAAGGGATTCGGAGGTGGAAAGCTCACTCCTCAGGTGTGGTCATTTACTTTGTTTTCAAGAAGACAATGTTTGGATTCAGCCACAGATGAAGCCGCCCCTTCCAAGAATGAGTAAGCGATTCTCTCAATCATTAAAGTATTGCATTTAGTAGGAGTAGTGCGAGGAGACGAGGAGGTTGAAGCTACTCAAACTCGAAGGAGACAATGCAGATCACATGTTGGATATTGATGGAATCATTAGCAAGAGCCGGTGGAGGAGCTAAAAACAATAAGCCTGAAGCAGGATGATCCGGAAAAGACAGTTCGAATCGGATCGAGGCTTAGAAGATTTTGAGAAGCTTGAGCTGGTGCATTGCCTTGAGCTCATGCAGATGTGTTCGCATGGACACATGAGGACATGCTAGAATCGACCCAGGTGGCTTGCCACGGGTTAGCAATAAGGAAGGAGCTCGGCGGTGAGGCAAAAAGAAGATGAAAACCGGAGAGGTATGATGCGGTGAATGTTGAGGTCGAAAAGCTCTTGAAGGCGGGGTTCATTCGGGAAGTCAATTACCCGAGAATGGATATCGAATGTTTTGGTTAAGAAAGCCAATGGTAAATGGAGGATGTGTGTCGACTTCAGATCTCAACAAGGCGTGCTCAAAGATAGCTTTCCTTTGCCCAAAATCGAAATAGTAGATTCGACGGTGGTAATCGAGCCTATTTCTGGATACAACCAGATCCCAATGTGCGGCGAGGATGAGGAAGCACCGCATTCAAGGGCAAAATACAGGGTTATGCCTTTCGGGTTGAAAAATGCGGGAGCCACATACCAAAGGCTGGTGAACAAAATTTTCAAACCGCTGATTGGAAGGACGATGGAGGTGTATGTAGATGATATGATCACAAAATCCAGGAACCCGAACGAGCATGTCGTGCACCTCGAGGAGACACATTGAGAAAGTTCAAGATGAAGCTAACCTGAGAGAAGTGTATATTTCGGAGTTGAATCGGGAAAATTCCTGGGATTCATGGTGAGCCATCGGGGGATTGAGGCGAATCCAGAGAAGATCCAGGCGATCGTGCGAGATGAAATTTGAAGGAGATACAAAGCCTCGTAGAAAGCGGCGGCGTTGTCAAAAGCCGATTTATATCCCGGCGAGAGATAAGTGCAGGTATTTTCAAAGTAATACGGAGAGGGAAGAGAACAGAATGGACTCCCGAATGTGAGAGGCATTAACACCAAAAAGTAGTTTTCAACAAGCACCCTGCCATACTACTCCAGCTTGGGAAGGAGATGTGTTGTTTACATGGCGTATCGAGACCATGCAAGCTCGGTTTTGGTGAGGAGGAGGAAGGAGTTGATATCCCATCTACTATCGAGCAAGGCCTGGTGATGCGGAGACCAGATATCCACCATTTGGAGAAATGGCGCTGCCCCAGTGGATTATGGTTTATCAGGCATTTCCCATGGTGTCATAACGAACGTATCAGATACTTAATCGGATAAATGAAACGTAAATCAATGTCGGTGGCGAAGTTCGAAATCAACTATAAGAATCGATTGTCCAGCAATGGCGGATTTCGTTGCGAGTTCAGCAATCTGCATTGTCCCGAAGAACGACAAGAATCAATCTGGCGGAATGCTCGTTGATGGATCCTCAAGAGAGGGAGGGTATCTTAAAGAGTCGAAGAAGGAGGAGGTCTCTTTTTGAGTTCAAAACCACAAACAATAGTATGAAGCTTTGGTAGCGGGCTTGGAATAACATTAAAGATAAGTGCCAACCGATTATTGGTGGCCAACCATGTAGGGAAAGATTTCAACGAGGATGAAAAGATGGAGGCGGTACCGAAGAAAGTTAAAGCGAGATGATGGGAAAGTTTGAATCGGTGGAATATTGCAGATCCAAGGAGGAAAACCATCTTTGACATCGGCGAGAACGGCAGCAGATCCAAAATGCCCAAGTCTCTGTGGAAGTAAAACACCGGCCAACATTGGGAGTGTGAAGTGATGGGAGTAAGCAGAGGTGTTCATGGATGGACCCGATCACCTCGTACAAGGATGGAGGAGGACAAATTCTGCATTTCGAAAGATTAGAGCTCAGCGTCGAGATACACAATGATCGGCGGGTGTTGTATCAAATACACCCTCCCGTTCTACGATGCGGGCGAGGAGGCAGCGACTACGTCTTTGAGGAGATACATGAGGGTTTGTGGAAACCAGTGCGAGATCCCGGCCCACACAGGCCTATAGAGGATACACGGCCCACGTGCACCGGGATGCACAAGAGAAAACTGCGTGAGTTGCCAAAGTTTCGCGTGTTTCTCCCCATATGTGTACTTCTATGGTTTCACCATCCTCAATGGGGAGTTATCGATTGGAAAAGAACTAAATTCTTGCAATCTATTTCAGATCAGGTGGAAACTTCAGGCGGGATAAGAAGACAAGAGAGAGGAGAATTTAGCCCTATGGGATCCCTTCCGGGTGAAATCAATGGTCTTATCGACAACAATAGTTTGAAGAGAAGTTTGGAACCAGGATAGTGAAGTCATTCGCTCACCTCGATCCCAAAGTTAAAGTCACATGTTCACAATGAGCAGAAATGCTCAGTTTTAATTTGGTGAATATTGGTGCTGCAGTAGGACACAAGCACTAGCAGGCGGTTGTACCGGTGGAGATAGGGATGACCAACATCATTATTTCTATTGCAAATCAAACAGATGTGCTTGAATAACGGACACATTAAAAGAGAAGAGAGGCGAGCATCGGAGCATTCATCTTCCCATCGGAAGGTTGCTCGTCATTCAAACCAACGAGTCCATATCATTGATTCAAGGTCGGCGGTGGGTACTTAGAAAGGTTAAGGAGCACTGACCCGACACAAGGTGTGTTCGGTCAAAGCAGGAAGAAAGCCGTCGGGATTAAGCGGTAAGCATGGGCAGGGGCTTACAAACTCGTCCATCAGATGGCCACGAGGTGAAGCGACCATGGAATGCAACGCATCTCCGAAAGTACTTCGGTAAGACTTTGTTAAGTTTTGAAGTTTTAATTTTCCATCGTAGTCCTTTTTAAATTCATAAGTTAATTTGCAATCAATGAAACGTGGAGAATTTCATTCGGTTGTCATCGATACATGTAAAAATTGTTAAGGCATGCAAAGAAAGACAAATGTTCGATGGCGAGACAGATTAAGCATCATTCGCTTTCGACCAAGAAAGTTTGAAAAATGCTAAGGCATGCAAGGCTCATGAAGTCTCAAAATCTCGGTGGCGAGACGGGAAGCCAAAGCGTGCTTTTTTTCGACCAAGCGAAATGGCGAGCAGAACTCGAAGTTTGAAAAATGCTAAGGCATGCAAAGGCTCATGAAGTCTCAAGCCATTTCGGTGGCGGACAGGAACAGTTTCGACGAGCAAAGTTTGAAAAATGCTAAGGCATGCAAAGGCTCATAAAGTCTCAAAGCTTGCTCGGTGGCGGCGAGGAAGCCAAGCGTGCGATTAGCCTTCGACCAAAAAGGCGAGCATAATTGAAAGTTTGAAAAATGCTAAGACATGCAAAGGCTCGCAAGTCTGGTGTCGATGGAGAGACGGGAAGCCAAGCGTTTAGAACCAGTTTGAAAAATGCTAAGGCATGCAAAGGCTCATGCAAGTCTCAAAGCTGCTCGGTGGCGAGAGACTCTGAATGCATTCTTTGCTCGACCAAACAAAGCGGCGGAACACTAAATATCGAAAAAAAAAAAAATTGTTGAGGCGTGTAAAGGCCCTACTGACCTCAAAGCCTCCTCCATGATGTGCTCGATTAAGCAAAGACGAAAGCGAGACGATATAAAACACGAGAGGACAGCGAAAGTAAATATATATATATTTTGAATGTCATTTACCAATATGTGTTCGATTTGTTAATCCAACAAGAAATAAAGAAAAAAGCAATTGTTTATTAATTCGCTACCTAGCTTGAAACTTTCAGCCTCGACATACAAAGTCTCGAAGAAGCCTACAAAACAAAGGAAATATGTGTATGTACAATCAAGAAGATGGGAGATCGTAATGGCCGAAAGTTGCTCTGTTTCTATTTCAATTGAGGAGGGAGGAGTAAGTGGCGCGCGGAGGAGTACTCGCCTCAACGTCTCTTGGGACTTCACGAGGAGGAGAGGCCTCCTCGTCTCATTCATTGGGTCCTCGTCGCCTTCCTTATCCGCTTCGGCGTTCATGTATTCACTAATGCCCAGAAGATCACCCATTTTCAAATCGGGATCTTTGCTTTGTAATAAGCTGCCATGATACACCGATAAAGTAGGAAGTCCTCGTTAGGATACCTCCTTCTTTAAATCGGACTTTGAGTTTGGAAGGAAGCTTTGAGGATTCAGGTGAGCCTTTGACCTTAATGGAACTTGAGAGTCCTCTTTAACCTCTCAACTCTTCTTGAGGCGATGACCTTCAAATTTAGGTAGCTTCAAATTCTCAGTTAATTTTGACTTTCTTTCATCGGCCTTGTTTTTGGCGATTGAATGTCTCTTTCATTTTCGGTCAAATGAAACGTTTCTGTAGTAAGTCGCCATGCAACCAAGGTTAAATTCGCGCAGAAGTGCTACCATCGAACTCTTCCGAGCGCAAATGAGTTTGGAAAAACGTAAAGGGACCAGTCTATTTCATCAATATTAGTTTTCAGGGCGGAAGGATTGGGTTCTTTAGTGCTTAGAGGGGGAGGTGGTAGGGACCTCGAGGACTGTTCGGGCGAGCATCCTTGCTTTGATCTGCAAAGATTAGTGGACGAGCTGACTTCCTGAGAGCGGAGATGTCTTGGTTGAATTTTTGAATCTTTGCATTTGCCAACGATATTGTCGAAGCGGGACGAAGGTCGAGGTGTACACCATCATTTTGAAGAGAGAACACAAGTAAGAAATTATGCGCGAGAATAAAGGAGCATGGGCTTGGAAAAAGTGAAATGGGAGGGACCAAACGTCATCTCGTCATGCCATTTGACCCGGGGACCCAAAGAAGAACCAACATTCTGGGAGATTTGATTTTCGGTCTTGGTACTGACATAAATCCTCTTTATTAATTTTTCAATCAAAGAAAAAGAAAGCAGCATTAGGATTAAGGTTTCAGCAAGGTGTAGCCAATCTAGTATATGGATGAAGTAAAGGCTGCGGGAAGCCTCATTCAATTTAAAACTTTCCGAGGTAGTGGCGTAACCCCAGGTGGGCGACTATGAGTATCTTTCTTACCGGGGACTCGAGGGGAATCTCATTAGGGATGCCGTAAATAGTCAGGAGTTCTACCAGTCGTTACGGTGGTCGGGCAATCTATATAGTCAATAGCATAATCATCTGCAACGCCCTACCACTGCTCCTTTTTGCCTCCCTGTTCAGTTGCGGCTGCTTCAGAGGAGGATTTTGCACTAGACTCCTCACCAGAACCCGCACTTAAGGTATCCTCCGAACCCCGGGAACCCTCATCACCACCACCACTAGACGAGGTGGAAACCTCAGGAGACATTCTCAGCACAAGCACTATCTTTTTCGGTTACAAAAAGGCATCCCGGGGTCAAAAGCAGGATCTGCAAGCAAGCTAGGAAGGAAACCTAGCTCGTCGTCATCAACCTCTACCATTTTTTCTTTCCCCTTCGACATCTTCTAAAAATCTACCCGGGAAAACACAACCAATCCCACTCGAAATAACAAATGAAAAAAATCCAAAGTTGGAGTGAAAACAAGACTGAGTATGGGCACCGAATAGGAATAAGAAAGTGTAGCTCGAAAAAGAAGGAAAGGAGGCTGATTGGCTACAGAGTGATTTGAGAGCGAGGGTGAAGTAAGGGATTTGTTTTTCAAAGTTAGGGTTTTTTCTAAGAAAAGGAAAGCTTTCGTTTCTTCACTGACGGGCGTGTCTTCCGAGGCACTCAGAATCGCCGATTTGAAATTCAAATGAAAGGACAGATCGTCACCGCCTCTTTCGCATTTAATTATGACGTGACCCTTCGAGGAGAAAGTTTGCTAGTTCTGGAGAAAGGCAAAACAGGTGAAGTGGGAGAAAACCGACCTCCTCACTTCTTACGACCAAAGAGCTAGACACCCAGGGAAGTCTAGATCGACTACCTTTAATGCAAGTTCTCGGAATTTGTCCATTTCATTGCAAATACTTAAACCTGGGGACCGTGTTGTGGTGGTATTTCGCGAGGACGACTAGCTACCCCAGAGCGAAGAGATAATTGCTTTCAAAGACGAGCGCACAAGCGGCGAAGCCCGGCGAGCGAGGAACTGCGAATACGAACCCCCTGCTCGTTCGCGAGGACGATCTCCTCGAGGACGTACTGCGGAGAGTTCTTTTTCTCTTCTGAGCGTCAAGGGCGGATGGACCCAGTCAAATAACGGTTAGCGAGGAACGCGCCTTTATCCGAGAGTCTGTGCATGAGCCGATCAACCAACAGCCACGATGTTGACCACCCACTTCATGAACGAGAGAAAATGGAGAACGTGAGAACGTGAATCGCGGATCACGGGGCGCCGATGTCAGAAAGCAAGTATAAAAGGGTAATCGACGAAGGTAAACGGGTTAGACACTTTGAAATCAGAAACCTTAAGAAAGAATTCAGTATTTTTGAGAGCCAAGAGTTATTTGGCACCATTTTCCCACCAAAAAGGGTAAAGTCCGATTGATCGACTTGAGCGTCGGAGGGTTTCCCAATCTGACCAGGTTTTTGTACGCAGAGAGATACGGAACGAAGCGGTCGCGTGGGACATCATTCCGCTCACCTCGAAAGTTCTAAATAGGACCGTTGAGGAGAGATCCCGGTCGTAGTCGAACAGAGACCTTAATCCCGCATCAACATTTTCTATCGACTCTAGTCTCTTCCTAATACTCTTAATGTAGTAATCAGCTTGTTCTTAATCTTAAACAAAGCTAATCACTGCCCAAGATTTTCTAAGACCAGATCAATGCAAGTTGCACAGATCCAAGATTGAACAGATTTAATCACAACTAAACTCACCAAATAGAATTAACCAGGAAACAGAAACAAAACAAGAAATAGAAAACAACAAGAAGCCAACGTTTTACGTGGTTCAGCAGTGCATAGAATGCTCAGCTTACATCCATGGGAGAAGCCTTTGATGAGCTTTATTGATTCAAAAATGGAGATTAGTACAGAGCCTTATACAAGATTCTTAAGAGAACAAGATGACACTTTCTCTCTATAAGAACTCTCTCTCTCAGACTCTCGAATCATGTCTCAACAAACCCTCTTCAATAGCCTTTATACATTTTTAAGCACTGCACGATTGCATTGTTCAGTTTGTTGACACGTAGTTAACAAACTTAACTAACTGATTTCAGCCTTCAGCACATGCTTCCTCACGTGATCACTTAAGTTGCTTATTGAGACGCACTATAGTCACGTCGTTTTGGTGAATACGTTTTTGGTTATAAGCAGCTGAGCGGCACGTGAATTTCTAAGCATCTACAGCTTTTAAACGCTGTCGTATTTGGAAGTCAATTTGATTCATTTTGCCAGCCCACAATTCTCCACCTTAAATCAAAGTTTTCCTGAATCATATTCCTTCTCCACGACCTTATGCACCTTATTGGTCACATAAGCTAGCTAGGTTCAGACAGGTTCTAAACTTAGCTATTGGAATTACCTTAGAAAGAGCATCTGTAGGATTCAAATCAGTGTGTATTTTCATCATTTTCACAGCACCTCTTGACACCTTATTTCTGATAAAATGGAGTTTAATATCTATGTGCTTGGTCTTCTCATGATATGCTGGGTTTTTACACAAATGTATTGCACTTGAGTTGTCACAGTAAATAGGCACTGATTTCTAATTTAACCCCAGTTTAGTCACTAACCCCTTAAGCCAAAGTGCTTCTTTTACAGCTTCTGTAGCAACTCTATACTCTGCTTCAGTTGTTGAAAGGGCCACCACACTTTGTAATGTTGCCTTCCAATTTACAATGCAACCATTCAGCATGAATACATTGCTTGTGAGAGATCTTCTTCTGTCCAAATCCCCAGCATAATCTGAGTCAACATACCCTCTCAGTCCATCATCTTCTTCTGTAGCTTTGCCATATGTCAAACCACAGTTCACAGTGCCATTGGAATACCTAAGTATCTATTTGACAGCCTTCCAATGATCTCTGCCAGGCTAAGCCATGTATCTACTCACAACACTGACAACATGTGCTATGTCTGGTCTTGTAAGTACCATTGCATACATGAGGCAACCTATTGCACTTGCATAGGGAACACTGGCCATGTCTTACTTTTAAGTTTCTGTTTGGGAGCACTGCTGATTGCATAGCCTAAAATAAGATGCCAAAGGTAATTGTACAGGCTTGGAATTAATTCATCTCAAATACTTCCAGCACTTTCCTCAAGTATTTCTCTTATGACAGAAACAATTTGCCCTTACTTCTATCCCTTCTGTTCTCCATTCTCATAATCTTCCAAGTATACCCTCAGATCATTTCAAATTCTGAATTCAGCAACACCTTGAGCTTGTCTATCTCCCCTCTATCTTTACAAGCAATCGACATGTTATCTACATATAAAAGGAGATATATGTATAGACCATCCTCGATTATTTTGTAGTAAACACAACAATCATAGCTGCATCTGATAAACTCATGCATTTGCATAAATTCATCAAATCTAAGATACCACTATCTTGAAGACTGTTTAAGCCCATTGAGCAATTTTTTCAGCTGACATACATGGTCTTCTTTACCAGGGAAAACATACCCTTCAGGCTGGGACATCAGTATTTCTTCCTCAAGTCTTCCATGTAGAAATGCTGTCTTGACATCAAGTTGATCAAGCTCCATGTCTTGGACAACAGTTATGGCTAATATCACCTTTATGGAGGCATGTTTGACTACAAGTGAAAATACTTCTTTAAAATCTATCCTTTCCTTTTGTGTATAACTCTTAGCTACAAGTCTAGCTTTGAATCTTCTTGGTTCAGATCCACTCAAGCCTTCTTTGATTTTGAATATCCATTTACAGCCAACTATTCTTCTATTTTTAGGTCTTTGAACCAGTTCCCATGTCTTATTTTTATAGAGTGAGGCGATTTCTTCATCCATAGCTCTCTGTCATTCCTTTTTTAATAGGCTCTGAGGTGCTTCTATAAAGCTCTTTAGTTCCTCATCATCAATGTCATTTGCAACTGCTAGGGCATAGCCTATAAGATCTGCATATCCAAATCTCTTTATGGGTTTACTTTGCCTTTCCCGTTTATCTCTGGTGAGTTGATATTCTTGAATTTGCCCTTGAGAACTCGATTGTTCTTGAGATGATTCTGTAAATTCTTCATGTTCATCAATTCCACCTGAATCTACAGCTTAAGTTCTGTTTTTGAATACATAAGGCTCCATCTCAAGTTCCAATCTTTCTAATGATCTGGAGTTTTCATTTTCATCTACAGCTACTTTATTATCTTTAACCAAGCTACCCTCATTAAACACTACTTCTCTGTTTACTATACATCTTGGAGGACTAAGATCAGTACACCAGACTTTAAAACCTTTAAATCCTTTTGGATAGCCTATGAACACACCTTTCAAGGCCTTGGGAGCAAGTTTACTTTGACTAATGTGGACATAGGTTGGACATCCAAAAGCTTTAAGGATCTCATAGTTAGTAGGTTTCCCATACCACATTTCAAATGGTGTTTTGAAATTAACAACAGTTGAGGGGCTTAGGTTTACCAGATAGCATGCTGTAAGTAAAGTTTCTACCCACAATGTCTTAGGAAGCTTACTCTGAATTAACATACACCTTACCTTGTCCATAAGGGTCCTATTTATTCTTTCAGCCAATCTATTTTGTTGTGCGGTCATCCTTACTGTTCTATGTCTTGTAATACCTTCATTAGCATAGAAACTGTCAAAAGATTGGTTGTAAAATTCCAAACCATTATCAATTCTCAGTTTCTTTAATCTCTTCCTTGTTTGGTTTTCAACCAAGTGTTTCCACTCTTTAAACTTCTCAAATACTTGGTCTTTGTTCTTCAAAACATACACCCAGACTTTCTTCGAGAAGTCATCAATAATGGACAAGAAATATCTATTACCACCCAATGATACATTCTTGGCTGGCCCCTACAAATCATCCAGCCTTCCTTTTGACTTTTGACTTGATCTCTTGAAACTTCCTCGTGAAGACTTCCCTAGCACACAGACTTCACAAAATTCAAGCTTTCCAATCTTGTCAGAGCCAAACACACCCTGATTTTCTAGCTCTTTTCGTCATTTCTCACTTATGTGTCCTAATCTTAAATGCCATATTTTGGTCTTATCTTCAGTAGGCTTTTCTAACACACTAGCCTCTCTAGATATCACCTCACCATCTAATATATAAACCTTATTCTTCCTAGTCCTTTTCATGACCAGATTTGAACCATTTAAAACACACAATTGTCTTTATTCAAGCCTAATTCTACACCCCATTTGATCTAACATTCCAAGAGAGATTAAATTTCTTTTCAAGTCTGGCACATGCCTAACTTGATTAATCACTCTAGTTGAACAATCATGCAACCTAAGGCTGACATTTCCAATTCCAATGATTCTACAGATTGAGTTATTTTTCATCATTACTCTACCACCATTAATTTCTTGATATTCAGTAAAGTAAGGCTTAACAGGACACATATGAAAGGTGTACCCAGAGTTCAGAACCCATTTACCTTTTTGGCTGTTTTCTGTTGCCACACACAGACTAGCAGACTCATACCCTTCTTCTTTATATACAGCTGTATCTCCATTCTGATTTCTTGAAGCTTTGGGCTTGCTTTTCCTTTCAGGGCAATTGTTTTTAAAATGGCCTTTTTTATGGCATTGAAAACACTTTAGGTTTTTTTTTTGCTCTTTTGCTTCCCTTGCTTCTTCTTCTTGTCAGTCTTAACCTTTGCTGTCAATCCTTCACTCGTACCTTTCTCCAGGTGAGTTTGGTTTTCTTGAAGCTCCCTTGTGTTTAAAGCAAATTTAACTTCATCAAGTGTTAAATTTTGTCTACCATACATCAGTGCATCAACAAGATTCTTATAGGATTTTGGTAATGAACTGATCAGCACGAGAGCCTTCCCTTCATCATCTAAAGCAGCATCAATGGTCTCCAGTGTGTCACATACCTTGTTAAACTCATCGATGTGTTCCTTCAGAGAAGATCCTTCCACCATTCTCAAGGTAAACATCCTCTTTTTAATGTAGAGTCTGTTTGCAAGAGATTTAGTCATGTAAAGGCTTTCAAGCTTGGTTCATAGAGTAGCCACTGTCTTCTCGTTAGCCACTTCCCTTATGACTGAGTCACCAGGACTCAAAATTATAGTACTCATTGCCTTATTGTCAATCTCAACAACTTCTTCTGAAGTCTTGGATGATGAAACCCCCTTACTATGCTTTCTGTCCTCAGATTCAATTGCATCTCCCAAACCCTGATGATCATCAAGGCTTCCATTTTAATTTTTCACATATTGAAATAATTTTTTCCTGTGACCTTCTCTATATCAACCTTGGATAACGCCATACTTGGATCTGATCACAAGATACCCGTGCTCTGATACCAATTGTAGTAACCAACTTGTTCTTAATCATAAACAAAGCTAATCACTGCCCAGGATTTTCTAAGACCAGATCAATGCAAGTTGCACAAATCCAAGATTGAACAGATTTAATCACAACTAAACTCACCAAATAGAATTAACCAAGAAACAGAAACAAAACAAGAAATAGAAAACAACAAGAAGCCAACGTTTTACATGGTTTAGCAGAGCACAAAATGCTCAGCTTACATCCACGGAAGAAGCCTTTGATGAGCTCTATTGATTCACAAATGGAGATTAGTACAGAGCCTTATACAAGATTCTTAAAAGAAAAAGATGTCACTTCCTCAGAGCTCTATAAGAACTCTCTTTCTCAACTCTCGAACCATGTCTCAACAAACCCTCTTCAACAGCCTTCATACTTTGTTTCTGCAGCTGGCTTAATTACCTGATTGTTTAGTTTGTTGACACGTGGTTAACAAACTTAACAAACTGATTTCAGCCTCTAGCACATGCTTCCTCACGTGATCAAGTTGCTTATTGAGACGCACTATAGTCACGTCATTTTGGTGAATACGTTTTCTGTTATAAGCAGCTGAGCAGCACGTGAGTTTCTAAAGCATCTACAGCTTTTAAACGCTGTCGTATCTAGAAGCCAATTTGATTCATTTTGCCAGCCTCACACTTAATTTTATGACCCATCTTAAGAACATATGCAAACTTGTTTTCCTTTGAGAAGAAGTTGCGAACCTCTTTTACCACTATATGATGGAGCATGTATAGCGGAAGCAGAAACTAATAAGATAGGAAAAACTAGTTATCATTTTAGTACTGGACCAAGTCAACACGACTAGGTTACGCTCTAATCAAAACATGATTATATATCGTTCTAATCCAAAGGATTCTACAAGAGAAATTTTGATAGATAATCCCAAAGGGAATTATAAAAAAGAAATTTTTTTTGAATATTTGAATATAAATGTAACACCCCGGCCTGAATTCCGAGGGCAAATCTGTCCACAACTCACATATGAATTTAAATAACTATTTACAACCGATAAAGTTTGAGCCTCAAATACAAAAGCCAGTGGAATAACTTAAAAATTTGGTCAAACCGTCTATCATCCTCTATTCAAATCCATCTTCTTACTCATCACGAATAAATCCTGACTTCTGAAAACTGAATCACAATAAATTATAATGAGTACAACACTCTAAGCAAACTAGTTTTTCTTATACCAAAATACGAACATACTTATACATAATGCGGATTGATGCTATGCCATAATCTTTTGGAAATAATGTAAAACAAATTCATTAAAATCTCTTTCTGTCGCCTTCAAACTTTCATATTTTCTTTCAATAAAATACGTATCCTGCAATGTGGCACTTTGTGCTGTGCGTGGCACTTTGCGGCGCATTGGCCCTCAAGAGGTGGCCCCCACATAGTCTCAAAAGGTGGCCTCCAATGCAAAATCTCATAAAACAGAAATTCCATTTGCTAAAATCCACTTTCTCATTCATAGAAAACTTAATACATTTCCATGTTTATGCCAATGAACCATCACACATACATATGCCCATGTACATAATCACGCCCAACACATAACAACACATCACATAAACACATGGGAAGAGACATATAAATCCATATTCGTTCGAGACATATAAATCCATATTCGTTCATATCAAAATAGGTTTTTCATACAAGTCAAATATTTATATTGTTTATTTTGATTCGTTTTGAAATCTAGTTTACTTACCTCTTGACATCCTCACGTAACAAATACGTATTGATTTCATCAACCTAAAATCATCGATAAATCCTCATAAGATATAATCAAATCTCAATCATAAACTCTAATGTCCTTAAATATCTCAATTTAAACAACTCCTAAGCTCAACCTCAAATGTCTCAGTAATCGACCCTCAAAACAGAACAATTCTTATTCTCCGATTTTTAATAAATTATTCCCTAACTGGAAAAATCGTATATTTTACAGACCATATGCTGACACATCGAAAGTTCATTGATAAAAATTTCATAATAAAATTCCTTCAAAAACTATTGAAAATAATTGACGTTTCAGACATTATCAATATTGTCAAACAGTTTTCTGTTTTGAACACACTTGATTTAAAAATACAAAACAATTTATTGCTTTATCCTAAAATCATAAAAGTTTACAGAGTCATACAAGACATATATAAAAAGCACTGGTCCAAATTTCATAATTTTTGAAGACGTCTAGCTATGGTAAAAAAAAATCGCAATTCATGTTTTTCGCTGAAATCAGAAATTTCCAGATTTTCAGACTCGATTTTGAAAAATCATAATTAATTGAAATCTTTTCCGATTAACTTGAAACAAGTTTCAAAACATTCTAGGTGATGTCTAGTTTAACATACTCAAAAATCAGAATCAAAATCAATTTTTACAAATTATTAAGATTTTCGTAATAATTCATTGTCAGCATATTTATGCAAAATCTTAGGTTTCTACTTCAATTGCAATCATGCTTCTCCAACAATAACAACTTGATCTCATGTGTTGTCTATGGCATAACTAAGAAGAAGACTTTCTTCTTCTCTTTTCTCTCCATCTCTCTCTCTCTCTCTCTCTCTCTCTCTCTCTCTCTCTCTCTCTCTCTCTCTCTCTCTCTCTCTCGTTTTCTATCGTTCTCTTTTTTTTTCCTCAACCGATTTCTCTTTCCCTCTCTCTTATGATGGGGAAAGACATCTTATTCTATTTATACTAGGGTAAAAAGGATTACTAAAGACTAAAAAGACTTAAATACCCTTAGCAGATTTAGGGTATTACAATAAAGTTATCAAAACAATAACAAGACCTCTCTATTTATAATAGAGGAAACCCACTTCTCTAAGTTGACTTAAAAAAATAAAATTAAATCACAATACAATCGAAATAAAATACATTTTTCCAAAGTTAACTTAAAAATGAAAAACTAAATCACAATTATTATGGAAATAGAAGACTAGGACACATACCATAATTGAATCAAATTAAGATAGAAAATCCTAAATTAATAAATATTCTAGAATCGTAAATTACCTAAAATAAAGTCCTACATCATTCTTCTCCTCTTAAAAGAAACTCGTCCTCGAGTTTAAATATCATCTGGATGATGAAACTTGTAGTGTAGGAGCAAATCATCTTATAATTCGAACTTATTGTCCTTCCATCAATCTTTCTTGAAACTTTGAAGAATCTATACTCTATCAACTTTCTTCGCTGGTACATTCTTCGAGGTGATGATGACTTTTAAGAATGAACAATGATTAAATAACTCTTCACCAATTGTCGCTCAATGCGCTTTCCTATAAGTTTTACCTTTTCAATCTAATCTTCTTCAAGCACAATCTTATTGTCTTCAACGTGAATAGGTAAAACGATTTCGATCATTTCAACTTCTTCAACTTGATTTTACAGCATATTCTTGATCGTACTGTTAGGCTCATTGCAGAAATCAAGGGTAGGTTGTTCTATTTTGTCAAAAATCCTAGAGAGATAAAAAATTTCATCATTGTCAACACTTGTCTTGTCCTCCAAGGAAACATCATGCAAATTCTCGCACAAATTGTCATATTAAAACTTTAAATCAATAATAAATTGTACCTTTTCTTTTGGTATCTCACGCAAGTCTTATTCCTTAACGACAAAAGAACTCATTGGTACATCTCTCGGTACTTTCATAGAGACATGCCACTCCTTGATTAAATCCTAAACTTCATCAAGTTTTTTTATCACATTATCAAAGTTTCTTTGTTGTTGTGACTCAATTTGCGATTCGATTTGCTTGGTTAAATGAATTGCATGTGGTAAATTGTAGATTGTGTATATAGACATCATTTCTTACATATGCAAATCAAGCCCTTTCACAAATCTTATAATTGTATTCTCTTTAGGCTCATAATAATAATCACATCCATAAAGTTGCTCAAACTCATAAGCATAAACAGAAATGAATCTCATACCTTGCTATACTAAACAATAATCAAGAGGAATAAACTTAAATCGCAAAATACGCTTCATACGATTCCATGATCGAACTTTGCATTTGCCTTGGTCAAGTCGAGAAATTTGCAACTCATCCTACTATTCTAAAGCATATAAGCTTAATCTACTGTCAAGAAACGATACTCGCTCTTCTTTAGGAGTGTGCAAAAATAAAAACCAGTGCTCAGCCTTGTCCAATCAATTAAGAAATTTGTTTGGACAAGTGTATGCAAATAATATCGGCACATGACAAATAAAAGGGCAATGATGGTAGTTCACTATTTATTGTCGAATTTCCACACAATGGCAAAATTGTAAATAATGGTCAACTCTCTAGTTTAGTGTGGTTGGCGGCTAGTGGCCTTGATTTGACATGGTGAAGGTCGGATTTGGTAGATTTGGTGATGAGGAACTCATTAGTGGAGGTGAATTGGTTGGATTTGCGGTGGTTTGGCCGAAAAACAGAATTAAAGTGGCAGTGGCTTATGGTGGTTCATGATATTTTTCTTTTTACTGTATTTGGTGGCAATTTTTGATTGATTTTGGATGTGTGGCTCAAGGGGAGTATGGCGGTGGTACTGGTCGACGGTGGTGAAGGCTGCATATGGCAGCTTTTTAGGGTGGTGGCTTGCAGGATTTGGTTGCTTTCACGCGATGGCTGAACAACAACGGTTGAGGGCGAACGAATTTGGCCGGCGGTGGCTGGGGAGTTTGTTGGTAGTGTTGGTTGGCTGTAAAAGTGGTTGAATGGTAGTGGATTGCTTGGTGGAGCTGCGGGTTTGGGTTGGTGATTTGCGAATGTTCAGGCAGCGACAGCTAGGGTTTGGTCGACAGTAGCTAGCGAGGTTTGTTGTGCTGTTGGCTGGCTGATCAGCGATGGTGGACTACGGCGATGGAGGTTGATGTGGCAGCTAGGGTTTTCAAACTTGTGAAGTTTTGATTTTTTTTTTGTGATGGATTTGGCAGGAATAGATGTGGGTTTCCAGGAAAGCTGGGCGAATCGCACAGAACTGCTCTAATACTAATTGATGGAGTAGGCGTAGCGAAAGTAGAAATTGATAGGATAGGAAATATTAGATATCGTTCTAGTACTGGACCAAGCCAACGCGATTAGGTTACGATCTAATCGAAGCGTGATTAGATATCATTCTAATTCAAATGACTTAATGAGATTTTTAATAACGTATAAAGCGAAATTAGATGCGCTCTAATCCAAACGACTCTGTAAGAGGGATTTTGATAGATAATCCCAAAGGAAATTATAAAAGAGAAAATTTTATTAAATAATTAAATCTAAAATTATTAAAACAATGACAAGACCTCTCTATTTATAATAGAGTAAAACTCACTTCTCTAAGTTAACCTAAAAAGGAAAAATAAACCACAATTATAATGAAAATAAAATATATTTTCCCCTAATTAAAAATAAAAAATTAAATAAAAGACTAAAATACATATCATAATTGATTCAACCTAAAGTAAAAAATCCTAAAATAATAAATATTCTAATATCTTGAATTACCTAAAATAACGTCATACGTCACTATATTCCCAGTCATTGTCTTTTGCCGCAAGAATTCAGCGGGGGAAATTATCCAACAGATAATCTGCGGAGCAAACAGCATCTTTCAGCATCTGTAGCCAACCCGTCACAACACGATTAGGTCTGCTGTGCCGCTATTCAGCATCAAGAAGTACAGCATGGATGGTTTCAACAGTTTCCCTGAGCTTGCTGATCTCATCTTGAACGCTGTAGGCCGATCGGATTTCATAAAAAATCTGAGAAGCTATTAGTTCCAAATCTTCCCGGCAGTGTCAAAGAGAAGTGCTTCAGCCATTCGTTCCTGCTTGCTGGAATGCGAGTGGATTAAAAAGAGTGAATAAAAGGTACTGGAAAGAAAAGATAGTGTGTGAGCAAAGCATAGCGAGTAGTAATATTTAAGGAAAGGCATTGAGACTCGGTCAGAGCTTTGGTGATTGATATGAACTTGGAAGCATTTATAAAAAAAAAAAAAGAAATTAATTAGGCCCCAGCAACAATTACGAAATAACTATGGAAAGAGCAAGAAAAGCTAAGCTAAGCGTAAATGTTTCCCGCTCTGATAGGCGGATGCGGTTTCGCTATCAAAGGAAAATGTTATTTGAAAGTAAGGTTTAGAGGCGAGTGCACCTTGAAACTGGATGCAATGATAATTCATAACACTTTATTTTATCGATTGCTTTGCTTTCTCTTCTATTGGACTGTGGAATCACTGCAGTCACTGCTATTTATTCACTGTTTCTAAGTGTTCGAGGATAAATTTGGGAATTGATTTGGGTCAATGGACAAGTGATACATGGTAGTAGAGAATAAAAGAGGAGAAAAATCAATAATTTTAAGTGAATGGAAGATAACTCAAGATAAGTTAGGGCCTAGAGATAATCTCGTAGAGACAAGGATGACTTCAATAAATTTGTCTGATTCAAGGGCCAAAAATAGAACTCAAGAATGATAATTGGGGTCTTTACCCGTGTGGGCTATAGAGCATCAAAAAGGGAAAACAATATTTTTGTCCCTTTAGGTTAAAAGCAAGAGACTAATGGAAGAATAATTAACTGAGCACAACAATGAGAATGAGAAAAGGACATGACAACACTCCTCAACTATCCCTTGAGAAGTAGCTTCTATGACGTGGTAAAACACAAAGTCACACAATGGCTAGAGGAATTACTTGTTCCCCAAGTTTATTCGGTCACTATCAAGTTAATAAAAGAAAAAGATGAAAATAACCTCACTTATAGAGAACATGCCAATGAAAATTCTCAGCTATCTAAAAATACCCAATTTGTTATAAATTTGGAAATAATGGATATAAAAAGGGATTGTATGTAAGCAATTATTTAATGATAATATGTGAGTAATGAAAACTTGAATGAAGAGTGAAGAAACAAGCTTGAGCGAGAGAATTGAATTGTATGTTTCATTAGCAAAGAAAATGGTATATATATAGGCATTTAGAAGGTGGAGTGCTTACAATTATTAATTATAAAAAGAATAATGGGAAGAGCAATAAAGAGGTAATGGGGAGAGCAATAAAGAGAAATGGGGAGAGCACCATTTGGAGGAATCCACCATGATTTACAACACTCCATCTTGGATTCGCCAATTATTCATTAGATGTGCTCCCTCTGATATCATTGGATACTGCCTCATTAAAAACCTTTGCCAGTAAAAACCCAGTGGGAAAACCTGGTCAAAAGGAAAAAAGAATACAGTATACATATGTCCAAATTCCACTCCTCCTGATGGCAACATGTATTAATCTGATAATTTATTTAAGCGATGCATGCCAATGCCATATATTATTTTCTCAAATGTAGATGTAGGTAGAGCTTTTGTAAACAGGTCAGCTAAATTATATGTGGAGCTTTTGATATCAATCTTCTTGTTCTGTTGGAGCTCATGAGTGTAGAAGAATTTCGGTGAAATATGTTTTGTTCTGTCCCCTTTAATGTATTCTCCTCTGAGTTGAGCTATACATGCAGCATTATCTTCATATATTACTGTTGGGATATCTGAACTTGAAGATATTCTACATATACTTTCAATATAATGGATTACAGATCGCAACCATATGCATTCTCGACTGGCTTCATGTAGTGCAAGAATTTCAGAATGGTTGGAGGATGTTGCAACGAGAGTTTGTTTTGTAGACTTCCAACAAATTGTTGTACCATTGAAAGTAAAAACATATCCTGTTTGTGAACGAGCTTTATGGGGATCAGATAAATAACCTGCATCAGCATAACCAACAAGACCTCGATTTTTCGTTATTTCATTAGAATAAAATAAACCTAAATTAATTGTTCTTTGAAGATAACGAAAAATGTGTTTGACACCATTCCAATGCCTTTTAGTTGGTTCAGAGCTAAATCGAGCTAACAGATTAACAGAAAATGCTATGTCTGGTCTAGTACATTGTGCTAAATACATCAGAGCACCAATTGCATTCAGATATGGTACTTCAGGACGAAGTATCTGTTCATCATCTTCTTTAGGACGGAATGGATCCTTTTTAGGATCAAGAGATCGAACTACCATTGGGGTACTTAATGGGTAAGTTTTATCCATGTTGAAACGTTTTAAAATTTTCTCAGTATAAGTTGACTGATGGATAAAGTACTATTAGGTCTGTACTCGGTCTGCAGCCCGAGACAATACCTAGTTTTCCCCAAATCTTTCATTTCAAATTCATTTTTCAAACATTCAGCGGTCTTTTGAAGCTCTTCAGGAGTTCCTATTAAATTCAAATCATCAACATAAACTGCGACAATAGCAATTCCAGATTTTGATTGCTTGATAAAAACACATGGACAGATAGGATCATTAACGTATCCTATTTTTATCAAATATTCACTTAGGCGATTATACTATATACGTCCAGATTGTTTTAATCCATATAAAGACTTTTGCAATTTTATTGAATATAAGCCACGATGTGATGATTGACACGATTCTGGCATTTTAAATCCTTCAGGGATTTTCATATATATATCTGTGTCAAGTGACCCATATAGATAAGCTGTCACCACATCCATGAGACGCATATCAATATTTTCTAATACAGTCAAACTAATTAAAAATCGAAACGTAATTGCACACATTACTGGAGAGTATGTCTCATTATAATCAATACCAGGTCTTTGTGAAAAACCTTGTGCAATAAGTCGTGCTTTATATCTTACAACTTCATCATTTTCATTACGTTTCCGTACAAATACCCATTTGTACCCAACAGGTTTGACATCCTTAGGTGTTTGTACTACAGGTCCGAATACTTCACGTTTGGCTAAAGAAGTCAACTCTGCCTGGATTGCTTCTTTCCATTTAAGCCAACCATGCCTCAGTCTACATTCATTAATGGTTTGCGGATCATGATCATTTATAATGTCAGTAGCTACTGTGAACGCAAACACATTATTGATGATGATATTACCATGAGTATAATCAACAAAAATCTCATTATTTCTGGATTCATGTGCCTTTTTAAGGCTTTGTTCCTCATGAAGAGATTGTGTATTGTCAGGGTTTCTGGTTTTTTCTGAGACTAGTTGCTTTTCTGAAGCAATTTGTTCTTTTAAATCATCATTTGCAGCAGAACCCTGTTTAATCATTTTTCTTTTTCTTGGAACACTATCTTTTGAACCAATTGGTCTACCACGCTTTTGACGTGCCATAGATAATTCCTCAGCTGCACTTTTCATTAATTGTTCTTTATGTACAATGACCCGGCTGGGCATATTAGCGGCTGGTATATATGATTTGGTTACTTTTGCTGCATCTGTAAATGCATCTGGCAATTGTTCTGCAATTTGCTGCAAATGAACTATCCTTCGCACTTCATTTTCACTCTGAGATGTGCGTGGATCTAAATGAGATAGATGGGTCACTTTGCATTGAGGATCATGCCTAACCTCATGGGTCTTTTTCCGTTCTCCTAATGGAGGAAAATTTGTCTCATCAAAATGACAATCCGCAAATCGTGCGGTAAATACATCACCCGTTAATGGTTCAATATATTTGATAATAGATGGTGAGTCAAATCCCACATAAATTCCCAAACGTCGTTGGGGTCCCATTTTAGTACGTTGTAGGGGCGCAATCAGCACTTGTACTGTGCAACCGAAAATGCGTAATTGAGATAAATCTGGTTGATGTCCCAATACTAATTGCAATGGGGAATATTTATGATAGGCAGTAGGCCTCAAGCGGATTAATGCCGCAGCATGCAAAATAGCATGTCCCCATGTCGAAATAGGTAATTGACTTCGTAATAATAAAGTTATGACAATTACCTGAAGACGTTTGATAAGAGATTCTGCTAATCCATTCTGAGTATGTACATATGGTACTGGGTGTTCTACGTCAATCCCAACTGTCATGCAGTAATCATTAAATATTTTAGAAGTAAACTCACCAGCATTATCTAGACGTATGGTCTTGATTGGATAATCTGGAAATTGTGCACGTAACCTAATTATCTGCGCAAGCAATCTTGCAAATGCAACGTTATGTGTAGATAATAAACAAACATATGACCATCGTGCAGATGCATCAATCAAAACCATGAAATAACGAAATGGTCCACTTGGTGGGTGAATAGGCCCACAGATATCTCCTTGAATCCTTTGTAAAAATGATAGAGATTCAGAATTAATTTTACTGAGTGATGGTTTAACTACTAATTTTCCTTGTGAACAGGCAGTGCAAATATTCTCATTTGACAATAAAATTTTCAAATCTTTCAATGGATGTCCATGAGAATTTTCAATAATTCTACGCATCATTGTTGATCCGGGGTGACCAAGACGGTCATGCCAAAGCATCAAAGATTTTGGATTATATAACTTATCTTTAATGACTGCGTAACTTTCCATTGATTTTATCGTCGTATAATATAAGCCAGATGAGAAAGCTGGAAGCTTTTCTAATATCTCTTTCTTTCCAAATATGTTAGAAGTAATATATAGATATTCTACATTATTCTCATCCATTGTTTCTATATGAAAATTATTACGACGAATGTCTTTAAAACCAAGTAAATTTCTTTTTGATTTAGGTGAATACAGAGCATTATGAATATCCAATTTTGTACCAGTTGCTAATATGATCATTGCTCTTCCAGTACTTTCAATAAGATCTACTGGACCTGATATTGTATTCACATTTGCCTTAATTAAATTTAGATTTAAAAAATACCTCTTATTTCGAAGAATCGTATGTGTAGTTGCACTATCAGCCAAACATATTTCTCCATCAAACATTTTATTCAAATCCATATCCTTAAACAAAAGTAAAAAAAAAAAATACATATTAGATGACAAGAAAAAAAATAAAAATTACATGAACAAACATAAAGCACAAATAGAATTTTAAATGGGATGAACATTTCCATCACCAATCAAGTGATCAATTTTTCCATCCTTATCTTCAAAGATGTATGAAACATCAAGATGTGTAACATTCAGTAGATCCGAGTCATCAACATAGTTTGTTTCAATATTCTTTCCTTTTGATTTTAGGAATACCTGAAACATATCGACACGATGTCTGGGAGTACGACATTGTCTCCAAAAATGACCAGACATTCCACATCTATCACAAATGTTTTCTTGAGTATTATGTTGGTTCTCATTTTTTCCCTTTTTGTGGTTCTTATATCCACCACGAGGTCAATAATAATGATTATGTCCTCGGCCTTGATAATAGCCACAACCACGGCCACGGCCACGATTATGCCCACGGCGACGCCCATTTTCATAATTGTCTTCACGATGATGTGAGACAGCATGTACTTTATAAATTGGTTTTGTACCAGTAGGATGGGCTTGATGATTTTTCATTAATAATTCATTATTTTTTTCTGCCACAAGAAGGCATGCAATCAATTCAGAATATTTTGTATACTGACGAGCTCTATATTGTTGTTGTAAAACCATGTTGGAAGCATGAAATGTTGTAAATATTTTTTCCAACATATCCTCATCAGTAATATTTTCTCCACACAATTTTAATTGTGACGTAATTCTGTATAGTGCAGAATTATATTCATGTACTGACTGAAAATCTTGTAGCCTGAGAGCATTCTATTCACTTCGAGCATTGGGAAGAATGACTAACCTTAAATGACCATATCTTTCGTATAAACTGCTCCACAGGATATATGGATCCTTTATAGTGAGATATTCCATTTTAAGTGCTTGGTGGAGATGATGTCGTAGAAAAATCATGGCCTTGGCTCGATCTTGAGTGGATGAGTCATTATTATTTTTTATTGTGTTACTCAAACCCATAGCATCAAGATAAATTTCGGCGTCTAGGATCCAGGATAAATAATTCTCGCCTGATATATCCAAAGCGTTAAACTCCAATTTTGTCAATTGAGACATTATCACAAACAAATAAAAGAGATTAGTATAATAAAAAAATATAAATAATAAGTATTACTTATAAGAAAAATTTTAAATAAATATGTAAAAAAAATAAAAGAGTAAATGGATAGAATACTTCCTGTACCAGAGCAAACGTCGTGCTGATAACGTGTTATAAATTTGGAAATAATGGATATAAAAAGGGATTGTATGTAAGCAATTATTTAATGATAATATGTGAGTAATGAAAACTTGAATGAAGAGTGAAGAAACAAGCTTGAGCGAGAGAATTGAATTGTATGTTTCATTAGCAAAGAAAATGGTATATATATAGGCATTTAGAAGGTGGAGTGCTTACAATTATTAATTATAAAAAGAATAATGGGAAGAGCAATAAAGAGAAATGGGGAGAGCACCATTTGGTGGAATCCACCATGATTTACAACACAAGTATCCTTAAGAATACTCCTATATAAGCTCTGCATATTCAATTTTAAAAGGAATCTCTCTCTTTTTACTCTATTTCAATCCTATAATCTTTTCAAGATCTGATTTCTTGAGAGGCTACTTTATGTTTTTCTTTCTCCTTTTTTATACTTTCATGGAAGATCTTACCACCTCATCTCTTAAAAAAGTTTTTCCCTTATTCTTATCTTAGAAAACTCTCTTCATAAGATCTTCATTTCCCTTATGTTATTATTCACCATAAACCACTTTTAATAATGTTTTATTGATATTATAAAGTAAACCATGTAGTATATTAGAGATGAGTTACTCCTACGGACGTAAGCCAAAGGGCCAGAGCACGTAAAATATTGTGTATTTTTTGCTCCTTATTTTTCATACTTATTTTTTTGCTAATTATGGTGATTTTGGTGCTCGTATTTTATTTCATATATGAACTCACCTTAAATGTATTTTATTTCATAAATGAACTCACCTGAAATGCACCACGAGCTCCATTGAATTCCCCAAATAAGTTTTTTAAAAATATCTCTTAACTATACCTAAGGTACCCTTGAGCTCTCTTAAGTTCCTTATGTCAACTTTCTAAATTAACTCCCATGGATCTCATAGAGGTCTCCGTATTATTGCGAATTCATAAAACCTCATTTCACCTCCCAAATCACTTCAGCTCACCTCCCGTATCACCTCAGCTCTGTCCTTTGCCTTGAACAACAGAAAAACATATGCAAATCCAAACTTAGCACAATCTTTCCCTAAATATAAATTTGTTTGTTTAAATTAGATTTGACCTAGATGTGATGAGAACAACAACTAAATAGTTCAAATCGGATCCTAGCGAAAATCTGGTTAAAACACAAAGGATTAATTGTATGCAGTTTGCATACCTCTTGCCATCTATCACGCAAAGCATCATAAAAACAATTCAAGAGAAAATATACAGCTCCATGATTTTTCTTGATTCATCTACCATAAAATAAGATCCCTAATCCCAGCGACATCAAAGGAAGTTTTGAGGGTCCGCTTCATGTAGCACATTCCATTGAGTTACAACCCAGTGACGCATTTCCTCGAACAGTGCATCACTTAAAAATATTTACACTTGTAAACAATCAAACAGAGGCGGTTTGCACTCGATTATCAGATAAAAAGACTCCGTTCTTGAGCAGCCAATAGAGATTCTGACTTCTGTGAACCACTAAATCGGAATTTAGAATCAAACAAATGATTATCTTCTCTCCAACATGAGATTGAATTACAAGGAGTAATGCTCTAATCTAATGAGAGTACTGTAAATGAAAAGGATCTTTAATTTTCTCAAAACCCAGAGACTCCTCAAAAATGAAGTGTGTTTATATTAAAAAATTAGAGGATTTAGTGTGACTATAATTGGAGAAGACTGAGCTTTTGAATAAGCCGTTAATTTTGCCGCCAACTCATAGTTACATCGTATTGTCGTCTAAAAGAATAATATAAACACGACTTCACGTTTCGGTGCTAGTTAATCAAACGACTTGTCGTCCAATTTTTACTGCTGAAATTGCCCTTCTTCCGGCTTTAGAATCAACTTTTTCATTTTAGTATTTGTTGACTGTTATTTGATCAAGCTGATGGCGGCGGCGCCCCCGGGGGAAGGGGGGAGCGGGGTGTTAGAGGGAAAAAAAAGGTTGTACAATTTACTGAAGATGAAAAAGCCATTCTCAGTTCCGTTACAATGCACCAGAAAACTTGACACAGCTTCAACACACCAGAAAAATGTTCCAAACAAATCACAAAAAAAAAAAAAAAAGAATTTGGATTTGAATACAAAAATCACCTCAGCTACATAGGTTTGGTATGCACACGCCAGCATCAGGATTCTGTTGTTCCTTCCATATCCTCCCAGTAACTCTTAGCTTCAGCTCCTTCCTGTCCCCACCAGAGAAGAAAAGTGCCATGTTTCGCTGGATGATAAGACCATCATGGCTATCCCTGACCTTCCGGTGGCAATCCCGGATGCTTCGGGGTGTTCCCTCCCAACTGAGCTTCCTGCCATTACCCCCAACCTCTAGGCTATAGCTATAGCTTCGAGCTTCAGTCTCATCACCCATAAAACGGAGGAATGCCATGTAAACAGGAGCTGTCCCAAGCTGGTATGCTTCGAAATGAAGGCAGAAGTATTGACCAAAACAATGGAAAACCTGGCCCAATAAAGAGGGGAAAAAAAGGGAAAAGGACAGTGACACTTCCGTAGCTTGGCAATATGGTCAAGAAGACCCCTTAGAAATGGTCATATAGACCTCTTTTTAGACAATTATTCCAAATGAAATAGTTGGGTCGCTATAGTCAAAGGGCATAATTGTGCTAAAAGGAGACTATGTGACAATTTCTGAAAATAAGTGGGTCTCTATAACCATTTTGCCAAACCACGGGGTGGCATTGTCATTTTCCCATTAAAAACAAAAATACAAACATATGAATATCGGGTTTAATGTGTGATTTCCTTAGGTGTGTGCTTGGAACCAGTCATGAAATTGTTTTCGCAACAGGCAGAGACATGGATGGTCAATGCACATCCTCAAATAAGCCACTAATCATCACACTGATGGATATAACAAATGCAAGCAGCCTTGCCAACTGCTTTCATAATAAGATTGCCCTTAATCCTTTTTAACTGAACAACAAAGCCATAAACATACAAACCACAGAACAGTTGACCCCAATCAAAAGAAAACACATAATCACCATTTATACATGAAGCAAGATTCTAGTCTTGGAAAACTGAAAAATAAAAGCAAATGCTTTCGAAAATGAATGTGCCTGAAGTTTCGAACAGTTGCATAGAAGCACTACTGGGGCACTTCTATCTAAAAGGTGTTAAATTGTGAAGTTTTATTGCATAAGGTTTAATCAGAAATCCACACAATGAAAAAATGTTAAAACACTATATTTTCCAGGAACCATCACACTTATGTCAAATGTATAGACCAAATTAACAAATCTTTAATCAAATACACTTACTGTAAGCATCCAAGTAGCATTCTCTACTTCACGGGGATTGGACTTCACATAGCGATGATTGAATGTGCATCCTGTGTGCATATCTACTTTGTGATCGTCCCTCAAATGGGCAACCAAGTATGGGATGTCCCCAACGACAGAGCAATCTGACCCAGCATATGGGCAGTTATACGGTCTGAAGGTGCACATAGCCTCATGTTTAAGTTTGCTGTAATATGGAAATATCTCTGGGCAACCCAGGTGGTAATACTTGCATGGCAGTTCAAGTGATTCAGCTACCTTCTCCAATGCTAAACACCTAATATCTCCAAGCTCCTGCCTACAAGTGGGGCACCGGTTGTGTACCCTTGTTTTACAAGTGGAACAAAGTGTGTGTCCATTGTGGCACTGTAGAAGAGATATATTGCATAAAAAAGCAGCTCATAATCCAAGACTTGCACAAATATAAATATCAGATAAAATTCAGAATCTAAAGACAAAACTTATGTTCCTTTTTCTCTCAATATTTTAATGAATATGTGAACTAATATAAGTATTTTAATTAACCTTCACATAACATGAAGTCTTCAAAAAGAAACCTTTAATTGTGTTAAACAATACCAAGACAAGACTCGTAACATATAAAAGGAAAAAGTATTTTAGAAGATGCTACGTGCTGTGAAAATGCAATAGGGTGCGAGTCATCTTAATTCTTACATATCTAAAAGTAATGTCGTCACCACCACTTAGAAGGGACCATGCATTGCAAATTAGCAACAAGTACTAATGAGCACAGAATACTGTTAAACAGGATGAGCATTGACTCTACATCACACATCCTGGACCAAAAAAAATAAAGAAGCTCAAATAGGAACAATATATGACTCTAAGGTTATGCAGTGAACATTCTTGAGCGAAGGATGCATTAACATGAGAGACACTTATAACCATCTAATGCACAATTGGAATTGCATAAAAAATTATTTCACAGGAAAAATACAACCATCTAAGTTATTCTATTGGTCACTACAACTTTTCTTTAACAATAAACTACATATTTTTCCAAAACCTGCAGAAATAGACTCAGCAGGAGCTCCAGTTGGGTCCTCTGTTTGCATTATGAATTTAGAATAAATATCCCATCCATGACAGCCTTGTTCAGGTTCATTCCTTGGTCAAAAAGAAAGAAAAGTACCGTATGAATTAGAGTCTAAGTTCAAACCGTTCCAATTGACCTTAATCTAGTTCTTGCTAGAACTCCATAATCTAACACCCAAAGGTTCTATCTTAATCAACATACTTCATTAACGGACATTAAGAAAAATTCATTACTTAAACAAATTCAATATTATTCATCCTAAGAAGATCCAAAAAGTCTATGAATCAAACTCAAATTCAGTTAAACAACAATCTGAAAACCAATGCACATGCAAAATCAAGTCATCAATGCCATCAAAAACCCCATTTCAGAAATCCATCCATACCAACTAATTACCAAAGATAATTTTTTTTTCAGAAAAAACTACCTGATGGATTGGTGGGTACATAGAATTGGTACAAACAGGGCATTCAAGCAACTCATGAACACTGGTGGCAGGGGCGATCGCCGTGGGACCCACAATACCATTGATGCCATTAGTGTTTGCTGCATTATTGTTGTTGATGGCATTATTGTGAGGCTTTGATGATGCAAATTGATGTTGATGGAGAAGAGGAGGATGGTGATGATGGCTGATCTCATCCTCTTCCATCAACCCATCCATGGATGACACACACTCAATACTATCCAATTCCATCTGACAATAAAACAAAATCAGCAACAATTTTTTTTCAATTTTTAATCAAAAACTTTTAATGGGTATCTTCCTTTTTCTCTCTTCTTCTCCAAAGTTTTTTTTTTCCTAATGAAGAAGAAGAAGAGAGAGAAAAATAAGATTTGGATTTCCCAGAAACCAAACACCCACTTAAGAAAAGGGCAAAAAAAAAAATTATTTTCTTCGTCAGCGCTTTTTCTTTAATTATTTTGTTTTTTCCTTTGTACTCTCTCCCTCGCGCGATTTTGTGAACTGTGAAAAAGAGATGTATAAGGATGACCGTTTGATTTCCAAAAGGGCGCTGGATTTGTAATCCGACGGCTATTTGAATTTTTATTTTTTTTATTTTGTTTTCTTACTGTTGTTTACGACAGGACAACCTTATGACATCGACTTCAACTGCAATAAAAGCAAACAAAAATACTAAAACAAGCAAATGTTGTACGACTGTACAACCAACTTTATACTTTTATTTTATTCCATTTTTGTTGTTGTTGTATTTACAATTCACTAAAAAAATGTTACCTAACATTTGAAACTTGTAACGACGAAATTGGTAGTTACTTTTAAAAAGGTCATTCTACAATGGGATCATTAAAGTCTTATCAATACCGTAATTAAATATAAATTATATAAATAAAATATAAGATATATAAATTTAATTTAAAATTTATAAATTAATATTAAGTATAAACAAAACATATAGCATATAAACAAAATATAAGACTTGTAAAATAAAAGTAAAAATAAATACATTAATATAGCAGTGGTAAATAATTGTATTATTGGTAAATAAATTAAAAGTTTATAGATATAATATAAAATTTATAAACCAACATTAAGTATAAAATAAAACATAAATTATGTAAATGGAACATAAGATTTGTAAGTAGAAAATAAAATAAATAAATCAATATAAGAGTTATAAAATGATGTATTATTGGTAAATAAAAAAAATTTATTGATATAACATAAAATTTGTAAATTAATATTAAGTGTAAAATAAAATATAACTAATATAAATAGAATATAAGGCTTGTAAATAAAAGATAAAATATGTAAATTAATATATGAGTGGTAAACAAAATAAAAACTTATCAATATAACATAAAACTTATAAATCAATATTAAGTACAAGTAAAATATAAATTAAGTAAATAAAATATAAAACTTATAAATTGTGTTGACCTAAATGACTTACGACATTGATTTCGATGTTAATAAACCATGTGTCGATGGTTTATTTGTAAAAGTTTATTAGTAAATATATGTTTCAAATCTCACTTGCTCTTGAGGATTAAAAGCCAAAATTCATCTATGTGAAAGCAAGTTCAAAGCATTCAAATGGATAAAGGTTCAAAGCTCATCAAATCAAGGACAAGAATTAAAAGTACTAGCTTAAGTGATTTCTCTTGTTATAGTTCTTCTAAAGCTAGTATGATTAATTTTTTTTATTACATTAGACTATTGTTCAAATTACAATTCATATTACATGAGATTATAACTAATATGTACAATCAGACTACTACTGGGACCAACTTACATCAATATTAATGAAGCTCTGTTTAAATTTTAACCCTCACAAATATTCAAGGGATGTCTACTCTAGTTACTCTTGAGTAAGGAAGAAGACTACTTTCAGTCAATTATACAGTATAATTAAAGAAAAAAATACCCCCACATTATACTTGTGGCGGTTCGAACGGCTGCCCTCCAACAGCCCTAACCACTCGGCCAAAGGCAGGTCTAATCACTTAAAAACTCAAAATTTTTTCATGATTTTTTTAAGAGAATCATTCTCATAAAATAAAGATTCTTTTCTTTAAAAGAAAAAAAAATGATTTTATAAAATGAGTAGTTTTCAGTTTATGGACCAAAGTGTGCCTATTTGAATTAGGAGTGAACCGGTTATGGACCAAAATGATTCTAATCACTTAAAAATGATTTTTTGGGGAAAAGTATGATTTTGGATCAATTAGGAGCGAACCGGTTGTGGCAAATGGCTAACCGATATCTTTGGAAGAGGCTCTGGATACAAACGGTGAGTCGTTTACTTCAAATGGCTAACCCATGACTTTTGAGAGAGTTTAGATTAGAAGGCTAACCAATAATTTTTAAGCGGTAATCTGAATTCGAAAAATTTTCAAAATTGTCTCAAAACAGTAACTTGCCATAATAAGCGGAGATCCATTTCAAATTAACGATAATTTGATAATTCCCAAAAATAAAATAATAGCTAGTTTTTCTTACTCATACTATAAAAAGTCAGGTCATACTCATTTCAAAAGTGCTTGCTCACCCTCTCCATTATCTTCTTCAATTTTTATCAAGCTTAATATTGTTCATACAAATTGCCTTGAGATTTCATTTGCTTTTTCATTTAAACTGATTTATCATTGAGCTATAATTTGCAAATATACTCTTGTGAGAGTGCAATCTTTGTAAACTTCAATTTCATTTAAAAAATTGAATGCTTGTAAGTGAGGGGAAACATTTAAGGAAGAAGTGTGTGATTATTTCTTATTGTAAAAGTTTATTTATACTTTGGAAGTCAATTATAAACATCTTGAAGCCTTGGGTTATAAGACTTGGATAGTAAAATCTTCAAACACAGTTTGCTTGAAGGTGTAGTTGTGGGTGGATATTGCCGAACTATATAAAATAAAATATTATGTTTGCTTTCCTTTCCCTTACCTCTTTGAATTCACTCATTGTTATATCTATTGTTATTAGTTGAATTACAAATTGGTAGTGGATTGCTTTTTTATCATTTAATATTTCTTAGAAACCAAATTCACCCATTCTTTTGGGTTGTTCAACTAGACTTTCGAATAGAATGTGAAATAAGTAAATTAAAATAGGAGTAATAAATTGATTTATCATTGGTAAACAAAACAAAAAATTATAGATGTAGTATAAAACTTGTAAATCAACATTAAATGTAAAATGAAATATAAATTATGTAAATGAAATAGAAAATTTGTAAATGAAATGTAAAATAAGTAACTTAATATATGAGTTATTAAAAAAAAACTTACCAATGTAAAATCAGTAAATAATTCTATATTGAATAATGATAATTTTGGGTATATATAATACATGTGATGATATATGTAAAGTTCTATTAAGGATAAAACTTATTCTCAAAATTAATTTTGAAAAACTATTTTTTTCATATCTTTCAATACTATCTGTAAAATAAATGATTTTACATCATTCCAAAACCTCCTTAACAACAATCCTAAATGATTATTTAGTATAAGTAAGAAGCAAAGTTTGAAACTTTATTAAATATATATAAAATTGAAAATTAGATCAATTTTATTGATATTTCCTATATGTATAGTAAAATTATTTTTACTTAATTAACCTATGTAGTAAACAAAGACTATGATGAATGAAAAAAATTTATAGATATCCTATGATAAATATAGAATTTATGGTTAAATCAATTTAATTAAACTTATTTCAATTGTTTTCAATACAAATTTTTGTTTTTAATTGATGATTTTTCTTTTTTAATTAAATTAAATGAATAAACTATTTTTTAATTAAAGTTTAATGTTGATTTAAAAGTTTTCTGCTATTTTTACAAGTATTTGTTTTGTTTGCAATTTTAAAACACTAATTTACCACTCTTATTTACCTTATATTTACTAGTCGCATTAGGAGCGAACCAGTTGTGGCAAATGGCTAACCGATATCTTTGGAAGAGGCTCTGGATACAAACGGTGAGTCGTTTACTTCAAATGGCTAACCCATGACTTTTGAGAGAGTTTAGATTAGAAGGCTAACCGATAATTTTTAAGCGGTAATCTGAATTTGAAAATTTTTCAAAATTGTCTCAAAACGGTAACTTGCCGTAATAAACGGAGATCCGTTTCAGATTAACGATAATTTGATAATTCCCAAAAATAAAATAATAGCTAGTTTTTCTTACTCATACTATAAAAAGTCAGGTCATACTCATTTCAAAAGTGCTTGCTCACCCTATTCATTATCTTCTTCAATTTTTATCAAGCTTAATATTGTTCATACAAATTGCCTTGAGATTTCATTTGCTTTTTCATTTACACTGATTTATCATTGAACTATAATTTGCAAATATACTCTTGTGAGAGTGCAATCTTTGTAACCTTCAATTTCATTTAAAAAATTGAATGCTTGTAAGTGAGAGGAAACATTTAAGGAAAATGTGTGTGATTATTTTTTATTGTAAAAGTTTATTGACACTTTGGAGGTTAATTATAAACATCTTGAAGCCTTGGGTTATAAGGCTTGGATAGTGAAATCCCCAATCATAGTTGGCTTGAAGGTGTAGTTGTGGGTGGATATTGCCGAACCATATAAAATAAAATATTATGTTTGCTTTGCTTTCCCTTACCTCTTTGAATTCACTCATTGTTATATCTATTGTTATTAGTTGAATTACAAATTGGTAGTGGATTGCTTTTTTATCATTTAATATTTCTTAGAAACCAAATTCACCCATTCTTTTGGGTTGTTCAACTAGACTTTCGAATAGAATGTGAAATAAGTAAATTAAAATAGGAGTAATAAATTGATTTATCATTGGTAAACAAAACAAAAAATTATAGATGTAGTATAAAACTTGTAAATCAACATTAAATGTAAAATGAAATATAAATTATGTAAATGAAATAGAAAATTTGTAAATGAAATGTAAAATAAGTAACTTAATATATGAGTTATTAAAAAAAAACTTACCAATGTAAAATCAGTAAATAATTCTATATTGAATAATGATAATTTTGGGTATATATAATACATGTGATGATATATGTAAAGTTCTATTAAGGATAAAACTTATTCTCAAAATTAATTTTGAAAAACTATTTTTTTCATATCTTTCAATACTATCTGTAAAATAAATGATTTTACATCATTCTAAAACCTCCTTAACAACAATCCTAAATGATTATTTAGTATAAGTAAGAAGCAAAGTTTGAAACTTTATTAAATATATATAAAATTGAAAATTAGATCAATTTTATTGATATTTCCTATATGTATAGTAAAATTATTTTTACTTAATTAACCTATGTAGTAAACAAAGACTATGATGAATGAAAAAATTTATAGATATCCTATGATAAATATAGAATTTATGGTTAAATCAATTTAATTAAACTTATTTCAATTGTTTTCAATACAAATTTTTGTTTTTAATTGATGATTTTTCTTTTTTAATTAAATTAAATGAATAAACTATTTTTTAATTAAAGTTTAATGTTGATTTAAAAGTTTTCTGCTATTTTTACAAGTATTTGTTTTGTTTGCAATTTTAAAACACTAATTTACCACTCTTATTTACCTTATATTTACTAGTCGCATTAGGAGCGAACCGGTTGTGGCAAATGGCTAACCGATATCTTTGGAAGAGGCTCTGGATACAAACGGTGAGTCGTTTACTTCAAATGGCTAACCCATGACTTTTGAGAGAGTTTAGATTAGAAGGCTAACCGATAATTTTTAAGCGGTAATCTGAATTTGAAAATTTTTCAAAATTGTCTCAAAACGGTAACTTGCCGTAATAAACGGAGATCCGTTTCAGATTAACGATAATTTGATAATTCCCAAAAATAAAATAATAGCTAGTTTTTCTTACTCATACTATAAAAAGTCAGGTCATACTCATTTCAAAAGTGCTTGCTCACCCTATTCATTATCTTCTTCAATTTTTATCAAGCTTAATATTGTTCATACAAATTGCCTTGAGATTTCATTTGCTTTTTCATTTACACTGATTTATTATTGAACTATAATTTGCAAATATACTCTTGTGAGAGTGCAATCTTTGTAACCTTCAATTTCATTTAAAAAATTGAATGCTTGTAAGTGAGAGGAAACATTTAAGGAAAAAGTGTGTGATTATTTTTTATTGTAAAAGTTTATTGACACTTTGGAGGTTAATTATAAACATCTTGAAGCCTTGGGTTATAAGGCTTGGATAGTGAAATCCCCAATCATAGTTGGCTTGAAGGTGTAGTTGTGGGTGGATATTGCCGAACCATATAAAATAAAATATTATGTTTGCTTTCCTTTCCCTTACCTCTTTGAATTCACTCATTGTTATATTTATTGTTATTAGTTGAATTGCAAATTGGTAGTGGATTACTTTTTTATCGTTTAATATTTCTTAGAAACCAAATTCACCCCTTCTTTTGGGTTGTTCAACTAGACTTTCAAATAGAAGGTGAAACAAGTAAATTAAAATAGGAGTAATAAATTGATTTATCATTAGTAAACAAAATAAAAAATTATAAATATAGTATAAAACTTGTAAATCAACATTAAGTGTAAAATAAAATATAAATTATATAAATGAAATAGAAAATTTGTAAATGAAATGTAAAATAAGTAACTTAATATATGAGTTATTAAAAAAAACTTACCAATGTAAAATCAGTAACTAATTCTATATTGAATAATGACAATTTTGGGTATATGTAATACATGTGATGATATATGTAAACTTCTATTAAGGATAAAACTTATTCTCAAAATTAATTTTGAAAAACTATTCTTTTCATATCTTTCAATACTATCTATAAAATAAATGATTTTACATCATTCTAAAACCTCCTTAACAACAATCCTAAATGATTCTTTAGTATAAGTAAGAAGCAAAGTTTGAAACTTTATTAAATATATATAAAATTGAAAATTAGATCAATTTTATTGATATTTCCTATATGTATAGTAAAATTATTTTTACTTAATTAACCTATGTAGTAAACAAAGACTATGATGAATGAAAAAAATTTATAGATATCCTATGATAAATATAGAATTTATGGTTAAATCAATTTAATTAAACTTATTTCAATTGTTTTCAATACAAATTTTTGTTTTTAATTGATTATTTTCATTTTTTTAATTAAATTAAATGAATAAACTATTTTTTAATTAAAATTTAATGTTGATTTACAAGTTTTCTGCTACTTTTACAAGTATTTGTTTTATTTGCAATTTTAAAACACTAATTTACCAATCTTATTTACCTTATATTTACTAGTCGTATGTGTAATTTACAAAATTTATGTTCATTACAGCACTGATACTATAATTTTAATCATCGCATTATACAATTTTTCTTCTTAAAAACTTGTTACTGATAACTGAGAACGTTATCACAGATACGTTATTATTCCAAGCAGGGCATAGTAAAATTTTTTTTAATCTCTATTTTCAGTAACTGACACACAGGACTCTTTTTAGATAGATATTAGCACATGTCCTCCAAAGTATATTTTATTATGAAAATATTATAAAAATTTAAATTTATTAAATTTTGAATCCAAAGTATGTAATTTGAATAAATCATTCTTATAAAATAACAGAACAAAAGCAAACACAAATTATAATAGTGGTCATTTTGTAACGGTAGTTTTATTTCTTTTACAAAACAATTGGTACAAAAGGTAAAGAATATGTATAAAATCGGATAAATTCAAATTTTTATAATATTTTTTACAACAGAGTGATTTTTGGATGGATGAGAAATAATTTCCCTTCTTTTATTTACACATAATGAGTATTTTTCTTAAAAAGGAATCTATTCGACAAATTTTGAAAACAAGAGAACTTTTATAACTTTTATTGTCAAATTACAATATTACATGTGCCGTTTTCTTTTTTTCTTACTTATAAATAATTTTTTTTCTGAATTTTCAAACTAATTATAAATCTTGGGAAGGAAGGGGCACAAAATGTTACCCTCTATATATATATATATAGGGTAACATTTTGACTTGTATTGACTTGTGGTGTGTTTTGTATGTAGTGGGATAGATTCTGTTTGAGCATGGAGACAAAATAAAAGTTGGATTCGAAAGCATTTTAACACGACCAAGGCATGTTTGATGTTTCCATGAAAGAAAATAAAAATAAAAACAAAAACAAATAGGCCAGAGCAGATTCAATTCTACTTGTGACGGTGATCTCCAAGTCAAGCGAACCCGGGGTTGAGCTTCGAAAAGAGAATAGAAGAAGCTTTAACGCGCAATTGACTTACGACTTCGATGGACACCATATTCCACACCTTCACATCGTCAAATCATTAAATTTTATTAGCTTTTTATTGCGGTTGGATCCATTAACAACATAAGTGTTCATAATTTTTGTAAAAATATAATTTTATCAAGTACTTCACAGATGTATGCACAAATAGTCTTCTTCTATCTTTACAAGAATAATACAAGTCAAAACAAATACGCGTAGAGATACTGTTTGTATATGTATTGTGTGAAATTTAAATACGATTACGGTATGTGAATTAAGGATTTAATGTCGATCCCACGTCGAGCTAAAAGAAAATACAAAGTTGTGGTCTAAATTATTATTTATTTTCTTCTGCACACTGAAAACGTGGATCGTGAAACCAACGCCACATAATTAACATTCTCATCAATTTATACAACTACAACATGTACTAGAAGCTATAAATTTGTAATCAACTTGTTGAAACCATGTCATTTTCCTAAACAATAATTCACCATTAAAACGTTATTAATATTTGACGTTAAATCTTGTTGGCTTCTTGGCCACAACTCGATTAGCTATAAATGCGCTTTGAACGTACAATCATCCAAAGTTCAAATTCCAATTATAAAGGTTAGAGTTATTTCTAGAAGGTGAAATTTTTTACCCCCACCAAACCTTCTTTCTATGAGAAAAAGAAAGAAACATCAAATATTACTAAGAAACTTTTAAAAGTGCTATGAGTAAGGGTGGGTAAATCGGATTTTGGTTTAGGTTGTTTGAGTTTCGATTTGACTTACAATCTGATCAGGTTGAAAATGCAAACCCAAACTGAACCGATTGGTTTGATTTGGTTCGATTTGGTTCGGGTTCATAACTCAGATCTGATTGGTGGTTATTTTGGATTAACATTTTAATTTGAGTTAAGGTCGAATTAAAATAATTCACTCTCAAATCTAAGCATATTTTTTTTTGGACTAAAAATCTAAGCATACTTGACAACAAAGATTATAACAAAACAAAACAAAACAAATCATTTTACACCAATTTAAGATGCGAACAGCTTTTTAGTCAAAGCATTTCTACAATTAAGTGCTAACAATAGAGAAAGTAGCATTTTGGAGGAATGATTATTTTTGTACAAATATATACACACACACACACACATAGACTCAACCCAATCGGATTGCAATTTTCAACCTGATCAAATTTTTTAGGCTAATCCGATCCAAACACCATCCCTAACTGTAAATTTTAAAGGCCGTTGCATATATTTAATAAATTTTATTATTAAATTATCATAAGAATATAAATGACTAAATTTAATATAATATTGAATCCAATTTGTTTTAGAAGAGAATTCAATTTATTTAAACCTTATATATATGTGTGGTTGTGTAATATTTTTTTATTGTGTGTATAATAATTAACAACTAAAATAATTATTAACATTATTAATTTTACTTTTTATTTTGTTCTCAAAATAAATAATAATAATAACCTCTTTAAAATTAATAATTTTATTTTTTAATTAATAAAAAATTTTTTAGATTTTTACAATTTTATATAAAATTATATCAAGTATAAAGATAATTTTCAAAATCAAATTTTAAAAAATTATCTACTCCTACCTTTTAAAATCTGCAGTAGAATAAAATAATTTTATCAAAAGTTATTTTTTTAAAAAATTGACCAAACACTAAAATTAAATTTTTGACATTTCAAAATCACTTTTAAATCTTTCGATTATCAACTTTTTAACTTTACAAAATTACTTTTAAACCTTCCAAAAACAATCTCACACGAGCCAAATAAACTACCTAAGAAGCTCAAATTCGGTCCATGATTTTAGATACACAAAGAAATACCTACGGCAAAAAATATTTTCAGTGCCTTCTTTTTTTTTTTGGAAGGAATGATAATATAGCTTCTCGTATAATTACACAATTAATTTACTATATTAATATCAAACTTCTTATGTACAAGGATGAAGTTACATGTAAAAATCAAAGTACGGCACATTACATGCTGGCAACAATGGAAGGAATTTCCGTTTCCATTTCAGGCTCTCCATCTGCTCCCGCAACATTTGTCTGCAACTCGAAATCAAAGCATTTGTGAGAAATAAATATAAATGGTGATCTCATACCACGTGCATCCAACATTCAAGCAAAACACACCTCCAAGTCCTTCCTTTTATGTTGAGCAAGATAACGATCCAATGCACCTTTGCCGTAAAGAATCTTAGCCCCACAGCCACGATCCTCTGACCCGACAGACTCTTCATCGACTACAACAGCATCAATTACCTCATCTCCTTCCCTAACATCAGGAATCTACAAAATAGATCATAAAATTGGTTACCATGTTTCCCAACCACGCAGCTAGAATGGCAGAAGAATTAATTGCAATATAGCTTGATCTGTTCAGATGTTTAGCAAGTGTATTGGTCGGCAACTACACCATTAAGGCTAGCTACCTAATTGTCTATAATTAGCCGCTCAGCTATAGTCCTACAGATAACATCTATGGTTCTACAGGCTCCACAAATGAGATACTGTTGTTCAAGCACAACATACCTCATACATGGCATCCATCAAGATGTTCTCCAATAGTGATCGCAATCCTCGAGCCCCAGTATTTTTACTTATAGCCTTTTTAGCAATTAATCTCAAAGCATTTTCTGTGAAATGCAGCTTGACCTGAGAAAAGCAATAACTTGGCAAAATCAGAGAGACAGAGACAGAGACAGAGAAATCATAGGGAAAAACCTTCTATAAACGTGCAAGAACTTTAGTAAGCATAGTAAAATAACATTGTAACAGTAAATATTCTTCAATAAACCAGCTAGAAAGACACTGAGGCACTCACACCATTCATTTGGAACATTTTTCTGTATTGCTTCCCAAGTGCGTTCTTTGGCTCCGTCAGGACCTACAAAATGTCAGCGCCAGTAAGATTACTGAGGCTCAAGGGTAACTTGTAAAACCAAGGAAAATGGCATTTCTGCAGGAGTAAAATTGATGCAACTAATTACATCAATCCCATTATTGCTCACTATTATAATAATGGCAGAAAAGGAAGTATTCAAAACACAAGCATACCAGTAAAAATATAGTTCTCATGACTATGAGAAAGCATGTCAGCTGCTTCTCTTCATCATGCAAATAACAACAGAAAACACATTGAATATTACCTGAACAAGTTGATTTTCAGTTAGAGCTAACAAGCTCACAAGAACAGGAAATCGTCCAACAAATTCTGGTATCAGACCATATGCAATGAGGTCACTGCTTTCTACCTGTCAACAAGGGAGTTCACAGTAAATACGTATATATCTGAAATCTAGCGGAATTACAAATGCAATCAGCTGTAAATTTTAACAGTGACTGGTAAATCACTTACAGTCTCCATTAAAGACGATGTCACAACCGCATCTGTAACACCACCAGCCCTCATATTTGCACGTACTGGGGCACCAAATCCAATAGAAGAATCCTGCCGCCTACAGTAGACTCAAAGCACTCTCAATTTCCAATTAAAAACTATCCAAATCATGTTCAATGCAACAACATTGAAATTATAACCTCTAAACTGGTATTACCTTTCCGAGATTGTTTTTTCTATGTCAACAAAGGCACCCCCACAGATAAAGAGTATATCCTTTGTGTCAATCTGGGGACAACATGAATAATGAGAACGTCAAACACAATCCTACTCCTAAAAGTAAATCAGATTGAAAATCTACCCAAAAGAAGTCCAGCACCAGCCAATCACCCAATAATAATCATCATAAGAATGTGGTCAAGGCCGAGTCCTCACAAATGTTGAAAAATAATAAATAAATGTAGCTCTTAAACTCATATGGCTATGCCTATGTGCTTGTACCATGAGCATATTTTATATTCAAATAAGTCCACATCTATGAAACATTTTTAGAAACCACATCATATTTACCTGAATGTTGTCACCTCTAGGATGCTTTCGAGCTCCCTTCTCAGGAACATTGACAACCTAGATCACAAAAACATCAGTGCATCAGAATACAAATAAATCAATTTTGTTGGATTGTGAAACAATGACCAAATGTTGAAGTTTGAATCTTGTTCATCCATGTCTGGAGGTTAACACATATACAGCTTGTTCTGTAGCTGCTTAAATGGCACCATGCCACCTCTACAAAGCTCAGTGGTTGAGATACAGAGGAACAAATAAAAATTCAGTCTCAATTCATGCAAATAAAGCACTTACAGTTCCTTCCAGCATTTTCAGCAGAGCTTGTTGAACACCCTCTCCAGACACATCTCGACTAATATTAAGGCTCTCCGCCTGCCCAAACAAAAAAGGCAGAGCATGAAGAAGTGTTCACATCAAAGAAAAACAATATCTCAGATAAAAATGTTTTGATCATGAAAAAGTGAGGGGAACCTTTTTGGTGATCTTATCAACTTCATCAATATACACAATGCCCTGCTGAGCAGCTGCAACATTATAGTCAGAAACCTGTGAAACGAGAATGATTTTAGATCTGCAATCCAATATAAGCATAAAATGTCATAGATTCCAACAATTTCCCAAGTGACATAACACTTTCTGCCCATCTTACAAGGACATAAGTAGTATGCAGCCTTTAATAAAAGCACCTTCCATATTCTACCCCAAAAACACCACACAAACCTACCTAGTACCAGGTTCACCTTCCTACTGCACATCCACGTGAAATGGACAAAAGCTGAACATATAAGAGAAACGGACAAATGCTGATGATTCCATCAGAAACCAAGTGGCAAAGTTTGTCCTTTGATATTTTGATAATATTGCAGCACCCTATTCCCCGCAAACATACCAGAGGATCATCTACTTCCAAGGCAAGAAAGTTAAGAAAGAAGTACAGAAACTAGAAAGTTCCATTTTTGCTCATAAGGACAGTTCCATTTTTCCTCATAAGGGCATAAGGTAGGAGATTGGCCATCGTAATGTGGAGACAAAGTGGATCAGACGAAAGACTGGTCGAAACAAGGTTAGAAACTAACAAAAATATCGAAGGCACTACACTTTGGAAAAGGCCATTAAGCAGAAGATGTTCAAAAAAGAACTGCAGTTCAGTGGTTTTACATACTCTCACAACTCATCCATGTAAACCAGTCAAGAGAAGCACCCCGCAAAGAATCCTTTAAAACACATTTACTGATTTTTGGTTAGGAAGGATTGCTATCTTTACAACATTATAAAAACCTAGTTACCAGGACAGCAAAAGAACCAAACTGACCAGAAAAATATCACAATAGCTTGATAAAGAAAAAGCACAACAGTTCATATCCTCTGTGACTAAATCTACAGAAAGACTAAATTTTCTGTTTCCTGGATTTTTAAAATAAAAAATCTAACTCAGAAATACTCAAACCTTCAGCTATTACTTCATAATATCTGGATTCCACTAAGAACAAAATGCAAAAAAATTACAGAAATTCGATAGAAATTTTTGAAAACCTATCAACTGCAACAATCACTCCAGTAGCAGAAACCAAAAGTAGAAAGCATAACTCATGAAATGATGCAAGAAAGCAATAACTCATGAAATGATGCAAGATCATACAACAACATAGCAGAAACCAAAAGTAGAAAGCATAACTCATGAAATGATGCAAGATCATACACATGCGATTAACAGGTGACGTGCATTTTAAAAACAAAGTAGCTCTTCAAAATCTAATTGATGCATGTAAACAAATTATGTTTCTGAGAATTTACCGTGAGAAGTTTGTATAAGATGGACTCCACATCTTCTCCAACGTATCCTGCCTGCAAATAAAATGCCAATGCCACAATAAAGTGAGTGCCAGTCACAATTTGCACAGATTTCCAACTCAAGTACAGCAACCAAATATCAAGAGTTGAAACAATTACAACAAGAAGAACACAAAGAACAATCCATAGAATACTTTCATCACATAAATCAAGTGCATGTCTGAGTGCTTGCCCACACGTGTGCTAATCTATGTGCATTCATGTGTGCAGTTGTATTTGAGTACGAGAGAACAGGAATTTAAACAGTGGATCATACACTCTTAAACATACGGTAACAGGAAGAAAATCCCAAATTAGATAAGGTTTCTGGTCCCTCCCCCCCCCCCCCCCCCCCTCTCTTCTCTCTCTCTCTCTCTATCCTCTTCAGCTGGAAATTGTACTCAATTACAGGCTTGAATGTCTTGCCCAGCCCAGGTTTAATATTTAACGTTTTAAGCACACCCACATAAATACTAAATACACCTTTTAAAAAAATTAAAATATATTTCATATTCGGCCTAAGACCAAAGGTCAAATGTAAAAAGCCACTTCCAAATATTCAAATTGGAAGTGGCATGGCAATGGCTATCAGCTTATTTGAAAGAGCCATTAAAAGATGAAAAAGAGCCATCCGCAAATGGCCCCAATAGTTAGCTTTATTTTCTTTTCTCACAAGTACTCAACTCTCCCTAGTTGGAGGGTCTGTAGCAATACATTTGTTTTCAATTGCAATCAAGTTTTTGCTACCCCTCTTAACTCAATGAACATAAAATGATCGAACATTTTTTAGAGAGGGTGCTTCAATCTCTTTCAATGATGAGGACAATCATTTTAAATTCTTCAAAATTTCAAAATTGTAGTTTGAATTTTGAAGGAAGAAAAGATAGTACTTGAAATACCTTCCCCCCTGCCCCCAAAAAAAAAATCCATGATATTTATAGAGAGAGTGGAGCATTTGGAAGAAAAGAAAATTTTTATGAACAAAGCATAAAAATAAGAACCATTGAATGGGAAAAGTGTAACTACTCTTTTCTATTATATTTTATGGCTCTTTAGGAAGAGTCATTGGCCACTGCTACACCTACCAGTCCAATTTGAAATTTTTAAAGTGGCATTTACGTTTGCGATTTGGCAATTATTTAAGCCAAATATGAAATATAATATTATAATTTCAATTGCATATTTAGTATTGATGTGGAATTAAATGACTAAAAATTGCAATGCCCAATCCGCCTAGGTAGGCCAACACATTTAAAGCGCAGCTGGCTCTTTTTGCCAAGCCTACTTCGTATAGCATGTCGGACTTACAGTATCATATTCGTAATTTTCTACCCCAACATTAATTATGCAATTATCTTTGGGAGGCAGTGCACCTAATTAAATGTATTTGTCTCTCCTTAGGATTATAGTTATTGCGTAATTTGTTAATTTAGTTGTGCTGTGGTATTCTAATTCTATTCACCCGGACAGCAATTAAGTATTACATAACTTAACACGAGTCCTTTTCATTTAGTAATTCATAGCATAGCTGTCTTTTCTATTCACCCCAACAGGAATTAAGTGTCACATAACTTACACTAGTCCTTTCATTTAGTAATTAATAGCATAGTTGTTTTAGACTTTTACACGATGATTTAGTAATTCACCATCAATTTAACAATAATTTGCCTTTTTATCTTAGTAATTTAGTAATCGTGCCATTTTGTGTTTAAACATAAAGTAATCTTTTCAAATGGATAATTTACATACAACCAAATTGAATATGGAAATCGAAAAAGAATATAAATAAGGAATTAAGAATTAAGGGACGTTAATAACAATTGATTATAAAAATAATATCCCAAGCTCAGGACAACCCCGGGCAAGCAAAAATCCAGTCTTTTTCCCAGGCTCAGGCTTAAATAAACAACAACCGCCCCATTTGTCTGACCTAACTCATAGCTTTAAAACATGAAACAATCTCATCAATTTTTTAAATAGTTCTGTTTGCTGTAGATCTTCAGTCAAACAGAAGAACAAAGGAAAATACCAAACATCAGATGCTACTAAAACCAAAATTATGCGCAGCTAAACCTAGATGCCAATTAGGTAATTAAATAACATTTCCCTGGAGTATTACAATATCAAAAACTAGATAGAAATTTCCTGAAGGCCAAAAGGGCAATTCCCCTCAACAAAGCAGCACTTGCATTACTTATTGCTGGCTTTTCAGAAGGAAAGTCGAAGAAAGAAGTAGAAAAAGAATCCAACTAAAACAAGAGTCAGTGACTTGCCTGAGTCAAAGTAGTAGCATCTGCAATAACAAAGGGAACATTCACATAGCGTGCCAAGGTCTTGGCAAGTAAAGTCTTCCCTGTCCTTGAAACAGATTTAAAAGAGAACAGGTGAGACTGGTAATATACAGTAGCACTATAATGATCATTAAAATTAAATTCTATGACAGCAAAGTTAGGAACGAAACAATTCCACAATAAAAGTCCAGTCAAAAACTCAACACTGCAAATAATCAGATATCAATGTAAATAAATGAAAAAAAAAGAAAAAAAAAGAGAAAAAAGAAAAAAGAAGAAGAAGAAAGAAGGCTAAGTAAAAAAAAATAAAAAAAAAGGGATGGGTCCTTCTCTTATAAACATTTTTTAAGCGGTAGTTACCCCAAAAAGGAAAATGATCCAACCTCATTAATTACATAAGCCTGAGCAATCAAGGACAAATAGAAATTGCAATGCATCCAAACTAGACCGTTATTGGCAACCACACGTAAAACATCTGAAGAAGAGAGGACCATACAACCAGGATACAAGGACTATACAATCAGGATACAAGGTTTACAGAACATTTTAAAAAAAAAATGCAAAACTGAAAAGGTTGGAAGTTGACCATAGATTATTAGAAAAAGGACAACACCAAATTACCTGAGCCTGTTGGCCCCATTAGGAGAATGTTACTTTTCTCCAGCTCCACAGTATCATCATCTACTCCAGCTGTTGCGCAGCTGCTAGATTCTCCTGCTGACCTAACTTCCCAAGTGGTCATAACCATGTTAACAACTGAGTTCCCTCTCAGTGAATGTGATCAATACTAACAAACAGCAATGCACATACGCAAGTGCGTAGTTACACGACAGCATGCATGCCACACAAAACCACACACAGAAAACTTACATTCATTCAGAAATTAAAATTATTGTACACACCTCGTGATCCAAGATAGCTATGATGCACCACTACCTAAGAAGATCAAGTCAACAAGTTGACTTGTCAAGCCTAGTAATAAATGTACAATGACGGTCATATATTTTCTGTACATGCTTCAAAAGCCTACATGGAGCTGGTGTTTTCCTTTGCTCTTTTGAACTACATGTAGTAAATATTTATACTATTTGAATCTCAAAGTCATTAAATCTAAACCAACCCACATCATGTTTCATGGTCTGACTTCAATTTCCAAGATATTGGCACATATAGAGGCAGGCAATTGATGGACTGCTCTTAATGATATTTTAATGAGTAGCCTCAAGCTTTCTTCCTACTTTCCTCTTCAGCATATGAACATGGCAGTAAAATGAGAAAAAAAAAGATTCAAACAGCATGCACATGCACTTTCTTTTTTTTCTTTATTTAAATTAGGTGTGCATGCACCAAAGAAAAAGAGCTAACCGTTTTTGCGATGACTCATTGTAAATTCTCATATAGTGATTGTACACTGCCACAGACAGCACCTGCATTCAGGAAAAAAAAAATTACTTCTTAAGAGATAACGTTGACATTGAGTTCCTCGTTTATACATGGAGACATTAATCATTGAAAATATAATTGAACTGAATCGTCCAACTGATATGCAGCTTCCAAAATGGGCTCAATGCACAAAAACATGATAAAAGCCCCTTCCTCTTATATAAATAGGAGAACTGAAAGCATTTCCCAGGAAAGCAAATTAGGAAAAGTTAGACCCTTAACAATTTGCATTCTCATATTACATTTTTTGTCATGAAAGCCCTACCAACCATAACATTTTCATAAAAAATACCACATATTGAGTTGTCAAAATAAAACTTCTTTCCAGCTAAACTACTTCTAATGAATCTTGACAATTATAAAAATTCAATAAAACAACATGCTTCACATTCAGATGAAAATAAAATTCAATGACGAAATAGTAAATTAGAACTTTTTTTTTTACGAGAATAGCAAATTAGAACTTGAAGCTAGTCTTGTTGCTTCTATGGTTCTGAGAACCAAACTAAATCACATGTTACCAGCAAAAATACAAGAAACACTTGAAAACCAGCAACCAAACAAAACAATGCCAAAGATAAATATATAAACAAAATAACAATCATAAAGCCAATTGAAAAAAAAAAAATCACCTTCTTAGCCCTCTCCTGTCCAATCACAAACTTATCGAGCCCCTTACAAATCTCCTTCGGAGTTGGAAACTTGTTCCCCAAATTTGAGCCACCCCAGCACCCATCCTTCGAACCTGAAGCAAACCCACTTCCTGACCCGCCTCCGCGCACCAGATTAGGACCCTGTCCATTGACCCGAACCGCAATTCCATCCCCCGGAGGCTGCCATACTTCTGGTGGGTCCCCATATGAGCTAGTAATACTACTACTGCCACCCGTCAATTTTTGACATTTCGCATTATCTGTGCATAATTGAGAGCCCTTTTCGACCAATTCTCCACGAAGAGAGACGGGTCTGAATGATGTGAAGTGATAAGGAGTGTTGATGAAGTGATCGTCCCCCTTTGAACGGTGCGCACAGCGAGAGCTGCTTGCTACACGACCAGCATGCATGTAACTGAGCATCAGGTACCTGAACTGGGATACCGTTAAAGAGGTCGTTCCCACCGTGGCGGGTTTGGATCTGAGTGCAGCAGCAGCCATTAGTGCGGGAATTATCAATTTTTCCCGGGGAAAAAAAAGAAAAAAAAGAGAAAAGGGGAAAGAGAAGATAAGGGATTAAGGAAGGGATTCAGAGGATCATGCAAAGAGGTCAAAAGGGAAAACTCGTTGAGGGATTTGAGAGAATTTGAGGTGAATTGAAGTGGGTATCTGTTAGAATTTGAAGATTGGGAATGAAGATGAATTAAATTAAAACAACAGTCAACAAAACGGACAACTGAAGATGAAATATCTTTTTGATATTCACAGGATATGAGGTTTCCAGAGAATTTAATAAAAATATTTTGTGTGTGGTTGTTGAAGCAAACGATGTCGTTGTGACTGGGCAAATTGGGGACCAACAAATTTGTCATAAAATATCAAAGGCAGATTCTATTTCTTCCAAGTACAATGAATTATCAAACCATTTTTTTTTTATCTTAACTTTTTCTTTAAAAAAAAACTTTTTTTTATCTTTTATTTTTTCTCATCGTATTTTTTTTTAATTATATGGGCATTACGGTGATTTTGTGTCTTTTTTTTAATTAAAAAATGATTTTTACCCACAATAATTGAATTGGGTGGACTTATCTTTCAGTACAAAAGAATCCATAGTGAGCCAACTTATATACTTACTGTTCGATTTCGTCCTAACAAAAAGGTCATTTTTAGGTACTCTCAAGTATTGTAATGAGCAATTTGACTTCATGTTTACACCCGAGATGGCACTTTATGGTTGTTTCTTTCTCCGTTTGATATTAAAAAAATAAAAAAAAAACTTTATTATTTCCAAAAAGATATGAAATATCAAAGTAGCAATAAGATAAAATCCGAATAACTACATCGATTTTGACTTAATCATATTAAAATAAAAATCCAAATAAAAATAAATAAGATAAAATAAACAAGACCAATCAATTAATAGACTTATGTTTTAGGGTTTAAGATCCTCTTCTTGTTTTTTTTTTAATCCTAATCTCTCTTTTTTTTAAATTTAATTAAAAAATAACTTCTTATCAAAAAAAAAAAAATTGATTGTGAATACTAAAATTCAAAACTCAACCTTGACTACACATTTAACAAAAAGAGATTAAAATTTAAAGTTCAGACTTAACTACTCATTTAACAAATAAATACTAATTGAGAAAAAAATAAAGAAAAGATTGAGAGATGCTGATTGACCCAGACCCTAGAGAAGTCAACTCTTTGATGTTCTGACACATGTCGAATTATAAAGTTTTTTTTTAGAGGTCCGTGCATTATTATAAATCAGACTTTTGGAATTGATTATTGCGTTCGACAAGATTTGACACGTGTGGAATTCATTATTGCTAAGTTACGGCACCTTAACTTTAACAATTGCCTTTAAACACATAATAAATACAACTAATTGTATTATTTTATACTTTCTTAGGTATTGATAACGAATTTTTTTTGTAAAATACATCTTTCCTAAATCATATTCAAACAATTCATCACAGCATTAGCGAAATGCTCGGAAATAAAGATATTTTTGCCTGCTTCATAGATGATTTTGAAGATAATTATTTTTTCTTCTTTAATTCACGAACGGATGATGCCAAATTGCCAATCACTTGCTTCTTGATAAAATTTACTATTGAGAAAAGAAGCAAAGAAGAATGCTGAATCCAATCAAGATTTCACAAATTACCCGCCAAAAAATGATAATTTCCTTGGTAACTACACGAGAACGTCTCAATGAGAAGTACAGACATCTGTCAATTAAGGCATACATTTTTAAGTTGTAACAATTTTGTGTGCCACCGCAGCTGTTAGAAAGACAATTACAGATTGCCAATTACATAGATCTCCCAGAACACAAGCTCTACCAAAATGGAGACTGTGAGTAGATGGTAGTGAGGTAAACAACACAACCAGTCTCACTCGGATTTCGAAGTAAGAATTTGTGCTTCACTTACAGCTGCGCTTACTGCATATAATGCCATCTTCTTTACCTATAACAAGAAAGATTCTGTAAGTGTGCTGCTGATTGACGTATACCAGCACTTCTGAGTACTTGCTACAACGTAACAACCCAATGTGATTCCTTCAGAACAAGTCAGTCATCATTGTCATGCATGGTATTGATGCTAGAAGCTAAAAGCAAGACTTGGGGGAGTCTGCTATTGGTAAAAATCCATCTTGTTTCACGACATATTACGTAGCAGAAAACTAATAATGATAATAAAAGAAAAAAATACCTCTAATTTGTCTTCCTTTGCCCGGTGACCTTTTGGAAGCAAACGAAACTCCTCAGTCAACTGAATGCATTCTTGAACATTTTCAGGGGATACAAAGTCGAGGGCCACTTTAATGCAGGACTGCAAAAGAATACGATACAGTTTAAAACTTAATTAGACACATAAATCCAGATTAAGGCCCAGCGAAGAAACTTGCATCATGAGAATTGGGATCTTACTGGTAGTTCTAATAACATAAATTAATATTAAGTCCCCTTCCGAGGTTGTTACAGAAGGGACTGATCCTTAGATCTGACCAACTAGGCTAATCTGTTGGGACATCTACATCGTATCAACTTATCTAACAAATTTACAAAGTTGCAATAATGGAGACTCCGAACATCCTATTCTTTTTGATAATTCCCAGATAAATTCCAAAAACATATGGATAGTGGCTACCAAATTTCTTATGACAATGAAAAATCTGACTTCCATGCAATTACCAAGAGAAATGGGGCTCAAATTGAATAACCTGTACAGGAATGAATATTTTAAGTTTTTTAATTCTATATGGGCTGATGACAACCAACCAGCACATCAACAAGAGATGACTAAAGGAGGGAGAAAAAAAAAAAATTGCCTAGATTCCCAATTGACAAGAATCTCACCTTTCTATTTCTCACTTGATGTGGGCATCCAGCAGGAATGAAAACAGCCTCACCAAGATGTTGCTCGAACGTCCAAGGTTCAACATCTGAAAAGTTAGTGAAGGTTACACAACAGTATGGCATCTTTGTATAAAGGTAAAAATGGCTTGATTGATAATATATCTTACTAAACTCCTCCTTCAGCTGCTTTTTATGTCTCTCACTTAGAAAAAGGGTCTGGTCATGAATGGGGTGAATAACCTGAGGCAAGCACAAGACAATCAACTTAAAACAATATTGATGACAATGATATTGACAACATTGGTAGGGAATGTTACATACAGAAGTCACAGGAAGATTATTAATGTGGCGGAATTCTTTCTGATGCTTCTGTAAGTACTCAATTAGTTTGGGTACATCCTGCCTACGGAAAATGTCCCAAACAGCACCACCATATACAACATCTGTCATGTGATTATCCTGAAAATTATCTCTTTCTGCATTCACATTGGACTCAACTGATGGTTCATTATCAACTCCATCATCTGAATATGCCTCCAAAGAACCTTCACCCTTGACAAGTTCTGTTTTCCCTGCTACATCATAAGGATGGTCTTGATTGCACATACTTCCCTCAACTGTTTCATGGTTACCCTCGAGTGCATGCGCAGGTTGAAATTCTTCAACTGCAGCACAGCTGTGCCCTGTATCCATCCCATTCGGAAAGGAGGGATTAGGCCCAGCATCATCCAGACAATTATTATAGTTCTGAACCCTGTTGTCTGGTAAGGAGTCTGAAGCTGCATCCCTCTCACCCCGGTCTGGCTTTGGACCATGAAAATCAGACTGCCCCAGAGCATATTCTCTCCTATTTGGAGATAACCGCAGGGCATCAAACCCTTTAGAATATTCCCCCTCTTGGGATGTGTTTTGTATGCCATCTTGTTTCTTTTCCTCTAAATTAAAATGTTCCATTATGGAGTCACTCCCAATGGTGTTCACTTTAGGGTTTTTTTCTTTTGGAGGTTTTTTTCGTGGCTTCCTTCCCACTCTACCTGATGCATTTGGCACATGACTTGAAAGCTTGTCCAAATCTTCGGCATCATATTTCTTCTGTAAATTTTTAATGATTTTTTGTTGCCATGGCGGAATCTTCACTTCAGCTGTGTGAGTCAGAACATTGACCTAAATGGAAACCCAAATAGAAGACATGACTTCGTAATGCCTAATAGTGGAAAGAGACCTTAACGTTCTGGGTGACACTGTAAATCATTTATTAGCCAATACCCATAAGAGTATAAAGAAGAAAATTGTAGTACCCACTAAATTCTATGTATCAGTTATATTAAGAATTTAATGTTAGTATGATTGACCAAATTTAACCTTTTAACAGCGAACCACGATTAAAAGCTACTCCGAGTTAATAAATAAAATCACCAAATTTATTTTAATTGGTTTTGTCAGTCACCAAATATTGGCTTTTATTTAATATAGTCCAAATATGCGACTAAACATCTAGTAGTTCTGCAGGTGAAAGAAAACAAGGCTTATCCTGGATTTGCGAAACCATATCTTATTGGAAAAGACAAAGAAAGGCTAGATAAGTACTTCTACTGTTCGTAATGATAACAGAAGATTCTCATCAGTTATTCAACCTCCAAACTATCACCACCATAAGCATCTCTAAGTGCAATGCAACTGTTGACATCTCTAAATCTTAAAAACCATGTTTTGAGTTAGATTTTCAATAAATTATTATTCTATAGTGACGGAAGAACTAGGAGCATGTAGAAACCAGGAATAATGCCAAAACAGGACCATAATCATGAAGATAAGGTTCAATAATTTATACACAAATATAGCATACCGCATCAGAAATGTCACAATGTAGTTTCGTCACTGAATCACCTCTTCCAAGTTCTTCTGAAGACCCATAAGCAATGTATGCTTTGGGTCCCAAGTCAGGCTTTAAAATAGCAGGAAGCTTTGTGGCAAGATTCAATAGACCAGATTTTGGATGGGTGTAATCAGCAAAGGGAAGCATAGCTATGAATTCAGCACCATGCCTTGGCAAACACTCCTCAAATGAATTTGACGGAGGCCAATCCTTCAACTTCAGCATTCCTGGCCATCCATTCCTGTACCTTCGACCTTCTAAGTACCCCTTAAAGAACTGGAAAATATTAATTTCAACCTGTAGTACCAAGAGGAAACATATCCTTAGATTGTAGTTAAAACTGGAGGCAACTTCCAGTAGAAAAGTTTTCAAGCTGTGAGAAACTGATTGAGCAACATGAAAGTTAAAGCTACTAGGTGGAATCGTCCAACAAGAAAATGAAACTATGTCAAACTCAATAATTTGTCAAAATATGATTCCTAACAATCTCTTCACATATAGGCTCAACAAAAGAATAGGCCTTGCATGTGGAGCCCAAGAGGACAAGAAGAGATCTAAGAAAAGATCCTATTGTGGATAGGCTCAACTGGCAAATGAAGGCATATCATTTTCAGATGACTACCAAGATAAAAGGATATATCATACAAAAATTCATCATTCAGCATGCATCACACAGAAGGAAAGAAAATAAAATTCATAAATGTATGATATCAGAAATTGCAAAAGTGCAGCTTAGCATACAAAATCGAAATGCATACCTCACACCACTCCAAACAATCAATGGCTTTAACCTTGTGAGCTTCCTCTTTTAATATCCTTCGTGCACCGACAAAGGCCCTCCACATGACCATCGGATCCCAACTAAGTCCACAAGTCGTTTCAAGTACGTTTCTGACAATAACCGGTTCCCCTCTCATCCAGTGCATTTGAAAATGCTCAATTGCATAGTTTCCCAATTGGATTGCATTTGGGCAGTACAGATAATTGTCCTGACTGTCCTCTCTATAAGCTGCCTGCCTTACCTCAGGAGGTTTTGTTCCATTTTCAGCAGAATCAACAGGATGACACAAAGAACATCCTTGAGAAACGTTGACATCCAGTGAACGATAACTGAAAGTCAGGTCTTCTGCAGTGTTAATCAATTTGTTAACCCAATTAGCATCAAAAATGCGTCTGAGGGCAAGCATTTGAGTCCCACAACCTCCCCGTACTTTGGGAGGACAAGGAATCCTACCATGAGGCTCTGCTCTCCAATCAAGAAATTTACATGACATATCAGCCATGCAATCATCTATTCCAAAATTTACAGAATTTTGGCCATTCAATTCTGCCACTTGACCATGCACTTTTTCAAAAAATTGCTGTTGAGAAGATTTTGCTTCCTTATCTGCAGACTGAATGTCTTTTCTTATTTCCCAACAACAAGTGAGACAGAGATCATACGAACAATCAGGATTTGGACAGCTTCTGTGGAAATTGACAATGGATGTACTGCAATTGTCACTGCCATATAGGAAAAGATTATGGATACAAATTTTATATTGCAATATATTAAAAAGTTATGGATGCAGATGTTTACTTTAACACATAATATTACCACCTAACACAGCAAAAAGAACAGCCGTGTTCAGAAGCGAAAAAAGACTAGTAAACGAAAATGAAGGAACATATCTCTAATGTACAATTCGTACATTAAAAAGAGGAACAAGAAATCTGTTAACAGTCTGAACTCCTTTACATAATGTTTGCGCAAAGCATGGATATATGAAATCACATTAGTCACTGCCACTTAGGGAAGCAGAAATCTGCCAGGATCAGCAAAGAAAAGCAAGAATATTTCATCAAAGATATACAATCCTATGCAATAAATCTAATCTTCCACCACAATAAAGACTACATTTTAGAAGTGAAGAACATGTGATTCAATTATTCAACCAACAAAATTTTTTTCAGGAAAACAATTGCGCAGAAAGAGAAAAAAATAAGTAGAAAAGACATCAAAGAGTAGATATAAGCAAAGTATTAAAAAAAGGAAATCTGAAAGGAAAGAAAAAAAATCATTTCCTCTGAACCTTTCTATCTTTTAGGTAAAAGAAATTAAAAATTGCTCTTAAATGGATCTTTGATCCTGATTACTAAGTTTAATTCAATTCAACAGCAAACAAGGTCACTAATTCCCTTTAGCATTAAGCATGAGCCTCACAGCAGACTCATGTATACCCTGTTGACACAGTACGGGCAACACATAATATAGCATCAAATGCTAAAGACAAAAATGTGTTTTCCTCTGATATACCACACTTTTCCAACAATTAGAAGCTGCAGCCAAAGAAAGTTTTAAGGATGAAGACACTATGCATTTCAGAGATCATGAGATGATACCAATACACTCGATCATCATCTTCCAGTACAGATCTCTTCACATGATCTTCTGTCAACTGGATACCTATGGAATGAGTGGAACAAACACAATGATAAGAATTTCGGCAATCTATCCAGCGAAAAGAACAAAACTTGCAATATGTGATCTTATCCGACTATAATACCACAGATTTTGGATTCTACTTCCAATTCAGAGTTCTGCTCCTGTTGAATATGCCTCAGGAGAGGTAGCGTCTTTTGTAGCAAGTAAAGTAACTTTTCCAACTTGATATTTTTATCCTCTTCTTGATGCCCAGCCTATCAGAATCATATATATTATTTGAAATTATTAAAGAAAAAATGCTCTGAATTCAAACTAAATTATGTTGACCAAATAAAAGAAAAGAAAGAAAAAGAATCTGAACACACGAACCAGAACATCTAAATCTTGTTTAAGGCATACTCTGCAATTGCAATTGCCCCTGCAGAAAGGACATGCAATCGCTATGTCCTGTCTTGTTTTCTCTGGGTACCTAATTCAGTTCTTCGAAAACAGTATCAGGAGTTGCACAATGAATTAAAAAAATAACAAATCGTCATCTAAAGTGACACTTTCTCTCGACTAAGCATCAAATAAGAAGCAATTCATACCCATGATTACGTTTGTAGAAAACTTGACATTAATGCTATTGTTCTAACCAAAAGATGCTGGGAGAAATTAAACGATAAACAAGTAAATTTACAGTTCCATAGTCATGTTTAAACCAATGGTTGTTTAACTGCACTTTTCAAGAGAAAAAAAGATTTGCAAAATGTAATTATTGTTTTGCGGAAATGATACCCTTTGTCTCTCTAATAAAATCAAATAATCTACTGTCCAGGAGTCCTGGTTGTTAAATTGTTTTTTTTGTCTTTAATAAGAGTCAGATATTGTTACCACTTTGCAACACATTGATAGCAATAGCGTTTCCTTTTGCAATTGGCACAAACGACAACATCACTCCTATCATTCCTCAAACATTGGTGGCACATCAAACCCCTCTGCTCCTTTTTGCAGGTGGTAGCATCCTAATACAGAAACCCAGTCACAGTAAATTACTAATAAAAATTGGAAGGGCGTGACATTGACATGGAGAATCAACAGATACATCAATAAGAACTATAGTAAAAGTAGGTAGAAGATAATTCTTCAATCTGCAATTAGAAAAGATAGAATTATAATTCTGTTCTTTCCCCACTTCTGCGTGCAAATAGCACTCCTAACATACAAAATCCAATTTCCACTAATTTAACCATTATTTAAACAATCTCTCATGCTTCTGGCAAGAAAAAGGTTCAGTTCCACTCATGACATCAGAATATCACAAAGGGTTAGTAATAGCAATAAAGATGTTTGGTTACTTTTATGATCACATACACTTATTGAACAATTCCAGCTGAATGGCTTACAGGATCAACCAGAAAACAACACCAATATCGGTTCCCACAACAAAGCCATTTAAAAGCATGTGAAACAATGATCACAATAAACAAAGACGAAAGGGGGGTGGGGAAGAACATAAGAAAACATGATCAGTCAAGCTGGCGCGATTGAACATGATTCATTCACATCATAACTGCCTTAAATTTGATATATAGGCTGGAATCTCTGCGCTAGGGTGAGTTGACATTGGCTAAGTTATGAGTTGCTTTGAGTTTAGTTGGTGAAAACTACCCACAAACGCACTACCTGAATGATTAGTCACACCAATAGAAAATGTTCTGTCGGGTATATAAAGTATTCTGTTGCCAGAGAATTGTTGCATGAAAAATTTTAGATATTTACATTGTATGATTGACAAATCAAGGAGAAGTATCGTGTTATTGAGCATTAACTTACAAGGAATGCCAAAACAGAAGGTTTACTGAGTACATTTTTTCCCAATTCATTAGTTTAAGAAGTTAATTCACCGACAGCACTAATTGACCTAGCCTCTAAATGTTTTAGCAGTGACAAGTGAATATTAACAAGCCGCACATTGGCATATGAGAAATGATGAATTTGAAAGAACTCACTATTGACGCTGAGTTTTCTGATTGGTTGCAAATTTTCCTTGGTCTTCCTCTAGCCCTCTTTTGAATTTTGACAGAGTCATTTGGTAATTTGCATGTATTTATATCTCCATGGCCGATATCACTTCCTTCTTCAACCAGACAACCCCTTTTCACTTTCATATATTTTCCCTTTTCCTCTCCTATCCTAGTAGGAGCTCTCTGATTTTGATGCTTCTTCGCTAAAATCCTATTCAAAGCCTTCCCATAAAAAACTGCTCTCTTATTCTTTCCATCCTTTGCTCGGCCTCGCTTGCATGGCTTCTTATTGCCACAATCATTCTTCTGCACATCCCCAACCTGCTGTTTTTCTTCTCCTTTTGCCATGCTTGTTCTCTCTAAGCTCACTGGAAGTACATTCTTATGACCAGAACCATTATCACACACAATATTGCCAGGCATTCTGCGATTTTCTTCACTGGTAAGAATTTTGTTCTTTTTTTTAGAACCCATAGGCCTGCCTCGCTTTCTCTTTAACAGTACAATATTGCCTCCGCCTGACAGCTGTTGAATAATTTCTTCAGCACCAACAATTTCCTTCTTCTTCTTCCAACCTTTTGGCCTGCCTCGCTTTCTCTTTAACGGTACAATATTGTCTCCGCCTGACAGCGGTTGAATAATTTCTTCAGCACAAACAATTTCCTTCTTCTTCTTCCAACCTTTTGGCCGGCCACGCTTCTTCCTCGGCTTGGAAATCACAGTTTCACCTTCAGTTGCTTCAACATTCATTTTCCTATTTTCATCACCTCCACATGTATTCCTCTTATTCTCTAAATCCAGAGGCCTAAATTTCTGATCACAGGCATTATCACCTACCAAAATTTCAACAGGCACCTCATAAACAACGCCAGAAAAATGGTTCTTTGTATTGTTAAAAACCTGTAGCCAGGCAGGCTTATCCTTTGCCCCAGCTGTCACACAATCAGCTCCATCACCATTACTAGCTTCAACGTTCGGTATCCCGTATTCCTCATTTACAGCAGTAACCCCCTGGTTCTCCAAACCCTCAAGTCTAACATTACTATAATAATCGCCAACACCACATACAATATCACTACAAATTTCTTCATTACCTTTAGCCAACTTCTGCTTCTTGCTCTTGGAACCCTTTGGCCGTCCACGCTTTTTCTTTGGCTTGACATTCTCTCTAACCACTCCATCACCAAATCTGGCGTTAACTGGCATTCCCCTATCCCTTTGAATCTTCAAACCTCTAGGCAAAATAGTCCCAACAACACTGTTGTAACCTCCCTCACCTGCACTATGCACTTCACCAACTGCAGTTGAATGTGCTTGCCTATACTTAGGCTCCACAATCCCATCTCCAATAATTGACTGTTCAATATTGCAAGTAATTGTATCATCACAAACTTTAGCACTTGCAATTTCTTGATTACCTTCAGCCAGCTTCTGCTTCTTGCTCTTGGAACCCTTTGGTCGTCCACGCTTTTTCTTTGGCTTGACATTCTCTCTTACGGCTGCATCACCAAAACTGGTGTCAACAGGCATTCCACTATCCCTCTGAATCTCCGAACCTGCCTGCAAAATAGTCCCAACAACACTATTGTAACCTCTCTCAACTGCACTACACTGACCTTGCCTGTACTTAGGCTCTGCATTCCCATCTCCAATTGGCTGTTCAATATTGCAAGTAATTGTCCCATCACGATCTTTACCCCTTGCAATTTGACCAGGAAATTCTTGATTTTGCTCATCAAGATTTTTCTTTCTCTTATTCTTAGAACCCTTTGGCCGACCTCGCTTCTTCACAGGCTCCCTAATCTCATCCTCACCAACTTTGCTTAACCCTTGGATACCAGCTTGGTAAGCAGGAACCTTTTTCTTATTCTTTGAACCCACAGGCCTGCCACGCTTACGCTTTGGCATTACCATAGCACTCTTACCATCATTTGCATTTCCACTTGCTGCTATTTCACCAAACAGGCGCTCGATTCCATTACCGATTCCATTACCATCATCAACACTCCCAAACAGACCCCCAAACCCTTCTCCACAAAATCCAAAACCCCCATTTCCACCACCACCACCACCACCACCACCACCACCATCAACACTACCATTAACTTGACCAAAAAGGCTGCCAATTCCTTCACCACCATTTCCACCACTACTGACTTCACCAAACAAACCCTCAAATAGCTCACTAGCAAAATCCAGACCACCATTTTCACAAGCATTGACACTAGATTTACCCACCTGTAAAAAATCTTCATTCACAAGATTCCCACCTCCATCTTCACCAAACAACTGATGAAAAGCTTTAACATCAAGAATTTCAGCAGCAGCAGCACCACCATTACCACCAGCACCAAACCCACACGCAGCTTCTTCTCCTCCTCCACCTGCAGAAGCCAAACCCACTTGATTTTCCCGATCCCCACCCAAAAGCTGCAAACTCTCTTCATCATCTTCAATTGCACAACCATTTTCACTCTTCTTCTTGTTCTCCATTCTCACTTCTTGTCTCTCTTTCCCACATAAAGTCTTTGCCTGTTTTCAAAGCTCTTTCACCACAACTCTGTTCCACTCAGTCATCAGCATCATCATCATCATCATCTCAAGGCTATGAATTCATTCTTTCCCTCAACAAGCAGAATCATCAAAACTCTGTTTTGATTCATTCTATGAAAATCTTGATTTTTTTTTTTAAATCAAAACGGTACGGGTGACACTGTATGCAGTGAGTTAAATGCTTGCCAATGACACCAATACGATACAAAAATGTTATGGATTCTAGGCTACCAGTACTAGTACTAGCCCCACCAACAATATTAAAATATAGCAGTCCAAAGAGAATCTATGGAGACTTTTTTTTCTTTACTTTTTATTGAGTCATGAAATTAAATTAAAAATAAAACTATGGTAAATTTGAAACGGAAATATTTAGAAGACCAGGTCTGAGGGACTGACACCTCATCACATAAATGTATGACTTTGCGAAGAGTGAGGCCAGAACAGAAGTAAATGAATGTGTGCGCGGGCCGCGGGGTCCACCCCAATACGTACAACTCGAGCGGCATCTTCATGATACCTATGCAAGTACTTCACTTCGATTTTTACGTACAATGGTTATTTTTTTAATTTTTTTTAAGAAAATAATTTATTATAATTTTTGTCATGAATATAATAATTTTTTTTTAAACATCAAGAATAAAGGGGCTAGTTTTCTAGTACACGTGTATATTATTATTCTTGCATGTAGTTACGTGGCACAGCTCATATGATATCGAACGTGTGTTCATCTTATTTGTTGCAATTCATGTGATATCTAACCTGTAAATAATTACTATATAACGAATTTTATTTATGGAGTAATAATAGATATTTTAAAATTTTTATTATATATTTAATTTATGTGATGTGTTATTAATTGATTGGTTGATAATTTTTATAAAATTTAAATAAATTAATTATATTATCTCATCAACTAATTATTGAATGTCATATTATTTAAGATAATTTTTTAAATAAAAAATTTAAAATATACACTACTACTCTTATTTATCACAATTCCTACTATTTGTAATCTAATGTGTTATTTAATCATTTGATTCATATAATGTTTAACATGCCATCAATTCTTTTGGTCCCAAAGAATATTTAGAGTAACGATAATTGACTCTCTCAATTAAAATAATTTTTTTTAATTATCTTATCAGCTCTCACTTTTAATTTAATTTATTTTAATTAAAGAATTACCTTTATTGAAAATAATTACTTATTATTTTAATTTCCCTCTCACATGTCACATCTCTCTCAGATATCAGCATCACCACAACTTGTCTTTTTCACCACCAAATTTACCATCACCATCAATTAGAGGATGTTCCTGTGACTGTGAGTCTGAAGTGCTGTAATTTCATTAAAATAATTTGTGCCATAACTGAAGAAACTTAACTTTAATATCTTTGAATCAATAAAGAGAGAATGAGGTCTGACTAATATTTTTTTTTTCTTTTCTGTTCTTTTGATTCTCTGATGTTGATAGCCATGATCAAGCAAGGTGGAGAATAAAATAAATTTTTTTTTTTGAGGAAGAGAATAAAATAAATTTAAAAAAAATATGATGAAAATTGTACCAAACATTGTAATTTACTTCACTTTTTCTCGCCTATACTTCTATTGCATCTCTCAGTTAACTGGGTGTTAGTTTTACTATAATTATTGGATTTGATTTCCGTGGATCTAGTTATTTCGTAATCTTAATTTGATTATTAGATTTTTATTTCAGGATCTAGTTATTTCGTAATCTTAATTTGATTATTAGATTTTTATTTCAATTGAAAACGTTGTGTTTTGTAAATTTAATTTGGTGGTAATGAAGTTAGGGATGATGAAAATAAACGGTAGGGATGAAGATAATGCTTGAGAGAGAAAATAATAATTATTATATAGATTCAGAGTAATTTAGGAAATTAGTTAAATACATTTGTAAAGTAGATTTTAAAAGATAAATTGAGGAGTAATGAGTTAATTCAAAAGTAATCGGCTGTTCAAAATATAAAAGGAAGTTCAAACTCAAAATTTTAAGAATTAAATGATGAGGTGCCAACTCTGAGTGGGGAGAAAAGTTCAAACTCAAAATTTTAAGAATTAAATGATGAGGTGCCAACTCTGAGTGGGGAGAAATGACCAAAATCAAACCACCGAACCAATCCAGCTCAAAATTTGGTTTTGATTTGATTTTAAAAAATTGGTAATTTAATTATTCTTTTTATTTCCAAATAAAAATAATTATTTTATTTTTAAGGTTAAATTGGTAATTTAATTATTTTTTTTATTAATCCAAACCAAAAAAAAAATTATTATAAAAGTGCTTGCAAAAAAAAATAAATATAATTATTTTATTTTTAAGATTAAATTGGTAATTTAATTAAAAAATAAAATCCAAATAAATTGGGTTGAGCATATATATATAGATATTTTAAAACTTCCAAATAAATTGGCAATCAAAAAAATAAAATCCAAATAAATTGGGTTGAGCATATATATATAGATACACATACACACATATAGGGACGAAATACTAAGGAAAACCAAATTTTTAATTTTCAACTGAGAAGAACCGAATTCGATTCGAGCTACAAGTTCAATTCGATTTAGGTCTCATTTAATTGAATGGGCTCACTTCAATTCTTGTTCTCAGAAGACCATTTTGCCAAGTGGTAGTTGACCGTGAAAATTCAGATTAATATTTGTAATTTCATATCCTTGCCCAAAAATAGTGTGAACTCAGGTTGGTCCAATTTTATTTAAAACAAGCAAGAAAATTTAACACGAATAATCATAATAATAAGCACATTAATGCCCAGTCCACTCCGAAACAAGAAATGGGAACAAAACATGATTTCAAAATGCCAAGTTTACTTATCTTTCTTTTGCTTTATCCTCTTCTTTCATTTTCTTCTCCCACCGGCGCTTCTTGTAGTCCAACAAGATTTCTGGCATTTTCTCCATCAATTTGGCAGTGTTTGCCCGTTTCTCTGCAGCTATTCTATCAACCTTGTGCCCTTTCCTCTTGGTTTTCATCTCTTTCCTCTCTGGATCATATGGCCAATCCTGTCCTGCCATGAGAACTTCCTTGCGGAGTCTGGCTCTGCGACGAGCACTGATGCCGAGCGGCTTCCATGCCCCTAACTCCCAGTAACCCCACACACCCTTGGCTAGTTCATCTTTGTATTTTGCCAACTTCTCCCGCCATGGATACTGGTACTCCGCAACAGCCTTCGCCACAGAACTTGCTGCTTTCCCTGCCATTAACTTACTTCCTGGATACGTCTATAAGAGAGAAAACAAAAACACCGTGCTAATCAGTTTGACATAATCATTATTATAAACCAAAATATTAAATTTTCGAAATGACTAATAAACCTGCTGAAGAGGACAGAAAAAGTTCGAGAAGACTTTTAAAACACACATATTTGACTCCATATCAAAATGTCCGCAACAATACAATAAGTCTCATCCATGTTTGTGGATGCTTAAAAAAGACAACTATTCCTTGAGAGCATTCAATAAACACCGATATAATTTGGTCAATACTCACGGGTAAAACCAAACCAATTTTTACCTTCAAGTTTCTACAAAACTTTGTCCATTTTATCAAATCATTGGTGCAATTTTAGAATTGAAACCCATTTCCCTACCAAAGAAGGACATTGAGAAATCAAACAGACATGCAAACAAAGTTGCCAGAATACGAACAAGTGGGTTCAATGTTCGGGATAAATCAGCTACATAATATATAATGGTCAGCACTATTACTCATATAGGGAATTAACAGATATGACCATAAGCAGTAAAAAAACTCTCTCAGAAAGACTTCATGATGATGACTTAAAATTCTCTCAGGCATTTTATCGAACAACTTGAGCACAGAAAGTGTTAAATTGTTTTACATAAAATTAATTTGTAAATCCGCAATACGCCATGATGGGGTTTTCTTTTTACAGCAACAGATCGACGACAACGTGCGATTTAAATTAAATTAAATTAAATTAAATTATATATATATGTATATATATATGACGAAAAAGTTGAAATTCATAACCTAAGATTCTGTTTGGTTGCCTAGAAAACGGAAGAGGAAACAAGCAGAGGCAAATAATACTAGCTTTCGAACGATAAGAGAAATGTTTTGAGTGTAATGAAACTTACAGAAACCAAAGCTGCTGAGTTGCTGAAGATGGAAAGCCCGTCCCTTGGAGCTCACAAAAACCCTCTCGCGCTTCCGGACTTCCGTGCGGTCAATTTTCAAAATTACAAATTTTTTTCTTTGTAATTTTAGATTTTCCCAAATCTACAAAAAAAAAATTTCTAGATTTTCCCAAATCTAAAATGAGTGGTACCTATCACAGTTACAACGCAGAGAATATGCGTTTGGTAATGTTTTTTCAAAAACTTGATTTTACTAAACATTGACATTAAGTCATAAAATAATTATTTAGCTAATACATACACAAATACATGATGATAATTTTTATAAAAAATATAATTGAATCCAAATAATAATATATTTTCAATATTTTTAAAGGATATTTTGGGCGGCATTTACCATAAAATCAATAACAGTTGCCCATGACTAAAATAACTCAAAGTACAATATTTTCACAAATGATCATGTCTTATTTGACTTCTAATAAATTTCTAATAAATTGCATATTTGATGTCACGGTAGTGACTCATAAGTCATAAGCTGCAGTAGATCCATCGAATAGTACTATAGTAGTGGCGAAAGAGAAAATAAATTTTTAGTTTGATGGGACAAGTGCACTTGTTTAAATGTTTGATTTAGGAGTATATTCATCAGATAAATTTAAAGTTTAGCTTAAAAAAATTAATATGTAATAAAAGAATATTGCAGCAAAAATAAATTTTTTTTTATATTATTCAAATCTTTAATATATGAAAATACGACGGTGTTGCATCACTTCAATCGCATATCTATCTTGAGGGAAATTGAATTTATAAAAAAAAAAAATCAGAATTTTGCGTTCTCGCGAGCCTTTTTATTATCTAATGGTGTAAATTGTCATACGTGCGTACGTACGTCTCAGATTGTTGTGGGGCCAACAATGATAATTTCGCAACGTGTATTATTTCCTATTCACTTAACTCCAAAAAAAGAAATTTTCTAATTTTCAAAATACTTTGGGGGTGGCCCCGCTCAGCTTAGGCTTACAATTAGTTTCGCAAGTCGCAGCACACAAATTAAGTAGCTGTCTTTTGGTCTTCGGATAATTTTTTTGGTCGGTTAATAATAGCTAAAATAGCAAAAACTAAAATCCATGATAAAGTAACTTTTTTTTTTTCGGTCAAATGGCTTATCAATTAGTTAAGTTGGTATAATTTAATATCTAAAATAAGTATCAATAAAACTTTAGTTCAATAGAAGAACTCTTACACTCAAAATGTATCAAAATAAAAGAATATTTAGAGTTTTCAAGTTATAATAACGAATCCAGATTTTGTGTTTTGTAACTGATTTTTGAAACATGATAATATTATGAGATTAGTTTTAATCCTCCGTATTATGAAGATTAATTTTATTTCTCCCTTAATTATAAAATAATCAAGTGGATATAGTCTTAAATGTGAGTATCCAATCTCAAAAACAATCAAAACAAAACAAAAAAAAAAGAAAAAGATTATAGATGGAGAGTGAATTGTGTTGTTATTAGGGTAATTGGAAAAAAAAAAAACCTTGTTAGCAATTAGCCCCCCCAAAAAAAGTTAACAACAAACTCTTATTAAAAAAAAAGAAGATAAAAGTATGCACATTCCTTTATAAAATTTATTTTTAAAGTAGAGGTAGGAAAAATTTAAATCCGGCTCCTTTAATGTTCATAAAAAAAACCTAATTAGTTTCTTATCAATTGTAATGTTAGAGTTCAATATAACTTCTAGGTGCATATGACACACTATATTGCATTACACCGTATTAGTTATATTGCATTAGTGTATTGCATTAATTTGTAATGTAATACTATAATTGGTGAAATATGAATTGTATTATATAAAATAATATAATTCTATATTAATATAAAAATTAAATGAATTTTTTAAAATTTATTTTTTTTAGGGTTTTATTATTAATTTTTTTGAAATTAAGTATTAAAAATAATATAAAAATGATTTAATGAAATACTATTATTAAATAATAAAATATTACAATATTAACTTATATTACTAGTGATATCATATTATAATATGATTTATTTCTATGTATTATTTATTATAATATAGTATATTCATATTATATTATAAAATAATATAATATTAAATTATAAATTTTATTTTTGTATTTTAAATAATAAATAATTAAATAAAATTAAAATACCTTTTAGGTATTTAATTATGTATTATTATTTATTTATTAAATATTTAGGTTTATTACTGTCCCATATTATTATTTAAATTAAAATTTTTATTTAAATATAATAAAATTAACATTTAATAAATCTACATTTATTATAATTTATTAAACAATAAAAGTTAAATGATTATTTTTAAAATATGAATAATATTTTAATACAATACAATACAGTTTATACCTTACCTCTCCATGAGTTTATTTTATATACTTTTTTTTTGTATTACCCACATTTGTAATGCAGTGGAATGCAACAAAAAATTACAGCTAAACATAAAAACAGTGTTCCAATGCAAACTATCAAAAGCACGCTTTCGCTTTGAGACTAAACGCTTCTTCCGAAATAGGACGGACTGTTGCGAAAACATTGCGGCTTATCAGCTTATAAATTGTCTCTAGTTGAGATATCCAGAACCCAGAACCAAACTATAGACTAGAAATTGTCACAAACCTTGCAAATGTCTAAAGTTAAATACTTTTAGGAAAACTGAAACGAAAATCACATATACAACCTTTTAAATATCGCTTGTTTTCCACAAATAACAACAGATGGTGGTTGAGGTTAACACAAAAAGACACTTCTATCTACTAACAACATGCCCATGACATCTTTCATTTCTATGGCATTAACAATAGTCACGACAACATGACATTTTAAACAGTCTTTATACTTTACAGCCATATAATAATTACAACTTCAATTAACAAAAGCAGATCATTTAAGACTGGTTTGGCAAAGATCCATAAACCAATTAAATTTATCTTTACTATTTTTAAGCTCCTCCAAATCTTTCTCAAGGGCTTTACTAGATTCCTGTATCGACCGCATGATCCCATCCAACTCCGACCTCTTTTCTTCAATTTGCTTCAATGATTCGATGCTTTGAGTAGATATTCGGGTCCTGACAATGGGGAAACATATTGTAGGATTCCTGAAAAAACAATCACCAGATCACTTCATGCTCAGTTGCTCACTTATTGTGATTCTCATTTTATAAAAAAGGATTGTCCTTGATTCATAAAAGCAACCAACATCACTGAAATACGTACCCACATCCAAGAGAGATGATACCGTTCTCTTTCAAGATCCCACCATCCAGAGATACAGCACCATGCCTTATACAAGTATGCGCCTCTATCATGTCTTTACGGGTTTTGTACACTTGAAGCTTGCCAAAGAGTCGATACAATAAAGTCTCCCGAAGACCATTCCCTGCACTTGTTCTTATGTGCATGTGGTGGTCATCTAGGTTAACCATGTTAACTGCATATCCCACAAAACCTGCAGGGATATTCCCGTTTGGTAAGGTAGGGGCTGGCAAGGCTAACTTCCTTTGCGGGTCATTGCTTCTAAACTTCCCACAGTACGGCCTGCCAAACCAATTGGAAAATTTGAATCATTACCACAAATTATTAATAACTTGCAATGTATGCATACAATATATTGATTTTTTCTTCTCCTTCCTATTTTTAGCAACTGGGAAGCTCAGTATCATACCTTATACCCTCAAGGCATATAACAAGGTATCTGCCATCAATAGACTTTCCAAGTGCAGCTGCTGTGGCATGTAGCGCACACTTACGATTGATAGTGCCATCTTGTTCATACTTCTCAAGAGCAAATGCTGCTTCAAAAGATCTACACACCAAAGCAAGCATTTGATGTTCCCCCAAGTACTCTGCTAATGTCCTGAATACGAGGAAATCCAAAGAGTCAAGGATTGCAGACAAATTAGAGAGTTTTCTTTTAATTTTAATCTAACAAAAAGAACTGTAGGGACGACCTGCTAAGCGTGTTGGTGCACACTGTACCAATTAGAGCAACTGGACCAACTACATCTTCCATGAAATTTGACCGTGGTTTGCTGCATAGAAACTCCTTGGTAGAACAGCAGATAACTGAGGCAGCAGATTGATATATACTTTTAATCCGTCTTATGATTTCTTCTTTTGTCAACAAGGAGTATGGCTCAACTGAAACTGTCAAAACACATCAATTTTGAGTCTTCTGCTTGATTTTTGCAATTTTCACAGAATACCACATTAAGCCAGCAACAAAATGATAGGAAACAGACTCAAACACAATCAGGTGTTATAATCTGACAAAAGTATGTACTGGGTATTCTAGGCTTCTCTAGTTATCAGGCAAATCAATATCCTTATTAGGTCATCTCCAATAAAATGTGATAGAACTTTTTCTCGAGGATACTTATCAGATCATCCTAATACAGGAAAGAGATAACCTTTGAAATCATTGCATCTAAATTATTTCCAGCTATATTCCACATTAAACATCCAGATTCCATCAACGTTGCAATGACACCTACTTTTGCAGCAGTACAGAAAATGACATATCTTAGTCTACAATGTAGAACCCAAAGAAAGGCTACAATTCTCAATTGTCTATCTAAACATAACCCAAGTGCAAGGAACCTATTGTCAGCAATGTCCAATATTTAAGCACATTAAATTGATTAAATGAAAAATAGGTGATTATCTATCATTTACCATGAAACAAAATTATTTCAGTAAAATTGACCTCTGAAATAAGACACATTTATATAAATTCAATGAATCAATGATATATATAAACAATAAACCAAGAGGTAGAAATGTTTTGAATCACTGTATTGCATAAAATTGTTTTGTGTCATCAGCTTCACAGCAAACCAACATAACCTTGTGTGGTAAAACTTAGTTTTCTGACTCAAGTTTCCTAAAAGTATGAACTAATAATGATCAAACTTTATTACCACAAACTGCAGCATGCATCTAAGTTTGGGTGGTGAGCACAGTTAGTATTAATTAAATTTCATCAGTTTGAATAGCTGTAATATTTGTATCTTTTAATCAACAAAAATGATTTCATAAGCCAAACCTTGCAACTTGGATAGCACTTCCTCAACTTCTATCTTCTGATCATTGAGCAATTTCAGTGCCTTCTCGTGACGCCCGATGCGTAAACCATAGTTGCGCAGTTCGCTCTCAAGTTCCTGCAGGAAAAGCAGCCCCATGCACAAAAGAATGAGACTTGGGGAACCAATTATCAGTACTTAAGTGACAACAACTCATCTAAGTACCGACTTTGAACACTAGTGGAGACTTTAAAACTCAAAAAATAAAGCAAAAGTCCTTTAGGTGAATGAAAATCAGAAAAAAATTGAAGATTCTGATTGACATGCACTTCGAAACTCAATTAAGGGAATTTCCTGCTTTGAGAAAATGATAAAAAATAATGATGCCTCAACAAAAACCTAAAATGGATTTACATCTTGTACAAGTTAAATCACTATCATACACATACGTTCACAATTTTCATGATGGGCACCATATGGTTTCCAACATGTTTGATTGGAGATGGACCCTCAAGGAGAAAAACCTTTCCATCAGAACATGGAGTTCTAATATCATCAGACTCCAGTTTTGGTGCTTGGACAATAGGTACCTATAAATACAGATAAACGATTATCGCTACAGAATGATTGTTAAAAATGATCACGACAAAGTTCATTACAAGTTGCAACCTTGATGCTTATATTTAGCTCTGTATATTGAGAGTGCATGGCCACAAAGCAAAAGCACCCCTCATTCTGAGGTAGGGAAATAGCAGGGACAGTACATCGACCTTGCCTGAAAGCATACCGAATTGAATTCTCTGTGTTAATTAAGTCTGACTTTATTGTAAGAGTATGGGACTGCCCACTTTTATCATCATCATGAATAGTTACATCAACAGCACCCTTGGAATCAACAATTTCGAAAGTTATATCTTCCAGTTGAGAACCAACGGTACAGCATTCAGGCACCTGGCACCATAATCTATTATGAAAATTATATAAAATAAAGATTAAGAAAACTGAGAATGAAAGCAAAGTGCACAAACCCCTGATATGACTCTCAGCTCTCTTTTCTCAGTTTGAAAATCTTGCTTGAAAATAACTCCATTATCAGATAAAACAGAAAGTGACACTGCAAGGCAGCACAACTTAGAATGAAATCACTAAGCAGCCATAATTGAAAGAGACAATTGACGATTTTTTAATTTTTGAAGTAGAACAAGTGATAATACACTGTATGAGGTTCTAATTTGTTACAATTTTATAGTAATGATGTTAGGCACGAGAAATTAAACACTCATTTTCTTTTTTGTGCCTGCAAGCACAACCAACAGATTATGAGGGAAGACACCGTTGGATGAATGCACATACCATTTTTTCCATAACCAGCCTTTACTTTCAATAGGCCACTAAGATCGATGCATCCATAACCATCCACCTAAGAGATAAATACAGCTTGTCAGAATATTCAAATCATGTTAAAAACCAAAATCATAAACTCTCATGCAAAAGAGCTTCCTCAAAAGCACAATTACCTTCAATAAGTTTATCATGCCGTAAATGTCACAAAAACAAAGAGGATTACATCATCCACTTAAAATTTCATTTAAGAAACAAGATGTTAGATCTTCAATATTGTTGTTGGGTCCACCTGATAGCTTAAAAATTTTTAGGTCAAACCAGTAACTAGACAGTTAGACCAAGTGGTCTTGGGTTTGACTCCCCACAGTCTATATTAATTAAATTATAATAACCTGTGTTGTGCTTATTATCGAGTTGTGGTGGTTGTTTTCAGTTCTTTGAGCTTTTGAACACAATTAGATACAAACAATTATATCCCCCCAAGTAATAAATCATAAGAGGTTAAGACAATGGCTGATGGGTTGAGTTGGAACAATGTTTGCACTTATTCACCATATTTTCTGTATCAATTACATGTGAACCAATATAGCTATGGAAAAGCACCTAACAATATTTACTGTAAATATTGATGCCTTAGATAAAAAATCTTGATAGTTGTTAATTCCTAATTTGTAGGATTTAATTTAGTCTCTAATTTGTAGGGATTTGATTTAGTTTCCTTTCTTGTTGTCCTCTATATGTATATATTAACCTAGAATTGTATTGTTTGAAATATCAATAAAACATTACAAATTTCTCCACATGGTATCAGAGCCTTGTTAGGCTCCATTGGGAATATTTTTTCAGCCTTCATTGCTGATTTTTTTTTCCAACACTTTTTTTCCTCCATTTTGAGATCATTTTCAAATTCCAACCATGTCTGAGATTGTTGATGAACCTAACCCTACTCAATTGAGTGACAACCAAAATAGTGACAGTATAAATACTCCATCAATTGGAGATTTGATTTGTAGAATATTCCGGCAGCCCATAGATTGAATGGGAAAAATTATTTAAAGTGGTCTTAGTTTGTTAGAATCTTTCTAAAAGGAAAGGGTAAAATTAGTCACCTACTTGGAACTGGACCCAAACCAAGGGATCCCATATTTGATGCCTGGGATGAAGCAGACTCTATGGTTATGTCCTGGCTATGGAGTTCAACGGTGCCAGAGATCAGTGACACATGTATCTTTCTTACCACAGCCAAGGAAATATGGGAAGTTGTTGAAAAAACCCATTCCAAGGTGGGTGATGCTGCTCAAATTTATGAGATCAGAACCAAGATCTCTGCAACTAAACAAGGAGGTCGTTCTATTACTGAATATGCTAATTTGTTGAAAATTTTGTAGTAAGAGCTAGACTATTATCAATGTTTTCAAATGAAATGTAGTGCTGATGCTGCCTTGATGAAAAGGTTTGTTGAAAAAGAGAGGATTTATGAATTCTAAGCTGGACTTAATGGGGTGTTTGATCCTGTTCGAGTACAGGTATTAGGGAAAGAAGACTTGCTATCACTGGATAAGACCATTGCCACAATTCGAGTCGAAGAAAGTAGACGAGTCATGGTTGAATCCCAATTAGTAGAGAGTTTAGCCATGGTCGCAAGAAATGCTATAATAAAGAACTCTGGCACAAACCAGCAATCTCTTGGTGAAACTGAACAAACTGATTTATCCAAGGTGGCAAAACCTACTGCAAGAAGCCTCGACATACTTGAGAACGATGCTGGAAACTACATGGAAAGCCACCAATGTCCAATAAAAATTCAATTGTGCACAATGGACAGCCAAAGGCACAAGGGCAAGCTCATATGACCTCTACACAATCTAGTGTCGAAGCTAACTCTCATGAACATGGCAAGTTCAACAGAGAAGAAATTGAGAAGCTAAACAGTTTGTTGGGAGCACTGGAGAAGCCACCAGAGACAGGTACTTGTTCTTTGGCATTCAAAAGTAAGTTTCCCTCTCTATACGCACTAAATACCTCATGTACAACCTTCTCTAACTCTTGGGTTATAGACTCAGGTGCCAACGAACACATGACCCACTACTCACACAAATTCATCTCGTATGACCCTTATCCAAGCAATAAGAAAATAGCCACAGCTGATGGTTCTCTATCAACAGTTGCTGGCCAAGGAAATCTTTTAATAAATCAAGCCCTCAGACTTAAAAATGTCTTTCATGTACCAAATTTGTCCACCAACACTTTGTCCATTCACAAGCTGACAAAAGATTTGAATTTTAATGTTATTTTTTATCCTTCATATTGTATATTTTAGGACCATGGTATGGGGAAGATGATTGGACATGCTAGAGAGAAAAATCGACATTACTATCTTGAAGAATCAAGTGGGCAAACTAGAACTGGAAACTATTTACCCGTCATTTTTTCTGAGTCTTCTATTTCCAAAAAAGACATCTAGCTTTAACATTTCCGTTTTGGGCATCCTTCATTTAGCATTCTTAAAGTAATATTTCCATTATTATTTAAAGGAATTGATGTAGAAAACCTTCATTGTGATGTTTGAGATCTTGGAAAACATAAACGTTCTTTTTTACCTATTAGAAATAAAAGAACATATATTCCTTTTGCACTCATTCATAGTGATATTTGGGATCCTTCTACAGTTCGTAATGTCTCAGGAGCTCGTTGGTTTATTTCATTTATTGATGATTGCATTCGCACGTCGTGGATATTTCTTCTACAACATAAGTCTGATGTGAGTTTCATTTTGCCTATTTTTCACAACATGGTTAAAACTCAATTTGCAGTTGGAATAAAAATAATGAGATCAGATAATGCTAAAGACTTTCAACTAAACCCTATCACCATATTTCCAAAAGGAGGGTATAATTCATGAGTCATCATGTATTAACACTCCCAACAAAATGCGATTGTAGAAAAAAAAAAATGGTCACCTTTTAGTTATTACCATAGCTTGTTTGTTTCAAAAAAATGTTCCTAAAAATTATTGAGGAGAAGCTGTTCTAACCGTAGCCTTTCTTATAAATAGGCTGCCTTCTCAGGTTCTTAAGTTTAAAAGTCCAGTGCAAGTTTTTTCAAAAAATTTTCCAGACTTACCCACTAATAATCATCTTGCTCCCAAAATTTTTGGTTGTGTATCTTTTGTTCATATTCACTTTCATAATAGGGGAAAATTGGACCCACGAGCACTTAAATGTGTATTTGTTGGTTATTCTTCAACTTAAAAAAGGATACAAATGTTTTCATCCTCCAACAAGAAAATTATGTGTCTGCTGATGTTACTTTTGTTGAAAAAGACAACTATTTCGCTCAACCTTATCTTCAGGAGGAGACATCACTTATGGAAAAGAAGGAAGAAGACTTATTTTTACTGCTAGAACTGGACTCTCATCCTCCTCTTTCATCTACAAATATAAAAAATCCTCTAGCTTTTACCCCTGTTGATTCTCAAAGTTCTCCAAATCCTAGTTCTATTTCTATGGAACCTGAAAACCCTTTTACTCCTGACTCTAAACTTTTTGAACAGGATAAATAGGTTCATAGTTCCACTCGCCCAATACTGACTTATTCAAGGAGAAAAACACCCATTGTTCAACCTATGCAAGTCCAAGAATTGGAACTAGCCCCTAGTAATGAGGTAATTAATCACACTGCACTTTCTCAAGAAAATATTTCTAGTTCTAATGAGGATAATAACAATGATCTTCTTATTGCTATTAGAAAAGCCACCCGAACATGTACCCAACATCCTTTATATCTGTTATCTCACTTTATGTCTTATGATAAGTTGTCACACACCCACAGAACCTTTCTCACACATCTAAATACCATAACCATTCCTAAGACAGTATCTGAGGCATTAAGTCATATGGAGTGGAGAAATGCTATGAAAATAGAAATGGAGGCGCTTAAAAAAAATAAGACATGGGATTTAATGGAGTTACCAAAAAGGCAAAATTCAATTAGTTGCAAATGGGTGCTCACTGTTAAGTATAAGGCAGATGGGTCTCTTAAAAAGTATAAGACTAGGTTGGTAGACAAAGGGTATACTCAAACTTATGGGATTGATTATTTGGAAACATTTGCTCCAATTGCCAAAATGAACACTATGAGAGTATTATTATCTCTACCTGCTAATCTTGGGTGCAGTTTGCAACAATTTGATGTCAAGAACGCCTTTTTACATAGTGATCTTGATGAAGAGATTTACATGGAAATTCACCCTGGTTTTGGCTTGAATTTAGAAGGAAACAAAGTGTGCAAACTTAAAAAGGCCTTGTATGGCCTGAAACAATCCCCTAGAACTTGGTTTAGACGATTTGCTAAGATCATGATAGTCATGGGATATAAACAAAGTAAAGCTTACCATACTTTGTTTGTCAAACATTTAGCTTCAGGGGGAGTAACAACATTATTAACGTATGTAGACGATATTGTCGTAACAGAAAATGATTTGAAAGGAAGGGAAGCTTTAAGAAGATGCTTAATTAAGGAATTTGAGATAAAGGAGCTTGGTAGATTGAAGCATTTTCTTGGTATTGAAGTTGCCTACTCAAAGCATGGAATCTTCATATCACAATGAAAATACATACTGGATCTGTTGAAGGAAACATGAAAAATACGGTGTAAGCCAGCTGACAGCCCTATTGAACCGAACCATAGATTTGGCGAAACTCATGAAAATGCAGAGTGGATAAAGAAACATATTTGAGGCTTGTAAGGAAACTAATTTATCTTTCTCACACTAGACCTAATATAGCTTATGTAGTCAATGTTGTGAGTCAATTTATGCATAATCCCAAAGAAGTTCACTTTCAAGCTGTAAATAGGATCTTGCAATATTTGAAAGGAACACCAGAGAAGGGAATTTTGTTCAAGAAAGGAGAAGGACCGATGCTTGAAGCCTATACTAACGCAGACTATGCAGGGTCTATTGTTGATAGGAGGTCAACATCATGTTATTGTACCTTCCTTGGTGGCAACATTGTGACTTGGAGAAGCAAAAAGCAAAACATAGCTGCTAGATCAAGCGCAGAGGCTGAGTTTAGAGCTATGGCAATGGGGATTTGTGAGCTATTGTGGGTGAAAATCGTACTACAAGACTTGAAAATTCAATGGAAAGCACCTATGAGACTCTATTGTGACAACAAATCAGCTATTAGTATAACACACAATCCAGTTCAGCATGATTGCACTAAGCACATTAAAGTTGACTGGAACTTTATAAAGGAAAAGCTAGACAGCAGCCTAATTTGCACTCCATTTGTATCTACTGGTGGCCAGCTAGCAGATGTGTTAATCAATGGTTTGAATAACAAGGTGTTTCAAAGTATAATAGGAAAGCTAGGGATGGACAATATCCATTCACCAGATCGAGGGGGAGTGCCGGAAAACACCTAGCAATATTTTACTGTAAATATTGATGCCTTAGATATAAGATCTTGATAGTTGTCAATCCCTAATTTGTAAGATTTGATTTAGTCTCTAATTTGTAAGAATTTGATTTAGTTTTCTTTCTTGTTGTCCTGTACATGTATATATTAACCTAGAATTGTATTGTTTGAAATATCAATAGAACATTACAAATTTCTCCACAATAGCAACATAAAATCTCAAGCTCTTTTAGTTTTTGTGTTACAGAGACATATAATTAAAATTGGACGAGCTAATGTTTCAACCAGGCAATCTTTAATTGCTTTAAAAAGAGTAGTCCTTGGATATTGCATCTTTCACTTCATATAGTCAAGCGGATTTTGTTCATTGAATTAGCTACAATGGAATGGTTTATAGTCACTTGCTCACTCAAGTTCATCTGTCTGCATCTAACCAACTTTTCTTTATATAGGTGCCTTAACAATGGCAAAATCAGCTATCCCTTACTTGTAATAGCAGATTCATGAAAGACGCAATGCACAAGGCATAAATAAATCATCAGTCGAAGTAAAATGTAATTTTTTCAAACAGGGCACAAAATAATAAGAGATTTGGACAACAGTTCAGACCTTTCGCCTTAAGCCCAATTGATCTTCAATACAAAATCCATCAATGCTAAGTTCAACCTCCAAGCCTTTCTTAACATTATTATAAAAAGCATCAAACATCTGGAATATTGACTAAACATGTTAGCAAGTTCAACTATAATGACTATGCAGCAGTCAAACAAAGATCTGCTTATCCTAAAGATCATGCTTTCTTGCTTTAATGTTTGGCTAAGTTGAGCAAAAAATCCTTTTTCTTTCTTTTTTTTCTTTTTCCTGTATCATACCCAAAATCCCATACACTACACCATCCCCTTAAGCAAACAGAAACTAAAAAAATTTTCCCCTCAAAAGGCTGGTCCGAATCGATTTCTTCATTTATTGCTTCCACGGCAAGGGGTCAACTAACTAGGCTATCCCCTTGGGGATGATAATTCCTATCTCAAATGTGTCTGAAGTGTTCGAATTTCCAAAAGTGTATCAAAATCTGTAATTAGCACTATAAAAAGATGCACAGTGAATACACAATCTATAATGTTTTCAAATCAATGCAAAGGAAAAAAAAAAAGATCTTAAAACTTAAAAATGATTCTCCATTTACCTGCACTAAAAATGAAAACCATGAACTGCATGGTAAAGAAAAATGTTATGATCTAAGATAAGCAGTATAAAGAATTGATACAAATTATCAAAAAGATATGAAGGATGCTGCTGATATGCCTAAGAATGACAATTGATTTTACATTACTACATCAAATAGCAGGTTTAAGATACAATAAACAGTTGTTAGTTTCTTTCCTTAATCTTAGCCATTTGGTATTAATGATTTCTCAACCATGCAAATCCTGAAAACACAAAAAAATCAGTCTAGCTTTGCAAATGATAGCATCCCCAAATACCTCCAATTTGAGCATTTTAATCACAGAGCCCGGAAGCAAGATACCCAAATTTTGTGGATGGACTGCTACGTACTTTAAATATCCAGGAGTGACTGTTTCAAACAAACATATAAAACCAATTTTTAGAGTTGAGCACAATCACATGATGAGAGTAGAAAAAAGATGATAGAACCAGGTTCTTATATCTATGTCTTTGCAGGCAGATGATTCAAAATAACAATAATACCTCGACATGGAATCAATACGGACACTGGTTTATCTTTTGAAGATATCACCAAAGTGGCTTTATAGTCTGGCCGAATCTCATCCAACTTGGAGCTTGCAACCAGAATGTCCTATAGATTTAAAAAACTCAAGCAAGTAGTTAATGCATATGAAAAGCATACTAACCCTATTTACGAAAAAGGCGTAAATGAGCATAATGGAAAATATTAATCTGTGAATCAAACCTGAATATTTAGCGTCAATTTATCAGGTGAGAGGTTCCACTTCAACTTGTCTTCAACCTTAATAATCTTGCTTGGCTTAATTTTGACCAAAAATTGTGGCTTAGACTCGAACGGAATCCGATTATCATAAATGTCATAGCACGCAACAGATAACGAAGGTAAGAATGAACCAACTCTGTGCAAAGTAATCATTTCATGAGGAAAAAGAGAAAAAAGGGAAATTGATAGCAGCAAGAAAGTTACAATCAGAAATGTGGGATGACGAGAACGTGGTAAATGATTGAACTTGAACCTTCTTTTTCAGCTTATGAACAGAGACATCTCACTTACATGCCGTTATAGTGAAAAATCAAAATAAATTAGCATTCGTGAAATAACAGATTTCATAAGGAGTTTAGGGTAAATAATTACTATTAACTCTCATACGGTTATCTACAACAATGGAGCTTCAGTGTTTGTGATAGATAACGATGAGAAATGCAGCCGGACTAAGTTTAGACTCACTGGAGGACAAGTTATTGCTTTTAACCTTGCTTTCGCATAAACTATGCATTAAAAAAAAAAAAGAATAAAACTATAGTTACATAGGATAAGTAGCTTGTACCCAACTGACATGACATCTAAAGTTGTAGTAGGTGTTATGATATTATCCCATTAATCATAAACACTAACCTCAGATATCACGTAGCACATAGCAAACAATGATCTGTGCCACGACTTTGTATCCCAGCCAAGTGTAGTAATACTCTTAGAAAAAACAATATGTTATAAAAAGTCACACACTTGATTTTAGGTCTCAGCGAATAAAGTTGATTTTTTGGTCTGTCTACAAGATACTCTAGTTTTGGGGCTTGACAATAATGTAATGCAAAACATTCTCCATGTTCAGATTAATCAGTTATGTCATCCACAAAAAGAGTTTTACTCGAGTTTCTCGAGTAGAAAATTGATGAGCCAGATCCATAAAGATCTCAATCTGTCTACAAGATGCTCTATTTTTAGGGCTTGACAATAATGTTATGCAAAACATTCTCTAATGTTGAGATTAATCAGTTATGTCATCCACAAAAAGAGTTTTACTCTAGTTTCTTGAGTAGAAAATTGATGAGCCAGATCCATAAAGATCTCAATTACCTAAAACGTAACTCTGGTCTCTCTTTAGTATCCAAAAGTTTCCATTTTCCAACCTCAGAAGATCCCTTAACTATCACCTTTTTCTCACAACTCTTGCAGTTTGTCTCAGTCTGAAGCACCAAATTGCAGAACATCATGTACGTGGTCATAGAACCCAAAACAAGATCATATTATATTACGCAATAGAAAACAAAATTAAAGGAGTTCCATTGTAGCACTTACAAGATGGAATGAAAATGTATATGCACCAGCATTCTGAAATAATTTAGGGAACTTGCAACCCACTTCAAATATATATAAACCCTGGTATCCTTTCCGAGAAGAAGGTGCTACGCGAGCTGTGTAAAGGGGGAGTACATCTTCAAGATTCTCATCTTCACATTTGAACTTGACTTCCATGAGCATCTCTGAACTATTCTTAGCAATATGCTTCTGAACCAAGTTCTTTGAAGCACTAGAAGAAATAAAACTGGCAGGTCGAACAACAGCCACAATTTCTCTAGGAGGATTTTGTCCAGCAATAGCACTGCTAGGTAAAACCTGAAGTAAAACACAATTAGTGAGCTTTATATATGCTTTAAGAAAAGAATGAACAAGAAATATATTAATATGAAGAGAAACAACAAAAGAGTGGACCAGCAGTCCACCAAAAATTACAAAAGATAAACCAAAACCTAAACATCATTTGAAAAACAGCTTCCCAATTTTGATAAATAAAAAAAAAAGAAAGAAATTCTCTTTAAACTCAGTAGAAACTGAAGCCCTTAGATACCCAAGAAAATGCACTGCAAAGAGTACCGAAAGAAGTTAAAAATAAATACATATACATAAACATAATACATGTATCTATTGGTTCAAATTTCAAGGAATGACAATCTGTTATCAGTGAATTTCCTATAATAACTTCATTGTTCTCTTGATATATCGAAAGCAACCAGGCAGGTTTACACAGACCCCATCAATCTCCAACTCCTGACATTGCATCTCCTTCAACAACTCAATTGTAGATGGAGACTTCTGGCGATATTTCTCCAGTTGCTGATCCCAAACATTTTTTTTAACAGGTACACACTGTCCATGATAAAAAATCAGCAAGTCCATTCATTCATGGAACAGTTGCAAAGTAAAAATGAAATGGAAATGTCAGAAGCAATAAATGGCAAAACAAAAACTAAACAACAAACCTTTTCAGAATCAATGACACCAATAGGTAGAGATAAGGAGCTTCCAAGATGTAAACTGGCATTCCCATTATTCACTGCAAGGACACAACCTTTCTCATCTGGGACAGCTAGTGGCCTTTCAGACCGGAAATGAGAACGTAAATTACATTAAAAGTGGGGGAGAGGAAAGAATTTGATTTCAAGATTAAATATATAACTTTATTACAAATGCAGAAAACAAGATACCTGCATATAATTCGAGCTTCCCCTATTAGACAGAAACAAAAGAAAGGGTCAACTTCATAAAATTGATGAGAAATTGAGTTGCGTAGACATACCAGTTATAAATCTATTTTGTTGTGGTAATGAAACCAAACTAAATCAAACTCAATGAGTTTAAGAGTTAGGAAAACATCACTTACCACCAGCATCCCCTTGCAATCCTTCAATTACAAAATATTCAATTGTTGCGTACACATCATTATTATGGATTCCAGCATATGCTCCCTTTAGTAGTTTGACTTTTTGCCCAGATTTCCACATTGCTCCCTTCTTCTTTACTACTTTATGCACCCTGGCAACTATAGTTAAAAGTAAAAGAACACATGATTAATCCATCATAATGGCAGCAAATAAATCAAAGATAAAATATTAAATAATAGATAAAGACCTACATCAGTTTAAGTTGCATGAACACAGAAAACTTAAAACTAGAAAAAGATAATTAATAACTTCTAATAGTATACATATGCCATAAACTGTTTTTCAATCAAAACCAACCATCAGTTGAAATGCCTAGTGGCTTATTGTTTTTGTGGCCGACAAGAAGAATTGGTTGATCCACTCCACAATCCTTTTCTGCATCATAATGATCATGCATATTCAGAAGCCACTCTTGATAGTCCTTCTCCAGTTGAATGGGAGTTAACAGTTTCCCATCTCTACGAATTTCAACATTAACATCTGCAGAATTTTAAAATTATTTCACTGAAAAATGCTGATAACTGCAGATTTTGAATTATTTCATAGCAAAGATAACCTAATAGTTAGGATAAAGTAATTATAACTGTTTACATATTTAAAATTCACAAATAAAAGTTACCTTTTTCTTCCTTGAAAGTCTTAGCACCAAAATTCTTCAGAGCTATCGTATATAGATTCTGATGTGCTAGATCAGTCTGTTAAATGCAAGAAAAGAAAAAGATGTTTGATTTATTTTTCCTTTTATCCGAATCAAGTATAATCATCAGCAAAAAAAAATTTGTGACAGATAAAAGAATGGAAGAAGCATAAACTAAGAGTACAAGGAGTGACCTAATAATATTTCATAATGATATTTATAACTGAAAGCTTATCTTGAGCATTTAAAATGCTAATCTGCCACAATAATTTAAACAATTTAGAGTATTAATGATGCCTTAGCAAACCAAAGTCAAACATAAAAGTAAAAAGGACAGTTTGCAGCGTGCTATGGCATTACACATGGATGTCATCGCATTCTTTACCTTGGAAGGTGTTGGATTGAAACCAGCATCAGTGTCTGCAAGAAAACAGTGTTTGCTATGTGATTATAGGAGTAAAAGCAGATTATGATCTGAAGACTAAAAGGTAAGTATGCAGTGAGTTATTGTTATAATGGATGCGCACTACCAATGAAACATTTAACTCTCAAGCAAAATTTCTTCAACAAGTGGGCTTTTTCTCCTTTCCTCTGCCTCAGATCCATTAAAGGAAGCCATGCCTGGTGTGAAGCAGACAGGTCAATAATACAAGTATAGCTAGATATATAACTATAAGCAAAAGCAAAAGCTTAAGAAGTTACACAACTTAAGTTCACAATGTGAGCGATAATTCTTTATAGTCCATGGGGATATGTACATATAATATAGATAACTGGTGAGTTATCATGTGGCTAAACCAACCATATTTTCCCTTAGCTGAGAGAAGTTCTTTTACTGATAAAATTCAAAACTTACCCAGTGAACATCAGGAAGTAGACGACCAAGCCTACGAATAGATACACGACTATGGGTATCATAATTTGCAGCAGCTACACATCCTTCAGAAATCAGCTTATCCATAATTATGTCAATGCTCTCTCCCTCCTGTGGTATACAATTTCAGAATTTTTCTAAGGAAGATTTCTCCTTTTCCTTTTTTCTTATTGAACACAGTGAGCAGAAAAAATTAGTGCTGACGTGTCACAAACCTCTGTAACAGGAAAATAAACAAACTTGAGGCGTGCATTTGCTTCTTTTGATGGCTGGGAACCTGACATATTCCAATTTTTAGGAAATGGAATTATTCAAAGATAACATTTTGATGACAAATGATATGCCATTGCTAACCACAACAGAAGAAAGAAACTGCAGACGCTACCAGGACTGTTGGTAGTAGCACTAGCTTGCCTAAGGGAAAAATGAAGTTGTAAGATGAAATCAGGACCATTGCAAGAGTGCATGTTGGTTATTGCAACCTCCCCATCAGCAACTTCAGCTAAATCAATGCCATTAACCTGGAAGACATGGCATTTCTTCTCAAGACTTGTAAAGTTTACTTTAGAAAATCCCAGGCACTCTGATGAATGGGAATCAACAACTCAGACTTGGAAAAAAGAAAGGTGCGGGTAAAATAACAGTAACATCTCAAACCTGGAACTCAATTGGTCTGGTGGTCTTCCCCGTACTGGAAATTTCATCACACTGCACCTCAACAAGATCATAAATGAGACATTATAAAATGAAATATCTAAAAGATTACGTAATGGCAGCATTTATGACTAATTGAATTATGTACAGTTTGCAGCAATTATAATAACAGCATTATAGAAATAACTTTTTTCTACGGACAAAAACAAAACTTTAGTTAGTGCATTGGATTGTGTGTGAGTAGAAAAAAGAAAGAAAAATTATTATTCTTATCACAAAGGTCAATGCCATGTGCATGCACACATTGCACTGTCAAACACGCAATGGACACAAGCACTTCGATAAAATTATTTGTCTCACATTTAAATTACTAAACTTGCCTACATACACCATTTCCCGCCAAAAAAAAATTCCCATAAAAATAGTCAAAATCATCTAAAGCATAATAAATTCATATTTGGTTAATATTATCAAACAATATCACTTGTCCATATATGAAACAGAAAGTCAGCAAAATGCATTAATGATTAGATGTAAACACACCTGAATATAGGGGAAATAGATATCCTTTAATTTGCATCCGAGTTGCTTTACGTCCAAGCTTTTTAGTTTGGGCTCCAATATCTCCACCTGTTAAGTGTTTTGTAATATTAAGCACTACAAACCAATATAATATGACCACCTAGGAAAAATAAGAGAAGTAAACATTGATGCATTGCCTGACTATTTAAGCATTTCATGGCCGAGAGACAACAATTCAGATATTTTAGGCCAATTACACAGGTTCCAATTACTTAAACGAGATCAAGAACAGAGTTAAATTATTCAAACATGTAGACCAACCATTTAAAAACCAAATCAGTAACTAGGAACTGAACTGAACAGATTTAAGAAATCTCATATTTAGTGTCATCTGTGATTTTTATGTGATCATATCTGATTAGCAAACATAATAATTTGTTACCTGAATATATCAAAAGAGGTAGAAATTGAGTGGAATGATTGGAAAAACTAAGTTATGCCTCTAAATATTTCAAAAATTAAATAAAAACAGACTAGAATCTATTTGACTTGGGATAGGGGGGAAAAAAGAAAAAGAACCAATCAAAAAAGCTAATGAAACTCAAGGAAATAGAAACAGAGATGTTTACTAGTCCATAACAGCGATCACCAGCTACATGCACTTAGTTGAACATTGTAACAGAACCTTGCATCACACAGTTTTAACAAATTTTATGCTTTCCGTTTTTTGCTTGTCTAATCACACAGTTTTAACAAATTTTATTCTTTCCGTATTTGCTTGTCCATGGCTTCTTAAGGATTCCCGATCATTCCTTGCACTTCCTATTAATTTCAAATTCCTATTATTATAATCCCAATTGTTCATCTTTTAAAGTTACCCAAGCAGCTGCATTTTTGTTCGTATAGGCTAGGCTATGAAAAAGAAAGTGAGTCTTTTATTGTGAAGTTTGTACAGATGAATATGGATCTTAAAGCCAAAAGACTTAGAAATTTTACTCTATTTGCACTGAAAAGTAACCATATTGAGCTGTAATGACCCACTAATAGGCCTATGCCAGAAAATGAAACAAAACATTTGACTAAAAGTGTTATAAAGCAGAGTTAATATCTCATTAGAAATCCATTGTCACAACCCGAGTTGTCTTTCATACTCTTAACAACGATAAACTGTGACAAAGCAACCATTCAGAAAGCTGAAAATGTTTGAAGTAAAAAGACAAGAACATCCATGCTACAGATGTTTTGAACTCTGGCAAGTACACAACTAGATTGGAGACATAAAATTCAGATTTGTAAATTCTTCCATAAGGGTATACAACTTGGAGTACTGACATAGAAAACTTCCCATACAGACATTTCTTTGTTTCTTAGAGGGAAGGTAAAACGAACGAGGTATGAACAGTTATTGATCGATTAGAGGCTTTGCAAATTGATATAAACAAGAATATTATGTTAGATTGATACATTTCCCTTTGCTTATTGACGATTGACCATGGCTCATCTCAAATATATTCCAAGATTACACAAAGATTATCTGAGAGTAAGAAAAATATGAAACCGTTGACTCCAAAAAAGAAGATAAAGAACCAGGGAAATTCAACCACGATAACCTTTGTAAAACTTCCATGAGGTGAATCCGCCATTTCATCTTTCGAAGGAAACCTAATGCCGCCATTAGTCTAATAACAAATAATACACACTATTATTGCAGCTAAAAGTAAACCACATTTAAAGGTGAGTAGAAGCATCTAAAAGAAACTAAAATCTTTTTAGAAAGAAAACAATCAGGTAATGAAATTTAATTACCCTCCAAGTGAGTTCAGCATCAGAACACCTCATTAAAGCCTCTTTCTCAAGATGCAAAGTATAAACTTCCTTAGAAACTTTTGTCTTTGAAGAAACTAAGGCACGCCTATCAAAGGTAGTAAGATTTGTCAAGCAAAAGCAAGCCCAAGTCAACTTCATAGGCACACACTCTCATTCAGAGGAAAAGAAGACAGCAAAAAAAATTTTAGAAAGATAATACCTTCCTAGATGCATAGATGCTATGGGTCCTCCATATCCAAACATGCCAAAAAATGGCTGCAATATTAGGAAAAGAAGAGCTTGTAAGATGCAAGAATAATAATTACTGACAGAAAATATCACTGATATTGAAATAAGTTGACAATGTTAGAGAGACTTCATTAAACATATACAATAAGAATGAAATTATGCACAATATGCATATATTAGAAAAGCAAGTTACAAAGTTACTTAAAAGATCAAAATCTACCATTAAATAGGGAGGTTTGCCCCCTATTCCTTGTGCTTTAGAAGCTCTGTGAAGTGAGGCACCCATCTTTCCCCTAAAACAAAGAACAAATGTAGAATTTCATCGCTGAGGTAGGCAAAAGGAGTTGATTATCAGGGAATAAAAAAAAAAGTGAAGCAGTAAAAAGTGTGGTTACATAACGAGCTAATTATTATTTCAAAATTACATTTATGTAAACTAAAATAGAAACATACGCCGTGTCAGGGGGGGGGGGATTTATTGTTAGAAGTGCTTATGTAATGTACAGTGATTATATATAAGAAAGTAACTCAAAATCTAAAATTGATAATCGCCTACACTGAGACATTCGCTTTTCCAGATTTTTCTTTCCTTTTAATGGGTAGAGCAGAGACAGGGGTGAAGCTGCTAGAAAACTTTTATTCCCCACTTTGATAGGTAAAACACATCATAAAATTTGCAAAACAAGTTCCATATTCAACAAGATGACTGGAGATTGAAATAATGAGCTTAGAGCCACCTGTATACTTCGTTTTCTCTAATTGCTGAAACACTGCAGTTTTGCTTGTTAATGAAGAAAGAATACCAGTACATACCACTTCACAATAGAGTTTTCATCAGTGCCATCCATTCCTGGGCCGGTGTCAAAAATTGAAATCTTATCCTCAGCAATATTCACGCTGTAAAGATATTAAAAAAAGCATTCCTTAATCATTGAAATCTAAGAAGACATTTGAACAAAACAATGTCAACTAATGGGCAATTAACTTGTATGTATGTATCAAAATCCATGTGTAAGAATAAAATGGAAAGTTACTTGAAGATCTAGTTTATAGCAGAAATAACAGCCAATAAATCTAGAACTCAACCCAGAGTCCCTCAGTTCAATAGAATACAGAATGGCCAAATTCTAGGGGTTGTATTTAGCCCATTGTAATTTTCTTCCTAAACCAGTGGCATCCAGATGTTTAATCATAGAAAGTAAGGTGTTTAGCAAGTTAATAAACCATAAAGAATCTTAAAAAACAATTCCGTTATGGCCAGCAAACAAAGGCCAGTGCTAACAACCTTCAGAGTGAATGAGAAATCATAAACAACGGTACACTGAAAAGTTAACGGAGCACATCTAAATATACAAATTTCCATAAGTGTTTAATTTAAATGTCAGCAGGTCATTTTGAAACAAAGCCAGTCAAAAAGTTCATAATATTTGAAAAACAATGAGTTCCCTTGAAAAATAAAGTAAAAATAATTAGAAAAACAGGGATAGAGTAAGTAAGATAAAAACAGAGCAATTCACATAAAATACTATAATCAAAATAAAAATATCATACCTGATAAGTCTCCGCTCATTTTTGGCATTTGTCCACACAGCTTGCAAGGAATTATCCTGTCAAACAAGCAGCAGAGTGTAAGGGCCCAAATTGACCACCCCCCGCCCAAAAAAACTAAAAAAAAAAATATTACAAAGCACAAAAGCCAATAAATTCCATTTTCTTGAATATTTCAAGCTGTCTTACAATTAAATCCGCAAGAGCAGTTTCAAAAGTGTAGTCTTCAGGCAGCTGCCTCAGCAAATCAGTATCCGGAGTCAAATCCCACATGTTCTGAAAACAAAACAAGTTCATTGCAAAACCTAAATGAAACGAGTAATAGAACCACAACAAATGAGCAACCCCAATAGTACTAACCTCAAAAGTATCGGCTATCTCACCAGACCCATCCTAATCAAGAAACAGAACAAACATAACATAACCAAACAGAGCACTAGACAGTAGACACTAAAAGTCTAAAACAACAACAGTAGAGCAACACTCACATATAGCTTTAAAATGTGGCACTTGGAGGGCTCGAACATCTGAAAATCTATTGTATCACTGATCTTATTCAAATTTGCATCTTCCACATATAAATTTCCACCACTCCAATTTATTTTCCTTTTTTTCTTCATTGAATCGTGTCGCATCCAAGACTTAAAATACTCATCTTTCACCAGATAAATAAAGTCTTTAACAGCCATATTATGCTTGGGATCTATCAGAAGTAAATCTATCGTAGCCCCATTCGGAAACAATATTTTGAATTTATACCGAGTCTGTCCTCTGATGGCTTTCTTGTTCGGTGGAGCATTGTCTTTATCATATGGTGTATTCTCCAATTTCCTTTTCGTCGGTTGCTTCAACGAGCTTTCTGCCGCCGCCATAATTAACTACACACAAAAATGTAGTTAACAAACAAAGTTCATTAATAGCTTAATCGTCAAGCAATTGCTAACTTTTTGAAAGAAACTTGATCAAGAGACAAAAACTAAATGCATTTCTAAAAAGAATTGCTAAAAAAATAATTTTATACCCGATTAGTAATCTGATGATGCCGATGATGACTACTTTCAGAAAAAGGGAAAAAAAAAACTTGGAGACGAAGAAGGCGAAGAAACAGAGTGTTAAGGTACTTTTAAACTAAGGTTAAAGTTAGGGTTTTACATTAAAGCTGAAGAGGAAGAAGTGAGAGGGAGAGAAAATGGAGAGTCGTTTTTTGGAAAGCACAGCAAAAACGATTTTTGAACTGGCCTGTACTTGAAGAAGCTACTGATGTTGAAGAAGCTACTGATGCATTGCATTACCATGTGAGTTGGTTTTATACTGACGTTGCTCACTGCACTGCTAGTGTGCTGGTGTCTTAATTCTTGACACGTGGATTGTCTTGCTGAGGAAGTTTTGGGATATAGAGGTAATTTGACAGGTTCAATAATGAAGTAGATCAGTAACACTTTTGCTTTTGGGGGAATTGCGCGGGAGAAAGAGAGGTGTGTAGGTGCTGTGAGCCTAGCGTGCAGCTTAGCAAGAAAGAGGTTTTTAAAGCAGCGTACGGATTATCGCAGTACGAGGAGCTAAATCCGATGTGGGGACCGCGTTGTTGTGAGATCAATTTAAGTAGAGCCACGTGCATACAAAGCATTGGTACTTCTCTGTCCGGAAATAACAATTGTTAACACTATTAAATACATCTTTTTTCCACATAAATAAGTTATTATTTTTGTTTTTTCTATATAAAATATCATTGAGGACCCTTTTACGTATTCTTATTTAAATTTTACTTCACAAATATTAAATTCATTTCTCCCAAACTTGTAAATCCTTCAACGGCCCATTAACGGTAAATCAGCTCACTCGGTGGCTGTGGCTGGTCGGAAAAGACAGAGAGAATTGTGGGGAACAAACCCCAAGTGGTGGCATCACCGGAAATCGACAAAATCACGGCGAATTGAAACCAAGATTCTGCGGTTTTTCACAGCTTAGATCAACGGCTTTCCGAACACTTTCAAGTGATAAGGATAGCATGAAGATGACAGGCATCGCACGAGCTTCCGATCAGTACCAACCTTGGTCGGTGGAGTAGCGGGAAACAGAAATGGAATTCTGGTCGGGTTCGCAGGTATTGTGATAAAGAGAGGGGGTATTTTGATACATGTGCAATATAGAATAAAAATGTATAAATAATAAATACTATTTCGGCTGATCACCTATTTAATGATACTAGCTAAGAAAGAGCCACAAAATAGTTTATCTTAGTGGAACATATCAGAGCAATATTTGGTTTTACATTGAGTTTCCTAGATTGAGTTTTACTTTAGTCCAAAAGGGTCATGTTTAATATAAGATTAGTGATGAACTAGACATAGGGATTCACCTTGTATGTTAATTAGAACCTAAACATATACTGCTATATCTTATGTTGGCATAATAACTAATCAATGATAGGTTGCATATAGATATAAGATATTCAGCATGCGACAACTGATGATACACAAGGATTCTGCCCAATACTGTAGCAGATGTTGTAGCAACCAATCCAAACATTAGAAAAATAGTCAAAACCATTAAGAAAGTTTATTCACTCAACTACTTTATATTCCCATTGATTTTATCCTTGAGTTTGACATGATAATTTACTTTGTTGCATTTTATTTATTGCGTTTTTATTTTAACTAGTATATAAGTTTCATTTATTGTTTTATTTTAATTTAGAACAAAATCTACACTGTTAAAATTATTGTAGTAAATCTGATAACATCAATCTCTGTGGAGACGATTTTGAATACTCATCATTATATTACTTGTTGTGTAAACTTGTACATTGACACCAATAGCAGTTGAATTTATACCAACAATACACATGAGGGTATGCGTAAATTTAATTTCCAAATTCAATATATGAATTAATTTTGTTTGTGTAAAAGCCCATTGAATTGAAAAATTAAATTCTGTAACAACCTATTGAATTCAAAAGAATTCAATTCAGTAACATCTCAATTATTATCCACAAATCAAAATTCAATTCAATTCTGTAACATCTTAATTATTATCCACAAATCAAAAATGGTTTTGATTTTAATTGTGAAAAAACTGTTACAAAATTTAAAAGGAAATAAAAAACATGGTCATGTGGGTCTGGGTGATTTTGGGCCGACATTTGTACACAAGGCATGTAGGCGCACACGAGTTCAACCAAATCGGTCTTGGATTTGCACCCCCCTGCACAAGCACATGCAGAGAGAGTCTCTATTCCTAAAATTCTTGCTCATGCTTGGATAAGTATATATATATAAACACAAATCCCTTAACTTATTTTTCCCTTGTGTGACAGATTTTATTTCCTTTTAAATTTCCAACTTTAGTCTTTACATTCATTTGATGTATCTCGAGATTGTGCAAGGCTACAATTGCTCTTATCATTCGAATAGAATTTATTCTCGTAACAGGAGAATAAGTATCAAGGTAATCAAAGTCTTCTCGTTGCCTATAGCCTTTAATTACAATCCTAGCCTTGTACTTATCGATTGATCCATCGGCTTTCATTTTCCTTTTAATAATCCATTTATATCCTAAAAGGTTTACATCCTCGAGGAAGATCTACTAGCTCCCAAGCATGATTTTGTAAAATAGATTTAACTTCACTGTTAATGATTTCTTTCCATTAAGCGCCTTCACGTGAAGTTATAGCTTCCTTGAAGCTTTGAGGTTTACTTTCTAGCAAAGACGTCAGAAAGTATGGACCAAAAGACTTTTCTATTCTAGCTCTTTTGCTACGTCTGACCTTAACTTCTTCTTCTTCTTCTTCTTCTTCTTCTTCTTAAGTTTCATCATTTCCTTCATTTTGACTGTTTTCAATGGTTATTTGATGAAATTGTCGTAGTTCTCTCGATTCCACTCTAGAATTGCAAGGAAACACATATTCGAAAAACGATGCATTTCTTGATTCTATTATCGTATTTTTATAGACATCTGGAACTTTAAACTCATGCACCATAAATTGATAAGCACTACTGTTATGTGCATAACCAATGAAAATGCAATCAACAGTTTTTTGTTCTATTTTTACTTTCTTATATGAAGGAACCACTACTTTAGCAAGACACCCCTCACATTTGTAAGAATTTATAAGTAGGTGCGCTACCTTTCCATAGCTCATACGGGGTTTTATTTTCTTACTTTTGGGGTATCTTATTTAACAAATAATTAGCTGACAGAATAGCTTTTTGCCATATATTCTAAGGTAACCCAAAACTTATCAACATTGCATTCATCATTTCCTTTAAAGTTCAATTCTTTCGTTTTGCAATTCCATTAGATTGAGGTGAATATAAAGTAATGACTTGATGTATGATTCCACTTTGTTCACTAAACGGAACAACATACTCACCACAACGGTCACTCCTTAATTATTTGATTTTCCTATTAAGTTAATTCTCAACTTCATTTTTATAGAGAATGAACTTTTCTAAAGCTTCATCTTTACTTTTCAACAAGTATACATAGCAATATTTTGTGCAGTCGTCAATAACAATAATAAAATATTTATTACCACATCTTGTTTGAATAGATTTAAAATCACAAATATCACTATGTATTACATCAAGTGGTTAGTGTTGCTTTTAATTGTTCGAAAAGATGACCTAAATAGTTTTGTCTCAACACAAGTTTCACACTTATGTTTTAAATCGATTTGAAAATTGGGAATATGCTTCATGTTAATTATTTACACAAAGAATTAAAATTAACATGTCCTAATCTACCATGCCACAAGTTAGAAGACTCAACTAAATAAGCAGAAAAACTAGCTTTATTATCAATTTTTGGTTTCACAGTTATTACATTAAGCGTAAACAACCTATCATTGACATAACCCTTTCCCATAGACATCCCATTCTTAGACAAAACTGCCCTATCTAACTCAAACACCATTCGAAAACCATGTTTGTTCAACAATGATCCAGACACCAAGTTCTTCCGAATTTTTGGCACATAAAGCACATCGTTCAGAGTAAGCTATTTTCTAGAAGTCATCTTCAGAATCACCTTCCCTTGACCCTCGATCTCAGATGTAGTATAATTCCCCATGAATAGCTTCTATCCATTGCTAATAACTTCAAATGAAATAAACAACGCTCTGTCTAAGCATACATGTATGGTTGCTCCTGTATCAATCTACCATTCTTTTATATTAGAGTCGACCAGATTCACTTCAGAGACCACTGCCGAGAGGTTAATGTCAGAAACATTTTGAGTGATGTTTTCCACCATATTTACCTCTCGCTTCTTCTTTGGCAATATGCAATCTGAAGCCTTGTGACCCATCTTGTCATAGTTAAAGCATTTTCCTTGAAATTTTGTTTACTTTTTCAAGACTCCTCCTTTCAGACCCAACCTTTTATTTTTCTTATTTTTATGTCCATGTTCAACAACATTTGCCTTAGCCACAAAAACAACCTCTCTTCTTTCTGCATTTCTGTTGTCTTCCTCAATTCAGAGCTTAACAATCAGCCCTTCAATATTCATCTCCTTGCGTTTATGCTTCAAATAACTCTTAAAATCTTTCTAAGCAGGAGGCAATTTTCAATAATAGTAGCCACTTGAAAAGTTTCACTTAACATCATTCCTTCAGCAAGCATTTTTGATAATATAATCTAAAGCTCTTATACTTGACTTATCACAGTTTTAAAGTCCACCATTTTATAGTTTAGAAAACGGCCAACAATAAACTTTTTGGTACTAGCATCTTTAGTCTTATATTTTTTATCTAAGGACTCCCATAACTCCTTGGCTGTTCTTTTCCCAATGTGTACATTATACAAGGTATCACTTAACCCATTCATTATATAATTTTTACATAAGAAATCTAAATGATACCACGCATCAATTGTAGGGGTGTTCGCCGATCGGATTTTACGAATCAAACATCAATTCATATCCAATCCATGATTTTACAGATTATGAATTTTTAATCCAATCCAATCCAATCCACGGATTGGTTAAACTCAATCCAAATCTAATCCATATATTTACGAATCGGATACAGATTTGACTCAATCCATATCCAATCCATCATCTTACAGATTAATCTACGAATTACAAAATTTTCATTTGGTCCAATCCACGAACTAATAAAATGAAAAAAAGTAATATAAAAATAATTTTACTATCAATTAAATTCAAAATTGAATAAAATTTAAATAAATTAACTATTTAAATAAAACTAAGATAATACATTAAAGTTTTAAAGTACAACACACCAAAATTATTTGTTCAAATTAAAATTTCAAAATATAATACATTAAAATTAATTGTTTAATTAAAGTTATTATAATACATTTAAAGTATCAAATTATGACACATCAAAAAGAAAAATGTCCGCTGCCAATTTGTATTTTGTACTGTAACCTGAACAAAATAAACATAATTAAAATAAATAACAAATAAAATAAGTTTATTTTAAGGTGGTGCTTGTGAAATCGTTCTGCCAGAAGGCGGTGATTGTGAAGAGATTAGACAACAGGACTCGATGAAGAAAATGGTGAAGAAGTCACGCACAAGGAACTTCGTCAACTAACAGCAGCTGATGCCCATGCCCAAGATGCCGTGGAGTCCGATTCCAGCCAGATCAAGGACAAGAAGATGACTGCTTGAACAAAGATCGAGAATTGTTGGAGAAGGTGGTCGAAGGAGAAGTTTAAGGTTGGTAAGAATCGTTGGGTGCTAGTGGTTCTGTGCTGTGACAAGGAAGGATAGGAAGTCAAGGAAGGATAGGAAGTCAAGGTTTTTTGTTTTCTAGTGGCTGCTTAGGTGAAGTGGCATTTAGGATAAATGTTTTGTTTAGTTTATAATTTTTTTTATTTTGTTTAAGAATTTTTACAACTTATCTTTGCATATTTTAATTATTTAATTATTTGTGTTATTTTTTAATAATGGATAAGGTATCTTATGGTGTTAATATAAGTATATAATTACATTTAACTTACTTATTTATTAGTAATGTCATATTCATAAATTTTTTAATTAAATAAATATTTTTTTTGCAGATTCGCGGATTTATAAAAGTGAATCCATATCCAATCCACCGGTTGCGGATTTTTAAATTTTTAATCCAATCCAATTCACGAATCCACGGATTGGATTTTAATGGAATGGATGGATTAAGCGGATCGGATTGGATTCTGAACACCTCTAATCAATTGCACTAGCAACTTGAATATCAGTTTTACCCTCTCTGGGTTTAGGAGCATCCTCCGTCAAAAACCTCGCAAGATTTAATATGGTCAGATAAAAGAACATCTTTTGCTGCCAACGTTTAAATTCTATCCAGTGAATTTTTCTGGGTTTTCCACATGATTCATAGGAATAGCCATAGAGGCTGGTTCTTTCACAACAGATGGCGCAGCAGCAGAAGCTGAAATAGGTGCAGTCTCAATCATAGTTGGAATCGCATCATTGCTTTCTATTGCCATCTCAACGTTAAATCTATTTTAAGATTATTAGAAAAAAAGAAAATTGCAGTAAGTGAGCAATTAAAAGCAACATAAAATAAAAGCAAATTTTATTAACAACAAAATTAAATAACAGCAAAACTTAATAAAGCAGTTGCTGAAAATCACGGAATCAATAACTAATAAATAGAAGAAGAAAAAAATAATGAAACAAAGAAAACCCAAGGCCTGTTAAAACAGTTTCCTTAAAACAGATTTACCACCTACTACGGTGCTTTTAGGTTAGTTGGTATCTATTTCCCAGGATACAACAGGAATGAATTTTTTGTCAAGCACGAACAAATAATTTTGGCGAACAACAACAGTGTAGATTCTCGATCAAAATAGAACGGCAAAGGAAGAAAAAGAAATTTTATGTGCCCTGTGTGTATTCTGCTGTATCAAATAGATGAGGAAGACCGTCTTTTTATACGCATAAGGGTATGTGTAAATTTAATTTCCGAATTCAATATCTGAATTAATTTTGTTTGTGTAAAAGCCCATTGAATTGCAAAATTCAATTTTGTAACAGCCTATTGAATTCAAAAGAATTCAATTTTGTAACATCTCAATTATTATCCACAAATCAAAATTCAATTCAATTCTGTAGCATCTCAATTATTATCCACAAATAAAAAATGATTTTGATTTTAATTGTGAAAAAAATGTTACAAAATTTAAAAGGAAGTAAAAAAACATGGCCATGCAGGTCTGGGTGATTTTGGGCGGACATTCATATACGCAGGACGTGCGAATGCACATGAGTTTAACCAAATCGGTTTTGGATTTGCACCCTCAAAATAGCATATTACTATTTTTCAATTAAATGGTGCACTTTATTTTTCAAATCGGTCTCGGATTTCCTTTTAAATTTCCAACTTCAAGGGTGCACTTTGAGAATCAATTTCTCATTCATCCAAGCATCATTTTCAGTGAATAAATATATAATTTCGTAGTGTTCATGGAGTAGAATCTGAACATCTCGAGATTTTTCACTTTGGTTAGGTGGGTCTCACTCAAAATATGCCCTCAAAATAACTTATTAGTATGCTATTTTTTCAACAAATTTTGCTAAAAGTTAAGTGCATTGGTGCAAGATGATTTAACTGCAGTAACTGATGGTTTGTTTTATACTCGATGGTTTTTGCCTTATGCCAGCCCAAAATATTTTCTGGATATTGGTAAATTCTATTTCATGTCTTTGGGTTGATATTTATTTATTTATTTTCATCACTAATTTCTTTATAACAACTTATATCTTTTGTGGCTTAGTATGATAAGTGTTGCAGTTTGTAGTTCACCACTTAATGCTTTTTGCTAGGCATTTGTATTGGATGCAGGGCCCATGAACAGAAAGGGAAATTAATGTCCAAAAGAATCAGCAGGCAGGGGAGTTTCAACAACTTCATTTCGGTTAAGGAACTATGCAAAAATTATAGCATTTTATGATGGCAAAAACAAAGAAGAATCTCTCATTCAACAAAGGTTTAAGGCTCTCAGTAGGCATAAACGGGATGTCCTTCATGATCGTTAGTGGTTGGCATGATTTAAGACTTCTTATTGAAGTATCATGATTTAAGACTTCATGATCATTGTTTTAATATTGTATTCCTATAAGGAAGCAAGCAATTAGATTATTCAAAACAACCCTTATCCTCGATGATTATGTTAAAACTATTATATCACTTTAATATTTTGTGATTATGTTGTACTATCCATAAGTTTTTATACAATCATCTTAAGATGACTTTTAAACGAATTCGGTATATTTTAACCATTTGTTACTGTTGTGATAGTTTTTAGAGGTTATTTGATTGTGTTAACCCAAAGGTTATACAAACATTGATTTCGATGATAATAAACCACATGTTAAGGATAAAATATAAAACAAATTCTTTCAATCTCATTAGCTCTTAAAGGACAAAAGTCATCCACGTGAGATCAAGTTCAAAGCATTAAGGTAGGTTTACTTTTCGGATTAGAGTGAGAATCTTGAGGAGTGAAAATTCTGCGATTGAGAGCATGGAGTGAAGTGGAAAATATGTTATCTACTTATACTAGAATGGGAGTGTGTAATAAGAATTAGAATCCTATTTGTTGGCCTAAACGGCTATACAATCCTTAATTTTGATGATAACAAGCCACTTGTAAAAAAGGTAAAATAGGAAATTTATTTTTCACAATCTCACTAGTTCTTAAAGCTCAAAAATCATTCATGTGAGACCAAGCTTAAGACACTCAATGGACAATGACATGATCAAGGATGAGCCCTAAAGGTACTAGCTTAAGCGATCTCCATTGTCATATTTATTGTAAAGCTAGTATGATTTAATGTATGCATAATTTGGCATTTAAAAGTTGCAAGATATTTTTCATGACATTTTCAAATTAAATCATCATTTTCTATAATATAAAGGTTTTAAACTTATAAGAAAAATGATTCTATGAAATTGGTTGCTTTTCCAATTTATAGACTAAATTGAAAAATTTTGAGAACTTTGCTGTCAACAATTAATGTTTTAAATTCTAGAAATGGACTTATTGTAATTGTATAAAAATTTTGGGCTATAATATAATTTTAAAAAGTTTTGAGCTAAATGTATCAATTTTTGGAACAGCAGCGGCTAATCGCTTTAGGTCCATAGCAATAGCAGCTAACCGTTTAAATCAAGCAGCAATCCACTTGCACCAAATTTTCAAATTTGATTTGTAACGATAACTTGTCACATCAGCATACCGGTTAACCGCTTCATTTTAGAGGTGATCCAACAAGTCTCTAGAAAGTTAATAACAACTAGTTTAATTGTTTAAACTATAAAAAAGCTAAGTCAAACTCAAATCTAATAACTTTTTCAATCTTTATAAAGGTTAAACTTATTCATACAATTGATCTTGAGCTTGCCTTTTGCTTATCTACATAGATTAGTTCATTATTGAGGTATAATTTGTCTATACACTTTTGTAGAGACTAATCCTTGTAAACTTCATTTCAATATCCAAATTGAGTGAGTGTAAGTGTGAAAAATACTTAGGAAAGAGGTGTGTGTGTGTCCATTTCTACTTGTAAATGTTTATTGACACCTTAGAAATCAATTGTAAAATTCTTAAAGCTTCTGAAAGCTTGGATAGTAGAATCCTTAAGCTCGGTTGCTTAGAGGCGTAGATGTAGGCGGTTTTGCCGAACCACGTAAAAGTTCATGTGTTTGCTTTCTTCTCCCTTATCTCTTTAAATTTATGCATTTTCAAATTTATTGTTATTGAATTTCTTGAAGCATTGATTTAAATTGTTTTGTGATTTTATTTGTATATTTTTTTAAATGCCTAATTCTTTTGCATTATACTATGGCCCGAAAAGTCATAGAACTTTGCAAACAAATCTAATTTTAGAATTTTTAAATAATACTTGTTATTCCCAAAACTTTCTGAAATTATGATATGGCCTAATACATGATATTATTTTTCAAAATAGTCCTATCCAAAATTTAACATAATACTTATAAATTTCAAAGTTTTTAAAACTTTTTCAATTTAGTCCAAAATTTGAAAATGTGAAGTTTCATCAGGCTGCTTGCCCTCTGGCGGTTAGCCGCTAACTCTCTATCCATTTTAATATTTACACTCAGGCTCTCAAATTATAGTATGGCTCAAAAGGTTTCAAATGTTTGCAAAAAAGTTCAACTCCAGAATTCAAAATAATACTTATTAAAGTCAAAGATTGCAAAACTTTTTCATTTTAGTCCACATCTTGAAAAATAATTAATTGCCTAAAATAGTTGGCTCATAACTATTAAACTTTTGTTTATGAAAAATGATGATTTATTAAACAAAATCTTGAGCTTCTCAAATGCTAAACCATTCATATATTAAATCATACCGGCTTTACAAGAATTGTCGCAATAATGAGTTCGTTAAACTCTAAAGTTTATTTTTTATCACGTCGTTGTCTGTTGAGTGTCTTGAGCTTGATTTCATGTGATTCACGTCATCATAAATATTTTCCTTCAAGAACTAGTGAAATGTGAAATACAATATTTTTCAAATCACTTAAGACATATGTTCGTTATCATCAAAATTACATTATTTGTAAGCCCTTTAGGCTAACAACTTTCATTTTTTAGCAAAGGTAAAGAAATAATAGAAAGAACAGATGACGTAATAGATGAATAGGATCCAAACAAACTATTAGAAAGAGGTTTCGAAAAAATTAAAAAGAAAAGGTTATATAATGTAGGATTAATGTCAAAATTAAACAATAGTTTATATATTTACACATATGAAATTAAACTATTAGTAGTAAATAGACGAGAAGAATTAACTTAAATCAGTCTTATACATAGAGATTACCTTAGAAAACAAAATTACACATATATACATATGCGAACAATAATAATAGGAATTTTTAGTCAAGATAAAGAAGGTTTAGACACAAAAGCTCATTTATATTTACATGAAAATAGGTTTTATGATCATGAACAAACTCAAATAGCTAGTGCAGAAATAGATTTAAAAAATAAAGTAGCTGTAGTAGGATGCATACCCAATATAGACATAGACATTAATGAATTTTGTAAACATATTAAATTAAGTGTACAAACTAAAGGACATAAAATGAATGCAGAATATAAAAACCTTAGGATTAAAACATTTTTTCTAGGAAAATTGTATAATAAATATCATAAAAAATTTAGATTTGAAAGGAAAAATATTGTAGATTGTTTTAAAAGTCAATATGTAGAAATGGTAGCTCCTAAAAAATTATTCAGTAGTGAATTAAATGGTTTAGAATGAATTTTACCTAAACTAGAAAAGGATAATATGTTAAAAGTACTCGAAACGAGCTATAGTTCTATAAATAGACAAAATTAAGTTCCACAGAGATTTAATAATTATAGACAAAGAAGTAATCTAGAATTAGAAGAAAATGAAGAAGAAGTAGAAATTAATATGGCAATAATAGACAATTTAGATAAAAACAAACACAAAACATTAATTAGGAATAGAGATAAAATTATAGACCTAATATTTAATGATCCTAAAAAATATTTAGATGTTCAATTATTTGAAGAATTATGTAATAATGATGAAGTAACATATGACAATATAGACATGGAATTAGTAAAACATTTAGATTTTAAAAATTTAGAAATAGAAGAAATTTATTACTTAGAACAGGTAGATGAAGTACTAATATGAGCAGAATATAAAAAACCAAAAATAGGAGAAAGTAGCCATAGACCTATATTAGAACCCATAGTAGAGCCATCAAATGTAGAAAGTTATTTAGACAAACGAGGAATCCCATAAACTAATGAAAAATACACATAAGCAAAAAGAGTATTTAAAGCTAAAACAAAACTAGAAAATTGGAAAACTATGCCACAAGCTAGAGATTTATTAGTATTAGAATTAGAAGACCATAAATTTAGCCAATGGAAACAAGTATTTAACAAATGGAAAGGTAATTTACTTAGACATTCTATGGAAGTATTAGCAGTTATAGTAAACCCATATTATAAATTAATATACTTAGAAAGTACTCTAGGAAGTAGGGAAAAACAAAGATACTCAAGTTGGAGAGAATGGATGAAGACAAATAAATTAGAAGAATTAAAAATTTTGATATAAATATTACATTAATCAGTTTTGTGGATTTAATGAAAAAATTAGTATTAGGAGTAGATGAAACGGATGATATAATTAAACAAATTAAAGCCATTAGAAATTTAGAACAATTAAAAATTTGCGATTTAAGTTATTTCGATGAGTACGCTAATTATTTTTGTAAATATTTGAGTGAAATAGGCAGACCATTTGATAAAGACTTATTATTAAAATTTGTAGACAAATTACCAAGCAAAATAAGAGAAAAATTACATAATGAATCAATTAATTGGTTTAAAACAAAAAGAACACAGGGAATAAATTATTATGCTATGTTATTACTAGTAATATAATATGTTAGAGGTAGGATTAGAGAATATTATGAAAAAGAAAAACATAGGCATCAATTAAAACTTCAATTTAGAAAAATATGTATAGACATGATCGAAGTACCAACATTAGGTTGTAAATATCCTAGTTATTTTAGACATAAGAAACATAAAAAGTATAAGAAAAGGTATAGTCAAAATAAGCAACCTTATAGGTCTAAGAGTCATGAGAGACATAAAAGCATAAGAAAATATATAGTCAAAATAAGCAACCTTACTGGTATAATAGTAGAAATTTTTTTAAGTCAATAAGGCATTCAAAAAAGGTAAACGTGTATACAAAAGGAATAAAACTTGTAAATATTTTTTATGTGGAAAAGAAGTACACATTAAGCCACATTGTCCCAAGAAAAAAAAAGTCAATCAATTAGAAGTAGACAATTGTAATATAGAAGAAGAAACTTTAGATGTAGAAGAAATTCTTAATAAAGATTAATTATCTGATAATGATAGTATATGCATAGTCAGTAGTAGCAATTTAGACACAAGTAGCAATTCAGGTTTAGAATTAGAATCAGACATAGAATCATATATAATAAAAAATTTGAATTATGATGTAGAGACACAGATAGAGAAAATTTCTTTTATAATAGTTGTAAAGATAAACAACAAGAAGATAAAACAATAGAAATTAATAGAGCATGCAGTGAATTAATAAATATAGATGTAGCATTATTATTTAAAAAATAAATTATTTATACTAAAGCAATGATAGACAAAGATTTAAATAAATGTATTATACATGATAGCTTAGTACCCAAAGAAAATAAGAAAAAACTTAAAAGCCCAATAAATATTAGACAATTTAATGGAGAATTAATGCAAATTATAGAATGTATAAACAATATACCAATACGAATAAATGGCGAAACTCATATTTTGTCCCAAACATTTATTTCAAATCAAAAAGTAGGATATAAATTTATTTTACGATTAAATTTTATATTAGGAAACAATGGTAGTATACTAATAACTCCAAATGGAGTAAATTTCTTTAAAAAGTCAGCATTTATTCAACCTAAATACAAAACACATATCTTACCATATGAAAAGAAAACTTTAGTTGTATAAAAAAGATATAGATACAGAATTTTTTGATTCTTTATTAGAAGGAAAAAAATTAGAAAATAAAAAAGACATAGGTAGCAATAGTATATTAGAATTAGAAAATGGTATACATGAAGTATAAATCTTAGATGAAATAGCCAGAAGAAATTAGAAAAAAGGTAGAAGAATTATAAAAGTTAGAAATAATAGGAAACAATCCAATTCGAAAGGATAATAAAGAAGCGCATAAATTAGAAATCATAAATCTAGATATAACTATAAAAATACAAGATTTAGCTTATACTTTAGAAGATAGAAAAGAGTTTAAAATGCGTATAAATGAATTGTTAGAATTAAAGGTTTTTAGAAATAGTACCAGTAGACATAGGAGATGTGCATTTATTGTAAATAATCATAGTGAGAAAAAACGAGGAAAAATCAGAATGGTAATAAATTATAAAAAACTTAAATGATAATACTTTAAAAAATAGCTATAAAATACCTAATAAAGATGAGTTAGTAAATTGTATACAAAATGCTAAATATTTCTCTAAATTTGATTGTGAGAGTAGATTTTGGCAAATCTCCACGAAGAATCTGTTCAATAGATAGCTTTTAGCTGTTCAAAAGGACATTTCGAGTGGTTAGTAATGCTATTTGAATTTTAAAACGCCCCATAAGTATTTCAAGATAGAATTGATAGAATATTAAAACCCTTTTCAAAATTTTGTATACTTTACATAGATAATATTTTAGTTTTTAGTTAGAATAAATTTATGCATATTACCCATTTACATAAAATTTTAGATTGTTTTAAGAATAATAATATAGTTTCTCTAAAAAGAAAATAGAATTATTAAAACAAAAATAGACTTTTTAGGATTAAAATAGACACAGGAACAATAGTGTTGCAACCACATATAGTTAGTAAAATATTAGAATTTCCAAAGAAAATAAAAGACACTAAAGAACTGCAAAAACTTTTAGGATTATTAAATTATAGTAGAGAATTTATACCAAATCTTAGTACATTAATTAGACCTTTGTCTAATAACTTAAGTAAAAATGGACAAAAATATTTTAATAGTGAAGACATAAAATTAATTCAAAAACTTAAAGGACTAGTTAGAAATCTCAAACCGTTAGTAGTACCAATAGACAATTACTATAAAATTATACAAACAGATGCCATTACTTTAGAATGGGCAGGAATATTAATCCAAAAGTTCAGTAAAGATAGTTCTAGAGATAAAGAAGATATAGCAATGTACACTACTGGTAAATTTATAGAAATAGAAGCTAGAAAATCTAGTACAGAATTAGAAATTTTAGGTATAATAAATTCTTTAAATTCATTTCATTTGTATATATAAAATGATACATTTACAATAAGAACTACTGTAATAATATCATAGAATTTTATAAAAAGGTACAAAAGAAAAACTTTGAAAAGAAAAATTCTTTTATTAGTAAAAGATTGATATATTTTTTTGAAGTAATAACTAATAAAGGATACAAGGTTAAATTTGAACATATAATAGGTAAAGACAATACTTTAGCAGATATTCTTTCAAGACTAATTAACCAACAATTATTTTGCAGGAATGAGACGATATATGAATTTTGGTCCAATTAAACTTAGACAGTTCCCATCAGCAACAAACTTAAGTTTTAAGAGCAAATTTCAGTTATTAGACAGTCAACAATGCATTTTAGACAATTTGTGGTCTGTTAATAACCCACAAGATATATTAAAGGTAGCCAATGCACTCATGTATTATTTTAGACAAGTTAATGAACATGTAGACAGTAATTACTTTGCATTTTTTGTATTAATTAGAGATAGACAACCAAGAATTTATAGTCAGTAGAGAGAGGTAGTTGATTTCATAATCAATTATACTGATCCATACTATAGAGGTTTCTATACATTTCATGAAGCTATAGAATTTGCTGGACAGAAAATAGGGCCAAATTATCATGTTAGTCATTTAATAAATCCTTCAAACAATGCATCAACACATCATCTAGACATTCAAATAACCCTTTAGACAGTGCATCAGTAGCATCATCATCCTCATCATCCATACAATTGTGTAATCATTGTGAAGTCATGACTAAGTATGGCCAATGGGCCGTGCCGCCATCAACTTACAGCCCATGTCGTGCCGTGCCCAATTTTTTTTAGGTGGGCCCACGGCACGAGCCTGCTCGTGCCGTGCGTGAGCTGTGCCTAAAAAAAACCCACCAATTTTCTTTTCCCTCACGTGCCTGGTGTGCTTTAAAAAGCCTACGTGCCTGGCGTGTTTTTTTAAGCCAACCAGCCTACTAAAATAATAATAATTTCATAATCATATTAATATTAACATTTTATTATTAGTTTATTACAATTTCACAACTATATATTTAATTTCAAAATAACCAATAATTCATAAGACAACAATACATAAATTTAATTAAATTTAATTCCATAGATCATAATAATGATTAATTAAAACTAAAAATACAATCCTCAAATAAATATGAAAAATATTTTATTTACAAATGAAACATGTCTCTGTTAAATATTAATATGAAATATATTTCATATGAATAATTTTTTATTATTAAAGTTGTAAAATTTTTTATTTATCACTTATAAATTTATAATGTTTATAATTTTATTTATTAAAATCATGATATTTACTTATTCATTTAATAAATTATAAACATAAAAAAATTAATTAAATAAATATCATAAATAAAATTAAATATCATAAATAAAATTAAATATCATAAATAAAATTATTCATATAATAAATATCATAAATAAAATTATTAAAATCATGATATTTACTTATTCATTTAATAAATTATAAACATAAAAAATTAGAATATTTATTTAAACTAAGATTTAAATTAATTTTTAAAAGTCTATGGTAAAAAATATATTAAAAATTTAATTTCAAGATATTTTATTTTAATTTCATAACATTTTATATTTACTTTTTATTAAAAAAATTTACTTTGATATATTTTTGCCCATGTGCTATTGATGGCCCACGGGCCACGTGCTAGCCCACCAAAGAAGCGTGCTTATTACGTGCTTTTTCGCGTGCCGTGCTTTGGCCCATCTCTAATCGTGCCGTGCTTTTAAAGCCCGCGTGCCTAAATTCTAAGCCCGGCACGGCCAACGTGCGTGTCGTGCCGTGCCGTGTGTCCTGCCGAAACGTGCTCGTGCCATACGGACCCGTACCGTGCCGTGCCGCCCCGCGTGCTGCCCGGCCCATTGGCCATACTTAGTCATGACACACACAATTAGAAAGCTTAATAAAACAAGGTATCATTTAGACAATATATTAGAAGCATGTAGACAGAAAATACTTACATTAGAAAGTACTGAAGAAGAGTTAATTAGACAGAATATTATATTACAAAATAAATACCAGATTCTGTTATTAGATCAACAAAAAACCTAGAAACCCAAAACATCCATCTATAAAAACAACCATTAGACAACTTATTTTACCATACCCCATTTGGACTGTTAACTAAAATACACAAAATCTCATCTTTCCTTGGTGATACCATAGACATGGTAAAAGAAGAAAATTGTAAAAAACCTATACATAGATTTTATTTCTTTAGCCAATCAACTATTTGATAGCCAACTAAATTTCTTACTTGAATTTGGACCTAGTTGGTCATAATTATACAACATTACTTCACTTTGACATAATTTTCCTACTACTTCTTTTGATTATTCCCTAGCCAAAGCCTTTAGTTTTGGAACGATACGCACCATTTATATTTTTAGCCAAGATAAATTTAAATTATTTCCGCCAACTCTAAACGGAGCCTTATCCATTATAAGACCAGCACCACTTAACACTAGTAATAAATTTAAATTTCATACCACCTAGACCTCAATTAATCAATAAAATCAAAACCGATGTCACATTACCAGCATATCATGTTATTTATATTTGCGAAGGAGTAAAAAAGTATATAAGAAGATTTTATCACGACCGGGCCACCTTTTCCGCAAGAGATATATATCGAAGAACTCATGAAATTGTAGCCTTCAATGAGTGATTATATACTCATGATAAGGTTATCGTCCAAGCAGAGTACTATACAATCATAGCCCAAAAACATCTTGTTTGAGAGGAACTGCTCATTCCTTCACTACAAATTAAAGTTGATAATCCAGAAAAACGTGAAAAATATTTGGAGGCACTAGATGTAATAAATGACATGCTATCATCAGGACATGAGTCAGTGCTATGAGTCAGCAGTCTTTGGATAAAGATATAGCTGAAGCTGTTGATGAAATGGTGGACAGATAAGAGGCACCACAAAAAACAAATTAGTTAGCAATAGAGAGCCAGTGTTAGTCAAAAGTAGTCAAAGTCAGTCACGTGTTTTTACAGATGACCTTCCTTTACTCTCTACCTAACAAGGAAAAAACTGTAAAGGCATCTTTTTTCGTTTTGTGATTTCGTACTGATTGTGAGTCAACATTAAAAAATAGTAGCCAGTCACTATTTATAGCTAGTGAGTTACTATAAAGTACGAATTAGCCAGTCAATCTTTACTTTTTACCTTTTAATTAATCGTTTGTTTTTCGCCATATGTACAGTCTTTTAAATTTTGTCTTTTGTACATAGAGTTATAACTCATGTCAATAATGGTCCAAAAGTCCTCAATTGTATATAAAGAGTTTTCGAGTCAATATAAAAGAGGCATGCATATAGGAAGAGAACTTGCGAGAGCAACTTTATTACTTTTGTACTTAGAAACAAAATCAATAAAAAGTTCTTTATCCATAAACACTTAGCAATTTATTTAGACAGCAACTAAGAAGGATATGAAGTAAGTAATTTAACTCTTTACTTTTATTTAGCTTTCGAGTTCGAAAGTCTAGCCGAGTAAACGAAAGTATAAATTATATTTAAAGTATTAACAAAAGGTGGTCCTTGTTATCATTCAGGAGTAAAGAGTTTTTGGAGGGAAAGGTTTTGAAAACTAAAGTTTTTGTTTTTGAAAAAAATAATAAGAACTTAGTAAAAGTTTTTAGTGATTTTCTGAAAGCTTCTTTTTAAACACGATCTCTGTTGGCACGTTTAGCCTTTAATGCGTTGAAAATGCATTTTTGGGCATGAGTCAATAGTTAAAAAGTGTTTTTAACATGCATGTTTTCAAAAGCAGTTAAATAAACTTTAAACGGCCAATTTTTGCTAAATTAGCTTCCGCAATTTTCAAAAAGCATTTTGGGAATACTCTATTTAGAATAGATATCCTTTAAGCATTTTGAAAAATTATATTATTTAGTTTCCACACTCTTCACTCCCACTCCAGAAAGTAAACACTATATGATCTAATCTAAGATATATCTCTATTCATTCCCACTTTTTTGTTATCCCTCTTACAGCCTATTTGATAGAAACGACCTTCTCTTGAGTAGCAATTTACTCACTTCCATTTTTGTCTCTCCAACAGTATTAAACTGAAGGTTTCAGTGTTGAGCTGGTCCACCATGACTCCCTAAAGTCTCTATTTTACAACCTTAACAAAACCGCCTACCAATGGTTGAGAAATGTTTTGACCAATTTTGTAAATGGTCTCAAAAACATTTTTCAAAACTCGCCAGTCTCTTCATCAAAAGCTTCTTAGGCAAATATAATATCCAATATGAATTACAATCTCATGCATATATCAGTCAATACTCCTCTATCCGACATAAGAAGTAACCTCATGTGGATACAATGCAAACTTGTCCCACAATCATAAAGGGAGCTCCACTTTTTTATCTTAAAATATCTTCTACTTGTAAATCTTTTTATTGTCCTTTAAGACAATGCACATCTTTTGATAAAAAAATCTTGCTTTGAGGGACATTGTTAATACTCAGTACAATATGGCAATGGGTACTTCAATTTCAGTAGGAAAATCCCACCTTAACTTTTGACCTATCATTTGCCATTTTCCTCCAATGCACATCTTTTGATAAAAAATCTTTGCTTTGAGGGAAATTGTTAGTACTTAGTCAAATATGGCAGTGGGTACTTCAATTTCAATAAGAAAATCCCCACCTTAACTTTTGGTTTAACTTTTGCAATTTCCCTCCAAACTAAATTTTTTTGTCAAGAGATGAACATTGGCTTGAGGAGCAAGGAAGAGATTTGTAAGCAAATTTTTTGGGATAAAAAATTGAAGGTCTTGCTCGTAACATTGTGAGTGGGAGCAAGTCTCACAGTGCGTTCATATGAGGTGACTTCCTGTGTCAACAACATCTAATATTTCAATCAAGAGAATACTGATTGTTATACAAATGAGATAGTGAACTATATTGGATAGGGTTCCTCTATCTTACATGCATGTAAGATAGGTATTGCCTATTGGATATTATATCAACTTGAGGAACTTCTGATAAAAAGATTAATGAGTATTATTTAAAGTGATTGATACAATTGTCAGATGAGATCAAAATATTTTTCAATCGTTTGTAAGAGCTTTCATTGGGATTGTAAAACAAAGCGTAAAACCCAATAATGTGATAAGAACTTGAATTAGGTAGGACTAAAAAATCACTCACCTATTCAAAGCTAACACATACATGTGTACTGTGGGGGTGTTTGGTACCCCTTATTACATAGGGATGGCAAAAACCGGGTCCGGGTCCGGGTTTGGTCTTTCCGGTTCCGGACCCGGATGACAATTCCTGCTTCCCGGACCCTGATAAAACCCGCATTTTCTTTGTCCGGGTCCGGTACGGGTTCAACCAGGAAATATCCGGGTTTTCGCATTGCGGGTTTTAAACCCGGAAATCTGGAGAGGCTAGAACGATGAAGCCTCTATCCATGCCCCTTTTGATTGTTTGGAATTTGCAGAACAATAAAAATGAAGAACAAATCCATGGGATCTAAAACTAAATTTGCCTACTTCAATAATAAAATTAACAATTACATCCATATTATGTGTTAAAATGTTGTATTTGGTTGTTCACAACAACAAAAAACTTAAACGAATACCGAAGCGTCGGCAAGAGGGTATTAGCGATTTCTTTGAGGTGTCGGTTGAGGCACCGGCGAGTCGAGGAGGCGGTAGCCATGAGAGCAGCCAGCAAGGCTTTGAGATCCAGCATCCACGAACAAGAGGGAGATGAGATCAGATTTGATGAGAGATGAGAGAAAAGATCGAATTTGATGGTGCCAAAGATTCTTTTTTCTTTTGATGATGATCCATGATGAATTGAAGATGATTTAAATTGATGTTGAGGATGATATTAATTGTTATTGTTGTTGATGATGAATTGACGATGGTGGATGATGAATCATTGAATTGATATTGAGGAAGGGGAAAATAGAGGTGGCGGCTAGGGTGAGGGATGGGGATTAGGGTTTCTTTCTTTCCTTTTTTCTAATTTTTGGCTTTTATATTTATATTTAATAATAATTAATTAATTAATTATAAATGCTGTAGTCCGGGTTCGGGTTCCGGGTATCCGGGTTCAGCTGAACCCGCAACCAGACCCGCATGTATCTGGGTTTGAAAAAATACAACCCGGATCTGCATTTTTTATGAACCCGGGCCGGGTTTAACCCGCACCGGATCGTCCGGGTTTGTCCGGGTCCGGGCCGGATCCGGAAAAATTTGCCATCCCTATTATTACTTGGGGCTATATTAGCAATATAGCCCATGTTTGGAGTACCAAACTGTTACATTAGTGTGCACCTTAATGCAGCAATTAGGTGCATTAGCTTAGTTTTTTTTTTACTTTGTAATAATAATAAATGAATATAATTTTTCATTTAATAATATATTATATTTTTACTTTACATTAGCATTTTAATATAAATTAATAAATTTATTATTTATTATTTAATAATATTATATTATATTTTTTATTATATTAAATATATAAGTAAATCATGTATTATTTAATTATATTATAGTAATTAACATATAAAATTATTTTAATTAATTTATAAAATTGGTTAATCTTTAATAAGTTAATGTAACTAATAATAAATGCTTAAATAATATAATATACTATTACATTATTTAATTATATTATAATAACTAAATTAGTTAGTTTTAAATATTTTATTATAAGTAATAATAAATATTTGAATTTGAATAATATAAATTAATAATTAATAATATAAATAATTACTGGATTATTTAGCACAATTCATTTTCTTAGTAAATATATTATAATAATTGTATCCTTTTATTATTTTGTAATTATCTTATGATATGTATAAACTTTTATTCTATCATCCTAAGATATTTTTGAACTAATCTTGAAGATTCAAACTATTTATTTATGTTGTTAGATTATTTGGAGATTATTGGATTAAATTATTTACTTTGATCTTTATTTCATAGGTTATGTATTTAGATAATACTAAAAATACTCTTCCAAAAATTTAAGACTATAAGCTTTGGAAGAATTATGACATTTTTAACATTTTTTAATAAAAATATTAAATTTCTTAAATTTAAGATTTTTATATTTAGTTTTTTTTAATTACTAATAAATTTTATTTTCTAAATATATAATTTAAATTAATTATAAAAATTAATACAGTGCAATGTAGTACCAAACATTATACAATATTATTATAATTAAGTGCTAATGTAGTACGTTGAAATTAAAATAATGTAATACAGTATAATACAATATAATGTGTCAAATGCACTCTATAAGTAAACTATTAATAGCTGACTTTTAAGCACGGTAAAACAGAGATTTACCTCAACACGTCCAGCATAAAATAGATCAAATGCACCATCAATGCAAATTATTTAAGCATCAAGACAAGCCCCTCCAAGCACTATAAAACTGCCATCAATAGAATCAAAGGTAAAATTTTCTTGGAAAAAATTTAGACACAAATAAATAAATTAATTTTTATTGAACCAATTAATTAAGTTCTACATATCTACTGGACTTTGATCTATTAATTTGAAAGCAACCAATTGGCATTTTCCAAATATAACAAAAATCGATTACAGCTTTTGTTAAAAATCTCTTGACCTTCTGCATGTGTTGCAATGGCTTGAATGCATGAAAATTTCATGCCACCTAGGCTCCATGTGTAAGTCTGCTGACTCCGCCAAATTTCAACACAAACTCCAGAACACACGATCAAAATAATAAATTTTCCCCACTTGATTAGGCATTAACTTACATCTCATTGGAGACCATTATTCTCTCTTATTTCACTTTGTTTCATGTCACGGGTCCTTAATTTCGATATTCAAAGAAGCAATCATCAACGCTCCCGCTCAGCCACATAAAAATAAGCATTGCTGCAGATGTTCCTGTTAATTAAAATGGATCAAGAAATCAAAAAACGTATGCAGAAATTTTCAGGGACAATAAATAAGATCACTACATGTTCCGATGAAGAGATTGTTGGGATCATGTGCTTTTTAAAGTATATTGATTTATTTATTTGTAATAAATATAATTTTTTATTAATAAAATATTTGAGATATTTTCAGACATTTTAATTGAATAAATATTTTGAATAAGGTCTATTTAACCATATTATATATATTTATGTGATCACCATATGGATTCACATAAGATATAAATATAAGTTATCTTATTACTAAATAAATTGAGTTCACAGTTGATAAATATAGTTGGACACTTTATTTATATTTAGATTATAATAAATTCATTAAATGATTTATCTTGGTCATGTATGAATTTACTGATTTAATTTGACTACATTGAACTGGATCATATATGAGATTTAATAAACCTTGAAATGATTGTTACACTTATTAAATCTAATAGGGATTGATTTTATTGCAATATCAATCTTGAGTTAATTATACTTTCATATTTGTGATTGTCATTTCATTTGAGTTAGCAATGGGTGCGGCATAAATTTATGATCAAGATTACCTAGTATCTTGGTAGGAGTAATTATGAGCAGTGAGATTATAGATTAACAATATAGGATTTGTATAATACATCTCTTGACGGGTTCTCAGTAATTGATCATATAATTCTTTGGTTAGAGTGTATCAACATAATTAGTATGTTGAAAATGATCATTAGAGAAAATCAATAAGTGACAAGGAATAAGATATAATTAAATTGATTGGATAAGTTGAGATATTAATTTAATTAGTGATGTAGTACAAAGGATTATTCAGTAAAAAAATCAATGTGATATGAGTTGAATTATTATTCGATATTACTACTATAGATGACATACAATTATAGAAGTCAGTTCTAATCTTTTAGTGGAGTAGATTTGGAATTAAATAATCAGCCTAGTTTAATTACATGTCTAATTATTATAGTCACGGTTGTATGTAACCATATGATCTCCAGGTTAGCTCATTTAATTGATTACACTATTACTGGATTGATAAACAAAATAACTAGCTATTTCAGTTAAAAACCTAAATATATTATTTAATGGGAGGCTCTATTTAATAAGTTTGTGTGTGAGAGGTCTTGTATTATTTCACATGGTATCCTCTATAGCAAGCATGAGTGAAATGCCACTTTTAGTTCTATCTTTTTAATTTAAATAAAATTTGATTTAATAGAATTAAAAAGAAAATAAATAAGAAACCTAGGGTTTTCACTAAATATATATAAAAAGTACTTGTCCTTTCACAGAAAAAGAGGATAGGGTCACAACATACAAAAAAGAGAAAAAGAAGATCTTTCTCTCTAATTTTAAGAGAAAATTTTTTCTCTTATTAATTGTTTACAGTAGTGATAAAGATACACATCAAGTACAAATCGAACTTGAGTCATAACCTAAAAGATCGTTAATGACAAACTGTGATTTCGGAGCCTAAATTACTTCTACGAAAAAACAAATATATGATTTTTAGATTATGATAATTTTATATATTGTATCAAAATTGTGATCCAAATATTTCCACTATAAAACTATTTTTACTCCAACAAAGATTAATGACAATGGAAAAATACATAATACGTGATGTTATTATTTACCTGGGCACGATCAAGAAGCTCGGGTGGCTTAAAAAAGAAACGTACATATCATTCATTCGACAATAAGCTTAAAACCGAAACACCAGGTGCCAAACATTACTCAGTTAAGGTAATGACTTAGTGGGTATGGATTTAGCATTCAATTGGCACAGTCTGTCAGTATATTATTGTACTTGAGATTATGTAGGCTCTTATAATTCACTAAACATTTTGTGTGTGTATTTGTATATCTCAAATATATGTGTATGTGTATATAACTCAATTACATATATAATTTATTTAATAGTTATAAGTGTTTATCTAATTTTATAAGTTTTGTTTTAAATTTTTATTATTTTTTAATAAATTTTTTTAGTATTAAATATTCTATTTTTCTTTATGGATAAAACTTAAATTTTAAGTATTTTAGAATATAGGGATAAAATATTTTATAAAATATAAAATATCTCAAATATCATTACTTATTTGATAATTTTATTTTTTGTAACATAATTTTTTTAAAAAAATTTCTAAATAATTTTAAATAAAAAATTCTCTTTAAAAATTAAATAATTAATTTTTTTAATAAAAATTCTATCGATAAAATCTCTATTAAATAAAGCTCTAATTTAAATCAATTCCATTTAAAAAAGTTGTACCAAAACAAAGCCTAACGTAGAGTCCTACTGAGGAGCGAATAAACTGCATTAAAAAAAAAAAAAAGTGCATTGCAGTGCGTATTTTAATAATTTTGGGATTATCACGACTCTATCGTCATAATCATTGATTCCACTCAATTTTTTCAAAATCTATTGTTCATTAAAATAAAATGATTTTGAAATGCAAACTTGAAGTCTTCGATCTCACTGAAATTTAAATGGGAGAATAATTATAATGAGAAGATTAAAAGAAAAAATAAAAAATTACAGTAATAGAAGATAAAAGCGATGAGATCTGGAGAGACGGACTAGAAGTCCACTAAGCGGCGGCAGTTAAAGATAAATTGAGAAGGCTGTAGCTGTCTATGGCAGCCGGAAAAACAATTCGAGCCGCAGGAAAAGAATAAGAAGATGAAAAGGGTTCGAAGAAAGACGGAGAGATCGAGATCGCCTACAGTTTTATGAATTATGACTCTACTTTTTTTCGAAGTTTTAGATGATTTAATATTTTTTCCCAAAAAAAAAAATGAAATTACTATTAATTTATTTTGTTTACTCACGAGCTCGCTTTCACACGTGTTTTTCCTTTAGTTTGCGGCGCCAATTTTTTGTCCAAAAACCTCAACGTTATGTTTAAAATCTGAATATATTTTGTGCTACATAAATAAGATTTAATATTTTTGAGACAATATATACTCGCATTCAGCTATTTTTCTATTTATATAAAAGTCACATAACCTCACTTTTTTATTTAAATAAAAATATTTAAAAATTATGCATAAGTTACAAAATAAATAATAAATTAAAAAAGTTTAAAATAAATAAAATTTCAAATGTTAGAATTTTAACAAAAAAATTCTTAGGCCTTATTTAGCACTAAGGTTGGGTTAAAGTACTAATATATAAAGTGTTTACTTATGGAATTGGAGAATCGGATTATGAAATAAGAATAATTAATGGTATTTACTTACTAAAATAAAATGAAAATGATAATGAAATGTGTGGGACACTCATTTTTTTTTAATTAAAAAATGAGAACTTAATTCTCAACTCTTTGGGAATTAAGTCGAGAATCAAGTTTCAATTTATTAATCTTCTTCTTTTTCAAATTTCTTGTAATTTTTTTAAAATTATTATTATTATTCTTCTTCTTCTTCTTCTTCTTCTTCTTCTTCTTCTTCTTCTTCTTGTAATTGTTGTTAATAATAATAGTAGTAGTAGTAGTAGTAATAATGACAACGATAACAACAATAACAATAATTTTTAAATAATAGAGATCACAATTATAATAATAAAAATGACAATAGTTAACTAGTAGCATTTTTGTAACTTAAAACAATCCATTCAATTCTTAGACAATGTAACACATCAATAAGAATACAATTCATTCTGATTTTGAATCCTACAATTTAAGTAAATAACTTATTCTAATTCTCATTTTCATTCGTGTTCTAGTCTATTCTGATTTCTGTCCATTTTAATTCATGTTCATTCAGATTACAAATCAATAAATGCACCATAAAGTGTTTTGTAAACACTTGTTGTTATGAATTAAAATATAAGATGATTTAATCTAATGACTCTTAAAACTAGAGGTGGCAAAAATACCAGTCCGGACCCGGACCGTACCAGGACGTTATGGGCCGGGTAATGAAGTCGGGTCGGTCTTGGGCATCACTTAATAAACCCGAAACCCGAATTTTATTAAAAAAATATTATAAAATATATATTATTTTATATATTTATATTTATTTGACTCATTTATTATACATATATAAAGTTTTAAACACTTAAAATTTTATATTTTCATGTCAAATTTTATTAAAATAAATTTAAAACTTATAAAATTACCAAAAAATAAAAAAATATATACATATATAATATTAAAAAAATATAAAATTGGAAGACTGAATTAAAACCCCCGCCGAACCCGGACCAGGTTGCATCGGGGGGTCCATTCATTGTAATACTCGGACCCGACCCGGAGTTTTGCCTATCCCTACTTAAAACTTGCACATTGTTGGCCCTACCATGTGAAGATTTTAAAATAAAAAAGCAATAGGCCATTGGATTCAAATCCCATGACACCAATACTTTAGTTAAAGTACAAATCCTTTATTAGAACGCAACGCTAATATTTTTACTATTTTATCACACATCATCAGCTTTCCTAATACTAAAAATTATATTTACCACACATCATCAGCTTTTATTTCATAATTATAATATTTGACTACAGTACTTCAATACTAAATACGGCCTACAACTGTTGTGACCGTTACTTGTGCATTGATGAATAAGATATTTGGGTGTTAGTGGAGGTGGCAAAACCTGGGTTTGGTTTCAAGTATAACAATGCTCAAATCTAACTCGGATATATTTTTAAGATGTCTAAGCTGGGCTTAAGAAGCCCACAACTAGGTTGGGTTCTTTTTACCCGGCTTAAAAAGTTTAGATTTTATATTTTATAATATTATATATATGTAATATGTATATTTCCTAATTTATTTTATAAATTTATAATTCTCAAATTTTATTTTAATAAAATTGGGTATAAAAATTTGAACTTTAAATATTTAAAATTTTAAATGTGATTATTTAAAATAATATATGTTTTATAATTTTTTTTTTAAAATTCGAGTTCCGACCCAAACCCCGGACTTATTAGGCAATACCAAGAATTGGCCCGACCTCATCTCCGTACTGATATTATTTGGCCCACATTGCCCAAGTTCTGGTCGGACAGGTAACGTTGACATCCCCAGTGTTAGTTTAGTTTTCATAGAAACATTAAATGTCATTAAGTGTTAGTTTAGATGTCATTGAGTGTTAGTTTAGATTTCATAGCAACATTAAATGTCATTAAGCAAAGCAATTCAAGGTTGTGGTGTTTCCTTATGATTATATATAATCAAGATAACTTGACATAATTAGCTTATACAAAACATACCTAACTAAGAATATATATAAGAATTAGAGAAATAAGTAGTTGATCAAAGCATATTATTTTGTTTAATGATGTTAAAATATAACTTGCAAACAAATAGTATGAAGATAAACGTTTTCAATATCTTTGGGTGGTTATCGTGAGTATAAATAAACACTCCAGTAAAAGTGAGAAGAACCTGGGTACATGAAATAACTTTAATTAAATTCGGTGCTGATCTTTCAAAGATATTGTATTAAATGTGGATTTAATAACAATGTTAGCTTAACAACCGATTTTGCCTATCACAGCCTTGAAACAATATAATCAGGACTAAAAGATCGGTCAGACACTTGCGCAGTTGAGAAGCAAACTCACGCAATTTATACTCTTGTTTAAGGAAGTCAATGGAATGACTTCTTGGTTTTGTTGTTAGAATGAATCATACGCTGCTTCAATTTACATTTTTAATAATGTGAGGAGTAATATTAAACATGTAATTGCGGAGCAACTAAATATTGTCCATTTTAATTTAATACAGTTTATGCGTATGAACCAGCATATTTGACTTTGACAAAGCTTTTCATTCTTGCAATGACATGACATACCAACTCCAATGATGCTGATCTTACTGTTTGTTAGTTGTTATGTCCCAAAATTTTCAATGTTTTGGTTCTACAAATAATGTGAAATGAGCCGAACATATGCATCTTCATCTTTTTATTTATATGCACGTATAGAATACAAATAGACAAAGTTATTGATAATGGCCGAATTGGCAGGTAATGATGAAACTGGGTTGCTGAGAATTGAGTTAGCTGAGATTGGCAGAAGCATGAGATCCTCATTTGGAAATTCCGCGTCAAGTTTTTGTGGCGTTATACATGACAACGATGAAGATGATAACGATCATGCTCATGAAGAACGTGACCCGCAATGGGCAGCTGTTGACAGGTTGCCTTCTTTTGAAAGGGTTACTACAGCTTTGTTTGATGACAAAGATGGCAAACGACTTGTTGATATCACCAAACTTGGAGCTGAGGAGCGGCATATGTTCATAGAGAAGCTCATCAGACACATTGAAAATGATAACCTGAGATTGCTGCACCAGATTAAAAGGAGAGTTGACAGGTATATATCTAATATATTTAATCTTTTTTTGTTTCTACTTCTATGCATGTACCTGTCAAGGCTCTTTCTAATCTTGTGCAATAATCTCACCGAAAACCTATACATGTAGGTTATTACACTGATTTGTTCTTTATATTGTGTTTTACAGAGTCGGTGTACGGTTGCCTACTGTGGAAGTGAGATTTAAGAATCTTGGCGTTGAAGCAGAATGTGAAGTAGTTCGCGGGAAGCCTCTCCCCACTCTTTGGAACGCGACCAAGAGCATGCTCACTGTAAATATCTATGTCTTCATCAACTTCACTGACTTATCGACGGAGTCACTGTGTGGTCTCTCGTGTTGCTTGTAAATGGTAGCTTGACTTTCAAGTTATTTATGTTTGTGGCAGGGTTTCACCAATCTTTTTGGTTTAAAACAAGAGGCGAAGATGAAAATTTTAAAAGATGTCAATGGCATCATTAAGCCTGGAAGGTAGAACCTTAAAAATTCTAAAACTTGTAACATCTTTCGCTTCTCTGAATTTTTTGTAAGTTAAATTTTTACTTAGTTTTGCTCTTGCTTATTGTAGGATGACCTTACTGCTTGGTCCTCCGGGGTGTGGCAAAACCACACTGCTATCGGCACTCTCTGGAAAATTAAGTCATTCTCTCAAGGTTTCATGACTTAGCTAATTTTGCGCATCATTTTTTATTCTGGGATTTGCTTGCATCTTAAGTTTCTTTTTTTTAAAAAAATTTTTCCCTCTCCTGAATTTTTATTCTTCTTTTACAGGTTTCAGGGGAAGTGTCTTACAACGGATACAGACTGGACGAATTTGTTCCGCAGAAAACATCAGCTTATATAACCCAGTATGATTTGCACATTGCAGAGATGACAGTGAGGGAAACAATTGACTTTTCTGCACGTTGTCAGGGTGCAGGACATCGAGCTGGTAAGAACACTTTGGTCACAAAGCAACGGGGATTTTTTATACATTGCTTGCCATACTATCCTCTCAAATTGTTACAAATCGAGTAATTTTTTTTTTTTTTTTTAACTTAAAGACATCCTGAGGGAAGTCATTAAACTAGAGAAGCTGGCAGGGATTTTCCCAGATCCTGATGTAGACGCTTACATGAAGGTACACATATAACATTGCTGAATTACATTTCTTCACCATGCCGCTCAATCTAATTACTTTAGAAAGTAAAGCACTTTTGCAGCATGTCTATATGTGTATGTCATTCCAGGTATTGAAAAACTGACTGTATGGCAGTGGATAACTCAGACTGATATTGTTTTTGACAGGCAATATCAGCTGAAGGACTGGAAAACAGCCTTCAAACAGACTACATTCTTAAGGTACTTCGCCAAGCCTCTTCCACATGACTAAATCTTTGCCTCTTCTTTGCAATTTGTTGACATATAGTTTTGCATTGTAATATTTTTGGTAGATTCTTGGCCTTGATATCTGTGCTGACACAATGGTTGGAGATCCCATGATAAGAGGCATCTCAGGAGGTCAAAAGAAACGGTTAACTACAGGTACTGTACCAATGTGGGTTGATAAATCTTGTAATACAGATTGTATTGGGTTGAAAAGACTATCGATTCTTTACTTGGTCATTTTATGTAGGGGAGCTGATTGTAGGGCCAACAAGAGCTCTATTCATGGATGAGATTTCAAATGGCTTAGACAGTTCCACAACTTTCCAGATTGTCTCCTTTCTAAAGCATTTGGTGCATATTACTGACGCAACTGCATTGATCTCACTGCTTCAGCCAGCACCAGAGACCTTTGATCTCTTCGATGATGTTATCCTAATGGCAGAAGGCAAGATTGTGTATCATGGGCCACTGTCTTATAGTTGCAAATTCTTTGAGGGCTGTGGTTTTAGGTGCCCGGATAGAAAAGGAGTTGCTGACTTCCTTCAGGAAGTAGGTTTAAACATTTCATATTTGTCTCATTTGTACAATTCTATGAATAAAAATTGTTTAGCTAACTTAGTTACTGCAGGTTATATCTCGAAAAGATCAAGCACAATATTGGCACTGCCAAAACCATCCTTACAGTTACGTTTCTGTTGATCAGTTCATTACAAAGTTTAAAGCATGTCATCTGGGCCTGATGCAAGATGAAGAGCTTGCACATTCATTTAATAAGTCCGAAGGTCACAAAAATGCTATATCTTTCAAAAAGTACTCGTTAACGAAATGGGAACTACTTAAAACTTGCGCAACAAGGGAATTCCTTTTAATGAAGAGAAATTCTTCCCTATACGTGTTCAAATCCACACAGGTAGCTTCCTTTATGTTTAAATGGTTCGATTCACATGACATCAATTTGAACTTCTCATGTAAATGTATTTGGATTCTTTTGTTGCTGCAGCTGGTCATCATAGCTTCAGTAACAATGACTGTTTTTCTGCGCTCAGAATTGGGTGTTGATATCATCCATGCAAATGCTTACCTGGGTGCTCTATTCTATGCCCTGGTTATACTTATCGTAGATGGGTTTCCAGAAATGAACATGACAATCTCAAGACTAGCAGTTTTCTACAAACATAGAGACTTGTGCTTTTATCCTGCCTGGGCTTATGCCATTCCAGCTTCTATTCTGAAAGTTCCACTTTCACTTCTAGAATCATTTGTTTGGACCTCCCTGACATACTATATTATTGGTTTTAGCCCTGAGGTTGGAAGGTGAGTCTCATCGACAAACTATATTTAAAACTTTTTGGGAACAAGAACAACAAGAAGCTTAGGCTTCAAAGATAGATACTGATGTTCTGAAACTTCAACTGAGAAGTACCAAAATTTTGCTTATTGTTGGGCACGTATAAAATCTTGCCCTTGTGTGCATATTTTGATTCTCTAACAAGCATAACAATGTTGCATTTCTCAGGTTCATTCGCCAATTCCTTCTCTTTTTTACTGTGCACCTAACATCAATATCCTTGTTTCGTGCTATCGCCTCAATCTTCCGAACTGTGGCTGTATCTTTTGCAATTGGGACTATGGCTATATTAATGCTTTTGTTATTTGGAGGCTTTATTATCCCCAAAAGTAAGATTTCTTAATGCCCTATCAGTATTTTATGTCAATGAATAATCACACAACAACTGCACTTATTGGTTTATGATGCATGATGCAGAATCCATGCCTTCTTGGCTTGAATGGGGATTTTGGGTCTGTCCTCTAACATATGGGGAGATAGGCTTGACTGTCAACGAATTTCTGGCTCCACGGTGGGAAAAGGTAATATTTGACTACTGATTACTGAACATATATGCACATAAAATCTGTCTGGCAGTATTATCTAACAAAAATGAGAAGTTGATGAATTCACAGGTAATATCTGGAAACACAACTGCTGGAAGGCAGACACTGGAAAGTCGTGGATTAAACTTTGATAGTTCTTTCTATTGGATATCAATTGGTGCTTTGATTGGGTTCACAATGCTCTTCAATGCTGTTTTTACCTTGGCTTTGACATTCTTGAAGCGTGAGTTTTTCTTTCCACCGCTTACTCTGTCCTTGAGAATGATTTCTCATAATGTTAAGTTGATAACTGATACATTGATCAATATTCAGCTCCGGGAAAGTCCCGCACTATGATTTCTTATGAAAAATACTTAGAACTACAAGATCAGAAAGATTGTGTTGGCTCTGATAGAGATAGGAGCCCTACTGATGCTCCTTTAAAAGCTGCCACAGGACGAAAAAGGGGTGAGCGACCATTAGCTCACTGTTTCTCTCTATTTTCCGTCTATTTGTCCATTTTCTTAATATTACAATCTTTGTACATTTTCTCAATAGTACGTTCACTTATGGATCTTTCAGGAAAGATGATTTTACCTTTTGAGCCACTAACTGTAACATTTGAGGATTTGCGGTACTACGTAGACATCCCTTCGGTAATCATATAAGTAGTCCTGACTTTTAAGAAGCAAATATGGCTGATGATATGATTGGTTAATTAATTATATTATTATTTTCATCACAGGCAATGAGCAAAAATGGTTTCAATCAAACAAGGCTTCAGCTTCTATCTGATATTACTGGTACATTTAGGCCTGGCATTCTTACAGCATTGATGGGTGTCAGCGGAGCTGGCAAAACAACTCTAATGGATGTTCTCTCTGGAAGAAAAACTGGTGGTATTATTGAAGGAGATATAAGAATTGGGGGGTACCCCAAGGTTCAACACACATTTGCTAGGATATCAGGTTACTGCGAGCAAAATGACATACATTCTCCCAATATTACTGTTGAAGAATCAGTAGTATTTTCTGCTTGGTTACGACTTTCAACTCAGATTGATTCAAAGACAAAAGCTGTATGGTTCTTTTTTTGAGCTTAAAGGGCTGTTTGGGATTGAGATTGAGTAATTATAACTTAAAATGTTTAGTAATCATTAGCTGCTATAACTTGAAAGCTAAATTAATTTACTTTTACATTTGTATGATAAAAAATCTATTATATCTTTCCTAATTTTATCAAAATTAATATTTAAAAATTATATTTACTATATAATATTAACTTTTATGTAATAATCATAATTTTTTTTTATAATATTTGTAGTTTAAAGACTACAACATTTCAATCCCAAATAGAGCCTAACTAAATTTTTTGTCTTAGATTGATTGTTGATTGAGAGTAAAAAAACTAAACTTTTTTGTTGACCTTCCCTCAGGAATTTGTGAATGAAGTCCTTCAAACTATCGAGCTTGATGGGATTAAAGATTCATTGGTGGGTTTGCCAGGAGTTAATGGTTTATCAACTGAGCAACGCAAGAGGCTAACTATCGCTGTGGAGCTTGTTGCCAACCCTTCTATCATCTTTATGGATGAACCCACTTCAGGTTTAGACGCTAGAGCAGCTGCAACTGTTATGAGAGCGGTGAAGAATGTTGTTGAAACTGGAAGAACAGTTGTTTGCACCATCCACCAACCAAGCATCGATATCTTCGAAGCATTTGATGATGTAAAATAATAATCTGAACGACATGTATGTGATCGTACTTTTATATCATTCAATGATAATTCTAATGCATCTTGATCTCATTGCAGTTAGTTCTAATGAAGAATGGAGGACGCATCATCTATTTTGGGCCACTGGGTCAACATTCATGTGAAGTCATCGAGTACTTTGAGGTTAGTTTTATTGTACAAATTTTACGGCTAACGTTCGACATTGATCTTGATTCTGGTTGCTTTTAACTCTTGCAATAGCGCATTCCTGGGGTATCGAAGATTAAGGACAATTATAATCCAGCAACATGGATGCTAGAGGTTTCCTCTAACTCTATGGAGACTCAACTTGGTGTTGATTTTGCACAAATCTATAGAGAATCAACCTTGTACCAGTGAGTAAAAATTCTCAGGATGCCTTTTAAATAATCAGATTCCAGTGTTTATCTTATGAATTACGCTACTTTTTTTTACTGCAGAGAGAATCAGGAACTGGTAAAACAATTGAATTCACCATCCCCTGGTTCAAGGGACTTGCATTTTCCTACCCATTTTCCTCAAAATGGTTGGGAGCAGTTCAAAGCATGCATGTGGAAACACAACTTATCTTATTGGAGGAATCCTTCCTACAACTTAATACGCATTGTTTTCACGTGTGCCATGTCTCTGTTGTTTGGTATACTGTTTTGGCAGAAAGGAAAGAAAATGTGAGCCAATACAATCTTACTAATGTTCTCTCATTACCATGAAATCTAAAGGCATAAATTCAACATTAGTAGTAGTCGAGTCCTATTGCCCTTTTACAGGCTAAAAAACATACCTTTGAAATGGTAACCTTTTTCTTTTTCTTTCTCAGAAAAAGCCAGCAAGACGTATTTAATGTCTTAGGTGCAGTGTTCTCGGCAGCAGTATTTTTTGGCATAATTAATTGCTCGTTAGTTATACCACTTGTTACAACAGAGCGGGCAGTCCTATACCGAGAAAGATTTGCAGGAATGTACTCCCCATGGGCGTATTCATTTGCACAGGTTCTAATATACTTTGCAAAAATCCATTATCAAGGTAGTATAACTGTTTCACTATTTCTTCAAGTTACTGAGATTTTGTAATTGCAGGTGCTAGTTGAAGTTCCTTATTTGTTCATTCAAGCAGTTATTTATGTGATCATCACATATCCTATGATCGGTTATCATTGGTCAGGATATAAGATATTCTGGTCATTTTACGGCATGTTCTGTAACCTTCTATACTTCAACTACATGGGCATGCTGATTGTATCATTGACACCAAATATTCAAGTGGCTTCTATTTTGGCTTCCTCTTTCTACTCAATGCTCAATCTATTTTGCGGGTTCACCATTCCAAAGCCAGTAAGCTCCTACATCTTGTTGAAATGCATCAAAATGATTTTTAAAACTTTGATAGGAAAAAAAAGAAAAAAGAGTTATCAACATTCATTATAAAAAATCTATCCATTTGTCTTCTGAGCCATGATAACATTCTTTTTTTTTCATTCTGTGAAAATTTGTAGACACTTCGTGACAGAATGGCCAACTTGGATCTTGCTTTCATTGTCAAATATTCAAATCTTTTCTGACCACTAACTCTCTTGTTCTGGCTATAAAGCTGCCATATTATTACTAATAATTACTGTTACCACCAAATGTTTACTACTGTTGCGACCGAGATGTCTCAAACTTGAATTTCTAATATGTGAATCATAAATTATTCCGTTTCTTCTTGCTTCAAGTTAGAAGTAATTCAATGTTTAAGTTGCTATAAGCTATGAGCAAGTCTGTATTTTGCAAAATATAGATGCTCGATTAATTAAGGCTATATATATATCCGATTCAGGTTCTGAACTTTGTTAAGGTCCAGGATTAGGTCATATAGTTTAATAGCATAAATGACATTATACTATTAAAGATCAGTACTCATATATAAGCATATTACTTGCAGCAAATTCCAAAGTGGTGGACATGGGCTTATTACTTGTGTCCCACATCGTGGGTACTAAATGGGATGCTATCCTCACAATATGGAAACATAGACAAAGAAATATCAGCATTTGGTAAAGCCAAAACTGTTTCTGCTTTCTTAGATGATTACTTTGGATTTGATCATGATTTTTTAGGTGTTGTTGGTATTGTGCTTATAATCTTCCCCATTTTATTTGCTTCTCTTTTCGCATACTTCATTGGAGTGCTGAACTTCCAAAGGAGATGATGAATCTTGAACTTTCATTGTAGTATTCATGTGCCTACTTGTATGCAATCTGAAGATTAATTTATTAGTTTATTAATTTAGTGCAGTTTTAAAGCTTGAAGAAATAGAATGGAAAAAAAACTTGTAGAAAATTTAAGTTATATAATGGATCTTCTAAATATTAAGTGACTTAATTTTGAGTTATTACTATTATAATTAGCACCTCTAATATGTATGGTTAGTTTTTACTTCGTATTTTTACTTTTACGCTTACTTTTATTTTTTTATATTAAAAAGTATCTTCTGAATATGAGTTATTATGCATTACTCATTAACATCCAAAATTTCTTGCAAACATTGTTAAATTGTCAATATATAGCAGTATAATATAAAAGGGCTTTAGTGACAAAAACAATTGTCGCTAAAACATTCAATTTTCGTCGTTAAAGGCTATACTGATGAAAATTTTTGTCGCTTTTGGTTTTTGGCTATGAATTTTCAAATTTCATCACTGAATGTTTTAGTGACAAAATTAGTTTCGTTAGAAAAAATGTTAAAAGTGACAAAATCTTGTCACTAAATTTGTAGCAAAAGGAGTATTTTATGCTATGAATATGATATTTAGTCGCTAAAAATGTTTTGACAATGAATATTATTTCATCACTAAAAATGTAATTTTTTCTAACATTTATTTATTATTGCTATTGTTAAAATATCATTATTTTTATAACTAAATTACAATGATAATTAACACCATTATGATAAAAAGAGAATTATTATCATTTTAACACTAATTTAATTTAAAAAGAATTATTATTATTGATGAAAAATATAAAAATAATTACAAAATTTAGTATCTATTTTTTGAATGAAATTTTTACAAATGAATATAAATTTCTTGATTTTCTTCATCTTGGTGTAATGATCTTCAATATTTCCTACAAATGGACACAAAATTAGTTAATATAATTGTAATGCAAGTAGTAATAAATAAGATAAGTAAAAAAAAAAAAATCCACTACGTTAAAAATAAAAGAGAAAATGAGTAGAGATTGAATTAAAGAATGTAAATTGTATATCAGATATGAGAGAAAAAAAGTAGAGATTGAATTAAACAATAAGAATTATATATTAAATATGTGACAATAAAAGTAAGAGAATGAGAGAATGAGAAATAATGAAAAAAAAAAGTAAATGATAGAGAATTGGAGTTTATAACGACGGAATATAAAGTTCGTTGTTAAAACATAAATTTTGCAGAAAATAATCCGTCTTTAATTTTCAAATTTTCACTTTTTTTAGCAACGAAATGAAAATTGTGGAATAAAATTTCGTTGCTAAAGTACACATTTAGCGATGAAATCCAAAATTTTGTTGCTAAAGGTATAAAATTTTGATGGAAAATTAACCACTTTAATTTTTAAATGAACATTTTCAGCTACGAAATTTAAACTTCGTCGCAAAAAGATCTAAAATTGTGGTGGTTCTTTTGGTCTTTAAATAAATAATTTTAATGACGAAATCATAAATTCATTGTTGAAGATACATATGTAGCAACAAAATATAAATTCCGTCGCTAAAAATACACATTTAGCAATGAAATTTAAATTTCCCACAATTGGTCTAAAATTTTGGCATTAATCTAAGATTTAACCCATATATTTCAGAGACAAAATTATATTTTTGTCGCTACAAATACCCATTTAGTGGCGAAAAAGGTCTAAATTTTTTTGCAATTTTGAAGTCGTTAAACAAATATTTTTAGCAACGAAACTATATCTTCGTCATTGAAAATACACATTATATAAGAAATCTAAATTTTATCACTAAAAATACACATTTAGTAAAGGCATTTAAAGTTTTAGAATTTTGACATTATTTCAAAATTTTAAAGGAATGTATTCAGTGACAAACTTATAATTTAATCTCTAAATGTGTATATTTAAATGTCTAAAATTTTGGCGGTTTTTACTGTAACACCCCAAAAATTACCCACAAAAAAACACAAGGGTAAAATTAGAATGAAACCTCACATCATTTATTTTTATTATTAAAACTCAAGATAAACATCAATTATTCATATTCAACTGGATCCTTACATAAAGCATCTGAAATAAAGTCTCTAATAAAAAGTCTCTAACCCAAAATAAAAAGTCTATGGAAAATTTAATTTGTAAAGCAACTCCAAAGATCCATTAAGAAAATTCTCTATCTAAGAACCCAAGCCACATCTCTAATCAATCTGCAAAATATTGGAGACGAGAGATGAGCCGTCAACTCGATAAGCAAATCTATACACAATATTTAAAAACCTTTGTTATTTTTTCTTTAAATATTTTATAATAACATCTTCATTTAGTATAATGGGTGGATCCATGTAAAAGCTTTAAAAACATTAAAGCATTCATAAGAACACTAAAACATAAACATTAGTAGCTCATGTCACCATCATTCATCATTTATCATTCATCATTCATCATTCATCATTTAGGGTGTTATACCCCGCATTATTCTTCATCCAGGGTATTATACCCCGCATTGTTCATAACATCCTTGTGCACAAGATCATCATCATACCAGCATGCTGGCCATAACATTACATAACATCATAACATTTGCATCGTATACATTACTACGGGCTATGAGCCAAAACATTTTTGAATCCACCATACATCTTTTCATAAATAGCATTTAAAGTTTTCTAAAACATTTAAGAACTTTTCTTTGAACATTAAATTCTTTAAGAAAATATTTTGTTTGAGAAAACTAATCTCTTAAGAAAAATTCATTTTAAAATACATTTATATAAATTCATTTAAAAGTGTTTTTATTTTACATAATTCATTTAAATATTTTAAAAATCAGTTTTGTAAAAATTCTCATTCAAACATAAATTGCATTTATTATAAAGCGCATCACGCATGAATCTACTTACCTCGATCCGTAGCAATCAATTCAATATCTCGAGAACAACCAATGAGCTCACTCACGTCCTATAATCATCATAAAAATACTCTTATCAATATCATCTCTAACCTCAAACATAATCCCAATCATCCTTAAATTATAGGCACTTAAACTAGCTTAATATTTATACATATTCTAGACATATCCTATACTTATGAGTATCATGCACATGCTGGTTTTTAATAACCTATTCATATGTCGGGAAACCATGAAAATTTACAGAGGCACTGTGAGCATGCACAGCATTGCATACAATATTTCACAAAAAACAGCACAAGTCAAAATCGAGTCAGAATATTGACCTTTCATCAAAGTAACAAAACTGTCCAGCATTGATTAAAAATTACCTTTACCGGTTAGGAAATTCATAAAATATTCTTTAGTACTCAAAATAATATGTTTCTTTTTGCTAATTATAGAAGACACATTCAGGAAGCATATAATTAAATTTCATAATTTTTGGACTCCTGAAACTATTTTAAAACGTTTTATTTCCGAAAACATCTAACCAGTCCAGAAAATTCCAGATTTGAAAACAAAATTTCAAAAATTCGTATCTTTTATTTTACATTCCCAAAAATCACGATTCCAGTTTTTAATGACAGAGGAAAGATTGAAATTTCATTATAAAATCCTAACATGGCATGTAATATTCATAATTTAGCCCAACTGTAACACGTTTCAGCTTCTGTAATGCTGGAAAACAGTTTCCAGATTTGCAGCAGCCACATGTTACGATTTTTAATACTTTAACGATAAGGAATAAAACTATGAAATTAAACATGCAAGCATAGGAGACATAGATCTGTTGATACAAAAATCATCATAATTTTTAAGGATCTGTAACCTTACAGACAATTTCCAGAATTGAGAACCGCTGCTGAAAATCGGGATTTTCCAGCACCAGTAACCCAACTTCGAAAACCCATAAAAATTTGCATACTCAAATGATTTCAACATAAAACCTACTAACAAAAATCTTAGGATGTCTGGTTCCATGATATGTAAGCATGTTCATATGATTCTAAATAAAGAAAACGATTTCAAGGAAGGAATAAAGACTGTTCATATCATTATACTATTACAAATACACATATATTACCCAAATCATAGTACAAGTAAGTAAAGGCAAACAATTCATAAAAAAATAAATCATACAAGTCAAAGAAAAATTCAATACCTTCAGGCAAACACTAAGAAGTTATAAAACTTTCTTTTTCCTTCTCCAAAGACTTATGTTTCTTCCTTTTCTTTTTAGAATTTGTAACGGTGTAGAGAATAAAAGATGCTTCCTCTTAAAAGATGACTTCCTCTTAATACTACGCAATTAATAAATATTAATAACTATCCTACTCAATTTAATAAAAAGAGGAAATAAATAAATGACTAAATAAAAGTGGGCGCTACATTTACGCCTTTAAACGAATATTATTAGTAAGCAAACTACAATTTTGTCACCGAAAATACACATTTAGTGACGAAATCTATAATTTGTCGCTAAAATACAACTTTAGCGATGAAACTTAAGTTTCATTGCTCAAATTACATCTTTAGCTATGGAACTTAATTTTTGTCGCTAAAAATACACATTTAACGATGAAATTTAAATATGATTGCTAAAGGTCTAGAATTCTGACTTTATATCAAAATTTAAAGGAATATTTTTAGCGAAGAACTTAAAATTTTGTCAATAAATATGTATTTGGCGAGGAAAGTTTACATTTCTCTTATAAACGGCAAAGAAATGAGTTTTTTATCATTAAAACATACCTAAGGCGACGAAAAAAAATTTGTTGCTAAAAAGTTTGCCACTAAAGGCTTGTAGTATATCTTGGTAATAAGTTTAGTTTGTTGCCTTAATCATGGATGCGTCTAATTACTTGGTTGAAAATAGACTTAGTAACAAATTTCATAAAATTATTTTAGTATTAATATAAAATAACAAATTTCTATTTAGTAACTAAAATCAATCTTGACATTCGAAAATATGTATATTTGAGTATCCACTTTGTAGAAGTATGCTAGTGGGCCCATTTAGGAACCTTTTGTCTACACTAGAAGACATGTAAACAAAACTAGAAATTTTTGGACGCAAAAAGTTCATATATTAAGTATGAGGGGAAAAAAAATTAGGCAAAGAAAATCAATCTTCATTTTGTTAGAATCAATTGACTGTAGTAATGACAGCTTAATAAAATGGATTGAATGACATTTTTTTTATTGAAACTCAATTTGGCTTTTAATAGCCATTTTCAGCATAAAAAAAGGACACGTTAGCCATATCTTAGCTACGTGTTTAACAAAGGAATAAGTCAAATAACAACATCCCCAAAGACTAGGATTTATTGAAATAGAAAGCAGACTAAGTAAAACCCAAACAACGACTCTTTTATACCTTCCCTTAAACTAATTGCAAACTGCATTAGTTTATACTAGTGACTTCACACACCCCCATCATCTTCTTGAGTTTCTGAAATGCTTCTAACTTTTATTGCTTCATCATCAAATCAGCCACTTGCTCTGGATTTCCGCAATGAATTAATTTAACAACACCATCTTTTGTAAGATCTCTCAAGAAATGAAACCGTACATCAATGTGCTTGCTTCATCCGTGCATAACTGGATTTCTTGAAAGCTTAATCATTGAACTATTGTCACACATGATAGTGGTGCAACCCTTCTGTTCATGTCCCAACTGCTTTAACATTCTCCTCATCCATATTGCCTGACAGGCACATGCAGCAGCAGCCACGAATTCTGCTTCAGTGGTTGACATCGTAACTATGGGTTACTTTTTTGACAGCCATGATACTGCACCCGAGCTTAAAAGAAACACATAACTAGACGTGCTCTTACGATCATCTATGTCACCTACATAGTCACTATCCATGAAAGCAAACAGCTCTTCTTCTTCCCCTCCCTTCTTATACAAAATCCCATAGTTCGTTGTGCCTTTTAAGTATCTCAAAATCCTTTTAGCAACTTGTAAGTGAATCTCAGTGGGTTTAGCCGTGTACCTGTTGATCAAATTGATACTGAACATTATATCTGGACAAGTCGCTGTGAGGTACATCAAATTGCCCACCATTTGTTTGAAATAAGTCTCATCCACTATGACTCCATGATCATCTCTACTCATTTTAAAACCTAGCACAAGTGGGCTGTTTATTGACGTGCTTTCAACCATCTCAAAACGTTTCAACACTTCAATGACAAGGAAGAATCTCATCCTCCCCAAATCAATCATATAAAAAACTTTCATCATAGAATTCTTAAAATCAGACATCATATTCTCATCATCAACAATGTAAATAAGATCATCCACATAAATACTTACTATAAACATTTTACCTTCACTGCTCCTCTTGGTGAATAAAGTCTGCTCGTTCGGGCACTTCTGGAAGCCATTACTAACAAAATAGCTTCAATACGGGTAAACCAAGCTCGTGGAGCTTGCTTTAGACCGTACAAAGCTTTATGCAACTTATACACCGTATGCTCACTCTCTTTTTTTTATAACCTTTTGGTTGCTCTACATATATGTCTTTATTGAGTTCACAATGGAGAAACACTAATTTTACATCTAATTGGTAAATCTTCCAACCTCTCTGCACCGCAAGTACCACTATCATCCTCACTGTATCCATAAGAGCTACTGGAGCAAGTACTGTTAACATATATGTTTCCATAATGTTAATTTTGATGATAACAAATAAGATTAAAAATGATTAATTTTTTAAGCTCAAATTGTAAGGGGAGCTTACATTTAGGGGGAGCCTTTTAAATCATTTTCTAATTAATTTTTTTAATCTTGCATTGATTAAGGGGGAGCTTTTCACAACTAAATCAATTTTCTATAATGTGTTTTTTATCATTAAAAAGGGGGATATTGTTAGCCTATATGGCTAGAAATGTTGATTTGGATGATAACAAACCACTTATGTTGGTTAAAAAAAATTGAAAGTAGTTAAAACAAATATTTATATATTGTGCTTTTAAAATAAGAAAATGATTTTATGGAGTTAAGTTGTTTTTCAAAGTTGTGAGCCAAAATGAAAGAATTTTACAATCTTTGATTTTAATCAATATTATTTTGAATTTCGAATTTTGGACTTATTTGAAAATATTTAAATATTTTAGACCATTCTATAATTTTACATAATTTGGGCGATATCATAATTTTATAAAGTTTGGGATTAACAGAGCATTACTTAGACATTTTGAAATTGGATTTATTTATAAAGTTTCACAACGTTTTGGGCCATCGTATAGTTATATAAAGTTTTGGGGTCAATGTTGTGCAAATTTTGTTGAACTCGCAAGCGCACGAATCTATTATAGAATAGATTACTAGTGACGAGTGTCGATCCCACGAGAAAGTAGATTTTAATTATATGTAGAATTAATTTTATAAGTGGGTGGTTGAATTTGTGGGGAAATTGATTTAAAGGATACTAGAATTTAAATTGGAATGGCAGAATTAAATTGAATTGGGAACTATTAAAATAAAGCACTTGGGTATCTGGATCCGTATCAACATGCACCATGGGCTAAATAATCCTTATTAATACCAATTAAATCATGAGAGGGGAATCCACACCTCATGAGCCACGCTCTAATCAATATGGTGGTAAGGGCTTATCGTAGCAAATAATAATAACCTTATACTAGGGTGTCGGTAAAACCAGGGCGGTAACTAGATAAGATTATTATTATTTGTCGACGAAAAGTCAAAACTTCCACAGAAATTAGAGGGGAAGAAAAAATAAATTTACCAAATAAAGCCCATGACACATGTTGAGACTTCACCTTCAACCCAAGCTTGAAAGAAAATTAGCCACTCATAATTGAACTAAGGGTAAAATGGAAATTTATTAAAATACATAGAAAATACAAGATGGAGAAGGAATTACAGAAAACTAAGCTCAAAAATGGATTTAGGGGTATCAAATTAGGGGGGGAAGGCCCCCTTTTTATAGATACATTGAGTGAATCATGGCCATCGGATTAAAAATAGTTTGGACGCACAGCATTGCGCCACGTCATCAGTGAACAGTAACACGGTTTGACCACGGGTTTGACCACGCGGTTTGAACAGTAACACGGTTTGCACACGGTTTGAACAGTAACGCGGTCTAAACAGTGTCGTGAACAGTACCCATGAACAGTTCCGTACATATGAATAGTGCCGTACATGTGAACAATACCATTTTTCTTTTTATGCTCCTCTTAAGATTTTCGACTGTCCTGAGTTCAAAAGTGACGTCCGTTTTACTATCCGAAATCTCGTTCATTGTGAAATGACCATGATACCCCTAAAATACACAAAATACTTAATTAAAACAAAACATATATAATTAAATAACAAGGGACTTAAATAAATAAAATTAGAGATGTTAGTGAGACTTGAAGTGTAAAATGATGATTTTCTCCTTTATAAATATACACTTTCTAACAATCAATAGTCAAACTGTTATTTTATAAAATAGTTCACTGTAGCAGTCACTGTAGATAACGGCGATCTGACATCTTGATAATGGCTCCCCGACATCACCCAGAATTGAAGATTAGCATTTAGACACTAACGGCGATTCGACATCTAGATAATGGTGATTCGATAATTTGAAAATTCAGCCCAACGGTCATATTGACTAGTCAAACGGTAATCCAACAGTGAGTAAAAAGTGCATAACGGCTAGTGTTTTTAGCTCGAATTATATAAACTCAAATCCAATTCATTTTTGGTAATCTTGGCTAGTATAAACAAGTGCATCATTGAGTTTCAAATTCGAAAATCATAATAGATTAAATATTCATTGAGCTATCATTTGTATATCCACTCTAAAAGAGAGTTGTCTGTTGTATTTTTCATTTTACGTCAAATTGTGAGTGTGCAAGTGTCAGAAACACTTGAGGTGAAGAGATTGGGGAGATAATCTCTGGATTGTAAAGGTTCATTGACACCTTAAAAGTCAATTGTAAATCCCATAGTTTGTTGTGCCTTTTAAGTATCTCAAAATCCTTTTAGCAACTTGTAAGTGAAGCCTAGTGGGTTTAGCCATGTACCTGTTGATCAAATTGATACTGAACATTATATCTGGACAAGGTGCTGTGAAGTACATTAAACTGCCCACCATTTGTTTGAAATAAGTCTCATCCACTATGACTTCATGATCATCTCTACTCATTTTAAAACCTGGCACAAGTGGCTGTTTATTGACTTGCTTTCAAACATCTCAAAACGTTTCAACACTTCAATGGCATACCTCTTTTGACAAATAAAAAGTCATCCAACCTCTGTAACACTTCAATGCCAAGGAAGAATCTCATCCTCCTCAAATCAATCATATAAAAAACTTTCATCATAGAATTCTTAAAATCAGACATCATATTCTCATCATCACTAGTGTAAATAAGATCATCTATATAAATACTTACTATAAACACTTTACCTTCACTGCTCCTCTTGGTGAATAAAGTCTGCTCGTTCAGGCACTTCTAGAAGCCATCACTAACAAAATAGCTTCAATACGGCTAAACCAAGCTCGTGGAGCTTGCTTTAGACTGTAAAAAGCTTTATGCAACTTATACACCTTATGCTCACTCTCTCTTTTTTTATAACCTTTTGGTTGCTCTACATATATGTCTTTACTGAGTTCACAATGGAGAAACACTAATTTTACATCTAATTGGTAAATCTTCCAACCTCCCTGCACCGCAAGTACCACTATCATCCTCATTTTATCCATACGAGCTACTGGAGCAAGCACTTCAGTGAAGTCTACCCCTTGTTGTTGAGAATACCCCTTTTTTACCAACCGAACCTTATACTTGTCTACCTCTCCAAGTTCGTTCAACTTCGATTTATAAATTCATTTTACTCCAATGATTTTGGCACCAATTGGCAAGTCAATAAGTTTCCATGTCTGATTCTTTTCAATGAAGTGAATCTCCAAATTCATTGTCGATCTCTATTTTGAACTATTCACTACCTCTTTATAGTTGATAAGATCTGTAGAAGCAATAAGAGCTATATTTAGGTCAATTTCTTCCTCGGATAGTCCCTTATCGCTGTCATAATCTTTCATCCAAATATGAGTCTGTCTGACCATTCTTTCTCTAGCCTTAAACCCTTTTGTATTCACCGGATTAGGTACAACATTCTTGGCTGCATGATTTTCATCTCCCACAACTTCATTGTCTTCACTAGCAATTTCAAGATTTTCATCACCTTCTGCCTGATGCTCATCATTTGTGTTATTCTTGTCATCACCCCACTCAAGATCAACCAACACTTGTTCCTTATAGCTAGTGTCTCACTTCATTGTCTATCTTCCTCAAATACTACGTCTTTACTAGTCACCACCTTTTTAGCCATAGGATCATATAGCCTGTAGCCTTTTGTCTCCTCACTAAATTCCAAAAGCACACATTCAAGACTCTTGCTATCTAGCTTAGTTCTCCTGGTGTCTGGGATGTGAACATATGCCACACACCCTAAGACTCTAAAATGTTCTACTAAAGGTTTCGCACCAGACCATGCTTCTTCAGGAGTGACATTCTTGACCGCCACAGTAGGACTTCTGTTTAACATATATATGGTCTAATTCACTACTTTAGCTAGAGAGTTTTAGGGATTTTCTTTTCTGAAAGCATTGAACGAACCATATTCATCATTGTTCGGTTCTTTTGCTTGGCCACGCCATTCTGTTGTGGGGTATATGTATTTGTAAGCTAGTTTTTGATAGGGATGGCAAAAATCCCCACGGGGACGGGTACCCTCGGGGATTTTTCCCATTCGGGGAGGGTATGGGGATAATTTCATACCCAATTTCTTATTCGGGGAAGGGATGGGGAAAATTTTTTACCCAATTTCTTATTCGGGGAGGGGACGGGGATGAGGTGGAATCCCCATCCCCTACCCATTTCCCCATTTTAATTTTTAATTTTAATTTTATTTTTTTAAAATTACTAGTAAATAAATTATAAAATTTGAATTATAAAATTATAAATATTGGTAAAAATAACAAATATCAAAATATTTATATTATTAAACTTTGGGCCTAATTAAATAATTAAAGTCCTAAAGTTTTATTTAGGACATTAAAAAGACCAGATAGATTCTATTAGCCCAAAAAATTTTATTTTAATTTTAATATTCATTAAATATTTTAAACTTAAATCTATTTTTTATTTATTTTTAGATGTTATAATTACCCACAGCGAATCACAATTTTAATATCTAATCTAATCTAATTTAATATTTGCTCTTGATTTACTCCGACTTAACTATTGTGCTGTAAAGAGAATAGTTCACATTTATAAAGTGCCCAAGCCACCATTGAAAAAGTTAATTCTGAATCTAAATTCGATTTTATTTGTAACAATTTTGTATTAGACTATTAATTTGTTCATGATAGTTTGTAAAAGAAGTTTGTATCCCTTGCATGCTGCGTTGCTTACTAATTTAATGTATGTGACTTTTGTAATGAATATTAATGTAATATATATTTCGAACTTTACTTTTATATAAATTTTGAAATACTATCTAGGCAACCAAGAGGGGGGGTGAATTGGGTTTTTTTTTTTTTTTTAAAATTAAACTAAGCAAACCACACAACAATTTAAACTAATGCCTTAACAAATATGAAAACAATAAGTTCAATAAAGCACAATAATAAATGAGTAAGGGAAGAGAAAGCAAACTCAATGATTTTTACGTGGTTCGGCTATCCCCACCTACATCCACGCCTCCAAGCAACCCAAGCTTGAGGATTTCACTATCCAAGCCTTCCAAGGCTTCAAATGTTTACAATTGACTTCCAAGGTGTCAATGGACCTTTACAATCAAGAGATTATCTTCCAATCTCTTCACCCAAGTGTTTCTCACACTTGTACACTCACAATTTGATGAGAAATGAAAAATACAACAAACAACTCTCTTTTAGAGTGGATATACAAATGATAGCTCAATGAAGATTTAATCTATGATGATTTGCGAAATTAAAGCTCAATATATGTTGTATGCACTTGTTTATGCTTGCCAAGATTACCAAAAATGAATTGATTTGAGTTTATATAGTTTGAGCTAAAAAACTAGCCGTTATGCACTTTTTGCTCATAAGGATTACGTTTATGGTTTAGGAATTCGCTTGCATGTTACCGTTAAGGCAAAAATTTGAATTTTTGAGTATCCAGGAATGCCGCTTGTGATATCCGGATTGCCGTTTATGCTCCGAACCTTTCGCCTCGAATCAGGATTACGTTTAGAACAACCGGATTGCCGTTTATGCTCGAAGCTTTACGCCCCATAACTTAGGACTTAGTTTAGCACAACCGGATTGCCGTTTATGCTCGAAGCTTTCTGCCCAATAACCGGATTACGCTTACGAAACCGGATTGCCGCTTTTCATCCAGGAGAGTTTCGCCCCATGCTTAGGATTGCCGTTTAGCATAAGGATTGCCGCTTTCCATTCGGATGAATTCTGCCCGTAACGAATTCCGTTTATCATATCCGAATGCCGCTTGCTCTGATAAAGATACAGTGCACTGTTTGCCAAAATTACATTGTGACCCCAAAAGTTTATGAAACTATAGTATAGCCCAAAATGTTATACAAATTTTCAGTTAAGTCCAATTTCAGAATTTCTTAATAATAATTTGTGAATCCCAAAACTTTCTGAAATTATGATATCGCCCAAATGTTATGAAATGTTTCAAATAAATCCTTCTCTAAAATTTCAAGCAATACTTGTTGATTTCAAAGTTTTCAAAATTCTTTCAATTAAACCATAAACTTGAAAAACAACCAATTTCATAAAATCATTTTTCCATTAGATATAAAACCTTTATAATGTGAAAATAATGATTTATTAAAATGTATGAAAAATAATTTAAGCTTTCAAAAACTTAATCATTCTTAATTTTGTTTGTTATCATCAAAATCAACATTATGTTAACATAAATGTTAACAATCTCCCCCTTTTTGATGATGACAAACCTTTCATGTATTTAAAAAATGATTCCATAAATGTTATCCTTAAATGTAAGCTTCTTTTACAATTTGCCAATTAACAAATTTAAATACATGTATTCTTCTCCCCCTCATCATCAAAAAGAAAAACTTAATTGGCAAAAAAAAAAGTAGAAAATTTTTATAAATTTAAAAACATGTATTCTTCTCCCCCTTCATCATTAAAAAGAAAACTTAAAGGAAAAGAATAAGAGTAGCAAATTTTTATAAATAAAAAAAAATGTATTCTTCTCCCCCTTCTCATCAACTATCACCTCAAATACAAGTTTAGCAATATTACTCCCAAATTATCATAAATCATCATACAAATAAACTCTATACATAAATCATCACATAATCCATCAACCATAAAATGATCATGAACCATCATTCCATCAATTATAAAATGATCATGAACCATCATTCCATCAATTACCAAGTCAATAACTCATAACACAAAATTATCATATAAAACAACCATGTAATCAAATTATCATCATATCTTTAAAATTCATCAAAATCAACATCATAATCACATCTCAAAACAATACTCAAAATGCATATTATTCTCCTCCTTTTGAAAACATCAAAAATGAAATATTATTTTGTCTCCCCCTTTGGACAACAAAAAAGTTCAAAATGCATATTAACAAAAATCATATTGTATGCTCCCCCTAAATATATGGCCAATTTAAAATTTTAACCAAAATGATTTTATCCAAAAAAAATCATATTTATCTCCTCCTTTATCATAAAAAATAAATAGATGTAATCGAAACAAAATAATTCGATGAAGATATTACCCATTTTGTGCGAGCAAAAATTTCGGCAAAGTCTCTCCTAAAAAATGAACAAATCCTCGAATACGCAACATGGTTAAAAACACTTCCAAATAAGCTTAAACAATTATAACAAACCAACAACTCCATCAATTTATCAAGTAATACATATATAACCATCAATTATCAAAATTACTATAAATCCATGCTTACACCAAAAAAAAGAACATCTCAATGATTAATCAAGAAACAAAAACAATAAGCATGCAATTAACTAAAAAGTTATAACATAACAATTATCATCCTCAAAAACAACAATGCATATGAAAATGTAGGTGCACAATTTAATAAAGAACCAAGGTAAAATCTATAAGGTGAGCACACATGGAAGAGGTACTTTAAAATACCCGAAATACACAAATTCGGTTTTGTAAAATAATGAGTGAAATGGATAAATTTAAAACGATTGTATTGATCCAAGAAATGATTTAAGGTAAGATATAATATGATTGAATCAAAAATTGGTGAAAGAAAGCTTAGATTTGAAGAGAGAGAAACGGAGAGGTACTGTTCACGCATGAGAGATGATGATGAAATGATGAAGAACAAGTGAAGAAATAATGATTGGAAAGTGCTTAATGAAGGTTAAATGCATGGGTAATGGTTTGAGAGATTGATCTTGGCATGAAATGAAGTGAGAAATAAAGGAAAATTGAATGAAAATAGAGGAGAGCCACTCACGGTTTTGAAGAGAGAGAAACGAAGAAGAAGAAGCATAAAACCAGTGACCAAGCAGCAGGGAAACAACGCGAATCGGTTCCGGATGTGGATAACCGGATATCCGGTTGTGGTCCAGAGAGTTGGCAGCAAGAATTCGGATTTCCGGATTGCATAACCGGTCATCCGGTTGTGTCCAGCAAAGATCAAACTTGCATCCGATTTTCCGGATTTCTTATCCGGCTGCCCGGTTCCTTCCAGCAAGCAACCAACTTGAATTCGGTTTACCGGTTGACAATATCCGGTTGGCCGAATGTGTTCCAGCAACTATCAAACTGAATCCGGGTTTCCGGATTTCATAACCGGTTGTCCGGTTAGTTCCAGCAAGCATCAAATTTAATCCGGGTTTCCGGATTTCTTAACCGGTTAAGCTATGAAAAATATTTTTGAGATGAAGTAAGCTCTTAAACTTGTATTAAACACACAAATTTATTTTTGGCTTAAAAATTGATCAATTTTAAACCATTTTGAGATTCAAAACTTTTCAATAAGCCATTTAATACATGAAACATAAATACATACAAGAGCAAACATATAACTCATCTATCATGCATATACATTATACAATCATGAAATATGTAAGCATTCGAAGATTAATAATTCAAGCATATCACTCATTTATCAAGCTTAGGCATTACATAATCATCAAAATCAAACAAATCTATCATGATGAGTTGACAAGCTATCATCATAAATATATAACCATGCATCATGATAAAGCACAATAATAATTCAATTATGTAAACATACGAGCATGCTTTCGCAAATTCTAGGTATTATCTATCCATCATGATCCATTCAACAAAATTAATATGACAAAAATTGTTACCAAAGCAATTAAATCATCTTACTCATCATTTTCTCTTAGATCATGATCGAATAATTATTCTCACAAGCTTTCATCAAGGAACTCTCCACCATTCCTTGATTGTGGTACCTACAAAGAAAACATTCACGTTGTGCCCTTTGGTACCCAAATACTCTTGGGTCCTTGAGCGTTAGATTTGGTTCCTTTTGGAACCCAAATACATTTTGCTCCATAATATGCATTTCTTTTAACATGGCATCTATAACTCATGTGACCATTTTGATTGCAATAATGACAAACAATTTTATGATCGCTTGTGGAGGTAGCCTTAACAAAATAATTCTTATAATATTTTTGTTTCAAGTTAGGCTTATATCCAAGTCCTCCTTTATCAAATACACATTTTGAGAGTTGAGCAATTTATCTAAGTTCTGTTGACCATTTGTGAATTTTAACACAATTTCATTAAGCTCATTGCTCCTCTTCTTAAGCACTTCATTTTCTTTCATTAATTCATCAACATGTGATTTCTCATGCTCATATGAAGTACTTTGTTTACATGTAAATGATGCAATCCTATCATGTAGCATTTCATTATCTAATTCCAATTCTTTGATCTTTTCATTTAATGAAGCATTAGATTTTTGCAAGGCATCTTTTTCATTTTTCAAGTCATTTACATGTGATTCTAGATGCTTGTGTGAAGTCTTTGGGTTTCTCATTTGATAATGCAATTCTATCATGCAATGTTTTATTTTCTAGTTCTAATTCATTTATCTTCTCATTCAATGAATCAATGCATTTTTCATGGCATTATTTTCATTTGTAAGTTCTAGCATTTTCTTCTTAAGGCAAACATTCTTTTTACCCATTTTCATCAATTCATCATGCAATTCTTTAAAGGCATCATGTAATTCATCATATGTAGGAAGATCACTTACCTCATCAAATTCATCATCCGATTCATCTCCAATTGCCATAAGTGCCAAATTCGACACTTTATGAATTTCTTCCTCATTTGTAGTCTCCTCATACACAACTTCAAGTTTCTTCCAAATTTCGTAAGCATTAGAACAATTTGAAACTCTATCAAATTCCTTTTTATCTAAGGCACAAAATAAAGCATTCATAGCCTTAGAATTTAAAGACATATTTTTCCTATCCAACTCACTTAAAGCATTTTTCCTAGGAATGAATGAATCATTACAAACAACTTCCCAAATTTCATAATCTAAAGCTTGTAAATAAATTCTCATCCTAGTTTTCCAATAAGGATAGTCATTACCGTCAAAGAACGGTGGTCTAATTGTGGATTGTCCTTCCCTAAAGGTTGAGTCATTATGGGTTGCCATGGATCTTTAACTCTAAACGGTTAAGTCTACACAAGAGCACCTTGCTCGATACCAAATGAAATACTATCTAGGCAACCAAGAGGGGGGGTGAATTGGGTTTTTTTTTTTTTAAAAATTAAACTAAGCAAACCACACAACAATTTAAACTAATGCCTTAACAAATATGAAAACAATAAGTTCAATAAAGCACAATAATAAATGAGTAAGGAAGAGAAAGCAAACTCAATGATTTTTACGTGGTTCGGCTATCCCCACCTACATCCACGCCTCCAAGCAACCCAAGCTTGAGGATTTTCTATCCAAGCCTTCCAAGGCTTCAAATGTTTACAATTGACTTCCAAGGTGTCAATGGACCTTTACAATCAAGAGATTATCTCCCCAATCTCTTCACCCCAAGTGTTTCTCACACTTGTACACTCACAATTTGATGAGAAATGAAAAATACAACAAACAACTCTCTTTTAGAGTGGATATACAAATGATAGCTCAATGAAGATTTAATCTATAATGATTTTCGAATTTGAAGCTCAATATATGTTGTGTGCACTTGTTTATGCTTGCCAAGATTACCAAAAATGATTTGGATTTGAGTTTATATAGATGGAGCTAAAAAACTAGCCGTTATGCACTTTTTGCTCATAACCGGATTACCGTTTATGGTTTCCGGAATTCCGCTTGCATGTTACCGTTAAGGCAAAAATTTGAATTTTTGAGTATCCGGAATGCCGCTTGTGATATCCGGATTGCCGTTTATGCTCCAGAACCTTTTCGCGCTCAGAATCGGATTACGTTTAGACAATAGGATTGCCGTTTATGCTCCGAAGCTTTACGCCCCATAACAGGACTAGGACTTTCCGCTTAGCACAACCGATTGCCGTTTATGCTCCGAAGCTTTCTGCCCAATAACCGGATTACCGCTTACGAAACCGGATTGCCGCTTTTTCATCCGGAGAGTTTTCGCCCATAACCGGATTGCATTTAAAGATAACCGATTGCTTTCCATTCGGATGAATTTCGCCAGAACCGAATTCCGTTTATCATATCCGAATGCCGCTTGCTACTGAAGAATAAGACAGTGCACTGTTTGCCAAAATTACATTGTGACCCCAAAAGTTTATGAAACTATAGTATAGCCCAAAATGTTATACAAATTTTCGATTAAGTCCAATTTCAGAATTTCTTAATAATAATTTGTGAATCCCAAAACTTTCTGAAATTATGATATCGCCCAAATGTTATGAAATGTTTCAAATAAATCCTTCTCTAAAATTTCAAGCAATACTTGTTGATTTCAAAGTTTTCAAAATTCTTTCAATTAAACCATAAACTTGAAAAACAACCAATTTCATAAAATCATTTTTCCATTAGATATAAAACCTTTATAATGTGAAAATAATGATTTATTAAAATGTATGAAAAATAATTTAAGCTTTCAAAAACTTAATCATTCTTAATTTTGTTTGTTATCATCAAAATCAACATTATGTTAACATAAATGTTAACAAATTTTTTATTTTAATATGATTAACTTAAAATCGAAAATAAAAAAAATATATTAGTTATTCGGGGATCGGGGATCCTCGGGGATCCCCTGTTATTATTCGGGGAGGGGATGGGGATTCTCTCATGTAATTCTAACGGGGATGGGGAGGGGACGGAGACATACGTAAAATATCGGGGATGGGTACGGGGAGATTGGTCCCCTCCCCTCCCCTCCCCTCCCCATTGCCATCCCTAGTTTTTGATACCATATTGTCTACAACACTCATTGAACTCTTCTGAGTTGAACTTACCCTCTATAACAGTGCATAAACACTTGATGTACATGCTTGTCTCATTCTCAACTAGTCTCTTAAAGTATTTAAATGAATTCAAAGCTTCTGATTTTTCAACTAAGAAGTAAACCCATGCTTTTGTACTAAAATTGTCAATAAAGCATAAGGTATACCTCTTCTTGCATTTGATGTGGGAGTCAATGGACCACAAATATTTGCATGTATGAGCTGTAGTTTTTGTGTTGCCCTCCATGTATTCTTTTTAGGAATGGGGTCTCGGTGTTGCTTCCTATTCAAACAATCAGTACACACCATAATAGTAGGAGGAAGATGAGGTAACCCACGTACCATATTCTTAGTTTGCAAAGTATTGAGACCTTTAGGACTTAAATGGCCATATATGTAATGCCATAAGTGAGAGAGATCTTGTACACTTATGTGAAAACATGCCTTCTTTTTCTCTTGTGTATTGGCTTGTAAGATGAACATTCTATTTGTTGACATAGTAGCTTTAATGATTAAACCTCTATCTGGATGGTAGATCTTACACATTCTGCCATGAATTAAAATAGCTAGCCTTTTCTCCTGCAACTGTCTAATACTGAAAAGATTATTTTTCAACTCTGGCATGTAGAAGACTTCTGTAATAACATGATTAATGCCATTCAACTATAATCTGACATTTTCTCTTCCTTTCACTATCAACCTGGAGTTATTCTCGAGTTTTACTTGCTGCTTGAAACTTTTATCTAATTCACTGAACATGAGAGCATTTCCACACATATGATTTGAACAGCCCAAGTTTATAAACCATACATTATCGCACTTTTCTTCATGCTCTTCTACGTAAACCATCAACAACATTTCCTCATACTCATCGATTCGACATAACTAGTCTCCTTGGCCCATGTAGGATATTCATAATGGTAATGGCTGAGTTGGTGACAATGATAGCATTCCACTGAGGCTTTATCGAAGGCTTGACCCCCTCTGCCTCTTCCCTTTCATTTATAGCTATTTCTGCCATGTCTTCTTGCTCCACCTCTCTCATCTGTGGTCACCTTTAGAGCTTGCTCCCCCCCATTTTTCTTGTGAAACTTCTGCTCATGCACAATCAATGAACTCTGTAATTCACCTATGGTGAGCGTGTTAGTGTCTTTAGATTCCTCAGTAAAGCAAACAACATAGTTAAATTTATCTGTCAAGGACCTATGAATTTTCTCAACAATGGTAATATCACGAATTTCCTCCCCATAAAATCTCATTTTGTTACTTGCTGTCATAACTCTACCAAAATATTTAGTAACATTTTCACCATGCTTCATTTCGAGAGTCTTAAATTCCCTCCTCAGAGCTTGAAGGATTGAACGCTTCACTCTAGCATTCCCTTCGTACTTCATTTTCATCGAATCCCAGATTTGTTCAATGTGTCCTTCTGTAAGATAGTCTCAAGAATTGTTCTGTCTATTGCCTGAAACAAGTAATTCTTGACCTTCATATCCTTTAGCTTCATCCTTTAGTTGTTGCAGACCTTTGATAGCTAGTTTTATATCTTTCGGGGTGCTGTCTACAAGTTGGTCGTCATCATGTTGCTGCATCGTTGTATTTTTTTACAGATTCAAGGTTTTTTGCGAGAGAATTTGGTGACGACAAAAAGATTTCAAGTAAATGTCTGTGTGTATATGGAAGAAGTAAAATTTTTCATTAATTTCCTAAATGGCTTCAATATAATCTATTCTTGATTCAATATTTATGTGCCTTTTCCTTGTTACACAAGAATTTAGTAATCGATAATCCTAAGGGATGGGTTGATTTTGAATCCTTATTACACAAAACTGAAGTGGTATAACGATAATTTCCTTAATTTTAATTTACGAAGAACAAGATTGATGAGAGATTTTATCTTGCAAATTAAAATCAAAATGTAAGTTTGTAACACATGCAATTTACGCATCTCATATCTCTATCCATCTCTAACTCCATTTCAACCACACAAAAGAGCAAGTGTAATTAAAAAAAAAAACTCCATTACTATATAAAATGTTAGAAAATTGGTGGGTGAAGCAGACACGCAGCTAAAGTAAAATTGAGAAATAATGAGACAACAAAATCACACAGGGACACCAGGAAATTACGTGGTTCGGCTTTTAGCCTACGTCCACGGGCAAAAACAGAAGGAGAATATTTTACTAGCGAAAAGGAATTACAAGTATTGTGGTATTTTAGCTCACTTCCTAAAACCCCAATACACCCAACTCTCAAATCACTATAACAAGAGCTTATAATTTCAAGCTCTTTAAACTCTCTTTCTAAAATGCTAGATTGCTTCTCTCTCAATGGGATGAATGAAATGAGGAGAAGGACCCTCCTTTTATAGCCAATATTGGCTACTGTTCATTTAATTATTTAATCATTATTATTATTTTTTTATTATTTTTTTCTTCTTCATTTTCGGCCCGGCACCCATTTTTTTTTCCTCTTCCTTCTTCTTTTTCCATTCTCTCCTTCAAGTATTTCGGCACCACCTACAATGGTGGGCCACTTGAGGACTTTGGGTGCACCATCTTCTAGAAGAGTTGTGCCCCATTTTCAACATTTCTCCCACTTGAAGATTTGATTTAGAACTAATCAATCTCCACACCATCCTTTCTGTTTCGCCATTATCATGTTGCTTATGTTTCTGCTATGCCACAAAAGGATCTACTTCAGATAAACTTGTCAGCATTGATTGGCTTAGTCAAAACATCTGCTAGGTTCTCCTTGGTATGGATTTTCTGCAAATCGACACTTCCATCTTCTACTACTTCTCGAACGAAGTGATATTGAACTCCTATGTGCTTTGTCCTGGAATGAAAGGCTGGATTCCTTGCAATATGCAAGGCACTCTGACTGTCACAAAACACAGAAATTTTCTGTTGTTTGTGCCCGAGCTCTTCCAATAACCTTTGTATCCAAATAGCTTCCTTGCAAGCTTGTATAGCTGCCATGTACTCTGCTTCTGTTGTAGATAAGGCCACAACGGTCTCAGAGTTTGAAACCCGACTTATACCGCTTACGCAAGTGTAAACACATAGCCAGTACTGGATTTCCTTTTATCAAGATCTCCTGCAAAATCTGAATCCACATAGCCCCTGACAGTAAACTCTGATCCTCCATAACATAATGCAACATCTGAGGTTCCTCTGATATATCTCAGAATCCTCTTCACAGCTATCCAATGCTCTCCACCAGGATTCGTTATGTATCGACTGACTGCTCCCACTGCTTGTGCAATGTCTGGTCTAGTACATATCATAGCGAACATCAAACTTCCCACTGCTGATGCATATGGTACTCGAGACATCTCCTTCCTCTCTGTTTCATTGCTAGGACACATACTTGAGGATAATTTGAAATTAACAGGAAGTGGGGTAGAAATTGACTTACAATCTTGCATGTTGAAGCGTCGCAAGATTTTCCTCAAGTAGTTCTTCTGAGAAAGCCAAATCTTCCTGTTATTTCTGTCTCGGTGAATTTGCATCCCTAGAATCTTGTTTGCTGGTCCCAAGTCCTTCATTTCGAACTCCTTAGCCAATTATGACTTCAATTCTTGGACTCCATCTTTGTTGGGGCCTGCTACCAACATGTCATCCACGTACAACAACAAAATGATGAAATCATTATCTTCAAACCTCTTGTAATATGCACAATGGTCTGAACTGAGTCTATTGTATCCAAGGCTCATGATGAAGGAATCAAATCTCTTATACCAACACCTCGGCGCCTGTTTGAGACCGTATAGAGATTTGTTCAACCGGCAAACCAAGTTCTCCTTTCCTGTTTCTGCAAAACCTTCTGGTTGAAGCATATATATTTCTTCTTCAAGTTCTCCGTGAAGAAATGCAGTTTTCACATCTAACTGCTCAAGATGTAGGTCAAATGTAGCACACATTGCCAAGACTATTCTGACTGTTGTGAGTCGAACCACCGGAGAAAATATCTCGTTGAAGTCAACACCTTCTTTCTAAGCATATCCTTTCATCACCAATCTTGCACGATACCGCTCCACTTGGTCATTGCCATCACGCTTGATCTTGTAGACCCATTTGTTACTAATGGCTTTTCTTCCGCGTGGTAGTGGTACAAGTTCCCATGTCTTGTTCTTGTGTAAAGCCTCAATTTCTTCTTGCATTGCTGTCATCCACAAAACAACATCTGAGCTGTTTAAAGTTTTATGGAAAGTTGATGGCTCTCCATCCTCTGTTAGAAGACAGTATGCAACATTGATCTCTGTGACATACTCCGAGTGCCACACTGGTGGTCGTCTCTCACGAGTTGATCGACGAACTTCTGGAGCCTCGGACTCGACTGGTTCTTGTTCCTCGTGCTCTGGTGCTACTTCCGAAAAATCTGAATCTTCTGAATTATTTTTCACATATACTGGTACAGTCTCTGACTTTTCTTTTGCAGTGCCATCATCTCCATCTTTCCTTTGTAGTTGATCTTCTGCAAAAATCACATCTCTACTGACGACGATCTTGTGGGCAGTGGGGTCCCACAGACGATACCCCTTAACTCCATCAGCATATCCCAAGAAGATACATCTCCTAGATTTTGGATCTAACTTTGTTCTTTCTTGGGCATTGTACATCACGTACACAGGATATCCGAATGCATATAGGTGAGAGTAATCTGCTAGCTTTCCAGTCCACATCTCCATCACTGTCTTTAGCCCAATTGCTGTGGATGGCGACCGATTTACTATATAAGTGCTTTTGTTGCTTCTGCCCAAAATGAATTAGGTAGACCCGCAGTACTCAACATAGCTCTTATCCTTTCTATAAGAGTTCTGTTCATCCGCTCTGCCACCCCATTTTGTTGAGGAGTATATGCCACTGTGAACTGCCTCTGAATACTTTATTGCTTACAAAAAGCAAGAAATTCACCATCTGTATACTCTCCACCATTATCCGTCCTCAAGCACTTAATCCTTTTCCCAGATTCAAGTTCAACCCGCGCTTTGTACTGTTTGAACACTAAAAATACATCTGACTTTTTCTTAATTGGATACACTCAACACTCTTGGAATAATCATCAATGAAAGTCACCATATACTTTGCACCTCCCATGGACATATCCAGTGATTCCCAAACATCAGAATGAATCAAGTCTAGAATGTATTTACTTCTAGCAATAGATCTATTGAACTTTAATCCATACTGCTTACTTGTAACACAATGCTCGCAAAATGGTAAACTTACCGATTTGAGCCCTGGAAGTAATTTTCGCTCAGAGAGAATCTTCAAACCTTGTTCCGACATGTGGCCGAGTTTGAGATGCCACATCATCGTTGACTCTTCTCCGTTTGATGCAACACACGCATCTGCTTCTTGTAGTGTTTTTCCTTTAAGCATGAACAGATTAGCACCGATCTTTTCTACCTTCATCAATACAAGCGCGCCTCTAGTAATCTTCATGATCCCATTTTCAACATGAGTTTTGCACCCATGACTATCTATTTATCCCAAGGACAAAAGATTTTTCTTCAGGCCGTTGACATGTCGTACCTCCCCAATTGTGCGAATTGTACTATCAAACATTTTGATTTTGATAGTACCAATACCAGCAATCTCCAAGGCATGATCATTTCCCATATAAACAGATCCTCTTAAGATAGGTTCGTATGTGTGGAACCATTCTCTCCGAGAGGTCATGTGCCATGTAGCTCTTGAGTCTATAAGCCAGACGTCAGATAGTCGTTTTCTGTCTTCTGAAACAGTTATTGCCTCGCTGTAGAGTATTTCGCCATCATCCGAGGTACTTGCTACACATCCCTGAGCATTTGATGACTCAGGTTCTTTACCCTCTCTTCTCTTCTGGTTGTTCCAACACTCTTTTTTGACATGTCCTTTCTTGCCACAGTTGTAGCATTTAATATTCTTCTTACTTCTGGATTTTGACCTACCATGATTGTGACTCCCACCAGGGCCACGTTCTGTTGATCTCCCTCTCGTCACCGATAGCGCTTCTACTTGTTGCGAACTTACTTGTCTGTCTTCCTTACTTTTCCGCCTGCTTTCCTCATTTAATACAGAGGCTGCAACATCGTCGTAAACTAGACTGTCCGCTGGATTGTTGTTCGTCAGGTTGATGATGAGTTGATCATACGAATCTGGTAAACTTTGAAGTAGAAGCTCTGCACGTTCATTTTCCTCTATTTTATGACCCAACGAAGTGAGTTGTGAAAATAGAGTCTTCAAGGTGTTGATATGGTCAGTCACCGTTGTAGATTCCGCCATTCGAAGAGTATAGAGTTTCCTCTTCAAGAAGATTTTGTTGTGTAGTGACTTGGCCTCGTACAATTTTGTGAGAGTATCTCATATTTCCTTCGCTGTATTTTTCTCCTCTACACTGGATAACACCCTGTCCCCAAGTGCCAAGTGTAGATCAGAAATGGCGTTGCCATCTATCTCGTTCCACTTGTTGTCAGCTATCTCCATAGGCCTTTCTTCAATTGCTGCCAAACAATTATTTTTCCTCAGAATTGCCCTCATCTTCATTTTCCACAACGAGAAATTGTTCCCGTTGAATTTCTCAATTTCATACTTTGCCGCCATTTTGTTGATAAATACCGCACACAAGCTAGTGTACCACCCTGAATAGTTGTGAGTATGTGTGAGATTGCACACCAGGAAAGTTCTCAGGAAAGACTGGAGGGGTCACAAACGGTCCCACTTAAAACCCAGACTCCTTAGGCTCTTATCGCCTTTGTGACAGAACTTTCCTAGACATGTACAAAACCACACAGTTGTTTTACTCACACCACTACTCCCTGCTTTGCACCGCAAAATTCTTGGATCGCTCCCACCGTTTCTCGTGAACAGTACTGTATACGTGAATAGTACCGTATACGTGAACAGTGCGTATACGTGAACAGTACCCTTACGTGAACAGTACCCGACTCCAAAAAAATACAACCAATAGCTCTGATACCACTGTTAGAAAATTGGTGGGTGAAGCAGACACGCAGCTAAAGTAAAATTGAGAAATAATGATACAACAAAATCATACAGGGACACCAGGAAATTACGTGGTTCGGCTTTTAGCCTACGTCCATGGGTAAAAACAGAAGGAGAATATTTTACTAGTGAAAAGGAATTACAAGTATTGTGGTATTTTAGCTCACTTCCCAAAACCCCAATACACCCAACTCTCAAATCACTATAACAAGAGCTTCTAATTTCAAGCTCTTTAAACTCTCTTTCTAAAATGCTAGATTGCTTCTCTCTCAATGGGATGAATGAAATGCAGAGAAGGACCCTCCTTTTATAGCTAATATTGGCTACTGTTCATTTAATTATTTAATCATTATTATTATTTTTTTATTATTATTTTTCTTCTTCATTTTCTGCCCGGCACCCATTTTTTTTTCCTCTTTCTTCTTCTTTTTCCATTCTCTCCTTCAAGCATTTCGGCACCACCTACAATGGTGGGCCACTTGAGGACTTTGGGTGCACCATCTTCTAGAAGAGTGGTGACCCATTTTCAACATAAAATAGCTCTATTTAGGCTCCTTGGATCAATTTTGAAAAAACTTATTGTCAACCTCTTTTAGATATGAATCGATCCGATTCAGATGAGAAGAAAACTTGCATCATTATCTTAATTTCAATTCAACATGGGTTTGATACACACTCCATATTTTGAGAAATATTTACCAACCAAAAAGAGGAAAAACAGACTCTTTGTCGAAAAAGAAGAAAAAAATGGACTCTCTGTCTAAAGAAATGTATTGAGAAAGGACAGATGATACGTTGTCATTATTCTACTTCAATACAATATGATTAGGAGTTGAACTATTGGCATCCCTTCATTAATCTAATGACACTTCTCATTAATCTTATAATCTCTTTAGGAGTTGGACTATTGACATCCCTTCATTAATCTTATAATACCTCTCATTCTTACAATTGCAATAAAGGATACATATTAGTGTAACTATCCTCATGTTCTCCCTATAAAAAGAAATTCATGTTCTCCCTTATAAAACTCTTTACAAAACCAATTTTTATTTTTTTTGTGTGCAAACTATCATTATAGAACAAAAAATTTCACGTTACCAATTAATTAGCTTAAATATTATAACAATTCGTTTTCTCATGCTTCTTTAAATGTTAGGTACTCATATACTTGAAGATTGGACTTAATCTCTAATTTAATTTATTTTGGATTGAAATCAATGATTGCCTTAAAAACTTTTATGACCCATAAATGTGAGCACGGTGGTTGAAAAAAACTACACAAGAAGAAGAAGAAACAAAAACTGAATTCTCTAAATTTTGTTTTTAGAGTGAGAGAATTTGTTATTTAGAAGAAAGTTAGTATTCGAATTAAATTGAGTGTCATTAGCAATAATGGATTTTGTAGTATTAATCAATGAGGTTTATTTAAAGGCGGGATTTCAAAAGAATATTTTAGTCTTAATGAATTTATATTTGTTCCTAAACTAATAAGAAGTGAACAGTGAATAATTGCTACATAGTTTAGAGGGTGAAGTTTCTTTTGACTCACGGGGACCTTTGTGATCGAGGCTGTCAACACTCTCAATAATTTTGCATTTGACAACCAAATTAAGAAAGAGTGCAACATAAGGGGATTTGATTGCAGTTTCCAAGATGCCTTGTGGATATAAAAAATTGATAGTAGTTAATTAGAGTATTCCACGGGCAAGAATTTTCATATGGTAAGAACCAACTACAGAGGAAAGATGGCTCTACCAATGTGAGATTAGCAATCTATTTTTCAGCCAATATTTCCATGTTCATAGTAGAGCAAAGTTAACATTGTTTGTTTGATAGCATTGTCATCTTATTATGCGTCCACCAAGTGGTCAGAAGCAGCCCGTTCCCGGAGAGGAAGGACTGATAAGTCTCTGGGATTAGGTGACAATTCCACCAAAGCGACTTGATGGGCGAAGCCAGTGAGAGGAAACTCGCTATCGAAAACTGGCCACAGATCTCGAATGGCTTTAAAAAGTTGATCTCTGGAATTAAAAAGGGAAATTTTGGCAAATTGATCCCAACGATTTGGGGCCATGTAATTGTGGGAAATTTGAAGCTGATGATCGGGATCTTCCATTCCGAGAGCATCGTGGAAGTTGCCATGGCATTGCAAAAGGTGCATCAACGAGAAGACTGGACCTAATTTCAGAAAGTTTCGTGGTTCTGTTACTGGGTGATTTAATTCCACTCCATTCAGTCGAACTGGAAACCGCTCCTGGATTGTGACGTATCGACGGAGGACATTCTCCAGTATGGAGAGTGCTGGTGAAAATGTTTGTGCCTCTGCATGTGCGACCCCGAGAGTCGATCTGGGTTCCACTGGTTCTAAGATATTCTTACTCCTAAGCATGTTGAAGATCTTGGTGTTCAAGGCTTCATCAAACCGCAGTTCGATAGCGTAGGTGGTCGTGGTTTCGGTTTCTGATGGCATTACTTTCGATCGAACTTTGAATAGTTGATATCCGTGTGGTTGCTGGGTGAATGGCTGAAAAAGTCCAGGGGTCGTTTTATATACAATAAACGCTTAAGCAGAATCCTAAATTTAGACGGATTCGAAAACTCCGTTTTACTTAAATGGGCACTAATCTAACCCCGTTCATGTAGGATTTTCCGAATCCGTTGAGCTGAAATGCTACTCATTTAAAAAAAAACATTTAAATATGAAAGAATAAAACTTAAAACACCCCAATGTGGTATTTTTACATCACTCATTTCACATGCAAATGGCATCATGATATCATCTAGTCCAAAAGTCGGTGAAAAAGTAGCATGTCCCATAAATTGCCTATCCCTGAAAGAAACTAAAACAGGGAATCAGGATAATATGAGTAAATAGAGAGTGTGTAATAATCATCGATAATCTACTATAGTTTTGTGTGTAAAATTCAAGCTTGTGTAATTTCGTAGAAGTTTTTCTTTCTTCCAAGCTACATGGACATTCACAAAACTATGGATTTCTTCTAACTCTGTAGAGACTCAACTTGGTGTTGATTTTGCAAAAATCCATAGGAAATCCACCTTGTACATGCGAATAAAAATCTCCCAATGCCCTTTGAATAATCAGATTCCAGTATTTGTTTTGTAAGTTACGCTCGCCTTTATTACCATAGAGGGAAAGGAATTGATAAAGCAATTGAGTTCACCATCTCCAGGTTTAAAGGACTTGCATTTTCCTAGCCATTTGCCTCAAAATGGTTGGGAGCATTTTAAAGCACGCCTATGGAAATACAACGTATCTTATTGGGGAAATCCTTCATAGAACTTGATGCCCATTGTTTTTACATGTGTTATGTTTCTGCTGTTTGGTAAACACTTTTGGTAGCAAGAGAAAAAATGTGAGTCAATACATTCTTGTTGGGTCCATTTTGTTTGGGGGCCTAAAAGCTTAAAGTCTAAATAAGTTTATTTCGTTTGTAATTATTATTAAATTTTGGATTTTGATAAAATTTATTATATAATTCGGCTATAAAAGCAAGCGCTGCTACCTAAAGGAATTGTGCGTTAAAAATAGCGGCAGCAACGAAGAAAAGCGGCAAAAGAGAGAGAAAAGTCAGTAGAAGAGAATAGTACTTTTAATTTTTAATTAGATGATTGAAAGATAAAATTATTTTTGTTTTATTTTTGTTTTTTTTAATTTTGAGTGTAAGTTTCTGGCATTACCCTCTACAATTTTATTGGTCTTGATTTTTATTTGATTCTCTCTTTGGCTTTTATTTACGATATTCACTTGTTGGAGAGATAGTTATTACGCTGTTATTGTAAGGCAAGAATAGTGAAATTCTTGATGTTGGTAGCCTCTAGTATTATCTAGAGAAAAATTTGTGTTGTAATCCCATTAATATAGTGGAAGATTATATCAGACTACGGTCCCGTAGTTTTTCCCATTTTGGGTTTTTCACGTAAAAATCTGTGTCTTTTGTGGTTGGTTTTTGTTTTGAATTTATTGGTTTATTTTTCTGCCTATTTATTTATGGTGCACATCCTATTTTAATCATACAAAGAGGGAAAAAATTTATTTCCACTTAATTTGTAACTGCTTGTGGTAGTCTCTTTCCCAACAATTTTAACACTAGTAGTAGGAGAAAATGACGTTGATTTAACTAAGTTAATCTTGCTGCACTTTTGTAAGAAAAAAAAAGTGGTAATCTATTTCTTGATTTTTTTAGAAAAAAACCAGCAAGATATGATCGATAACTTAGGTCCAGTGTTCTCGATAGCAACCTTTTTCGGCATAAACAATTGCTCGTCAATTATACCACTTGTTGCAACAGAGCGTACAGTCTTTATACTAAGAAAGATTTTCAGGAATGTATTCCCCATGGGCGTATTCATTTGCACAGGTTCTAATAAACTTTGCAAAAAGGCATTATCAGGGCAGTATAACTCTTTCACTTTTTCTTTAAGCTACTGAGATTTGTAATTGCAGGTGCTAGTTGAGGTTTCCTACTTGTTCATTCAAGCAGTTATTTATGTCATCCTCACATATCCTATGATTAGTTATTATTAGTCAGCTTATAAAAGATATTCTGGTCATTTTATGGCATGTTCTGTAATCTTTTATACTTCAACGACATTGGGATGCTAATTGTATTGGCACCAAGTGTTCAAGTGGCTTCTATTTTGGCTTCCTCTTCCTACTCAATGCTGAATCTATTTTGTGGGTTCACGATTACAAAACCAGCAAGCTCCTATATCTTGTTCAGATGCATCAATATGATTCTTGAAACTTTGACACAAAACCTTATAGGAAAAAGACTTGTCGGCATTCATTCTGCAAAATCTACCCATTATTCTGTCATTTTGTCAAAATTTATGAACATCACGTGACAGAATGGCCAACTTCGATTGTACTTTCACTGTCAAATATACAAATTTCTTTTCACTACTAACTCTCTTGTTATGGCTATGAAGCTGCCAGATTGTTACTAATAATTACTGTTACCACCAAGTATTTATTATGTTTGCGATCGAGATGTCTTAAACGTATTGCAATTCTGATACATGAATCATAAAATATTCCGTTTCTGCTTGCTTCAATTACTCATGTCAAGATGAAGTAATTTAATGTTTAATTTGCTGTAAGCTATGAGTAAGTTTGTGTTTTACAAAATACAGATGCTCGATTAATTGAGGTTGATTAGTGTGTGTAAATGTTCCAATCTAGGATTTAAATTTTGTTAAAATTTGGGAAAGTTATTAAACCATATAATTTAATATTGTAATTTCATTATACTATGGCTTAGTAACTTTTCCAAACTTTAGTGAAGTCTAAAATCCTGGATCAGATCAGTACTCATATACAAGCGTATTACTTGTGTCCCACATCTTGGGTGCTAAATTGGATGCGATCTTTACAACATGGAGACATAAACAAAGAAATATCAGTATTTGGTAAAACCTGCTTTCTTAAATGATTACTTTGACTTTGATTATGATCTTTTAGGTGTTGTTGGTATTGTGCTTATAATATTCCCTATTGTATTTGCTTCTCTTTTCGCAGACTTCATTAGAAAGTTGAATATCCAAAGGAGTTGAGTGAATACCGAACTTTCATTGTAGTATTCACGTGTCTACTTGTGTACATATTAAAGATTAATTTATTAGTTTATTAATTTAGTGGAGTTTTAAAGCTTGAAAAATGGAATGTACAAATCTTGCAGCTAACTTAAGTTATATAATGGATTCTTCTAAATACAAGTTAATTAAATTGAGTTATTACTATTATATTTAACATTCTCTAATATGTATGGTTAGTTTTTATTTCATATTTCTATTTTTAATTACTTGGCTAAAAATAGACATGCTAGAAAATCAATCTTCATTTCACATAACAAATAATGCTTTATCCTTTAATTATCATGTGACATGGGGTAACTGTGATAAAAGTGTACGCAAAATGCACGATTAATCAATCAATCAATCAAATGTCAATCAATGAATAATCAAGAACATATGTGAAGAGCAGGTTGAGGAACCAATAAATTAGAATACATCAGGAGGATGAAAAGATCCTCCTGGTAATAAAGGGAGGGTTTGGATCTGTTTGAAATGCAACGTCAAAGCGTAATTCTTGAGTTGAAGAGCTTTGAGCAGCTCCTTGGAATCTTGCTTCTCTTTCTGACGTAGTTGATGCTGAATCACCACAGCCCTCTTCAACATCCAGTTCTCTTGCATCAACCTCTCTTCAGCTTTTGCCTTCTCCTTGGCTGTGATTTCATTGTAAAAACCTTGCACCACTTCCATGGCACGTGCTTTTGCGTCCTCCATGCTTTGGGCGTTCATCAACTCCTTCACTAACAAGTCTGCCCATATCTCCGTGAACGGATCTTTCTTTTCAACGCTACAAGTACAAGACGAGTTTTGTTTTGATGATGATGATCCCGTGGCCCTGGAGTCTACTAAGCTTAGTTGCTGCAGACCCTTGATAGCCAGTTCTATATCTTTCAGGGCGCTGTCTACAAGTTGATCATCATCATGCTGCTGCTGCTGCATCATTGTACCGTTTGCAGATTTAAGGTTTCTGAGAGAGAATTTGGTGATGACAAAAAGATTTCAAGTGTGTGTGTGTTTATATATTCATACAGAGGATGTAAAATTATTGTAAATTTCCTAACCGGCTTCTATATAAGCTATTTCTGATAAAATTATGTGCCTTTTCCTTGTTATACAAGAATTTAATAATGGGCAATCCTAATATTGTACTAATAGCTTACATAGCTGCATACTGAGTTAAAAATTCTTAAATAATAAAGATAATAAGAAAATATTATAAATAAATAAAAATGATATTATAAATAAATAAAAATGTGATACAATTATAATGTCCAGCTTTAGTGCAAATGTGCGCATGATTTATAGAGACAGAAATTTGATCCCCTTAAGGTTTCACATTTTGTTTTCAGTAATATATACGACGAACAAAACAACATTAATTAAATAAAAGCATCTAATTCAAATAAAATCCTAAAGGGCTAGCTAATACCACAAATATAAGAATTCTCTCATGCAGTGATTGTGTTTGAGCTTTAAATGTTACTACTAATCATATAACTGTATTTTTTTTTCAAATAAACAATTAAAACAGGAGAGAATCTGATCCAAACACGACCGTATCTATGGCCGCCTGTAGTCCAAATATTAATTCTACCTGCTCCGGCAACTCAAAGCAGTTAATGACTGTTAGAACCGACCAGCATGACAATTACAATATACATACGTACATTATTAAACCAGCCAACCGCCCACCATTCCCCATTGAACTTGAAGCTGAATGGTATCACATTAATTACTCAGTACAGATCCCAAATCAGCAATGCAAACTGAATGCTATACTAGTAGTCAATACAACTGCATCGTGAGAAGAAATTCTATATATAACTAATGAGAACGATAACTTTTATAATATTGTGGTGGATAGGATAGTTATAAGATAAAAAATTATATGTAATTAAATTTTAACATATGCGGATAAAAAAATTATAAAAAGATAAGTATGTACCACTTACTATTAAATTTAAATTCGTCAATAAAATAATTAAAAATATATGTAATATAAGTGGGTCACTTTATGATGCCGCAATTGTATTGCGGCATCAATAGTGTAAGAAATATGTGTTGCTGGATTTAATCAATGGTATTCATTATTTTAGTAATAAAAATTTTAGTTATTTTAAACATATTATAGCAGGCTAACCACTGGTTAAATAGGTTATTTTAAATTTAGAAAGAGAAAATAAAATAGAGATATTTTCTCTCTTTTATCTCATTGAATTCACTCTTGATTTTATCTCTCATGTTTTTGTATTTGAAATTGGATTCTTAAAGATTGTCTTTATGCGCAATGATTAGATAAAGAGATTCAGTAGTTGTTCTTGACAAGCAACCTAGTAACATAATCAAGTTGAATAAATAAAGATCAAAATTTCGGCGTGAGGCAGCCATGGAAGACTTTTAAGAAAGAATCATCTTCATCGCTCTCTCTCTCTCTCTCTCTCTCTCTCCCCAATCCAAACCAAAAGCTAATATCAGTTGACCATATACATACAAAACCAACAAATTACCCCTAATTGTCTTCTTTGTACAGAACGAAAAATGAAGCTTGAGATGAAAAAGATAGAGTCTGAAGGCCATGTAGCTGACCAAAAATCCCTAAACAAGTTTCTAGCTTTTATCTTAGGATATCTACATCTCCATTGCTTCACTTGCATGGTTTCTTCCACATGAAAACATGGATGGAGATCTTGTTCTAGGTTCAAAAATATGCACTGAGCACCCGAATTTTTTTTATGCCCTAATAATCATCCTGATTTTGTCATTCTTCAGAGCATCTGATGTGTTTTAATTACATTTTGGGATAAAGGAAAAAGAAACTATAAAACCTAGTTAAACATAATAAAATTCATATTAAGGTGACAAGGGTGTCTCGCGTATCTGAGGGGTATTACTTGATATGACCTTAGATGAAGCTTAGGAAATAATAGAAGACGTGGGGCTACTATGAAAGGCTTAGATTTGGAAGAGTGAACTTGAAAGGATGCTCTTGACCTACAAAAGAACAAAATGGAGATTAAAGGTAGAGTCAACTGTGACCAACAACCACACTCCAACACTAAAGTTAGATTTTAGGATTATTATGGCGTCAAGAGCTTGCAATAGAGGTGAAGGTTAAAGAAAGCCTCAGCCTTTTGTGGAGGGCATGTGTTTTTGTTATTGGTGACAAAAATAGAATCTTGGTGTTTTTATATAGAGTACCCTAGCTGTCTTGTCGCTTGGCACATTTCTATTAGTGGTTTTGCTGTCTTCACAAAGATTTTTTGGTCCTTTTATCTTTATCATCATTTTGGTCGTTAGGAGCATCGTCAGAGAGTAAATAGGGCATTGTTTGCATGGTTTGTCTAGTGCATGCTATTGAGTGGTCTAGCTTACCTCTGCAAAGACTGTATTGGTAATTTCTAGTGTGGCAATTATAGACCATTGTCCTTGACATGCTGTCTTTTGCTTTTTATAGATGTGATAGCATGCTGTCCTCTCTTTTTTAGTAAGATATTCCTTATTCTCTTTAGGCGATAGATGGCTAACATTTTGTATATTTTCTTTAACCATCCATCTTTTAATATGGCATACCTTACTTACTAGCTCGATTATTAGGTGTACTTGGTATAGGTTGAGTACCTTTTGGTGATTAGTTTTGGTTATAGAACTTTTCATCGCACATGGAGTTTCATTATCAACCTCTCATTTCTTTCCCAAACATGGTGCGTTGTTGATCATAAACTTTTCCAAGCATGGAAAAACTTAGAGATGTCATTTTGGAATTAATTAGATTAAATATGTATCTTTTTAATTTCATTTTTTTTCCGTCCTCTTCAATTGAACTTTATATTGATGTAAAGATTTTACATGGATTACTCATTAATTTTTTTAATTTTTAATTTTTGATCTCTTCCAATTGGGATTTGGCATAATTGAAATCAATTTACTTTTAGTATTCCATATAGGAAGCAATTATATACATGTTGACCTCTTTTGGAATGGCTTAAACACTTAAACGCAATTATCATCGTAAGATGCTATCTATGTTATAGAATAATATAGCACTTTAAATATGCTACTTAATATTAATTTAAAATTAAAAAGGCTTAATTTCGTGTTACCCCCTAGTGAAGTGACAATCTTCAAATTACTCTCTTACTATTAAAAACATCAATCTACCCCTCAAAACTCGCTATCACTCCGTTAATTTAAACAGCAGAAAGGGTAAGATGGTACTTATACAAATCTGTAATGATCGTTAAGCACAGGGACACGTGACGCATATGCAAGAAACATCAAATCAGTCAGTATTTTTAACCTAACCCTGTTTTACTGTGTGGTGTAAATGTTAAAGAAATAAAAAGAAAACAAAAAAAAATACACGGTGTGATCTAAAAAAACAAAAGCTTTGCTTTCGCGCCAAAGTAAAGCGAAGCACTTGTGCATACAGTTGTAACTTGCAAGACTTTACTTAGGTAAAAAAATAGAGCAGTGTAGAACAAACTATAAGGACAAAATTGGAAGGAGCAAGATGACCTCCGGCAGTAGCAATGGAGAATCTGAGTCTGAACAACCTCGTCTGACAGCTGAGGTGAGAAAAAAAGGAATTTTTTTAACATTTTACCATTATCTTTTGTTTTGGATTGTATTTCGGTACTTATGTCATTTATGGGTGTGATGATGATCGGTTAATAACATGGCATCAAGGTGTTAATAATTGATTTTGAAACATTATGGGAAACCTTGAGTTTTTATAATTTGGGGATTTTTGTTTGTAGTAAAAAATATACGAATTTTTTTCCTTGTTTCTGCACTCAGAAAATTGAAAACCACAGAAGGAAACCAAGATTTCTGTTATTTTTGTTGGTTTTGATAAGCATTATAAGTTACAGGCTACAGCTGTGAGCTGCTTAGTACAAGCGATGATTCTAGAATTTGAGTGGGTTGGTTTTTCTGTTTCATTGTGCTTACTGTTGACTAATTTGAACAATTGTAATGAATGATTTACGTAATGACGTTTTATATGCTAGTTTCGTGGCTATATTTTTTAATGTACGTGTATAACTTGTTGAGGAAATTTATTGTGTGCTTTTTCTATGTTTTACAAAGATTAGTTTGTTCCAAATTATATGACTGGCAATAGTATATGTGTGGATTATGGATTTTAAAGCTTGTTTGTGTATTGTTGTCTATAGGAAAAACAATTCAAGATGTTAGCTTTTGTTCACTTTATGGGTGTAAGGTGAGATATTGGCCTTATAGATCATGATTATTTAAGTAGAGTGATAGTGATCAATGGTGCAATGAGACAAGCTTTTGAGAGAAGCAACTGGCCTTGTGAGAGGTTTGTGCTTGAGATTTCATTATCTTGGAATGGAAAAAGTGGGGCAATAGAGAATGGTAATGAAATATATTAGGTATGGGAGTTGTATAATAAGAAGAAATACACAGAGATTGACTTCTGTATGGAGCTGCTACCGTTGAATGTGATGTATGTGGGTCGAAATAGATTATTCGATGATGATACTTAGACTATTGCTGCAGAAGCACCACAACTTGCTGAACCACCGCCTAGTAAGCCCAGTAGTAAAAATATTAAAAGTGTCCTAAGAAAGAGAAGAAGAGGCAAGAGACCTACCCCTGGCCCTGGATCTGATCATCTTAGTCCATCAACCCCTACTTCTAAACCTGTCATTCCATCACCATCTGCACCTGAGTCAATACATCAATTTGAAACAGCACTTGAGTTAATACATCAATCTGAAACAGCACCTAAACATGAAGCTGAACAACATATGCCAATGCCAATGTATTAACCACATAACAGGTTCTTCAGAAGATTAGGACACCAATGAAATCGAATCTGCAACAAGATTAGCCGACATTAGAATTTGACAGTGATTTTAATGACATACACCTAGATTATGACAAGACTCCATTGCCTACTCCAACAATTAACCCAGAAATTGACCAAACACCAGTACATGCAACTACTTATACATTTGAACTAGAGAAAGATAATGATATGACCGATAATTTTTATAATGTTTTATTGGAGGATGAAAATAATGATGATGACATTAGGTTGGGTACGAATAGCATAAATCATCATTGTCTCAAATGCATTTGAATTAGAGAAAGATAATGATATGACTGATAATTTTTATAATGTTTTGTTGAAGGATGAAAATAATGATGATGACATTAGGTTCGGTACGAATAGCATAAATCCATCATTGTCTCAAATTTTTAAGACAAGCATAAATCATCATTGTCTCATATTTCAAATGGTTTTAAGACATTTTATAATGTTTTATTGGAGGATGAAAATAATGATGATGACATTAGGTTGGGTACGAATAGCATAAATCATCATTGTCTCAAATTTTTAAGACAATAGTTCATAGAGGGGTCAATCCATCTCAGAGCCTACCATAGTGCCAGTACTTTCTACTACATCAACATATTTCCAGCCAATGGCTAAACCTGTGTAGTTAACACCACTAGAACAAACACCACCAACTCCTGATCACGAATCTAAATTGCACCATGAATTTCCATTTCAAGTTGTCTGAGCCGAACCATTTGAGACAACTATAAAGGAGTCAAATACGGTAAAAGGAAAAAGTGATAAGATGCATCCATCTCATTTGCGTGCCAACAAAAGAAAAGTTGCTTCTGTCCAGATAAAAGCTTCTCAAAGGATTGCACAGTGGAGGCACAAAAAAACAACGTGCTCCCATTAAGCCTTCAAAAAGAAGTAGAAAGAAAAGAAAATTAAATTCTGTAGACAATGAGTTTGTTCAAACCAGGCCTAAGCTAAGAAAGACAAAGCGAACTAGAAATTCATCAGGTGTTGGTCCTTCAACACAGACAACAATGGATTATTTGCCTCTTTCTTATGTTAAAGACAAGTTTTATTTATGGTTTGATTCAGAAAATGATGGTGATAATAAAGAAGCAAGACACAAAAGCAATAGTAAATTTGATGATGATGATGATAGTGATAGCGATGATGGCTTGTTAGAGGGTTATAAAAGTGATAATGCTGATTTCAATCCAATGCAATCATCAGATGATGAGCATCCATTATGTGCAATATCTTGCGTATTGGGGAGTCAAATGCTTGAAGATAGTACAGATCCAGTGAAGTTTAAGGTTGGAATGGTTTTTAGAAACATGAAATCTTTTGCATAGGCTCTTTAAGATTTTTGTATTCAAGAAGGTTTTCAAGGTAAAAGAGTAAAATTTGAAAGAAGAAGGATACCTTATCGTTGCTATGTATCTAAGTGTCATTTCAAGGTATATACTTCATTGTAGAGACACGATGAATGCTTTCAAATCAAAATTTTTATAATGTTCATACATGTCAGGGGATTGTAAAAAATCCAGAGGCAAAAACTGCTTGGATTATCAGGAAGTACCATAAGAAAATCACTACTGATCCTTCATTTTCTGTGGAAAATATGGTCATTGACATCAAAAAGATGTGTTGAGTTTGCCTCAACAGGTGGTGGAGACCATGTTCAGAGCTTTAAGGACCTTTGGGACTATATTCACATCATAAAACAACATATGCCAGGTGCATTAGCAATGCTTAAAGTTATAAAATCTAGCACCCCTACAGGCAAATGTAGGTTCTAAAGGTTTGTTATTAGTTTCCCAGGGTTTAGAAATGGTTTCAAGGCAGGCTACATACCATTTATTGGTCTTGATGGATGTCATTTGAAGGAACCATTCGAGGGTGTCCTGTTATCAGCAATTACACTTGATGCAAACCAAAGGATCTTTCCATTGGCAGTATGTGTATGTGAATTTGAGAGCACTAATAGTTAGACATGGTTTATAAGGCATTTGAAGGAGTACTTTGTTGATTCAAGGGAGTTAACCTTTATGACGGATAAACAAAAGGGTGTATTGAATGTCTTAAACTTGGAGTTTTACGGATCATAAAATAGGTGCGTCAAACCTGAAAAAAACAATATGATTTTGACTTTTGTTGATGTATTATGCACTTGCAACTTTTTCTACACATTTACTGTTTTGTATGATGACCTAATAAACTGTGGTCGAAGTGATATGGGAGTAACTTGATTGTATCAAGACTTGAGGGGGCAATTTGAAGTTTTTTCATTTATTTGGGGTAGCCCAAGATTAACATTTTGAGTTCATTTTTTCTTGAATAGGTACTGTGCGAGGCATGTATTTTCCAACCTAACGCAAAAGTTTTCAAATGTACAGCTGAGAGACGTGTACTAGAAAGCTGTCAGGGCCGCAAATAATGATGATTTTATGGAAGCAATGAACAATATAATAAAGGTTGATGCAGATGCTTTTGATTGGCTAAGGAAAATCAATCCAAAATACTAGTCAGTTTATGCTTTTAGTAAATCAGTCAAATGTGATCATATAACAAACAACATGACTAAGAGTTGGAATGCATGGCTTGGAGGTATGAGAAAGACACTAATAATCATCCTGATGGAGCATATAAGGAAGAAGACTATGCAAACAATTATATAAAGAAAGCTGGAATGTCTGAGATGGTGCACTGAAGTTCCTTGTTACATTATTAAGAAGATGAACAAATTACTCAAGACTGGAAGGTTCTATCACGTTACACCAGTGAGTGATGTGTTGTTTGAAGCTAAGGATACCAGTAAGTCGTATATGGCTAATAATAAGAAGTCGTATGTGGTTAATTTAGAAGAGCATACATGTGACTATGGGTTGTGGTAAATTAATGGTCTACCATGCAATCATGCGATGCCTTGTATTGCTCATTTAAAGGCTACTTATGAGCCATATATTGTTGCTTGCTTTACAAAATAAGCTCATCTAAAACGTTATGCAGGCATCATTTATCCTCTGCCAGACAAGTCTAAGTGGCCACATATAGAGGCTGATGAAAATTTGCCTCCAAATATATCTAGACCACCTGGCAGGCCCAAGACTTGTAGAAAAAGGGAGGTTGGTGAAGCACCATCCTATAAGAGAAAATTCACAGTTTCATGCACATGCTGTAGAGGCATCGGCCACAATACAAGATGTTGTCCTCATAATCCAGCCAATGTAAGTAAGAAGACTAGAAAAATGAAGGTAAAACTTATACTCCCACTTGGCTAATAAATTTATGTTTTTCACCTAATTATAACCAATTGTTCATTATCGGTGAATGACATTTTATTACATTTGTGAAATTTAGAATCACCGGAAGGCTTTAACGGCAGCTTCAAGCTCTGGTGCATCATATTTATAAATAAATGCTTTTGCCCCAAGGCCAGGAATAAACACACATACACAACCAAGTGGTTATGTTGTCCCATCAAATACAACACCCATACTGACACCAGCAACAACACCAACACAACCATCTACTGCTGTAGGGAGTGCTCACGTTGCATTAGGTTTGTTTAACATTTGTATTCAAAGTCATGACATATGTTCAATATCTAGAATATGAAGTTACTAATTTTGTTTATTTATCAATATAAGGTAGTTTTTAATATATTTTAGTGTAGGTGTAATGTCAATGTGACATGAGTAACTTTTTATTTAAAATTAGTGCAGCAACTGTCACAGCTTCAGTTTTGAGTTATTCACTGATCTTATTTAATTTTGGTTCAAGTTTGTTAGTCTTTCTTTTATGTAAGAGTCAGTTACAGTACTTGCCTAATGAATAAGTTTAGGAGCACGTTTGTTTTTCTAATCATGTTAGTTGACATACTTACAAGCTTTTCTAGTATAAATTAAAGCTCTACTGTCAGTTGAAATTTTCTATGCTTATAATTTGGTACATACATGTGTTATAAATTTATACAATACATGTTCATGACTGTGTTGTGTTTGCTGGTCAAAATATAAGTGTCAGTAAAGGGTTCAACAAATAGACAATCAGTTAGACAAACATTAGAAGCTGCATTTAAAACACCGCTTGCAAAAGGAATTCAAATTACATAAGAAATAGCTAGTCCAAGAGGCATTTCACGATCAGCCCCTCCTACAACAAAAATAAAGGGAGATCCGAAGGGCAAATCAGTCTTTCATATTTACTGTAAGTTGTTCAATATGTTGTTGGGTTCAAATGCCTTGCAATAATGTATTAAATTTCCTAAATTGTGTTAAATTATTTGTAAAGTATTGCTGCTGGGTTTTATTGCAAAGTATGCAGCAGGTAAAGGCATAGGACAACATCATTCATTCATTAATTATATATTCACCACTAACAAATGATGTTGGTCATTTTGTGTAACATCTTATCTATGATAGTAGTGTATTATGGCAGTGAATGAATATGACAGTTGGAAAGTAGAAAATTTAGTCTAAATTTTTGGGTATGTTGCAATTCATATTTTGGACAAAAGTAGGAGGAGTAGCAGAAATGTGCAGACATTCACCTGATTTTTTTTGAAATATTCATTGCAACATACATATATATAGGAACAATAGCTCATGTGCTATCAATGTAATGAACTACAGCTTTTGGTAATGAAATACATCATGTACAACAGCTCATGTACTATTAATGTAATGAACTATAACTTTTGATAATGAAGTACGTCATTTTCATTACTTATGTTTCATTACTTATGTTCGTGCTCTACTTATTTAACCTATTATTTAAGCCTTGTAGTCATCTTATTTATTTATTTTCTGCCCAAGATAATAAATGTAAATAATACACAGTAACTGCATTATGATGATAGTATACAACAAGCTTTTTATCTTGTCTGATTTTGCAATAAGCTTGGTGGTCATTGTTGTGAGCTTCTTATTTTTGTGATGGAAAGTTTGGTTCTCTTCTTAATCTTTCAACTTACCCAACCCTCTTGCAATCATCTTGTACTCAAAGCTAGATAGTTCCCACCACCTAAAGTAATCGCAGCCCAGCCTCTCACATTTGTAATAAAGCCTCTTAGGATTTGCAGTAGATTTAGATACTTTGATTGTGGCTCGTTCACCATAGTCAGTACACGATTTGTTTCTAAACTTGATGATCTTGCCATTCACTTGCAACTTCTCTTCTTTGTCTTCATAAAAAAAGGTGCTGGAGCTTCCCTTAGAGGATGGCATTCTCACTGCTTTGTTGAAGCTTTTGCAACAATAACTGGATTTCGATGTTTTGGGGTTGGTGGGTTGTGCACAGGGGTCTTTGTAAATTTATGAAATAATGTTGTGCACAATCAATTTGAATTTTGAAGTAGTTGGAGACGTGTAAAATTTTATGCCATTTATCGTAACTTGTATACGATGGCATAGCTTGTAATTTCCCTAACTAATATGTCTAATTTAGGGAAACTAATTACTTTTTCAGGCCCAAAAAGTCATTTTCACATATTATTTTTTAATCATTTATTCACTATTTACTTATTAATATTTTAATAGTTGATTTTTAAAATTTCCAATGACTTGTCATATATCAATGATTTTTGTTGACCTTACAAAGTCGTTATAAGAATATTCTGTTAGGGTAAGGATAATTTCGTACTTTCATGCGTCAACGGCAGTCAATAATTAAAGATAACGAGTTTTTAAGGGTAGATTGATGTTTTCAATAGTAAGTGAGTAATTTAAAGTTTGTCACTTCACCAGCGGGTAACATGAAATTAACCCATTAAAAAAACTAATATTTACTAGCAACCAGCAAGTTACATTACGTACTATGTTTTAATTATTTATTTAATTACTCATTTTATTAAATGAATGATTGAGATTAAAATACTTCAATCTTAGGGTTTACAATAATCCCACTATTAATGTTTAAGATTAAAATACTTCAAACATACACCGCATTATAGAGAAATCTGTGATATAATTAGACAAAAAAAGTATTATACCGGCCAAAAATATAGTATTATATGATGAACAATACTGTATAAACGTATATATGGAAATTCAATTTTATCAAACATTGCACAAGTAGTACGTACTCATGAGCAAAATTATTATATAAATGAATCAAACAAAATCATGTCCCCAGCCATGACCACCAAGATGCAGCCTCTAATCTTCACCGGTACTAGAATCTGGGCTAATCCTGGCTGCAACCCATTTAACCTGGGTTGCCATTACTATACGCTTGGCTGGGGCTCCTCGGAGCTTGGTAAGTCGTCGTTCTACCGCTAGAACTAGATGAATCACAGCCGCCTACAGCTGACCCAAGCACTTAATCTTTCTTTGTTGAAGAGTTTCAATGCGTTGTAGCCTTTGGACTCTACTGCTTTGATACTCATCATGCCTTAGCTTTTCACATTGGCCTCGGTAGATTGTGTTGGCGCCATGTAGCTTGAGATATTGTATGAGAACGATGGCTTGTGTTGGGGAGATATGTATAAGCTCATATCTCTTCCATTATCAATATTTTCCATTTTCTTCGCTTATTTTTTTAAAGATTAACTTTAAAATGTTAGTATGATCTTGTATGAATAGGACGTTCAAATTCTTTCTTTGCTAATTAATTTGATCATTTTAAGAGATTGAAAATGTATGTGTATTTTGAAAAGTCATGAATGGTAATTTGATATGCGATTTAAGATTGACTAGCAAGAGGCGATACTGTTCATAAGTAGTGACAAGTTTTACTGAAGATGTAAAGCAAAATCTTTGATATGATTTAGACATCTTTGCAAAATTTGGTACGATTTAATCAAAAGGCTTCATTTCATTTCCAAACATGTTAAAAACTACAATATTGATCATTCTCATCTTCTTCTTTTTTCCGAGTTGACGATTATACTTGGTTTATGATCCTAAATGAAATGCTTCAAAACTATTTACGATATCAAAATTTAAACGATGTCGTGCTAGTAGAATATTGTGCTATTACAGGTTATAACGAGGGCTTGTTAACCCTCCCAAGATGTGGAACTCATGGTATTTCATGTTGATGATTGAGAAAATTTGTAATTGAGTGTTTGGAAGTAAAGAAAATCAAAGAGAAAATGAATAGAAACTTCTGGATTATATTTCGAATATTCAATGAATACAGAGCTGAGCATTTTAGCTCAATTTATAAGGGTTCGCTTGTAACACAATGGTTAATATGTGTGATAACTCATTTTGGCAACTGGGTATGTCAGTTATTATTTCATCAATTAACTTAACTAAAAAATCACAGCTGTTGGATTGTGATGTCTCTCTCCCTCACAATAACATCCAGAATTTTAGATGAAATGAACTTGTTATTCAAGAATATTCACCACCTATCACGGCAAAGGGCAAAGATGTAGTCGAAGGAGTGCCATTTATTCAAGCTTACTCGATCTGTCACTCTCGCTTCAATTTGTCGCTCAATTTCTGGCGCTTATCTTTAATCTATTACTCTCAGCTTTAGTTCGTCACTCATAGCTTCAATTTTTCACTGTCGTGAATCACCTCTCTTGCAGTATCTCTCTCGTATGTCTCCCAACAATTTCGGTGAGTTCTCTCTCTAATTTAATATATAATAAAAAATCTTATCATGTCATTTAAATGTGCTTGAAGTTTCAGTTTAGTTTACGATTATTACTTGAAATTTCAGTATCAATAATTTGATTTTGCAATTGAGAAATTATTACTTGAAATAATGAGATGATTTCCAGAGATTGATAATTGAAAGATAATTGCTAGGGCTTGTCTTCTTTTTTTTTTATCTTGAGATTCTATTTTTGAAAAAAAGGGAAAAATCATAAATTCAAAAAAAAAAGAAAAAAGAGGTTGCATTATCGAGCATCAAGCAACTGCAAGTAATGGGGTTTGTTTTGATGAGCTGCGATTTGGGGCTTTTCATTTTCTTGAATTATCTTCAATGTAAGTGGAAAGGGATTTCTTCTCTCCAAAAAATTATTGTATATTTCCTTTTAAATTCTAGATTCACATGTAGCTGATTTTTTATGTTTGAAGGATTTTATGTGCTGCTACCAGTGGCATGAATTAATGTAGTCTTGCTAGTATTCGTGATTTGTGGTAATGATGTAATTGAACGATTATATTTCTATTATTCTTATATTTGAATCCAGTGATATTGTGGTGGTTCTATGACATTGTTTTGTGCCACAAATTAGCCAATGAGTTGGGTATATGCTGTGTATATGTCGTATGGGGTTGTTGTTGAATTTGCTGGACCTTGGATGTGATTCTTGCCGTGTTTATAAGAAATAGGCAAATGTCTTTGTATGGTAATAGAATTGTCTATGTTGCCTTATGATAAATCTAAGAGTCTTAAGTAACTATACTTTGTAACCTTAAACCTTTATTTGTAAGACTTGGTGTACTTGAAAGAATGTTAAATGTTCACCTATTTTCATTGGTGAAGATGAATGAAGTTAGGACAGGTTTGTAATCACTATGACCGTGGCAATTTCTTTGGTAGACTTGTAATAATTTTATTCACAGCATGTAATTTGTTTTTATCTGAAGGCATGTTTCCTTGTAGTCTCAAATCTAGGGAAATATTTTAAATAAGTTCTGCAATATATGTTTTGCTATTTTTTCTTTTTTGTTTTTATTTTAATTGGTTTTAGTATTACTTGAAGGGGAATTCTGATCTACTGAAGTTTATCAAGATGGTGCAGCAAGCAGGCCTTTATCTTAATCTTACGATTGGTCCTTACAATTGGGTATGTCAGTTATTATTTCATCAATTAACTTAACTAAAAAATCACAGCTGTTGGATTGTGATATCTCTCTCTCCCTCATAATAACATCTAGAATTTTGGATGAAATGAACTTGTTATTCAAGAATATTCACCACCTATCACGGTAAAGAGCAAAGATGTAGTCGAAGGAGTGCCATTTATTCAAGCTTACTCGATCTGTCACTCCTGCTTCAATTCGTCGCTCAATTTCTAGCGCTCATCTTTAATTTATTACTCTCAACTTTAGTTCGTCACTCATAGCTTCAATTTTTCACTGTGAAAGAATGTTAAATGTGAAAGAATGTTAAATGTTCACCTATTTTCATTGGTGAAGATGAATGAAGTTAGGACATGTTTGTAATCACTATGACCGTGACAATTTCTTTGGTAGACTTGTAATAATTTTATTCACAGCATATAATTTGTTTTTATTTGAAGGCATGTTTCCTTGTAGTCTTAAATCTAGGGAAATATTTTAAATAAGTTCTGCAATATATGTTTTGCTATTTTTTCTGTTTTGTTTTTATTTTAATTGGTTTTAGTATTACTTGGAGGGGAATTATGATCTGCTGAAGTTTATCAAGATGGTGCAGCAAGCAGGCCTTTATCTTAATCTTACGATTGGTCCTTACAATTCCAGGTATCAATCCCTCTGATATACTATCCCTTTATTATGTGTTTATAATAATTCATGGGTTTTGTCATATTGGTTTCAATGCATTGATTTTGATCTTGGTTACAGCCCATCAGCCCTTACTCATCATTCCCAGCAGCCTTCAATGATTTTTTTTAACCATTGTACTTTGTTTTTAAGCATCGTACTTTGTTTCACGATGAAATTTATTTGTATGATGCAAAGTTGAGGACACGATAATAGTCATGATTTTATTGTATGCAGCAAAGATCATTATCTATTAAATTTTATGTTGTTGAAATATTAAGATTTCGTAAATTTTATAGTAGGAAATAAGAGCTCTTGATCCCTTCCCTTCATTATATGCATTTTTTTCACTCTGTCATTCATTTATTGTGAAGTGTGTTTATGTATTAGTCATGGGCAAAAGTAAAGATCTTTGCTTGGTTATTTTTGTCTTCTTGTGCTTCATTGGTATAAATGAGGAAAAAAAGCCAAAAGTAAAATTAAATTATAATTTTTGCATGAATTCCACCATCTATGGTATGTTGAATAGATTAAAAAGTAAGGAGTACACAGTGACTTTGAATAGCAGGTAGGGGAACTCATGTTTTTTTAAAAAAATTATAATACATATTGATGTAATAATTATCCTTCCCTTAATTATTTAAAAATTTTCTTTTGGAAGAATACAAATGGACAGTCACCAACGAAAGCGTAAACGACTACCAGGGGGCTTACAGAAAAAAAAAAAGTGCTCCTATTCGAAAAGCAAATGGTCAAGACGTAATTCCAACTTTTTCAACTTATGGATTTGTCTCTTACTTGTAAGTAGTCATTGTGACTTACCTATCGGGAAAGAAACATGCCCATACCAAATAACACTAATTAGATGTTATGCTTTTGCAACAATAAAGAAGTTAAGCGTTTAAGAAGTGAAAATTCAGATTTTTCTGTTACGCTTGGGGTTAGTATATTCATTAAATGTAGCACTTACAGATATAATTTTATAGGTTTTTTATGCTTTAAAGCATATTCATTACCTTTTTTATAGTTACAAAAACATAGTGGGAAAACCTACAAAGAACTTCCTCCCGAACAAAAGGCAAAGTACAAAAAGATAAATGAAAGGATGGGTAATTCAAACTTACATTCTGGTGACAATGAAATAGTGGAAACTAAGTGTGTACCTGAGCGGTTTGTGTGCTGATTAAGAATTTATCGAAAGAGAAGAAAAGAGCAATAAGAGAAATAATATTTGAAAGCCTACTTGAACTCAGATGTGGCAAGCTGAAGAGGAAGTTATGCCATTGGTTAGTTAATCAGTTTAAACCTGAGAGGAATATAATTGAACTTCATGGTCAGAAATTAGAACTTTCTCCCAAAATGTTTTCGAAAATCATGGGCGTAAAAGATAGAGGTATGGCCATTGAGATTAATGGTGCAAGTGATCACATTGCTGAAGTGCGACATATTTTCCTACCAACAATTAAAGGGATTCGCATCCGCACACTCGAGGAACTAATAGAGCAATTAGATAAAGCCAACAAGATTTTCAAGGTTTGTGGATAACTCAATTACAGCACATGTAATTGCATACAATTGATTGTGTTTTGAATTATGAATCTTTGTGCATAACCCCCGTTTAATCAATAGTATTGGTAATTGTAGTTGTATGACACACTTGAACTTATTTTTAAAAATCTGCACACTTAAGCTGTTTATGTAGCTTATTAATGCTTGCAACCATTCACGATGTTGATATTCTTACATAAAGTTTTTTGCAGGTTGCATTTACCTTATTTGCTCTAGCGACATTGTTATGTCCAATAGGCATTTATTTCACCGTTGTTTCTGCATCCCATCATGGATGTCAGCACCATCAAATCACTTAATTGGGCAACGTTCTGTTATGACTGGTTGGTGAAGTCCATTTGTAGATTTCATAATAAATAAGTAGCATACATTGGAGGTTGTCTGCACTTCTTACAGCTGACATAGTTGCTGCAACAAAAGTTGTGCATATGCTTACTATGAATAATGTCGACAATATTATTTTTCTTAATTATAAGCTGTTCATGCAGATCTTTTGTCTCCATAATGTTGCATATGACAACATTTGGCCTGATAGGAATATACTTCCCATCACATTCTAGAACGAATCAAGGATCAAGAAGTTCATGAAGTGGCTTAGATCCAAAGGAGGGATTAGAAGCGATAAAGACATCTCTTCTTGTTGGGTGTTTAGTTGAATTGAAAACAGAATTAGTTGCATTATGCAGAACAGGAATAAATTCATTATCTATGTCAATTCATTTATAATTTTAGTCCAAATGGAGTAATAGATCACTATTAATGTATTGATACACCATTCATTTTGTTATCGTCTTCAATTTTTATAGTACAATATTTGATCTATCAAGTATTCGTAAAGAAACATACAAGAAAAAGTTGGAAAAACACTTTAGGGGTGATTGGGTACACTTTCGTATGGCACAAATAGTGGTAGGCTTTGTTTTCTAAGTGGATGGCTTGTCCACTTTTTGTTTTAGAACTTATTCGGTAATACATTTTTTAGTTTCTTATGAGGAAAAAAAATTGAACAAACACTTTAAGTGAAAAAAATTTGTATGTCCATGTATACGAATATTCTTCACCCTAGTAGTAATTAAAGGAATATTTTTCTTTGAATTATTAAAAAGAAAAGGTAGTTACCCATTACCCATATAAATGGACAGTTTTAATTCATTAAAGTGAAGGATGGATATATTGACCCTTAAATCCAATGGACAATTACAATATAGAAAAAGAAAAAAAATTATTAATGCTATCAAAATTGATACATTCTAAATTATTCTGTCTTTGGCATATTGACATTTTCCTAGTTCCTTGATGCCATTCATTTTGTCTTTAAACAGATCAAGATTCGTTATTTTGACACTAGTGGACTCTCTCAGCAAAACATTGTTAGATATCCTAACTTTGAAAAAATAATTAAGAAACAGTGTTTTGCACTTAGGATATTGACCCTTAAGGTTGATGAGATAAATGAAGCCATCTCTGATCAAACTACACTTCTAAATGAAGTGTTACATGCTATTCTTCATCTCGGCAAAACCGGGTGCCATTCAAAATCCATCCCCCGACTTTGTTTCTTCATCTCTAAATGAAGTGTTACATGCAATAAAACCGGGGGCTATTCCACCGGCAATCGTCCCACCACTGGTGCCATTCAAAATCCATCCCCGACTTTGTTTCTCCACAAGAAAAAAATCGCGGGACTTTGGTTGAAATCTCATCAACGAAAGGTTCAATCTCATGTCGTCGGGGTAATCCTTATGATGGCTCCATCTTAGACTCAAAGGAAAGGCAATTACTTGATTTATTATGTAGAGTATAAGGGGCTTTGGATGGTGAAAGTAATGATACATTTCAATCAAAATCATTAGAAACAGACAAGCAAACATCAAAGGCGATGGAGGAATATAAGGTAGCGAAATGTATTTGTTACAATTGCTTTGTGTATTTTCCATTATTGCACTCGGTGTATAATTTACTAATGTAAAATGTATTTCGTGCCTTACATAGGCTGGGCATATTCAACATTCTCGAGATAAGAATGTCATTTGTAAATCTGCCTGACTGCGATTCTCCGTTGGTCCTTAAACTATTCCCTCTCCAATTTCTGAGGATGCAAAACAGCTTATTCTTTATTTTTTTGATGACAAATTGAATAACATATATGATATTATATATACGAACTGCTTTTACGACAAGTGTATTTGTAACGTGTGCATAAATATTATTATCTTGTTGTTATTTGTTGAAATAACACCATTCTTTCATGGTAAAAGGGAAATTGTGGTGGATATAAGAGACAGCAGTATAACTCAGAGCAGCATGCGTACTCTTTTGTCAGGAGAATAGATTGATGGCGATGTAATAGTTGTTGCCTATTATGTTTATTATTTAGGACTGGTCAATTTTAAAGATGACTATAATGTTATATTACTAAGTATGAATATATATCCTACTAACGTGTTCACTTTGTTTGCAATTTTTCATTATGTTTCAGATTATAACTATGTACGCAGGTTATAAGAATATGAAAGAAGCTGAAAAAGATGTCATTTCCCCTCGATGTTGGTTCCTACCTACATATTACTCTGTAAGATAGCCATAAAATTATACCATTCAAACACTTTTATGGAAATAAGCTAGTGTAGTTAGTTGCCTGATCTAAAGGAAGCTGCACTAGTTGATTGGACTAGCCTTAACTTTGCACAAGCTGCTGGTTTTCGAGATCAATACATGGGTCGTTTGGATACCTATCAAAAGGCTAACACATAACATGAATTTAGTTTTTTTGTTACTGTCACTGTTATAACTTCTTTTCATTTCACCTGATTGTTAACGAAACATTATGCATTTATTGATGTTCGTTCAATGTTCAATACTTTATACCATGGCAGATTTATGTCCCCATAAATTGTGATGGTCATTGGTACATGCTTCTTGTTGACATTTCTCATAGAACTTCTACTATTTGGGATTCATTAGAATCGCCGAGTCGAAGAGAGAAAATGATTAATGAGTCTTTGGCAATTGTATGTTCTTAACATGATTAACTATATTTATGTATATTTCACACTTGAATGCTTTAAATCTTGCAAGAGTTATTGCTTGTTGATGTTGGCAACTTGCCTCCCTGGATTTTGTCCTCCGTCAAGAGGCTAAAGCTCTTTTTAGTAATCAATTCAGTTTTTTAAATTTTCAAATCTGTCGTCAAGATGGTCTACCACAACAGCTAAATGGTTTTGATTGCGACTACTATGTCATGAAGTATATAGATAGTCCTTGTATTGTTGTGGATAACTCTTATCAGGTTTGTACAATTGTTTCTTCTTGGTCTATAGTATCTTTTCTGTATTAGATTAAGAAATAAGGATTTATATCAGCAGGATGAGGATGGACTTATTAAAAATTTTTTTTTTTTCTTACTATATTAGCATGACTCCGATCACGTTCGCCTTTTTCTAGCTCTTTATTTGGCGCAATCTCTGCTTAACAAGACCAGGCATCGACTTATTCAAGAAGCGTGCAAGTTATAGGTTGATTGCACAGTCTTTTATTATTATTATTTTGTTGGTTTGGCAAACCATTTTGTAGCATTCTAGCAACCTTACAGTAAAAGGTTGGCAGTTTTTTTGTAATGCAACCCCATTTTTTGGTATTTTGTATAGCAATTAGTGTTGTTGTAGAATCCGTGTGAGTTCACTCACCTGGGTAGCTGATGGGTGGCCTTCTTATTTTTTGGTTGAGGGTGCTTATTTTACAAACATGTGTGTTCCTACAAGATTACAATTAGTGCGCAGGGTACAGCAACTGTGATGGTCCTATTATTTTTTGTATATATGAGGGTGTTTACTTAGCAAGAAATTGTAATTGTAATGGTTAATCAATTGATATGTACGCTTGTGTACAAGTTTTCTTAGTTGCTTGATTTTAGTTTTTTTCTTTTTGCCTAGTTTTAGTTTTTTTCTTTTTTAAGTGCAAGAGTAAATGTTAGACCGTTTGGAATTGTTGTTTGGCTGTTGGGAAATGACAAAGGACAATGAATAACTAAACTCAGCACAAATTGGTTATGTGGAATAAAAAGAGTATTACAGGTTTGTGCAACTAAAGGCTCCTTTGGTTTCTCCTCTTGAAAACCTCCTTCAAGAATTTGAAAAGAGGCGGGGAGAACAATATGTTCTTGTTAAACAAATAAGACTTTGGCTAGATAGATTTAAAGCATATGTAAAATTGTTTACAATTTTTTAAATGATCGTTTTCTACACTCCAGAGTCTACAATGTTTTTTTAAAAAGTAAGAATTCTTCTAAATTTTATGTCAAATTAGCATTTTATTTATAAATAAATATAACTAAAAATAGTTTGGGTTCTGTTCATTTGACTAAAAATGAGTCATTTGATGACTGGAGGGGTTAGAGAAAAACATAAAATGGCTTAAAATTTTCACTGCTTTTTTATTCAATAGTTCGAATACAAAATAAAATATTGACAATTTAAGTGTTGGTTCTTTCGTACTCTTAACATTGTTGGCCTAAATGGCTAAGAAATCGTTAATTTTGCTGATAACAATTACATGCACAAAGGGTTAATTTAGTATATTTATGATCTCATATTTGTTTAAAGGTTAACTTTTTACCGTAAGTGAAATCAAGCTGAAGGCATACATGGTCAGGGACGAGCTATGAAGAGGGTTCTAATTCGATTGTGTTTGGTTTCCATACTCCTTCTAAAGCTAATACTCTTTACTATATGCATGATTTAGTATCATAATCTCTAAAAAAATATTATCAATTTTCATTGTATAAAGTTTTATATTTTTCAAGGTAAATTATTTAATCAAAATGAGTATTTATTGATTTATAGACCACATCAACAAGATTTGAGTTTTTTAACTCCTTACGTGTTATTCTTAAACTCTGAAAAAAGACCTATACGAAAATATTAATTGAATATACTCCCTCAAAGTATAATTACACAAAATTTTTGAGACAACAGTCTAATTACAGAAAATAGTGGTCATGGACAGAAAGTTTGCGGCTAACCTCTTCCTGTCAAGCGGCTAATCGCTTAAATTCACTTGCATGCCAGAAACATAGCAGCCACCCAGCTTCCATACGCGGCTAGCTACATGTACTTCACTGTGGTACCCCATTACTTATTTCTATTTTAAAATTCTGGAATTTAAAAATAATAATTAGTATTATTGTGATTTCAAAATTAAAAATAGTAACTTTATTTTTTAAAACTTAAATCTCATGACAGAAAATGTGAATTATTAATTTATGATGGATTTCGAAGAAACTCACTAAATTCAAAACATTTTAAATTACTCGTTAAAATTTTTAATTAATTACCCAAAGTCTTGTAAAACGACATCGCTTGTTCATGACAAATGTATGGACCAAGCGACATATGTGTGGTAAATATAAGCTGTCACGGGAACATGTGACAGATAGAGCACTGTCGCAAACTTATCATAGTCCGCGTGAGAGAGGCTTCCATCACCAACACCAGTTTCTGTTGCACTAGCCACCCACCACAACAGCACACTATTAAAATTGTACCTTTTATTGAATTCAATTGGCCATTTTGAATTTCTTATTATAATGCCAAATTGGCACCCAACAATTTCAACAGATCAAAATGATGCTTCTGGTGTACTCATACCTTAGAGCTCAGATTTTTTATTTTTTTAAATTTTTTACGAATAGGCTTTCTTGCTGTTTTTCTGTTGTCTTTGAGTGAATATGCATTCTTGCATTTGTTGAAATTTCATTGGATTACACTTCAATTTAATCTCTTGCACTTGGAGAGAATTAAAATTGCTTTGTGTTGAAGTGTGAGCTTTAAAACTGGATTCCAGAGAAAGTGTCATCTTGTCAATTCGTTGTATAAGTGCCGATTGCTTTGTCGGTCTCATGGCTAAGCGGCACGTCGTTGGAATAAATGATATTACAGATGACAAATCAGCTGAGCTCCTTAAGTAAAGCATGTGTGTGTCACGCGCATATACTTATACAACTTTACATGAAACGGCAGTCATTAGGAGCGTTTTGATATTATTTATTCACGGCACAAGATTATCACGTGTCAAAGACTGATATAGGCTGTTAATTAGAGCGGGAAAGTTCTGGTTTCAGTTGCAACAGACCCTAATCACAGTTGGAGTTAGGGGAATCTTTCCAAAATCCTCTAAGGGTCGTATAAATAGCTTGTATCTTCTTCATAAGGCTTGTATCTTGAAATCAGTGAATGAATAAAAATATGCAGCTCCGTTCTTCAGTGCATGAAGGTTGCTCCAGCCGAACCACTAAACCTTGAGTCCTTTGATTGATTGTTTCTGCATGTGTATTTTGAGTCTGTATTGTTTTGCTAGTTTCTTCAATTGAGTTTCAGAGAGTTTAGATTGATTTTGGTGTTTCTTGATCGTTAATTTGAATTTGAAATGACAATAAATTAAAGAACGATGTTAATTTCGATCTAAAGAAGCATATATGTTTTGGCATTTTATTCACCACTAAACAAGTAGAATGACCTGACCCGAATTGGGTCGGGCTTGAAGTTCAAAGGACTGATGCTTTTCATGACTCCGACTCTTATTTTAGTTATAGGGTTGGGCTCAGGTTTTCGAAGCCCGAGCCCAATCCAGCCCGTTGCCATCTTTCTTGAATGCGTAAACTCAGCCCAGCTTAAGATCAATTTTTGGGGATAATGGGAAATTGGTAAAATACAAGATGACAGAATAGCATTGAAAATCTCTTCGCGTGAAATAAAGCAACAATGAAATATTAGGCGCACAGTATGGACTTCCACTTGTTTTTATTCCAAAACAAAAATAGCCAAACTAACTTCAGGTTAATGTTATGGCTATGACATAATGGCATTGGCCAAACCAACTTCAGTGGACATAGACTTTTCGCTAGATCCTCACGCTTTATCTAATTATAAACATAAGTATATATAAGGAATATAAAGTAAAAAAATTAGTAAAAGATTAAAAAAATGAAATCTGATGCAATTTGCTTTGTAGTTTATTGAAATATATGCTTTTTTTTCTTTTATCTTTTCTTATATTTTATATGGGAAGATGATCTAGTGAACATCAGTGTCCACCATATAGTAAGTACTAATTACATGATAAAATTATTTGACTTCTTATAAATAGTATTAAAGTGATAGATTATCATGACAGTGCCGCTTGGCACTCTCATCCACTAGTTAAAATATAATAAGGGAGCCTGCACTTTAGTTTTGAGCAATTGGATTTGAATCTAATGGTCCATTATTTTTTATTTTGAAATCTACACATGATAGGGTCAACTGAGTGCAGATTTTATAACCCATTGGATTTGAAGACTGCAGGAACTTACATTCATCTCTCAATTCTGCTTGCTTCATGCATTATTTCCTCTCATGCAGCTTTACACTCTTTAGATTTTCACTACTTCTGGCTAGTCGAAACGCGGCCATTTGAATTCCACCAGAATTTGTCATACATGGATTCTGGCCAGTTAACCCTACCGGATTGGGACAACCATAAAGAATAATTCAATGCCTACACTAATGAAACTGAATTTTTATTCTTTATTCCCTCTTTTTTTTCTTTTTCTTTTTTCTTTTTTTAAGTATCGTTGGCCATTAGTCTTTTATTTCATTTATTAATTTTTTTCCTAATTCGCTTATGATATCATTCTTATTGCATATCTGCTTAAGATATGAAAACCTGCTAGCCAAATCTCGGAAATTCAACTTATATATACAATGTGTTTTTCAGCGCAGTCAGCGGGAAGGACATGGCAGTGGCCAAACTTTATTCGGAAATTGGACGGATTACATTAGGAGTATCATTGTGTGGATATCAATTTATATGTTTGTATGTTGGCGTCCTCATTAGACACGTCATTGAGTCTTCATCAATAATATAAGATTCAAACGAAGAAATAGTGAAGGTAGGAATACAAAGCAAAAACAATAAATGATAAAAGGAAATAAAAAAATAAATACTTTTCCTCAACAACGCGACAAAAATTTAATACGATTCAAAAGTATTGATTACTATTAAGTATAAGAATGTCTTGTCATAATATAACTCAGTGAGTTTGTGGTTCACTTACAAGGAAAATGTATAATTTGTTAACATCTTTTAATTTATTTGAAAACTAAAAAAATATATATAATTAAAATGAAATTGTAGAAATAAACTAGTTAGGTCTATGGATCCACTCTTACTAGTAGATATAATTTAATAAATTCTTTTCTTTTTATTTGTTTATAGCCCAAAAGATTAATTATATAAATTATCATTATTTTCCTATTGATTTTATTTTGGATTAAGTATTTAGTTGACAAAATTCAATTTGTCTATAATAAATCAAAATATCATTTTACCATACTTTATACTAAGATATTAAGAATTTATTGTGCCATCCTTTGTTTGTCTACAATAAATCAAAAATATAAAATATAAAATATGGATAAATTTAAGTAGAAAGGAATTTGATATATATAATTAAAAATATAATTTAATTATATTATATTTTTCTATTTAGAATTTCACTTTACCCTAACTATCGTTATTTATCTAAACATAATTGAAATAAAAATAATTATTTAAATTAAATTACACATATTAAAATTAAAATAACTAGAATTAAAATAAAACTAAATTTATTTATGAATTAAAATTCAAATTTCAAAAATAAATTACAAAAAAATTAAATTAAAAAAAAAGAGAAGAAATTTTGAAAATTAAGTCTTCCATTTCTCACCCCTCTTCTTCATGCTCCCTCCAACACCACCCTCTAATTATCCTCTCCTCTTCTAACTTCTGCTTTTTATTCTTTTTCTTTCATGCTCTTGCCCTCTTTCCCCCACTTTTTATAGGCAGGAGCTCCCTCCTCCTACTCTTTATTTTATTATTATTTAATTTTTTATTATTTTTTAATAATGCAAAAGATAAGCAAGTGACAGTCGACTGCCACTTGCTTATCTTGACAAGGTGGCTCCACTTTCTTTGTTTTTTAAATGTTATTATTTTTTATTTTTATATTAATGCAATCTATCTTATATCCTCCCTCTTTCAACTTTAATTCTTTCTCATTCTTTAAATATATCTACAATATAAAATTAAGAAAAAATTAACATAAAACTATATTAATGGAGCATTAAGATTATTTATAAATTATGAGTGCATTAATCATTGTAAGTGAAAAAATGATAATTTTAACATTTATTAATTAGTCATGTATTTGATTTAATTATAAATTACAGTTGAAAAAGTCAAACCTATATGTGATTTGGATTATATTATTTGAATTAAATTGTAAGACACATGGATAATTAATTCAAATTAAATGAGAAAGGTGGATGACTAATTCAAATTGAATTAGGAGAAAAATTATAGAGTTTCTCTATATAAAGAATATATAAAAAGCCTTTAAGACACAACAACCTCTATTACTTCTCCTTCTATCTTATGTTTCCTTCATAATTTTTCTTTCGTTGTCTTGTTTCCTTCATAATTTTTTTATATAAAGAATATATAAAAAGCCCAAGGAGTTTCTTTATTATTTGAAGTGCAACCTCACAACTGTGATGTCATTGAATCTTAGAGATTAATCTGCATTATTTGTGTCTTTATTGCATAAGGAGATCTTTCTAGAAGAGCGGAAATTAGTCTTAAAGATTAAACGGTATTTGTGTCCTTGTTGCATAGGGAGATCTTTCTAGAAGTGCCTTGGCAAATTTATGATTGTTGTCGTAAATAATATCATGTGAACAATGTCGTAAATAGTATTGGATGAACAATATCTATGAATAGTAATGTAAACAATGCCCATAAACAGTAACACAAACAGTATCAACAGCTTCTATTCATGAAGTTTTATTCTCATGTTTGAAGTTGTTATTTTGGCTAGTCTTGGAATTTAAAGAAACAATATTGACTCATATTTTCAACAAGAATATTGGCCGAAATTTGGACGTTTATTTTTTATGTTTTCCAACATGAAAAATCCACGAAATATGCACTTCTAGTACCTTTTTTTAACTCCAACATACATATTTTCGAAACCTCATGTCTCTCATAATCCACTAAAACAAAATGGTGCACTTCAAAGTTTTCAAATGCCGAAGACCTCAATATCAACTCCTATCAGACATACTAAATGAAATTCTCGTATTAAAATTACAATGATTAATCAAATAAAATTGTAAAGTTCTTTACATGATATATGGTGTTGAATGACCAAATGGAACTTACAAAAATGTATTTTGATGAAAATATTTGCGCTAAATGAGTAATTGACTTACATTGTAATAATTAAAGAAGCATTTACTCCTAATCAAGCAGATTAGTTATTCAACAAGTGGATGTTAATTTAAACCGAAAAATTTTCTTCAGATTCTTTGCAAGCTAAGTTTTTCAGCTTGGACAAAATCAGAGTTCCGTTAAGTCCTCATTCCAATTTTAATTTTTCTTAGTGAACATAAATTATATTTATTTATTTTTATTAACGGTCATGGCATCAGGGGTAATAATACATTGTTTTAGTTGATCAATCACGAACAATATGGTAGCATAATGGCAATTACAAGTTGTGAAAAAAGGAAAAAAATAATTAATTTGTTGTACCAAACCTTAATGTGTTGTGAAGAAACGTTCACGTCTTATAATTGCATTAAGTCATTGAGATGATAATGAGATCATTCACTTTAGGTACGTTGTTGACTCCCAATCATGATTTCTTTGCTGTTGCATATAGACTAGATGTTTGATAAATTGTTTATTGCTTGTAATCCACACTTTGCCACCCCATACATACATACATACATACATACATACATACATATATGTATTTCTTTCTCTTATGCGGGCATCGTCATTTTTTTTCATATAAATATATTATTAAACCATATTTAATAAAATTAGTACAAACACACTATTAAACCATATAACTTTGTAATGAATTGAACCCGATTCTATTAAATTATATGGTTTAATAGTTGTCCGTATTAGACCATGTACCGAAGAATTCATACATACATACATACATATACATATATGTGTGTGTGTATATATATATAAACATCCACATTTGAGAATTTTTCTATATATGTGTGTGCATTATGCAATATATGCAATACATGCAAATGCATTTCAATTTTTTACAAATTATTTACTACTTTACATAAAAGTTGAATAAATTCACAAAGTTGTAAAATATCTTTACAGTATTGTAAAAGTCTTTTGTGCATATCCGAATAAAATTTCATGGAGACATTTGCACTAGAACACGACTCTATATATATTTACAACAATTCTTTAATGCCGTTTATTACAAAATCGTTTAAAGATGGCAACTTAAATTCTAGCATTTAACTTTATGAAAACTACAATTGATAATGGTCTAGAATTAATGTACATTAACTACCATCTAATATTGAAGTTAATAATCACACTTAACACATGTTACACTCATGTGTAAAGAAATAATTCTGAGCGCTGAAAGTTATAACATATGATAAATTTTAGAAACATTTACCTACAAAATAAATCATTTTTATGACTTCGTTCGTGTGACTTTAACGGTTGGTTACATACATGTTATTTGACTTTGGTATTAAAAGTTTACCATTGTGACTCTTGCCCTCCCAGACTCTAAAGTTGTGAATAATACATTCATGGAGGAACTAGTATTTTGGTTTGATAGAGGTCATAATAGAAGAATTATAAACATGACTAAAAAAATAGGGGGATAACATAAAATTCACTTAAAAAAAGTAAATTTTCAATTCAATTTTTTTCCCCTTTTTTTAATTGGCGTGGCCAAGGCGGCCTTAGAAATACATGTAGTTCCATCCTGAACGCAATAGTGTTTTTATTTACTTTTGTTAAAAACGTAGGGATAGATAAATCCCAATAAATTGTAAATTTAGTATCTCTTGAAGTTAACAAATGTATCCTTTCTAAAAAATACCAAAAAAAAAAAAAGATAAAAGCTAACAAATATGGCATCTTGGGGATTCGTTCAAACATGAAGTAGGTAGCTAGGTAACCACTCAATTGATATCTAATATTATGTTTTTCACTTTCTTGATATTTAATTTTTAGAGGGAAAATTAAAGTAAATTACCTAAGGAAAAAAGCTATATATATATATTCTCATTTATTAAAATAAGAATGTAAGTAAAATATAATAAAACACATACTTGAATGTATTAGAAATTATTATTTTTTATTTATTAGTGTGCATATCAAGTTTCAAGTGTAAATATTACAATTGAGATTCGAATTAACACCATATCAAATTATAATTAATTAAATAAAAACACGTTGACACCATACAGTGTTAACTTGTATCCTAACGAAATTCGTATTTTAACATCCACACTTGAAAAACTCTAAATATATATATGAATAGTATTATCATCAATTCTAGAGAGAGAGATTGCCATGAATGCACAGAGTTAGATAGTGGTCCATCAAAAACCGTTTGCTACATATGAATTAACAGCGTTGCAGTGAAATAAAAAGCTAGGCCCCCATTTTAATTAAAGAAATGAACATTATTCACGAAGTTTGGTTAAAGGTTTCCTTAAATTTTACAGCAGCCCTTAACTATTTTAATTTAATTGTTGCAAGCAAAAGGCCATCTAACTTTCCTAAATGCGAGCAAAGCAAGAAAAGGTAATAATTATAGGGTGGACCATCACCCTTCGTACGGGTTCATTGAAGAGACACTCTACAAAATATCAATTTAAGTAAATAATTATCGAGAGTTTGATTATATTTAGGATTGAAGTAATACTAAAAGTTGTTTCACTGCATTTCTAGAATGTACTAGAAATGATCAACTCTCTCGCAAAGAGAAATGTCACATTAACGATGGAGACGAATCCAAAAAGAGTACTTCATCATTTCTAGACTATAGTACGTTCTATATAATCCTTCATTAAATAGGGCAAAAAGGCCAAAATCCTATTTAGATTAAAATAACAGGAACAGCTCAAGCTCTAATTAATACTAAAAGGGGAAATTCTGATAGAAAATGAAATATGACGCAGCCCAACGATGTAATGTGCTATTGCCTTCTCGAAAGAGACGCGTGACCATGCCAAAAGAATAAAATAAAATAAAAATCCGCACACTCTAAATTCTATTAGACGGACTGGATTTGGGTCATTTGTTCACTGTTCCTGAATTCTTATATCGGGAGTCATCGTGGCCGCCAACTTTTGAAGAACTGTTTTTCAAGTCAGCAAGAGTTTTCTAATAGTTTTCTATTAAATCATACTGATTTAATAATTATCAGTATGATGTAATAACTTTAGATTGGATAATTATAGTGCCTATTGCCTAATTAAGATAGCTGATCTGTATCGCAACAGTTGAAGACAAATTAAGCCTTAGGTCATACTTGGTTAGAAGAAAATAAGAGGAGAGTAGAGGAATGAAAAGAGGGGGCAAGAGAAATGGGAGAAATAAAAAGAGTGTTAATCTCAATGTCACTATTTAATTTGATATGAAATTCATCTCTTCTCCTCTTATTTCTTTTTCTTCTTCTACTCTTCTTTTCTTTCATTTCTTCACACCAAACATACCATTACTCTACAGTTAGGTGACTCTCAATAGTTCTTTTAATTATAGACAAATCGATACACTTTTTTAGTGAAATTTATTATGTTCATCAAAGTATATATATATGCATGGTGAATTTGATAACGTTTTAGTATGATAGTTGTAATTTTTGACGCTGCGGCAATATAAATTATTGCCAAAAGCATATACTGCTGTGCATAATGCAAGATACATACTGATCACTAAAATAAAAAGAAAAAAAATGATAATCATTAAAGAAAGAAAGAAAGAAAGAAAGGTCACGGGATCAATAATAGACTTGGGGTTTCGTTCATCATTCATGTGATCTTAGCTTTATTACTAGTCTTTTACAGATTCTCGTCTTATTAATTTCCTTGGGCGCTAGGTGAAAAGCACAAAGCAGTATGAAAATAATAAAAATAATAATAATCTAAATATTGAACACTAATCTCCAAAAATTGATTGCTGATCCGTAAAATGAAAACTCCATTAATAATTGAATATATTAAAATTTTGTGACTTTAGATTCAAAATAATGTAAATTTATATAATTTTATGTTTCATGATTAACGGCAATTGTTAATTTCATTTAACTTGAGCCAATCATCCAATTAGTCTTCCTTATATTTTTAAATGATTATAAAAAATATATAATAATTAAGTAGATTATAACCAAGATATACAACTTTTTAAATAATTTTTTAAAATATAAGAATTAAGTAATTGACTCAGTTTGTAGTGCTTGAGAGACCATTTACCTTAATACTGTTTTTTTTTCTTTTTCAATTTTTTCAAAGATGGCTTGGCAGAAGCTGATTGGTCCCACGCCAACCGTCCAATTTTGCCTGTGAAATTGATAAATACCTAACGGCGAAAGCGCGGGGTTTGCAGTTACTACTCTCACAAGAGCACTCTTCTCTCTTTATGATCTTGTCTTTCTCCTTCTTTCTCTCCATTTTGTAGGAAAATTTCTCATTTCAAACGCATTATATTATATGTAGCTCTTAAAAAAAAACCAAAAAAACAAAATCCCATTATCACAAATGTTATTGTTGTCATTTTATGATCAATGTCGCTGCACAAAATTAACAAGATCGCATCTCTTCATCAACTCTTTCTGATCCAATCAATATACTGAGGTTCTTTTATCAATTTTCCTTTTTGCCTTTGAAGAATTTTTGTCTCAATATTGGCCATTGCTATGTTGCTAGTTAGTTAGTTAACTACAGTATGCTATCTTCTGATGCGCTTGTGTTTACACAGCTCACAGATCGATCGTCTCACCGGAATATGGGGAAGAAAGGCGGCGGCAGCGGCATCGGTTGGTTCTCGTCGGTGAAGAGAGTTTTTCAATCCTCTTCTAATAAGGACTTGCCTCAGAAAAAGGTAACCTTTCTAGTTTTCTTTTTCTTTTTCTTTTTTTCATTTTTAAGTTTACTTTTAAGCAATGACTTAGTATAGCAGTTTTGATTATTAATGCTTGATTAGTAAGCAATTTAAAATAGGAAGATTTCCTTTCTTGACTTGATTATCTGTTTGCCCAATTCTTACCATTAATGAACTTTCATTTTCACGCTACACATAATTTCCAAATCTATATATATATATATAAGCCAAAACTTGATGGTTACATTTATTCCACGGAGTGACACTTTAGTACTTTATTTGGTCTTCAAATAATGATAGAAAACACAATCTGTTGAAGTAAATATAACCTTTTAACATATAAATCAATGAGTTTTAATCTATAGAGATTTCGAATAATTAATTTGTATGCGAAAATGTCACGTGTACCCCTACGACAATATTTTTTTTAGATACTATTTTAACATCAGAAATGAAATGGATTTATATATCCACCCACGATTAATGTGGTGAATTTATATTTTAAAAGGGATTAAGATGTCGTTTTTTTCTTTTTGTTCTACAACATATATTATACACATGCATGATAAGTACGTAAATCAACAATTAATAAAATAATAAATAATTACTTGCTAAGTATATATACATCAATGAGGTTGTGACCACTATTGAGGCTAATTTGCAAGGCCACATCGTTGACCTCTCCCATCCACCAATACACTACCCCTTTACTCTATCTCTGCAACAATGCTAGGACCATGAACGGATAAATCGTATATATGACGGTCCCCTATCAACATGACCAGATTTTGCAAACTTTTCGACATATTGTTGTCAAGCCACCTAAGCCCATCACATCATTTATTTTGATCTCTCATGTGCTTTGACATGTTAGATCACCATCATGCCAAAATTGCATTTTATTTCATGATTGTATATTTTTCTAAATTGAGAGTAGAACAAAGGAGATTTAATTTCATATATCCATCCCCACTGTTTTAATTTGCTCAAACATCAATTCATCCACATACTTTAGCTTAAAACTCATTAAAGATCTTACATTTGTGACACTATATTTTTAACATATGCATGTCAATTTCATGGCTAAATACTTCAATATGAACTATAAAATATCAGTTAAGAGGAATTATGAAAAGACCATGAATGGGAAATTAGTGAAATTTATATTTTATTTTCGAGTGTCTGGATATTGAACTTCCACAACTGTCAATTTACTATTTTACCTACCATGTGATGAATGTTACGTACATTAATGGGCATTCAGTATCTAGCATTGCTCTAAAATTTTTTATATTACGTAAAGCAGTACTTACAGTGAGAGCTAAAGTATTTACATCATTTTCAGAAAGAAAATGCAGAGAAATGGCCACAAGAGGTTCCAGAGGTTGTGTCATTTGAACATTTTCCGGCAGAGAGTTCACCGGATGTGACAAACGACGAGAGCACCGGATCAACTCCGGCTGAAGATAGAAATCACGCTATAGCTGTCGCTGTGGCCACTGCTGCCGCGGCGGAAGCAGCAGTTGCGGCAGCACAAGCTGCAGCTAAAGTTGTTCGATTGGCTGGTTATGGGCGTCACTCCAAGGAAGAAAGGGCTGCAACTCTCATACAGTCATATTATCGAGGCTACCTGGTAATGTTAATTAAATTAATTACTCGCATATATTTATATAATTAGTACCAAAAAAAAAAAAAGTGGGTAAAATTTAAATTATTTTTTTAATCTCCTAACATGTCAGAATTCGAATTGGGGTAAGCCAGCTAAAAGAACTTATTAAAAAGTCCTCGCTCAAGCCCCTAGGCCTTAATTCTTTTGAGTAGTTGTTACAAATTTTGGTAGAACAACTTGTTAACTTATTAATGTTACAGGCCCGGCGTGCATTGCGGGCGTTGAAGGGATTGGTGAGGCTACAAGCATTAGTAAGAGGTCATAATGTGAGAAAGCAAGCACAGATGACAATGCGATGCATGCAGGCACTAGTGCGGGTGCAGGCAAGAGTAAGAGCACGCAGACTCCAATTGGCTCACGAGAGACTTCAGAAGACGAAGGTCAAAGAAGATGAAGATGAAGAAGAATTTGATGAAGAATTGCAAAATCAGAGGAGCCCCCTGAAGCAGTATGCTGCAGCTGGCAGCTGGGACAATGGCCGCGGCCGCCATCAAAACTCAGAGAAGAAGCTTAAAGAGAATGCATCAAGAAAGCACGAATCTTTGATGAAGAAAGAAAGATCCCTTGCTTATGCTTATGCCTATCAGGTCTGTTAATTAGCTAGCCATCTGATTTGAATTTGGATACAGTGCTTACCTATCCTCTGCGCTTATCTTTTTCCAATGCTTTTAGTTTTTAGCACCGAATTAAGATTTCAGAATTTAAATTGGCTAAGAAATAGTGATTATTAAGTTAAATGGTATAGATTTAGGATCAACGCCTATTTGATATCACTAATCTAATGATCATAAAAACTTACTTAATCTCATAAGTTATTTTTATATTTTTCTAAAGTTACTTAATATTTTTTTGGTAGAGTTCTTGAAAATTAAATACGTTATTTCGTCTGTATTGAAAAATTTTCAAATTTTAAACTTTTAAAAATAGAAGTTGAATTTTTTTAAAATTATTAAAATATCTAAAGTATCCTTTAATTATTTGACAATTTTATTTAATTACTAAAGTAATTTTATAATTTTTAATAAAAAATTTCATTAACAACTAAACAACTAAAATTTTTGTAATAAAACTTCTAGTTGTAGAAGATTTACTTAAATAAGTTCTATTTTAAAAGTTATACCAAATAGATTGAACCTTTGGGTTAATTGATCTTGGATTAAATTGATGTATATAATTAAATTTCAATAACATACACTTATTGAATCATGCTCAGGTCTAGATATATAAATTTAGTAAAATTCTAATTCAACTAGAATAATAGTTGTATAGCTTTGTATAACTCTAATTTTAATTTTAATTAATGTTAAAAATGTATAGATGGCAGAAGATTTTTAAAACATAAGCACAAATCAATATCGTATTTGGATACAATGTTGGCGTTAGGTTCTGATATTTTAAAGATACATGCGTTCTGCCTAGTGTGTCACACACGAAAATTAAATGATGCTTAACACTCTACCAACACTAGCAGCAGCAGCAGCAGCAGCATCAACATATGTCACAGTCTAACCCGAATGGTAGAGACATCGGGGAACTCTATGCGCAAGAGGGTGAAAGAGGGCAGTGGGGATGGAATTGGCTTGAGCGTTGGATGTCAGCACAGCCGCACCACGCCCGCAATTTAGGCCCAAATGAAGCGTCTTACATAGCACTTCCCACCACTAACACGACAACGACGACGACAACCGATGACATGCTATCAGAAAAGACCGTGGAAATGGATGTGGTCACACCACCAAGCTTAAGCAACACCAAAATGGGAAGGTTCAATAGAGAATTATCAGACTCAAGCTCATACGTACCTCGCCAACAGAAGTCATCGTTCTCACACAATGTCCCAAGCTACATGGCACCAACACAGTCTGCCAAGGCCAAGGTGAGAAGCCAAGGAATGATGAATATCAAGCAGCAGCAGAGGAGTCCAAATGCTACACCGCATTGGAACTCTTCAACAAAGAAAGATTCAGTACTTGGGTCAGCTGCAGGCGGCTGTGATTCCTCTAGTTCTGGCGGTGCAACGACGACGTACCAGGCTCCGAGGAGCCCTAGCCCAGCGTTTAATAATGGCAGCCGGATTAAACGGGTTGCAGCCGGGGTTAGCCCGGATTCCAGTGCAGGTGAAGATTGGAGGCTGCGTCTTGGTGGTCATGGTTGGAGAAATGATTTTGTTTGATTTATATATAAAATAATTTTGTTTGTGTGAGTACTACTTATGTAATGTTTGATGAAATTAAATTTTCATATGTATTGTTATACTGTATTATTAATTGTATTATTTAACATATTTTTGGCTTGGTATAATATTTTTTTCGTCCAATTATATTACATATATTTTTAATCATTTTATCTATGAATTTAAATTTAATGCTGAGTAGTAATTACTTACTTTTCAATATTTTTATCGCTGTATGTTAAAATTTAGCAACATATATTTTTTTTATACAATAACTATCCTATCCATCACCGTATTATAAAAGCTATCGTTCTTATTATTTATGTATAGAATTTCTACTCACGATGCAGTTGTGTTAACTATTAGTATACCACTCAGTTTGCGTTGGATGGCTGATTTGAAACAAACATTAATAATATATAGTAAATATAAATTTTAATAATAATTTTAATAAAATTATTAAAGATATAATATATTTTCTATTATACAAGTAAAAATTTGTCATTCAGCTTCAAGTTCAATGGGGAATGGTCAATCTCAAAGTTGGCTGGTTTAATATTGTAATGTAATGTCATTGTCAATTCAATGGGGAATTGTCATGCACTTCGATTGTAACAATTATTAACTACTTTGGTCGCTGGAGGATGTAGAATGAATATTCGGACTCCACGCGGGCATGGATGCGGTCGTATTGGATCAGTATTGAATCAAGATTCTCTCCTAACCTAATCTTTTATTTGAATAAATACATTTACACCATTGATAATAACATTTAAAGTTTAGATTTAATTCCATCATATAAGTATTTTGTTTTAACTAAATTTTGGGGTGAATAGAAAAGAACAAAAACTTAGCTAAACAAAATAAATTTGTCGTCAAGTGAAAGAGTGCCTCGTGTAATCAAGGTGTGTTATTTGTTTTTGGTTTCCAATAGAGCTTGAGAAAGAACATAAGAGGTGAGGCTGTTGCCAGGGTTTTTATTTGGAGAGAGTTGGTTTGAAGGGCTATTCTTAACCTGCAAAAGGAAGAAAAGAGGTTAGAGCTGGACCTAGCAGTGGCTAGCAACCACACTTCGACACCCAAATTAGTGTTGGGTTCATTTTTTGAGATAGATACTAGCAAACTCTTGATGATGGAGGTGGCTAGAGGTTGAAAAAAGCCTTTGCCTTGTGTGCTCTGTGTGTTTGCTAATGAATAATGAGAAAAATAAAACATGAACCTCTTTTTGTAGAATGCCCTCGGATGCCTGTTCACCATAGTACCTGGCATATTTTTATTGGTGTTTTCTCTCTCTACACCAAGGATATTCTTGTCCTTTGCCTTTTCTGACCGTTGGTGCATTGGGAGCATGTTTGGAAAGCAAACAGGCACGTCTTTTGTACATTTTGTCCACACTTACAAATGTTAGACTCTGAGTGGCCTAGCATGCCTTTGCAGAAGCTGTCCTAAAATGGCTAGCGTATCAAGTGAGGACAAATGGTCCAAACTATTTTGGTGGGCTGCTTTGGCCATTTTTACAGACGTGGCAAGCTGTTGCGTCCACCTTGTCAACGGAATATCTCTTCATTGATTCCCCCATATAAGTTAAGAAATTAATATCTTTTTATGGTGATAATACACTTCACGTGCCTAATAATTTGGGCCAACTATTCTGCCTTCAATGTGGGGAAATCTGCATACTATTTTAATTATTTGGCGTATACAGCATATTCCAATCTCCTCTTAGCAACTTCACAAACTCTATATCAACACGTGTGATTCTATCATTATCTATTTCTTTCCCAAATAACTCTCTTATTTAAAAGTAGCACATCACTATTTTTACAAGGCCATAAGAGAAATACTAAACCTATAAATAAATAAATTCTTAATAGAAATTCTGAATTAAATATAATTTTTAAAAGTTAAGGAAAGTTGATAAATTTGTTTGTGTGGTTGGGTCATTGTAGTTAATTAGTTGATTTGGTCATACATTTATAAAATAAAAAATTTATAATATTTTTATTATTTTTGACAAAATTATAATTTAAAAGTCATATATACCATGAATTTTTATTTCGAAATGTATTTTTTTTTTTTGGGTACATAGGGAACCCTCAGAAAAGGCTAAGATGAAACTAGACAAGAATAGACAACCTAATACATATCATGACGGACAAAAGGATTAATAGAGACTGGTGGGGAGCTAAAGATATGAAGGCCCAAAGGCAAAAAATGAGCATAATTAGCCAGAGCATCGTCGGCAAAATTCACCTCGCGATAAATATGCTTGAGCCCAACATTCCAATCCTGCTTCAACAGCTCCTGGATAGACAAGATAAGCTGATAATACCCATTAGGGGCATTATTATCCTTGACAATAGGGGTGGCCATGGGTTGGGTTGGGTTTGCCAACCCATTATTAAATGAGTTAAAATAAAATCAAACTGACCCAATTAAATAAACATATTCAACCCAACCTAACTCAACCCTTACATAATCAGGTTGGGTTGAGTTCGGTTGATTGGGTTGAAGACTTGAAGGTCAAATCAAAATAAAAAAATTAAATAAAGAAAAATATATGAAATTAGAAATAAAACTTATTAAAATCAAATATAAATATATTATAATATGAAGTATTCGACAAAGAAAATTGAAAAACCAACTATATTAAAATTGAGAAAATTTCAACAACGAGCTTCTAGACTTTATTCCCGGCTTCCTGCATCTCTTTTTCGAATTCCAAATTCAGACCTTTTAGATAATTAGCTAGTATCATGTCCTGTAATAAAATGAAATTGATTTATAATTATGTACTATTAACTTGTTAAGTATTTACTAAAAAATAAAAAGAAGTTGAAAAGAATAAAAAGAGAATAAAAAATAGATTAGTCATATAGGTCTTTAGGGTTTTGCAATTAATTTTTTTTATTCTTATTATTATTTAAAATACAAGTGTGCAATCCAAGAGGGGGGTGAATTGGTATTTAAAAAATATCATAACAAATCCACACAACAATTCAATTTAACGCCTTAATAAAATCAAAAGTAATAAGTTCAATGAAAGCACAATAATAAATGAGTAAGAGAGAAGAGAAACAAACACACGAAATTTTACGTGGTTCGGCAATCCCCGCCTACATCCACGCCTCCATGCGATCCAAGCTTGACGTTTTCACTATCTAAGCCTTCCAAGACTTAAAATCCTTACAATTGACTTCAAGGTATCAATGAACATTTACAACAAAGAGTTTATCTCTCAATCTCTTCATTCAAATGTCTCACACACTCAAACACTCACAATTGAGATGAAGAAATGAAAATTACAACAAAAACTCTCTTAAAAAGTAAATGAACAAAATGAAGAAGAATAATGATTCAATGAATAATGATTTGCGAATTAAGAGCTTAAGATAAGTTGTGTGCCTTTTGTTTATGCCTTTTGTTCATTCAAATGTCTCACACACTCAAACACTCACAATTGAGATGAAGAAATGAAAATTACAACAAAAACTCTCTTAAAGAGTAAATGAACAAAATGAAGAAGAATAATGATTCAATGAATAATGATTTACGAATTGAGAGCTCAAGATAAGTTGTGTGCCTTTTGTTTATGCTTGCTAGAGAGCTTGAAAATAAACTGGATTTGAGTTTTTATAGTTGGAGATAAAAAACTAACCGTTATGAGCTTTTTACTCATACCACCCCTACGTTTACAATCCGAAATTCATGCATGACACATAAACTAAAATTTCCATTTTAAAACATCCGAATACCGACCTCCCAGGCCAATAATAAGCCTTGATAAAGGCCCCAAAGTTCAGCAATTTTTCGAGCAGCATTTGACTAAAACCTCTAATCCACTGACCTTTAAGATCTCAAATAATGCCTCCTGCACTAGCTAAGCCAGATTTTTTACAAGAGCCATCTGAATTCAATTTGCACCAGGGCCACACTGGAGGTGACTAATAAATTCATAATTTCTTCTTAAAGGCCGTCATAACTGTTTACTAAAATATAGTTTGACCCCAAAACGCTAAACTATAATTGGCCCAAACGTTATAAAGTTTGCAATTCAGTCCAATTTTCAATTTCATTAATAATGATTGAATTGAAATCCCAAAACCTCCAATACCAAAGCCTCCCAACTTTGTGAAAAAAATGACTCCATATTTAAATATTTTCAATCTACTCCTTCCTTCCAAAATTAAAAACAATATTTATTAAAAACAAAGAATAAAATTCTTTCACTTTAGTGAACAACTTTGAAAAATAACTTTTAACTCCATAAAATCATTTTCTTATTTTAAAAGCACAATATATAAAACTTCATTTTCTTACTCTAATTTTGTTTAATCAATCGTGCATCATGGTTTGTCCAAATAAAAATATTTAGCCTGAGGACCCTTCCATCTCCAGGCCAGCAGCTAACGAATTATTTATATGTTAACAAGTAATTGGCAGACTTTGAAGATGGGTTACTGGAAGCTCACCAATAAATCCAATCTTGTCCTCTAGTAGGAGTTGGCGGTTGGATGGATGCAATTTTGAGAATTATGATTCGGCAACAAATGACTGAAAATTTCCCACTTCCATTTCCATTGGTTGTCCAACAAAACAAATTCAGTCACCTGTCCATAAAGGATATCCTTACCAACCATGGTAGTGGCATAATTAATGAGAGGTCTATATTTAACTTGACCCAAGTCACCAGAACATAAACTATCCACCATTTCCACCAGACTAGCCAGTGCCCGAAGTTTTACTTTAAACCTCCCAGGCCAATAATAAGCCTTGATAAAGGCCCCAAAGTTCAGCAAGCGTAATCGAGCAGCAACCTATATTGTGACTAAAACCTCTAATCCACTGACCTTTAAGATCTCAAATAATGCCTCCTGCACTAGCTAAGCCAGATTTTTTACAAGAGCCATCTGAATTCAATTTGCACCAGGGCCACACTGGAGGTGACTAATAAATTCATAATTTCTTCTTAAAGGCCGTCATAACTACCACAGATTCGTGAAAGCGCTAAATCTCATTGGCCCGCATGCTAATGTCCTGAATCATGTAATTGTTGTCAACATTAATGTGATTGAATTGAAAATTATTCCTCCAATACCAAAGCCTCCAAATAGTGACACCAAAAATACAGCTCCAGTTTACATTTCCACGCATCTACTCCTTGCTTCGAAAATTAAAAAATAACCAATCCTTAAGAGACATAGAATAAAAGTCAGTATTGTGACTTTTCCTAGAATGTAGCAAAAAAATTCATTGAGGACCGCATTGATGATTTCTTTTAGCCACAGGGCAAGCTCTAAGCCCTAGGCATGACAACCGAATTGGCTTCTACTTCCCGGCATTGACAGCACTGCAAATAGCATGACTAAGGTGCTCGATACAAAGCACGAATAGGTAAGGAGAAAGAGGATCACCCTGCTGAATGCCTCTTGAAGGTGTAAAGTCCTCTGTAAACTCACCATTCCACAAAACATTCATCCGAGCAGTGATAATACATTCCATTATAATTCGGGTCAAATTCATCGGTAAACCGGCCTCAACTAATGTCTCAAATATGAAATCCCAGCTCAGCCTATCATAGGCCTTTTTGAGATCAACTTTGATTGCCATTTGCCCCACTCTTCCAGTTTTTTTCTCATAGTATGAATAACCTCCTACGCCACCACAATATTTTCAATAATGTGTCGTCTCAGGACAAAGCTAGTTTGCTGCGGTCCGATGAGATCAGGAAGGATGGCCTTTAAGCGGTTAGCAATCAACTTGGTGATAGTTTTATAAGTGACTGAACATAGACTTTTGAGTTGAAACATCTTCAAGCTTGGAAGGTTATCAACTTTCGGGATAAGCACGAGCTATGTATGATTGATATCTTCCGGTAGTTGGTTGCTATTGAACACTTCCTTCATCATTTGGCAAAAAAAATCACCAACAGTATGCCACTGACTTTGATAGAAAATAGCTGGAAATCCATCAACACCTAGAGCTTTCGTCGACTTCATAATAAAGATGGTTAGCTTGATTTCATCATCATTGACATGTGACATTAGAAGCTGCCTAGTAGATTCATCAATACTTCGAAAATAACCCCTGTAGGGATAAGACACAAAACAAGCGTTAATATTTGTGTAAAGTGACGAAAAGAAATCAATAGCATGTTGTTTAATTGCTGCGGACTCATAAAGCCAAGAGCCCTTCTCATCCATGATAGCTGTGATGCGGTTTTTGCGTCTCCTCGATAGGGTTTTCAGGTAAAAAAATTTTATGTTTCGGTCCCTGAACAACGCCCAGTCTTTTCGAGATTTTTGGTACCAAAACCACTCCTCTTAAGTAAGCACCTCCTCCAGCTGTTTTTTCAATTTCTTTTCTAATTGACAAAGGCTTCTAATGTGTTTAACCTCAAGAGCTCGTTGAATACCTCCAAGCCTGGCTAAAAACCTCCTTTTTTATTGAAAAATATTTCCAAAAATCGTTTTATTCCATTGTAATAATTTGAGAGTGAAATTATGAATCATGTCACTAAAGGTAGTATTAGACTGCCAATTTGAGGCCACAATTTCCAAACTTATCATTTTTAAGCCAAGTCGATAAGAAATGGGAAGGCATGTTAGCTTTGGAAGCCAAATGAATCTCCCTAAATTTAACAAGAATAGGTCGATGATCCGAACCCACTTTCGGTAAATGCAGTAACTTATTTTCAGGGTACTCGATCAACCATTCACTTTTACAAATAGCTCGATCCATCCTTTTATAAAGGCTACCACGTGACCAGGTGAAGCGAGGACCTTAGAATTCTAGATCACAACGATTATGAGAGTGAAACCAACTTCTGAGCAGAGGACAAACTTCACTTGTACTATTGACACCACCCTTCTTTTCATAGGCATAAAGGATTGTGTTAAAATCACCCCCCACCAGCCAAGGTCCTTGAATCTAATTCGCAATTCCTCCCAAATGTTGCCAGAGTTGTTTACGGATAACTGGAATAGGGCTTGCATAAATAGTAGTGATCCAAGAAATTAAGGAGCTATTCTCGGACACCTGGAAGTGTATATACTGCTTATGATTCTATATTATATCCACCTCATATGCATTGTTCCATAATATCTAAATCCCACCAGAGAATCCTTCAGCTTCCACCCGATGTAAATAGTCAAATCCATTATGCTTAATAAAAGCATCAGCCTTAGCTCCACTAATTCGGGTTTCCATTAAAACCACCATTTTAGGTCTGAAAGCCTTGATTAAGGTTCTAAACGATCGGCGAAAACCGCTTGAAGTCGCTCCTTGGACATTCCAAAACATAATGGAAAAAGCCATAAAGGTAAAAAGGTGCAAGGATTTAGAATTAGACAGAGGTAACAAACCTTACACCACCGGCCCTAAGACATCTGTTGTCACTGCCATGTCTTGCTCACTAACCAGAGAGGTATCATCAGTAGGAGTTCCGGATCCCTTCTCATCATTGGTGCCCCGGAAATCACTATCCTCACTATCTTTCTCCATATCTTCATTTTATGCCCCCCTATCAATGTCAGTAGGTTCGCCTAGAGGATCAAAGAGTTGATTGTGGTACTTGGACACCGAACTGACTTACTTAATACTTACTAGCATGGTGTGGTTTGGGTTACAGGAAGAATGGTTACTGGTATTAAATGAGATGGCAGAGTGATGCTGAGAGTCTAAAGTTGTAGGGACGCTGTATAGAATCAGGGAGGGCTGCAGATTATGGTCTTTATTTTGATTACGTAGATTATGTAGGTTTTACATGGGATTGTTCTGTGGCTTTTCGGTAAGATTAGCTGTGTTATGGGCTTTCATGGAATCTTGGGTTTTTCTTCTTTGGTCTTGTGAGGCCTGTTTAATGGCTAGTTTAAAGGCATGGATATTTTTCCTTGTTTTGAGATGTTTGCTACCATGCAAATCCTGTAAATTTGTGGTTGCTGGCAATTGACTACTCAACATGGCAACTCCGGATTCATTTTCCACACCTTGGTTCTCCTCTCCTTCCTCATCTTCCAGCAGAATCCCAAATCAAGATCCTTGATAGAAGTTCTCATTTTGATTGTTAGCATAATCTTGGAGTTTCTCATTCCCTTTCCTATACTGATTCCTTCCTTTTCGGGCAACCACCATCCATAGGCCATAGCTAGAATTGCTTGGGGCAGCTTCCTCTGCATTCGGAGCTGATGATAACTTGCTGCTTGAGAAATCACTTGAGTTCTGTAGATCAACATTAGCCTCAGGATTACCAATATTCGACCTTTTTGGGCAGGACGAAGTCATGTGACCATACCTTCCACAACTAAAACAAATAGTCGGGAGGAATTCATATTCCACTTTCTGAATCTTCCTATCGAATAGAAACTATGAAACTCAAGGTCTGTCAAGATTAACCTCAACGGCAATCTGAGCAAACTTTCCCTGAGTGACTAGTTCCGTGTTATAATCAATTTTAAGCACTGTTCCTACTACATTTCCCAACAGACGAATAATTTTTTTTATGATAGTAGTGCAATGGCATGCCAGGGAGACGGATCCAAGCTGTGATCTTTGTCAATTTTCTCCTTAAGACAATCAAATTGTGGAGTCCATTGTTGAACATGCAAATAGTGACCCAAGATAACCCATGGCCGTTGAGTAAGAACAAACTCAGCAGCATTTCCCGATCGGAACCGCACAAGGGAAGGAATTATCCATTATCTAAATCAATTATTGAAAAACCCCTATATTTGGCCACACAGCCTCCAATCTTAATACAAGTGTTTTGTATCCTATCATGCGGCCAAGTAATTTCACTACTATTGTCTCTCGCCACGGCTTGATCAGTTGTTCATGCACCTTTTGAGAAAAATCTATCGAGGGGACTATGCCGTCTCTCTTAATGACAACATCATCAACCTCAATTTCAATATGATCCTCCCTACCCACGAATTCATCCCTTCCGGCAATGCCATCCCCTGCTCCATATTGTGTTTCTAGAAGTTTATCACAGAATGAAAGAGCAGGTGGATCATCTCCATCCTCCCCATGCTGTCGAAACTTTGTTTTCTTTTTAGAACGATCATCCTCCAATTGAGGGGGGTTGGACTTGTTGAGAGATCTCCGGCCAAAGTCAAAATTAAGTATTTTTTATTTTTTTAATTTCAAGGATGTCATCCATGTTTTCCTCATACTTTCCTGATTTATTTGTTCGAATATTTTTTATTTTTTAAAAATAAAAATATCAAAAATTTATAAAAAATGTATTTCATTATATTATTCATAGGCCTAAATGTATTTCATTATATTATTTATATTTAATGAAGGCATGTTAATTTTATACATTGAAATGTAATTGCCATATCATCAGTTTCAGGGGCAGATGCAACAAGTGGCTAGTGGGGGCTCAAGCCCCCACTCGCTAAAAAAAAAATTCTAAAATTGAAAGAGAAGAATATTTTAATTTTTTAATTCTTCTCTATTAAGTTTATTAAAATAGTCATTATAAATTATAAACCCTCATAAAATTTAAACTTTAACTTTTAAGAATTATAAAAATTTATATTTTAATTAAAAATAATGATAACCCACCACTCAAAATATCATTTATCATTGGCAAAAGGCAAATTTATCTAATAAAAAATATTCAGAAGCGAATTTAGATCAAATAAGGCCTTATTTAGAAAAATTTCTCCAATAGCTGTCCCAAACGAGATTTTATTTGAAGACATAATTTGGTTCGCTCTGTCTTCTATCTTCCTTCAGCTCATTTATCATTTTTTTTGGATTTGAGAGGAGCGAATTTAGATCAAATAAGGCTTTTTTAACACACCTAGAAAGTTCTTATAACACACCTTTTGGATTCTAAAATCTTATATTTTTTTATTATTGTTACATAATTTTTATATTGTATAATTTTTAATTCTTAAAAGTTTTTCAAAAAATATTTTTAATTAAAATTTAAAATAGAAATATAAATTATGAAATAGATTGGGTATTTTAAAAGACTAATCTATTTAAGTGTTTGATTGAATTTTCATTCAAAATTAATTAATTTTTTATTCAAAACAAATTAATTTATCTTCAGTTATTTAGAAAATTACAGTTAAAGAGACGCTGTAAAATGAATTTCGAGAGCGCAGTGTCAGAAAGCCAGACTCTTTCGATTTTTGTTTTTTAAGACTCATGAGCTTTTACTCCCTTAGCCCAAGTTACTGGATTCCCATTGTCAAAAAGGGCTTATATGGGCTTTGTCGTGGGCTTATGTTATATTAAACTAATTTTAATACCAAAATTACCCTTTTTACCTAAATAAACACATAATTTGTCTTTCAATTCCTTGTAATGTTTTATGAATGTAAAGATGTCTACGCGGACTTGAAGAGAGAGAGAGAGAGAGAGAGAGAGAGAGAGAGAGAATAAAAGATTTGAAGAGAGATAAAATACAAGTGGAGTTTATTAGATTTGTTCTGTCCTTAAGTATAAAAATGAAAGAATAATGAAGGGGTGTTGATAGGGTGACTTATGGTTAACACCTTTCAATTAAGGCCTATAAATATAATCCAGTGGAGCTATTCGCACAGTGTACCTCTTAAATATTTTACATATCCATCACTTCTCAAAAACCCACGTTAATTCTAAAATTACCCTCATCTGTTTACTTTTATACTTTTATTTATTTATTTATTTATTTTTAGTTTTGAATTCTCTTACTTCAAATTTACTTTTAGAATTTGGCTGTATGTATTGTTTATTTCTCAAATCTAATCTTATTGATTTAATGTAAAATAAACAGATTCACTTTTTCACAACTAAAATTTCAAACTTGTTAATTGTCCTATAGCCGAGTGGCCAAAGCCACTCCCTCGCAATTGTGAGGACAATACATTGTGGGGATTTTATTCCTCAATTATGAGTGAAGACAATATTCTCCCTTTTAAAATGTGAGTGGAACAGATATTTCTCAAATATTAAAGAGATTTATAGATATTCCTCTAATATTAGAGAGGTTTGTGGAGATTTAATTCCTTCCTCAATTATGAGTGAAAACAGTCTGCTCTCTGTCGAATATGAGTGGAGTAGACGTCCCTTGATTATTAAGAAGGGTAAAAATATGGGTAGTGCTATATAAGATATAATATTCTCATATAATATGAATTGTAATCTGAGTAATAGTTTCATGTAATTTAAAAAAAAATTCAAACTTGTTAACTAGTATAAGAAATCAACAAAAAGAGAAAGAAGAAAAGGTAGATTTTTTTTCTTTGGTTAAGATTTCAAACTTTACAAAAGAAAAAACAATCATTAAGGCTTACGAGAATGATATCAAGAAACCAAGGAAGCATAACAAGAAAAGAGAAGAATCCACTGGTGAAGAGTAGAAGTTGTTATGGGGTTTTAATTGCTTGTTAAGATTTTATTTTTTCTTTACGTTTAATCAATTTAAAGGGTATTTGATTTTGTTATTATAGTGTACTTGATGACACTCAAGTGGGTGTCATTTGAATAAAAAAAAAAAAAGTAGAGAGAGAGCTCATCCCCTTTTTATATTTTTTTGAACTGATTAAGCATTAGGTTATTGTATTACACAGATATTTATAATTGCTATGATAACAAATCAATACACTGATATTTACAATCAGATATACAACTGAGATTTACATTATTATATTTTAATTATATGAAGTACATGCCCAGACAAATAATCCTCACTGAGGAGGGTGCTTCAACTCCACTCGCATTCCATAAGGGAGAAAGACTTTACAAATATCTCCACACACTTAAACTTAATTAAGGAAGGTTTTTGAGTTCATGGGGACTCGAACCATTACCCTCAAAGTCATGCTTAATTTTAATGGTACGCTTACTTCATGGAATGAGAATGGGCTAGAATGGGAATGAGGAATAGGATTATGGAAATGAGATTCTAATGTTTATTTATCAAAAATAAATGAGAATGAGAATATGCTGGAATGTCATTGATGTGTTTACTTGGCAAAATAAATGGGAATGAGAATGAGAATGAAAATCAATTTACCATAATACCTATAGTATTAATAATTAATAAAAATAATTAATTTATCATTAGTAACAATATTATTCTTATTGTTGTTGTTGTTGTTGTTATAATTATTAAAAATAATAATAAACATAATTAATAATATTATTATTGTTAAACTTTATTAACTTTATTATTTATTATTAATTGTTAATATTATTTTTATTAATATTAGCATTATTAATATTTATTATTATTTTTATTAAATGTTATTAACTTTATTATTTTAATTATTATTAATTATTGTTATTATTATTTTTATTAATATTATCATTAATATTATTATTATTTTATTAAATTAATTTGTTTTTTATTAATATTATTATATTTTATTAAACTAATTATTTTAGTTATTATTAATTACTGTTAATATTATTTTTATTAATATTATCATTATTAACATTTATTATTATTATTATTAAATTTTATTAACTTTATTATTTTCGTTATTATTAATTATTATTATTATTATTTCTATTAATATTATCATTATTAACAATAAAAATAATGATAAAAATAATAATTAATAAAAATAATCAATTTATCATTATTGTTGTTGTTGTTATTAACAATAATTAAAATAATTAAAATAATAAAGTTAATAAAATTTAATAATAATTATAATTATTAATGAGATTTAAAATAATAAAATTATTTATGATTTGAACAAGGGTAATTTAGAAAATATAAAAAAATTCGAAAGATAGAAAAGTAAATTTACGTTTCATTTTCATTCCCAAACCCCCATGGGAATGGAATTCTCATTCCTTATTCCCAAATTGTGTGAGACCCACATATTTTATTCATATTCTCAAATTACATTTTACCAAGTAAACATAGGTTTCATTTTCATTCCTTTATTCTCATTTCTCAAACCCACAAATAAACACACCATAAGTGTAATGGTTCACCACTGGGTTAAAGCCCAAGTAGCGGGAGCTCATCTGATGAAGAAGAAGAAGAAGAGTAGGGTTAATTTCGAAATTAAATTAGGGTTTTAAAATCACAGGTTGTTTTTAAGGAAGGCAACTGTATGCCAATAGCACTACTCAATCATAAAAAGTAACTCAAGTTTACTTGACACAAAATTTATTTATAATATTTTCTTTGGTACAAAATGGAATAAAATATAAATAATGAATAATGATATAGTCACAAATTTTTATACAAACGTATCTTGTACAAACTGACGTGTCATAAATTCATTAGTTGAATGAAATATAAAATAATAAAAATAAATCATATGGTCAAGTGATATTTAATTCAACCAATCTTATTATGTCTATAAAAATTTATGATTATATCATTATTAATAAATAATATACCTCCAAATATCAATAAAGGCAGATGAGATACGTACGTATGCAAAAGGCTTAGAAGTCTAATTGATGAAGATTGATTTTACGTAGCAACACAACTTGTATGCAAATTGCATGCGTATACAATTTTTTTTTTGTCGTTATTCGATGTTTTTCAACTTTGAATCAACGGCTTTCGGTTCAAAGAGTACACTACAGAAACGAGTAAGCCCAGCAAGAGGGTGCGATTTTTTTACGGCTTCACGTGAGGAGTATGAAAGCAACCTTCATGGGCCAAACAGAAACAAGTGTTTCGTCTTTTTCAAGTACTCCACTCTGATTTCGCCACGTCATCACACTCTTTCTGGCAAGATCAAGTTGCGCTAATCAACCTTCAGAGCTCGTATACCATAAATCACTCAAATCTAATCATGATGAGAGCACCACTCAAAATCCGCCGCGTCAACGGTTTGCCTTTTCTCCACGAATTTGGCAATAATGATTGGCCTACTTAGAGTTCCCAACTCTAAAATGCTTCGCAGAGGATCATCTCGGGGTTTCCCGCTTTTCAGGGATCCCACAAGTCACAAATGTAATAACATCCAATCCCTAAATAATTACGATTTCTGAAACAAGGAGAATATGTTTACCATTTATATCAAATAGGTACCTAAGTCATTTCTATTTTTGAATATTAGTAATGACAGATCCGGTATTGCATTAAAAACATCAAATTGGCCAATAAGCTGTGTAATAGACTATATTAGACTCAAATATAATGCTTTGAACAATACCTAAATTTAAGATTTAGTTAGGATAATATCTAACTATATGAATATTAGCTTTGAACTACACACATTAGAATCTAATGTCTAATGATACATGAGAGATTTTTATATATCTTAGTATCTAATAGTATGTAATGACTATATCAGACTCAAATATAACATTTTGAATAATACCTAAAATTCAAGATTTAATTAGGATAATATCTAGCTATATAAACACTAACTCCATTCATTATGAATTCTTTATAACCAAATAGAGAAACACTACACACACTAAAATCTAATGGCACATAGGATAATTTTGATTGGTCCTATTTAGTCTATCCAACTCATCTACTATAGGTAAAGATTACATTTAAATCAAAAAATGAAAATCACTATAGTGCATGCTAGAACAACCCAACAATACCACCACATTTTAAAATCTAAATATAGAAACTTAGAGATAAAATTTGATAACTTATCAAAACAAGAGCATGATAAAAAAGAAAATAAAATAATAATAATAACATCAAAAGTAAAATAAAATCACAAGAAGCTGTTATTGAAAAATAATTTGCCAAATAGCTTACACAACAAGCTTCCACCTAGGTTATGAGAACTTCCATACACCATCATCAAAGTCAACATAACCAACTCTATCATAAATGTTCATTCTTAATCCGACCACTAAAGTGACACCATTAGAAGATCACAGGAAAAAACTTGAGATGTACGACAAAAATATAAATAAAGAAAAAATTGTAAATAAAAATTTTAAAAAAAAAATCAATTAGAAAGAGAGACTTATTATCTATCGAAAACTTTAAAGAATAAAATAATATTATATTTAACTATGACAGTAGTTATTAGAATTCATGGGTGGTGATAACTTTTGATTAAATTGATTCAAATTCAAAGAATAATTTATCTTACTTACTTCCATTTACCGTCACATGGAGAAAAATCATCATACCTAAATCATCCTATTAACAATAAATAACGGATACTTGGCTAGCGACCAATTTGATAAAAATATAATATTTGTGATTTTATAAAATAATGTAAAATAATGGGATCAGAAGTTATAATGGCATATGATGCCTGTAGCTGATCAAGCAATCAACAAGTGTCCTCTCTTCTCGTTAATTACAATTTACAACTGTCTCACTTTAAAAGATTTTTATTCCACTCTCAAATTTAACGAGTGCCATGGATCGCTTTCATTTTCCTTTTTGAGTCTTCTGGCTCCTAATTTTATCTCTCTCTCTCTCTCTCTGAGGAGACTCTCATCCTCATGGAGTCTCTGCGAGTCACTCGTTTACTGTCATGGAAATCATTTCTCAATCCTGCAGCCACCACCCGTTTCAGAACAACAACGCAGATGGGGTTTCCCCCTTTATCCAAAAAGACTGCCAAAAATGGCTTCTTGATGATTAGAAGGTCGTTCACCAATGCCAGCACCGGCAGTGGCAGTAGCAGTGGTGGGACTGACGCTGTTTCTGGTAATATAAGTTCTCAAGATAGCTCTTCTCCTTCAGTTGAAGATGAAAAAGACGAGATTAAGCCCGGGTATTTATTGGGTCAAGAAAAGGACGGTTCTGGTTTGGTTATCGGTTTTCACTTGATTCCTCCTTCGGGTATTTTCATTTTGCTTTGTTTTCAATTTTGCAATCTGTGAACTCTTTTTTTTTTTTAAATGGCTTGCTTTTTCGTGTTTTTCGAATTCTTGTTCTTCAGTTTTGGAATCTGCTTTGATTTGCTAATCATTTTGTAATATTCAAACGGTCGCTTTTTCACTTATTTCGTCTTACTTTTCTGATTATGTTCTCCTTATTTGACTAATTGACTTTACTTGTTAGCAGACAAAATTTTGCTTTTTTGGAGTCATTTTCAAATCTGAAGTTCCTGTACCAAAATCTTAAATTTTGATAATTGACAATATATCCAGTAATTGAAGCCTAGCACTTCTTATCCATGGAGCAAGTTACTCCGACTAGCTTACTGAGCCTCATCTTTATTTCATATTTAAAATTGAAATTCATTTAGCAATTGCCTAATGCTGTGGGCCCAAGTGTAGCCCCACAGGAAGATTCAAGAGGCCAACAAAGGGACTGATCAGTCGATAATTGGGAGAAAATTAACTACATCTTCATGGAAAAATCAGAAATTCTTTTAAGATGTTATTGAATTATTTTGAGTTGTTGGAATTTTTGCTTTGCAGAACTTGATAGGTATAGATATTCAGAGACTTGTTTGTGTTTTGTATTGGAAGGTTGCACCCAACATATACAGTTGAACTTGGTGTAACTTTCTGGTGAATTTTGGCTGCTTCCAGTCCTTCTGAGTTTGAATTTTCTCTTGAATATACCGATCTGCATTTTATTGATATTTGTTGCGGATACTAAAGAACTGGGAATTCTGATTGCAAATATAAACTTGAACTACAGGAGACCATGAAGTCATTGACTCTCGTAAAGACGTAGATGGTTATGGGGTAAAGAAAATTGAGGATGTTGAAGGAGAAGACAAAGCTCAAACTCAAGTGAGCTACAATATTGTCTTTGTCACTGCTGAGGCGGCACCTTATTCAAAAACAGGTGGACTAGGAGATGTTTGTGGTTCTTTGCCTGTAGCATTAGCTGCCCGAGGACATCGCGTGATGGTTGTCTCTCCTAGATACTTGAATGGCACTGCTGCAGACGAGAATTTCACTCTTGCTAAAGATTTAGGATGTTGCATCAATATATATTGTTTTGGTGGGGAACAAGAGATTGCTTTCTTCCATGAATATAGAGAAGGTGTTGACTGGGTAAGGATTTCTGCAGGCTTTCATTGACAAATATGTAGAAACTAATTCACATGTTCCTAATAGTGTTCAAGTCGTAGAATTACTCCTATGATGATGAGCGCATTCCCCTTTTGTAGGTATTCGTGGACCACCCTTCATATCACAGACCTGGAAACCCTTATGGGGATATAAATGGTGCTTTCGGTGATAACCAGGTATGTTTTTAATCTAGTAGGTGTGTTGGGATTTATGAAGCAAACAATGATTTTTTTTTTCTCAAACAATGACGAGCTGTTTTCTCATCTGGTTTTACAGTTTCGGTACACTTTACTTTGTTATGCAGCATGTGAAGCTCCATTGGTGCTTCCATTGGGGGGTTTTACATATGGTGAAAAATGCCTTTTCCTTGTGAATGATTGGCATGCTGGTCTTGTGCCGGTGTAAGTGGTTTTCTTCTAAATCAGTGCTTTTATTTGCATTTACTGATCGATTAGTTGATTTTTGATTAATTTTTCAGTAAATATTAGGAAAAGAGCCTTATGGTTTCTTTATCAAGTTTTGCCCCATTAGTGAATCCCTTCCTTTTTCAATGTAGCCTATTGCACTTTTATCGCTCTTTCTCTTATTTAAACGTTAGTAAACTTTTACTAAAATACAATCCATCTCTTTATACCTCGTAGGAAACTGTTTTGGTAACTAAGTTGTTGTGAGCTTGTCATTGTAAAGGCATTTAAAAATTTTGTACTTGAAAGATTTTTCAGGTCTGGGCCATGTATCAATTAATCTTTTTTTCAATTATCTCATTAAATGAATAGTAGGCTTTTTCTTTTTTCCTCCCATTTCTTATTGGAAAATTTGATTTATATAGGATGTTAAAATCTCTGAGAAAGTTGGTTCTGATTTTTTCCTGTCTTGGTTCAGGCTTTTAGCTTCAAAGTATCGTCCACATGGAGTCTATAAGGATGCTCGAAGTATCCTTGTAATACATAACCTTTCACATCAGGTGCTTTTGTGATCAATACTCTCCATGCTGTTCCATCAATGTTACTTAAATTGCCATCGATGCTTGTGGTTCATAAACCTCTTTGTATAAATTCTTATGATGTATGAAAGTTCACATCTCAAATGGTAATCTCAAATATTTATTTTTCTACATATGAAAGGGTGTTGAACCTGCTGCAACTTACAAGAATTTGGGACTACCTCCAGAATGGTATGGGGCACTGGAATGGGTGTTTCCCACTTGGGCTAGGACACATGCTCTTGATACTGGTGAAGCTGTCAATGTTCTGAAGGGTGCAATTGTCACAGCTGATCGATTGCTTACAGTGAGCAAGGTCATTAGTCTTGCATATCTTCTTTCCATATTTGGGTTTCTAATTTGACGATCTATCAGGTTCCTATCTCTTAGTTGTCTATGATAATCTACTAGTGATATTTTAGCACTTTTATTTTCAAGATTTGAATTAGAAAGTTTATTTGATGGGTCCATCATATGCAATCAGAAGTGCTTTATATTTCATTTACTGTATCACATCTAGGTCACTGTTGTTTTTGCTGATTGCAGGGTTATTCATGGGAAATAACAACTGTTGAAGGTGGATATGGCTTACATGAGATATTAAGCAGTCGAAAGAGCGTTCTGAATGGTATGTGTTTTATAACTGCAATTTAACATAAGGTTGTTGAATAGTGCAGAGTTTGTCTAAGGTTGCTAGGTATCTACAAACTTAAAGGTCCTCCAGGATTCCTTATTTTGATGGAACCTCACTTTGTGGATATCTGTATTGGGAACAGCAATAGATATTAACTAGGACACAATGATGCTTTTGGTCAAATGCAGGATGTCTCTTCATGTCTTCATGAAGAGTAAATTTCATGGAGTGCATGTGAATAAATGTATATTGGCACTTGCAGTTTCTTCAATTAACATATGTTATTATTGTCAGGAATCACAAATGGCATTGATATAACTGAGTGGAATCCATCTTCAGATGAGCACATTGCTTCCCATTTCTCAATTGACGACCTCTCCGGAAAGGTGGTTTAATCTCATGTTTCAATACCCACTGGTTTAATCTCATGTTTCTACACCTACTGTTTTGCAGCATGCTTCTTTAACACAGGTGTTTATACATTACAGGTTCAGTGCAAGATTGCTTTGCAGAAGGAACTTGGCCTTCCCATTCGGCCTGATTGTCCGCTGGTAGGACAAAAATTTCGCTTTCCTCTTGAATTTTGTAGAAAAAATATATATATACCTTAATTGTTGTGTTAGTTTGATTTTATAGATTGGCTTTATTGGAAGACTGGATTACCAGAAAGGCATTGACCTGATTCGCTCGGCAGCCCCAGAGATCTTGGAAGACGATGTTCAATTTGTACGCAAGTTTTTTTTTTTTTAAAAAAAAATTAAGATAAAAATTATCCTCTTTTTTTTTTAAAAAAAAAAATTTAAGATAAAAATTATCCTCTTAACTTGTTTATTTACCAGAAAATGGTTTCTGACTAAAATTATGAGTTGTGAGTTTATCTTAAGGACTAAGATAGTGGATTTTAAGTTGTTTATTATTCTATTTTTGCCTTTCACCTTGATCTCATTTCCATGAAGTATCTATGTATCTGATTTTCTCTAAATTGAAACTCTGTAAACTAAATAATATTCTTTGACATTAAAAAAGAAAAATAAAATAAAGTACCCTGCTTAAATTTGAGTAAGTTTAAAATAATTAATTCCTGAAACCTCTGTAGAGAGAACGGCGATGTCTGTGCATGCTTATGTAAGTTGTTCTCTATTTTATCCCTTCATCAGGATCGCTGTGGATTATATATCTCTTTAAGCCAACTCAAGCTTCCAAGATGTTTCAGGTCATGCTTGGTTCTGGGGATCCTCAATTTGAGAGCTGGATGAGAGACACAGAGGCAACTTACAAAGACAAGTATCGTGGTTGGGTTGGATTCAATGTGCCAATTTCTCATAGGATCACTGCTGGGTAACTCAAAATTTTCTTTCATAGTTAATGTGTTTGTTAAGGATACCAGTGACATTGAAGTTTTGGAATGGACAGATGTGACATACTGTTGATGCCTTCAAGATTTGAGCCATGTGGACTAAATCAATTGTATGCAATGAGATACGGAACTATACCAGTAGTTCATGCCACCGGAGGACTTCGAGTGAGTTCAAGCATCCATGACATTAAGTGTTTTAGATACATGTATAGTCCTCTCTTGTGACGTCTGCATTTTTTCAAAGTCCAAAAGGGCAATTATGCATAGAAAGAGTTTGTAAAAGTAAAAAGTTTGCACACAACTCTGTGTATAAAGTTGCATAACTAGCGCATTAGAATGAAAGCTTTTTTTCGTTTTTTAGCAATTCTATATAGAGACTTGAGGTCTGAATTTTAAGAGAATGCAGACGTCTGATAGGGGAATCTTTTTACATATGCAAATGGATTATGCATTTAATACAACTACCTATTCTAGGATACAGTGGAAAACTTCAATCCATTTGCTCGAGAAGGCAGTGGTGAAGGTACAGGGTAAGTATTTGTCCTTAAGCTCTTGGCTTGTTTGATGTCGATTGGACAAATTCTATCTGAAACAAGAATCATATGGCTGTATCTTTTTCGTAGAAAATTTCAAAGCTAAACACATTCATGATTTACAATGGGGTGCGAGATTAATGGGTATTGAAACACTAAACAGAGTTATAAGTCTAGTTCTCAGCTAAGCCCTCTGGCATAGAAACAAATTGCATCCTTGAGAGATGTTTTATTATTTGTAGAACCTTTGTTAACTTTTTTCTGTACAAGATTAGGAGAAATCTGAAAGAGTTAATCGTATGTTGAAAATCTCATGATGTAATTGTTACTAAAGCATACAGAGGTTTACAAAAGGGGGCGAAAAAAATTATATTAAGATACGCTTATCTAGTTTAATTATTAAAATTAAATGAACAACCATCTATCATGAATGTGAAGCAAGCGCTTTTTGAATGTCCAGAAGATGTTAAATGATGGCCAGAGAGGTTTTCTTGTGTATTTTGATACCGTAATTGTGTTCTTCAAATATTTTTGCTGACACTGGTGTAAATGACACTGACAGGTGGTCCTTTTCGCCACTATCAGAAGAAAGCATGTTGACGGTAAGTTTATTGATACTAAAGTATGAATCCGGTGAAAACATGTGACAATCAGTGAGTAAACGAAAATGATGGTTACAATAATCATTTGGGTATTATTAAATTGGTAACATAAACACAATGAAATGATGGAAATCAACTAATATGATAAATGATTTATTCCTTTTCTATATAATTTATCTTTATGGCTTAATCTATATCTAACCATTGGTGAGACATTTTATAGGCATTAAGATTTGCAATACAGACTTACAGAGGACACAAGTCATCTTGGGAAGGATTGATGAGGAGAGGCATGGAAAAGGATTACACGTGGGAAAATGCTGCAATACAGTATGAACAGGTTTTCGCATGGGCCTCCATTGATCCTCCCTACATTCACTGAGGTAAACAATAAGAAAGAAGTGAAAAAGAAAAATAAACTGAAAGATTTACGTCTTCATACATAGTGGTGCTGGTCCTGGTAATATCAGCTTGCTTCCAGGAAAAATTTATTCTTGTCAAAATGCTAGGTGGGTATGAGGTTTTATAGCCATTTTGGTCTTTTTTTTTTGAGCCGGCATAATTTACAAAATTCCACAAGTGACCACCTTGACCAAATTCTTTGTTTTTTATTATATACAGTATGAAAATCATGTATTTTATTTTATATCAAGGAAAAGAATCAGTGATATTCTTGTGACAAGTGCCAAGCTGTTTAGCTTTAAAAACTCCCGTTGTAATAGACAAAAAGCCCTTGCGTGTGGCATTTGCTTCCATTTTGTCTCAAATGTTACTTGTTGAGAGAACAAAATATTGGTGTTGTATTTTGGGATTTTGATTTGGTAATTAAGGTTAAGAGTGTGATCTTATGAGCATCTCTTGTTGCATGATCAATGGAAAAGAATAATAAAGTGGGTTTCATGCAGATAAGAAAAGGATCATAATTATTTTTTAATTTTCCATGTGCCCTATAATAGCATCATTAATGAAATTTTGGATGTACGCATGTTTCCTTAATGCTAGGAATTGCCGTGCGGACAACATTGAGCTTAATTTCCAAGTAATGAGAAAAGTGTGCTCTTGAGTTGTGGTATTGCATGTTTGAATGAGAAGAAAGGGATCAATTTGCAGACTGAGAAATTTTTTCTTTTAATGCAAGTCCTAAAGTTTGATTGTGATTGTGGTGACAATCAAGTTAAAGAAGTTTATACAACTTGTTACGTTTCTGCATATTCGAACTAATATAAAGGAGATTTAGAAAATATTTTAAAAAACAATGTTCTTTTTTTGCTTCAGCGCATATAGGTTTTCAATTGAGTGCTTCTATAAATGGTTGGTGAGGATTAAAAAAAAGTCAATATTTACAAATTAAATATTTATTAAAAGTCAATAAAATGGATAAAAATATGCATTAAAGTGAATATTAGTAAATTCTATAAAATTTCAAGGGCCTAAATCTTTCACATTATAAGAATGCGCAGAGAGGGAGAGAGAGAGCACAAACAAAGTGTTGAAACACATTGATATATTGGTGCTGATTTTTTTTTTCAATTAAATGAGTAAATTGACATTCATTTACTATTGATTATTGATATTTTATTTTTGATTACATGAGATTATTACTCGTACTACAACTCATATTATATGAGATTATAATTAAAATTTACAAATCAGACTATGATTAAAACTAGTTTATATGTATTTTTATGAAGTATTGTCTAGATTTTTAACCCTTACTAATATTTGAGAGATGTTTACTCCACTCACACTCAGTAAGGGAGGAGATTGCGAGAGAGAGAGAGAGAGCGCAAAACAGAGTGTTGAAATACATTGATATATCGGTGGTAGTTTTTTTTTAATTAAATGAGTAAATTGACATTCATTTACTATTGTTTATGTCGATGTTTTATTTTTTATTTTTTATTTTTGATTACATGAGATTATTACTCATACTACAACTGATATTATATGAGATTATAACTGATATTTACAAATTAAACTATTATTAAAACTAGTTTACATATATTCTTATGAAGTACTATCTAAAATTTTAATCCTTACTAATATTCGAGAGATGTTTACTCTATTCACACTTAGTAAAAGAGAAGATTGTCCCTACTTCTACAATACATGTATTGAGATTTGCATAATATTCGAGAAATATTTATTCCACTTATAATTGATAAAAAAGGAAGACTACCGCCACTCGATGTTTTATTAGTTGAAGTTTATGTTTTTCTATTCGCATAACATTTATTATTTGTGCTCTCATGGTCCAGTTATGTTGCCACATGGGTAACAAACAGCCTTTTTGTTTTCATCTTTTCCTAACCCTTCACCATAAACATCTAACCCAAAAATAGTTCTAAGATGTTTCTGTTAGGCTATTAATATTATAGTCCCTGACACTTGTTACAAAATTAAAAAAGCAAAAAGATTAAATTTTTGAAACATAAGTTTGTGATATTTTAATATTTTTACACTTAAGTCTATTGACCTAGTTAATTTCACTATTAAAATGACTTATTCTTACATTTGTAATAACACATTCATACTGATATTGTTGCTTATTAAGTAATTAATTTAATAAATGGTAAACCTATATATTAATTACAAACCCTATTGTATGATAAATGCGAGTATCAATTTAATTTAATTTTCTTAATTTGTAGTTAATATTCTTTCTGTTTTATAATAATATACAATCAATAATTTGAATATGTAATAGAAACATATTGATTTACAAATATTATTAATAAAGTGTGTGTTTTTTAAGAAGGTATCAAAAAAGGGCAAAAAAAAAAAATTTATTTTGTTCCTACACATAGAACTTGATGAGCAAGTCTATAAGCTTTTTAATATTTAAAGATAAAATCATTTTATGCTTCACACTTATTTTGAAATTCTTTTCACATCCTATGTTCAATGAATTTGGGTCAGTGATAGATTTCAATTGCTAATTGTTAGAGATATGAAAATGAAACTAGTGGGCATGTAAATAATTTAATCAATTTTTTATATATGGATTTAATTAATTTATTTAGTAAGACTAAAAAAATTATTTTAGTAAAGAAATATTTGACATTTAGATTGGTGTATAGAGTAAATTTTTATTTTTTAAAAAAATTTTGATGGTGGGTTTGTGATTTAATAATTAAAAAAAGAAAATAGCCTTAACAGTCGCTAATAAGTCAAAATTTAGAAATATCTTATTTATTTGTAATTTCACAACAAAACAAGAATTGCAGAGTAATTAACTCAAAATAAAAAGACAAAGAGAAGGGTTGCTTACCTCGGTGCAAGTGGCAACACGCCCTTTCTCTTAAAGGTGTTTTCGAAAACTTTGAGGCGTTTCATGATATTTTCATTAATATCTGTTGAGCTTTTATGAAATTTAAGCATACGTGCGACTGCCATGAGAAAATTATCCCAAGACCGAAAAGTCAAAATCATACATGATAATCAGACTACACGTTAGCAGTTAGCACTTCACAGTTCATACAAAAACAGACAAAAACATATAAAATACAAGGGCATTAACGTAATATCACTAACAGAGAACTCAAAGATCACACCGATGGTTTCTCTCCACGTTAAACACTTTGGAAGCGAACTACAGAAGCAATCATTATCAGCTAGCGTAAATCGCTGGCCGGCCGCTTGGGCTTGCAGCCACGTGATAAATTATTGATCTTAAAGTCAAATATAATTTTGAGCGCAATTATTTGAGTTTTTATAAATTTAATTTTTTTAATTAAATTTAATTATATAAAAGTTATTAAAATTTTTATTTTGAAATATGAATGAGGTGGAAATGTTTTTTTTTAAGAAGTATTTTGTTAAATATGTATTTTATAAAATAAAAATATAATAATAAAAATTTTAAATATATATTTAATTATAAATATTAGTGTAATAATTTATTATCATAATATTTATTAATATTTGTGTAATATAATAACTTAATGTTTAATTAGTTTAAAAAAAAATTCCCTCGCCCTAATGAAATGACCAAATTGCGCAACGGTAACCAATGCGCACCACGAGGATATTCAGGTCATTTCCACGGGGCGGCTTTCCGCTTTTGCCTCTCTTGGCTACAAATGAAAATACTGTGCTATTATTTGCCAAAACTTTAGAACGGTAAGGAGCTAAATGTTATTACCCCAACCTCTAATAACAAATTGCCTGGAAGGGCAAGTTCGTAGGGAGCGGTTATTCTTTCCCGTTCTTGCAACAGATCCAGCTTTGGAATCTCAATTCTGGATATGAGGAAAATGGAAAAAATACCATGATTGAGAGAAAATTTGGAAAAAAATATAAAAAAGTGTCTCTTTTTATTTCTTGTTTTTTTTTTCTTTTGCAAAGGTTATGCATGTGTTTTTTCTTGAATCAAAATCCATTGACAACTTATCAAGTTTTTTACAATTTTGATGTTATCTATGATTCTTTGTGGAGTTTAGAATGTATGATATTAACCCTTTAATCGTTTGATTTTCTTTATTGTAAAGCATAAATCGATGATTTCGAATCCAGGTTTGGTTTTTTATGCATGCATTGCAAAAGGGTCAATAATTCTTGGGGAATTTTCATCAAAAGAGCCAGCGATATCAGAAACTTTAGCCCAAGAATGTATTGATAAGACCCCACGACATCATTTAATGTTCTCCCATACAGTTTGCAAAAGAACTTATACCTTTTTAATCAATGGCCCTCTTACCTATTTTGTCATCCATGATGAGGATCTTCACAAAGGAGAGTCCTTTTGGTTCCTGAATCGGGTTAAGTCTGCTTTTGAGGAGATTTTTGAAACTAGGTCGATCTTGAATTTTGATAATATCAGCAATCACTGCTTTCAAGCTCATTTCGATGCGGTTTTCTGTGAAATAATGGGTTTGGATTTGGGTTTCTCGAGTTCCTCAAGGAGTGGGTCAAAAGATGGTCGAAGTTCGAGTGTTGATTCATCTAAAGGCAGGAGGACGGTGCTGGCTCCGTTGCTTGGGGAGCCGTGTAAAGGGTTGAAGAAAAAGAAGAGATCGAATGGCGAAAGCGAGGTTATGAGTCGGGATTTTAGTGATGTTAATGAGGAGAAGAAGGTCGATGTCTGTGATGATGTGACAGTGCAAAAGAATGCACTGTATTCGGGTGATCATCGACTGAGGGCAAAGCAAATTTGGAAAAAACATGTTTGGATTGTTTTGGGGCTGGACTTGTTTGTATGTGCCGTGCTATTTGGGATTTGGTTGTGGGTTTGCAGGGGTTTCCGGTGCATCAATGGTTGAGTTTGTTTTGTTTCTTTTATGGGTTGTTCTTGTTGTACATGGGTGATTTACTTTCTACTTGATTGAGGATTCTACATCTGTAACAAAAAAAGGATACATGGTGATGAGAGGAATATATTTTATGATATTGCTAAGAGTAAATGTTGTTCATGAGTCCTTGCAGTGTGTATTCGGCTTCTACTGGTAATATTCTTAGTTTCTTTGATCAATGATTTGCTGTGTTATTTCAGGCAAGTCAAGTAGCGCTTCTTTTACAGTTCTTGACTTGCATAGTCACTTGTAATGAGCTAAACTGTGTGTATCTATTGGCTACAGGTAAAACCTATGCAGGCATGGTCTTCTATGTTTCTTTGTTGCATGATTATGAATTGGTCAAATATTTTAATGATACTTTGTCAATTTAGTTTTATTTGAGGTTTACGAATGAGAAATGATGAAACAGGGCTAAGTTAGATATTATAGGTCAGCATAGCATAGTTATGTAGATATTTCCTGTTACAATGTGGATTTAATATTGTTCTTCATAATTCGTATGGTATGGCATTGATACAATGAGGGTCAACCACTTTTGGTAGGGGATGATAAAAAACTGTCATAAATTCCTCCTCTTCCCTTCTGTATTTCCTTTCTCATCTTTCACTCTTTTGTAATCAGTCCAAGCACTGTATCCATATAACTGCTTGCCACCTGCGCTCCACCATCCGTTCCAAGTTTGGGAACCTAGGTAGTAGTATCCCGATCAAACAACTGATGAGGGGGATGAGCAAAACAGGGAGTCTAATGGATGGGGTTCAACTAGCAGAGACTCTAGGAACAGCAGAGCAAGAATGTTTTATTTCAGTGCAATGAAGGTTTCATAGATTTAAATTGTTGTTACTGTATTTTGATCGGTGGTGACTGATTGTTAAGGTATAGGACAAAAAACTGTTTGATTGTTAAGCTTATGAGACAGAAAATCCTTTGTGTTTATGTATGATCTCAGATACCATATTGAGCTCTGCCATCAAAGTCAGATTAAAATCTCTCATCTAAAATTTTATTTGTTATTTATTAGCCCCATGTAGATACTTAAAAGTCTGGAATATTCAATCATTAGGTGCTACTACTAGTTATGCATTGACAGAACTCTTTAAGTTTTATGATTATATATCCTTCTACACTTTATCATGCAAGCAAGTGGATCTATTATTCAATAATGCTAGGTATTACAAACTCATGTACGCACTCTAGTCAGACAATTGACTGTATTATATTCCTAACAGTATGTCTCATGATATTTGGTTTCCTTCATTTTCAAAAATGTTAGACATGTGGCAGTGATAGTACACTGACCCATCAGTTGTGGGGGTAGAGTTCATATAGAATGTATGCATGGGGTAGCACTCTTTATTATTCCAGTATTGTGGCTTGTGCGTGTGGAGGTTACTTTTGCTTTTTCGAACAGAATTAACAATGTGCTGATGCAGGTGAAAATTCTAATATTAACATCTTACAGAGAGCATGGAAATAAATGATACGCCAATGCATTCTTTGCTAGAACGATTGGTTTTTGAATATTGGTGCTCATTGCCTGATGAGCAATTTATTCTTTTAACATATCGCGAATGAGCATATCGATGTTTTATGCATGTTGAAATTATTGATTGGGCAGAGCAGGATCTTGCCCTCTTCGAATGGGAAAGAATGTAATAGTCACAAGTTTTATGACGTCTCTTGAAGCCTTGTGCTTTTCTGTAAAAATATTGCTGCAGCTTCATACTTGATTGCAACAGCTGATCTCTGCTAGTTGGATACGATGCCTTGCAGAATTGTATCTAAACATTCGAATTCTGTGAAATTGACAGCTGGAAACTAAATTGTCACAGCACTCTGTAGATTAATGGTCATAAACTAACAGTATTCAAATGGCCACACATTTTGCTTGTGCTGATATGGTACAGAAATCTATTTATCTTGGCAAATCATAATGACATGGCTTTCTGGACCAGTAAAAATGCCATTTTACAGTAATATTTTTTCATGAGTAATGGGAACATCCTGTAATGCGTAAGTCAGGAATCGAATTTTTGAAATTTTTACTTTCTACCAATACATTACGAGGAGTAGAGCCACATAGCACAACCCAGATATCTGCTCCGGGGGAGATACCCGCCCTCGTTGCAAAGGAGCCAAGTTGCCCCTTCTCGATTGTTGAAACCCCTGAAACCAACTAGGAAGCTTGGTTGAAGATCCAAGAAACTGCAGAATTGTACTTCTAGTGAGTGTGTGCTAAACTGAAAACAATACTTACAAACCTTTCCAAGGTTTGTATCATATTCCCAGATCCAGACCCAGATGATTGCATTGCATCACGCAACAGCTGAGTCGGAACACAACACATCTTGCCAAAATCTACACACAAACAAAATATTCTAATCCTCGTATTCATTTAAATACATTATGTGCGATGAAAGTTTCATACTAAACCAACAACCAATATACTTAAATATCTATAAATACAAAACTACAACAGTTATTCCATGCTCACGAGAATATATATAACATATTGAAAGTAATTTGCATTTTTTAGCCACATGGGGTTAGCTTCTTATTGCCAGCTCCCCGAGGATTATCATCTTTCCAGTCATCAAATGCTCTTGCCTTCTGTACAGCATAATCATCATCACCTTCATCGTCGTCTTCACTTGTTCCCAATTTCCTATTGTCCTTGTACCAAGCAGAACTGGCCTCTTCCATGAGTTTAACATTCCTCTCCTGCCATTTATTCATCATTTCCATCTCCTTCAGCCCAGCTTCCTCTATACTCATGGTCGGCAACCTACCATAGAACATTTCTAGTTAGCTTACTTGAAATGACCAGATACCAATATAAGCATAACATAATAAATATTTTAAGGACATAATAACTCTAATAAAATATATTCAAGGCATAAGAGCCCAATAAGTAAAACCAAGACATAAGACATAAGAGCTCTAATAAGTGAAATATATTTAAGGCATAAGAGCCCCAATAAGTAAAACCACCTTCCTCTTGTTCATAACCCCAAAAAAAAAAGAAAAAGAAAAAAAGAGTCAAATAATAAATCCCTTAAAAAACATTCTATGTTGTCTGACAAGCAGAAATACCTATGCATAGGTTGGAAGACCTGCGCTGCCATCCTTTCCCTCTCACTTGTCAGGCCTCCACCCACAAGACTTGCTGGTCCAAATATCATTGGCTGGTGTTTGTGCTCATGTGCTTGTGAGACTTTGGCTCTTCCTTCTAGAACATCCTGCGCAAAAGTAGCACATGTGATGGGCTGTGCTGGTTTTGTGTATTGAGCTCGAATAGCAGCATCACGATGCCAAGATTCAGCTTTTTTGGAGCGCTCATCAAGGACAACCTCAGAAAATTCCTCCTCACCTCCCTGAAAAGACAAGGAAACAGATCACTCAATTTATATTCATAGTAATTGACAAGCACAAAGCACAATCAATTATGGGTCACAACAAAAGTAACCGTTTCAACTGTGAACTTCACATGCTTGACTACAATTTTAATCCACCTTTATCAAATTCCACATGAGCAAAATGGAAAGATAATTCAAAGCACATTTCTGTACCAATAACGTAGCTCACCACTTGGAAGTAACCAATATCTTGCAAATTGATATTAAAATTAGCACACCAGACCAAAGACATGGCATATTAAAAAAATTACTGTCCTCCAAAAAAATTTCTATGCATTTTATGGGAAGATGCCAAAAAAAACCAATCACAAATCTCTAAATAGCGATGAATTGGCAAAAGGGATGAGCCATTAAACGTTCACTGTATTAAACCGCCAATAAGAGTTTCCTAACAGTCAATTTAAGATTACCACAGTCTGTATTGAGAAGATAAAAGATAGGAACATAAAGGACAATGAGCAAATGGTTATGAATAATTGAAGTTTAAGGAAACCTCAATTTACCAAGTGGATGTCACAGAAAAACTGGGGATTAATCTATAAAATTATCAATAAATACCTTGAGATTAACATACAACAATGGATATAGACATTGTAAATTTCGCATCTTCCAGTACTTTTTTTCAGATTACAAAAATTAAAAAATTCAATATTATTATTTCTTCTAATGGATGTGCTTCAGAGTAATCAGTTAAGAAAGGGCAGTGAAAACCAACAGGTCTGAGAAATCAGGAGAAACAATAAATAATAAACAACCATCCAAGATCTCATTTATTGAACGTATTAATAATACCTTTAATTGCCTTTCTTTTACAGCAGAAAGCATATCTTCCTCTTTCTTCAGCATCTCTAGCAGATCAAGAGCCTGTAGTATAGAAAATGAAAGTATTATCTTCAATGGCAATTTTCAGAAGCTTATAAATGGAAAATCGTATCAAAACGTAAGACAAACCTTGCAAACAGCCAATGAGATGGTGGTAAGCCAAGCCTGAAATGTTTTGAAAACGAAAGAATGAGAATCACAGATCCCATGAAATCAAAAACTTTAACAATGTTAAAAACTACCTAAATAAGAATTTTGGTTTTGACATGTAATAGGCATATATGAACTTCATTTACTTTAGGAAACCTACAATATCATTCTTAACATTTGGCATATGCTGGGTACACTGATAGGAATATGCTTGGAAAGCGTTTGCAAATTGCCTTCCATGCCCTCAAATTAAATGACAACTAACCTCCCTTTCTTCTTCTCCATCGTCATCCAAAACATCTTCCTCTCCAGCCTCAACAGGAGCAGATGGAGCGGCTGCTCTAGTTGAACGCCCACGCCTCTCCTTTCGCTCCTTTATTTCCTGAAGTTTTGATTCTGCCGCTCTTTGACGTTTGAACCGAGCAATCTGGATGCATGCACAAATCTAGTAAGCAAACATACAACTATGTCGTACGTCACATGAATTTGCACACTGAAATAAGAGCTAACAACAGAATCAGGAAGGATAAAAAGTCAAAAAGTCCGAATGAAAGCTACCTTCCGGGCCCTTTGATCTGCAAAACCAGTTGGCTTGGCTTGTGCAACGGCTTCCAACTCCTCTTCTGGTACAAATTCCATTGCCTCACAAAATGAAATAAACTCCTACAAAACGCAACCTTTTAATAAATCTGGACACAAACAACCACAAAGAGCGATCATGCCCAAATTGCTAAGTTGATTAAAGTAAAAACTCCAATCACACCTCAGATCAGTGAACGTCATTTACCTTCAACTTAGCCTGGGAAGCTTTAAGAATCTGTAACCTATCATCCTGTGCAATTTTTTCAATCAGCTCACCAAGAAAATACGGCACCTGTACAAAAAAGAATAATTAGAAACTGCCACAAACAACTTGAATCCTTTCCACAATCACACCAGCCACAACCATTTAAACCAAGACCATAATTTTCAACATAACAAAATCATAATGTGATCATACTGTTAGTGATCATTCACTGACCCCACTTTTACTTGGCAATAACACTAAGCTTACAAAGCTAATATCGCAACTGATACAACACACATTAGAAACTATCATGCATGAGATACATGCCGGATTTTGGTAAGTAGCAGCTATCATTGTGGGCCGCATCATTTGCCACACATACCAAATTCTAATTTTTCATCCAAAACTCATTCTTTTCCTTAAAATTAACAAGCTTAAAACCGATAAGTAAACGCCATTTCCATTTCCAACTTTCTAAGCATCCAAACAGAGCACTAATTACACATATTAAACAATAAATTACCAGAATATACTTGAGATTGTTGGTGCTGATATCATCTTTGGTCTCATTCGATGAGAACAACCCTAGCTTACCGACCATATCCTCGCACATCTCCAAAACCTCACATCCTTTCCTCACAGCATCCTAAAATCAATCCAACACAATCATATTTTTAAATTCAAGATTAAAATTCTAAGGCAACCAAATCAAATGCTGCGCGCATAACAGTACCGGATCGCAACCGGATTCCGTAGCTTTCTGGTGGATCTTTCGTCCTTGTTCAAAGAGCGAAGGCAGTGGCAGCTCCTCCCTTGATACCTCACCCATCGGTCACCGTATCAAAACCCTAGATTTCGGCTGTGAATTTGGAAATATTTGAAACGTTCAGGGGCAGACTTGCGATAAGAACAAAAGTTTCGGGAAAGAATGATCAGGCGGAAGAGAGGTTTATATAGATTATTGAGGACAGGCCAGGATTGCAAATCTCTGCCACGTAAGCGCTTAAGTGGGACCAAGCACTCTGACCGTTGGAATAGAATAACAAGAAGGCAACTTGACTCTAGAAAGGTCTGGCGCGTTTTTGAAACTATTTTATGAACTGAAAATGTTTGCTTTTGGCTTTTGGGTATTGTATTTTGAAAAAAAAATAAAAAAATAAAACTAACTATCAACAAACATAAGTTAATTGAAGAACAATAAATTTAAATCAATTGTAATATGTGTGCAAAAAATGGTATAAATAAAAGCACGCTATCACTAAAAGACTAAAAAGATAAAAATTAACTGTAGACAAAAGTAGTACATTATGAGATAAAAATTATTTTTGTCTTTTGCATTTTTTGTATTTAATTTTATATAATTTTTAGTACATATAATATTGTTCAATATAAAGGCACTAAGAAATTCTGAGTGAAAATGTTATAATAAGCTCTAATAAGTGCCACAGAAATTTTGAACATACAAAGAAAAAAAACAACATATTATTAAAATTAAATAAAAAGAAATTTATATGGTTCCAATTGGCATAAGAAATTTTTGGAAGACAATTAGTCTATGGCTTCTATTCATAAGAATGTAAAAATATCAGATAAAAGTTAATAAGTATTAAAATTATAGGCTAGACTGGATATGGAGTTATGTATTCTAAGCATAGGCTGGTGTGGGTGGACCTCCTCATTCCCCACCCCATATTGAATTTACTATTTAGCCCCCATATTCACTCCACTTTTCATGTGCACCAACTCCATTTCCATTCTCAGTGCGCATTTTATAGTAGATTTTATATATAATTTTGATGGAATAAAAATTAAAATGACTTAAAATGAAACTATCACTAACATTTGTAAAGTATATAATTACTAAAAATAGAAAAACATCTCTAACATATTGGTTGATAATTTTGAATTACATAAGAATGTAAAATATAATGGGAAGTTATCATTGCATCACTTTTGTTTTATTTTATATTCATTTAACCACCATAAAATTTTAATATGTTTTTTACACCACATTTCTTTTTTAATTTGTATCAGTTAGCCATTTTTACACTAATATAGTTAAATAATTTAAATAAAATGATAATTTTACCTCCAAATAAATTAAAAGATAATTTTATTTTATAAAATTTTTGAAAAATAAAAAAAATTATAAAAATATCCCTAAATTTAATAACAATAAATCCAAAAATTAGAATTTTTATTTTTAATAAAAATTATTCTAATAAAAAAATATAATTATAAGAATAATTACAAAATTTTGGAATTTAATAAAATTTCATGTATTATTAAAATTTTGGGATGTATTATTTTAATAAATAAATTCGGTGATTTTAATAAGGTTTTACAAAATTACAATTTTTTAATAAATAAATTCAGTTATCTTTTATTAAAATTTTACAAAATCTAAATTTAATAAAAATCAGCTAAACACCTCTATTTGGGATTTATTTTTTTATTAAATTTAGGGGTATTTTTATAATTATGTATTTTTTATTTTTCAAAGCTTTTATAAGATAAAATAGTCTTTTAATTTATTTAGGGTAAATTTATCATTTCGTTTAAATTATTTAACGGTGTTAACTAAAAAGTGACTAATTCATATAAATTTAAAAAGAAATATAGTGCAAAGATTATGTTAGAATTTTTTAGTGGTTGAATGAATATAAGACAAAACAGAGGTGGTGCAATGATAATTTTCTTATTTGAATAAATAATAACAAGAAAACATGTGCAGATTTATATATATCGGATTGGAGTAGGGTGAAGTGTAGAATATAAAACTAAATCTCATTGCATTAAGAATTTAGGGATTATTTTTTTTATTCTATGTCTCATTCCCAAAAATTCATTACAATGTATCCCTACAAGGGTGGAGCCCCACGGAGCACTAAACCTTAGATGACTTTGCCATTCTTAAATTTAAGACTTTGCTATAACAATCATAATCAATTAGTCGATCACTCTATGTCTTAAGTTGATTGATTAGTTAGATGACTTATTAAAAAATACACTTGAATTTGCATATGGTCAAAGCATAACCAAAGCTTTTTAAAATGAGATTTCACTTATTTTATTATATCATTATTATTGGAAAGAACCATGTACAATAACTACATTATTGAAAAAATAGAAAATTTGATAAAAAAAGTTCAATTAAAATTATATAAATTTATTTATATCTGAAATTTTTTTTAAAAAATACTTTTTTTTACTTTTTTTATTTACCATATAAATAAACAAGTAAATATTTAAAAAATAAAATTACGTGAATATTTTATTGATCCATTAGTGAGTCGGTTATGCATAACTAGTTAAGCACATATTCTGTCTGGGAAGTATTGAGTTGCTCAAGGCAAAAATAATCGGCGAGCCAGATATTTTTAGACATTATGTTTGACCTCACAATTTTATGTAACTACAGTTTTAATCCAAAAAGTTAAAACTTATTCAGATCAGTCCAGGTATATTTTGAAAATCGTGCACATAACTCTCTGGCTTTTAAAAGTTTTGCATATAAGTCCACATAGAGTTAAGAAAAATACTATTGATAAATGAATTTGAGTATCTGCTTTCCTTAAGCATTTTTTAAAAAACATTTTCACTAAACTATTGTGTAATAAAAAAATTTAAAAAGCATGTGTAAATATAAAGATTAAAAAACATTTCAGCTCAAATCAAATTTGCTAAGCATTCATAAACTCATACTAACTATCTTTACAAGAAATTAGTTTTTAAAAAGCATGTCACCTAAGCTATTGATCTTGTCATCGTACACATAAATCTTGAACTTGAAGAACTAGTGAGAATAAAATGATAAACTCATGTTATTAGAAAAATAGAGTTTGATTTAATCAAAATCTGAGTTAGGTTAAAACTGTTAAACCTTAATTCCTCCCAATAAGTATACCAAATATGATGACGACATATTAACATGATGCTTTTGCATCTTTTGAAAGTGTGTTATAATTTTTCTTCTCTCATTAAGCTCCTAGAAACAAGTTATCTCTCTAAACATTGTTTCATTACACCACATCAAATGTTTATCTTATTTCATCTTTGTGGTCCTTTTATAGTGACTTCATTGTCCTAGGTGTCTAAGAGCGATCATCGATTACAGGCCGACGCCACTGACCTTGTTCTTTGCTCTAAGAGATAATAACACCTACGTCAACAACCTTCTAGTTTGAGTTTAGAGATTACACAGAGTTCACATCCTCCATTGATAACAACGGGCCGGGCGGCACATCACACGATATGGGCACAACATGTGTCCCTGTAGTATAGCACAACACGAGCACGTTTTGATAGGACAAGTAGCACAGCACGAGATGCAGGCGGGTTAGGCTAAATTGAGCATTTTAGGCACATGGGCCTTAAAAGTATAACACCATTAGAGATAGGTTAAAGTATGGCACGGGTAAAGGCCCACAAGAAGCATGTTTTACTAATTTATAAACACTCGACTTATGAGTCATCAGTAGCACATAGACCTAGATATATTAAAGTAAAACTTTTTAATGAAAATAAACTTAAAAATTTATAATTGTACAAATAACTTGAAAATGAATCTTTTAATGTATTTTATTAGCATAAATTTTTTAATTTCATTTAATTCTTAGTTTAAAAAAATTACTCTAATTATTTATGTTTATCATTTATTAAATAAACAAATGATATTATAATTTTAATAAATAAAATTATAAATATCATAATTTTATAAATGTATACATTAAATGTTATTATGGATTATGATTTACAACTATATATAAGTTTAAGTTAGCAATTAAGTTAATCCTTTAGAAAAATTTATTATTATTGTTCATGTTGTTGTTGTTAAGTATTAAAAAAGAATTATAATATTATAAGATCTAATGTAGTAGTTAGTCTTACATTAACTTACTATTATTGGGTTATTATTATTGAATATAAACTTGATTTTTAAACTTTTGATTATATTAAATTTGACTAAAGATATATGAATTCAAAAAAACTTAAAAAAAATACGCTAAAGCTTGACACACCCTCTTAAAAAGATTTATAGAAAAACATGTCTTGCTTTTTTATACTGCATGGCCTAAAACAAAAGTGGGCTCGGCAAGTGTGCCGAATTGGGCTTAAGTAAAAAATTTAAGCACAATATGACAGAAGCATTTGATGAGTCGTGCCATGTTGGCCCACAGGCCGGCCATCAAAGCTATAATGACAACCAACCATTAAATTGTTATTGTCTTTTTGCTTTTCTTATTTTTAGATTTTGTTTCACTATCTTCAAAAGATAACTTAATTGGCTGGTTTTTTATTGTGTAAGTAAGAGGTTAAATATTCAAATCCAATAGATTATGTTTAATTTGGAGTGGAGTGTACGGTAATTAAAAATATAATTGTATTATATGGTTAGATAGTAAGAGGTTAAGGGCCCGTTTGAGATTGCTTTTAAGAGACTTAAAAGTGATTTTGAAAATTTAAAAATTAATTTTAGTATTTGGTAAAAAAAACTCAAAATTACTTTTACAAAATCAGTCCCTCCTATAGTTAATTTTGAAAAGTAGGGGAGAAGTAGCTTTTAGATTCTGATTTTGAGAATTAATTTTATCCTTTCATATAATTTTATAAATATCCTTAAAATTATTACCTAAACCCAAAATTTTCCTTATTCAAATTTAAAAAATAATATTTTAATAAATTTTTATTATAATTCATCAATATAAATTAATTAATATCAATTTGTTGGTCAAACTATTATTAAATTTGTCTCACTATATTATAAATTTAATTATCAATTGTTTTAAGATAGAAAATAAAAAATAAAATCAATATATTAGAAGTTTTATTTTTAATAAAAATTATTATAATACACAATAAAAAATATTATATGTACATATTTTTATATGTATAAATAAATTTTGTCTTATATTATGTACATTTTAGTTATTTATTTTTTTCAACTGTTTAACAGTAAAATTTACTAAACGGCCAAAACTATTTTCAAAACTCATAGTACTTCTGAAAATAAAATTTATCAAACACTTAGCTGATTCTCTTCAATAATAATTATTTTAAAAGTTACAGTATTTCCAAATTGATCCTGAGAGCTATACGAGTGTACTTAGCTAACGTTCTTTGCTGGAAGTATAGAAGAATGTACTTTGAACATACTTTAGCTTAATCTATAGTTCTTTTTAAGGGTATTTAGGTTATTTTCTATTTAGTTCCTTTGACATTAATATTCAATTAAGCAAATGAGTAATACCAGCCTCATTTTCAAATTATTGAGCGTTAGAGACCTATAAAAGATCTGTTCAGACTTTGCCCACCCTACTTAAAAATTTAAATTTAAAAAAAAAAGATGAATTTTGGGCACAAACAATTTCCAAAAAGAAAACACCATCAATATTTTTCCATAACGCGAGTTCGGAAGAATTAGGACCTGCAAATGTTAAGTTGCCACATGTAAATCTTTCAAATATAAAGCAGGGATTCCTTTAAGTTACCTTTATTGTTTCTTACATTTTTTGTCTTTTTCTTCATGGCTAATTTCATTTAAATCCTTCTCATTCTTTTTATTGTGGTTGAGGATGTAATTGTATCCTTCCATCTCTTCTGCACCTATTTTTTTTTCTAAGATTTTATTTATTTCTTTTAAGTATTAGTAAATGATTATCAAATTCATATAAATCTATAAATTCGGAATAGACTTCTGGTCCTAGATTTATCAATCCTCTTCTTTCTTCATCTAATAAATCTATTTTTTGTCTAATTAAATTTATATAGACAGTTATTATATTTTCCCATCCTAAAAATATTTTATCTATACTATTTATCAAATCCTGAATTGTATCAACAGCCTGATTCATAGAGCTTCTTTTTTATACCAATATATTAACAATTTTATGATTTCATCAATAAATTTCATTTTCTTTTCTATTATAATTTCTGCTCCTACAGTATCCATAGATCTTTTTCTAAGATCCTCAGTTAATTCAAGATCTATATTTCTAATATTATTTTTATCAGTTTTTATTGCTTTTATTAAGTTTTTTATTTCTTCTTTATTATACACTCTTAAGGAATATAAACTATTAACTATTGATTGTATTGGATCTGTCATTGATTTACTTTTATTTTTCTTGATCTATGGCTCTGATACCATTTTTGCCGAGGGCAAATAAAATATTAACAAAATTAACAAAATTAATCAGAAACACTCAATTGTAGAATTAACAAATATATGATTAGTAAAATATTAACAAAATTAATATTAATTTAATTTTATATTAGTATTAAAATTCAAATTTACAGAATTCAGTAATATTTCAAATAAACTAATATACAAATTAAATGAATTAAAATACAAACAATTAAGATTATATCAGCATTATTAATATTTATTTTCAACCTTAAAATAATTACAAAATCCATATAAATGATTTATTAGCTTATATAAATTATTAAAAAGAGAAGGTACATGGAATTGTTAGACCAAGACAATAAGATCCTTGACAATTTAGTCAAGATATTTAATTCCCCTTTAGACTAGTAGCCCGCATGTCTTGGTTTCCATCCTATATACCTTTTTATTCAGATTATACATCAAATTCTTCATTATCAGAATTGTAGGTATATGAAGGTCCTTCCATATATACTTTTTGTTCTAGATATGCCTTTGCTATATCAATTCCTTCTTCTACTGTCAACATGATTATATTATGTTTTAAATTATCTACTTTAATGAATTTTATTATTTTAATGAATTTTATTATTTTTTGCTTTAGTTCTTCTGGTAAATTTAATGAATATATAACTAGTAAATCTTTTGTTCTTACTAGTTCTTGTTTACTGAACATATAAGAACTTTGTTTAAAAGATCCTATATTAAAATCTATTATCATCATATAATCATTATATGTTATTTTTGTAGTTGGATTTATTACATATTCTTTTGATTCTCCTAAATAAATTTTATTATTCATGACCAGAATAAAATTTCAACTTTCGTCAACATTTTTAATGATTTGCTCTTACTCCATAAACCATTTTATCAACAACCATTAACAACATTCCCAAAAGATAAAGGTTAAGAATTATTACCCAAATTACCTTCTCTTCTTTCACGTTCAGATCTGATCTCCAGTGACCTGCAGCCTGGTTGTCCAAATTCCCTCAACGGCCTCTTGCCTCAACGGGATCTACGGACCAAATTGGCTTTACTGTATGGATTTAGATCTTACTATTAAAGAAGGGTCAGTATGTTTTAGGTTTCTCTTCCTTTTCTCTGGTTTTGTTGTTTTTAGTCGATGATTTTATGGTTTAGGACTCGAGCAAGTAACTGTTTAGTTCTTCATTTTATTTCAGAGAGATTTTTGATTTTGATTTGGGAATTGTCTTGAATGAGTGAGGAAAAAACGTCTTCAGATTTCAGAGAGAATTGAATTATGGTTCTAATGTCTGAGAAGACTTTCGTTCTTCTCCTCTTTTATTTATATCTCAATCTAATGATTGATCTATTACATTATTGCTTACATTACTTTTTCAAAAGATTACAAAAGTAAAATTATTATAAGACAAATTATTACAAGACTTTTTCCTTTTTTTTTGTTTGCCACGAATGTCTTTTTATGTGGTCCATGGACAAAAACTTTTGTAACACCCACTTTTAATTATTTATTATTTTCCTCTTTTGCCCTTATTTAATTGAGTAGGATAGTTATTATTGAGTGTTTGTGTGTGAGTAAAACTTATCAAATTACTTTAAATAAGTTACGTAAGTTATTCTTATTTTTTTTAAAATATAAATATTTATTAATTACCAAGTATTTAAGAAGTCATTCTTTTTTTTTAAGAAGCCATCTTTTATTTTCTACACCGTTACAAACCCTAGAAAAAAAAAAGAAGAAAAGAAAAAGAAAGAAACATAAGTCTGTGGAGAAGGAAAAGAAAGTTTTATAATTTCTTTTCTTAGTGTTTGCCTTAAGGTATTAAGTATTTCTTTGACTTATATGATTTATTTTTATGAATTGTTTGCTTTTAATTACTTGTGGTATGATTTGGGTAATATATGAGTGTTTGTAATGTTGTTATGATATGAACAGTCTCTATTCCTTGCTCAAAATCATTTTCTTTATTTAGAATTGCGTGAATATGCTTATATATCATGGAACTAGACATCCTAAGTTTTCCATTGATAGGTTTTGTGTTGAAATCGTCTGAGTATGCAAATTGTTATGGGTTTTCGAAGTTGGGTTACTGGTGCTGGAAAATTCCGATTTTCAGCAGCGGTTCTCAATTCTGGAAATTTTTCTATAAGGTTACACGTCCTTAAAAATTATGGCGATTTTTGTATCAACAGATCTATGTCTCCTATGCTTTTATATTTAATTTCGTAGTTTTATCCTTTATAGTTAAATTATTAAAAATTGTAACATGTGGCTGCTGCAGATCTGGAAACTGTTTTCCAGAACTGCAGAAGCTGAAACGTGTAACAGTTGGGCTAATCTATGAATATTAAATGCCATGTTAGGATTTTATAATGCAATTTCAATCTTTCTTCTGTCTTTAAAAACTAGAATCGTGATTTTTGGGCATGTAAAATAAAAGATACGAATTTTTGAAATTCTATTTTCAAATCTGGAATTTTCTGGACGGGTTAGATGTTCTCGGAAATAAAACGTTTTAAAATAGTTTCAGGAGTCCAAAATTATGAATTTTAATTATATGCTTTCTGAATGTGTATTCTGTAATTAGAAAGAAGAAACATATTATTTCAAGAACTGAAGAATATCTTATGAATTTTCTAAGTGGTAAAGGTCTGTTTTGGTTAATGCTGGACAGTTTTGTTACTTTGGTGAAAGGTCAATATTTTGACTCGATTTGGACTTGTGCTGATTTTGTGAAATTTTGTATGTAATGTTATGCATGTTCACAGTGCCTCTGTAAATTTTCATGGTTTTCCGACATGTGTATAGGTTATTAAAAATCAGCATGTGCAGGATACTCATAAGTATAGAATATGTCTAGAATATGTATAAGTATTAAGCTAGTATAAGTGCGTATGATTTAAGGATGATTGGGATTATGTTTAAGGTTAGAGATGATATTGATAAGAATATTTTTATGATGATTATAGGACGCGGGTGAGCTCGTTGGTTGTTTCTCGAGGTATTGAATTAATTGCTACGAATCGAGGTAAGTAGATTCATGCATGATGCGCTTCGTAATAAATGCAATTTATGTTTAAATGAAAATTTTTACAAAACTGATTTCTAAAATATTTAAATGAATTATGTAAAATAAAAACACTTTTAAATGAATTTATATAAATGTATTTTAAAATGAATTCTTCTTAAGAAATTAGTTTTCTCAAACAAAAGTTTTCTTAAAGAATTTTCTAAAAGAATTTAAATGTTCAAAGAAAAGTTCTTAAATGTTTTAGAAGACTTTAAATGCTATTTATGAAAAGATGTATGGTGGATTCAAAAGTGTTTTAGCTCATAGTCCGTAATAATGTATACGATGCAAATGTTATGATGTTATGAAATGTTATGGCACATATGATGATGATCTTGTGCACAAGGATGTTACGAACAATGCGGGGTACAGTACCCTGAATGAAGAACAATGTGGGGTATAACACCCTAAATGATGAATGATGAATGATGATGACTACGAGGCATGAGTTACCAATGTTTATGTTTTAATGTTTTTATGAATGTTTTAATGTTTTTAATGCTTTTACATGAATCCACCCCTTAAGTTAAATGATGATGTTATTATAAGATGTTACAAAATGTTTAAAGGTTTAATGACAAAGGTTTTCAAACATGGTGCATGGATTTGCTTACCAAGTTGACGGCTCACCCCTCGTCTCCAATATTTTGCAGATTGATTAGAGATGTGGCTTGGGTTCTTAGACGGAGAATTTTCTTAGTGGATCTTTGAAGTTGCTTTAAGTATTAAATTTGTCTAGACCTTTTTATATTGGCTTAGAGACTTTTTATTTGAGACTTTATTTCAGATGATTTATGTAAGGATTCAGTTGAAGTATGAATAATGATTGTCTCTTGAGATTTATTAATAAGAATACATGATGTGAGGCTTCATTCCAAATTTACCCTTGTGTTTTCATGGGTAATTTTTGGGGTGTTACAACTTTCTTGTTTTCTTTTACCATGCGGCCCCTCTTTTATTTGAGTGCACTTCATCTTTTATCTTTGTCGGCCATTTATTCCACCCATGTGTATCATGAGCTGGTGTTTAGCTGTCTATTTTTATCCGCTACCAGCATCTTTCTGTCGGCCACAAGTTTTACTTGTCAGGTGCCTTTATGTTCATTAATTGATAAGCTTGTTGCAGTGTCTCGCTGCTGCTTGGGAATCTTAATGTACTGACTTCATTTATGAACTCCAAGAGGATATTTGAAGGTGTATGATTATCTTCAAAAGTTACAAGAATATAATTTTGAAAACGGATTATTGTTCTAAAATTCCTCTTATAAAGGTCTTTAGCTATACTCCAAATTACTTTTATCCCTCTAGCTCTACGAGTTCTAATCCATGACTTAGTTATTTGAGGAACATTTGTATATTCTGTTCCTACTTCTATTTGGAAATTTTTTGAGATATGGCCTATTGAGATCATATAAAAGGCTTGATATTCTACATTTTGATGGTACTTAGGACTGATAGTATAAAACTTGAGATATATGGACTTTTTCTGCGCAAATTTGGAAATTTCTTTAACTAGTAATTCATCAAAACAGGCTATTTCTCTTAGATCTATATCAGGATATACTAAGTCTAGATACCCGTATTTTGCTATTTTTCCTATAAGGAGTGGGTCTGCTCCTTTTATTGCTATCATTCTGGGATACATATTCTTTCCTGGAGCTTTAAAGATGGTATTATTATGTGAGCAGGTAGAATATATCCAGGTAGAGAACTGTCTATGTTCTTCTTCTTTTGGGTTTAATGGTATAGGTTTTTCTTCTTCATCTACTGTAGTATTTATTTTAATGAACTTTTTTGAAGAAGAGGCTTTTGGTGACTCTTAGGATATTTTTGATATTTCAGCTTCTATGGATATGGTATGGCTTGATTTTGGATCAGAAATGGGTTCCTGTTTTAGGAGTGGTCCACTACTGCTTCCTAAGTTTATTGGACTGGTGTCTATTGAAAGTCCTTTTGTTAGGTCATTTATGTAAGACTCTAACAAATGTATTCCTTTCTCATGGGCCTCTGTGACCTCTTTCGTGTAGTTTATTGCATCCAGTATATCTGATGCCTTAACTTTGAGCCGCTGTATTTCTGTGTTTATAACAAAGAGGGTTTTATTTATCTCTGCATTCATCTTCCAAATTTTATGTTCCTGCTCAAAAAATCTGCAAGAAAATTGTTAATTCCTTTGATATGAATAATTTTAAAATTATAATAAGACAAATACACTTGCCATCTATGTAATCTTCTATACTGAAGTTTATTTGGTAATATTCTATTTATGAGAGAACTTACCTGATTATTATCAGTTTCCACTATAAATTGTTTTTGAAGTAAAAATAATGAGAATTTCTTTATTTCTTTATATATTGTAAGGAGTTCTTTTTCGTGAGTTGGATAATTTATTTGTGCTTGATTAAATGTTCCACTTGTATATCTACAAATTTCATTTAAGTCAGTTTTTAATATTGCTCCCCAATATAAATCATAAGCATCAGTTTGTATTATTAATTTATCACTTTCTTCTGGTAATCTTAATGCAGGAAGGTTTTTACATTCTTCTTTAAGAGTTTTTACTGTTTCCGTATGTTCTTCATTCCAACCTCTAGTATTATTTTTCCGGAGTAATTTTTGAAGTATATTTCTCTTTTTAGCTAAATCTTTTATAAATCCTTCTGCGTAATTTAAACAGCCTAAAAATTTTTGTATTTGTTGTTTATTATCCAATTTATCAGGAAATTCTATAATCTTTTTCCCTATATGGTTCTGGAGTCTTATTCTATTTTTGTTAAGAATCATTCCTAAAAATTCTATTTTCTTGTGTTCTATAACTGCTTTTCTTTCTGATAATACAATTCCTTCTTTGATACAGATATTGACAAATTCTTTTAAATGTTTTCTATGTTCTTCTAATGTTTCTGAAGCTATTAGTATGTCGTCTACATATACTATAATATATCTATAGTCTTTAAATATTTTATCCATTCTACTCTGAAAAATTTGTGGCGTATTTTTTAATCCAAAATGCATTGCTAACAATTCATAATGTCCTTGTGGAGTACTGAATGTTGTATAAGGAATGCTTTTTTCTTCCATTTTTATTTGCCAAAATCCTGATTTACAGTCAAATTTAGAATAATAAGTTTTATTTTTTACAAGATTTATTAGTATTTCTTTATTTGGGAGATAATATCCATCAAATTTTATATATTTATTCAATTCTTTATAATTTATTACCATCCTTGCTTTTTCTCTTAATTGTTCTGATCTTTTTCTAACCATAAAGGCCGGACTATTATGTGGGCTATTACTATCCCTAATTAACTTTAAATTTAATAATTCTTTTATTTGAATCTTAAATTCTTCTCTATCTTCTTCTGTGTACGTCATTGGTTTAAGTCTTATAATTATATCTATAGTTAATTCTATTTTTGCTCTGGGATGCTCTGGTTTCCATAATGCTAAAGGATTTTCTTTATAAACCTGTTCTAATTGTGATTTTATTGTTTCCAATTTTATATTATAACTCTGTTCTTTCTGTATTAAATAATATTTTTTGTAACTCAATGTACCACCACGCTGGGTTGGCTGAACTCTGTAGGGTTTAAATTCGCGAGGAATACGGATAATATAATTACAAGGAGTTTTAAGTGTTATCATATATGTAGTTTGTTGATAATATTGAAACTGTTGTAAGAAGTCATTACGTAAAAGTATATCACAATCCATACTGTTATATTGAAATATTTGGTTTATACGTATGATTTTACTTCCTAAGAGTATTTCATAATTTATTAAAGATTGATTAACCTTTTGTTTATCTCCTGTGGTGCCAATAATTTTTAATGTTCCATTTTGTTTCCATTGAGTTGATAGAAAAGATTTCATAATTGTTATTTCACTACCAGTGTCTATAAGAGCAAATGTATCTATATCTTTTTCAATTATATTTATTTGTATATAAACAGACATAGGATATTTTATATAGGCTTGTTTTAACATGTTGCACATATTATTTTATGGTCATCAATTTGTAAGGTTACTTTATCTTTTTCTATTCTATAATATTCTAATTCATTTAAAAAACTATTTCCTAATATTATATGTTTTTTTGGATTTGTACTCATAGAAGAATCTATATAACAAGATACTATTTTTCTTAATCCTTCTATAATTATAGGAACTTTAACTTCTTGTTTACAAATATGTTTGTTACCATTAAAGTCAATATATTCATAAGGAATTTCTTTCTCTTTGATTATAAGTCCTTTATTTTTAAGATGATTCATATAATTATGCTTGTGCCAGTGTCTATTAATATAGATATTTTACTAGTGTAATTTATTCCATCGAAGTACTGTCCTAATATTTTTACTACATTATCTGTTGGTAAGGATTTTATTATTTGTCTATCAGTACTTAATCTTCTAGATGAACTCCTTTTTATTAGAGTTCTTCCTGCAAAACTTATAGGGATAATTGAATTTTCATTATCATTATTAATAAATTGCTTTTTATCATCTATATTGAGGTTATACTCTATTGGTATTCTATAATCTTGGATTGTTGGTTCTATAAGCGTTGCTATTTCTTCGCATTCCTTATTTATTTCTATATAAGGTTTATTTCCATATATTTCTCCATAATTTGAATTACAGAAACTATATAATGCTGAATAATGTATTGTCATTAATCTATTTCCTTCTTTCATTAAATTCTTTTTTAATAACTTAAAATGTAGACTTAATGTCTCATCTATGTTTTTATCCTTAATGTGTACACAATACCTGGGATGACATGTATATAACAGTTTAGCATAACATAAATTTTCTTCTATAGTTCCTAAATGTCCTATACTAGGATCATTAAATCTTTGGTCATGTAAAGACAAGATTATTGGACTATCTATACCTTTTTTAAAAAGAGATTTTATTAAGATTTGTATTTCTGCTAAATATACATATTGAATTTTTTTTTTCTTATTGATTCGTTTTTTACTTTTCTTAAAGCTAAATCTATTGTTCTTTTATTTATTAAGCTGAACCTAATATTTCCTTCAGCTTATGTAACTGTTACTACTTTTTCTTGTTCATAGTATTCATGTAACACTATTTGTTTTCTTTTGAACATATCTCTGAATCTGTGTATTATTCCATAGTCAGGTTTTTTCATACTCATTTTTAAAATTTTGTTATATTTTTCCTTATTAAAAGTAGCAACTAAGCTATATCCTGTTTTATTTTCTTCTTTTTCTATTTCTTCAATTTCTTCTATTTCTAACTCAGTATTCTCTTTTTCTTTATTCGGATTCATCTTTAGATTCTATGATTACATAAACTTCATTTCCTTCATAATCTGATAGATCACTTATCTCTTTTAAGTCACTCATAATTTCTTCAAATTCTTTTCTTAATAATTTAACTTTCTTTTTTGTACAGTCTGGACTTATATGTCCTATTTCTCCACAATTCCAGCATTTACATTTTGATTTATTTAATTTTCCTTTTTGGTTTTTATATTTTCCTTTATAATATTTTCTTCCTGATTTTCTATATTTCTTTTTAAAATTATTTTATTTTTTATACTTCTTTTCCTTTTTATGGTATTTCTTCTTCCTTCTTTTAAAAGGAGTATAGCATCCCCATTGGGTTGGCATTTCTGTTTTTTCACAACATATCTTTGTTATATTTCTGCTTTTCTTTATTAAGCTTCTTTGAATACATATTTCGTTTAATCTTTCATTTAAAAATCTTATTCTAGATCCTAATGTGTCAGGATATCTATTTATGGTATTATATTTTTCATATTTATTTATGAAATATCCATTCCAAGGGTAAGGTAATTTAGAATAGTATAAATTTTTATAGATATTTTGATCTTCACTACTAAAAAATTGTGTATAATAATATTTTTTAAATTCACAAGTATGTTCTTTTACAAAACACATGTTACAAATTGTTAAATTTATTAACTTCATTCTAGTGTCTAATTTTTCATTTTTTACTTCTTTTGCTGTGTTTTCTAGCCAATCTTCTCCTAAGAATTCATTAGCAATATATTCAATTATTCTTTCAATCCCTAATGCTTTACTTTTTGTAAAAGCTATTTTAGTAGAATCTTTTATTAATCTCTGTGTATCTTCATTTAGTCTCTTCCACCAACTGAACACATCTCCTGTAAAACTGGCTATTAAAATATCAATAAATACATCTGTTTTTTCTCCTTCTGTTTCAACATTCCAGTCTTCATTTGAATCATTATATATAAAAAATAATCTCATTTGCATTCCCCATTCAGCTAGAGTTTTACGGGGGTCTAATTTGCAATCTAAATCTAAAAATGTTCCTGTATTGCTTATAGGTACTAACTTTTCATTATTAGGTTGATATTCTTTTTTCCAAGGAGTATTTTTTATTGGAGGATAATATTCAAAGAATGGTTTATTCTTCCTTTTATTTTCATATCTATGACTAGGTTCTGCAACACTAGGCTTCATTTCTGGTCCTCCAGCAGTGTTCATTTTTATCTGATATTCTTTCTCAAAGTCTTCTAAATCACTGAGATTTATATCACTGAATTTTTCAGTTAATTCTTCTAAATCACTTTCCATTAGTCTGATCCACTTAGAACTTCTTCTTTGATTTCTAATTTTTCTTTACCTTTATCTTTTCTTTTCAATTCTGCTTTCATTTTTTCTGTTTCTTCGAGTATTTTGGGATATTGGGTTCTCATGAACCAATCATCATAACTTCCTATTTGAGGTTTTTGTATGGATTCTTTAAGACTCGTTGTTTCAATTACTCTTAATTTTAGTACTTTAAATTTCTCAAGTTTTTTATTTTTCTTTTTATTTATTCGGATTGCGGATAATTCTATTTTTATTTTTCTAATTTCTTGTTTTACATCTTTTATTTCTTCTTTAAGATTTAAAAATAATTCTTTTAATTCTATTAACATAATTTTCATAAATTTAAGGGTGTTTGAAAATATTTTCAATGTCAAATGTATGTTACATTTATTGTAACATAACGTTATCCATAAAGCAGATGAGATGTTGCAAGTCATGCCATGGGAAAGCGAAGATCAACACAACCTTCAACATTTATTGTAAGTCCATGGTGGGACCCAAAGCATTTCCACGACCACACATGCAAACATTTGATTATGACTCCAAATCTCCAATTTAATTAATTTGTTAATCTTTTCATTTGGTTGGTCCACTCAAAAATTCAGTAATCGTCTCATGAGAGCCATATTAGTACATAACTGCATATTTATAATCAAATACATCCAGCACCACAAAGTCCAGATTCCAAGGGCAGATCTTAAAATCATAGAAATAATCAAATAAATAGTGGGTACTCATTGACATTCCCAATTTGCCACTGGCCATGTTATTATACTTTATGTTAAAATCAGATTAAAGGCAATGGATTTTGCCGAGTCTTTGTTGAACAAGTTCCACCTTTACAGGCCTCAAGCCAAGGAAGCAACCAACTTGAGTAGAAGCCAATATTTCTTTTGGTCCCATCAAGACCTGGCTTCTCAAGTGCTTCCATTATCATGACTATCATCTGAAAGTGATGCTTTTCATTCTTTTCCCTTTTCACTTTTACAATATGCTCCTTTCCATTTTTAGCTTAACTGGACCATTTTCAGGTACATGGCTTATCATTCTTTAATCTTTGTTTTGTTTTTTTTTCCCTCTGGTTTTTGATATTTTTATGTGAATTTTTCTTGCATCAATGATTCAGTTCAGTCGTCTCATAATTCATACTTTGAAACAAATCACAGTTTAAGTATGCATTTTATAAAATAAAAACGTTCGCACTAGAGACATGTTACATTTTAATGAATTTACTGTACTTAATATTTCAAAAAATTGTGATGGATAGTTATTGAATAAAAGCATATAAATAATTAAATTTTACCCTTATAAACACACACGGGACAAGGACAACTAATACAAGTACATCGGCACTCGATCCAAATTCTATTCGGATACCATCAAAGATGTTCACTGATATTTTAGAAGTTGGTAAGAGGTTTAATCAATCCAGCATTATATTTCTTTCACACTGTTCTGATTTCGCAAGCAAATGCAAAACAAGAAAGAGAAAAGCATCCATATCTTAGTGGTAAAAGAATCAATATTTTTTTTGGAATAATTTAATACCCTATATACTTTCATACAGGTAAGACACTCAGGAAACAATCAAATATTATGAGGATTGCAATTTGATTTTTTTTTTGTGTGTGTGTGTGTGTGTTGGTTTCAACTCTTTTTCTTGTTTTGTAATTTTAACAAAGTACCAATCACCAGGAATCTAGTGTTTTTGCTTCCCACAACAGTTATGGCCAGAGCTGAATAAGAAAAAGTTGCTAGAGAAAAAGAAAAGTTAAGCAAGTGGGGTTAAATGGGTCGGCTGCTTTCACTGAAAACCAGGGAACATTTTTCATATGTTCTGTCAAATACATCACCCCTTTTTAACTGATTTCTGCAGTACTTATAAACGTGTAAATGGCCATTCCTTTGGCGTTCTCTGGCCATTTTTGTTAAATGTCTCCACATGGTACAATTTTTCTGCTGTTGGGTGTAGCTGGGGCCTCACATCTTTAAACAAAATTTAGTACTGCTTTCTCTCTCAGCTTCAACTGTTTTCTCACATGTTTGTGGCTTTGGTATTGAATTGGAGAAGAAGCCTTTGAGAATTTGTTTCTGTAAGTTTTGTTGTATATTTACATGATCTTGAAAATGCCATTGGGTTTATATTCCTTTTACTGTACTGGTACTATTTATTTCTCAATTATTGACATGCTCTATACCTGCACTTCAATTATTTGCAATAGACTACCAGGTACTTTTGTCTCTGATTCAGTTTTAGATAATTAATGCTTCCTATAATTAAAACGGTTTCCTCTTTATATGCATGATTTGCTCAAGCAAAGACCAGAATGCTTAGAATTTCACTTCTTTCAACTGAATTTTGAAATTTGTTATAGGAGAAGAAGGAAAATCTTGGTAAATGGAGAAGGGGGTTTCTGGTTTGATTACCTCTGAAGAGAAGAGTGATAGCTTGTATCCTATGTATTTTGGTGTTTCTTGTGCTTTCTTTGCTCTAAGGATGTTGTCAGTAGCTGAGACGAAAGACGACGAATGGTCTGAATTGCATGATAAAATGCTTCGAGGAAGTGCCCAGCTTTTGGGCTTACTGGTATGGAGAGTACAGAGAGACGGAGCAAATGGAGAGAAATGTAAGCTTAGCCAAAAGCTTGATGCCGCTGAAAGGGAGATCGAAGAGTTGAAGAAACTAAGACATGAAGACGCCAAAGCAAATGAGAAAGTTGTTGGTATCTTTGCAGCTCAAGAGCAGAGCTGGTTCTCTGAAAGGAAACAGCTAAGGCAACAGATTGGAGCTCTAATTAACGAACTGAGGGTTCTTCACAAAAACAAGGATGAATCTATTTCTGAGTTGAATGAAAAATTGAAGGATATGGAGCTTTTGGTTCGGTCTAAGGATAGAGTATTGGAGGAAGATGAACAGAAGAGGAAAGAGTTAGAAGAAAAGATAACAATTGCTGAAAAGATTGCGGAGGAATTGAGAGAAAATGCAAAGCAAGAAGCTCAGGAGCATTCTAATGAGATTCGGAAGCACAAAACTGCTTTTATTGAGCTTGTATCAAACCAAAGGCAACTTGAGGCTGAGTTGGGTCGAGCACATAGGCAGGTGGAAGCTAGAAAAGAAGAGCTTGATTTAGTCTTGGAGCAAAAGGAGGAGTCTGTTTCGTTTGCTCAGAAACTGTCGCTGGAAATTGTAAAGATGCGCAAGAATTTGGACCAGAAAGACAAGATTTTGTCAGCGATGTTGAGGAAATCCAAGTCAGATACAGCAGAGAAGCAAATGCTTCTAAAAGAGGTGAAATTTTCAAAGGCTAAGAGGAGACAAGCTGAACTGGAAACAGAAAGATGGAAGGCAGCATCGCAGTCTAGACACGAGCGGCATTCATTGAGAAGTATGTTTGTGAGCCAAGCCAATTCAAGATTAGCTGCTACCTCTGGTGCAAAAGGAAAGACCAGTTCATCGCCAACTGTTGAGTGTGAGCACATTGAGTTAAAAAAAGACTCTGATGTTTTTTCTCCCCTTTCTGATTACTACTCGGCAGAAGGAAATGAGGAACAAGGTGAGCAAATTCCTGATTTTCTATATCATATATTCTACTTTATAATAACCTTTTTCCTATGAAACCAACTCTTAATGCTTAAGCTCATGATCATACAATCATACTAGATTGTCTTTCTCATGCTTTATTTGCTTCTGATTCTTGCATTGACAGCTGATGGCAAAAGGTTGGAAGGCTGGGTTCGATTGGAAGCAGAGAAGTATGCAGCTGTTATTGAGAAAAGGCATCACTTAGAACTAGAGGCTTTTGCAGAACAAATGAGACTGAAAGATGAGAAATTAGAAGGTTACCGTTGGCGGTTGCTGAGCATGGAAATAGAATCAAAGCGTCTGCAGTCCCATGTTGAAGGACTGAATCACGAAACATCACAGCTCAGACATGACAATATGAAATTGGAAGCCTTATTATTTGAACGAGAAGAAGAATTACATTCTCTGAAAGAACAATTCATTTCGCAACTGAAATCTTTTAGTTGCCAAAACACCATCTTAACATCATCTCTACATGATCCAGCACTAACCCATGATGCCATTTGGTCCAAAGACAAGAGTGTAAAGAGAAGACCAAAGGAAAAGGAGAAAGAAACTGAAACAAGTTCAGTGGAAATGGCTCAAGGAAAAGGCATAGATATAGAAGAAAAAACCCCATCTAGTAAAGAGTCCAAAAATGTCAAGTTAGTCCAATCTCCTGAAAAAGAGATTGATGAAGAGAATGATGCTTCCGTTGATAGTCCTATTCAAGAGGAAAAGATGAGCGTGGTGGAGGTTGACACAGTTGAAAAGGTAGCATCATCAAGCCAGTCCCCGAGCAATACAAACAATTCTCCATGGAGGATGGATCTTCATGCTCTTGGAGTTTCTTACAAGCTAAAAAGGCTGAAGCAGCAACTTCTTATGCTTGAGAGGTTTACAGGAAAGAGTGGAGAAGTTACGGAAAGCAATGATGATAGGATCAAGGGGTTGCTATCGTTGATATCTTTGCTGAATAAACAAGTTGGCAGGTACCAATCCCTCCAAGGGAAGATTGATGATATTTGCAAGCGATTGGTAAGCGTTCTTCCTACTTATTTGAAATTTGCAACAAGTTTTTGCGGCAGAAACTTATCTTGACAACTGTTAAAAGTGTTTCCACAAATTTTCAAATTAACCAGGGCCAAGATCTTGAAACCAAACTTACAGCTGCTCCTAACTTTGTCTTTTGAAATTTGTACGGTTTTCAGCATGAGACTGGTCCGGAAATAAGTCCTGAAGATTCCAGTACTGCAAAGAGGAGGGGAGATACTAAAACACTGGAGCATTTCCTCGAGGAGACGTTTCAGCTACAGAGACACATCGTATCAACAGGACAGAAATTGATGGAAGTACAGTCCAAGATTGCTTCTGGTTTTGTTGAGTTCACAGAAGAGCTTGACAAGTTTGCCTGCTTTGACAAGAAGCGCTTTGCTGATAGTCTAAGAACTCTCTTTCAGGAAGTTCAAAGAGGTCTTGAAGTTCGGATTGCTCGAATTATTGGAGATCTTGGTGGGACCCTGGCTTGTGAGGGAATGATTCACTTGAGGAGGCAACGGTGAAAGTTGCTACTCCTGCTGACATTTATGATAAATTTTGTATAGGAAATTAATCTATTGATTCTAATGCCTTGCGGAATTCATCGCTTAGAAGACCTGCAAGCCCCATGAGTACAACATCACATCTTCCTTCTCACTCTCACGGGCTTGAACTATATATTGAGCAGATCGAAATTCGGCCGGTACTCTCTCCAGTAGTTCTGCTTCTAGGTCGAATGTTAGCAAGAAACAATGAGCTAATAAGCTCTTTGCAAGTAAATTCCCCTGTCCACAACATGGTCTTTGTTAGTTACAGTGAAATGAATAAGATTGTGACCCAAGCAGTAAACAAAATAATGAAAGATAAAATGAGGGAGAGTACGAATTGTTTTTTGATTAATGCCTTTGGAAAGAAAACTCTTTCCTTGACGAATTGCTATCCTAGAAAATTAGGTTAATGAGGTAATTGCTTTGATTAATGAAATATGCTTGAAACTGCAAAGCAAAATGTAATTTCAGGGTCAGATATTGGACAAAAGTTCTTATGAATCTTCTAGTTTTCTCCAGCTTAGGGGGAATAAAATGGAATTATGAAGCATATCTGATCATCACTAGGAATATGGACCAAATTTAATTTGAAAAGCAGACTTCGGTCGAGTCAATATACACTAAATGGATGTAATATTTGTTACAATGGGTGTGGGAACAAGGTGTCACTTGTTAGAGAGCTTAATGCTCTTGTATGATGCCCTTGCTAACATAAAATTTTTAGGTCAACTGGTAACTTGTCTCTCAAGCCATAAGGAAGCGGTGGATTCTACCAAATGTAAACGTCCTTGTGAATTTGATGCTTTGCCGGAATGCTGCTGAATACCCAAAGATTAATCAAGAAAGCTTTTGCATTCAACTTTCTCTGCGTCACAAAACTTCAACTCAATTATTTGTGGCTGTAATTGACATCTCAACAAGCGTATCAGATAATTTAATGTGCAACATCTTTAGGTTGATATGCGAATCTCCAATTGTATTGAATTTGGTTTTGATCCATCTATGACTTTTCCCAAAATGGGACCCTTGATGGAGGCTTGTTGCCGTGCTGCGTTTGTAATTTTTCTGTGGATCATATTATATCCAGAAAAGGAAGGTAGTTCATCAACTTATTTCACAAAGCAGCACATGCTGGGTTGGGATCAGAAATTAATGCCGTGGATATCGAATGAAAGCACCTGATAAATTACAAAATAAGACATTGTAACTGTTCATGCAGAAGCAGTAGCTAGCTGTTTGAAGGAGAAGTTCATGGCTGCTGTGGGCTTGCAAGTCTTAGGATGTGTTTGGGAGTGAGGTGTTGTATCTTTTAAGCTGCAGTTACTGTGAAATAAAAACTATAACTGTGGAGTAGAAGATGAAAAAAAAAATCTGTTAAGCTGCCAAAGTCCAACTACAAATGTTACCAAACACTTTAGTAGTTGAGCTTCTACCTCACCACACTTCCAAACAGGCTCTTAATAAGTCACTTCAATGCTTAACGTCTTCATTGCTCCCTTCCCTCTTTCCACCAGAAGCTTTCAGACTTCTCAAAGTTTTATATGTTAATTTTTCTATATTTATAAATATAGGGAGATCAAGTAATTAACTTTTAGCGAGAGTTTAAAAATACATAAATTCTTCGAATACTTAAGAAAAACACTCCACGGTTAACTTCATGAGAATGGTCAAGGGAATCTTTGACTTTGAGAAAGGCTAATATGCTTATGTAAATTTATTATTACGTAAAAGATACTTCGGTGCTTATTTAAACTTTGATAAAAGTTACCTGATCATATATATGACAATTTTCACAAAGAAAAAGGAGTTTGGCGAGTAAATGACCGTTTTACGCATTATAGGATAATTACATGTATTCACTAAGGTTATTATAATATTATTATTATTATTATTCTTAAGCTTAGCACAACCTAATTTCCTCCCCATTCATGTAAAAGAAATTTGAATCCGGAATCTCTTATTTTAAGAGAGAAAAATTATTATCTTAACTATATAGTAATTCCACTGTAATAACAGAAATTAACAGATAAGTGATTCGAAAATAAATTTGTTATCTTAGTTATATAGAATATATAGATCCTAATTTTTTAAGAAATTATATATTTAGACAATTAAGTCCCTCGTGTAACTGTCACCTCAACCATTTTCCAAGTTCCACATGCCATTGGCAAGTTAAGGCATCTTCTATTGGTAAATTATATGTAGGTCCCTTGATCTTTGAAAAAAGAAGGATGAAAAATGAGTGGAAGTGACAAATTTATATTTAGACAATTAAGTCCCTCGTGCAACTGTCAATTCACTAAAATAATGAGTCATGTTTTGAGGGAAACTTACGTCAGACCAGCACATGTCTCCTCATCCTGTTGAAATCGCACGCCGAATCACTTGTGTTAATTTGACAAAGCAGCGGCTCCTAATATGTGATTATTAATTATCGTAATTTTTTAACAGGGTCCCGAAATGTCTCATATAAGGTTTTTCTCCTTACACAGGGAACACCGGGTGAAAGTCAAATGCTAAGTGTTTAAAATTTTTTAATAAAGACAAAATAAATAATTTTTAAATAAATGGTAAATTTTGAATTACCTCTATTGTGTGTTGGCTGTCTTCTTATTTCTTTGTTTTTGAAAAACCTAAAGTGTTTTATTCAAGAGACAAGAGAAAAATGAGGTGAGTTGACGAATATTATTTTGTTTTCTTAATAAAAATGGGGCATATTGAGGTTTTCAAATTAACCCTTAAATAAATCTGACTTTTAAATTATTTTTTTTCATATTTCTCCATTAATTATCATTTACTATTAAATAATTAGTCTATTTTTCAATAAAATTTAGTCCTCAATGTAGTTTTTTTTTTCAATTTAGACATTGTTTGGGATTGAGATTAGGCAGTTGTAACTTTTAAATTACAATACTAAAGTATTTTACAAATACTAGTTATTATAATTTGAAAGTTAAGTTAATTTAATTTTATACTTATATAATGAAAATTTTATTATATCTTTACAATTTTGTCAAAATTATTATTTAATAATTGTATCTACTACATATTTTAATTTTAAGTTTAATTTTATAATTACAATTTTTTTCTGCAACAACTGTAACCTTTAAGCGACAACACCTTAATATCAAGAGAGCTTTAGCCTCTATTAGTTTTTTTTTTTTTCATGAGCTAACATATTAAGATTGGGTATCAAAGATGAGAAATACTGAAAATTGGGAATTGGCATGGAGAATGATTTCATACTCGCTTTTAATTCGTGAAGGGGACAAGGATTAGCTGTAATCCTCATCCTCACCCGGTTATATATATATTTAAAAAAAAAATAGCGAAAGGATTTTATTCTCTTTGCTTTTAAAATCTTTTAGTGAGAATAAAAATAGTTGATGTAACATTATCATTTCATTTCTTTATTGAATGTCTGTTTGATGGGAATGATTTGAACGATTAATTAGTTGATGATTTATATGTTGTGGTTTGTTTAATTAGTTAATTAGTAGTATCATTATTGCTGTGGAGATTACCACATTTGACGTTTTGCTTTTGGATGATTTCATGACATTTATTTTAGCTTCAGGAAGTTCGTGAATGAATTAAGTTTTTTTTTCCCACGTAATTACACATTTTTATTTTAATAAATCAATTTTTTAATCGATTATATTTTAAGTCTTTCCAAGTCCAGAAGTAAGACTCATAATAAGTCCCATTAATTTTTTGGGTTATTATCATTTTACTATTTCAAGAATTGCTAAATATCAAAATACTATAAGAAGTATTGTCTTATATCATTTTATTACTATATCTTTATAAAAATATCATTTTACTACTTTTTCGTTATAATTATTAGTTGACCGTTAGTTGACTAACACAATACCAATTTTACCATTCATGATTAAAAAAAAGATAAATTTATAATTCATATATCATAATTCTAGCAAAAAAAATTATGTTCGTATTTTATATTTATTTTAATAAATATATTATAAATTTATTTTGTAAATAAACTTCAAACATTTTTTTTAATCATGAAGGATGAAATTAATATTTTATTAACTAACCAACTAATTAACGATCAACTAATGATCAACTAACTAATGGCCAACTTATAACGAAAAAGTAGTAAAATGATATTTTTATAAAGATATAATAGTAAAATGATAGGAAATAATATTTCTTGTAGTTATTTAATATTTGATAATTTTTAAAATAATAAAATGATAATAATTTTAATTTTTTTTCAAATATAAAAGTTTTTATAAGTGCAACAATGAAGCCCACCAATTGTCCACTTCAGGATCCACTGTTCCGTCACAACGTGCTAAGTTTTTCTCGTACTTAGGAAGCGGGCTTTGATTTGTAATTTTGTGAAGGTAAGCCTTCTTTGCTCTCCAATTAAAATAAATAATACAATAGTATCCACACAAATTATGTATATTAATTGTGTACACACAAAACGACGTGCACATAATCAATATATTTTTTTTCTAAAATTAAGCACGCTTTCGTTAGAACCAAAACCAATTAACTTAAAACAAAAAAAAAAATAAAAATAAAACTAAATGCCGGCTTCGGAAAACTTAATTTATAACCCAATTAACATATACTATATGTGGTTGGCAGTTACAAGATCTTTTGGCATGACATTGGTGCGTATCGTCACATTGACTTAACCGTCTCAACTAAATTACTTTAATTAATCTTCTTTTTTTTTTTCATCCTTTATAAAAATCGAAACAAAGTTGAATAAGGCTCTCTTTAAAGACTTTCCAGAAGAAATAATAACGTTGATGCATGGTCTTGGTCTGGCTCTGGCTCTGGCTCCTAATTATTATTATTATAATTATTTTATTTTACTCGTAATAAATTGGAAAAAATTAAAATTTTGCATTTTCTCGTGAAGCAGAAGCGCCTGGAGCGTTTTAATTTGTATGAAAACTGACCCCTCGGCCCTCACATTTCACATTCACCACCTTCCCCCCCTTTCTCTCTTATAAATTAAACCTCGTCTTTCATAATCTTTATGATTCCAAAAGCAGCAAAAAAAAACAAAAAAATAAAAAAGAGTTTGTGAAAATGGGTTTAGAGACAGAGGAAAAAGAGCGTCATGATCTAACTTCAAGATCAAGTAGTAGCAGTACAGTGCCAAAGCTATCTTTGCTCTCACTTCCAAGCAATAATAAGGCAGCAATATCGATGGAGCCGCCGGGGATGTTAACGCCGCCAATCAAAGCCCTAGCCTCAGTTCCATTTAAATGGGAGGAAGCTCCGGGGAAGCCTAGGCCCAGTTGTGCAGGAGCCGGGGACGATGGGGAGTCCAAACCTAAACATGTAGCAAGGTGTTTGGAGCTCCCACCGAGGCTTTTAAACGAGGCCAAACTCGCCTCCTCCGGCATGAATTCTCCGACGACGGTGCTCGACGGGCCTTACGTTGGCGGCGGGGGGCGGTCCTTTAGGAAAGGAGGGTCGTTTCGGTGTCCGGCGCCGGAGAGTACTTGGGGGAGGAAGGAGAGGGTTCTGTTCGGGTCAAGTAGGTGGGGAAGTTTCAGAAAGAATAATAATAACAACAAGGAAGTTGCTTTCGGGATTGGAAGCGGTTTTGACTTTTTATTTCCCGACGTCACACGCGACGCCGGCTGTGACCGGAGCTACGGCGGCGGCGATAGATGTAATAAGGATGGCACGAAAGTGAAGATGGTTAGCAAGAGATCAGTGAGCTTTAGGAATAGCATCTCTCAAACGAAGTCACGTTTGTTGGTAAGTTCAACTAACAATTATTATCATCATCCCTCCAAAAATAAAAATGAATCAACATTTTCTTTTCTTTTTTTTTTGGTTTATAATGTTTGCATGAGTTTAGAAATACAAAATTTTCTATCTTTAATCTAAGATTAGTGCATGTGATTTACAATTTTATGTATTTTCAATTTAATTGCAGACAAGCATCAGCGAAGGCTTCAAACAAGTGGTCCCGCTCTCATGGAGTCGACGGAGAGGCAGGAGAAACTGATGAGGAAGAGAGAGAGAGAGAGAACGGGTAGCTCTTAGTCTTAGTTTACTAATTAATTAATTAATTAATTGATTGATACGAACCGTTAACTTTGACGTGTCCAAATCAAATGGACCGCCACTCATTAGTTTCCACCTTGTTGAAATTTTCTGTATGTATATTAATATTATTAATATTGTGCCGGTTTCAGCTGTAAGATCACATCCTTCGCATAATTAATAATGACAATAATGTATATCGAGAAGAAATTACCAGCGTCTCGATGGTGATGGTTCTTTATTATTGCTGTTTTTTCACCCCCTCTCTCTGGGAAAAAGAAAAGAAAAGAAAGTGAAATACCATTGAATGATTGATGATGAATCTCAGCCGCTAAGTCCAGTTTCTATTACCGATAATGTAGCAGAATATGTTAGCTAGACATTTCATTTTATTTTATTTTGCATCCGAAGTAAATAATTTTACAATTTTTTTTTGAGAGGTAGGAGCACTTTGTTAACTATCTGAGTATGGGTTTAAGTTCCAAAAGGTGGTTTACATTTATTAGGATATAAATTGAGAATGGAAATTTATATGTGCCATAATAGATTTATTAGTGTAATTTAGTGGATTTTTTTCCTTTTTTTTTTTTGGGTAGATATCAGTATTTCTAATTGTACATGACATACATATTATGTGAATAAAAAGTTAAAAATAGCTTTCTAATAAAAATGTTTTGAAGGTCTAGTGTTTGAATGGTGATATTTTATCCCTACTAATTATCTCATTAGATTCCTATTAGATTTTAATCAAAGTATAATGTTATATTTAATTAAAGTTACTAAAAAGGGTTTAGGGTTTTTAGACTTAAAAGTTCCGTGAAAATCAAAGATACATTTAAAAGCAACCCAATTGAAGTTTCATCCTATAAATTTAAAGTGATTCCTAAGAAAAAATTCATTTTTAAAAAATAGATTTTTTTTTTGGACAATAAAATGGCTGAACAAAATTCAGCCTTGAGTTAAAAAAATAAAAAATTATGTTCACAGTTGTTCTTTCGCATATCCATTACAAAAAGTACCTAAAATTCATGTGTATTCAAGGTATGGAAAAGTTGATGCGAAAGTTTGCAAGGCTGACTTCAAAGTGAATTGAGGAGTAATTTTGTTTCTTGAAGTCAATTTTAGTGCATATCTTCAATCTCCATACCTGGGTATGTTGTCTTCAATTTTTTTTCTTTTGATTTTTGCGAGTGATTAAGTTGTAGTCTGATTTTATGATTTTAAAATGTAATTGGTAAAAACAATGAAAGAAGAACACCTAGCAAAAGAGTAAAGAGATATGGGCTACATAATTTTCACTATAAGATGAGGCAGCCAAGAAGGATGAATTGGGGAATAATAAATGGGGTATAGAAAGAAATTAGATTAATTTAAAAATTTTAACATTATTATATTTTAAAAAATGGGGTCAAATGATACTGAAAGAGGTGGCATTGTATCACCACTCCTAGTGTTTTGTGAGAACATTATTGGCTTAGTTGTCAAGCCCATTATGGACACCATTTCTGACCCAAGATCCAATAAACTCGATGGCATGGAGCACACAATTGTTGGTCTACTCTTATTATTCTTTAATACTAAGCTCCATCATTGTAACAACTAACAAATACGTAGGTTCATTTAGTGCCCTTTTCAACCCCACTACCAATAATATATTAGTGAGTTACACAAAAATTGCACAATTCCTTCGAGACCAAGTATGTACAATAAGAGGACGACAGTAAGATTATTTTAATTTATTTACTTTGAATTGATATTTTGTACAACGTAATTATTTTGGAGAAATTCTACTATAACTCATCTTGTACAATTTCTTTACGAAAATGTTCTTGTAACAACAAAGAGCCTATACCTAAAATTTGGTGAAATTTTAATTATCCAAATAACTCCATAATATATGAAGAAAAACTGCACCCAACCGTTAGATTTATTTAGATTTTAGTGAACCCCACACATCCAAATGAATTTGACGATTGGATCTTTGTGGCATCGATCGATGATTTTGCACCGTCATTGAATCCTAATATATGTATATAGACATAATTATCACTTCTAAACAATTGTTTATCTTCAAGTGTGCGGAGAAAACTTTTTGTAAGTTTCTAATAGAGATATTGTTCATCTATATCTATATCTCAAGGAGCCGTTTATTAAATCATTGCAATTGATGATCGTTTCCAAAGAGAAGAAAGAAATATTCGAAAGTGGGTTTTTATGAATGGTGGGGTAACCTTCTTCTCAATATAAACTAATTTCCAAAAAGAAAAAAATGAAAAAAATTGTGTCATTAAACTAAAAGTTAATTTTCTGCGCTCGATTTCAAACCCGTAACAACATTAGCCATTGAGTATAAAAATATAGCTTCGGTCCAGAATGACAGGCCAAGATTTGTTTTGTGTGTGGCTCGTAAGTTTTTTCTATAATAAAATAAAAATAAGACGTTTGAAGAGATTTTCATAGAGTTTGTTTTTTAACTTAACGATTTAAAAGGACTTAATCAATTAAGTTAATTAGAGGTGTTTTTTTTATATAATTTAATGATATTTTTAAATAATTTTGACTTAATAAAATAAGTCAAATTTTTTATCTAATTGACTAGAACAACTTATCTACCCTGACTGTTCTTTGGCACGGCTCAGGTACACTATTCAACTCGATTGTGGAAATAACGAAGAAATACCAAGAAAGTTTCACACAACAGCAAACAATAAGAACATAAATAAAGTAAACAGAATAACATAGGAGATTTACGTGGTTCGATTTTGTTAGGCCTACATTCATGAGGACAAGCACACACTTGCTGAGTTTTTATTAATCATCAACGATTTTACAATTGAAATACACTGATTTCTAAGAGGTTATTGAACTTACTATTTCTTCCTCTCTCAAAAAACTATTCACCTAGTTTTCTTAAGTATTTCCGAAACCCCAACCAATTTGGTCTGCATTTGCACCTTGGTTTTTCTTCTTTTTTACCTCAATTTAGAGTCAATCCCTCTGTGATATATACTCCTAAATAACTACCATAGCGGTTAGCACTTATCATGGTTAGTTATCCAGCCATTAAGCGCTTGGGTAGTTATTTCATTATCAAAGGACAGTTTCAATCATGCCATAAAGGTTAAATAACTTTTGCAATAGTTATTTACCCACTATGTGCCACATAGATTAAAAAACTTCAACGTTAGATCCGCTTCCTTTAACATATGTATACTCTAGGTACCCTAGGTACCGCACTCGTGCATCTCAGCTATCTGCCACATTTATTGTGGAAGCTCGAATTTATAACCATATTCTTACAATTCTCCACCTTGGATATAAAACCCATCAAATAACATTTGCATTTGCCCCTACACCTACACTGTAGCTCAAAGGTAGGTAATCCCAGCTAAGTCCCGGCATAACTTGAACTTGTTGGGCATCAAAGTATAGTCATCATATCTATTGGGCTCTCTGAAGTATGCACCTTCTTTAACTCTAGCGTACCTTTGCTAATTTCATCTCGAATGAAATGCATTCTCATGGTGCACCTGATTTTTGCTCGAATCTATTACACTTTGACTATTAGAAAATACAGAAACACTGCTTAAATCTCCAACCACCTTCTAAATCAACCTTTTCAACCAGATTGACTCCTTAATTGTCTATACCAAAACAACATATTTAGCTTCTATCAAAGATGGGGCAACCATAGATTGTAGAGTGGACTTCTAGCTTATCGTACTACTATTCACCCTGAAAAACTTATCATTGGCTTTCTTTTATCTCGGTCACCAGCATAGTTTGAATCACTATAACTCTCAATGTTGATTGTAGAATTCTCTGCTTTTCAGTATAGCGAACCTCTATTTGAGGTTTCCTAGAGGTACCTTAGCAATCATTTAATAACTTCTTAATGTTCTTTTCCTAGGTTCGCTATGAACTTGCCTATCACACTGACTGCCTTGGCTATGTAAGGCATTGTGCATATCATAACATACAATAAGCTTCCCATTGTACTTACATAAAGAATTTTAGCTATGAATTCCTTTCCTAAAGGTTCCTTAGGCGATTGTTCTTCTGATAACTTGAAGTGCATAGTCAAGGGTGTTTGCATTGCCTTTGACCTTTCGATGCTAAACCTCTTAAGAACCTTCTCTATGTAACTCCCTGAGTTGTAAAGATGTACTCCTCTATTATGCTCTTGAATATGCATTCCAAGGATTTTCTTATTAGCTCTAAGATACTTCATCTTGAATTCACCGCTTATCAACAATTCCAACTTTCTAATCTCCTCCATACCTTTGCATGCTATGAGCATATCATCTATATATAATAGTAGATAGATAGCTCCACCTTGCACAGTGTTCCTTAAGTACACAAAGCTGTCAAACTTACTTCTCATTAACTATTTCTTGAGCATAAATATATCAAACCTTTTGTACCACTTCTTTGGTGATTGCTTCAGCCCATACAAAGATTTCTCAATAAATATTCTTTATCATCACCCACGGGCACCTTGAATCCCTCTGTTTGAGCCATTTAAATTTCTTCGTCTAGCTCTTCATGTAAGAAGGCTATCTTGACATCCATTTATTCTAACTCCATGTCTAAATTTACTGTAAAGGCCAACAATACCCTTTAGAATGTATACCTCACAACAGGTGGAACACCTCAGTGTAGTTTGCCCATTCCTGTTAAGTAAACTCTTTAGCCACAATTCTTGTTTTGTATCTTCTGGGCTAATTTTTTGAGACTCTTTCTTTGATGTTATAGATCCATTTACATCCCATAATCTTCTTCTTGACAGAGTGTCCAGGCTTGATTCTTATCTAATGAATATATTTCTTCCTGCATGGCTTGGCTCTTCTGTTTCTTATCATTGCTCAACATTGCTTCTACAAGTGTCTTTCGTTCATCCTTATTTACCTCTTATGCAATAAACAAAGAATATGAGATCATCTTAGTATGACCATATCTCTTAGGTAGTTTCACTAACCTTCTCTGCCTATCTCTTACTAAATGATAATCTAGAGTTTAGTTTGAGGATTCTGGGGTCCCCATTGATCTTCAAGGTGCTCTTAGGGTACACCAACCTTACGATCAACTTCCTCAATTTTCTTTTCAATAAGCTCTACTTCAAACTCCACACTTTTTATCGTATCAGTTATTTTATAATTCGTCTTATCATGATTAGTAGTATTCTTTATCATAACCATTTCATGAAATTTAATGTCTTTACTTATGATGCACTTTGGAGGCCTAAAGTCATCTTTTAGCCTTTTACACCCTCAGGATAACGTATAAAGATTCCTTTGAAGGCTTTTAGTTTTAACTTTCCTTACTTAACAGGAACATACCTTGGGCACTAAAAAACTTTTTAGCTTTGCATAGTTTGCAGAATGTCCACACCACTTTCCTCCGATGTCAAGCAATCTATGGTAACTGAGGGACTTATGTTAACCAAATATACTGCTATCATTACAGCTTCTGCCTAAAAGGTCTATGGTAAGTTTGCTTGAATTAGCATACACCTGACCTTGTTCAGTAGCTTTTTGTTCATCCTTTTTGCAAGTACGCTCTGCTAGAGTGTCTCGACTACCATGCTTTGCTTAGTTATTACATGCTTTCAACAAAACACATCAAATTCAATGTTGTAAAACTCCAGCCCATTGTTTGTCCATGTAACAGATAACTAATTAGCTGCTTTCATGTTTAATCATTCAGTAGGAACAACCACTTAGTTTAGTGTATTAGCAGTTAGAATATGTGACTTGGTTACCTTTGTTATTTCTGTAAATGCATCTGGTAATTGATTTATAATTTGCTACAAATGTACTATCCTCTATACTTTATTTTCAAATTGACTAGTACAAGGATCTAAATGGGACAAATTAAAAACTTTTTAAGAAAATTCATACCTTACTTTAGGAGGTTTTTCATTCACTAATGATGAAAAAAATGTATCATCAAAGTGATAATCTATAAAACATGTAGTGAAAAGATCACCTGTCAAGGGTTGAAGATATCTGATAATTGAAGTTGAGTTTAGCTATCAATCATTTTTATGATTGTATAATACAATCCTGATGAGAATGCCTTGAGCTTTTTTAATATGTATTTCTTCCCTGAGGCATTTTTAGTAATGTAGAGATATTCCACATTATTTCCATTTAAATCTCAATATGATATCCATTTCGATGGATATCCTTAAAGTTGAACATATTTATTTTGGATATTGTTAAATACTAGGGGTGTTCACGGATCAGATATTACGGATTGAACATCAATCCATATCCGATCCACAATTTTGCTGATTATAATTTTTCAATTCAATTAAATCCACGGATTGATTAAATTCAATCCAAATCCAATCTACATATTTGTGGATTGGATGCGGATTTGACTCAATCCATATCCAATCCATACGTCTGCAGATCGAATGCGGATTTAACTTAATCCATATCCAATTCACTATTTTGCACATTAGTTTCCGAATTAAAAATTTTTAGTTCTCCCCAATCCATGAACTAATGAAATAAAAAAAATCTAATATAAAAATAATTTTACTACTAATTAAATTTAAAATTGAATAAAATTTAAACAAATTAATTATTTAAATAAAACTAAAATAATACATTCAAAGTTTCAAAATATAGCACATCGAGATTAATTGTTCAAATAAAGCTACAATAATACGGTTAAAGTTTCTAAATATAACACACTAAGATTAATTATTCAAATAAAGCTACAATAATACGTTTAAAGTTTCTAAATATAACACACTAAGATTAATTGTTCAACTAAAGTTACAATAATACATTAATATAATAACGAAATTAATTATTCAAATAAAGCCACAATTAATAGAAATGGCTAAGTTTTTGAAACCAAACACAGTCTGATCCTTCACCAGGGTTGTTGCACTTGTCGAAAAGTGGTGATTACGAAGCTGTCAACGATGGGAATTAGGAGAAGTACGGGTGGCGATCTTGAAGGTTGTGATAGTGCAGTTGTTTGGCTAGAACCAGTGATTGTGAAGTGGCTCGATGGACTCGGGGAAGACGATGGCTTACTCTCGCTGGAATCGCGCGGCCGACGTCCTTCAAATCGGTGTCGAAAGTGTATCAAACTAATATTGGGTGTTGCTAGTAGGGATGACAATTTTTCCCGATGGGATGAGATTGAGACATATTTTTGTCCCATAAAAAAATTTAGGGATGTGAGTGAGACATTTTTTTATCCCACTTGCATATACGAGACGGGAGTGGGATTAGCAAATTTCGTCTCATCCCATCTCATTGCCGACTAAGATTGGAAATTTTTTCAATTGGGACAGAATCCAGCAAGATCCCATCTCTTTTGGGACGAGATCGGGACATATTTTTGTCTAAAAAAAATAAAGGGACGGGAGTAGGACGTTTTTTCATCCCACTTGCATATACGGGAAGGGACTAGGATTGATAAATCCCATCCCATCTTATCCCATTCCCATCCCAAGCTTAGGGTTTTTTGTTTGCAAGTTGTTGGTAACTTTGCGTTATGTTACTTTAATTTTGGGTGACTTTACAAATTGTTGGTAACTTGACGTTATGTTACTTTACTTTTGTTAGTGCGTGTGACTTTGTTTTTATTTTGTTTTACAATTTTTACAAGTTATATTTGTATATTTGATTATTTAATTATTTTTTATTTTATATTATTATTGGGTAATGCCCAAGATATGTTATAGTGCTTATGTAACTATGTAATGTTACATTTATAATATTCTTTAATTAAATTTATAATAATTTTTTAACTAAATATATATATATTGCGGATTCACTGATTTTTGCGGATTTACAGAAGAAATTCATATCCAATCCATCGACTGTGGATTTTTAAATTTTCAATCCATATCCAATCCACATATCCACGGATCGGATTTATACGAATCAGATTTTCATGGATCAGACGGATTGAGCGGATCAGATTAGATTCTGAACACCCTTATTAAATACCAAGCATTTTAGATTATTAATTTTGTTTTGCTTGCTCAAGAGTTTTGCTCTTTTGAAGCCTTCTATCAAGTCTGTAGGGCTAGATATAATACTTATTTTTTTCTTTAAGTAATTTTATCTCCAAAAAATATTTTTTTTATCTTGAAAAATACTATGTGTGGTTGCAATGTCAACCAAGCATAAATCCCCCGCTTTCGTGTCTAAAAAACATAATATATTTCTAAAATCCATAACCTTGTATTAAACAAAAATTCATGTTAGACAACAAGATTAAATAAAAACTTAAATGCATTTGATGAAACTATAAAAAATATAAAAAAAACATATTAGTAACTTAATAACTATGTCATAATCATGAGAGCTTAATTAATGTGGATATTTTGATCACCAATAAAATAATTATTGTTTTCTCTGTGTCTTCAAAGAAATCAAAGACATTAAGATGAGTCAGGTCATCAAGATCTGAGTTATTGACTAAATAGTCTCAATATTTATTTTCTCTTTTTTGGATGCTTGGTAGATGTCTACTATATGTTTGTCCGTACTGCAGGCATATGACCAATGACCTTTTCCTCCGCATAGATAACAAATTTTTTTACTATCATATTTAATGTTTTCTTTTTTGAACCATTTTCTTTACAATGTCTTTCGTAGACGTTCCATTTCTAGTGGCATCCATTTTTGTTGTTCCGATCTCCTACATGCCTATAACCACCACGATGGCAGTAACCACAACCTCTCTTACCTTCTCGACTATGTCTATTATTGGTAGTATGTTTGCATTCGCTTCTGGAAATGTTTGAGAGCCAGTTGGATGTAATTCATGATTTTTTATTAAGAGCTCCTTGTTTTACTCAGAAATGTTAACAGCTCAAAGTATTTGTTGTATTGATGCTCCTAATATTTGTGTTGCAAGACAATATTTGATGCATAAAAAGTAGATATTGTCCTTTTCAAGCATGTCTTTATCACTAAGTTTTTCACCACATAATTTCAATCATGAGGTGATGCGAAACAAAGCAGAGTTATAATAAGAGACTCTTATATTCTTATAGTAGTCAAATCTTTCCTTGAGGTTATTTAACAATGTTAATGGATCCTCCACCATTAGATATTGAACTTTCAAGCTCTCATGTAAAATGATTGCGGTGGAAAATCATAGCCTTTGATTTGTCTTACAAAAAGGCTTTTTTTTCCTTCTACTATTGTGCCTTCCAAGCCTATAGCTTGCAGGTACATTTTTGCTTCCAACACTTAAGAAAGGTTGTTTCTTCTAGAAACTTCAAGAGCAGGGATTTGTAACTCTATGGGATTAACCATTTTTTAAAAAAACCTTGTAATTAATAATCAAAAGAAAAAATAAGGATCACAATATAAATGTAAAATATGTAGATATAGAAGAAAAAAACAAAAATTATGAAATATGTAAAACTTCATGCATGTATTCAAAACTTCAGATTCTAACTTAAAATCATTACTTAGAATTTTAGGTTATGCCTTTTAATGAGGTTAAAACTTCAAGTTCTCACTACCTTGTTTGTTTTGTAAATTTCTGGTTACAACAATAATATTAAAGGACAAATATACACAAGAACAAATCTTAATTCATTGAAATTAAAATGACTTGATATGCGGTTAAACCAACCATATAAACAAATAAATTAAACAAGGCATATCAACAGAGTAAAAAAATAATACTGAACCGAGAGATTCCACAATCTAAAAATGTGTTAAAAAATAATACTGAAGGAATCCATAATCTAACATGCTTTAAAAAACAATCACTCAAAATTATTTAAATAATTATTCAAAATTTGCTAAAATAAAAAAAAATACCAGTAAGAGTTAGAGCCAAGAGAGATGCAGCAGTCCAAGAGATCAAGATAGAGCAACAGTGGCTACACAGAGATGGACAGTGGTGGCTACGCGCAAACGGAGCAGCAGCAGCCACGACGGAGAAAGAATGGCACACCGAAGGACAGCAGTTGAGATGAAGTTGCAGCGGCGACAGAGACGAAGAACAACGGCTGGCACACTAAGAGAGAGCAGATCGGAAGAGATAAGAAGAGAGAAAGTGTTGCTAGATGAAGAAAAAGAGAGAGAGCACTGCTAGATGAAGATCTGCCGTGATTAGATCGAGAAAGATGAGGGGGGAGAGAGGGCTATTGCCGAAGAGAAAAGGATTAGGAGTCACGAGCTTGGGTTTTGTTTTTTAACCTATTTTTTAGTTTAGTCTGTAATATTTGGAGAACATGTTTAACATGTTTTCATAACTGTAGTTATAAAAGTGAATCTGGATTTGTCATTTTGTTACTTTTTTTTTTAATTTAGTCTACCGAACATATATTATATATGTACTATGAAAACAAAAATGAAAACAATGGTTGAAAAAGGGTATCGAACAGGCCCTAAAACGTTTATAAAAACAGGATGCAAAAACCAGGCCGATCCACGTCTCAGCTAAAGAATACTTGAGAATTTGAAAAATTGTGTGTGAGATATATCCAGTTAGTCGAATAAGATCGCTGATTCAAAGCTTGTGTACCATATCACCTTGATTAGTCTTGATATATTGTCACTAAGTAAAGGTTCAAGTCCAAAAGATACCTCCATGTATGCATGCGTAAGTTTTCCAAGCTTGTGCGAGATATTTATCAGAAATCATTTATTTTGAAAATGGTGGGGATTGTTGGATCAATTTTCAAAATAAATGATGTCTTATTATAAAGTCATGTCAAATTAATTTTGTCCTATAAAAGAGGTATTTTTTCACTTAAGAATGCATCTTTTAATGTCAGTACTTCATTTGAAGATGCACCTTTTTATGGTGACATTTCATTTGAAATGGTGATGGTTTAATTTGAACCATTGAGCAAAATCAAATGTTGATTCAATAACGATGAACGAAGGGATATCATGAAATATGACAATCTGAATACAGGGACACAAGTACATTTATAAATAAAGGCATATTTAGGTCATTTGGATATGAAAATAATGATTTTACACCACTCTTTTCTCAACCCTCTTGTCTAAAACGAATTTCATCATATAACCTATTTTTATGCATCAAATATCAAATATATTGTTTTTGTGCAGGAGCAATATATTGATTCTTGACATACTTGCAACGTTTAAGAGTATTCAGGTTTGTTTTTGTCGATGCTCAATGTAAGGAAATAAATAAGTGTTTTATTTGTGGAGTGTATTTGCTTAATGCATGTGCATCGTTTAATTGGTGGAAACAAATAACGTCTTAAGAAGAGTAACATTTGTAACGTGCCTTCAAGTGCGCATAATTTTCTACAATTTACCTATTACTATTTTTTTTTTACATATAGAATTGTAAACACATTATTTTATATAAAAAAAATTCCACTATTATTAGTGCAATTCTTCACATTAGTCATTTTCTACAAATATATACCCCTACATATTTATAAAGTGCAACAAAAGGTGTAGTGGTCTCAATTGTAATTTTTTTTCCTTCAGAAAAAACTTTAAGGCAACCATTTATATAGCATTTACTACGAATGCAAGGCTTTTAAAACTTAAACTAGCACTCATTTTCAGCCAAGAATATCTTGCCTACAGTAGAAAACTTATGGAAGAAAAGGGTGATGCCATGCTCTTGTGGACTTCAAAATCGCTAGGAAGGTTTGGAAAAACTCGCCTTTGGGAAATGTTTTTCCAGGGGATAATTTTCCCGATGTCATTACCTTACTGCATTCTACACATTTTCAGTAAAGAAAAAATCATTGCGGGTTATTTTTAGAAATCAGTGGCGGACCCTAGACCGGGCTACAGCCCGGTCTAGTTTAGAAAAAATCATTTACACCCCCTACTTTTTTAATAAGTTAGTAAAACAATAAAGTTTTCATTTTATTTTCATATATGTCCCTAATTCAACTACACTTATATTTTCATCAATTTAGTATAACAATAGAGTTTTCATTTTATATTCAAATATATCCTTAACTCATTTACCCTTATGTTTTCATTAATTTTATATAACAATAGAGTTTTTATTTTATTTAAAAATATGTCCCTAAGTCAATTATATTATTTTCAATTGAAATTAGTGACTTATTTTATAAAATGATTAAATTATATATTTATTGAATAGATTGAAAACATTAGGGAGCTAAAATTTTATTATTGCTTTAATTTATTTTAAAAAACTTTTAATTAAAAAAATATATATGTCAATGTAATATAACATCATCACTAGACCTAAAAGTACTTACAGAAACAATATATAGGAACAATTATTAATATTTTCATAAAATTTTTATGTGAATTTTCAGATTTTATTTATTAGTTATATTAACTAAGAGGACAAGTTAGCAAATAAAATTTGAGTATTTAAGGAGCTTTTAATAGAAGAATCATCAACTTCTAGTTCTTGAAAGAGAATTAGAGCACCTGACAAAGAAACAACTGCACCCAAATATCTTTTTGCTTATTTGAGTTTAGTTTATTATTGAAACTTTTGATTAAAAATACTTTTATAATTTGAAAAAATGAATAAATTTTAATTATTTAATTTATTAAATCTGGTAAATTAGTACTTCACTTCAAGCATAAAAGTTTTATTAAGTCTGGTAAATTAGTATTTCACTTCAAGCATAAAAGTTTTACTTGTAATTTTTTATTGATTGTAATTACATATATTGATCTATTTTAATTTAAAATTCTTAATTAATTTTTTAATCCTTATATAATTACATGTTATTATAGGTTGCAATGTTAGATTCTATAATTAAAAAATAATATTTTTATATTTAAGTTATCTTTTATTTTTTTATTTTTTTATATAATTATTTTTTTTATAGTACATATTTAAAAAAATAAAATTTTTGGTATTCTTCCTAATTTAATTTAATATAACAGTTGCTGCAGCTTTTAGCGCGGTTAAGAGCTCAGGAGATGTGGAGTTGAATGAAACAAAAGTTGTTTTGTGGGGAATGCAGGCAGCTACCAAGGCAGGGGCAGCTTCAGTAATCTTAGAGTCCGATTCAAAAGGGGTGATAGAGCTAATCAATAACGAGACACTTTGGCAGAGATCTTTTGGGTGATCTTTGACATTCTGGAAACCAAGAAAATTTTTCAGAATTTCAAAGCTCAGCATGTCTCTAGGAAGTGTAATTCTTTAGTGCATGATTTGGCTAAGTTGGCTCTAAAAAAGTCAGACTCTAGTATTTGGCTGGATGAATTTTCAGAGGATGTTTTGTGTCTTTTCTTTTATTGGTGCAATGAAAGGTGTACTTTCTTTTCCCAAAAAAAAAAAAAAAAACTAGCGCTCATTTTCAAATTCGTGACACCGTGTAACAATAGCAGCCGTCCAAATCATTAAATTAATGTTTTATTTTTACGTGTGGCCACAAAAAGTTTTCAATGATCGAATAAAATACGATGCTGTGATAGAGACTACGAATTATTACTATGCATTGTCACTCACTCTTGTCTTTATCAATGCTCAATCAATCTTTTTATGTGATGAAGGTGAAGCCATGCTCAATCAAATAATATAAGTTCTTTTTATTTTACCTAAAATGGAATATCAAATTCAATTGAAGCCAGAATTAAACAAATTGATTGACTTTCCCTTTAATCTTCCAGAATTATATACAATTTCCTCTCTTACTTTCGTTTATGTAATTTCGATTACGCTTATAAGAGTTTTGCTTATTGTCAGTGACAGACTTATTTGGTGGCTAAAGTAATCTTTATGATTTTTTAATATAAGATTTTAATTATGCCCCCATGAATTATGAGTGGAATTCTATTTTTATTTTTATTTTTATTTTTATTTTTTAAAACATTCATAATATAACTAAAAATCAATATAAAAATTATCCACTATGTTTGTCTTTTGGGTTTTCTAGAAAGAGTAGGAAGGTGGAAACAGAAGGCAATGAATAGAACGAAAATTTGAATCTTATCCGTTAAGCCATGAATGAGGTGGATAATCAAATAATGCCCACTAAAGCATTAAAAGCAAGCAAACGCGGACAAGAACCATGCCACCACCACATTATAAATGCAAAAATAATAGAAGATAAAACAAAATATGCAAAAGCATTGAGCCACAGCTCCATTGAAGTGTCAAGATAATCAACAAACAAAAGATTATTCAAAACCCATGACTGAATCCAAGTAAAATTATAACCAATTCCTTTTTTATTTTATTTTTCCAAATTAGAATTCAACATTCATGCAAGCGCTACCATCCAATTTTATGGCATAACTTTCTTTTATCTTTTTATTTTTATTTTTTAAGTAAGAGTAGACAATATTTAAATTCATTTTTTTTGCACCAAACTCTTTTAATATTCAGTATTTAAATATGAGTAGCCAATTAAGTAAAACTATTTAAAAACTACTCGATCAAGTTTTTTAAATCTACATAAAGTATTATGTCAAAAAGAAGAATTATCTGTCTAAATAAAATGTAAAAATAAATGATAAATAGGTTGATCCAAGAAAATTTAAATTTTCACAAACATATCTTTGATATTTTGAAAGAACAAATACCTTTAATGCAATTTATAGTTGATTAGAGTACAACTAAACCCCATGTTCCCAACATTTATGTAACCATAACAACTATATTTATGCTAACAACTAAAGAGATAAAGATAATTTAAAAACAAAATTATCTAAAACTTATTGTTAGAAAATCGTATCGTATTATATAAATACAAGTATACAAAGAAAATATATTGTATGTGCACAGTAAATACTGTGATAATTTATTTGACACATTATAGCTGGAATTATGAGTAACAATATATTTTAGAAGTCAATTTTTATTTTAAAAGTTATGAAGTATATTCTAATCAACTTTATATATGTATACATATACACGTTTGGAAATTGTTGAAAATGTGAAAGCTGTGTCTGTGAGAGTAAGAGATTTGACTTTGACCAAAACAACGCGCCAGCGTCACTCCAGCCGACCATCCGACGTGGCAACTGGCCATTGTAGACCTGCCACGATCCGATCACCCAACACCTCTAATTTTTATATATATAATATTTTTTTCCTCAAAATTTGAAAAACACCCACCAAAACGAAAAACAAACCAAACGCCAAAGTTCCACCTTGAATCAATCTCTCGTTGAGTTGAAAATTAAAAATCATTTTTCTTGAATAAAAATTGTAAAGTCGATGCCGTACTGCGAGGTAGGGGGCGGCAAGGAGCAAAGCGCCGCCCCGGACGCGGCGCTGAACGACAGTGGGATCAAGATTTTCTACAGAACGTACGGCCGCGGGCCCACCAAAGTCATCCTCATTGCAGGTGTGTGAGTTTTTTTTTCCTTTTTTTTTAGTTTCATTTCTCATTCTCAGAACTGAATTGGATTTCAGATTTTTTTTTTAATTTTGAATTTTGATTGTATGATCATCATTGGGTTCAGGATTGGCTGGAACACACGATGCGTGGGGCCCGCAACTAAAGGGATTGGCTGGCACCGATATGCCCAACGACGATGATGAAACGATACTTCAGAATTCAGTTGAGCGCGGCGATGGTGGCGGAGGAATCGAGGTTTGTGCGTTTGATAATCGGGGCATGGGTCGGAGCTCCGTCCCCGTTAAAAAGACCGAGTACACGTGAGTTTTGTTTTTCAATTCCTCCCATTTTTTTAAAAATTTTTTATTTTTTAAATTAACGAGTTATATCTTTTTATGGAACCTTTGCTGGCTGCAGGACAAAAATAATGGCAAAAGATGTGATTGCTTTGATGGATCATTTGGGCTGGAAGCAGGCCCATGTTTTTGGGCACTCAATGGGTCAGAATCATTCATTTTTATAATTCTTTGATTATTCTGTGAGCTGAATTTACGCACCTTGCCTTTGTGGTTTTCTTTTTTTTTTTTTTTGGTCAGTTCTGAATTAAGCTTGCTTTGTTTTGTTATATCGAATCAGGGGCTATGATAGCTTGCAAATTAGCAGCTATGGTGCCGGAGAGAGTTCTGTCATTGGCATTAATGAATGTAACCGGCGGAGGTTTTCAATGTTGTCCTAAGGTATTGCGCACGCGCGCACATGTGTGTGTATTTTCTGTTGATTACCAATGCCAACATAGAATTCTATTTTGTATCATTAAGTTAAAACAAGTTTTATTGGTTTGTTCAATTTGCATGTGGTGCTGTGGCTTTTTAATTTTGATATAATGCAACCATATGATTCTTGGTTTACTGCTCAGTCTTTACATGTATTAAAAAATCACCAGCATCTTTATAAAGCAGATGACTGAATTATTCTGGTGAAAATAATTGGATGCAATTGAAGAAAAAGTAGAGCTATTTGATAACTCCACTTCAAGAATAAAGAATGAATAGATATTGAACGTTAGAAGTTAGAGCTTTTTCCTGTTGGTCAAGTTTCAATTTGATAACTCCACTTCAATGCAACAACCTCCCACTTTTGAGATGAAACAGTAGTTATGGAGCAGGAAAGGAAGACTGCTTAATCTTGCAAGTGGCATTGCAGATTATCTTGTTCCTGCGAAAGGGGAAAACAAAAAAATGAATCTTCAAACTTAGAACCATCTTTGTGAAATATCAAAGTGAGCAGCAATGTTATGGGTTGGGTGGGTTTTGAGTCAGTTCAATTTGTTTCAGGTTCAAAATTGATGAACTCGTACTTAATAGTTGTACAAATTGATAACTTCTTGATTTATCAGGACATAGAAATCTTGGAATACTAAATGCATTTTTATAAATTATGAGAGCTATTACTGGTTAGGCATTTCTATTGTTTGAAGGACAAACCTGTTAGGAACCAGATCTAGATTCCTCATGCTTTGGTCAAACCATTGTGGAATTGTGGGACTGGCCGTTTCTTTTCTTGTCTCCCTGTTTCAGTGGTCAAGAAAAAATTATGAAGCTTGTTAGCAGCCCGCTGAATATTAGGTTGAAATAGGGTTGCCTTCTACATTACTGGAAAATCTGATTTTTGTAAGTTAATGATATTCTAGTAGTCTGCCTAGAGACCAATGCATACTGATTAAACAACTGGTTTAAATCATTACGGCATGATCAGTCCGTTATCTGGCACTCACACAGTAGGCAGGGAGGCTTTGGGCAAATCATATTCAATGATTTAGAAATGTTCAAAAATTTCAAGATAATAAATATGCGAGCGTTTCAATTGGACATAAGTATTTTGGTTTCTAGTTCTAATAGAGATGTCTCAAAGCTATATTCTAGTCACTTTACTATTCTGAATCAGAATCAGAATCAGAACCAGAATCAGAGGATGTTTTTCATTGTATACTTTTAATAGATCTCTTACTTATTATGATTTTAATCCAATGATTGAACTGGATAAGAGAGAAGGGCTAGGGTCAATAGGTTCAATTGGGCTCCAAATGGCAATCAACTCATGACATTGCATGAAATATACAACATGCTTCTTTTGAAATATTATATATTTAAAAATTTAGTGCATATATGCTTATATTTGTATATTTACAATGCAATGCATATTAATATCAAGGAGGCAGAAATTGAACATATACATTCATAATGCAATTTTTGATAATTGTACAGATTTTCTTTTCTGGGTAATAACATTCAGGAAAAGAAAAATAAATACGAGGTTAAGACAATCTAAGACATGAAGACAGTAAAGCATGGCTTAGGACATGGTCAAATCGTAAAAACTATCGCTAAGACTATCTAATACATGAACTTGTACTGTAAGCAGGCACATTGGTACAAAATTTCCTTATCAGCTATATCTAAGTGGATATTGTACTATGTTTAGAGTATGAAATTTCCATATGAATTTATGATGAACAAGACTTCTAGTTAGTTTAACTTTAGTTTGCATATGATTTTGACACACTAGCTTTAATCTGATTAAAAATAGAACTCATTCTGTTTCCTATATATTTATCAAAGAAATTAAACTTATTAGTATGGTAACAGTTGAAAAGGCAATATCTAGAAACTATAGATCATCAAATGACCTTCTTTCCTGCAGCTTGATCTCCAGACATTATCAATTGCAATCCGTTTCTTTAGGGCAAAAACCCCAGAGAAAAGGGCAGCAGTGGACTTGGACACTCATTATTCACAGGTAAACAGAAGTTCATGTTTTACCTATTATTTTGCTAATTAACTGTGGATGTCATTACTTAGGAATTGGAACTTCAAACAATGTTCTAAAAACAATTCTTTCTCCACTAGTTTTTCTCACCCTTTTAATATTGAAAGGGATGGGAATGGTATAAAGATGATTCTGTTTGTGGTAAGATTCCTTTCAGACTAATTACTATTTGTGACATGGGGTGCAGGAATATCTTGAAGAATATGTTGGATCTTCTACTAGAAGAGCAATTTTATATCAAGTAAGAACTCTTGTTTTCTAGATGATCATATAATTTTAACAAACCTGCTTCCCTTGAATTTGGAGTAAGATACTGTTAGTCTTTATATCTCTGGACTTTTCAGGTTGGGGTGTCATTTTGGTAGTCACCTATCTGTTCAAAATTAAGCATCCTACAAATCAAGGGTGATAAAGCTATCTAAGTCAAGTGAAATGGTCAATTATTCAGTTTTTGGTCTGTTGTCTACAAAATTATGTTTTAGTTTTGCTTGCTATCTGGCTTTTGGCATGTAGCGTCAAGAGGCTGTAGTTAGATAACCAAGTATTTGGTTGAGTATTTCGAGATTTTTCTTTTTTAAGGTTTGCTTTATCACTGGCACCCTCGATGGAATCGATATCAGTTGAGTGATTCAGTTGGGCCTAACAGTCTTAGGCTTTCTTTTGGTAATGGATATTTATTTTAAGATAATCATTGTAGTTTCCTTAACTCGTTACAACATTGACAATATTTAAGTTCTTATTTTATATATACCTATTTTCAAGGAAAATGCTGATAGCTTGACCTCAAATATGTTACTCACAGGAATATGTAAAAGGTATATCAGCAACTGGGATGCAGTCTAATTATGGTTTTGATGGTCAAATCCATGCCTGCTGGATGCATAAAATGACACAAAAAGACATTCAAACCATTCGTTCAGCTGGATTTCTTGTGTCAGTGATTCATGGCAGGTACATGAGCAACCATAATGCACATGAACATAGTCATATAATTGTGTCTAAATTTATATTATTAAAGTGACATGCTTTATGATTTTATTATTCTTAGATACTTGTAAAGGAATATGCATAGGGCATACAGGAGTGGCAATTTGTTACAAAATTAAACTTCATTTCTCAAATATCATTTAGATGAGTTGAAGTCTGCAAAATGTTTCTTTAATATCATCAAACTGTTTCACGAATTAATAAACTATATAATGTCAATTATCATAAAAGAAAACAATATGCTTATATATTCTTGGATTCTGTAGATATAATGTTATGAGATAGGCTCCAAATACTGATAGGAAATTAAAACTGGGTTCTTCGTGAAAAAATAATAAAATTAAAAAATTGGGAAAAATTACCTGAAACGGAAGTCCGTGCTGTGCTTTATAGTAAATTGTCAAAGTTTGCAATCAACCTGCATTTAACAAGGGAGATGACAGTGTTTGGCAAGAATTTGGTATTTTCGGAGTGAAGAGTGTTAGTTTTGTTTCAATGCTTTTCTTAATCTCAGACGATCAAGAGAATTGTTGTTTCATTCATGCACAGACAAGCACAAAGCGAAAAGAAATGTATACACATGCAAACTTGGAAATAGGTTAAGATACATAGAACTTAGAAGGCCGTGTAGGAGCTTGGTGAATATTTTGGGCATTTCTAGTAGTGATACATGAATAACTGAATGTTACATAACTGAATTTGAGCAAAAATATTAATTCGCTCCACTGAATGTATAGGCATGATGTCATTGCACAAATCTGTTATGCAAGGAGACTAGCAGAGAAGCTGTACCCTGTTGCTAGAATGATGGATCTTCCTGGAGGACATCTTGTAAGTCATGAGAGGACAGAAGAGGTATTTCCTTTGCCCAACAGATCAGACAAATATGCAAGTAGTCCAATTGGTTGTGTGAGACATTTACAATTAATGAATTATTAAATGGAGTACAGTTGTGCAAACTAATTGGGAAAGTTTCCTTATCAAAGTCAGTAAAAAATGGTCATAATCAAATTTGATTGAGACAAAAGGGTCCTCACATTTGTAATTATGGACAAACTATCTTAATCTTCCTAATATTGAGGATTGATCTTGAGTGACTCAAGATTTTTGAACAACTGGGATTGAATTAGATCTTCACGCGTAAAATAATGTTATGAATTTATTGGTAGAAAGATGTCACGATGCTTCTTGAAGTTCTACTTTCGTAAATTACTAATATTTGCTTAATTTTACTTGGCTACAAATTAAGCATATACACATTAAACTCTTTCTTGAAATTTCAGGTCAATCAAGCTCTCATCGACTTGATCAAGGCATCTGAAAAGAAGATAAGCCCGCAGGATTGGACTAATCTGCCTCAGACAAGTTCTGGTAAGCATGCCACAATCAAGATAGTCTTTTCTCTTTTCCATGTTGTGTGGACAATAATGTTACAGCATACTTGCCTAACATGGGTTGAAGCTTTTCATACTGAGTTGTCTATGAAGATAAACCCGTGGTTAATCCATAGAGTTCCCATGTTTCCAATAAAATGTTCATGGATTTGGAAACCTAAGAGTTCCAGAAGGACACATGATAACTACTTAAAAGAGCTCAAATCAACACTGAAACTTTTTCCAGACACAAAAATCATCGGTGGTCAACTTGTTTTCAGCTAGGTTATCTTCCTTTCTGTCTGGTCAGGATTGAGAGGGAGACAATTAGCAATTTTGATGTTCCTGCATCAGAACTCTGTTTTCAGTCTTTGACATTTTCTGCTGATATTTTCAGTTCTTTGTCAGGGGTTTTGGCGAAAGGGATGTCATTTGTAAGAACAAGTTCGGGACAAAGAAGCTATGTTTCAGGCCTACTAGAGAAGCTACGTCTTTATCTATTATACCTCTGTGGCCTCTTCATGTTAGCATTTGAGTATGCGAGAAGGCTTCTACAGAGTCTAAAACCGGTTAGAGTGCGAGCCTCTCCCACTTAAGCCAGTGTGCAGTGAACCCTCTTTTTTACTGGTAATTTTCAGTTTGCTTCCCAATCTTTCTTGTAGAACAAAAACAACTAGCTAGAAAACAATACATAATATCCTCACTGTATCTATCCCTTCTTTTTGCAGGGTTTCGCTAATTTGTCACTCCAATGGCGTGGCGCTTTGTGTTTTAAGCAGTTTGCCTACAGGATTCTTGAGTAAATCTACTAAAAGTTATACAAAAGATAATAAATAATCCGGAATTTGCTGTGGGAGAGATCAGAACAACCGATACAACAAAGCAAATTAGTCATATGCATATATGGAAGGGAAAAAATAAACTGGAGATGGCCTTTGTTTTTTCACTATCAAAAAAGTATGTTAACAGATTACAGATACCACTATACCGATCTCCCCCGCAGCACAAACACAATGAAAACAACTCGCAAGGAGGGGAATCCTGTTTTTGTATCTAAGGCAGTAAATATTGCTGCTTATATTATTATTATTTTCAAGACTCGTCAGTTATATATTATCAAAGATTAGAAACTCGACGTACAACAGCCGGGGAATAATGTTAGTAAAATAATGGAATTTGACCCAGATTGCAGTTCAGGCTGTGTTATGAATGTCAAAACCCAATAGGGGAATGGCTATTAAGGGCCAGATTGGTTGACATTTGATGTGGCTTCTAAAATAATAGACTTCAGCTTTGCTGGATACATTATTATTTATCAGATAATGAATGTAACATCAAATCACTTTTAAAAGATTTTATTAATCACTTAAAAGAGTCTTTGGTGTGGTGGTTGGTTTGTTGTTCTAATAAAGTGACATGTTTAAGGTTTTATGACGACTCAAAATATTTTTTAGATACATTCCTCCATATAAATAGGATTTGATTTCCAATTTGAATTTCTTACGACCAAATTTACGGATGAAAGTTGAACAAAAAATCTCATTAAACACCATCTGCTAATTTGGTTTGGGATTGCTATTTTCAAAATGACTATAGGTGTTAAATAAGTTTTATTATTGAAATTAATAACCTTGATAGACATAAATTTAAAATATATACGAAAATTTTTTGTCAATTTTCAATTATATTTTCTCTATGAACTATTTTAAACAATGAAGACACCATTAATCTCCCTGTAGTAATGCTTTATTAGGAATAAATTTAAATTTAGTCATCTTAAGAATCTCACCTCTGCATAGTAATAATTTTTTGTGCATTACAAAAATATATGTTATGTTAGATTAAATGAACTTGCTTCCATAAATACAATTACACAATGAGAGAAAATTATTAAAGAGAATGTAAACAGTTGTGCTAGTTTGTTTTGAAAAATAGCTTTTTTTTTTTAAGAAAGCAGCTTAAAACAATAAAAAGATGTTTCTCACTGCAAGAAATAAGTTTTTCAGAAACATCTAAACAAAATGTTCTATAATTTTTGAAAATAGAAAACAGAAACTGTGGTAACATTTATATTATATAAAATAGATCATTATTCCTTTGAAATCCATAGTGATCCTGCACACACCGTAATGTAAGTCGATACTTGATCATCATCACTTTTCACCTTCACATTATCAATTCTAGAAACCCTAAAAAATAAATACTTTTAATTATTAAACAAAACAACAAAAACAACAAGACGAAGAAACGAAAAATGTAAAGAACGTACCCGGATTTGCTTGGGAGCTGCAGAAGTTAGCTTGTGTTGTGATTGGGAAGGCGAATGAATGATTGATTGATGAAAGCAAAAAGCAGAGCAAAAAGTTCGAAATGGAAATTGTAAGTTGAAATGTTTTTCTAGAGAGAGAGATTCTAAAATAACTAATTGCGTTGGTGCCAAGTAATATTCCAAATTAACCAATCAAAGATTCGAAATGAATGATGCCAATCCCAATTACCAAATATACCCCTTGGGAATATCCCAATATGATCCTCTAGTATGCGCAATGCAGAACCAAACAAACAAGTTACCTTACCTTGTCTCTCGAGTGTTTACTTACAAGTCTTTCAATTGATGACTCAGACTTCCTACCAAACACTCCAGTTCATACGTCAATTTGTCTTTGAGATATACCTATTTAACTTGGAGATATATTTCATATTGATAAGAAATGACTAATATCGTTTTACTCAAAAATTTATTTATAAATTTTCATTTTACTTACCAATAATATATTAATTTATCAGTTTTATGTTAAATATATTTATTTTACTTTTTATTTGTATGTTAGTAGATTTCATTTTTAAAATTTATGTTTTATATTACACTTAATGTTGATTTATTAGTTTTACTTTGTATTTGTAAGTTTTGTTTTATTTACTAGTGATACATTCATTTATCAATTTTATATTAGTTTACTTATTTTATCATCCATTTATAAATCTTAAGTTCTATGTCCAAAGTTTATGTTTTATTTTACAGTTTACATTAATTTACTAGTTTTTATACTATGTTTACTAATTTTCATTTTATTTACTAATAGTACATCAATTTACCATATTTAGGTTAATTTACTTATTTTACCTTATATTTACAAGTTTTACATTCCATTTCTAAATTTTATGCTTTAATGTTCACTTAAAGTTGATTTACTAGCTTTATGTTGTATTTGTACGTTTTTGTTTTATTTACCAATAATACATCAATCTATCAATTTATTAATTATGTATTAATTTACTTATTTTATCTTCCACTTATATTTTATTTCTGAAATTTATGTTTTATTTTTCAGTTAATATTGATTTACAAATTTTATGTTAAATTTACGAGCTTTATGGTTTATTTATATAATTTATATTCAATTACGATACCGATATCATGACTTTAATCACGACATCATAAAATGATTTGATAAGAAAATAACTAATATCATTTTTCTCAAAAATTTTACTTATAAATTTTGGATTTATGATTATCTTTAAATGTTTAAAAAATTTTAAAAAAAGTTACTAAAAATATCTATATATTATTTAAAAGAGTTGTACTAAAATGCAAAAACTCGGCTCGTGCTGGTTCAACTCAAAATGAAAAGAAAAAAAAAAAAAAAAAACACCCGGGTCGGTTCCCCTATTTTAAACCCTACTGGCTAATTTTAATAAAGTTTTGCAGCGAAGAGTATAAGTGATGGCAGCTGCTCTACCTTCTGATGCATCGCAATGGGAATTCAGCTGGTTTTTGTTCTCTCTCTTAGCTGTTTCTCTTTCTTTAATTTAACATTTTGATATGTATTTATTATGCTAGAGTTTCAACTAAGTATCCATTTACTGGGATTCTGCACTTTTTGAAAAATGTTAATTTTGCCTTATTTATTCAATATTATTATCTTCCTCTGTGAAATTCGCAAAAATATTATTATCTTCCTCTGTGAAATTCGCAAAAATTTTATGCTTTGGTTGGTTATTCAATGTGGGTTTGTTCCATTTTGTTCTTATATTGTTTGTATATATGAGAGGTTTGGTTTCTGAAGATGGGTTTCAGTCAATTGTTTTCAAAGCTTTATTTCCTAAAAGAGGAAAAAAAATATACCAAAATGTTTAATTCTACCGTTACATGTTTGCGTTCTTGGGTTCTGCTATGTTTTGTATATTTCTTAATGCTAGAAAGATGTGTTCTTTTCTAATATGATTGTTTAGGATGAATATGAGTTGGTTATCGAGTTGCAATATATCAAATAAATTGAAGACAACCTGCTTCATAGGTTTTGATTCTATTAATTGTTCTTATTTCAAGTGTGACACGATTGCATGGGTGTTCGATGAGGCTAATAGCAACTTCTTAGGGTTGACACTATAAGTTTCTATTATTATTTTCTAATATTGAAACTTGAAAACAAAATTTAAAGATAATGCTTACGATATGAACACAAATGCTTGTAACAGTAGCTTGAACAAAATAGAAGGAAATCAATAAGAATGGGTTAATTCTAGGAAATCTAGACCTTCAAAATAGTATTGGTTATTTGAGAAACCAATAAACTCCCAAAAGACAACTTACAACTTGCGAGAATAGCATCAATCTGTTATTATCAGAATATTGGAATTGTTCTAAAAGATTTTTGAATAAACTGGCAACGAGGAAAATATTATATTGGAACTTGAGTGGGTGTTCTCAGTTTTGTTTGTTGAGGAACACAACAGAGCATCTGTAATTCCTCCGTTGTTTACGATTGAACTTTTTTTTTTTTTTTTCCCTTGATGGTGTAGTGCTATTTGTACACCTTTTAGAAGCTTTTTTAGAGGAACCGTACCTGAAATGTTTTGTTGTTTCTTAGATAAAACTTTAGTTCAAAGTAACAAGCATAAAAATAGCAAGCATTAAGCAAGTTCTCCATCATGCTCCATGAATCCACAAAATAAGGAACCAACTAACAACTTAATTTTGACTTATTAAAAACCAACTACAGTCAAAATATAAAGTAAATAATTAAAAGAAAATTATAATGGAAAGATTGTAACAGTTTTTCTAATTTTCTGTTATGGTGTTTACTCTAATGGATGGGCGGTGGCTCATATTGTTAAATTCTGGATTGGGCAATTTACTGGGCATGTGAACTAATTTGTAATTTAGTTATAAGTTGTGTGAACCATAAAAAAACAAAGGGTAAAGTCAGTGGTAATATTATCAGAATATTGGAATTGTTCTAAAAGATATTTGAATAAACTGGCAACGAGGAAAATATAATATTGGAACTTGAGTGGGTGAATTGTTCTCAGTTTTGTTTGTTGAGGAACACAACAGAGCATCTGTAATTCTTCCATTGTTTACGATTGATCTATTTTTTTTTTTCCCCTTGACAGTGTAGTGCTCTTTATCCACCTTTCAGAAGTTCTTTTAGAGGAACTGTACCTGAAATGTTTTGTTGTTTCTTAGAAAGTGGTTTTTCCCATGTAGTGACTTTGAAGTGGATTACGAGTCCAATGAGAATGCATCAATTGTGTGTGCAGCATTAGCTGTTGATAAGGAGGTGATGCATCATGATCCTAAGATCATACCTTGCTCCTTTAACTTTATTGGTTCTTCAATAAATTCTTACTTGGATTCAATTTCCCAATGCAGTTGCAACCAGACAAAGTGAAAAGGCAGATATCTGTCGTCAATGGGAAACTTTTAGTGTAAGTTTCTATTCTTTGATCATTCATGGTTGGAAGACTCATTACATAGCTGATTTTTCATTCTTGTCCAATATTCATTCAATTTGCACCTACCAGTTTAACCTATGAGACAATATTCATTTGGAAATTTTGTGTGGCCTGTTTAATAATCATTTTTTCCTCTTCTCCTGCCAAATTTTCAAATATGTTACTTAAGGAGAGTGCTTCCTCTAAAATACCATTTTTCTTTGGTATATCAATTTCGCCTGGACTTTGCAGTTTAGAAGTTTCTTCATTTTGTTTATTTTTTCATCTCATTCAGGCACTTTGAGGCAGTTGAGGCCAGGTTTCTTCGTGCATCATTTTCTGCTTTTGTAGATGTGCTTACGCTTGCGACAAAAACAATCGAACAGTTTGGTCAAGGAATGGAATTATAACATTGTACTGTCTTTGGCAGTTGAAGAATCATTCTTAGTAGGAACTGAATTACTTTAATATGCCTTCTTGTTTTGGATTAGTTGACGTTTTTGTAACAAGAGAATCTATAGTGTTAGTTTTACAATTTAAATCTTAAAATATTGGAAAGCTGTAACAAATTCTTCAAAGCTGTGAATTATATTTTGAAAGAATTAGCAAGGCTGACATTGAGCAACAATTTTCTGCATACATTTCATCTTGGGCAGAATCATCAAAAGTAGATGCATCTTTAAATCTAGAATAAAAGCAGGTTTGACTTGTATTATAAGAAATTCAAATGGGGTGTCACGGCTGCTTCCATCACTAGGAAAACTTGCTTAGAAAATATGGAGATTGCTGAATGCTTTGGCAATTCTTGATGGCATCAAAATGGCAGTTGATTCTGGACTGCACCCACCACTAACTGTTGAATCTGACTATTTTAATGCAGTGAAATCAATCTTAAAGAAGAGACTTCCGATGGATGATCAGAGGAATGCTAGGTTATGTAAGAAAAGGAAAACAATTTATAGTTGCAATACACTGATCAATAATCTCAGGAACCTCTGATGATTGAGTTACAATTTTTTTAATCCATTCCAGAATTCAAGCATACCTGTTCATGCAAGATATTCGATGCTCTGCATCCGAAACTTCGTCGACCTTTGTATCTAAGAGATCATTAACCTTACAAGTCGCAGAACCCAAATGGTCCACAGTATTCACAACAGCTTTGCTGGCATGATCTTTCAATGTTTCCACCACTCTGCGTAAATGTGAACATGGTTTGTTTTCTCAATAGAAAATTGAAATTATCAACTGTAATTAGAGCAACTCACATTTGTTTTTGGTCATCACTGGTGTACCATAGTTCAAGATATTCGGCCGCTGAGTATAACTGTGTTCTCAGGTTTTTCAAATCCTGAAAGTAAAGTCGCTTGAGTTAAAAAAAAGACCCAAGTAAATATTTCCATAAGAACTTAAATCTTTTACAAATTGTTGCTTTTGTATTTCCATAAGTGGCTATCTACTCCAAGGCTAGTCGAAAACTGAGCAAAATTTGGAAATTGACACACGATCCACCGTTTAAATCATATAAACAAGTATCGCGCATTAAACAAGAATTGGCCTTGAAGACATATGCCCTTATTTGCCACAAGCATTTTTTTTAACTTTTTCTTTTCTTAAAAGTGAATGCTGAGGTGGGTGCAACTTTTAGTAATAGCTATTAGTAGCATAAAACAAAGATTGCACGCTCTAAAACAATTGTAATAGGGAAACGGGTGTAGGCATACAATCCAACAGATTAAAACAAAATGGAGAAACAGTAGTACCTTGAGACTATCAGAGAACAGCAAGTTCTGCTGCCCTTTTCTTAAAAGTGATTGATTATGATGAAACATTCAGCTTTGTAATTAAGCCTGCTCCGGTTTGCTTTGTGTTTGGCATTACTACAAGGTGAGCAACTTGATGTGAGCAATGCTTTTTTACATGGGCACCTGTCAAAGGAGCTATTTATGTCTCAGCTACCTGGTTTTATTGATCCCACGTATCCTACTTATGTTTGCAAACTTAAAAAGGCACTCTCTGGCCTTAAGCAAGCCCACATTCTTGGAACAACACTGAGCTTCGAAACTTTCTTCTATCGACGGGGATTTTTCACTTCACTATCAGATTCTTCTTTACGTATCTAATCTCATGCTGGCGTGCATGAGATTATCTTTGTGGGTAAATAAACTTTCATCTGTCGCCACAATGTAGCTAGGCACCAATTATCCTGCATATCACTCTCGCATGAAACACATAGCCATTGACTTTCACTTTTTTCATCAAAAAGTTCAAAATGGTGATCTCCGGGTGGCTCATGTATCATGTGAAGACCAATTAGCGGATGCCGTCACCAAACCTCCATCTCATCAACGAATAAGTTTTCTTTGTTCCAAGATCGGTGTCGCCAATGGTAGCACCATCTTACAGGGGCATATTAGAGATACTCTCAAAATTACGGTGTAATTGTACAATCATTTTATTATTTTTATATTTGACTTTCATAACTTTAGATTACAATTGTGCACTTACTATAATTAACTAGCTTTAGTTGTGTATATATTGAAATCATATCAATAAAAATAGTAAGCTGCGTTGCTTTTTCCTTTCTCCATATTATTTATTGTAAAAATCTAACAACTTTCAGCCCTTTTTTTTTTTTTTCAATTATTTCGTTAGCCAGGCCACACTTTTATAAACTCTGTCCTGGGCCCGCACTCTACTTTTGTTATTCTTTCGAAATGAGTGGGACTAGCAGCACCCATGTAATTATCTTTTCAGACCCCGCTTCTGGTATGCCAGACAGGTCCAATAACAAATACATCCGCAAAATATTTACGAAAGATATTTCAACAAGCTAGTCAAGTACTGGGACAGGGAATGGCTCTGTTCCTCAAAATGAATTGTCGTCCTGTCCAGTGTCCCCGCTTGCCTCCTCATCACAGAGATGAAAATTGGAATTAGGCCAATTAGATTAAAGGCAAGACGAAATGGAAATATGGAACCGTTAATCGTTATACCCATGACCCCTTGAATTGGATGAATTTTAGAATATGTGTATGTGCAATTACGTATCGGTTATACAACAAGTATATAAACGATAATTGAACGTGTGTGTATTTATTTCAAGAAACCATCATTCAATTAAGACTTCTTGTCTCCAAGTGGTTATATTAAAATCAATTACACATTCAAGTATAAACCATGTAATCGATATTAATTAATTTTTGTAGAAACAACAGGTGTATTCTAAAATTTCTCCTCTAATTGATGATTCTTTGCCTTTCAATATTATTGTAGGTATTTGCAGCGAAACCTCCTCTATTATTCTTCCAATTAAGACTTCTTGTCTTCAATTACTGTCGATTCTTTTTGGACATGTAAAGGATAGCAACTTGAAGACTTGGGAGTGCCAGCGTTTATTCAAACTCAAGTACAGGGACAGGTAATGGTCCTGCTCCTGAAGTATGAACTGACGTCCCGTCCGGTGTCCCCTTGCCTACTCATCATACAAACAAAAATTGAAATTAGGCCATTTAGATTAAAGATAAGACGGAATGGAAATATGGGATCGTTAATTTCTATAGCTATGACCCATCTAATTTGCAAATGGTTCTTCCCCTTTCAATATTATTGTACGTATTTGCAGGGAAACCTCCTCTATCTTTCTTGCAATCAAGACTTTTGCGTATCCAATTAATGTCAACTGTTTCTGAACGTGTAGAAGGTAACAACTTGAAGACTCGAGAGAGTGCCGCGTTAATTCAAAGTCAAGACCAGCTTATTAGCTTGCAGGAGTCCTGATGGTGAGGAAAAAAAGCGTTGACAGATGCCGTGTATAAGGTCTATAAAACTTTGGTTATTTCATAAAATTGTTTTATTTTTTATTCCTTATCACGTTGGAGATTACCCCCCAATGGCCCATTTTATTTTCATTTTTATGTAGGTCAGTAATGTTATTGGAAATCAACTATTGCCTCTTTTTTCTCACTTATTGAGGACTATAGAGAATTAAACAAAACTGACCAATGACCTAAAAAGTATATAATGAATATTTATTATCAGATTTTGGACAAAATTAATTTTTGAACCCATTGAAACTTCCAAAAACTCAAATTTCGAATTTGTTATATGAATATAATCTACTTTAAATATCATTATCAAATCCTCCTCTATAGCACAGGAGCAAATTTGCAACCTTTCTAGCTTAAAATCTGGTTTCAAATCCTGGCAGCGGAGTTAATTTTTGTTATTTTTTAAGCCACAGTTAATTTTTGTTATATAATTTAGATCATAGATAATTTTAAAAATATAATGGGTAATTGTGTAATTCAATCAAACCTTAGAGACTAAAAGAATACTTTCCAAAGATTAAAATATATATATATATATATATATATATATGTATGTATGTATGTATGTATGTATGTATGTATGTATTTTAAAGCTACATTTTGTTTCATCTAAATGAAGCTACTCAATCTATATTTTATTCCAATAAGACCATGGCTTCATTTCATGTCTTAATTAAATTATATAATGCTGAAATATTATATTCTGAACTTAACTGAATCCAATATCATTTCACCAATCGGTCATATGAGATGAAGGGAAAAAAAAAATCTGTTGAAATTAATTTAAATTAAAGTTGAAGAATGGTGATATGATACGTACACATACATGACTCTAAATTTATTAAATTGAAGATGTACTCATCGTCTTGACGATGTGACCAAATAGGCAAATACTGGAATGTGAGAAGGGTCTTCGCACTTTTGGAGAAGACTTGAGAGGACCCGCAGTAATTAAAAGTCAAGATTGGCATGCTGAAATTAAGGAATTAATCTCTGGCTTTAACTTGCAGCACTTTCTTGTCGGGGAGAGTTTTATTAGGAGCTAATATATGCACTTTCTGAAGTAAAGAAAACTGAGTTTAAGCGGCGAATGGCTGTCCATCTTTGTCTGGTGTTGTTACAGATTATTGTTTTACACCTCAGGCCGGTCAAAGCATCAGAAAGATTTCCCTGTCCAACTGAATGTGGAAATGTCAGCATCAGCTACCCCTTCGGAATCGGGGAAGGGTGCTACTTCCACAAGGGTTACGAAGTTATCTGCGATCACTCTTCTGGCTCTCCCAAAGCTTTTCTTCCTAGCGTCAACAGGCTAGAATTATTGGGTATGCTCTCTTATGATTCAAGGCTCCCGGTTAGAGTCAACGTTCCTACAATTTCTTTAAACAGCAGTAGTAAGCGAACAAGCAATATTCTTAAAGGCGTCAACTTATCAGGTACCCCTTTCGCCTTTTCGTCTGACAATAAATTCGCTGCCATAGGCTGCAACATGAGATATCACCAAGGGAACGGTTCATCTGTGTTTGATGGGTGTCTGTCGATTTGTACTTGTGATCCTACTCTCTACCCTGCTTGCTATGATTTCCTATGCCCCCTTCGTCCAAATATTACTCATCTTTTCAATGTACATACATCATACTTGTTTTCTCAAAGTATTCCTCAGAAATGTCGGTCTGTTTTCCTGGTTGATGAACATTGGGTCAACAGCAAGTACCTTGAAGATCCTCATGATTTGAAAGATCAACAAGAAGTTCCTGCAGTGTTGAAGTGGGGAGAAAATATAGGCAGTTGTTTTGAAGGGAATAAATCATATCCTATTTCTTGTAATTCGGATAGCACAAGTTGTTTAAAACAATTAAGCCGAGGCCATTTATGTCTTTGCTCTGCTGGCTACAACTTAGAGAAAGCATACTGCTCAGGTACATATTGGATTATGAGTTGATGAGTAATTTTATTTTTTTAAAAGAAAATATCCGAACGACAAGAAGAAAAAGGAAAATTCTTGGTGCTCCAGGAGCGTTATGAATAGATGCTTTTTTCCGTATAAACATGAGCAATAAGCGTGAATGAGAAACGGAAAATGCTATTGGAGCACCCTAGACTTTACTAGCAAGAGTTAAATGTCAAATGATGTAACATTCCTCCATCGGATGGTAAGATGATCAGAAAAGAGTTGTAAAATTTATCATCCAATAGATGACTGAAATTATTGACTTTTAAAATATCCATCGGATTACTTGCAAAATGAGTAAAGTCTTCCAATTACTGTAACTGTCTACGTAAACAGAAAATTAGAGATAAAAATGGTGGAGTTTTATTTAGTTGTAGCCATGATTCAGTTTGATCTTCTCTTTGATTTCTTTTTTTATTTATTATTTTCTGGGCAGGCGACTTGATCTGTAATATCTCAAGCGGCTACAATTGCTCCAATTGTCCTGACGGTTATAATCGTCTCTCATATGGTTGCATTAACGTTTTCAACAAATCTCGGGTTAAATTCGTTATTATAGGTATGCATGTCGATCCTTTATTTTACATCATAACAAATTAATAATGTTTTTTAACATATATTTCAAATGAAAATACTAAGTGTTCATTCGTTCATTTGATGATATCTTTCATTACTGTCCTCGAGAGCCGCAGGCTGCGGCGGTGGGCTTGCGTTATTCTTTCTATTCATTGGAATATGGTGGTTGTACAAGTTTGTAAAAAGAAGAAGGGAAATCAAGTTTAAGCGTAAGTTCTTTAAAAAAAATGGTGGTTTATTATTGCAACAAGAATTGTCCTCCAATGAAGGTAAAATTGAGAAAATGAAGTTATTTACTTCAAAAGATTTGGAGAAGGCCACCGACAACTACAATGCCAATCGAATCCTTGGTCAAGGAGGCCAAGGCATTGTATACAAAGGAATGCTAGCAGATGGAGGAATTGTGGCTGTAAAAAAATCTAAAATATTGGATGAGAGTAATCTCGAGCAATTCATCAATGAGGTAGTAATTTTGTCTCAAATTAATCACAGAAATGTTGTTAAGTTGTTGGGATGTTGCTTGGAGACAGAAGTTCCTCTTTTGGTGTATGAATTTATTCCAAATGGAAGTCTCGATCAATACATACACTACCAATCTGAGGAGTTTCCAATCACATGGGAAATGCGTTTACGCATTGCTGTTGAAGTTTCAGGTGCTCTATCTTATCTGCATTCAGCTGCATCTATTCCTATTTATCATCGAGACATTAAGTCTGCAAACATACTTTTGGACGATAAATATCGAGCCAAAGTTTCAGATTTTGGGGCTTCTAGATCTTTCACAATTGATCAAACTCACTTAACAACTCAAGTACAAGGAAGTTTTGGATATCTCGATCCAGAATACTTTCAGTCAAGTCATTTTACAGAGAAAAGTGATGTTTACAGTTTTGGAGTAGTTCTTGTTGAGCTTCTGACTGGACAGAAACCTATCCGTTCAACTGAAGCTGAAGAAGATAAAAGTTTAGCAAGATATTTTATCCAAGCAATGAAAGTGAACCGTCTGTTTGAAGTCCTTGATGATCGAGTTCTTAAGGAAGCTGAGAAAGAAGAAATTATTACTGTTGCTACACTTGCAAAAAGATGCTTGAACTTGAATGGGACGAAAAGACCTACGATGAAAGAAGTGGCATTTGAATTACGGGGTATAAGAGAATCAATTGTACCTTCCATTTTGCAGCAAAATTGTGAAGAGACTGATTTTGTGGATGGTGACATTGCCGGACATGATTTCGAAGGGGATTCATCTTCTAGTGGGTCAACTTTAAATAGTGTCTCAGTTTCTGTGGATGCCGACCCTTTAATTTCAAACAAATGGTGACAGAGAGAAGAATTGCCTTGAAACTGTTTGTATTTCATAAATAAGATTGTTAGACTTTTCCGATATTATCATTCTTGCGTCGTTGCAGTTTCTTTGGCACCATCATTTGTAATTAAACACTTCCACGTCATTTCAATCAAATGGAGGAGACAAACGAAAAATCTTTTGAAATTAATTTCGTAGTTGAAGTTTATAAATGCAAGATGATATGATCTCTCAGTCTATCAAATACTGATGTGCAAGAGCTTTAGCCCTATGTGACCTAATATCTCTGAGTAAATAGGAGAGAACAACTTGAGCACTTAAGAGGGCCAACGTTAAATAAACTCCAGAGTGGCATGTTGGAATTGTTGGCTTATTGTTATTTATCTTATTTCACTAAACCCTGCAGTGAAATAAAGTCGAAAGGAAGAAGGGAGGAAATGAAGATCAATGTGCTTTCTTGTATTTCGTGGGTTAAATATCTTTTTATCTGATTACAAACTGATGGATAAAATACCCTTATATCATTTGTGAGTTAATCTTAGGTCAAATATATAAAGTTTGAACAATTCTCAACTCTTTAGTTAGATTTTGAGTATGGCAAAGACCCATGAACTTTTATATTTTATTAGAGATAAACTCACCCACGATTAGGCCTGCACTACCTCCCACAGTACCTTACTACTTGATGCCCTTCACACGGAGGCTTGGGTACCACTTGAAAAGTCATTTGAAAGAAAAGTCTGTTTAAAGTTACGTTCCAATTCTAAACTCTCAACTCTCCGGGTTATAAATTGATATTCAACTCTTATGTTATAAAAGAGTAATGCTAGAAGATCTCAACTTGAGTACTAATGAAGGCGGCATTCATTTAGTGGATAGTAGAATATTTATTTTATCAGTTATAAAATTTATTATCCAATAGATGAATGATATATAATAGTTGGGACTCAAATCGGGACTTAATTGGTGGGTTACAATCATTATTGGTTAAAAATTATATATAGAGATAACTAGCGTAAGAGTTTAATCAAAAACTCTTTCTCTCTCTGCTAAGACCCTTTCTGCCACCAGCTAAAATTCACTAGTTTTGATCAATCAACGTGCCTGAATTACAGAGCCACCACGTTTTCAAACCTCTAAACTTTCAAATCTATTTTTCAACTCCGTTTTTCCAACCACTACAGCCTCGAACTAACCGGACCTCCCCGCTGCTAGCTCTAGCTACCACGTCGCCAATTTCCCATCACCACAGCCAAAAATTATACTAAAGGAGTTTCAGTCGGGGAGGGAACCAGTAGGTCTATTCTTTTTTCTTATTTTCTATTTTTCTTCTATATTTCTTTTGTTTTTATTTTCGTCTCTCCTACTGTTATTGTACTTGTTTTTATGTTTTGTTGTTTTGTAAGATTTTATACTGCTCCTGCGGTGGTTCTGGTGGTCTCTACATAGATGGTGTTGTTTCAATGTCCAAATCAAGATTGAACCAGTGTTCGGATTGGAACGGTATGCCTATATTGAAGCTGTTGAGGGCTTTAATAGTGGTACATCGAGGTTCTAATAACCTAAGGCGAGGTTCTGATGGCCCAGGTCAAGGTCTCATTGAGAGGCTTTCTAGTGAATCGCAAGGTTGGCTTTTTTGTTGCATTTTGTGGTTTTTTTATTGTTATTTGTTTGCATTCTGTTGTTAGAATTGTATTTTCTTGTGTTCTGTTGTATTATCAAACACGAGGGGCATTTCAGCTGTAATAGCTAAGATTGGTTCCTCTAGTTTTTCTTTAGATTTTAGTTTGCGCAACAAATTAGTCTCCTTTGATTTTAAAATTTATCTTTTGTATTGTATTTGAGTCTGATTTAACTTTTTTTTTTTCTTTTAATCATTATTGGCCCTTAATGAAAGTCATACTTTCTTTAATATATATATATATATACACGGAGGAGAACAACTTGCAGACTTGAGAGGGCCAGGGTTAATTAAAAGTCAAGTTGACTTGCAGGACTTTCTTTGTCGTGGGATAGAAGCTAAAAGGAAGCTAGAAGGAATTTAATTAAAGATCAAAGCATGCAATTCTTCTGTTGTTAAATCTTCATTTTTCCGAGTAAAAATATTGAGAATGGTTGTTCATCATTATCTGGTGTTGTTGCAATCGATGTTTTTGCTATTATGGCCAATCAAAGCATCAACAGATTTATGCCAATATGATTGTGGGAATGTCACTATCATTTACCCCTTCGGAATCGGAGAGCGTTGCTATTTTGATAAGAGATTTGAAGTAATCTGCGATAACTCTTCTGGCTCCCCAAAAGCTTTTCTTGTGAGCATCAACAACCTGCAAGTATTGGACAATCATCTTTATGATCAAGATGATGTTTCTTATGCTGGACACACCATCTGGGTAAGCATTCCTGTAATTTCTTTGAAGAGCAGTAACCTGACAGGCAATGCTAAAGGGGTCAGTCTATCAGGTAGCCCTTTTTATTTTTCCCGGTGGGGGAATAGATTCACTGCCATAGGTTGCAAAAACTATTCTACGATTATTAAGCGACAGAATAATGCATCCGTTTTTGGTGGGTGCCTTTCGATTAGCACTTGTGATCCTGCTCTTAACCATGGTTGCTACGATTTCCTATGCGCTCTTCCTCAAAATATTACTCAGGTTTTCAATGCAGATATATCTAATTTTTATTCTAAAAGTATTCCTCAGGAATGTCACTCTGTTTCCATTGTTGAAGAAGATTGGATCAAGTCAAAGTACCTGAAGAATCCTTACGTTTTGAAAGATCACGGACAAGTCCCTGCACTGTTGGACTGGGCTGGGCTTAGAGGAGAGTGTTTTGAAGAATATAATTCGACAACTACTTGTAACAAGGACAATATATGTTTAATACAATTGAGCTCAGGCTACTTTTGCCATTGCTTTGACCAACACCACCGTGGACATTGCTTCGGTACAATTTCGAATACTAATTAAATTAATTTCATTTATGAAGTGTGATTAATGTATTTCCTTGAACCACTACGGATCTAACACAAAATTAGAGACGGTAATTGCAGAATTTGCATCTGTAAAGAAGGCAAGATTTATGTATAGCCGTGAATTTAATTTGATATTCTCTATCATTTTTTGTGTTTGTTTAGGTTACTTGCTCTGTAATATCACAAGCCCCTACAATTGCTCATCGGGATGTCCCAAAGGTTACTTTTCAAAACCCAACTTCGGTGGTGACTGCGAGCCAACTGAATTTCCGCAAATTTTGCACAAAAATTCTCATGTCAAATTCATTATTATAGGTATGTATTGGAATTTGCAGATTTCGTCGACAGAATTAACTGTTCTTTTTTCATTTTTTTTAATTACCGTATATGTAGGCTAACAAAGGCAAAAACTTTCTGCACCTGAAATTTGCAATAGCATATACATTTATGATCTCCTATTCTTAACAGACTAAACAGTTCCTTGCCATAAATCACCTCGAACGCGTATTAAATATTATTGTCCTGGAGCGTTGCAGGTTGCAGTAGTGGGCTTGGAATGCTGTTCCTGCTAATCGGAACATGGTGTTTGTACAAGTTCATTAAAAGAAGAAGAGAAATCAAGCTCAAGCAGAAGTTCTTTAAAAGAAATGGTGGTTTATTATTGCAACAACAGTCGTCATCAAATGAAGGTAATACTGAGAAAACAAAATTGTTTACTTCAATGGAATTGGAAATGGCGACTGACAACTTCAATACCAATCGAATCCTTGGTCAAGGAGGCCAAGGCACAGTGTACAAAGGAATGTTGATAGATGGAAGAATTGCGGCTGTGAAAAAATCCAAATTAGTGGATGAGAGTAATGTTGAGCAATTCATCAATGAGGTGGTCATTTTAACTCAAATTAACCACAGAAATGTTGTTAAATTGTTTGGGTGCTGCTTGGAGACAGAGGTTCCTCTTTTGGTGTATGAATTTATTCCAAATGGAACTCTCTATCAATATATACATTACCAAACTGAGGAGTTCTCAATCACATGGGAAATGCGTTTACGCATTGCTATAGAAGTTTCAAGTGCTCTGTCCTATTTGCATTCAACTACTTCTATTCCAATTTATCATCGAGACATCAAGTCTGCAAATATACTTTTGGATGATAAATTTCGAGCAAAAGTTTCAGATTTTGGGGCTTCTAGATCTGTCACGATTGATCAAACTCACTTGACCACACGAGTACAAGGAACTTTTGGATATCTAGATCCAGAGTACTTTCGGTCAAGTCAATTTACAGAGAAAAGTGATGTTTATAGTTTTGGAGTTGTTCTTGTTGAGCTTTTAACTGGACAAAAACCTATCCGTTCAACCGACGCTGAAGAAGATAAAAGTTTAGCAGGGTATTTTCTCCGAGCAATGAAAGAGAACCGTTTGTTTGATGTGCTTGATGCTCAAGTTCTTAAGGAAGCCAAGGAAGAAGAGATTATTACCGTTGCTATGCTTGCAAAAAGATGCTTGAACTTGAATGGAAGGAAGAGACCTACTATGAAAGAAGTAGCATTTGAATTAGGGGGAATCAGAGCTCAGAAGTGTGAAGACATTGATCTTGTGGGTGGCAATTTTGAAACTGGTTCATCTTCAACTGGAGCAATTTTAAATGTTGTTGCTTTTGCTGTAGATGCTAACCCTTTGCTTTCAAACAAGTGGTGATTAAAGGGAAGAATTTTCCTTTAAAACCTAAGTATTTCATTTCATAAATAAATTAAGTTGTGGATTTTTGCATTATGCTTCTCTTATGGTTAAAATTTTTCATCTCTAGAATAAAATATACAGAGTTTGATATTCAGTTTGTAAGTGGAGAAATAAATTTATAAGGTAGATTCCAACAAAGCATCTGTGGCAAACATATTTAAATATCTAAGAAGCAAGCTTCTAATGCTACCAATATTTAGTGGCCCTGTGCTCGAAGAAACAGAGGACCCTGCACTAGAACTTTGAAGCTGACAGAGTGAGGCATCTCAGCATCTAAATTTGCACACAAGTGGAATAGGAGATGCTGACATGACATCCTACGTGGTACTTATGTGACACATACAATGAGTCCAGTTCGTTCCTAATTCATACGCTTACATTGTAACCCCGTTCTGTGTGTTTCGAGTACCATTGGTGAGCCATCACTTCGTGCCATTGTATTGCTAATAGCACCTTTGCCTTGATTGATTATGCTGACAATACATAAGGTGTGTTTGGGAGTAAAGTGTCATAACTTTTATATTGCATTTACTTTCCGAATTAGGAAATCAGAATTCGGAATCAGAATTATTAACAATATTTACTTCGCAAAATAAATTCAGGAATTGGAGTTAGAATCATAGGGCCCACCACAATTTGGGAATAACAAATGGGAGACTCATTCCTAAGAGTGAGGTGGGAATGAGTCTCCCATTTGTAGGTTTGACTGTTTTACGCTCTCAAAATTAAAAATACCCATATTGTCATAATTTATAATTAATTAATTTATTATAATTAATTAATAAATTAATATATTGTTAACATGAATTATTAATAATTTTAGTTTTTTAATAAATAATCAAAATAATTAGTATATTATTAATTAATATACTACTATAATAATTATTAATATAATTATTATAATTAGTTCAAATATTATCATTAATTAATTATTATAATTTTACTATTAATTAATAAGTAATTTATTGTAATCTAACTCATTTCGATTTTGATTCCAAGATAAAATAAACACATCAATAGGATTCTACTTCATTCCTATTCTGATTCATTTAAGTCAAGTAAACAATTTATTTTGATTCTTATTTCTCATTCCCATTCCAGTTCATTTTGATACCAACCCATTCTGATTCCAATCCATTCTGATTACTGTCAAGTAAACGCAGTATTAAAAAATTTTCTTTGTGGAGCAAAAGTCATAGCTGTGGGATAGAAGCTGCTGGTGTTTAGCAAATTTTAATAGTTGTAGATTAGAAGTTGATGGTGTTTGCTAAATTTTAATAGCTGTATAGTGAAAGTTGATGAATATTTGTAATAATTAATTTTAAATAGTCAAATTATTTTTCATATTTTGAATTATCATATTAACATATGATTATGTTTATTAGTTTGACAAATCAAATTAATATTTAATTAATCAAAGTTATTTTTCTTCACAAGTTGAAATAAATATTTTTTAAAACAAAATAATTTAAAATTGAAAATAAATAAATTCTAATTTTACACATTGATTGAGTAAATAAATTATACCAAATATGTTTAATAAAGATCATACAACATAACATTTTAAAATTAAAATGTAACTAATTACAAAATTCTTATAAACATTTCCATTGTCATGCCTCCATTACCGTACAAACGACTCTTTCCCTTTGAAAATCATTGTACGTATTTTGCAAGGAAACTTCCTCTATCTTTCTTCCAATTAATGTCCGGTTAAGACTTCCGTGTGTCCAATTAATGTCAATCGTTTTTGAATGTGTACAGGACAAAAACTTGAAGACTTGAGAGGGCCAGCGTAAATTCAAAGTCAAGACTGGGTTATTACCCTGCAGGATTCTTGATAGTGAGGTGAAGAAAAAAATTTTAATTTTCAAATATATGTTTGCTTACTTATGTGGTAAAAAGAAAGTAAAAAAATATATTATTTTAAAAAAAATTTTTCAAATAGAAATAAATTAATATTATTTTAATCAAATAACTATTTTTAAAAAGAAAGTCAATGGTAATTAAAACAATTCTCTCTCTTTCTTCAATAAAAAGTAATAAAATATAAATTGAAGAGGGAGAAAGCAACTCTCTAAATTTGAAGAGAGAAAATCATTAAAAAATTTTAATTGAAGTGCCTTTTGGAACTTTAAATATTAATGTGACTTTTTAAATAAATAATAGAATCTTATTTGAAAATCCTTTTGGTGATACTCTTAGGACTTAATATTGAGTTTAGTTTTTATTGACTACTAAGTTAATGATTAGAATTTATTTTGCGCTTTTTCTTTTATTTATCTTACCTAACAATTATTTATTGAGATTCTTGTCCAATTGAAAGATACTAGATAAAAGGTTTTTAAAACTTTAGTTATTTTTGTTTATAAAACAAAAAGTTTAAATTATTTAGTTTCAAAAGAAAAAAAAATCGAGACTTTGAGCTGCTTTGAAACAAATTATATTTGAAATTGAAAAGAAGAAAAAAAATCATACAATGAAAAAGGGAAAATATAAATGGGGTTAATTCTAATAGTATGTCCTTAAATATAATTGTATATAAGAGAGGTTTTATAAGATTAATGAAGGGGTGCCAATAATCCAACATTTTCACAACCTTTTTTTAAGATTTTTGTTCATCACCCCGATGGCCCAATTTATTTTCGTTATTATGTAGGTGTGGTGTTACTAGAAATCAAATGCTGCCTTTTTTTTTTCTTTTTCTTTTTTCCTTTCCTCTCCTCACTTATGGTGGAATATGGAGAATTAAACAAAACCAATATCCTAATACATAATTAATATTTATTAATAGATTTCTGACAAAATTAATTTTTTAAAATATTGCAAACAGCCAAAAAGTCAAACTTTAATTTTGCTACATAAATATAATCTATTTTAGATATCAATATCAAATTCGTTAGGTTAAAGGTTCAAATCTTAGCAGCGAAATTAATATTTTTACAGCTGGCAAATAATACACACACACAACAGAAGTTTGAGTTAAATTGGTAAAGGAATTATTTTCTAATTAATTTCTTCTTTTTGATTTTGAAAAAAAAAATCGAAAGAAAGAGGAAGTTGAATCTGAGGCCGAATATTGAACATAATTTTTAACAAATAAAAACCAACACTGACATTGTGCCAAAGAATTTGTTTCTAGCTTAACTGGGCCCATTTAGGATAGCTTAGATAGCTGAGCTGCCAAACAGGGCTTTGATTTCATTGCTATAAGTATGTACCAAATATTTTTAGTAGATTTTTTTTGGGTGGGCTGAATGGTTAAGTAAATTAATTAAATGGTTTAAATAAGGATTTTTTTTTGATATTTTAAAAAATGTACATATTAAAATTTAATATATAAATATACAAAATAATAGAATGTTTAGAATCATTTTTAGAGCTGAAACAGCCCTACTCATTTTATTAATCAAGGCTTAAGAGTCACTAAACTGAATCTCCATTTTCCAAATCTATAGAAAAAAACGAGAAAAGGTACCCAATGCAAGCGATCCCGCTGTTCATCAATATTATCTGGTGCTGTTGCAGATCATTTTGTTATTCTGGTCGATCAAAACAATTTGTTTGTGAAAACGATTGTGGAAATGCGCAGATCACATTCCACTTTGGAATTGGAGAAGGGTGCCACTTTGGTAAGAGTTATCAGGTAATATTCACTCTTCTGGCTCTCCCAAAGTTTTTCATCCTTGCATCGAGACGGAATATCGTACTGTTACTCCGAGACCAAAACTGGAGTCTGGAGTCAACGTCCCTGTAGTTTCTTTACACAGTGCTATTGCCACAAGCACTAATATCGCTAGAAGAGTCAATCTATCTGGTGGTCCTTTTACCTTTCCCTAGGGGCTCAATAAATTTACAGCTATCGGTCGCGACAATTATGCAATTAACCTGGACAATGATAGTGATTCAGCCGTGCTATATGTTTGCACTCGTGATCCTACTCATAAAAGTGGTTTTTCTATTCGTCTAAATATTAGAAAAGTAGTTTTAAATGCAAGATATGAGTGTACATAATAAAATTTAGAATGTAAATAATTTCATCCAAACTTTATCATCGAACAATATGTATGAAATTCTCTAAGGAATACGTTGGCATATCCGAGAATTCCAATTTCAAATACATCCGCAAAATATCTACCAAAGATAGGATAAAGCAGATTCTTATAGTTGCGTATCTGTGATTAAATCCAACGTAGTTGGATCAGGTTAAATAATTTATGAACCTGGATCCAATTGGTTGGATCGTATAATCTGTCATCTATACTTGTAGCACCACAATTAAATTCTCAAAGATAATTCAACGAGCTAGTCAAGTACAGGGACAGGGAATGGCTCTGTTCCTAAAGTATGAATTGACGCCCTGTCCAGTGTCCCCCTTGCCTCCTCATCATACAAATAAAAATTGAAAATTAGGCCAATTAGATTAAACGTGAGATGGAATGGAAAAATGGAATCGTTAATTATTATACCCATGACCCTTTTAAATAATGGTTCTTTCCCTTCCGATATTTTTATACGTATTTGCAAGGAAACCTCTTTTATCTTTCTTCCAATTAAGACTATTGTATGTCCAATTAATGTCAATAGCTTTCGATCGTGTACAGGTTAACACAACGATGCGGAAGTTGATTGACAGAAGAAACAATTTTCTGAATAAAGAAATTAATTGAAAAGTCTAAAAATTAACAAAACTAGGGTTTTGGGCCCTTCATGTAATAATTTTAAATATTATGAATTTATGAGAATAGTTAAATCTAAAACATTATTTTATAACAAAATTCTCTTAATCTGAGTAAGAAATTCAAAATAAATGGCTCCCAAATCTGTTATCTAAAAAAAAAAAATCTTTAAAAAAATAAGAAAAATAGAAAAATATCTTAAAAATAAAAAAAATGATAAGAAGCAGATTCTTAGGCTCAAGCAATGCCCATAATGGTGCAACTTTATAGGTTTGATTTATCTGATCGCAAGTTTCGAAATGGTATATTATACGTAGGGGTAAGCATTCGAATCGGATTAGCTCGAACCAAACTGAACTTGAAATTTATTTTGGATTTGGTTCGGTTCGAATTAACACATAAAATTCGACCGGGTTGAAAATTACAACCCGATCGGTTTTAATTTCAACCCGAACCAAATCTAAAACTTGATCGGGTTGGGCCTTAAGAAAATAATACATATATTTATAAATCTCTCCCTCGCCATTGACGCACACAATGCCCAATTCTAATTTTAAAATCTCTAAACTAATTGCCTAGCCTTCGATAATCTCCCTCTTCTCATCTTCTTCCACAACGGCAGCACAGCCCTCATAGCGCAGCCCACGGCCGTGCAATCGACGCCCTCGCTTCGGCTCGCTTACCTCACGGCTGACTCACTCTACCGACATCCGTTCACTTCCGATCCAGCTGCTGTCGCTTCTATCTCTGCTATCACCTCCAATCGCTTCGAATCCATCTATGTAGTCAGTGGGTTATTAATTTTTTTTATTATTGTTATTATTATTGTTATTATAAACAAATAGCCGCATGTTATTGGTTAATGCTTTCTTCTTTTGTGTTCATGTTCCTTGTTCATGCTCTCGGATTGGTTAGTCCTGTAGCAAAATGTATTTAATATTATTGATTGATGCATATGTTTCACAGCATAAAGTGGCTAAGATTGGAGCTTTTCTAAAAAAATGAAAATTTCATTTTATTGTTTATTATTCATGGATAAGATATAAACCTCTTCTTTTTTTTTTCCTAACGCCACACGTCTGTTGAGCTTGCCTAACGTGTTTTAGTTGGATAAAAATTGTTACAAATGTTACATGGCAAGGAAGTTTAAAAGGTTTAACCCAAATGAACCCAAATGAACCCGAATTCTCAAATCGAACCAATTCAAATTTTGAATCCGAATCGAACCGAAATAATTTCAGTTCAATTTGGTTCGGATTCGCATTTTCAACTCGATTAGGTTCAATTCTCCAACCCGAACGGGTTGTAACCCAAACCAAAACCTAAACAACTCAAACCAAAATCTGATTTGCCCACCCCTAATTATATGCCCAAAACGGAACTTGTAATCCAAATTATGCCTTCTAGAAGGTACCCTACTTATTCTATGCACCCATCCTACATCAATCCTTCCCACATGGAAAAGAACTCGTCTTCGAGTTTGGCTTGTACAATGCCTCATCATTTGGATAATATTTAAACAGATTAGTTGCATTGAACATGTGAGAGATATTCTAGTTTTCAGGCAGTTTGGAGCACATATGCATTATCATTAATCTCCCCTTGCCACACGAAACGGTCCATACTTGCGCTTTTCTAATTTAGTATGAATACTAGGAAAACGACTTCACAACAGATGTGCCATCATTAAATCATATTTGTAAAACACTTTCTTGGTGCCTGTCCAACCTCATACTTAGCATTTGCAGCCTCTAAATGAGCTTTTATTACCTTCGCATGAATCTGCAAAGCCCTTTCTACTACATTATTTGCTGGTTTACTCCCTCTGGCTGTTATGGGTATGGTACCCAGATCATAAACATAGCGTGGGAAACAAGTGTAGACAATCTCAAAAAGGGTATTGCCACCATACTATTGCGAGTAAACTCGACTTGAGATAAGGCATCTTCTCAATTTCATCGCTTGCCACCACAAACGCAGCGTAACATGTTGCCCCAAGTGCGATTGACCACCTTCATTTGACTATCTATCTGTGGATAAAAAGTACTACTGTATTGTAATTATGTACCGAACTTATTCTCGAGATGATGCCAAAACTTGTTGATAAACTTCACATCCCTGTTAGAAGTAATATTCCTTGGCATACCATGCAAATGTACCGCTTCTCAAAAGAACAAATGTGCAATAGAAACAATATCTTCAGTCTTCTTACAAGCAAATGAACTATCTTCAAAAACCTATCGATTACAACTAGTATAAAATCTACCCAACCTTGTACGAGGCAACCCAATACAAAATCCATAGACAAATCCAACCAAATGTTTTTTGAAACAAGTAATAGCATGTATAATCTCGTGTTCTACGCATGTTTTTTGCCTTCTTGACAACTAGTATAAACATGGCGTGGGAAACAAGTGTAGACAATCTCAAAAAGGGTATTGCCACCATACTATTGCAAGTAAACTCGACTTGAGATAAGGCAACTTCTCAATTTCATCGCTTGTCACCACAAACACAGCGTAACATGTTGCCCAAAGTGCGATTGACCACCTTCATTTGACTATCTATCTGTGGATAAAAAGTACTACTGTATTACAATTATGTACCGAACTTATCCTCGAGATGATGCCAAAACTTGTTGATAAACTTCACATCCGTATTAGAAGTAATATTCTTTGGCATACCATGCAAACGTACCGCCTCTCAAAAGAACAAATGTGCAATAGAAACAACATCTTCAGTCTTCTTACAAGCAATAAAATGAACTATCTTCAAAAACCTATCGATAACAACTAGTATAAAATCTACCCAAGCTTGTATGCGAGGCAACCCAATATAAAATCCGTGAGACAAATCCAACCAAATGTTTTTTGAAACAAGTAATAGCATGTATAATCTCGTGTTCTACGCATGTTTTTTGCCTTCTTGACAACTAGTATAAACATAGCGTGGGAAACAAGTGTAGTCAATCTCAAAAAGGGTATTGCCACCATACTATTGCGAGTAAACTCGACTTGAGATAAGGCAGCTTCTCAATTTCATCGCTTGTCACCACAAACACAGCGTAACATGTTGCCCAAAGTGCGATTGACTACCTTCATTTGACTATCTATCTGTGGATAAAAAGTACTACTGTATTGCAATTATGTACCGAACTTATCCTCGAGATGATGCCAAAACTTGTTGATAAACTTCACATCCCTGTTAGAAGTAATATTCTTTGGCATACCATGCAAACGTACCGCCTCTCAAAAGAACAAATGTGCAATAGAAACAGCATCTTCAATCTTCTTACAAGCAATAAAATGAACTATCTTCAAAAACCTATCGATCACAACTAGTATAAAATCTACCCAACCTTGTACGAGGCAACCCAATACAAAATCCATAGACAAATCCAACCAAATGTTTTTGAAACAAGTAATAGCATGTATAATCCGTGTTCTATGCATGCTTTTACCTTCTTGACAACTAGTATAAACATGGCGTGGGAAACAAGTGTAGACAATCTCAAAAAGGGTATTGCCACTATACTATTTTTAGTAAACTCGACTTGAGATAAGGCAACTTCTCAATTTCATCGCTTGTCACCACAAACACAGCGTAACATGTTGCCCAAAGTGCGATTGACTACCTTCATTTGACTATCTATCTGTGGATAAAAAGTACTACTGTATTGCAATTATGTACCGAACTTATCCTCGAGATGATGCCAAAACTTGTTGATAAACTTCACATCCCTGTTAGAAGTAATATTCTTTGGCATACCATGCAAACGTACCGCCTCTCAAAAGAACAAATGTGCAATAGAAACAGCATCTTCAATCTTCTTACAAGCAATAAAATGAACTATCTTCAAAAACCTATCGATCACAACTAGTATAAAATCTACCTAACCTTGTACGAGGCAACCCAATACAAAATTCATAGACAAATCCAACAAAATATTTTTGAAACAAGTAATAGCATGTATAATCCCGTGTTCTACGCATGTTTTTACCTTCTTGACAACTAGTATAAACATAGTGTGGGAAAAAGTGTAGACAATCTCAAAAGGGTATTGCCACCATACTATTGCGAGTAAACTCGACTTGAGATAAGGCAGCTTCTCAATTTCATCGCTTGTCACCACAAACACAGCGTAACATGTTGCCCAAAGTGCGATTGACTACCTTCATTTGACTATCTATCTGTGGATAAAAAGTACTACTGTATTACAATTATGTACCGAACTTATCCTCGAGATGATGCCAAAACTTGTTGATAAACTTCACATCCGTATTAGAAGTAATATTCTTTGGCATACCATGCAAACGTACCGCCTCTCAAAAGAACAAATGTGCAATAGAAACAACATCTTCAGTCTTCTTACAAGCAATAAAATGAACTATCTTCAAAAACCTATCGATAACAACTAGTATAAAATCTACCCAAGCTTGTACGAGGCAACCCAATACAAAATCCATAGACAAATCTAACCAAATGTTTTTTGAAACAAGTAATAGCATGTATAATCTCGTGTTCTACGCATGTTTGAAACAAGTGTAGACAATCTCAAAAAGGGTATTGCCACCATACTATTGCGAGTAAACTCGACTTGAGATAAGGCAGCTTCTCAATTTCATCGCTTGTCACCATAAACAGTGCGTAACATGTTGCCCAAAGTGCGATTGACTACCTTCATTTGACTATCTATCTGTGGATAAAAAGTACTACTGTATTGTAATTATGTACCGAACTTATTCTCGAGATGATGCCAAAACGTGTTGATAAACTTCACATCCTGTTAGAAGTAATATTATTTGACATATCATGCAAACGCGTCGCTTCTCAAAAGAACAAATGTGCAATAGAAACAGCATCTTCAATCTTCTTACAAGCAATAAAATGAACTATCTTCAAAAACCTATCGATAACAACTAGTATAAAATCTACCCAAGCTTGTACGAGGCAACCCAATACAAAATCCATAGACAAATCTAACCAAATGTTTTTTGAAACAAGTAATAGCATGTATAATCTCGTGTTCTACGCATGTTTTTTGCCTTCTTGACAACTAGTATAAACATGGTGTGGGAAACAAGTGTAGACAATCTCAAAAAGGGTATTGGCACGTATACTATTCATGAGTAAACTCGACTTGAGATAAGGCAGCTTCTCAATTTCATCGCTTGTCACCATAAACAGTGCGTAACATGTTGCCCAAAGTGCGATTGACTACCTTCATTTGACTATCTATCTGTGGATAAAAAGTACTACTGTATTGCAATTATGTACCGAACTTATCCTCGAGATGATGCCAAAACTTGTTGATAAACTTCACATCCCTGTTAGAAGTAATATTCTTTGGCATACCATGCAAACGTACCGCCTCTCAAAAGAACAAATGTGCAATAGAAACAGCATCTTCAATCTTCTTACAAGCAATAAAATGAACTATCTTCAAAAACCTATCGATCACAACTAGTATAAAATCTACCCAACCTTGTACGAGGCAACCCAATACAAAATCCATAGACAAATCCAACCAAATGTTTTTTTAAACAAGTAATAGCATATATAATCCCGTGTTCTCTGCATCTTTTTTACCTTCTTGACAACTAGTATAAACATGGCGTGGGAAACAAGTGTAGACAATCTCAAAAAGGGTATTGCCACTATACTATTTTTAGTAAACTCGACTTGAGATAAGGCAACTTCTCAATTTCATCGCTTGTCACCACAAACACAGCGTAACATGTTGCCCAAAGTGCGATTGACTACCTTCATTTGACTATCTATCTGTGGATAAAAAGTACTACTGTATTGCAATTATGTACCGAACTTATCCTCGAGATGATGCCAAAACTTGTTGATAAACTTCACATCCCTGTTAGAAGTAATATTCTTTGGCATACCATGCAAACGTACCGCCTCTCAAAAGAACAAATGTGCAATAGAAACAGCATCTTCAATCTTCTTACAAGCAATAAAATGAACTATCTTCAAAAACCTATCGATCACAACTAGTATAAAATCTACCTAACCTTGTACGAGGCAACCCAATACAAAATTCATAGACAAATCCAACCAAATGTTTTTTGAAACAAGTAATAGCATGTATAATCTCGTGTTCTATGCATGTTTTTTGCCTTCTTGACAACTAGTATAAACATGGCGTGGGAAACAAGTGTAGACAATCTCAAAAAGGGTATTGCCACCATACTATTGCGAGTAAACTCGACTTGAGATAAGGCAGCTTCTCAATTTCATCGCTTGTCACCACAAACACAGCGTAACATGTTGCCCAAAGTGCGATTGACTACCTTCATTTGACTATCTATCTGTGGATAAAAAGTACTACTGTATTGCAATTATGTACCGAACTTATCCTCGAGATGATGCCAAAACTTGTTGATAAACTTCACATCCCTATTAGAAGTAATATTCTTTGGCATACCATGCAAACGTACCGACTCTCAAAAGAACAAATGTGCAATAGAAACAGCATCTTCAGTTTTCTTACAAGCAATAAAATGAACTATCTTCAAAAACCTATCGATCACAACTAGTATAAAATCTACCTAACCTTGTACGACGTAACCCAATGTAAAATCCATAGACAAATCCAACCAAATATTTTTTTGAAACAAGTAATAGCATGTATAATCCCGTGTTCTACGCATGTTTTTTTGTCTTCTTGACAACTAGTATAAACATGGTGTGGGAAACAAGTGTAGACAACCTCAAAAAGGGTATTGGCACCATACTATTCATGAGTAAACTCGACTTGAGATAAGGCAGCTTCTCAATTTCATCGCTTGTCACCACAAACACAGCGTAACATGTTGCCCAAAGTGCGATTGACTACCTTCATTTGACTATCTATCTGTGGATAAAAAGTACTACTGTATTGCAATTATGTACCGAACTTATCCTCGAGATGATGCCAAAACTTGTTGATAAACTTCACATCCCTATTAGAAGTAATATTCTTTGGCATACCATGCAAACGTACCGACTCTCAAAAGAACAAATGTGCAATAGAAACAGCATCTTCAGTTTTCTTACAAGCAATAAAATGAACTATCTTCAAAAACCTATCGATCACAACTAGTATAAAATCTAGCCAACCTTGTACGACGCAACCCAATACAAAATCCATAGACAGATCCAACCAAATGTTTTTTGAAACAAGTAATAGCATGTATAATCTCGTGTTCTACGCATGTTTTTTGCCTTCTTGACAAATTCGGCACCTCTGCACAATCTTGTGCACATCTTATTCAATTGCGGCTAATAATATCACTTATCACAAGTGCCTTAGTTTTATCTTGACCAATATGTCCGTCTAATTCTCCTTTATTCAACTCACGGATAATCGGTTCTTTTAAAGAAATTTGAAGCATACATAACTGATTAGATTTAAACAAATACCCATCTTAAATAAGGAAATCTTCTGCATTCTAATGATTAATGCACTGATTCCAAATATGCAAAAAGTCTTTATCCTCAGTGTACAACTCCTTCAAGCATTCAAAACCAGTAATTTAATAATGAGAGCAGTAAAGTTGCTTGCCTACTGAGTGCAACTACCACCTTACTCTACTGTTCAGATTTATGCTTCACAACAAAAGTGAAGTTCTATATATAACTTACCCATCTCCCATGCACCTTGCTCGGATTTTGTTAGTTATTAAAGTGCTTCAATACTGGATGGTCATTATAAAGCACAAATCCTTATGAATCAAGTTATGATCCTATGACTTCAACACCCTAAAGATCGCATAAAACTCTCAATTGTAAATAGATCATTTCTGTCGTGTTCCATTCAACTTCTCACTCATACACACAAGTGATCATCCTTTTTGAGAAAGAACAACCCTAATACCCTTACCAAAAGCATCACACTCAACCTCAAACAACTTGTCAAAATATAGTAAGGCTAACACAGGAGCAATAGACAACTACTATTTTAATAAAGCAAAACTCGCTTTTTACTCTTTTCCCCACTTGAACTTCCCTTTCTTCAAGCACTGTGTAATAAGTGCGGCTATGATACTAAACCATGAATAAATCTCTTATAAAACATTGTCAGCTCATGAAAACTCCTAACTTCACCCATTGTCTTGGGTATAGGCCATTCTTCAATGGCTTGTATCCTCAACTAAATAGCTTGAATCCCATCTATACCAACTATAAAACCCAAAAGCTCCATATTTTTCTACAGAAAGCTATACTTCTTCAAACTAGTGTAAAGTTTATTTTTTTGTAACAACTTTATAACTATTCTCAAATGTTCTAGGTGTGCCACCTTATTAACAGAATAAAACAAAGTATCGTTAAAATTCACCAGAATAAATTTGCAGGAAAAAGACTTAATAACCTAATTCATTGAGTGCATAAAAATGCGTGGTGAATTGGACAATTTGAATGGCATAAAATATCACTAATAAAATGCTTCATTCATCTTAAATGTTGCTAATTCTGATCTAATGACATCAACTATGCAAATTTATCTTTAAGATAACCCGAACATCATTTAGCTAATCTGATAGCACTCGAAACATTGGAATAGGAAATTGATGATTCATTGTAACCTAGTTAATCCGCTTGCTGTTTGCACATATATGTCAATTCTCATCCTTCTTCGACACCAATAATGTTGGTACACAATATGGACTCATGTTATCATGAATGAACCGTTTCTATAATAACTCATCAACTTATCCTTGTAAGATTACATGCTCGTGAGGGCTCATAGATAATGGAGCAAGTTAGGTAAATTTACACTGGAACTAAATCTATATGATACTGTATATCTCTGATAACTCTATGAAATGAGAGTTATCATGGTGTTTTTATGCTTAAATCAAATTACTTAAAGAGAAAATGATATATTTTCATTGCATTTTAGTTATATTTTGCTTGAGTAGTTAGTTAAACTTAATCTAAGGTTAATGATGAACTAGACATGGGGATTCACCTTTTAGGGTAGTTAGAATTTAAGACGTGTAATGTTATATCTTATGTTAGCATAATAATTTATCTTTGTTAAGTTGTATCAAGATATAAGACATCCAACAAGCGACAATTGAGGATACATAAGAATTCTACCAAGTGTTGTAGTAGATATTGTAGCAACTGAACAAAAAATTAGAAAAATAATCAAAATCATTAAGTAAGTTGAATCACTCAACTGCTCCTTTTCTATTGGTTTTATCCTTGTGTTGACTTGAGAATTTTCTTTACTGCATTTCATTTATTGCATTTTTATTTTAATTAGTTTATTACTCTTACAAATTGCTTTATTTTCAATTCAAACAAAATTGCACTAATAAATTTGTTGTAGCAATTCATATAACATCAATTTCTGTGGAAATGATCTTGAATACTTATCATTATATTACTTGTTGTATACATTTGCACATTTATACTAATAGGATTAGACAAAATACACACCAATCTCGCAAAGGCAGTAGCCCATCTAACATCTCGGATGATCTAATTAGGGGTGGGCAATTTTGGATTCAAATCATATTCGGATTAATCTAATCAGATTTATAATAAATCAAATAGGAAAAAAATCCATCCAATTCCAATTCAAACTTCGAATTCGATCCGATTTGATTTGAAATAATTCAAATCAGATAAATATTTTAGATTCATTCAGATATGGGTCAGTTTATATTAAATTCGAATTTGGAACCTTTTTGATAACTTTCACAAAAACTCATAAAATTTATAACTAATGAAAACATAAAACACAAGTAAAATCATAAAAAATGATACAGCTAAGTACTGTAAACCATACAATTGTTAGCTGCTTGTCTTAGAATTGTAATCAATGGTGTGCACGAGTCGTATGGAACTTCGATGGTGCGTGGCGTGCAACTGGCTAGCTGGACATTGACGTTGATCAAAATATGGTTGGATTGACAACTTGGGTGTTTGCGGCATCGTGGTTTTGGAGCAGCTTAAATGTCGTGACGGTTGGGCATCGATCAAGCTACAGCTGAGTTCGTTTGGTTTGTGTAGTCAGCGATGTGGGTTACAGGGTGAGTTTAGTCATTGGTGGCCTGATTTTTTTTTGTGCTTTCTGTGGTTTGTATGTTTGGCTTGTGTTTGTATGTTTGGCTTGTGTTTGTGCATTTAGTTTGTGGTTGCCGCCGATTCGTGCATTTGGTTCGTGTTTGAGCTTTTTCCTAGTTTGTGCTTGGGCCTTTAGTTTGTGGCTGCTGCTGGTTTGTGCTGGTTTATGGTTGTTGCTATAGTTTAGGAAGAGATGGAATTAAGGATTTTGTGCTTTTATATTTTCTTTTTTCTTTCTAAGTAGAATAAACATCAAATCCAATCCAATCCGATCCGAATCAAATCCAATCGGATGACACAAATCTTATTCGATCAAATTTGAAGCCCAATCCGAATTTATAGAGATTGAATTGGATCAAATATATTTGAGTCCAATTCGATGCCAACCCTTGGTCTAATATCAACAAACTCAGCCAACAATAGCTATACTTCTTCAAAAACAATCTTCACTTTGAATTCTCTTTTTTTTCTCCAACTTCTTGCAATCATGGCAATTATCCTCTTGATGACTCTTGAATAGCTAGAAAATACTTGCCTTTAGCCTTAGTATTCTTTTTTTTGTTCGTTAAAGGCATTAACAAACCTTTTTGTTATTCCACCAAAATTCTTGCACACTACCATTTCTTTTATATTGCATCAACATCGAACTACCAAGGTCTGCCCAATAACAAATGGTACGCATCCATATCCACTACATCGCACATCACATTACTCTTATAAATCTTTTCAACGGAGAAAAGAATATGGTACATCTCTATTACTCACATTTATGCCTCTCTATTTATCTACCCTACTTTATAATGTACTAGATATTTTTCTGTTGAAAGTGCTATCATATTGAATAGCGCCTTTGAAACTATGTTCTTGCTACTACCACTATCAATTATAATATTGCATACCTTATTGTTGATAGTGCCACGCGTTCTAAAAATCTAATTGCACTAATTATCCCTTTTAAATTTTAGTGTTAATAAAATCTTCTATATACTGTAATTCAATATCTCTCTTTTACTTGCTTTAAAGCTTTTTCATCATCCCTATCCTCAATGTCATTCAACTCTGTCTTGCTGACTTCAGCCTCAACAAATTTGACAATGGCATATTCCTTCCTGAATTTTTTTTCCTATGGCAGTTATCACATGGTTTTTGGGCCACAAATGTGCCTTATGCTCGAGGGGTTTCTTTATTATTTCCCGGTGTTTATGTAGCTGGGCTATTGGACAATTAGGCATTTATTTCTAGATTGCGTATAGGTTAAACAGGTTTGGCATCGATTTTGTTTGACGATGAGTTTGTGGTACCTGTCTTTGTTATCTCCTCATTCTTTCTTTGCTTTTTAGTGATGATGCGCATCTTCTTCAAGGCATTTTTGGGTTTTCCTTCCATGCTTCATCTTATGGCATGTTTGGAAGGCTTGAAATACTTTTAAACTTTATTCTGTTGCTTTTGTTGTAGATGTTTACATGGTGGTTTCTGACCTTAGGCTCCCTAGTTCTACTTTTGATTTAAACCATATCAATTAACGGGTGTTCTTGATACTTAGCTTGAGGAGGGTTTGTGGAGGCTGCCCCGGGATCGTAAAGCTTAGTGTGAATGGTTGCTCTCAGGGCAATCTTAGTTTGTCTGCTACCGGCAATGTCTTTCATGATCATCATGGTTTTGGTTGCTTTTGCCTATTTTCATGGACAATAGCCAAATCTTTTTCACTGTGCTGATGGCTGTTTACAAAAGCTTAGATCTTACTACTAAGCTTGTTTATTCTATTCTTAAAGTGGAATCTGATTTGGAGACTATGGTTTCATAAATTGCTTCTCATTCTTTTGTCCAATGGGATTTGCTTATCTTCTTGGCCAAGTTTGTACTTTATGTTGTCATCCTTTAACTTGTACTAGACATGTTTATGGGGAGGCTACTTTTGCTGTTGATTTCATGGCCAATTGGACTTATTCTTATCAAACTCATCAGCAGCTTTTGAGCTTTTGGGATCTTTCAACTGGTTTGACTAGCATTCTTCATTTGGATGCTCATGAGACTTCGCTTGTTAGGAGATGATTTTCTCCCTTTGGGTTCTTTTGCCTATTTCTTGCGGGCCTTTTTGCTTTTGTTTTTGTATTGTGCTTTGTATTCAAGGTTTTGGTTCTGACCCCTCCTTCTGTTCATCTTCTTCTGATCTACTATACATGTAGGAGTCCGACCTAACCCCTACTTTTTTGGTAGTTTAAAAAAAATTAATACTTGAAGAATGTATTCTCATAAATGCTAAAGAAGATTTGTGTCTATAAGATAAATAAATAATTATCATACCCTTAGCTTAAAAAAAAATGCTATCATTTCCTTCCATGTGATGAGTTGTTTCAAATGAATGAACGAGATTATTATTGTTTGAACTTAATTATATATAGTAGCATGATCCAGTTTCAATTTCCAATAATAATTCCTGTAAGAACTATTTTTGAAAATGGAGATAAAAGTAAAACCTCTTTATAATGATATTCCATATAGAAATAACTTTTATTTATTAAAAAAAATTGGTTTCAATTTGAGAAAATTATAAATAAGAATAAACTCCACATTACAATAAATTATATTTTTTCCAGACTCCATCTTAAGAAACTTGCCTCTACATAATACTAATTATTTAATCTAGATTCCACCTTAAAAAACTTGCCCCTACATAGTACTAATTATTTATATATTACAAAAATATATGCCATGTTAGATTAAAGGAACTGACTTCCACATAATACAATTAGACGATAAGAGAAAATTATTAGAGAGAATACAAACACTTGGGCATTTTTAAGATGACTTTGCATACTCTCAAAAATAGTGCATAGATAATGGATATATTGGATATGATGTGCTCCATTAGTAAATTATTAATGTAGTGCATACTTTACCTAATTAAGTTAAAATAATAATTTTTGTAATTAATCTTTTATTAAGTTATAACATCCTCATAGTAATAAATTAGCATGATCCCAACATGAGTTTTACTGTAATATTTTGAAATGGTGTTTTAAAAATGAAAAACCATATTTGGGATTTTCGCTTTTTATTTTTTATTATAAGAAAAATTGCAATTTAACTTCAAAGGAAAAAAAAAAAGTGGCATTAGTTAATTTGTTTTTAAAAAATATTTTTTAAGAAAACAACTGAAATCAAGAAAAAGATGTTTCTCACTTCAAGGAAGTAAAAAGTGTTCCAATTTTCGAAAATAGATAAGAGAAACTGTCGTAACATTTATATTACATAAAACAGCACGGGCCTTTATTTCTTCACGCTCCGTATTGATCCTGCAAACACTATAATGGAAGTTGATACTTGACATTGAAGTTAAGGATTTTTCTATCTAAAGTTGGGACAAGGCTACGTTACGGACTCTGTATGTAACATTTTTCAAGTGCAAATTGACCTTGCATCGGCTAAGTTCCAAGAACTTTTCCTCTCTCCCCGCAACGCGTGGATGCTCCCATTTGCTACGTTACATACAGAGTGTAACGAGCAAGGTCCCTAAAGTTGATCATCATATTTTCATCTCTTTCACTTTCATATGATCAATTTTAAAAACCCTTAAAAATAAGTACTTGCTAGTAAAATAACGAACTGCATTGGCGCCAAGTAACATTCAAAATTAACTAATCAAAGTGAACAATGCCAATGCAATTACCAAATGTACCCTTAGGAATATTCCAATATGCTCGTCTACCATGCAATGCAGAACCAAACAAACAAGTTACACCTGTCTAGTCACTAGTCTCGACTTCCAAGTCTTTCATTATTCATGACTTGACTCCCCACCGAACGCTCCATTCCATACGTCAATTTGTCTTTGAAAAATGTAAACTATTTAATGTTGTTAGATATCAATTAATTTTATTATTAATTATTAATTTACTATTTTAACAATTTATTATGGCACATAAAAAATCACATCATTCAGTATCTAAATTAAATATATAAAGTGAATAAGCATAATATTACTCTTTCCATAATTGATAAGTGAGGATGGCAAAAAAATTTAAAGAAATCTTTATCTGATTGATCTGACCCTAATTTTTAAGATTTTAACTCAAAATTAAAGAGTCAAGGATCGAGTTACAACTTAAGGAATTAGATTCGATTACATGACCTTACTAAAAAATCCCAACCCAACTCTTGAACCTTAAATTAACTTGTAAAATTAAAAAATATAATACTTAAAAGAGTTAAAACACATACACTATACTTAAAGAGTTAAAACACATACAATACAAATGTGGGTAGAACTCACTCCACAAATCAATTTAGTATTTTTATATTTGATTTATTTGTGTGTTAATTTGGCTAGATTTTTACATCATTTATTTTTGTTAAAGCTATTTTTGTTAAAGCTAAAAAAAAATTTACTAAATTCCTTACAACCAAGTTTATCATAAAATAGAACAATAATAATATAATATTATTAATAAAGATTGAAGAATTGAATTCCTATTCTAAAAAGTATCTAAAAATTAAAAAAAATATGCCCAAGTGCGAATAAAGCCCAATCCTAACCTTGACTAGACATAGGTTGGGCCTGGCCTAGCCTTAGTTTTGAAGAACAAACTTTTAGAAGTTAAAACCCTTCATTTTAATCATAGGGGCAAGGCTAGAGGTTGGCCAAGCTCAAACTTAACTCGATTTATTTTCAAACTTATTGATAAGACAACAACTAATAAAATTGTGATATTTAAACCTCTTATTATATCTCACCAGCCCCCGTAATTACTTTTATACTACTACTTATTTTATCTTTATATGAAATGACTTAAAAAGGTAAATAGGTTTTAAGTGCATCTTCATTAAAATTTCCTAGTTCTATTTTAACTAATATAATTTCTTAACCCCTATTTTCTTTAAACTTTTTAGACCATTATTTCTTCTCAAATGTTGTATACTCTACTCTTGTAATCATGAAAGAAATTAATTAATGGTACTCAACAAAGGATGAAGAAATATCAATTATTTTTTATCTTTTTATGGTTATGGCAACGATGACGAAATCCTTGAAAAGAAAGAGGGAGATAATAGTAATTTTGAGATTTTTTAAAAATATATTGTATTAGTTTTATAATAAGGTTAAATTCGGGATTAAGTAGGGTATATTCAGAGATAAAATAGTTAACTAAAAAGTAGGGATTAGCAAGATATAATAAGGGGGTCAAATATCAGTACTCTAACTAATGTCGTTGAAATACAAGTTATGCAACCCAAGAGGGGGGTGAATTGAGTTTTTAAAACTTATCCTAATCAAACCACACAACAATCCAATTTAATGCCTTAATAAATTCGAAAACAATAAATTCAATGAAAGCACAATAATAAATGAGTAGGAGAAGAGAAAGCAAACTCAAAGATTTTTACGTGATTAGGCTATCCTTGCCTACGTCCACGCCTCCAAGCAGCCCAAGCTTGAGGATTTCACTATCCAAACCTTCCAAGACTTCAAAAGCTTACAATTGACTTCCAAGGTGTCAATGAACCTTTACAACAAAGAGATTATCTCTCAATCTCTTCATTCAAGTGTTTTTCACGCTTATACACTCACAAATTTGATGAGAAAAAGAAGATTACAACAAAAACTCTCTTTAAGAGTGGATAAACAAATTATAGCTCAATGATGATTTAATAAATGATGATTTGCGAAATGGAAGCTCAATATATGTTATATAATCTTATTTATACTTGAATTAGTCTTTAAAATGAAGTTGGAATTAATTTTTTATAGTTAAAGCTCGAAAACTAGCCATTATAGGCAAATTTATCTGGTTTATAGCTAGTAACGGTGATATTACCGTTATGTTTGAATTTTGATACAGTAATACTGTTCATAAAATTATACTTTGACCCAAAATTTTCTATAATTATATTATGGCCCAACATGTCATAAAACTTTACAAAAAGATCTAATTTTAGAATACTTGTTATTCTAAAAAATATCTGAAATTATGACATGGCCCCAAAATATTAATATTTTTCAATGAGATCCTTTTCAAAATTTAACAATATCCATTTTTTTAAAGTTCTCAAAACTTTTCATTTTACTCCAAAATTTAAAAATATGAGATTTTCCTCAGATAGCTAGCCACTTGACTGAGGCGGTTAGCTGCTCACCCTCTGTACAATTTTGTATTTCAAATGTTTGGATTACATTTGGATCCTCAAACTTTCATAAATTATAGTATGGCCTAAAATGTTTTAAATATTTACAAATAGGTCCAACTCCATAAATCAAAATAATACTTATTAAATTCAAATATTGCAAAACTTTTCATTTAAGTGCAAATTACTTAAATCCACAAAATACTCTATCTTATAGATATAAAACCTTTTAATTTATGAAAAGTAATTATTGAATTATTCTTTTGAGCTTCTCAAACGCTAAATCATGCATCAATTAAATCATATCAGCTTTACAAGAATTTGTCGCAATAATTTATTCATTGAGCTCTTAAACTTTATTCTTGATTTCACCGTTGTCCATTAAGTGTCTTGAACTTGATTTCACTTGATTCACTTGCATAAATATTATCCTTCAAAAACTAGTGAACTTGTGAAATACAATAATTATTAAATCACTCAAGACACATGTTTGTTATCATCAAAATTTCAATATGTGTAGCCTTTTAGGCTAATAGTCGTTATACTTAAAAGTTTTACTTATAAAATTTGGATTTATGGCCAGCTTTAAATTTAAAAAAAAATAAAAAAAGTTACTTTAAAAAATCTATACATTATCCCAAAAAGTTATTTTAAAAAAAATCGGCTCGTTCTGGTTCAATTCAAAATGAAAAGACCCGGCCCATTTCCTTACTTAAAACCCTCCTAGCAGTTTTATAAACTTTTTGGCAGCGAAGAGCAGAAGTGATGGCAGCTTCCGACTCATCACAATAGAAATTAAGCTGGTTTTAATTCTCTCTCTTAGTTGTTTCTGTTCCTTTGATTTAACATTTTGATATATATTTATTATGCCAGAGTAAAGATGGCCAATGGGTCAGGCATCACGTGGCACGATACGTGTCCGTACAACACAGTATGACACCAACACGTTTAGGTAAGGCATGCAGCATGACACAGTACTCACATGGGCTGTGCCGAGTCTAGAATTTTAGGCACGTTGGCCTTAAAAGCACGGAACGATTAGAGATGAGCCAAAGCACGGCACGCGAAAAAACACGTAATAAGCACGCTTTCATTGGTCGGTGAGCACGCGGCCCGTGGGTCATCAATAGCACGTGGGCGAAAGTATATCAAAATAAAATTTTTTAATGAAAAATAAATATAAAATGTTATGATTTTACAAATATTTTGAAATTAAAATTTTTAATATGTTTTTTTAGCACAAGCTTTTAAAAATTAATTTAAGTCCTAATTTAAATAAATATTCTAATTTTTTATGTTTATAATTTATTAAATGAACAAATAAATATCATTATTTTAATAAATAAAATTATAAATATTATGATTTTATAAATGATAAATTAAAAATTTTAATATTTCATTCATGAAGTCATAAATTAGTTAATGAAATATTTTTCATATTTATACAAAAAAATAATGAACGAAATATTTTTATTATAAATTAAAAATTATAATATTAGTTGTGCAAATAAAATTAGGTGTAATTGTTATTCTAAGATTGTAATTTTATTTTTCATTAATTATTACTATGATCTATGAAATTATTATTATTATTATTATTAGGCTGATGGGTTTAAAAAAGCACGTTAGGCATGTGGACTTGAATAAAGCACGCCAGACACGAGTACTTTTTTAAGGTACGTTAGACATGTGGACTTAAAGGGAAAAAAAAGTTAGTAAGCTTTTTTTGGGGTACGGCACGAGTGGGCCCGTGCTGGGCTTTTACAAAAAAAAAAGTGGGCACGGCCCACCAAGCCTATGTGGACCAACATTTGATGGGCCGTGCCGTGCCGTGCCATCATTATGCTAGAGTTTCAACTAAGTCTCCATTTACTGGGACTTTTCTCATTTTGGGAAATGTTAATTTTGCCTTATTTATTCAATATTATTGTCTTCCTCTATCAATAAATTTTATGCTTTGGTTGGTTATTCAATGTGGGTTTGTTTAATTTTGTTCTCACGCTGTGTGACTATATATTAAAGGTTTGGTTTTTGAAGATGGGTTGCAGTAAATTTCCTTCAAAGCTTTATTTCCTGAAAGAGAAAAGAAAAATATACTAAATTTTTTAATTTCTACTGCTATATGTTTGCGCTTTTAGCTTCTGCTATGCGTTGTATTGTGTTGTTTGTGTTGGTGTTAATGCTAGAAAGATGTGTTCTTTTGTAATCTGATTGTTAGAATGAATATAAGGTGGTTATTGAGTTTCAATATATCAAATAAATTGAAGACATCTGCTTCATAGGTTTTGATTCTATTAATTGTTTTCATTTCAAGTATGACACAGTTGCATGTGTGTTCGAGGAGGCTAATGGTGATTTATTAGGTTGAAGCTATAACTTTCTTTTATTATTGTCTAGTATCAAAACTTGAAAACAAAGTTTAAAGATAATGCTTATCATACATGCACAAATGTTTGAAACGGTAACTTGAACAAAATATAAGGAAATCAATAAGAATAGGTTAATTCGAGGAAGTCTATACCTTCAAAATAGGATTGGTTATTCGAGAAATCAATAAACTCCCAAAAATATAATTTACAAGTTGTAAAAATAATAGTACTCAAGACACTGTTTTATTAAATAACATTAAACTTTAAATAGAGCCTTAGTTCAAAGTTACAAGTATAAAAATAGCAAGCATTAAGCATGTTCTCCATCATTCTCCATGAATCCACAAAATAAGGGACCAACTAACTACTTAATTTTGACTTATTAAAAACCAGCTACACTTAAAATATAAAGTAAATAATTAAAACCAATATTAAAATAGAAAGACCTATCAATGACTTTTCTAATTTTCTGTTATTGTGTGTACTTTAATCAATGGCCGTGGCACGTATTGTTAAATTGTGGATCGGGTAGTTTCTTGGACACATCAACTAATTTGTAATTTAGTTATAAGTTGTGTGAACCATACAAAAATAAAGTCAGTGGTACTATTATCAGAATATTGGATAGTTCGAAAGATTTTTGAATGAGTGGCATTGAGATAATATGCTATTGGAAGTTGAGGCGGTGAACTGTTCTCGATTTGTTTGTTGAGAACGAGACAGAGCATCTGTAATTCCTCTGTTGTTTTGAGTTATCTATTTTTTCCCCATGAGTGTAGTGCTCTTTCTCCACCTTTGAGAAATTTTTAGAGGAACAAGATTTTGAAATGTTTTATTGTTTCTTAGAAAATGGTTTTCCCATCCAAAGTGACTTTGAAGTGGATTACGAGTCCAATGAGAATGCATCAATTGTGTATGCAGCATTAGCTATTGATAAGCGGGTGATCCACCACGATGCTATTCCTAAGATCATACTTTGCTCCTTTAACTTTATTGCTTGGTCAATAAATTCTTACTTGAATTCAACTTTGCAACAGAGAAAAAGTGAAAAGGGATATCTGTGATTAATGGGAAACTTTTAGTGTAAGTTTCTATTCTTTGGTCATTCTTATAACTGATTTTTCATTCTTGTCCTATATTTATTCAATTTGCATCTATCGGTTTATCCTATGAGACAATATTCATTTCGAACTTTTGTGTGGCCCGTTCAATAATCATTTTTCCCTTTTCTGAAAAATTTTCAAATATGTTACTTGAAGAGTTCTTCCTCTAAGATACCATTGATCTTTAGTATATCAACTTTGCTTGGACTTTGCGGTTTACAAGTTTCTACATTTTGGCGATTGGAGAATCATTCTTAGTAGGAATCAGTATTACTTTAATTCGCCTTCTTGTTTCGGATTAGTTGACGTTTTTGTAACAAGAGAATCTATAGTGTTCGTTTTATAATGTAAATCTTCAAATTATCGGAAAAGTCAGTAACAAATTCTTCAAAGTTGTGAATTATAATTTTTTTTTTAAATCATTGGGTTTTATCAAGGGCTGCAGTTTGTAAATGTTATAATCCTCCCTTCGGCCTTTTCAATAAAGTTATTGGCAAGCTATCTCCAACTCTTTCGGTTTGGGCCTAACTAGATTGCCAGACCTCACTTCAGGGCTTTTCTTTTACCCTCAAACTTGATCAACTGATATTGATTTCGTAAAGTGAGTAGAATAAAGAATTCATAAGTGCTAATATTCTTCCAGCCGTTGATGCAATTCTTTACCATTGTGTGACACAGAGGTACCTACTTGGCTACCGAGTGACCTCACCTTAACGTACCTCGATAGCCTTCATGCTTTTAGAATTCATCTAGCTGGTGGAATCCTATCTGAGTCTCTCTATAAGTTCGAAAATCAAGATTTTTCTATAGCAAGCGTCAAGGGATTTCTTGTCACCCAAAAGGAACCCGTAAAAGATAAAATCGTTGACAAGTTTCACATCTTTGGAATTCTCGGGAGGTGCTTATCATGTGCTTGTGGCTATAAATAAGCTCGAAAAAAATTGAAATTGATGCTGCAATCCCTCTCCGCCTGGAGCCTCAAAAAAAAAAAATGCCTTTTATAGCTTTGCTAAGATGAAAGATTAGACTTAGCAAGGCTGACATTGAGCAACAATTTTCTGCATACACTTTTATCTTGGGTGTTGGTTTTGTGTACTTGTGGGGAATGGCAAATGCAGAGAAAATACAATAATAATGGTGAAACTTTATTACGTAAAGTAATAAGTTTACAATTATGTATGTAGGAAGAAAATAATAACAATAAGTAAACTACAGAAAAGAATGTGTACTTCAAGGCATGTTACAAATGTCGCTTTCCTTAAGACGTTATTTGCCACCACCAATTGAGTGATGCACTTGGGTTAAGCAAATACGCCTCCAGAATACAATGAAACACTTGTTTGTTTGCGTGCGTTGTGCATCGATGAAAGCAAACCAGAATACTCTTGAATGTTATAAGGCTACCAAGAAACAATATATTATTCCTGCAGAAAACAATATATTGGATTTTTAATGCACAAAAGAAATGAATTTTTTTTTTGGTTGAAATTTGTTCTAGAAAGAAAGGCTAAGAAAAGAGTGGTGTAGAATCATTTATTTCATGTTTAAATGGCTTAAACATGACCTCTATTTATAGATATACTTGTGTCCCTTCATTCGGGTTGTCATCTTTCATAATACCCCTTCATTCATGGCCATTAGATCTAGATTTAATTTTAATCAATGGTCCAAATTGAATCATCATCGTTTCAAATGAAATGTCACCATGAAATGATGCATTTCTAAGTGAAATGTTACCGTGAAATGTTACCATGAAAAGTTATATCATTTAGCAAAAAGATACCTCTTCTATAAGACACAATTAAATGGATATGTCCTTACAACAAGACACCATTCAATTAGACATGTCTTTAGTGAAAGGTACCTTTTCTATAAGGCACAATTAATTAGACATGTCTTTACCATAAGATACTATTTATTTTGAAAATTTTCTAACAATCCCCCATCATTTTCAAAATAAATGAATTTTGAAAAATTATCTCGCACAGGCATGGAAAACTTATGCATAGATGAAGGTGTGTTTTGGACTTGAACCTTCACTTAGTGACAATATATCAAAGTTAATCAAGATAGTATGGTAGGCAAGCTTTGAACCAGTGACCTTATTCGACTAACCAGATATATCTCACACATAAGTTTTTAAATTCTCAAGTATTTTTTAGCCGACACGTGGATTGGCCCTGTGTCTATATCCTGTTTTCATGAGCGCTTTAGTAACCAGCCAAGTTACATGGGAAGCGGCACCACCTCCTACACTCACATAGGTAGACTTATCTAGAATGTCCCTGTAACTAAAAGATTTATAAGTCTATTAAAAGCTAAGTAGCTTAACCTTTCCCATATATTACAAGTATCAAGCACTGACCTTTGGGACGCATCTAAAAATATTATAGTGCTTGCTATCACAACAAATGATGTACTTTTGCTTATTGAATCCAAGATCTTGATATTTCAAGTGTTGGGTTGAGTTTCCATCATTGGTGATAAGATGATGCTGGCTTCAATCCCATCCTCTTAGAAGTTTTTATTATAATATCCCTTGCAAGGCCTTTAGTTAAGGGGTCCGCCAAATTTTGGCATGATTTCACAAAGTCAATTGTGATTACTCCATCTGTAAGTAATTGTCTCACATAACTATGTCTTGGACCAATGTGCCTAGACTTTCCATTATAGATTTGACTATATACACTTGACAAAGTTGCCTTACTATCACAGTGAATGGATACAAAAGGCATTGGTTTAGGCCAATTAGGAATTTCTATAAGCAAATTCCTTAACCATTCAGCTTCCTTGCAACATGAAACCGAAGCTACAAATTCTGCAGCCATGGTGGAGTATGCTATACAAGTTTGTTTCTTTGAGCCCAATGAAATAGCTCCTCCACCAAGGTTAAAAATCCAACCACTTGTGGATGTATGATCATCTCGATTAGTAATCCAACTAGCACCTGAAAATCCTTCCAAAATTGAAGGATATCCAGTATAGTACATACCATAATCCATTGTATGTTATAAATATTTTAGAATTCTGAATACTATTTGCCAGTGTGCTTGGCTTGGATTACTAGTATATCTCTTCAGCTTTCCAACAACGAAAGCAATATTAGGCTTAGTACAAGTCATCGCATACATAAGACACTCAATAACACGTGCATATTCTAATTGGGATACTGCTCTGCCAGTGTTAGGGTATAATCTTATGTTTGAATCGAAAGGTGTTGATACAGGCTTACAATCATGATAATTGAATTTTTTTAAAATTTTCTCAATATAATGTGATTGGGTCAATACTAGGCCATTCTCATTTTTTATAATTTTAATCCCTAAAATCATATCAGCAAGCCCCATGTCTTTCATATTAAAATTAGATGACAATAATGATTTAATGAGTTTAATGCTCTCACTATCAGTACCAAAAATTAAACATGTCATCTACATATAAACAAATAATCACACCTTTATTTCCATTGAATCTGCTATAGACACATTTATCATATTCATGAATATTAAATCCATTTGAGATAACCACTTTGTCAAACTTTTCGTGCCACTGTTTTGGAGCTTGTTTAAGACCATATAAAGACTTGACTAGTTTACAACCTTTATGTTCTTGTCCTGGCATAACAAATCCTTCTGGTTGTTTCATGTAAATTTCCTCATCTAATTCTCCATTCAAGAAAGTTGTTTTTACATCCATTTGATGGATTTCAAAATGATAAATTGAAGCCAAAGCAATCAAGACTCTAATAGTAGTAATTCTTACAATAGGTGTATAAGTATCGAAATAATCAAGGCCTTCTTTTTGTGTAAAGCCTTTCGCTACTAGTCTTGCTTTGAATCTTTCAATTGTTCTATCAACTTTCTTTTTCTTTTTGAAAATCTATTTGCAACCTATAGGATTAGAGCCATGTGGTAAATCAACTAATTTCCAAGTCTTATTACCCATAATAGAGTCCATTTCATCGTTAATGGCGACTTTCCAAAAAGCAATATCTTGAGACTTCATTGTCTCTTCATAGGTGAGGGGATCAGACTCTATAATGGGTGTGATCATGGTCTGTCTTGATTGTAAGTCTCTTGTCCATTTAACTAAATAGACTATAAAATCTGGTCCAAAAGATTTTATAGTCTTTATTCTTTTACTTTTTCTCAAATGATTTTGCTCATTATTAGCATCGCGCTTTTGACCAATTTCTATTGGTTCTCATTCTTTTGAGAGTTAATACTTTTTGGTATAGTGGAAAATCTATTTTCATAGAATATTGCATCTCTAGATTCCACTATAGTATTGATCTCAACAAAGCTATTAGGTTCATTACATAAGAAACCTATAAGCTTTACTATGCTCAGCATATCCCAATAATATGCATTCAATGTCCCTTTCTCCTAATTTCTTTATCTTAGGTTCAGGTAGTCTCACAATAGCTCGACAACCTCAAACTCTTAGATAAGAAAGATTAGGCTTTATATTTTTCCATAATTCATATGGGGTCACCTTTGTTTTCTTATTAGGCACTCTATTTAAGATATGACATGCAGTTAAAATAACTTCACCCCAAAAACCTTTACCAAGCCCAGCATTAAGAAGCATAGCATTAATCATTTCTATTAATGTTCTATTTTTCCTTTCAGCTATGCCATTTTGTTGTGGAGTATATGCAGTGCTAGTTTCATGTACAATGCCAACAGGTTCACAAAATTCAGAAAAAGCATATTCACCTCCTTTATCACTTCTAAGGCATTTAATTTTAGTGTCACAAAAATTTTCAACTTCATTTTTGTAAATTTTAAATTTCTCTAACACTTGACCTTTAGAATGCAATAAATATATATAGCAATATTTTGAAAAATCATCAATAAATGCAACAAAATATTTTTTACCATCTTTAGTAGGATTACTATGTATGTCACACACATTGCTGTGAATTAAATGCAATAAAGAAGATGTTTTCTCAATTTTTGGAAATGGAGTTCTTGTGATTTTAGTCTGTGCACATACTTTATATTTTTCATGCATATCATTTTCATGCTTAGGGATTAACTCTAAATTAGCCATATCATGCACCCTTCTAATATTCACATGTCCTAAACGATTATGCCACAAAGATAACGAGTCAACCATATAAGCAGAAGAAATATTCATATTATTGATATTGAGTTTAAACATTCTTTCATACATGTATCCTTTTCTAACAAAGATACCACCCTTAGATAATATAAATTTGTTTGACTCAAAAACAAGTCTGAAGCCAAACTTATTAAGAAGGCTATCAGATACAAGATTTTTCCTAACTTCAGGAACATGATAAACATCAGCAAGAGTTAAGGTTTTTCCAGAAGTGAACTCTAGTTACACATTGCCTTTTCCTTTAACTATTGCAGTGGAGGAATTTCCCATGTAAAGAACACTTCCATCATCCATTGCTTTATAAGATTTGAAAAGGCTACGATCCTTGCATACACGCTTGGTTGCACCAAAATCTATCCACCATGCATTATCATCTTCAAGAACATTAATCTCAGATATCATGGCCACAAAATTTGTGTTCGAAACTTCCTTTTGTTTCTTAAGAAGTCCACAATCTCTTTTGAAGTGGCCAGGTTTTCCGCAGTGGTGGCATGTACCCTTCTTTTTCTTCTTGTTGTTTTAATTCTCTTTGGAATCAAACTTTCTCTTTTGGTTATTCTTAGGGTGATTAGAATGCTTAAACTCCTTTCTTTCCTCCACAATATTAATTTTAGAGGACATAGCGATCAGTCCGAAGACTATTAAGCTTGAGTTTCTCTTCAATACGAAGACTTTGGCCTAAGCCATCCAGACTAATTTCCTCTTTGCTATGTTTAAGACTTTTCTTATAGTTTTTCTAAGAGGGAGGAAGTTTATCAATAATTGAAGAGACAATAATAGACTCGTCCATTTTCATGTTATGTTGGTTAAATTGATCAAGAATATGCAAAATCTCATTATGTTATTCAACCACAAGTCTATTATCAACCATTTTATAATTAAAAAATTTAGAAGCCAAGAATTTCTTACTTGTGGCATCTTCCATCATGTACTTGGCCTCTAATGAGTCCCATATCTCTTTTGCTGTAGGTTTGTTGTGGTATTGATCAAACAAAGTATCAGACATGGCATTGTAAATGTGTCCCTTGCACACGTAGTCATCTTGCTCCCACTTTTGTCGCACTCTGGTTTCCGCTAATGTCTCATCCTCACGTTCTTGAGGTTTTGGTGTTGTGAGAATATAGACCACATTGAGGCTTGTCAACAAGAAATGTAACTTTTTCTGGCAACGAATAAAGTTGCCACCATCAAAGCGCTCCAATTTAACAAAATCTACAGCGAATGTCGAAGAGATGAACTTGATGCCATTGTTGCAGAAATAACGTCTGAAGATTGTTTAAGATTGTTGGTTTTGTGTACTTATGGAGAATGGCAAATGTAGAGAAAATACAATAACAATGGTGGAACTTTATTACGTAAAGTAATGTGTTTACAATTATGTATGTAGGAAGAAAATTATAACAATAAGTAAACTGCAGAAAAGAATGTGTACTTCAAGGCACGTTACAAATGTCGCTTTCCTTAATACGTTATTTGCCCCCACCAATTGAGTGATGCACTTGAGTTAAGCAAATCCGCCTCTAGGATACAATGGAGCACTTGTTTGTTTGTTTGCGTTGTGCATCGACGAAAGCAAACTAGAATACTCTTGAATGTTACAAGCCTACCAAGAAACAATATATTGTTCCTGCATAAAACAATATATTGGATTTTTAATGGACAAAAGAAATGGATTTTTTTTGTTGAAATTCGTTCTAGAAAGGAAGGCTAAGAAAAGAGTGGTGTAGGATCATTTATTTCATGTCAAAATGGCTTAAATATGACCTCTATTTATAGATATACTTGTGCCCCTTCATTCGGGTTGTTATCTTTCATGATTCCCCTTCATTCATGGCCATTGGATCTAGATTTAATTTTAATTAATGGTTTAAATTGAATCATCACCATTTCAAATGAAATGTCACCATGAAATGATGCACCTCTAAGTGAAATGTTACCATAAAAAGTTATATCATCTAGCAAATAGATACCTCTTCTATAAGACACAATTAAATGAATATGTCCCTACAACAAGACACCATTCAATTAGAAATGTCTTTAGTGAAAGGTACATTTTCTATAAGGCACAATTAATTGGACATGTTTTTACCATAAGATACTATTTATTTTGAAAATTTTCCAACATTGGGCAGAATCACCAAAAGTCAATGCATCTTTAAATTTAGAATAAAAGCATATTCGACTTGTATTATAAGAAATTCAAATGGGGTGTCACGACTGCTTCCATCTCTAAGAAGACTTGCTTAGAAAATATGCTGAATGCTTTGGCAATTCTTGATGGCATCGAAATGGCAGTTGATTGGGATCGCACCCACCACTAATTGTTGAATCGACTATTTTAATGCAGAGATATCAATCTTAAAGAAGAGACTTCGGATGGATGATCAAAGGAATGATCGGTTATGTAAGAAAAGGAAAACAATTTGTGGTTGCAATACACTCATCAATAATCTCGGGAACCTCGATGATTGAATTATAATTTTTAAATCCATTCGGAATTCAAGCATACTGTTCATGCAAGATATTCGATGCTACGCATCCGAAACTTTAAACGACCTTTTGCAACTAAGAGATCATTAACCTTACAAGTCACAGAACCCAAATGGTCAACAACATTCACATGACTTTTTTGGCATGATCTTTCAATGTTTCCACCACTCTGCGTAAATGTGAAGATGGTTTGTTTTCTCAATAGAAAATTGAAATTATCAGCTGTAATTAGAGCAACTCATATTTGTTTTTGGTCATGTTGTGAAAATTTTAATATACTCGTAAGCGTACGAATCTAGTGATAGAATAGTGATAACGAGGTCGATCCCACAGGGATTGATATAAATTGAAAAGTCTAATTTAAATCTAAAATTAATATTAATTCTAACCTAGTTGAGCAAATTGAGTCTTTAAGAGAAATTAAACTAATTAAACTAAGAAAACAATTAAAGTAAAGGAGAATTCAATAAGACAAAGATTACCAAGGTTTCAGAATCCACCACTATTCAACTAGTAATCATCTATTATTAATTAATCCCTAATTTTAGAGTGACAACTCGAAATCAATCTATGTCATCTCATGAATATTACAATTAAGCCCAATTAAAATTAAACTTTTGTAGGTTCTTTTTCTGCTTAATATTATGATATCTAAGAATCCCATTTAAACATATTGAATAACAATGAGTCAAAGTTTTCCTAAGCACTCTATGTAAACAATTTAACAAAAAACATAGAATCAAAGATAATCATGTATAGAGTTTATAGATCCAAGTATAGATTTAATCGAATATTAATCCTAACAATCAATAATGGATGATAGAATTGGTGAAAAAATTTAATAACATCCAATTAATCATGTGAAACAAAAACCATAAACATTAAAGCACACATATAGGGAATTAATTAAATAACAAGACAATTAGTTTATTGAATAGGGTTTCATCCTTAACCTCAGTATGAGAAAATTAGCTAGACATACTTGAATTGAGAGCAACAAAATAAATAAAATCAGCCTTGGAAGCCGAACAGCTGCTGCTCTTCCTTTCCCGAATCGCGTCTGCTCTTTTCTCCTCTCTGCGGCTCTCCTTGCAAAAGCCAAAGTTCAGCTTTTATATTCTCCAAAAATGGGCCACCGACCTTGTTATTCCTTAAGCCGAAAGGCTTGGCCTCTTAATTTTCTTTGCTCTCCCTCGCGTGCTCACCATAAGCCATAAATTGTTTCCTCTTTTAATTGCTCAACACGAGCCCCTCCACTTAAGCTAAAGCCAATGTTATACTTAAATTCTTCTTCACGTGGCTATCCAATCTTCATGTGCATGGATGAATTAACTTGTTGAATTCGGTTTCCTTGGCTTGAATCCTAATTGCTCCCAAAATCAATTAATCTTTAATGCTTCCGAAATTGAATTGCTTTATGCCCTTTTTATCCATAATCTCAAATTAATTCTCTATTCAATAAAACAATTTAATTAATTAAAAATAACAAATAAAAATAACTAGCAATTATATAATTAAGAGTAAAATATGTATATAAATTACGCTCATCAAAAACCCCAAACTTAGATTTTGCTAGTTCACGAGCAAAACTAAACCTAAAAAATAAAAATAAAAGTAACAAAATAAAAAGTAAATCCTAACTAAACCACTTTCGCAGGTAATCGCGATTGCAGTTAGCGTATGCAACAAGCCTTTAAACCCCTAGGCAGCCCTAGTGGACGAGTTATAGTCTCGTGAGGGCTTCAGTAATGATACCCACAAACATCATTAAAAAAATTTTAAATAAAATGAAAAGAACAACAAAATTTAAACAAAACATGAAAATGGCCTCAAAGATTGCATAAATTATATAGCCCAAAGAAAATTTCAAATATTGGCAAAGTTCTAACTTTAATTCAAGAGTCAATTCTATCTCTCTTTTGATTCTTGTAGTGTGTGTGTGAAATCAATTCAATCAAATCCATTCCCAAAATCTTTAACATCAACAGCCTTCGCCTCAAACAAAGAAAAGAACAGGTCAAACTAATCTTATCATCTTGATCTCTAAATTTTTTTTTCACAGGCTTTTATGTGCATTTTCTTTTGATTTTTTTTTATTTCAGCACATGCACTTATTTTTTTTCTTTTCTTTTTTTTTCTTAGCCATAGTCAGGAGCTTTCACTCTACCCCTTAAGGTAGCCTTCTTCTCATGGTAGATTATCCTCTACATACTGGTGGTACATAGGCCCAAATTACTCAAGGATAGCTTCACTCTTAAGGGTTATAGGTAGCTATTTCTGACTTTGGCACCTATGTATACAATTTTGTACCATGGAGATAAGAATCAAGACAAACAGTCATTTACTCTATCTAAAATTCTCAACTCAGGCTGCGTCAATCTCAAATTTCAAGTCAAAATTATAAAAGAACTGATATTAGTACTCATAGTGTTTAAAGAATCTCAATCAAGAGGAACTAACACAAGAATCAAGTATAAACTAAGACAATATTCAACCCTTTCTAAGAACCATATTCATTGTCAATCAAGTTCTTATAATTGGCTTTTCACATAAAAACAAAAAGAAAAAAATATTTTTTTTTGAATTTTTGAAAATTTTTTAATTTTTTTTTGGTTTTTTTTAACACAAACAAAACACACACTATTCGCACCCCCAAACTTATTCGGAACATTGTCCTCAATGTTTCAGAAATAAAAGAGATGCATGAAAAAAGATGAAAAAAAAATAACAACATAAATAAGAAAAGAAAAGATTGGAGAGAACACACCTGACTGGGCTAGGAAAGCTTTAAAAAAATTGACAACTAAAAAGAAAACATCAGAAAAGAAAAATACTAGAAAAGAAAAACAAACAAAGAAAATAGAAACTACTAATTAAATAAAACAAGAATGTAAAGATGAGCTTAATTAATCCTGATAAACAGGATCATCTAAAAGTATTTCCTCAACTTCTGGTGTTCTTAACTCTAAAAATGGTTTTAATCTTTGACCATTGACTTTAAATAAATCACCATTTTTAGGATTTTCAATCTTAACTGCTGCTCCATAGGAAACACAAGATTTAACTATAAAAGGACCGGACCATCGAGAACGTAACTTACGGAAAGAGATGCAATCGGGAATTATATAAAGTACTTTCTGACCAGTGTAAAGATTTTCTCAAAATATGCTTGTCATGAAAGACTTTCATACGCTTGTAAATCTTGGCATTCTCGTAAGCATCATTTCGGATCTCTTCAAGTTCTCGCTAATTGTAATCTTCTCTTGGAACAAGCCCATTTGCATGTCAAAATTGAATTTCTTGATAGCCCAATATGCACGATGCTCCAACTCTACTAGCAGATGACACGCTTTTCCATACACAAGTCTGTAAGGCGACATTCCAATTGGTGTTTTGAAAGCGATCTATATGCCCATAATGAATCATCAAGTCTTAAAGACCAATCCTTTCTATTTGGCCTAACTGTCTTTTCCAGAATTTGCTTGATCTCTCTATTAGAAATTGCTACTTGGCTATTGGTTTGAGGATGGTATGGGGTGGCAACCTTATGTGTAATGGAATATTTGTTCAAAAGAGTTTTAAAAGGTTTATTGTAAAATTGGGTACCACCATCACTAATGATTGTTCTAGGAAAATCAAAACAAGATAGAATATTACTCTTCAAGAATTTCACTACAACCCTATAATCATTGGTTTTGCATGGAATAGCTTCAACCCACTTCGACACATAGTCTACCTCAAACCAAATATATACGATAACCAAAAGATGGAGGAAAAGGTCCCATGAAATCAATACCCATACATCGAAGATCTCAACTATAAGAATAGTATTAAGTGGCATCATGTTCATCTTTGAAATGCTACCCATGCGCTGGCACCTGTCACACATAGAGTAGAAAACATAAGCGTTATGAACAAGAGTAGGCCAATAAAAACCACATTGTAAAATTTTTGTAGCTGTCGTTTTAGCACTAAAATGACCTCCACAAGCTTGTTCATAGTAAAAAGAGATAACACTTTGAATTTCATTCTCTGGAACACATCTCCTAATAATCTAATCAACACAATATTTAAATAAATATGGATCATCCCAAAAGAAATTCTTCACTTCGGATAAGAACTTTGTTCTATCTTACTTAGTCCAGTGTTCTAGGATTTGACCTGTGGCAAAGTAATTAACTATATCAGCAAACCATGGTAAAACATTAACACTCATAAGTTGCTCATCTGGGAAAGACTCATTCAAAGGTAAAGATTCTGGAATAAATTTAAGATCAAGGCGACACAAGTGATCCGCCACAACATTTTCAGAACCTTTTTTATCTCTAAATTCAATGTCAAATTCCTGTGAAAGTAGTACCCAGCGAATCAATCTTGCCTTAGCATCTTTTTTAGTAAACAAATATTTTAAAGCAGCATGATCAGTAAAAATAATCACTTTACAACCTATAAGATAAGATATGAATTTATCAAGTGCAAACACCACAGCTAGCATTTCTTTTTTTGTAGTTGAATAATTCAACTGTGCATCATTGAGTGTCATACAAGCATAATAAATGACATAAGGCACACGATCTAATCTTTGTCCTAAAACTGCTCTTACAGCATAATCAGATGCATCACACATAATTTTAAAAGGCAAATCGCAATTAGGTAGCCGAATGATAGGTGAAGAAGTCAACAATTTCTTAAGTTTTTCAAAAGCATCAAGACATGATTCATTAAAGATAAAAGGTGCGTCCTTAACAAGTAAATTGTATAAGGGTCTAGAAATTTTACTAAAATCTTTAATGAATTTTCTATAAAAATCAGAATGTCCAAGGAAAGATCTTACTTCTTTTACGGATTTAGGATGTGGAAAATTAGAAATTAAATCCATCTTGGCTTTGTCGACATCTATACCCCTGTTGGAAATTATATGACCGAGAACAATACCTTATTTTACCATGAAGTGACATTTTTTCCAATTTAGAACCAAGTTTTTTTCTTATATCTTTGCAAAACTAACGTTAGATGTTGCAAACATTCATCAAAAGAATCTCCATAAACAGAAAAATCATCCATGAACACTTCAAGGAATCTGTTAACCATATTAGAAAAAATACTAAGCATGCATCTTTAAAAGGTACCAGGTGCATTACATAAATCAAATGACATTCTTCTATATGCAAAAGTTCCAAAAGGACAAGTAAAAATAATTTTTTCTTGGTCCTCTGGAGCTATAGGGATCCTGATTATAACCTGAACATCCCTCCAGAAAATAATAAAAGTCATGACCTGCGAGTCTATCAAACATTTGATCAATAAATGGAAGAGGAAAATGATCTTTTCTTGTAACTGAATTCAATTTTCTATAGTCAATGCAAACACGCCAACTTGTAGTTACTCTAGTGGGAATTAATTTATTATTAGCATTAGTAACTACCGTAACACCAGATTTCTTAGGAACAACTTGCACAGGGCTAACCCAAGAGCTATCTGAAATAGGATAAATAATTCCTGCATCTAATAATTTAATTACTTCTTTAATGCTAGGATTTAGCCTACGTTGCATCTCTCTAATAGGTTTAGCATTTTCTTCAAGATGAATACGATGCATGCAATTTACTGGGTTAATACCTTTAATATCTGCAACAGACCATCCTATTGCCTCCTTATGCTCTTTTAGAATACCCAACAACTTACCTTTTTGCTTAAGATTGAGAGAAGAGGAAATAATAACAGGTAGAGTGTCAGATTCTCCCAAGAATGCATATTCCAAAGTGTCAGGCAGTGCTTTGAGCTCTAATTTTGGTGGTGTCTCCGCAGATGGGCTATTCTTCTTCTCAGAAAAAGGTAATGGTTCTAACTTTGTCTTCCATTTAGTTGTATCCGTAATTGGAAGTACATTAAGTAAGACGCTGACTTCTGCAATTGCACTGTCATCATTAAAAGATAAATCAGAATGAGTTAAACATGCCTCTAATGGATCATCAGTGTGGTTAGAAATGAATGAATCTTCTACTAATTTCCCTATCATATTTGCTTCGACAAATTCATCTTCTTCCTGTGGTTGCTTGGTAACATTAAAAATATTCAATTCCATGGTCATATTACCAAAAGACAGCTGCATGTTTCCATTCCTGCAATTAATAAGAGCATCTGCTGTAGCTAAGAAAGGACGACCTAAAATAACTGGGGTGTGTTTCTTAGGATCATGTACATACTGAGTATCAATAACAATAAAATCAACAGGATAATAAAATTTGTCAATTTGTATCAACACATCCTCTATAATACCACGAGGTACTTTCATTGACCTATCAGCAAGTTGCAAAATAATAGAAGTTGGCTTTAACTCACCTAGTCCAAGTTGCATGTAAACAGAATAAGGCAAGCGATTAACACTAGCACCTAAATCCAATAATACTTTATCAAACAATTAGTTCCTTATAACACATGAGATAGTAGAAGAGTTAGGATCCTTAAATTTTGGTGGCATTTTACATTAAAGTAAATTGCTAGTTTGTTCAGTTAAAAATGTCTTTTTGGTGACATGCAAATTTCTCTTTTTAGTGTATAAATCTTTCAAAAACTTGGAATAGGAGGGAACTTGCTTAATAGCATCGAGTAACGGGATGTTTATACTTACCTGCTTGAAGATTTCTATAATCTTACTTGTTAAAGTCCCTTTCTTTACCTTTGCTAACTTTTGAGGAAAATGAACCTTAGGAATGTAAGCTGGTGGGCCACTTTCTTCTGGATCATTTGGTGATGAGTCTTGTGATGGGCTGAGGCTGGATGCGAAGAAGTAGGTTCGGATGTCTTTCTTGTTTGAACCTCCACCTTGTTGTCAAACAATTTTTCTCTTCGAGGTCATAATCGACTTTGCTCTTCATCTTGATGGCTTGAACTCGATCCAACCGTGCACTCCTTTGGGATTAGGAAGGCCGGTTGACTTGGGAATTTTCCTTTTTCTCTCTCAGCCAGTGTAGTTCTTTAATTGATTGATTGATGTTCAAGCTTTAGAATAGCTTGAGTGTTTTTTGAAAGGCTTGTTGGGTTGATTGAATAAAACTTTGAAGGGTATCCTACAAAGAAGGCTTTCTTTGTTCGGGTGCAACAAATTGAGACATAGGCATTTGTTGGACGAGGAGGATATACTTGGTTATGAGGGATAAATTGTTGATTGGGCATGCTAAATTGTTGTCCTCCTTGGTTTGACAAAGGTTGATTTTGTTTCCATGAAAAATTAGGGTGATTCCTCCAATTAGTATTATATGTGGGTGAATATGGATTATTGGAGGTTTTCTCAAATGATTGTAAGGCATGTACTGCTTTCGAGAATAAGCCTCTTGATAAGCTTTGGTAATGAAGGGCAATTCAGTCTTTGTATGAGACAAGTTAGAACAAATAGCACAAACCTCATTAGCTACATTAGGATGATGATTCAATGATTGGTTTAGAGCTAAGGCATTTACTTTCCTAGAAAGTGTAGCTAGAGTAGCTTTCACATCAAAATCATCTTTAACTTCATATAGACCTTTTCTAGAAACTTGAGGTGATTTCTCTCTTTGATTTGAAAAATCCCACTGTTGAGAGTTCTTAGAGAGTGAATTAAAGAAATCCCATACAGCCCCTTCATGTAAGTTCAAAAATGTCCCACCATTCATAGACTCTACCATATGACGATTCGACATGGTTAAACCATTATAAAAGCATTGTATAAGTCTCCATTTCTCAAAACCATGGTGGGGACACTTGAGGTGTAAATCATTGAATCTTTCCCAACACTCATAAAATTGCTCACCCTCTCTTTGATAAAAATCATTTATCTCTCTCCTAAGGGCATTTGTTTTAGGCATAGGGAAAAACTTGGTGAGGAACTTATTACTCAATTCAACCCATGTGGTAATAGACGCAGTAGGAAGTGAATTCAACCAAGCTTTCACTTTGTCTTTTAATGAGAAAGGGAACATAGGAAGCCTAATTGACTCATCATCAAAATTTTGAAAACGGAATGTAGAGCATATGTCAAGAAATTCCTTAATGTGCAAATATGGATCCTCTCTCTCTAACCTATGGAAAGATGGCAAAAGTTGAATGACAGAGGGTTTAAGTTCAAAGTGTGTTCTTTGTAGTTTGTGGCAACACAATGCAAGATGGTTGGTTGGCTGCAAGTGGTGAAAAATACTCTCTAAGGGTTTTCTCTCCTTGCACCTTTGGTAGAAGTATTGGCAATAGTCGATTTGGGTCATCCATCTCTTGAGAAAAACTAGCTTGATCGCTATCAATTTTTGACTCTTTTCTGACCAAACGATTTGTTGAATCACGATCCCAAACACTCATAAACAAACCAGACAAATAAAGAAAAATAACATAAAATAAAAGAAAGAAAGAAAAATAAAATAAAACAAACCAACAATAATGAGAATAAACAGAATTTAAAATATAAAAGAAATCAAACAACCAAACAATGAATTTAAATACGAATAAAATTTTTTGTGTTTTTTTTAAAAAATAATAATAAAAGACAACTTAAATTATAAATAGTGGAAGAATCAAATCAACCTAGATTAAACTAACTTTCTGGCACAATCCTCGACAACGGCGCCAAAAACTTGTTGTGAAAATTTTAATATACTCGCAAGCGCACGCATCTAGAGATAGAATAGTGGTAACGAGGTCGATCCCATAGGGATTGTTATAAATTGAAAAGTCTAATTTAAATCTAAAATTAATATTAATTCTAACCTAGTTGAGCAAATTGAGTCTTTAAGAGAAATTAAACTAATTAAACTAAGAAAACAATTAAAGCAAAGGAGAATTCAATAAGACAAAGATTACCAAGGTTTCAGAATCCACCACTATTCAACTAGTAATCATCTAATTATTAATTAATCCCCAATTTTAGAGTGACAACTCAAAATCAATCTATGTCATCTCATGAATATAACAATTAAGCCCAATTAAAATTAATCTAATGTAGGTTCTTTTTCTGCTTAATATTATGATATCTAAGAATCTCATGTAAACATATTGAATAACAAAGAGTCAAAGTTTTCCTAAGCACTCTGTGTAAACAATTTAATGAAAAACACAGAATCAAAGATAATCATGTATAAACTTTTATAGATCCAAGCATAGATTTAATCGAATATTAATCCTAACAATCAATAATGCATGACAGAATTGGTGAAAAGATTTAATAACATCAAATTTAATTATGTGAAACAAGAACCATAAACATTAAAACACACATGTAGGGAATTAATTAAATAAAAAGACAATTATTTCATTGAATAGGGTTTCATCTTTAACCTCGGTATGAGAAAATTAGCTAGACATACTTGAGTTGAGAACAACAAAAGAAATAAAATCAGCCATGGAAACAGAACTGCTGCTGCTCTTCCTTTCCCGAATCGCGTCTGCTCTTTTCTCCTCTCTGGCCGCTCTCTCTTTCTTCAAAAGCCAAAGCTTGCTTATATATTCTTCAAAGTGGGCCACCGTCCTTTTTAATTCCAAAGCCGAAAGGCTTGGCCTTTTACTTAATTTTCTTTGCTCTCCCTCGCGTGCTCCCAAAAGCCATAATTTGTTTCCTCTTTTAATTGCTCAACACGGGCCCCTCCACTTAAGCTAAAGCCAATGTTATGCTTAAACTAGGAAATAGAACCGCTTTACGCGGTTTTAAAAAAATAATTTACTATTATCCTTTTTTTCTTACTTTATCCTTGATGAAACTGATAAAAAATATAAATTGATTGTTTTTTAAATGAGGCAGCCTTATAAAATTAATGTTATTTATGAAAGTTAATTATTTGTTTGTTAACTTTAAATATATATATTAATATGTATAGTTAAGTGTATACAACATTTTCATCAATAAATGAGAGAATATATTATAATAATAATAATATAAAATGAGAGAATATATTATAGAGTGATTTTATTCATTCTAATTATGTGTGTACAAAACAAAAAGATGAACTCTGTTTTTATAGTTACATAATCACTCTATGAAATTAATGAGAAATTATGGATCATAATTCCATGTGAGATAGTGGGAGTTATAGGGAAGCTAAAGGTTGCTAATGGGAGATAGTTGGGAGACTAAGAGATATACATTATGAACATCCACATTTATTTTAATAAATTTATAACACTCCCCCTTGGATGTTCATTACAAAGAATATGCCTCATTAAAACCTTTACATAATTGTTATTGTGTAATAACAATCAAATTAATTATGAGAAGATAAAAAGCCAAATTTGAAAGAAAATTTCTCTATTTATTAGATAATAGAAAATATACAAAGATGAGAAATGGTGATGCCACATCACCTCTTGTAGTCTCAGCTTTATATAGATATATAGATATATATTGTTGAGGGAAGATGAAAGAACCTCTCTTCTTATGTTAATTAGTTGATGTACTTTAAGTCACTAAAGTTTAATTGCTAGCATAATAAAATAAATGAATGTTTTAAAAGACTTATAATTAATTATTATTAACGGTTGTTGGATTTAAAGACACTAAACAAAAAGGTGCATAATTAAATATGAGATTGTGGCATTAAAATTAGGCCCTAGTGACATTGTTGAGGGAAGATGAAAGAACATCTCTTCCTATGTTAATTAATTGATGTATTTTAAGTCACTAAAGTTTAATTGCTAGCATAATAAAAAAAATGAATGTTTCAAAAGACTTATAATAAATTATTATTAATGGTTATATATTGTTGGATTTAAAGACACTAAACAAAAGGGTGCATAATTAAATATGAGATTATGACATTAAAATTATGCCCTAGTGACATTGTTGAGGGAAGATGAAAGAACCTCTCTTCCTATGTTAATTAATTGATGTATTTTAAGTCACTAAAGTTTAATTGTTAGCATAATAAAAGAAATGAATGTTTCAAAAGGCTTATAATTAATTATTATTAATGGTTATATATTATTAGATTTAAATAGGAAGAGAAAGTGATACGTACAAAGAATTAGACCCTAGTGGCATTATTGAGGGAAGATGAAAGAATCTCTCTTCCTATGTTAATTAATTGATGTATTTTAAGCCACTAAAATTTAATTGCTAGCATAATAAAATTTAAAGAACAATCAAATTAATTATGAGAAGATGAAAAACTAAATTCAAAAGAAAAATTCTCTATTTATTAAATAATAGAGAATATATAAAGATGAGAAATGGTGATGCCACATCACCATTTCTCTCTTCTTATATTAATTAATTGATGTATTTTAAGTCACTAAAGTTTAATTGCTAGCATAATAAAAGAAATGAATGTTTCAAAAGACTTATAATTAATTATTATTAATGGTTATATATTATTGGATTTAAATAGGAAGAGGAAGAGATATGTACAAAGAATTAGACCTAGTGGCATTATTGAGGGAAGATGAAAGAATCTCTCTTCCTATGTTAATTAATTGATGTATTTTAAGCCACTAAAGTTTAATTGCTAGCATAATAAAATTTAAAGAACAATCAAATTAATTATGAGAAGATGAAAAACTAAATTCAAAAGAAAAATTCTCTATTTATTAAATAATAGAGAATATATAAAGATGAGAAATGGTGATGCCACATCACCTCCCCAAGTCCCTCCACCTTATACTTGTGATTTTCATCAAAGAGATTCTTAACTTGAGTGTTTTATACATAATTGTTCACTTATTGATAAATTCGTTATTAGAGAGTATATTATTATTATAATGATAATTAGACGATATTTAATATTCTTATAATGATAATTAGACGATATTTAATTAAATAATGACACATAAATTAGATCGAGTTAAAATAGTAAGTTGATATCTTTGTAATTAATCATTTTAGTAAAGGACATGTTACGTGGGTCGGTCACGGAATTTGTTTAATTTTATAACATTGGAGTTAGATATTAAAGACCTAAGGTTGATCAGCATATTTATGGTTGATAAGAAATCCGTAATCATTTTTTTTAAATAAAAAATAAAAGAAATTATGTACAATTCAATCAAAATTAAGTTTTATTAAATCCCACTTTGAAATGTACAAGTCAACCAGTTATATTAAAATTTAATACAATTGAAGATCGGTGGCCCAAATGTACGATTATGGAGCTCTAGTCAAAACTCAAAACACTTGAATTGTTTACTCTTTAAGCTTTATCATTTTTGCTCTGTGGGAAAAAAAAAAAAAGAAGTTGATATATTCAAACTGATGTTGGCACAAAATGGCCAACGATAATACCTTTTGCCTCTGCCTCAAAGTCATATATTCAATTCTTATTATAAAAATAAAAAAAAAAGAAAAAAATCTATCTAATTGTGGATAACACTTCGGTTCCTTTATTTTTAGTAAATCCATGAATAAAAAGCACAATTTAAATATTCTTTTACCATGATTCCTCTTATTAATATTGAGTAATGATATAGCCACAAACTCTTGTACAAATTTATTTTGTACAAACTGATGTGGCATGATAAGATTGGTTGAATTAAATATTACATAGCCCACATGATTTGTTTTTATTATTTTATATTTTTATTCAACCAATGAATTAATGCGTCGGTTTGTCATAAAGATAAATTTGTCAAAAATTTGTACCAATTGTATCATCACTCTTAAATATTATCTATTGTGACATGCATGCGACTCTTGTATTATATAAATCATTATCTAATACTAATGACATGATAAAATAAACAATGACTTCACATGTGATGATTTTTATTAAAGTCATATTATATTTTTTGGAGACACAATTACCTATATATATTTAATAATGTCATGTTAAATTAAGTCCTTAAATAAACAAATATACAACAATGTCGAATTGATTTTTTTTTTAATTTGATTTTTTAAAAGTAAACTAACACCAATGCATCTTGAAGTTAACTTGATAGAGCAAATCATCATTAATATATATAGCATGTATCGTACACAGAAACAACTCGAATTCCAAGCAAGTAATCCATCCCATGCGGAGAAGGTATTCAACGTCCCTAGCCAATTGTTCTCTATTAAGTGGTGGGAGATAAGAGAGTGTCTCGAATTTTTTTCTTGCCAATGAGCGGCGCACATGCATGCACTGGAGCCTGCTGCCGTTGCTAGGGAGAGAGCTGAAATCGGCCTTGCTCTTGCGGGTGACGGGGAAGGCTGCGGTGGACTTGAGGCCGGTGACGGTGCCACCACTGCTTGCCTGAGCTACTGCGGTGGTGGGCGTGGTGGTGGTAACACTTGCTGTTCAAATCATCTGGGATTTTCTTGCTTCTAGTTCTAGCTAGTACAAAATGTTCTTGTGAATGGGAATGCTCTTGCTCGACTCAATTGTGTGTGTACAAAACAAAAAGATGAGCTCTCATTTTATAGTTACATAATCACTCCATGAAATTAATGAAAAATTATGGATCATAATTTCTTGTGAGATAGTGGGAGTTATAGGGAAGTTAAAGGTTGCTAATGGGAGATAGTGGGGAGAGTAAGAGATATGCCTCAATTAAACTTTTACATAATTTTTATTGTGTAATAACAATCAAATTAATTATGAGAAGATGAAAATATAAATTCAAAAGAAAAATTCTCTATTTATTAGATAATAGAGAATATACAAAGATGAGAAATGGTAATGCCACATCACCTCCCCAAGTCCCAACTTTATATATATATATAGATTCTTCTTCACGTGGCTATCCAATCTTCATGTGCACGGATGAATTAACTTGTTGCATTCAGTTTCCTTGGCTTGAATCCTAATTGGTCCCAAAATCAATTAATCTTTAATGCTTCCGAAATTGAATTGTTTTATGCCCTTTTTATCCATAATCTCAAATTATTCCCTATTTAATAAAATAATTCAATTAATTAAAAATAATAAATAAAAATAACTAATAATTATATAATTAAGGATAAAATATATATATAAATTACGCTCATCAGGTCATCACTGATGTACCATAGTTCAAGATATTCAGCCGCTGAGTATAACTGTGTTCTCAGGTTTTCCATAAGAACTTAAATCTTTTACAAATTGGTGCTTTTGTATTTCCATAAGTGGCTATCTACTCCAAGGCTAGTCGAAAACTGAGTAAAATTTGGAAATTGACACACGATCCACCGTTTAAATCATATAAACAAGTATCGCGCGATTAAACAAGAATTGGCCTTGAAGACATATGCCCCTATTTGCCACAATCATTTTTTTTTTTACTTTTTCTTTTCTTAAAAGTGAATGCTGAGGTGGGTGCAACTTTTAGTAATAGCTATTAGTAGCATAAAACAAAGATTGCACGCTCTAAAACAATTGTAATAGGGAAACATGTATAGGCATACAATCCAATAGATTTAAACAAAATAGAGAAACAATAGTACCTTAACACTATCAGAGAACAGCAAGCTCTACTGCCCTTTTCTTAAAAGTGATTGATTATGATGAAACATTCAGCCTTTTAATTAAGCCTGCTCCGGTTTGCTTTGTGTTTGGCATTATTACAAGGATGGTATTTGCGACAACTACTTTGACAAGGGTTACGAAGTTATCTGCGATCACTCTTCAGCTGGCTCTCCCAGAGCTTTTCTTCCTGGCGTCAACAGGCTAGAATTATTGAATATTCTCTCTTATGATTCAAGGCTCGCGGTTAGAGTCAACGTTCCTACAATTTCTTTAAACAGCAGTAGTAAGCGAATAAGCAATATTCTTAAAGGCGTCAACTTATCAGGTACCCCTTTCGCCTTTTCGTCTGACAATAAATTCGCTGCCATAGGCTGCAACATGAGATATCACCAAGGGAACGGTTCATCTGTGTTTGATGGGTGTCTGTCGATTTGTACTTGTGATCCTACTCTCTACCCTGCTTGCTATGATTTCCTATGCCCCCTTCGTCCAAATATTACTCATCTTTTCAATGTACATACATCATACTTGTTTCCTCAAAGTATTCCTCAGAAATGTCAGTCTGTTTTCCTGGTTGATGAACATTAGGTCAACAGCAAGTACCTTGAAGATCCTCATGATTTGAAAGATCAACAAGAAGTTCCTGCAGTGTTGAAGTGGGGAGAAAAGATAGGCAGTTGTTTTGAAGAGAATAACTCATATTCTATTTCTTGTAATTCGGATAACACAAGTTGTTTAAAATAATTAAGCCCAGGCCATTTATGTCTTTGCTCTCCTGGCTACAACCTAGAGAAAGCATACTGCTCAGGTACAGACAGGATTATGAGTTGAAGAGTAATTTTATTTTTTTGAAAGAAAATATCCGAACGACAAGAAGAAAAAGGAAAATTCTTGGTGCTCCAGGAGCGTTATGAATAGATGCTTTTTTCCGTATAAACATGAGCAATAAGCGTGAATGAGAAACGGAAAATGCTATTGGAGCACCCTAGACTTTACTAGCAAGAGTTAAATGCCAAATGATGTAACATTCCTCCATTGGATGGTAAGATGATCAGAAAGAGTTGTAAAATTTATCATCCAATAGATGATTAAAATTATTGACTTTTAAAATATCCATCGGATTACTTGCAAAATGAGTAAAGTCTTCCAATTACTGTAACTGTCTATGTAAACAGAAAATTAGAGACAAAAATGGTGGAGTTTTATTTAGTTGTAGCCATGATTTAGTTTGATCTTCTCTTTGATTTATTTATTTTGTTATTATTTTCTGGGCAGGCGACTTGATCTGTAATATCTCAAGCGGCTACAATTGCTCCAATTGTCCTGACGGTTATAATCGTCGCTCATATGGTTGCATTAAAGTTTTCAACAAATCCAACAAATCTCGGGTTAAATTCGTTATTATAGGTATGCATGTCGATCCTTTATTTTACATCATATATGTTCTGCACCAAAATGGCAAAATTTATCACTCGATTGCCTCAAATTTTAAAATCCGCAAGTATTGGGCCGTGTGGAGGGCTCGCCAAAGTCACAACCCAACCTTTTGTTATGGGGCCTTTCGAAACCTAACTTGCACCCTCTATATTCTTCCTGTATTAAATAAAACCAAATAGAATACATATTAACAGATTCGCACTACTCACGTATTTTATAATGAATCTCGCACCAATTCTCAGTTTTCATTTTTGCACTACAAAGAAAAAACTTTAGAGTCTTAATGACTGCCTTTTTTTTCCCTCGAGATTTTTTTCCCTTATCTCGAGGGAAAAAAAATGTTACATAAATCTATCAAATTATTCATCAAATTTTTTATTAAATAAATTCACCAATTAAAATTTAAAAATTTAAATTTCATCTAAACTAACGTATTTCATTTCATAGATAAATAAAATTGTGGACTTTTGCCTCAAGTGTCTTATATGGTTACAATATTCGACTCTAGAACCAAACATACAGAGTTTGATGTTCATTTTATAAGGGATAAAGTAAGTCGATGGAGAAATGGAAGTGGTAGATATGTACCAGTAAAGCATGATAAGATGGCAAACACATATCTTTAAGTCCCTAGTAATTGAAAGTTTCAAAGATCCCACAAGCAATCTCGTAATCCTACCAACGATCGCGCGCTTGAGGGGGTTGAAATTGAAGAAACACAGGACCTGTATTAGCACTTAGCAGCAGACAGAGTTTTACATCTCAGGACTCAGCATCTGAGGAGCTGATGACATGAAAATAAAATCCATCCTTCATTGCGGAACTCTTTAAAGCATGCAATGACAGGTAACTACGATTTCTTCTCATTTTATTCTCTCAGTCGATCCGTGTTCTTCTATTTCATATCTGGTTTTAATTAGAAGGCGTAACGCCCCGTGGGTGCAGCTTAGTTGGCTATGAATATGCTTTGTGCTAGCAGTCTCCCGAGTTCAAGTTAAAATAAGAGAGAAAGGATATTGGTGATTAATGCTTATTGAGGTTCCTCGTCCCTATTCCAATCTCTATATTAAAACCAAAGAGTAAATACCCAACTCCCTTGTGTGCTAGTGAGGAGTAGCACTTACATCGTCTACTAGAAAATGCATTGTCTATTAAAGAACAAAGCAAATACGACCAACCAGTGGAAAGTCTACCAATGAGGATGATGTTAATGGAATTCTGAGAATAGAAGCAAATGGGTTAATGAAGACAGACTCTGAATGTAAGTTTATATGTTTCATATGTAAGCAAAATGGCATAAGACGCATGGGCTTATTTAGATTTTTTTTTAAATTGCAGATACTCTTTCAGAAATACATCTTACTTGAATGTACATTTAGCTAGTTGTGAAGAGTACTCGGTAAGAAGGGGTACTTTTCAAAGCTTTTTCACTTGGAAGACACATCAACTCATCAAGACTTGATTATAATGAGACTGAACTACTGGATTCGTATGAGTTTATAGGATTAAGCTTTATTTCATGTTAAAAAAATTAAACATAAAATTGACTTAAAACTTGAAACAATTCAAGCTTGCGATGCATGATCTATTAATTCAATTCAAGCTTGCGATGCATGATCTATTAATTTGTTTCATATTTACATGTTATATACACTCATTCCACAATGAACTTGATACATATATCGTGTGTGTTTTTCAGAGTTTGCAACAAATTCTAAGTTAAAATACTACTCCTTATAGTAGAACCTGAAAACATTGCTTAAAACTGAAAATGATTTTATTGATTTTAAGTTTCGATTTAATTTTAGAATTAAGTGCAACAGTTACAAGCTTTTAATTCAAATATTTAAGGCATCCATTACAACTCCTTAATCCAATTTATTAGGACCAAAGTGTCCGTCTCACTGTTTGTAAATTGGATGCTCCTTTCATTTAAAATATATAACAACCATTGCACAAAAACAGTGCATAGAGTTTTCCTTCCTCTCCTTTGACATTTATTCGTGTCCAAGATTCAACCATGCTGAAAGTTTGCTGAGGAACTATTCAGAGGTGTACTGAAATTGTTTCGTTCCGATTGTATCTTGAGAAATAGTTGCTATTTAAACCTACAGCTCCTGACAGTAGGTGGCAAATTTGTTTTAAAAAAACTATGTAGTACAAACCTTGGGTTATTTCTATTCAGCTATATTGTTGGTTGTGGTTTGCAATTTTGTTGCACTTATAAATTAAAGTTGCATGTGTTTCTAATGGATATACGTTCGTTAGTTAACTTTTTATGCTTTCAGTAATTAGATACGTTCACAACACCGACGAACGTACGACATATCAAGTGTTATGGATCAGTTGGGAACAAATACAATTAGCTATGGTAAAAGGAAAGATAATAGTCACATAATTTTAGGATACTTGGTCTGCTAGCCATTATAGTCATCTTGTAGCGGTAAATTTTTTGGAAAATATGCTCTTTAAAAGTATATGTGTCTATTTAATTGTAATAAATAATTTTTCTAATTAATAAAATAAATAAGGTATTTTATTCAATTATCTTGATGCATTAATATTTTGAGTAAAGTCCATTTAATCATATTATATGTAGTTATGTGATCACCATGTGAATTCACAAAAGACATAAATACAAGTTATCTTATGATTAAATAAATTTAGTTTGCAGTTGATAAATAAAGTTGGATACTTTATTTAGGTATAGACTGTAATGAATTCATTAAATGATTTGTTTTAATCATGTACGAATTTATTGATATAGTACAACTAAACTGAACAGGATCACATATGAGATTTAATTAACTTTGTAATAATTATCAGACTTATTAAATCTCATAGGCATTGATTTTACTGTAATTTTAATCTTGAGTTAGTTATAATTTCATGATTGTAATTGTTATTCCATTTGAGTTACCAATGGGCACGACACACACTTATAGTCAAGATTACCCGGTATCTTGGTAGGAGCAATTATGAGTATTGAAGTTATAGATTAACAATATAGAATTTGTACAACAAAACTCTTGATGGGTTTTCGGCACTTGATCATAGAATTCTCCAACCAGAGTGTGTCAACATATTTAGTGTGTTGAAAATGATTATTAGATTAAACCAGTAAGTATCAAGGAGCAAGATGTAATTAAATTGATTGGACAGTTAAGATATCGAATTAATTAATGATGTGGCATAAAAGATTATGCAGTAAAGAAATCAATGTGGCATGGGTCAAATTATTATTTGAGAACATTATCCTAGATAACATACAATTATGGAGGTCAATTCCAATCTTTTAGTGGAGTAGATTTGGAATTAAATAATTGGGTTAGTTTAATTGCTTGCTTAATTATTGTAACCACTATTGTACGTATCCATATGATCCCCGGGTTAACTCATTTAATTAACTGCATCGCTACTGGATTAATAAGCAAGATAACTAGTTGTTTGGGTTAAAAGTCTAACTATATTATTTAGTGGGAGACTCTATTTAATATGCTTGTGTGTAAGAGACCATGTGTTATTTTACAAGATAGGCCCCTATAACAAGAACAAGTAACGCCACTTTTGGTTTTATTGTTTTTTAATTTAAATTAAATTTGATTTTATTGAATTTAAAAAATACAAATATGAAGCCTAGAGTTTCCACCAAATAGAGATATAAAAGGGTTTGTTTTCTCTAAAATGAGAGATAAGCCATGATATACAGATTAGAGAAAAAGAATATTTTCTCTAATTTTGAGAGAAATATTTTCTCTTGCTAGTTGCTTTTAGTGGTGATAAAGGCGCCCACACATCAAGTGCAGATCAAACTTGAGTCATAACCTGGAAGATGATTAGTGACGGATCGTGATCTAACAGGAGTGGTGATGACGGATCGTGATCTGAGAGCCTAGCTTATTTTAGCAAAAAAGGAAAGTCGGATTGTCAAGGTATGATTCTCTAGATTACGGATTCTTATGTATTGTATGAAATTGGTTTATATTATTTCCCGTTGTTTCTATGCTAGGTTGTTGAGATAGTTAGGAATTTATTTTTGGATTGCGCCCAAAGGTTAGATAGGTTTAACAAGTTTTTTTTTTTTTTACAATGAGTTTGTGGTACCTATATTTTTTATTTACTAAGGCTTTACTTGCCTTTTGGTGATGATGCATGTCTTCTTTGCGGCGTTTTTGGGTTCTTCTTCTAAGCTTATCTTATGGTATGTTTGGAAGGCTTGAAATGCTTTTAGATTTGATTCCATTGGTTTTGTTGTAAATGTTGTTTATAGGGTTGGTTTCTGACCTTAAGCTCTATAGTTTTGTTTTCGATTTTAAACCATCTTAGTTAAAAAGGTGTCTTTGATTCTCAACTTGGGAGGGTTTGTGGATTATCCTACCTCTCTACAGGTTAAATCGTTTGGTTTCATAGTTGAGGTTGCTGGCTGGGGTGGTGAAGCTTAATGTGAATAGTTACTCTTGGGGCAATCCTAGTTTGTATTCTATGGGCAGTGTCTGCGTGATCATCAAGGTGTGGTTCTGGTTGCTTTTGGCTATTTTCTTGGGCACCAACCTATTCTTTTTGCTGAGCTAATGGCTGTTTGCAAGAGCTTGGATCTTGCCACTAAGCCTGTTTATTTTGTTCTTGAAGTGGAATCCGATCTTGAGATAATGGTTTCGTGGATTACTGTTTAGCCAAGTCCTTACTTTATCTTCTAATCCTTCAGTCTGTAGTAGACATGTTTATAAGGAAGCTACTTCTGCTACTAATTTCATGGCCAACTGGGTTTGTTCTCAATTGACTCATTAACAGCTTTTGAGTTAATGGGATCTTCTAACTAGTTTGATTAGCATTCTTCATTTGGATGCTCATGAGACTCTGCATGTTAAGTAATGATTTTTCTCTTTTGGGTTCTTTGCCTGTTTCCTATGGGCCTTTTGCTTTTGTTTTGTATTGTGCTTTTTATTGGAGGTTTTAAGGTCATGTACTCCTCCTTTTGTTCATCTTCTTATAATTTATATTATAGGTAGGGGTCCGGTCTAACCCCCTACTTTCTTGGTAGTCTTAAAAAGCCATGATTACTTAGCGAATATATTCTCAAAAAAGCTAAAGAAAATTCCTGTGTATAAGATAAATAAATAATTACCATCCCCTTAACTAAAAAAAACGAAGAAAGATGTTATTACCTTCGTTTCGTGTGATTAGTTGTTTCAAAGGTATGAATGAGATTATTATTGTTTGACTCTTAATTATATATAGTAGCACAGTCTAGTTTCAATTTTCAATTTTCAATTATAATTCCTCTAAGAACTATTTTTGAAAATTTGAGATAAAAGTAAAACCTCTTTATAGTGATATTCTATAGAGAAATCACTTTTTTTAATTCATGAAAAATTATGGTTCCAATTTAAGGCAATTATAAACAAAAATAAACTTCATATTTTAATAAGGTATATTTTTCTAGATTCTATCTTAAAGAACTTGTCTCTACATAGTAATAATTATTTATATATTACAAAAATATATGTTATGTTAGATTTTTTTTTTGACTCAATGTTATGTTAGATTAAAGGAACTTACTTCAACATAATATAATTAGACAATGAGAAAAAAAATTGTAGTACATACAAACATTTAGAAATTTTTAAGATAACTTTGCATATTCTTAATAGTAGTACATAGATAACAGATATATTGGATTTGACGTGCTCCATTAGTAAATTATTAATATAGTGCATACTTTACCTCATTTTTCTTACATTAAAGATAATTAAGTCAAACTAATAATTTTCATTTTTATCCCTCTATTAAGTTATAACACCCTAATAGTAATAAATTTGTATGGTCCTAACATGAGGTTTTACTGTCTTATTTTTTAAACAGTGTTTTAAGAATGAAAAACTATATTTTGGAGTTTTGCTTTTTATTTACTTATTTAAAGAAAAGATGCAATTTAGCTTTAAAAGAAAAAATTAATAATAAAATTAGTAACAGTTTGTTTTTGAAAAATAATTTTTTAAAAAATATTTGAAAACAATAAAAAGATGTTTCTCACTTCAAGACTTAAATACTATTCTAATTTTTGAAAATAGAAAAGAGATATTGTCTTAACACTTATATTACATAAAATAGGCCATTTTTCCTTCAAAATCCTTATTAATCCTGCAAACAGGGTAATGGAATTTGATACTTGATATTCAAGTTAATGATTTTTCTATGTAAAGTTGATCATCACATATTCATATATCACTTCCACTTTCACATGATCAATTTTAAAAACCCTTAAAAATAAATACTTGTTATTAAAATAACTAATGGCATAGATGCCAAGTAATATTCAAAACTAACCAATTAAAATCAATGATGTCAATGCAATTAAGAAATATACCCTTAAGAATATCCTAATATGCTCATTGTCGTCAGGGCCTATCTCAAGGACATGGCAACCTTGTGTGATGGCGCTAAGTCTTCACTTAGCTAATCACTCAACAATGTCTAGCGTAAGTAAATAAAGTAACAAGCACACAAAGATCCACAATGGAGGTTTACGTAAGAGACTAATTCCACCAACAACAAAGAACTAAAACCACAAGGATTAAAGTACACTATACTAGTTTGCAAATGACACTACTATATATACTAGTTTGCAAATGACACCTTTATTTGATAAGGCGAGAAGGCACGCTACCCTAGTGCCATCTCAATTATTTCTCCTAATGTTTAGGCACCACTAAGCATGTTGTGAGGAAAAACATTTCTACTCCCCTTGAGTAAAACAATCGCTGCCCACTTAGCCTAGAAGCTGAAATACAAGTGTGCAACCCAAGAGGGGGTGAATTGGTATTTTAAAAATATTCTAACAAAACCACACAACAATCCAATCTAATGTCTTAATCAAATTAAAAACAATAAATTCAATCAAGCACAATATTAAAAAGAGTAAGGAAGAGAAAGCAAACTCCAAGATTTTTACGTGGTTCGGCTATCCCCGCCACGTCCACGCCTCCAAGCTCACCGGGCTTGAGGATTTCACTAAGCAAGCCTCCAAGGCTTCAAACGCTTACAATTGACTTCCAAGGTGTCAATGGACCTTTACAACAAGAGATTATACCCAATCTCTTAACCCAAGTGTATCCCAACACTTACAATCTCTCAAGGATAAAGATTACAAAAGAATTTTTCTCACACAATTTGTTTGATCACAAATGAAAGCTCAATGTGTGAATGAATAAGATGAATACAAGAATTTAAAGCTCAATGAAAGTTGTATTCTCAATATTTTGCTCAATGATAATCGTTGGAGTTCTTGTTGTTTGAATTGGATTGAGCTTATTTATAGTTGGAGCTGAAAACTAGCCGTTATAGATATCGCCAAAACGGTTCGCCGTTAGTCGTTAATGAGTTAACCGTTTATTCTCAAAGGTGACCGTTGGAGCCAATTCTTCAAATAAACGGTTTTCTGTTTGTCACTATCGGTTCACCGTTAATTGTAAACTGTTCAAGGTTAATTTCCAGAATCATCATTTTAACAATCCTTTGAAGAAAATGCTTTCGAAATAATCGGTTAACGTTTTTAACCGCTTTTAGTAAACGGTTCAAGGTTAGCAATAATCGGTTCACCTTTTTCTATAAAGCGGTTGAGGTTAATTTCGAGAATCATCATTTTAACAATCTTACTTTACGGAAATAATCGGTTAACCGTTTTTAGTAAACGGTTCAAGGTTAGCAATAATCGGTTCACCTTTTTCTATAAGCGGTTAGGTTAATAATCATCATTTTAACAATCCTTACTTTTGAAAAATAATGCTTTTTTAGTAAACTGTTCAAGGTTAGCAATAATCGGTTCACCTTTTTCTATAAACGGTTATTTTTGCTACAAATGCAATGATTTCTGATGAACTATTTTCAAAAATACAGTTTGACCCCAAAACTTTCCATAACTTCATTATGGCCCAAAACGTTATACATTTTGCAAATAGGTCCAATTTCAGAATTTCTAAAAATATTTTGTGAATCTCAAAACTTTCTGAAATTATGAAATGGCCCAAAATGCTATGAAACATTTCAAATAAATCCTTCTCCAAAATTTCAAGTAATACTTGTTGATTTCAAAGTTTTCAAAAATCTTTCAATTAAACCATAAACTTGAAAAACAACCAATTTCATAAAATCATTTTTTCATTAAATATAAAACCTTTATAAAGTAAAAATAATGATTTATTTAAAATATATGAAACAATTTAAGCTTTCAAAAACTTAATTATTCTTAATTTTATTTGTTATCATCAAAATCAACATTATGTTAACATAAATGTTAACAATCTCCCCCTTTTTGATGATGACAAATCTTTCATGTATTTAAAGAATGATTGAACAAATTGCTCCCCCTAAATGTAAGCTCCCCTTACAATTTGAGCTTAAAAGATTAATCATTCTTAATCTTGTTTGTTATCATCAAAATCATTATGGAAACATATATGTTAACAATCTCCCCCTTTTTGATGATGACAAACTTTTCATGTATTTAAAGAATGATTTCATAAATTGCTCCATTTAAATGTAAACTTCTCTCACAATTTGCCAATTAATTAAATTAACAAATTTAAATACATGCATTTTTCTCCCCCTCATCATCAAAAAGAAAAACTTAATTGGCAAAGAAAAAGAGTAGAAATTTTTTGTAAATTTAAAAACATTTATTCTTCTCCCCTTTCATCATTAAAAAGAAAACTTAAGGAAAAGAATAAGAGTAGCAAATTTGTTACCCATGTTGTCCGAGTAGAAATTTTGATAGAATCTCCCATCAACAATCATCATCTCAAATACAAATTTAGTAATATCACTCTCAAATCATCATCATCATATAATCCATCAACCATAAAAGGATCATGAACTATTATTCCATTAATTACCAAATTAGCAACTCATAACATAAAATTATCATATAAAACACCCATGTAATCAAATAATCATCATATCTCAAAATCATCAAAATCATCATCGCATATCAATCATCAAAACAATACTCAAAATGCATATTATTCTTCTCCTTTTGACAACATCAAAATGATATATTATTTTGTCTCCCCCTTTGGACAACAAAAAAGTTCAAAATGCATATTAACAAAAATCAAATTGTATGCTCCCCCTAAATATATGGCCAATTTAAAATTTTAACCAAATTGATTTTATCCAAAAACATATCATATTTATCTTCTCATTTATAAAAAAAAATAGATAGATGCAATTAAAACACGATCATAAAAAAAATAATTCAATGAAGATATTACCCATTTTGAGCGAGCAAAAATTTCTACAAAATCTCTCCTTAAAAATGAACAAATCCTCAAATACACAACATGGTTAAAACACTTCCATATAAGCTTAAACAATTATAACAAACCAACAACTCCATCAATTCATCAAGCAACACATATAATCATCAATCATCAAAATCATCAAGACATCAAATCATCCCAAGTTTATGCCGAATTTTTGAAAATTGCTCTTCGCAAAAAAAAAGGTTTTGATTTGTTTACCAAATTGGCATGCAAAAGTTATAAGAACATATTATCAACTATCCAAGCTCCATAATTACTAATAACATTTTAGAAATCAAGACAATTAAACTTATCAAAGATCTAATGTGACATTTCAATATAACTTAAAAAATATCATAAGCTTAAAAATCTTGAAGTATATGTATTTCTCCCCCTTTCAATATCATTTAAAGCAAGTAATGCATATTCAACAATACATTAATAAAGTACAAAAAAAATGCATCCATTTGCCAATCATAGATTGCATATGATCAAACTTCATCAAAAATAATGTAATTATCAAGGTATATTCTTTATCATCAAAACTTAAGTAAAGCATAAGTACATAATGGCAATCTATAGATCATCAAAATCAACATAACTATTAAGATAAGCCATCATTATGAGCTTAAAGAATAAGTGATCAAATTTATAAGTGCAATAAGTCATGTGTGCAAATTTTATAAATGATTGATGATATAACACAATTAATGGCATATGAATTCACACATATATAAGAGATGGACAATGATGATAGACAATTAAGAAGATGAAATCAAAGACCATACAATCATCAAAATCAAATAAAGGCATGATGATAAATCACAATGTTATACACATTGATAATTCCATCAAGTAAACTTACAAAGCAAATTCAATCTTATCTATTTATCATGATCTACTCAACATAATAAATCAAGTTATTATCCATTTTATAATGATTCATTTATGACAAATGAAATGTTAAATATTTACTAAATTAAAAGACCATCACTTATAATCAATAAGGCAGAATTGTTACCAAAACAATTAAACCATCTTGCCTCATTATTTTTCTCCTAGTTCATAATCAAGTGATTATTCTCACAAACTTTCATCAAGGAACTCTCTACCATTTTTTGATTGTGATACCTACAAAAAAATATTCAAATTGTATGCTTTGGTACTCAAATTTTCTTAGGTCCTTGAGTGTTAGCAATGGTTACTTTTGGAACCCAAATACATTTTACTCCATAATATGCGTTTCTTTTAACATGGCATCTAAACTTCATGTGACCATTTGCATTGCAATAATGACAAACAATCTTATGATCACTTGTAGAGGTAGCTTTAACAAAAAAATTCTTATAATATTTTTGTTTCAAGTTAGGCTTATACCCAAGTCCTCCTTTATCAAATACACATTTTTGAGAGTTGAGCAATTTTTCTAAGTTCTTTTGACCATTTGTGAATTTTAACACAATTTCATTAAGCTCATTACTCCTCTTCTTAAGCACTTCATTTTCTTTCATTAATTTATCAACATGTGATTTCTCATGCTCATATGAAGTACTTTGTTTATATGTAAATGATGCAATCCTATCATGTAGCATTTCATTATCTAATTCCAATTCTTTAATCTTTTCATTTAATGAAATATTGGATTTTTGCAAGGTATCTTTTTCATTTTTCAAGTCATTTGCAAGTGATTCTATGTGCTTGTGTGAAATGCTACATTTGTCATTTGATAATGCAACTTTATCATGCAATGTTTTATTTTCTAATTCTAATTCCTTTATCTTCTCATTCAATGAATCAATGCATTTTTGCATGGCATCATTTTCATTTGTTAGTTCTAGCATTTTCTTCTTAAGGCATGCATTCTTTTTACCAAGTTTCATCCACTCATCATGCAATTCTTTAAAAGCATCATGTAATTCATCATAGTAGGAAGATCACTTACCTCATCAAGTTCATCATCCGATTCATCTCCAATTGCCATAAGCGCCAAATTTGACACTTCATGAGATTCCTCCTCATTTGTAGTCTCCTCATACAAAACTTCAAGTTTTCTCCATATTTCATAAGCATTAGAACAATTTGAAACTCTATGAAATTCCTTTTTATCTAAGGCACAAAATAAAAATTCATAGCCTTGGAATTTAAAGACATATTCTTCCTATCCAACTCACTTAAAGTATTCTTCCTAGAAATGAATGAGCCATCACAAACTATTTCCCATATTTCATAGTCTAAGGCTTGTAAAAATACTTTCATCCTAATTTTCCAATAAGGATAATCATTTCCATCAAAAAATGGTGGTCTAGTAGTAGATTGGCCTTCCATGATGGTTGAGTTAATTTGGGTTGCTATTGATCTTTAACTCTAGACGGTTAAGTCTAAACAAGAGCACCTTGCTCTGATACCAAATGAAATACAAGTGTGCAACCCAAGAGGGGGGGTGAATTGGTATTTTAAAAAATATTCTAACAAAACCACACAACAATCCAATCTAATGCCTTAATCAAATTAAAAACAATAAATTCAATCAAGCACAATATTAAAAGAGAGTAAGGGAAGAGAAAGCAAACTCCAAGATTTTTACGTGGTTCGGCTATCCCCGCCTACGTCCACGCCTCCAAGCTCACCGGGCTTGAGGATTTCACTAAGCAAGCCTCCAAGGCTTCAAACGCTTACAATTGACTTCCAAGGTGTCAATGGACCTTTACAACAAGAGATTATACCCAATCTCTTAACCCAAGTGTATCCCAACACTTACAATCTCTCAAGGATAAAGATTACAAAAGAATTTCTTTCACACAATTTGTTTGATCACAAATGAAAGCTCAATGTGTGAATGAATAAGATGAATACAAGAATTTAAAGCTCAATGAAAGTTGTATTCTCAATATTTTGCTCAATGATAATCGTTGGAGTTCTTGTTGTTTGAATTGGATTGAGCTTATTTATAGTTGGAGCTGAAAACTAGCCGTTATAGACTGTCTGCCCGAAAACGGTTCGCCGTTAGTCGTTAACAGTTAACCGTTTATTCTCAAAAGTTACCGTTGGAGCCAATTCTTCAAATAAACGGTTTGCTGTTTGTCACTATCGGTTCACCGTTAATTGTAAACGGTTCAAGGTTAATTTCCAGAATCATCATTTTAACAATCCTTTGAAGAAAATGCTTTCTGGAAATAATCGGTTAACCGTTTTTAGTAAACGGTTCAAGGTTAGCAATAATAATCGTTCACCTTTTTCTATAAAGCGGTTCAAGGTTAATTTCCATAATCATCATTTTAACAATCCTTACTTTCTGGAAATAATCGGTTAACCGTTTTTAGTAAACGGTTCAAGGTTAGCAATAATCGGTTCACCTTTTTCTATAAACGGTTCAAGGTTAATTTAATCATCATTTTAACAATCCTTACTTTGGAAATAATCGGTTAACTGCTTTTTTAGTAAACGGTTCAAGGTTAGCAATAATCGGTTCACCTTTTTCTATAAACGGTTAGCCATTTGTATTTTGAACTATTTTCAAAAATACAGTTTGACCCCAAAATTTTCCATAACTTCATTATGGCCCAAAACGTTATACATTTTGTAAATAGGTCCAATTTCAGAATTTCTAAAAAATATTTTGTGAATCTCAAAACTTTCTGAAATTATGAAATGGCCCAAAATGCTATGAAACATTTCAAATAAATCCTTCTCCAAAATTTCAAGTAATACTTGTTGATTTCAAAGTTTTCAAAAATCTTTCAATTAAACCATAAACTTGAAAAACAACCAATTTCATAAAATCATTTTTTCATTAAATATAAAACCTTTATAAAGTAAAAATAATGATTTATTTAAAATATATGAAAACAATTTAAGCTTTCAAAAACTTAATTATTCTTAATTTTATTTGTTATCATCAAAATCAACATTATGTTAACATAAATGTTAACGTAGTAAAGCAAGGATGTCATGGAGTGTAACCGTCACCATTTTCTAGGCATGTTATCCAAGGCCATGCTCTCTCGCTAATTACACCCACAACTACCTACTTCATTCTTGATTTTAAGTCTCTTTTTATTTATAGCCAACATGCACTACATTCAACTGCTCTGCATACAGAGTGCGTGGAAACGCCTTTATCTTTGCATAATTTGGCCCATGTGCATTCCCTATTGTGATGCACTACCCCTACATACATTTGCGTTACTACCACGCGTCACCCGTGTGTCCTTTGGGCCTCATGCCTCCTGCGCCCCGCACCATATGCGTCTTACGTTCACGGCCTGCACGTCTACACACTTATGAGATGTTGCGTGCATTGTCCATGGCTTCAAACCCGACATAAAGTTGAAGAGCTTGTCTTCATCTAAATTATTCTTGTAGTGTTTTGTAGTGATAGAACAGTTTATAATCAACTCAAGAACACTTCCCAAGATCACAAATCAAACAACAAGATTCAAAGCAATGAATCAATCCAGAACAACTCACAAGAACTAGAACTAAAGAAATGAAAGAACTTAAAGAACTTAGCAGCAAAAAACAGAAAGGGAAATTAACGTGGTTCAGCTAGCTTCCACTAGCTTACATCCTAACTTTAACCTCACGCTTTATGCCTTGCAATGCCATGATCTGCACAGTAGCTATCAAACTCCTAATTGCAAAACTCAAGACCATTGTCAGTCCTGAGTTTCTTTGCCTTCAGTCCAGTTTGATTTTCAACTAGGGATTTCCACTCTTTGAACTTTCCAAACACCTGATCCTTGTGTTTTAAGACATAAACCCAAACTCTTCTTGAATAATCATCAATTATAGACAAGAAATAGGTATTACCACATAGTGACATTGTCTGTGCCGGTCCCCATAGGTCTGAGTGTATGTATTGAAGGATCCTTTTGGTTGAATGCACTGATTTGTTAAAGTTGTTTCTAGTTGCTTTGCCTAATACATAGTCTTCACAAAAATCCAATTCTGAGATTTGATCAGTGCCCAGAACCCCTTGCTTCTGTAATTCCTTCAGTCCTCTTAAGCTCATATGTCCTAATCTAAGGTGCCACAACAAAGTATTATTATCATTTGAGTTAATTGACACTCCTGACAACCCAGTTATGGTCTCACCATCCAGGACATATACCCCATTTCTTTTGTAACCTTTCATAACAACCTCATCACCCTTTGAAATCCTCAGCTCACCAGATTCAAGCTTAACACTAAGCCCTATTTGGTCAAGCATACCCAAAGATATTAAGTTCCTTTTGAGTTCAGGAACATATCTAACATCCCTTAATTCTTTTATTTTACCATCATGCAACTTTAGGTTGACATTTCCTATCCCAACAATTTTACAAACAGCATTGTTTTCTATCATTACTCTTCCCCCATCAGGTTTATGATAGTTTGATAGGTAATCTTTGAATGGACACATATGAAATGTATAACCTGAGTCTAGAATCCAGGTACCTTTTTGCACATGCTCTGTAACCACACATACTCCTGCTGACTCATACCCTTCTTCCTCAGTAGTAGCAGTAGCTCCATTTTGCTCTATTTTCTTATTCTTTAATTCAGGGCAATCCTTCTTAAAACGCCCTTCTTTCTGGCACTGAAAACACTTCTTGTCTTTAGCCTTTTGTTTGTTATTCCCTTGATTCTTTTTCTTTCCTTCAGTCTTATTAGTCTTTGCTTTAATGACCAACACCTCTCTAGAATTCATATTCCCAGATTTTTCTTGCAGCCCTCTAGTATTCAGAGCAGCCTTGACTTCATCCAATGACAAAGTTTGTCTCCCATACATGAGTGCACCAACAAAGTTTGAATATGATGGTGGGAGAAAACTAACCAGAAGCAATGCTTTGCCTTCATCATCTAGGCCTTCATCAATAATTTCCAGTGCATCACCGACTTTATTGAATTCATCTATGTGGTCTTCAAGAGATGATCCCTCAGCCATTTTTAGTGTGAACATCTTTTTCTTGATGTAAAGCCTATTGGCTAGGGATTCAGTTATATACACCCTTTCAAGCTTTGCCCACAGATCAGCAACTGTTTTCTCTTTTGCAACGTCCCTGATTACAGAGTCCTCAAGACTCAAGATTATGGTACTTCTTGTTTTCTTGTCAATTTCAGACTTTATTGTGTCGTTAAAAGTTCGATGATGAGGAGGAGGCTTTTATTCCTTCCTTTTTGGTGATTGGTTCCAAGGCATCACTGACCACGAGTGATCAGTAGCGCCTCCATTTTAACCTTCCACATGTTGAAATCATTCTTTCCTGTGAACTTCTCTAGATCGATCTTTGAACCAGCCATACTTGTGTTTGGTTTGTAGTCCCAGGCTCTGATACCAATTGTAGTATTTTGTAGTGATAGAACAGTTTATAATCAACTCAAGAACACTTCCCAAGATCACAAATCAAACAACAAGATTCAAAGCAAGGAATCAATCCAGAACAACTCACAAGAACTAGAACTAAAGAAATGAAAGAACTTAAAGAACTTAGCAGCAAAAAACAGAAAGGGAAATTAACGTGGTTCAGCTAGCTTCCACTAGCTTACATCTACGGGAAAACCAGAACCAAGTTTATTGATTTACCCCAAACCATTACAGAGAATCTCGGGAGCTTATTACAGAGCTATTCAAGAAGCTATCTCCTAAGACTTCTAAATTTTTTAGCTCTCACACACGGGCCCAATCATTACCCTAGAGAAAGTGTTTATAACAACTTCTCTTCACAAAACATAATGATTCCAAAATCATATGAGTGGCACGTATAATAACTGATTCATAACGACCACGAGGCAGTTTACATGAGCACGTGATTCTCTCATGCCTTACTTAAACCAAAACGACATTCACCTTAGTCGTTCGGTGCAAAAAGGAAATCCGACTTCTTCAAAAGCGCAATTCCAGCTGTCGTTTTGAACTTTCTGATTTGCCTCACACCACAACAGTTCTTGATGTCCAACATTAATGAATTGAGTTCTTTGATGTAATCCCTCATCAATCCAGTATGTTTAACTTCTTCTTCAAGCCTTCTCTCTCAAGCCAGCTAGTATTTCCTGGTAGGAATTGACCCTTTAGTTCTCATCTAAGTGTGTCCCATGTTTCTATTACCAATCATTGCACTTCAACATCCTCTTAAAGCCTGCTGTATATCCCACATAAAACTCCTCAACTCTTTGGCATTCTGAGTCCCATTATAAGTCTTAGGTTTAGGCACCTTAACTTTCAAAAGTTCATCCTTCATAAGAAAAATGTTGTTTGTTGCCCGCAACTTCCTTTTCAAGATCCCCAATGTCACCTTTTAACACCTCCGCTAATGCAACAACATCCTCATCATCTCATTTAGCTTGTCCAAAAACTCATTCACAAAATCTGTGCAAGTTAGTTTCACACTCGCTATCTCGATGGAGTTGATTTCTTTGTTCTCAGCCAAACTCTCCCAGTCAGGTTGTAAAATACCTACAATTGCCTCCAAGCGCACTGACTTGTCCTTTGATGATGGCCTCATTATGTTGGTTTCCATCGTTGTTAATTTCTATGAAACTATACACTTTACTATTGCACCGTAGCTTCCCTGAAACCACACAATCAGCTGTCTGCAAACTGATTTTAATTAAGGCTTGCAATCAATTACCACCTACAACCAGTTCTAATCGTGCTTTGTAACTGAATTCTGCAAACCCAACTATGCCTTCTAATACTAGTTTCTTCTCAAAATGAAGCAACATTTTCTCTGACACCAGTTGTCACCGAGGCTTATCTTAAGAATGTGGCAACCCCACGTGATAGTGTTAACCCTCTGCTTAGCCAACCACTCAACAATGCTAGCGAAAGCAAACAAAGCAACACACATGCAACGACCCATAATGGAGGTTTCACATGAAAGATTGATTCCACCAACAAAAGGAAACTAAAATTGCGAGTATTAAAATTCACGAAAATACATACTATTTGCTTTTTACGAAAGTCCCAACACCCAAATTTTCTATTTCTACAAATAAGAAAAGATTACAAATAGCTTAAGGGTTTTGCATGCTCAACAACACCACTCTCTCTACCAAGACCTGGGATCGCCAAGGCATACATTCTCATCACTATATAAACTAGTTTGCAAATGACGCCCCTGTTTGCTAAGGTAAGGTGGGCCGCGAGGAATTATTCTCCTAAAGTTTAGGCACCATTAAACATGTTGTGAGGACGCACATATCTACCCCTCTCGAATAAAGCAACCACTACTCGCTTAGCCTAGTTGTAAGGATATTATAGAGTGTAACCAGCACTGTCCACCTCTCTTGTTAAGTAACCAGCACATATCTTCCCCTCTCTTTTGCCCTTATTTTCCACGCATGTGATCTAAGACCATGATCTCCCACTAGTTGCACCTACAACTACCCACTTCATGCTTGATTTTAGGTCCTACTTTCGAAGAATTTGTAGCTAACATGCTCCGCATTCAACCACCAGTGTCCTCGAACAGCGAGCGCGCGAACGGCTCTCATCTTCACATAGTTTTGCCCTCGTATATGTCCCACTGTGCTGCATGTTTGTGCGCAACCCTTGCATGCGTTTGCTCTACTGCCTCGCACCATCCTGTATTCTACCCACATGGCCTATACGCGTCCTATACGTCTCGTATGCCCGATGCATCTCTTGCCCGCATGCCCCATGCTTCTAGTGCTCGAACACCTGCATTTCCCATGCGCTTATGAGATGTTGTGTGCATTGCCAATGCATGCCCTTGCGCACGCTTTCTCACTTTCTTTGCGCTTGTCCCTCAGCTTACGCTTGCTACGGTGCCCCAATCTACGCATTAGCCTTGCCTTACTTTCGTGTTTGCCTAGGAGCATGTCCATGTTGCTTCCATGCTTGGCATAAGGCAATAAGCCAAGCCTAGGCATTTGGTCATCATGACTCACGACAACGACACTCACCTACTATGCAATGCAAAACCAAACAAACAAGTTACACCTCTCTAGTCACTAGTCTTGACTTACAAGTCTTTCAATTCATGTCTCAACTCCCCATCAAACACTCCATTCCACGTGTATTTAAAAAATATGAGTTATTTAATGTTGTATGATATTAATTAGTTTTATTATTAATTATCAACTTATTATTTTTGCAATTTGTTATTACACATAAAAAATAATATTATTCAGTATCTCAATTGAATATATAAAGTGAGTAAGTATAACATTACTCTTCCATAGTTGATAAGTAAGGATGGCAAAAAGACCAGACCCCGTCCTTGTCTAATTAACCTAACTCTAATTTTTAGGATTTTTAATTGAATTTAAAGGGTCAAGGATCAGGTTTTGCCCTGATTACATTCAAGTCTAGATTAGGACTTTACTAAAAAATCCTAACTCAACCTTTGACCCTTCAATTAATTATCAAAAGTTAAAAAAGATAATACTTAAAAATTAAAACTCATACACTACAAATGTCGTCAGAACTCACTCCTCAAATTAATAGTATTTTGTATTCGATTTATTTACTTGTTAATTTGGTTATATTTTAGATTTTTACATGTTGTATTTTTGTTAAAGCTAAATAAAAAGTTAATTTATTAAATTCCTTGCAACCTAATTTATCATAGAATGGAACAATAATAGTACAACATAATTACTAAAGAATGAAGAGTTGAAGTCTTACTCTAAAAAAGTATCTAAAAATTAAAAAAGTTATTGCAAGGTGCGGATAAAGCCCAAGCCTAAACCTGACTGAGAAAGGTCGACCCTGGCCTAACCCTCAGTTTTGAGGATCAAACTTTTGAAAGTTAAAACCCTTTATTTTTAATCATAGGGGCAAGGCTAGGGGTTGGCCAAGCTAAGTTCAACTAAATCGATTGCCAAACTTATTCATAAGAAAATAATTAATAGAGTTGTGATATTTGACCTCTCGTTGTATCTCACCAACCCTCACTAATCACTTTTATATAATATATATTTTATCTTTGTATAAAATGATTTAAAAGAGTAAATGGCTTTTAAGTGCACCCACATGATAATTTTCATTAATATATAATTTAACTAATCTATTTTCTTAAACCTTAATTTCTTTAAACTTTTTAAATTATTATGTCATCTTAAATATTGTATCCTTTACTTTTGGAAGAAATTAATTTATAGCACTCAATAGAAGATGATGAAGAAATATTAATTTTTTTTATGGTTATGGTAATGATGGGTAAATCTTTAAAGAGAGAGAGAGAGATTATTTTTCTTTTTAAAATAGATTTTATAAGTTTTATTCTGTGGGTGCTTGGGAAAAAAGATTAAAAAATATAATAAAGATAAGTTTGCGATTCAATGGGGTATGTTGATAGACAAAAATTAGTTTAAAATTTTTAACAACTTTAACTGAAAAGGAATAGGTAAAATATAATAAGAGGGTCAAATCTACCACTCTAATTACTATCGTTTTACTCAAAAGTTTTACTTATAAATTTTGAATTTTGACCAGCTTTAAATGTCAAAAAAAATTGAGAAAAAGTTACTTTAAAAAATCCATACATTATCCCAAAAAGTTGTACCCGAAAAGAAGAAATCGGCCCATTCTGGGTAAATTCAAAATGAAAAACCCGGCCCGTTTCCCTACTTAAGAGTTAAGACCCTCGTCCTAGCAGTAAACTTTTTTCCCAGCGAGGAATAGACGTGATGGCAGCTGCTCTAGCTTCCGACGCATCGCAATGGGAATTTAGCTGGTTTTAATTCTCTCTCTTAGCTGTTTCTATTTCTTTAATTTAACATTGTGATATATATTTATTATGCCAGAGGTTCAACTAAGTCTCCCCTTACTGGGACTTTTCTCATCTTGGGAAATGTTAATTTTGCCTTATTTATTCAATATTGTTATCTTCCTCTGTCAATAAATTTTATGTTTTGGTTGGTTATTCAATGTGGGTTTGTTCCATTTTGTTCTTACGCTGTTTGTATAAATATTTTGGTTTTTGAAAATGGATTTCAGTCAATTGCCTTCAAAGCTTTATTTCCTAAAATAGGAAAGAAAAATATACCAAAATGTTTAATTTCTACTGCTATATGTTTGCGTTTTTAGCTTCTGCTATGCTTTGTATTGTGTTGTTTGTGTTGGTATTAATGCTAGAAAGATGTTTTCTTTTCTAATCTGATTGCTTAGAATGAATATGAGGTGGTTATTGAGTTGCAATATATCAAATCAATTGAAGGCATCTGCTTCATAGGTTTTGATTCTATTAATTGTTTTCATTTCAAGTATGACACAATTGCATGGGTGTTCGAGGAGACTAACGGTGATTTCTTAGGGCTGAAGCTATAATTTTCTTTGATTATTGTCCAGTACCAAAACTTGCAAACAAAGTTTAAAGATAATGCTTATGATACAAACACAAATGTTTGCAAAGGTAACTTGAATAAAATAGAAGGAAATCAACAAGAATAGGTTAATTCGAGGAAATCTAGTCCTTCAAAATAGTATTGATTATTTGAGAAATCAATAAACTCCCAAAATAGAATAATCAAGATAGTATTCACTATTTGAGAAACCAATAAACTCCCAAAATACAATTTACAAGTTGCGAAAATAATAGTACTCAAGACACTCTTTTATTGAATAACATCAAGCTTTAAATAGAGCTTTAGTTCAAAGTTACAAGCATAAAAATAGCGACCATTAAGCATGTTCTCCATCATTCTCCATGAATCCACAAAATAAGGGACCAACTAACAACTTAATTCTGACTTATTAAAAACCAGCTACACTTAAAATATAAGTAAATAATTAAAACCAATATTAAAATAGAAAGATTGTAACAGCTTTTCTAATTTTCTGTTATTGTGTTTACTTTAATCAATGGGCCGTGGCACATGTTGTTAAATTGTGGATCCGGTAGTTTACTGGACACGTGAACTCTTTTGTAATTTAGTTATAAGTTGTGTGAACCATAAACAAAATAAAGTCAGTGGTACTATTATCAGAATATTGGATAGTTCTGAAAGATTTTTGAAAATTTTTGAATAAACTGGCATTGAGGATAATATAGTATTGGAAGTTGAGGGGGTGAACTGTTCTCAGTTCTGTTTGTTGAGGAACAGGACAGAGCATCTGTAATTCCTCTGTTGTTTACGAGTTATCTATTTTTTTCCCATGACAGTGTAGTGCTCTTTGTCCACCTTTTAGAAATTTTTTAGAGGAACTGTACCTGAAATGTTTTGTTGTTTCTTAGAAAATGGTTTTTCCCGTGCAGTGACTTTGAAGTGGATGACGAGTCCAATGAGAATGCATCAATTTTGTATGCAGCATTAGCTATTGATAAGGAGGTGATCCACCACGATCCTATTCCTAAGATCAGACTTTGCTCCTTTAACTTTATTGCTTGTTCAATAAATTCTTACTTGAATTCAATTTCCATGAAAAGGCAGATATCTGTGATTAATGGGAAACTTTTAGATTAAGTTTCTATTCTTTGGTGATTCTTATAACTGATTTTTCATTCTTGTCCAATATTTATTCAATTTGCATCTATCAGTTTATCCTATGAGACAATATTCATTTGGAACTTTTGTGTGGCCCGTTCAATAATCATTTTTCCCCTTTTCCTGAAGAATTTTCAAATATATTACTTCACAAGAGTTCTTCCTCTAAGATACCATTGTTCTTTATTATATCAACTTTGCTTGGACTTTGCAGTTTACAAGTTTCTACATTTTGTTTATTTTCTCATCTGATTCAGGCACTTTGAGGCAGTTGAGGTCAGGTTTCTTCGTGCATCATTTTCTGCTTTTGTAGATGTGCTTACCCTTGCAACAAAAACAATGGAACAATTTGGTCATGGAAAGGAATTGTAACATCATACTATATATCTTTGGCAGTTGGAGAATCATTCTTAGTAGGAACTGAATTACTTTAATTCGCCTTCTTGTTTGGGATTAGTTGACGTTTTTGTAACAAGAGAATCTATAGTGTTCGTTTTATAATGTAAATCTTCAAATTACCGCAAAGCTGTAACAAATTCTTCAAAGCTGTGAATTATAAATTTTTTTTTTTTAATCACTGGGTTTTATCAAGAGGTTGCAGCTGTAAATGTTATAATCCTCCCTTAGACCTTTTCAATAAAGTTATTGGCAAGCTATCTCCAACTCTTTCAGTTTGGGCCTAACTAGATTGCCAGACCTCACTTCTAGGGCTTCTCTGTTGACCCCTCAAACAGTTCAATCTGATATTGATTTCGTAAAGTGAGTAGAATGAAGAATTCATTAGTGCTAATATTCTTCCAGCCGTTGATGCAATTCTTTACCATTGTGTGAAACAGGAGGTACTTACTTGCCACTTGGCTACCAAGTGGCCCTCAGCTTAACGTACCTCGATAGCCTTCATGCTTTTAGAATTCATCTAGCTGGTGGAATCCTATCTGGAGTCTCTCTATAAGTTCAAAAATCAAGATTTTTCTATAGCAAGCGTCAAGGGATTTCTTGTCACCCAAAAGGAACCCAGAAAAGATAAAATCGTAGACAGCACTGTTTCACATGCTGGAATTCTCGGGAGGGTGCTTATCATGTGCTTATGGCTATAAATATGCTCGAAAAAAATTGGAAATTGATGCTGCAATCCCTCTGCCTGGAGCCTCAAAGAAAAAAAAATGCCCTTTTATGGCTTTTCTAAGATGAAAGATTACAGACTTAGCAAGGCTGACATTGAGCAACAATTTTCTGCATACACTTTATCTTGGGCAGAATCACCAAAAGTCGATGCATCTTTAAATTTAGAATAAAAGCAGATTCGACTTGTATTATAAGAAATTCAAACGGGGTGTCACGCCTGCTTCCATCTCTAGGAAAACTTGCTTAGAAAATATGCTGAATGCTTTGACAATTCTTGATGGCATCAAAATGGCAGTTGATTCTGGACTGCACCCACCACTACTGTTGAATCTGACTTTTTTATTGCAGTGAAATCAATCTTAAAGAAGAGACTTCGGATGGATGATCAAAGGAATGCTCGGTTATGTAAGAAACGGAAAACAATTTATAGTTGCAATACACTCATCAATAATCTCAGGAACCTCTGATGATTGAATTACAATTTTTTTAAATCCATTCCAGAATCCAAGCATACCTGTTCATGCAAGATATTCGATGCTCTGCATCTGAAACTTAGTCGACCTTTGCATCTAAGAGATCAGTAACCTTACAAGTCACAGAACCCAAATGGTCCACAATATTCACAACAGCTTTGCTGGCATGATCTTTTAATGTTTCCACCACTCTGCGTAAATGTGAACATGGTTTGTTTTCTCAATAGAAAATTGAAATTATCAGCTGTAATTAGAGCAACTCACATTTGTTTTTGGTCATCACTGGTGTACCATAGTTCAAGATATTCGGCCGCTGAGTATAACTGTGTTCTCAGGTTTTTCAAATCCTGAAAGTAAAGCCGCTTGAGTTAAAAAAAAAGACCAAAGTAAATATTTCCATAAGAACTTAAATCTTTTACAAATTGGTGCTTTTGTATTTCCGTAAGTGGCTATCTACTCCAAGCTAGTCGAAAACTGAGTAAAATTTGGAAATTGACACACGATCCACCGTTTAAATCATATAAACAAGTATCGCGCTGACTAAACAAGAATTGGCCTTGAAGACATATGCCCCTATTTGCCACAATCATTTTTTTTTTTTACTTTTTCTTTTCTTAAAAGAGAATGCTGAGGTGGGTGCAACTTTTAGTAATAGCTATTAGTAGCATAAAACAAAGATTGCACGCTGTAAAACAATTGTAATAGGGAAACGGGTATAGGCATACAATCCAACAGATTAAAACAAAATAGAGAAACAGTAGTACCTTGAGACTGTCAGAGAACAGCAAGCTCTGCTGCCCTTTTCTTAAAAGTGATTGATTATGATGAAACATTCAGCATTGTAATTAAGCCTGCTCCGGTTTGCTTTGTGTTTGGCATTACTACAAGGATGGTATTTGCGACAACTTGATGTGAGCAATGCTTTTTCACGTGGGCACCTGTCAAAGGAGGTATTTATGTCTCAGCTACCTGGTTTTATTGATCCCACGTATCCTACTTGTGTTTGCAAACTTAAAAAGGCACTCTCGGGCCTTAAGCAAGCGGGATGGCAATGGGGTGGAATGGGGGTGGGGAGGCCTACCCCATTCCCCACCCCATAAAAATTTTTAACCCTCATTCCCCACCTCATTTTTCAATAAATTTAGTGGGGCGGGGATGGGGAATCCCCATGTGAGGAATGATTTCCCCATCCCCACCCCATTTCCCATTTACTTATTTAATTATTTTACAATAGGTATGAATACATAATTTCAATAAATAAAAAATTAGAGACTTAAATAAAATAAAATCATCACCATTTTATAAATTATTTAAATTATTGAAAAAATTTTCAAAAATTTGAAACAATATCTTGAAATGATATCAAAACTATAAAATGTTTAAATAAATAATAACTAAAAGAACAAAAATGTATAGCAAATGTTTCAAATCCTTCTTTCTTTGGCTTCATCTTCTTTTTGAAATTTTGACCATATCAAGTGAGTTAAAGCGACAATACAAGCCAATAAACCAAAAAAAGAATAAATTGCATATACTTTCGTATGTCAAGTCAAGATCAAGCTATAGTTAAAGTATTAGTGTACAATAAAATATTTTCAACTTATTGAACTTTGCCGAAAATTGTTGAAGAATGAGGTTGGATTTGCTCAAAGGAATGAGGAATCAAAGGAGGAGCGGTAGTTAGGAGAGACAAGAAAAAAAATGATATTGTTTTAGGGTTAAGTAGGAATTTTATTTTAGGAAATTTTTATTATAATATATTTATTAATATATATTAGGTAAAAATAAAAAAATTACTAATTAATAAAAAATTAGTAAATAAAAATTAAAAATATTTTTATATAATGGGGATTGAGGTGGGGGTGGGGTGGGGAGTGCAAAACCAAACCCCACCCCCTTAATAATTTGGGGATTATTTTTCACCAATTCCCCATTCCATTCCTAAAAAATTATTTAAAATTCACCTCATTTTGGGTGGGCCCCACCCGCTCCAAATGAGCCCCAAACTCATGGGGAGTTTTGCCATCCCCAAGCCCACGTTCTTGGAACAATACTGAGCTTTGAAACTTTCTTCTATCGACGGGGATTTTTCACTTCACTATCAGATTCTTCTTTATGTATCCAATCTCATGCTGGTGTGCATAAGATTATCTTTGTGGGTAAATAAACTTTCATCTGTCGCCACAATGCAGCTAGGCACGAATTATCCTGTATATCACTGTCGCATGAAACACATAGCCATTGACTCTCACTTTGTTCATCACAAAATTCAAAATGGTGATCTCCGGGTGCCTCATGTATCATCTCAAGACCAATTAGCGGATACCGTCACCAAACCTCCATCTCATCAACGAATAAGTCTTCTTTGTTCCAAGATTGGTGTCGCCAATGGTAGCACCATCTTACAGGAGCATATTAGAGATACTCTCAAAGTCACGGTGTATTGTACAATCTTTTTATCATTTGTATATTTGACTTTCATAACTTTAAACTACAATTGTGCACTTACTATAATTAACTAGCTTTAGTTGTGTTTTTATTGAAATCATATCAATAGAAACAGTAAGCGGCGTTGTTAAGACTTTTTGCAATTAAGACTTTTTGCGTATCCAATTACTGTCAACTGTTTTTGAACGTGTAGAAGATAACAAGTTGAGGACTTGAGAGAGAGCCAGCGTTAATTCAACGTCAAGAGTAACTTATTAGCTTGCAGGATTCTTGATGGTGAGAGGAAACAGATGCTGGGTATAAGGTCTATAAAACTTTAATTATTTCATAAAATTGTTCTATTTTTTATTCCTCATCACATTGGGGATTACTCCCCCAATGGCCATTTTATTTTCATTTTTATGTAGGTCAGTAGTGTTACTGGAAATCAAATATTGTCTTTTTTTTCTCCACTTATTGAGGACTATGGAGAATTAAACAAAACTCACCGATGGCCTAAAATATACAATGAATATTTATTAACAGATTTTAGATAAAATTAATTTTTGAACCGATTGAAACTTCCAAAAACTGAAATTTCGAATTTGTTATAAAAATATAATCTATTTTAATTATCATTGTCAAATCCTCCTCTATAGTACATTAGCAAATTTGCAACTTTTCTAGCTTAAATTCTAGGTTCAAATACTCGCGGCGGAGTTAAATTTTGTTATATAGCTGATAAATCTTTGCACAGAAGTTTGAGCTAAATCTTGATGATGAATTATTTTCTAATTAATATTTTGTGGTTCTGTTATAACCATGGCAAAATTCTCTACGGGTTTCGGATCCCACCTCAAATAACATGAATTTTGAATATTTTTTAGAAATGGGGTGAGAAATGAGTAAAAAATAATCCCTAAGTTTTTAATGGGGTGAACTTTTAATTAGATAGAAACCTATCCGTTCAATTGATGCTGAAAAAATAAAAGTTTTGCAGGATGTTATCTCCTAGCAATGAAAGAGAACCGCTTGTTCGATGTACTTGATGCTCGAGTTCTTAAGGAAGCCAAGGAAGAAGAGAATATTACGGTTGCTATGCTTGCAAAAAGATGCTTGAACTTGAATGGAAAGAAGAAACCTACACTGAAAGAACCTTAGAAGAGAATGAAATGACAACAACATCAGAGAATCAAGGCAGTGAACAGCCTATTAATAATACATAATTTAAAAAATATAACGAGTAATTGTGTAATTCAATCAAACCTTAGAGACTAAAGGAATATTTACCAAAGATTAATATATATATATATATATATATATATATATATATATATATATTTTTTTTTTTTTTAAAGCTACATTTTGTTTCATCCAAATGAAGCTACTCAATCTATATTTTATTCCAATAAGACCATGGCTTCATTTCATGTCTTGATTAAATTATATAATGATGAAATATTATATTCTGAACTTAACTGAATCCAATATCATTTCACCAATCGGTCATATGAGATGAAGGAAAAAAAAAATTTGTTGAAATTAATTTTAAATTAAAGTTGAAGAATGGTGATATGATACATACACATACATGACTCTGAATTTATTAAATTGAAGATGTACTCATCGTCTTGACGATGTGACCAAATACTGGAATGTGAGAATGGTCTTTGGACTTTGGAGAAGACTTGAGAGGGCCCCCAGAGTAATTAAAAGTCAAAATTGGCAATCTGAAGTTAATCTCTGGCTTTAAGATGCAGGACTTTCTTGTCGGTGGGAAAAGTTTCTGAATTAATATAGGAACTAATACATGCACTTTCCGAACTAAAGAAAACTGAGTTTAAGTGGCGAATGGCTGTGCATCTTTGTCTGGTGTTGTTGCAGATTATTGTTTTGCATCTCAGGCCGATCAAAGCATCAGAAAGATTCCCCTGTCCAACTGAATGTGGAAATGTCAGCATCAGGTACCCCTTCGGAATCGGAGAAGGGTGCTACTTTGACAAGGGTTACGAAGTTATCTGCGATCACTCTTCTGGCTCTCCCAAAGCTTTTCTTCCTAGCGTCAACAGGCTAGAATTATTGGATATTCTCCCTTATGATTCAAGGGCCGCGGTTAGAGTCAACGTTCCTACAATTTCTTTAAACAGCAGTAGTAAGCGAACAAGCAATATTCTTAAAGGCGTCAACTTATCAGGTACCCCTTTCGCCTTTTCGCCTGACAATAAATTCGTTGCCATAGGCTGCAACATGAGATATCACCAAGGGAACGGTTCATTCCTGTTTGATGGGTGTCTGTCGATTTGTACTTGTGATCCTACTCTCTACCCTGCTTGCTATGATTTCCTATGCCCCATTCCTCGAAATATTACTCATCTTTTGAATGTAAATACATCATACTTGTTTTCTCAAAGTATTCCTCAGAAATGTCAGTCTGTTTTCCTGGTTGATGAAGATTGGGTCAACAGCAAGTACCTTGAAGATCCTCATGATTTGGAAGATCAACAAGAAGTTCCTGCAGTGTTGAAGTGGGGAGAAAAGATAGGCAGTTGTTTTGAAGGGAATAACTCATATTCTATTTTTTGCAATTCGGATAAAACCGGTTGTTTAACACAATTTAGCTCAGGCCATTTATGTCTTTGCTCTGACACCTACTACCTACCGAAAGGATACTGCTCAGGTACAGACTGGATTATGAGTTAAAGAGTAATTTTATTTTTTTCAAAGAAAATATCCGAACGACAAGAAGAAAAAGGAAAATTCTTGGTGCTCCAGGAGCGCTATGACTAGATGCTTTTTTCCGTATAAACATTAGCAATAAGCGTGAATGAGAACCGGAAAATGCTATTGGAGCACCCTAGACTTTACTGGCAAGAGTTAAATGTCAAATGACGTAACATTCCTCTATTGGATAGTAAGATGATCAGAAAAGAGTTGTAAAATTTATGATCCAATAGATGATTGAAATTATTGATTTTTAAAATATCCATCCGATTACTTGCAAATGAGTAAAGTCTTCCAATTACTGTAACTGTCTATGGAAATAGAAAATTAGAGACAAAAATAGTGGAGTTTTATTTAGTTGTAGCCATGATTTAGTTTGATCTTCTCTTTGATTTATTTTTTTATTTATTATTTTCTGGGCAGGCCACTTGATCTGTAATATCTCAAGCGGCTACAATTGCTCCGATTGTCCTGACGGTTATAATCGTCTCTCATATGGTTGCATTAAAGTTTTCAACAAATCTCGGGTTAAATTCATTATTATAGGTATGCATGTCGATCCTTTATTTTACATCATAATAAATTAATAATATTTTTCAACATATATTTCAAATGAAATATAAGTTTTCATACGTTCATTTAGTTTGATGATATCTTTCCTATTATGATATCTTTCGTTATTGTCCTCGAGAGCCGCAGGTTGCGGTGGTGGGCTTGCGTTATTCTTTCTACTCATTAGAATATGGTGGTTGTACAAGTTTACAAAAAGAAGAAGGGAAATCAAGCTCAAGCATAAGTTCTTTAAAAAAAATGGTGGTTTATTATTGCAACAAGAATTGTCTTCCAATGAAGGTAATATTGAGAAAACGAAGTTATTTACTTCAAAAGACTTGGAGAAAGCCACCGACAACTACAATGCCAATCGAATCCTTGGTCAAGGAGGCCAAGGTATTGTATACAAAGGAATGTTAGTAGATGGACGAATTGTGGCTGTTAAAAAAGCTAAAATATTGGATGAGAGTAATCTCGAGCAATTCATCAATGAGGTAGTAATTTTATCTCAAATTAACCACAGAAATGTTGTTAAGTTGTTGGGATGTTGCTTAGAGACAGAAGTTCCTCTTTTGGTGTATGAATTTATTCCAAATGGAAGTCTCAATCAATACATACACTATCATTCCGGGGAGTTTCCAATCACATGGGAAATGCGTTTATCCATTGCTGTTGAAGTTTCAGGTGCTCTATCTTATCTGCATTCAGCTGCATCTATTCCTATTTATCATCGAGACATTAAGTCTGCAAACATACTTTTGGACGATAAATATCGAGCCAAAGTTTCAGATTTTGGGGCTTCTAGATCTATAACAATTGATCAAACTCACTTGACCACTCAAGTACAAGGAAGTTTTGGATATTTAGATCCAGAATACTTTCGGTCAAGTCATTTTACAGAGAAAAGTGATGTTTATAGTTTTGGTGTAGTTCTTGTTGAGCTTTTAACTGGACAAAAACCTATCCGTTCAACTGACACTGAAGAAGATAAGAGTTTAGCAAGATATTTTATCCAGGCAATGAAAGAGAATCGTCTGTTTGAAGTCCTTGATGATCGAGTTCTTAAGGAAGCTGAGAAAGAAGAGATTATTACTGTTGCTATGCTTGCAAAAAGATGCTTGAACTTGAATGGGAGGAAGAGACCTACGATGAAAGAAGTGGCATTTGAATTACGGGCTATAAGAGAATCGATCGGAGCTTCCATTTTGCAGCGAAATTGTGAAGAGACTGATTTTGTCGACGGTGACATTACTGGACATGATTTCGGAAGGAATTCATCTTCTAGTGGGTCACGTTTAAATAGTGTCTTAGTTTCTGTGGATGCCGACCCTTTAGTTTCAAACAAATGGTGACAAATAGAAGAATGGCCTTGAAACTGTTTGTATTTCATAAATAAGATTGTTAGACTTTTCCGATACTATCATTCTTGTATCGTTACAGTTAGACTTTTCCGATACTATCATTCTTGTATCGTTACAGTTTCTTTGGGCACCATCATTTGTAATTAAACACTTCCAAGTCATTTCAAATAAATTTTCCAGTATTTAATTGCATGCGCTGCATCTTCCTCTTTATTTTTTTGGGCGGCGCCGGGGGGGGCAAATGGAGGAGATGAAGGAAAAATCTGTTGAAATTAATTTCGTAGTTGAAGTTTATAAATGCAAGATGATATGATCTCTCACTCTATTAAATACTGATGCGCAAGAACTTTAGCACTGTGTGACCTAATATCTCAAGTAAATAGGAGAGAACAACTTGAGCACTTAACAGGGCCAACGTTAAATAAACTCCAGAGTGGCATGTTGGAATTGTTGGCTTATTGTTATGCAGGACTTTCCCGGTAGTGAAATAAAGTCGAAAGGAAGATGGGAGGAAATAAAGATCAATGCGCTTTCTTGTATTTCATGGGTTAAAAATCTTTTTATCTGATTACAAACTGATAGATAAAATACCCTTATATCATTTGTGAGTGAATCTCTTAGGTCAAATATATAAAGTTAGAGCAATCCTCAACTCATTAGTTAGATTTTGAGTATGGCTTAAACCCATGAATTTTTATATTTAACTAGAGATAAACCCACCTACGATTATGCCCGCACTACCTGCCACAGTACCTTACCACTAGATGCCCTTCACATGGAGGCTTGGGTGCCACTTGAAAAGTCATTTGAAAGAAAAGTCTGTTACGTTCCAATTCTGTATTGTCAACTCTCCAAGTTATAAATTGATATTCAACTCTTATGTTATAAAAAAGTAATGCTAGAGCATTCCAACTTGAGTACTAATGGATGCGGCATTCATTCAGTGGATAGTAGAATATTTATTTTATCAGGTATAAAATTTATTATTCAATAGATAAATGATATATAATAGTTGGGACTCAAATCGGGACTTAGTTGGTGGGTCACAATCATTATTGGTTAAAAGAAATATACGGAGATAACTAGCGTAACAGGTAAATCAAAAACTCTTTCTTTCTCTCTGCTAAGCCCTTTCTGCCACCAGCTACAATTCACTAGTTTTGGTCAATCAACGTGCCTGAATTAGGCAGCCACCACATTTTCAAACCTCTAAACTTTCAAATCTATTTTGCAACTCCGGTTTTCCAACCACTGCAGTCTCGAACCAACCGGACCTCCCCGCTGCTACTTCTAGCTACCACGTCCCCAATTTCCTATCACCAGAGCAAAAAAAAAAAAAAAAAATATATATATATATATATATATATTCACGGAGGAGACCAACTTGTAGACTTGAGAGGGCCAGGGTTAATTAAAAGTCAAGTTGACTTGCAGGACTTTCATCGTATTGGGATAAAAGCTAAAAGGAAGTTAGAAGGAATTTAATTAAAGATCAGCGCATGCAATTGCTCTGTTAAATCTTCATTCTTCCGAGTAAAAATATTGAGAATGGTTGTTCATCATTATCTGGTGTTGCTGCAATTGATGATTTTGCTAGTATGGCCAATCAAAGCATCAAAAGATTTATGCCAATATGATTGTGGGAATGTCACTATCAGTTACCCCTTCGGAATCGGAGACGGTTGCTACTTTGATAAGAGTTTTGAAGTAATCTGCGATTACTCTTCTGGCTCCCCAAAAGCTTTTCCTGCGAGCATCAACAACCTGCAAGTATTGGACAGTCATGTTTATACTGTTTATGATTCATCTACTTCTTTTTATGTATACATGATTAGGGTATACATTCCTGTAATTTCTTTGAAGAGCAGTAACCTGACAAGCAATGATAAAGGGGTCAGTCTATCAGGTAGCCCTTTTACATTTTCCCGGTCGCGCAATAGATTCACTGCCATAGGTTGCAACAACTATTCTACGATTATTAAGCGACAGAATGATTCATCCGTTTTTGGCGGTTGCCTTTCGATTAGCACTTGTGATCCTGCTCTTAACCCTGGTTGCTACGATTTCCTATGCGCCTTTCCTCAAAATATTACTCAGGTTTTCAATGCACAAATATCTAATTTTTATTCTAAAAGTATTCCTCAGGAATGTCACTCTGTTTCCATTGTTGAAGATTATTGGATCACCTCAGGGTACCTGATGAATCCTCACGTTTTGAAAGATCATGAACAAGTTCCCGCACTGTTGGAGTGGCTTCAGTATAAAGGATATTGTTATGAAGAATATAATTCGAAAACTACTTGTAACAAGGACAATAGATGTTTAGTACAATTAAGCTCAGGCTACCTTTGCCTTTGCTTTAGGGAAACAAGCTTTGACCGACACCACCATGGATATTGCTCAGGTACAATTTCGAATACTAATTAAATTAATTTCTTAAATGAAGTGTCTTTTTTTTTTCTTGAACCAACTACGTATCTAACACAAAATTAGTGAAAGTATTTGCAGAATTCGTATTGTAAAAAAGGCAAGATTTATGTATAGCCATAATTTATTTTGATATTCTATTTCATCTTTTGGGTTTGTTTAGGTTTCTTGTTCTATAATATCACAAGCCCCTACAATTACTCCTCAGGATGTCCCAAAGGTTACGTTTCAGATCCCAACTCAAGTATCTGCGCCCAAAATCGTAGTACAAGTTCTTATGAATTTCTTCAAATTATGCACAAAAATTCTCATGTCAAATTCATTATTATAGGTATGTATTGGAATTTGCAGATTTTGTCGACAGAATTAACTGATTTTTAATTACCGTATATATATGGGCTCACAAACGCAAAAACGTTCTGCACCTGAAATTTGCAATAGCATATACATTTATGATCTCCTACTCTTAACAGACTAAACAGTTCCTTGCCATAAATCGCCGAACGCGTATTAAATATTCTTGTCCTGGAGCGTTGCAGGTTGCAATAGTGGGCTTGGAATGTTGTTCCTACTAATCGGAATATGGTGGTTGTGCAAGTTCGTTAAAAGAAGAAGAGAAATCAAGCTCAAACAGAAGTTCTTTAAAAGAAATGGTGGTTTATTATTGCAACAACAATCGTCATCAAATGAAGGTAATACCGAGAAAACAAAATTGTTTACTTCAATGGAATTGGAAATGGCTACTGACAACTTCAATACCAATCGAATCCTTGGTCAAGGAGGCCAAGGCACAGTGTACAAAGGAATGTTGACAGATGGAAGAGTTGCGGCGGTGAAAAAATCCAAATTAGTGGACGAGAGTAATATTGAGCAATTCATCAATGAAGTGGTAATTTTAACTCAAATTAACCACAGAAATGTTGTTAAATTGTTCGGGTGCTGCTTGGAGACAGAGGTTCCTCTTTTGGTGTATGAATTTATTCCAAATGGAACTCTCTATCAATATATACATGACCAAATTGAGGAGTTTTCAATCACATGGGAAATGCGTTTACGCATTGCTGTAGAAGTTTCAAGTGCTCTGTCCTATTTGCATTCAACTACTTCTATTCCAATTTATCATCGAGACATCAAGTCCGCAAATATACTTTTGGATGATAAATTTCGAGCAAAAGTTTCAGACTTTGGGGCTTCTAGATCTCTCACGATTGATCAAACTCACTTGACCACACGAGTACAAGGAACTTTTGGATATCTAGATCCAGAGTACTTTCGGTCAAGTCAATTTACAGAGAAAAGTGATGTTTATAGTTTTGGAGTTGTCCTTGTTGAGCTTTTAACTAGACAAAAACCTATCCGTTCAACCGACGCGGAAGAAGATAAAAGTTTAGCAGGGTATTTTCTCCAAGCAATGAAAGAGAACCGTTTGTTTTATGTGCTTGATGCTCAAGTTCTTAAGGAAGCCAAGGAAGAAGAGATTATTACCTTTGCTATGCTTGCAAAAAGATGCTTGAACTTGAATGGGAGGAAGAGACCTACTATGAAGGAAGTTGCATTTGAATTAGGGGGGATTAGAGCTCAAAAGTGTGAAGACATTGATCTTGTGGGTGGCAATTTTGTAACTGGCTCATCTTCAACTGGAGCAATTTTAAATGCCGTTGCTTTTTCTGTAGATGCTAATCCTTTACTTTCAAACAAGTGGTGATTAAAGGGAAGAATATTCCTTTAAAATCTAAGTGTTTCATTTCATAAATAAATTAAGCTGTGGATTTTTGCATTATGCTTCTCTTATGGTTAAAATTTTTCATCTCTAGAATAAAATATGCAGAGTTTGATGTCGGTTTGTAAGCGGAGAAATAAATTTATAAGGCAGATTCCAACAAAGCATCTGTGGCAAACATATTTAAATATATAAGAAGCAAGGTTCTAATGCTACCAATATTTAGGGGCCCTGTGCTTGAAGAAACGGAGGACCCTGCACTAGAACTTTGAAGCTGACAGAGTGAGGCATCTCAGCATCTGAATCTGCATACAAGTGGAACAGGAGATGCTGACATGACATCCTACGTGGAGCTTATGTGACACATACAATGAGTCCAGTTCGTTCCTAATTCATACGCTTATTGTAACCCGTGCCTTGATTGATTTTGATGACAATATATAAGTTGTGTTTGGAAGTGAAGTACTATAACTTTTATGTTGCGTTACTTCCTGAATTAGGGAATCAGAATCCGGAATCGGAATCATTGACAGCATTTACCTCGCAAAATAGATTTAGGAAATCGGAATCTGAATCGTGGGACCCACCTCAATTTAGGAATGAGCAATGGGGGACTCATTCCTAGGGGGAGATGGGAATGAGTCTCCCATCTTTGGTATTGATTGTTTTACCCTCACCCAAAATTAAAAATGTCCATATTGTCCTCATTTATAATTAATTAATATATTATTATAATTAATTAATTAATAGATTATAATTAATTACTTAATTAATATATTGTTAACAATAATTATTAATAATTTTAGTTTTTGAATAAATAATCACAATAATTAATATATTATTATTATTATTATAATTAATTAATTATTATAATTGTTACTATTAATTAATATATTAATAAATTATTAGCAATAATTGTTAATAATTATAGTTTTTAAATAAATAATGACAATAATTAATATGTTTTTATAATAATAATTAATATAATTAATTAATTAATTTTTTTTACAATTAATTAAAATATTAGTATATTATTGACAATAATTAATAATAATAATAATTTTTGAATAAATAACACTATAATTAAAAGATAAAATAATAATTATGACAGTAATTAATTAAGTACTCTTTCGTAATTTGTTACAATCTAACTCATTCTGATTTTGATTCCAAGATAAAAAAACACATCAAAGGGATTCTAGCCCATTCTTATTCTAATTCATGTAGGTCAACTAAACAACTTATTCTGATTCTTATTCCTCATTTCGATTCCAGCCCATTCCAATTAATGACAAGTAAAAATTGTATTAAGATGCAGCTGCTATGGAGGAAAAGTCATAGCTATGGGATAGAAGCTGATAGTGTTTAGCAAATTTTAATAGTTTTGTTTATTACTTTGACAAATCAAATTAATATTTAATTAATCAAAGTTATTTTTCTTCAAAAGTTGTAATAAATATTTTTTAAAACAAAATAATTTAAAATTTGAAAATAAATAAATTCTAATTTTACACATTGATTGAGAAAATAAATTATACCAAATATGTCTAATAAAGATCATACAACATAGCATTATTGACACAACTTAAAAGTGATTTTTAACCCCCAAGTATAAAAGTGTCTTGTTGTATTATAGTTTGATGAATCTGAGGTCGATGCACAGAGGAAAGATTTAATTTGTTTATTTTATTTTATCTAAAAATGAAAATAAAACTTAAATATAAACAACTTAATTTAAATGAAACTATGAAATTGAATTAGTTAGGGTTATGGATCCACTCTTCGTAGTAAATAAAATTTAATAAATTCTTTTTACCATTTTTTTTAGATTTATTGCCCAAAAGATTAATTATATAAATTATTATTATTTTCCTATAATTTTATTATGGATTAAGTATTTATTGTGCCAAAATTTAATTTGTCTAAAATAAATCAAAATACTATTTTATCATACCTTATATTAAGATATTAAGAATTTATTGTGCCAAACTCCTTTTTTTGTCTACAATAAATCAAAATTTCAAAATATAAAATGTGTATAAAATTAAATAGAAAATAATTTAATTTATAAAATTAAAAATAGAATTTGATTAAATGATATTTATTTCCTAAGAGTTTCACCTTACCCTAACTATTATTATTTAGTTAAGTATAATTGAAATAAAAGTAATTATTAAAATTAAATTAAACATAATTAAAATGAATAAAAACAACTAAAATTGAAAATAAAACTAAATTTATTTATAAAAATAATTAAGCAAAATATTAAAAACACATCTGAAAAACAAGATTACAGGGAGATTGAGAGAAATTGAGAAGAAGAGAGATGTAGACAGATGATAAAAAACATAAGAATAAGGCTCTATTTATAAAAAATAAATTCATGATTCAGTATTTTGTGGTCCATCATAAGCTTCATACATGCGCTCCTCACACCCATTAGATTAAGATCCAACGGCTGGTCAAACTTCAAAAGTCAACATCACACGTGACATCATTTGAAACGTCCGATTCGATCAAAGAATGGTTGAGATTTGGCGGGTTAATGGGTGGATCAGGTTGATCCGAATACAAAGGTTCGGATCCTATAACTTGCTTTACCAACCATTACCACGTGGCACAATTATGGCCATTGAATCATGAATAGTTAAAATTTAGTCTAAATTGCCAACTATGCCATGCACTTATATCTATTGTAAGCTTATTTTATCATTCAATCGTCTTTCAATCAATAGAAAAAAAGTCAAACTTTTTTACACAAGCTCAACTTTAAGCCGATCTTGACTCATTTTTAGGTTTCGGACCTCTGGAATCCAAATTTGACATCCGTTTATATGTTTAGAGTCTCGAACTATGTAAAATTAATATTTTACCTAATAAACACACAAAAATATATAAAATTAGATATAATTAAGACATAGTTAATAATTCCTAATATATTGGATAAACACAAATATAAATTATAAGATAAACACAAAATAACATTTTTATCGCTTGATAATTAAACAATTTTTACTACTAATCAATTATAAAATTAAAATGTAACTAATTACAAAATTCTTATAAACATTTCCATTGTCATGCCTCCATTAAACTTGTAGCAATGCCATCTCTCAAGATATTATATTTTGAGCTATGTTATCAGTTGTATCATAACTTTCTTTAGGAGACGCTTATATGTTCGCTATTACTATGATCTGGTTCATCCATTGTTTCATCTAAATGATCATGATTTTGTGAATATCTTCTTATGTAATTATGTAAGGCCATGGTAGTAATAACCATCTTCACCTGCTTCTTGAATGTATAGCTTGGCATATTCCGTAAAATCTTCCACGTATTCTTTCAAACCCCAAAAGTACCCATTAGAGTTAGCAGTACTCTAAACATTAAGAGATTCAGATGCCTTATTACTCTCTAAAGGAAAGCCAAATGAGGGAAGCCAAACATGCTCACTCATAGCCACTGTATTTTAACTTTAAATTTAGGTTTTTCTTTAACTTTGGATCAATACCATTTTTTCGAAATCTACTCAATTGCAAAATTTCCTTTATTTTCTTTTCCCACCAGTCTTCACTTGCATCAACTATCCAGCGGCAAAGCTATGAGGGGGCTAACCCGAGCTAGTTTCTTAAAAAAAAAAATTAGTTAATTATAAATTTATTTTTTAAAAAAATTTATAGTAAAATATAAAGATATAACTAATAATTATTGCCAATATCTATTTTCTCTAAATAAAAAAAACTCACCTAAATCCCTAACTAATTAATCCAATTATCCAAAATCTAAATTCCCTAAGACTCAATTGTTCAAGTCATTAAGTTGCTACTTTAAGAGTGACAGCCAACCTCTACCGCACCCGCATGATCATACTGTCTTTGAATTAGTTATTAGCTTATACTTTTGTCAAATTTTTTGATAAAATAATTAATAATTCTCTAATATATTATTATCTCAGACAATATCAATTCAGATACGATAATACATGAGTTTTCTTTTTTGAAGAATCACAAGACAAAACTTCTTTGATAGTGTTTTTTTTATTTACATTGTACCTTTACGGTTTTTTTACTATTTTTTTGCTTGTCTAGTGTATTTTAATAATTTCATTTGTATAGAATAAATTTTGTTGAGAAGTAAAATTGAATTTTAAAAAAAATCTAGCTCACCGCAAAAAATATTGCTAGCTTCACCACTGCAATTATCCATAACCTATGATTCCACCCTAGACCAGCTTCCTAGCTTATCAAATTCTTCCACAGTTTCCAATCAGTTCTAATAGAATCCCATTTGTTTTTCATTTGAATTCTATTGTAATCCAATCCAGTTTCTTTAGTGGCTTCCTTAATTAAATTTTCGTATCCTTCGGAAGTCACATGAGTCCTAGGACGATGTTCGGCATCCATTGCCTTAATACATAACTCACAAAATACATTTGAAGTCTGTGTGTTCCAGGTAGCCTTACTAGTTGAGCTACTAGACATAATTGCGTAAACTTAAACCTAGAAAATAGAATAATATTTCGTCATCAAACAACAATATAGGAGAGAGATTAATTAAGAGCAATACCCAATTTTCTTTTTAAAACAAATAACATTAATTAAGGATGAAATATGTCTAGCACCAACGATGAATTATGTCTAACATTACATATCCTGTTTCAAAATGAGCTGGTAGTTTAATAAACCTGTGGGTTCCTCTAATTACATACCCTATTTCGAAGAAATTAAAATAATTTTTCTCAATAGTTTAATTTTTTTTTAGTTACCTTTAAGTGAATCCTTCAAAATTTATGAGAAGCTGAAATGATTTGTTCAAAAACATGTATTGTTGGAATCTATAGGAATTGGTTACTTGTTTGTTGCTGCCTTTAATGATTTTTATTAGGGAAATTTCATCAAACAAGGATTGTGCATGTCTATAAAAAGCAACTAAAAAAATTAAAAATGCAATAAAAATAGTGACTTCAAAGAAAATAAATCACACATGACCAATCACCTATTAATTTATTCTAAGCAAAAGCTCTAGTACATTCTGAACAAAAAGGAAGAAAATGAAAAATTACATGTAACAAAGTAAAGGAAAACTCAAAAAATGAACAACGGGTAAAGGAAAACGCACATTTCTTAGATATTTTAAAAACAAAGATAGAAGACACTACAACAAAAGAGGGCTTTAGCGATGAACCGTTTTGTAGCTAAAACATGCAATTTTCGTCGCTAAAGGTTATAGCGACCAAAATATTTACATCGCCATTTCGTCGCCATAGGAGCGTCGCGTTAGGTCTTTGGCGTCGAATTTTCAAATTTTGTCGCTAAAAGTACTTTTAGCGACGAAGGATTTTTCGTCGCCAAAAGTACTTTTAGCGACGAATCATGTTTCGTTGCCAAAAGAACTTTTAGCGACGAATACGTTTGCGTCGCTAAAAGTACACATTTGGCGACAAATATTAATCTTCGTACTTAAAAGTACTTTTAGCGATGAAAATTATTTCGTCGCTAAAAGGTATCATTTTTCTTTCATTTATTTATTATTACTATTGTTAAAATATTATTATTATTAATATTAAATTACAATGACAATTAACACCATAATGATAAAATAGAATTAATTAATTTAAAAACAATTATTATTATTGATTAATAATACAAAAATAATTACAAAATGTAATATCTCTTTTTTGAAAGAAAATTGTTACAAATGAATATAAATTTCTTAGATTTCTTCATCTTGATGTAATTGGTCTTCAATATTCCCTACAAATAAACACACAATAATTAGTTAAGATAATAAACACAAATTTAATAATAATATAAGTTAGAATAAATAAGATTAGTAAAAAAAATTACACCAAGTTCAAAATAAAAGAGAAAAGAAGTAGAGATTAAATTAGAAAATGAGAATTATACATTTAGAGATGAGAGAATTAAAGAATAAAAGTAAGGGAATGAGAGAATGAGAGAATGAAAGAAAGAATGAAAAAAATCAAGTAAATGGTATATAAAGAGGTTAAAGGAGCTTTTAGCAATGAAATTTAAAATTTGTTGCTAAAACTTAATTTTATGGAAAATAACCCGGGAAAATTTTTCAATTTTGATATTTTTAGAGACAAAATATTTGGTCGTCAAAAGTGATTTTTGTCGCTAAAAGCACTCATTCCGCAATGAAATTCAATTTCATCGCTAAAGGTCTTAAATTTTAGCGCAAAATCATCCGCCAAATTTTTTTAAAATTTCACAATTTTTAGCAATGAAATTTTTTCTCGCTAAAACATGGCCATTTAAGATATCAAAGAGTTGTAGCGACAAATTCTATTCGTCGCTAAAAATATATTTTGTCGCTAAAACATGATCTTTTGACATATCAAAGAGTTTTAACGATGAAATTTATTCGTCGCTAAAGTATATTTTTAGCTTAAGTATATTTCCGTCCCCAAAACAAGCGCGTTTGGCATACAAAGAGTTTTAGCGATGAATATATTTCGTCGCTAAAATAATTTTTAGCGACGAAATTATTTTTCGCCAAAACATGCTTTTTTTGCATATTAAAGAGTTTTAGCGACGAAATATATTTGTCGCTAAAACTATATTTAGCGATAAAAATTATTCATTGCAATATATCAAATTTTGGTCGCTAAAGGTTTTGGGGCCAACATATTTTTAGCCGCTTAATTTTTTGGTGACGAAACTAATATTTGGTCGCTATATATACTCTTTAGCGATGAATGTTTGGTCGCTAAAAGTAATAATTAAATATTATTTTTTCTATTATAAATTTAGTGACAAGTTTTTTTCGTTGTTAAAAAGTACTTACAGCGACGGAAACATTTTCGTCACTAAATACCAATATCCTTGTAGTGAGAACAGATTTGTATGAAAATGACTGGTGTCAGAATCGCATCAATGATAATTACCAATGTTGGAATTGCATGGATGAGAACTGTCGATGTTGGAATCATGCTAATAAGAACAATGTTTAGAGTTTGCTTTATGGAAAAATTGATTTGAGTTTAAGTTTAAAAATGAGGAGGATAAAATCGAAATTAAATAATATGTAAGGGTAATTTAGTAATTTAATAAACAGCGGAGAAAAATTTCTGCTGAGCTACCAAAGCCTGGCTCCAAAGTGTTACTACTAAAAATGAGGGGATGATATATGGAAAAAAGAAGCTTCATTTTAAATTAATGAACAAAAACAATTTAAAGATTGAAGAGATCTAATTTATCGTTTCATTTCACTAAAATGTATTGATAGATAAAATTAGCCATTAGGTGTGACTTATCCTAAAATTAATCTTTTACGAAGTCCTTAGAAACAATAAAATACTATTACATAGCTCGGAAAGCGTTTGTATTAAGTTATAGAATTACGTGTCGCTTACACATATGTCTTCCCATGAATAAAAGCGTTCGTATTAAGTTATGAAATGGTGGATAATTATGCCAAACAAACGGCCCTTTCCCTTTCAAAATTATTAAGTTATGAAATGGTGGATTATTATGCCAAACCCTTTCCCTTTCAAAATTATTAAGTTATGAAATGGTGGATTATTATGCCAAACAAACGGCCCTTTCCCTTTCAAAATTATTAAATTATGAAATGGTGGATTATTATACCAAACAAACGGCTCTTTCCCTTTCAAAATTATTGCACGTATTTTGCAAGGAAACCTCCTCTATCTTTCTTCCAATTAATGTCCGGTTAAGACTTCCGTATGTCCAATTAATGACAATCGTTTTTGAATGTCTACAGGAGAACAACTTGAAGACTTGAGAGGGCCAGCGTTAATTCAAAGTCAAGATTAGGTTATTACCCTGCAGGATTCTTGATGGTGAGGTGAAAAAAAAAAGGGTTGAAAGAGATTAGGATTTAATGCTGAGTTTAGTTTTTATTGACCAATAAGTTAGTGATTAAAATTTATTTTGTGCTTTTTCTTTCATTTATCTTACCTAACAATCATTTATTGAGATTCTTGTCCAATTGAAAGATACTAGATAAAAGGTTATTAAAACTTTAGTTATTTTTGTGTATAAAACAAAATCTTTAAATTATTTGGTTTCAAAAGAAAAAAGAAATCGAGACTTTGAGCTGTTGGTGAAAAATCTATTTTTTCTTAAAATAAAACTTTTTTAGTATCGATCTCATACAATATATAAGAATTTGTAATCTAGAAATCGTACCTTAAAAACCTGAGAAAATGAACAATCTTTAATTTTTCCGCTGAAGTGATTTAGGCTCCCAAATCACGATCGGTCACCACTACTCCTGTTAGATCACGATTCGTCACCACCACTCCGGTTGGATCATGATCCGTCACCAAATAATCTTCCAGGCTATGACTCAAGTTTGATCTGTACTTGACGTGTAGGCGCCTTTATCACTACTAAAACAACTAGCAAGAGAAAATTTTCCTCTCAATTTTAGAGAGAAAAAATCTTTTTCTCTTTAGAGAAAAATTCTTTTTCTCTGATCTGTATATTGCGGCTCTATCTCCTTTTTTTTAGAGAAAATAAGCCTTTTTATGTCTCTCTTTCGTGAAAACCCTAGGCTCCAAATAATAAAAACCAAAAGTCACGTTACCTGCTTTTTCTATAGGGGGCCCACCTTGTAAAATAACATAAGGCTCCTTACACACAAGCATATTATATCGAGCCTCCCAATAAATGATAGATTTAGGCTTTTGACCTAAATAACTAGTTATCTTGCTTATTATTCTAGTAGTGGTGCAGTCAATTAAATAAGCTAACCCAGGGATCATTTGGGAACATACAATAGTGGTTACAATAATTAAGCCTGTAATTAAATAAGCCTAATCATTTAATTCCAACTCTACTCCACTATAAGATTGGAACTAACCTCCATAATTGTATGTTCGAATAATAATTCCTTCCAAGCCACATTGATTTCTTTACTGCTCAATCCTTTGTACCAGATCGTTAATTAAATCGATATCTCAACTGTCCAATCAATTTGATTACATCTTATTCCTTGATACTTACTAGTTTTCTCTAATGATTATTTTCAACATATTAAATATGTCGACACACTCTGGCCAGAGAATTCTATGATCAAGTGCCGAAAACTCATCAAGAGATGTGTTGTACGAATTCTATATTGTTAATCTATAACTCCAATACTCATAATTGCTCCTACTAAGATACCGGGTAATTTTGACTACAAGAGTGTGTCGTACCCATTGGTAACTCAAATGAAATAACAATTATTATTTTCAACATAGAATTCCTTGATACTTACTTGGTTTTCTCTAATGATTATTTTCAACATATTAAATATGTCGACACACACTCAGAGAATTCTATGATCAAGTCTTGAAAAACCATCAAGAGATATGTTGTAAGATTCTATATTGTTAATCTATAACTCCAATACTCATAATTGCTCCTACTAAGATACCGGGTAATTTTGACTACAAGAGTGTGTCGTACCCATTGGTAACTCAAATGAAATAACAATTATAATCATGAAATCATAACTAACTCAAGATTAAGATTACAGTAAAATCAATGCCTATGATATTTAATAAGTCTGACAGTTATTACAAAGTTAATTAAATCTCATATGTAATCCTGTTCAATGTAGTCGTACTATATCAATAAATTCATACATAATTAAGACAAATAATTCAATAAATTTATTACAGTCTACACCTAAATAAAGTGCCCAACTTTATTTATCAACTGCGAACTTAATTTATTTAATCATAAGATAACTTGTATTTATGTTTTCTGTGAATGCACATGGTGATCACATAAATACATATAATATGATTAAATGGACTTTACTCAAAATATTAATGCAATTAAAATATTTAAATAAAATACCTCATTTATTTTAGTAATCAAAAAAATTATTTATTGCAATTAAATAAACACATATACTTTTAAAGAGCACATTTTCCCAACATGAGCTGCTTTGGAACAAATTGTATTTGAAATTGAAAAGAAGAAAAAAAAATCATACAACGAGAAAGAAAAATATAAATGGGGTTAATTCTAATAGTATGTCCTTAAATATAATTGTATATAAGAGGAGTTTTATAAGATTAATGAAGAGGTGCCAATAATCCAACATTTTCACAAATTTATTTTTTAATTTTTATTCATCACCCCGATGGCCCAATTTATTTTCGTTATGATGTAGGTGTGGTGTTACTAGAAATCAAATGTTGCCTTTTTTTTTTCTTTTCTTTTCTTTTCCTCTCCTCTCCTCACTTATGGTGGAATATGCAGAATTAAACGAAACCAATATCCTAATACATAATTTATATTTATTAACAGATTTCAGACAAAATTAATATTTAAAAATATTGCAAACTGCCAAAAAGTCAAACTTTTATTTGCTACATAAATAGAATCTATTTTAGATATCAATATCAAATTCGTTAGGTTAAATACTTGTTTCAAATCTTAGCAGCGAAATTAATATTTTTATAGCTGGCAAATAATACACACACAGAAGTTTGAGTTAAATTGGTAAAGGAATTATTTTCTAATTAATTTCCTCTTTTTTATTTTGAAAAAAAAAATCGAAAGAAAGAGAGGAAGTTGAATCTGAGGCCGAATCAACTGGAGCAGCATCAAGCATCTTTCGAAATTCTTCTACATGCCGCCTTTTTTTAGTTTTTGTTTTCAAATCGGCATCATCACTAGTAGCCATAATTTGAACTTTATTTGTTAAGACTTGTATGTTTTCGTTTTGATTTTCATCATATACACCCAACTGCATACGATAGCACATTTAACCAAGTATTGAAGATTTTTCTTCTGAAACACACATTCATCCGTTTTATAAAAACGAAATGGTCCACAAATGTGACCCCAATATAACTTTTTGCCTGGCACATTAACTATAAACATTAGGGTCACATATAAAGCCTGAAATAATGCAACTTCCAACCATCCAACTTCTACTAAAAATAACACGAGAAATTTCCTGTTTGTCTTACAAATAACAATATTGCTTCTTAATTTTGAAAGAAGGGGAAAAAACATTAATATAAATGCCTTTTTATTTGGTACCATGTGACATGCATTAATCGTTTGCAACTGGTTAAGCATCATGGAACGGTACTGTTCTTAGGTCTCCACTCTCCAAAGGCACAAAAGTTAAATGACATGTCATCTCTATATTAAGTCAACTATATCTTTAGTACGGCCATCGATAATTTCAATTGTAAATGTAAATTTATGCTGGACAATAGACTAAAATGATCTCGGACATGGAAGTTTACACTTCTATATATTATTAACTCGCATTCAACAGAATGCAAGCGATCCGCTGTTCATCAATATTATCTGGTGCTGTTGCAGGTCATTTTGTTATTCTGGTCCATCAAAGCATCAAAACAATTTGTTTGTGAAAATGATTTGCGGAAATGTGCAGATCATATTCCACTTTGGAATTGGAGAAGGGTGCCACTTTGGTAAGGGTTATCAAGTAATATTCATTCTTCTGGCTCTCCCAAAGCTTTTCATCCTAGTATCATGACGGAATATCGTACAGTTACCCCGTAACTAAAACTGGAGTCAACATTCCTGTAGTTTCTATACACAGTGCTATTGCCACAAGCAATAATGTTGCTAGAGGAGTCAATATATCTGGTAGCCCTTTTACCTTACCCTGGGGGCTCAATAAATTTACAGCCATAGGCTGCGACAATTATGCAATTAACCTGGACAATGATAATGATTCAGCTGTGCCTGTATGTCTGCACTTGCGATCCTACTCAGAAGAGTGGCTGCTTTATTTGTTCAGAGTAAAATTTGGAATGTAAATAAGTCCATCCAAAACTTTATCATCGGACAATTTGTATGAATTCCTGTAAGGAATACTTTGGCATATCACAGAAGCCCGATTACAAATACATCCACAAAATATCTACCATAGATATTTCAGCAAGCTTGTCAAGTAGTGGGATAGGGAATGACTCTGTTCCTGAAGTATGAATTGACGTCCAGTGTCCCCCCTTGCCTCCTCACCAGACAAATAACAATTGAAAATTAGGCCAACTAAATTAAAGGCAAGACGGGATGGAAATATGGAATCGTCAATTATTATACCCATGACCCCTCTAATTAATGGTTCTTTCCCTTTCGATATTATTGTAGGTGTTTGCAAGGAAACCTCCTCTATCTTCCTTCCAATTAAGACTATTTTATGTCCAATTAATGTAAATTGTTTTTGAACGTGTAGAGGATAAGATGACAATGCGGAGACATCTAAAGTTGATTGATAGAAGGAACAAAATTTCCTAAATAATGAAGTTAATTGAAATTTTTTAAAATTAACAAAATTAAAGTTTTAGATCTTTTTATATAATAACTTTAAATATAATAAAATTCTCCTAATCTAAATAAAAAATTCAAAACAAACAGTGCTCAAATATGTTATTTAGGGAAAAAAAAGATAAAAATTTTAGAAGAAATAACAAAAAATAGGAGAATATGTTAAAAATAAAAAATGACAAGGAAATAAATAAATTTTTAGGCTCAAGCAAGGCCCAAAATGGCATAAGCTTCATAAGCTTGATTTGTCCTCTCGCAAACTTTGAAACGATATATTATACACTCTAGCCCAAGTGATGCCCTTTGGAAAGTACCCTTCTCATCCCACCCACCCATCATACATTAGTCCCTTTCACTTGGAAAAGAACTCGCCCTCGAGTTTGACTCGTACAATGCCTCGTTATCTAGATGATATTTAAACAGATCAGCCGTACTGAATGTGTAAGAGATCTTCTAGTTGTCCGGCAGCTGGAGCACATAAGCATTATTATTAATCTTTCTTGCCACACGAAACGGTCCATACTTGATATGGACATTCATCACTTTCCCGTGTTGATGCCTGTTCGCATCAACCTTGTACATAGCGTTTGCAGCCTCCAAATGAGCCCGTACCTTGGCATGAATCTGTAGAGCCCTTTCTACCACATTATTCACTATTTTACTCCCTCTAGCTACTATGGGCATGATAGCCAGATCATAAACATGGCGTGGGGAACAAGTGTAGACAATCTCAAAAAGGGTCTTACCACCATGTTATTGCAAGCAAACTTGACTTGAGTCAAGATAGCTTCTCAGTCCTGTTGCTTGTCACCACAAACACAGTGCAACATGTTGACCAAATTGCGATTGACCACCTCCATTTGACCATTTGTTTGCGAATGAAAAGCACTACTAAACTGTACTGAACTTATTATAGAGATGATGCCAAAACTTGCTCATAAACTTCACATCCATGTCAGAAGTAATAATCTTTAGCACACCATGCAAAATTACCACTTCTTCAGAGAACAAATGCGCAACTGAAGCAGCATCTTCAATATCCTTACAAGTAATAAAATGCATGATATTTGAAAACCTGTTGATCATAACCTATCAATATGTTCCCTTAAGAACTTTGAGGCATATATAACTAATTAGATTTGAACAGATACCCATCTTGAATAAGAAATCTTTTATATTGTGATGATTAATGCACCGACCTTAAACATGCGCAAAGTCCTCATCCTTAGCATACAACTCTTTCAAGCATTCAAAACCAGTACCTTCAATGACAAGAGCAGTAAAGTTGCTTGCCTACTGAGTGCATCTGCTATCTTATTCTGCTACCCAGATTTATACGTCACAATAAAAGTCAACTTTTATGTATAGCTCACGCATCTTGCATGCATCTTGCTCAAATGTTGCTGGTTGTTAAAGTACTTGAATGCTTGATGGTCATTATAAATGACAAACTCTTTGCGAATCAAGTAATGCTCCTATGACCTCAACACCCTGAGGATCGCATAAAATTCTTAGTTGTAAGTAGACCATTTCTATCATTTTTTTATTTAACTTCTCACTCATATACATAAGTGGTCGTCCCCCTTGAGAAAGAGCAACCCCAATACCATTACCATAAGCATCACATTCAACCTCAAACAACATGATGAAGTTTGGTAAGGCTAACATAGAAGTAGTAACAAAATTCTCTTTTAATAAAGGAAAACTCGAACTCTGTAATAAGTGGGGCTATGGTACTAAAACTACAAATAAATCTCTTATAAAACATCGTCAACCCATGAAAACTCCTATCTTCACCCACTGTCTTCGGCATAGGCGATTCTTTAAAGGCTTGTATCTTCGACTCAATAGCTTGAATCCTATCTACATCAGTTATAAAACCAAAAATTCCACATTACTCTACAGAAAGCTACACTTCTTTATATTAATGTAAAGTTTATTTTTTTGCAACATCTTTATAATCATTCTCAAATATTCTAGGTGTGCCACCACATCAACAGAATAAAGTAAGATATTGTCAAAATTCACTACAATAATTTTGCGGGAAAAAGGCTTAAGAACTTGATTCATTAAGTGCATAAAAGTGCTTGACACATTAGACAACTGGAATAAAAAACCACTTATACAACCCTTCTTTTTTTTTAAATGTTGTCTTCCACTCACCATCAGGCCTTATTATGATATTATAATATCCATTACGCAAATCTATCTTTGAGAAAACCCGAGCATCATTTAGTTGATCTAATAACTCTTGAAACGTGGAATAGGAAATCGATACTTCACTATAATATGGTTAATTAGTATGTACATATATGCCAACTCTCATCCTTTTCGATACTAACAAAGCTAGTATAGTACATGAACTCATGCTCTCATGAATGAAACCTTTCCCTAACAATTCATCAACCTTCCCTTGCAAGATCACATGCTCATGAGGGCTCATACGATAATGGGGCAAGTTAGGTAAACTCAAACCATATCTCGTAAAGGTGGCAGCCCATCTAACAGCTTTAATGGTCTAATATCAACAAACTCAATTACCAATGGCTGTACTTTTTTCAAGAACAGTCTTCACCTTTAATTTTTCTTTTTTCTCTAGCTTCTAGCAATCATCGCAATCATCCTCTTGATGATTTTTAACAACGTTAGTATTCTTCTTTTTGTTCGTTGAAGGCATCACCCAACCTTCTTATTTTTCCACCAAAACTCATACACATTATCCTCTTTCTTATAATGTATCAACATTAAATTGCTAAAGTCTGCCAAATAATAGATGGCACGCATTCTTATTCTTTACATTGTACAACACATTACTCTTATACATCTTTCAAATAGAGAAAAGAACACAACATACCTTTATTACTTGCGTTTTTGTCTCTTTATTTATCAATCATATTCTATCGAGATCTTTGGATTTTTTTGTTCAAAGTCCTATCATGTCAAATAACACCTTTGAAAATATGTTCTTGCTCGCTACCACTATTAATTATAACGTTGCACACTTTGTCGTTGATAGTGCCATATATTTTAAAAATCTTATTGTATTATATAAAATCTTCTATATAATACAATTAATCTCTCTTAATTTGCTTCCAACTCTAAAGCTTTTTCGTTATCCCCATTCTCAACGCCGTTCAGCATTTCTGTCTTGCTGACTTTAGCCTCTCCTCAATTCTAATTTTTAAGATGATAGTCACCCGATCAATGCCATGGCTGCCTACACTTCGCATAGGCTTCACGATAAGTGATTGTATCTACTATCTCATCTTATATCTCTTGTTTTAATCTGCCTATATATTTTGTAACTATTCAAAATTCTGCCTCATCAATATTATTTTTAGTGTTTAGATGATAAAATTCCTTTATATATTGATCAACACAATGATTCCTTACCTACAAGTCATGATATTTAAAATACAAGCTGCTTTGCGATAATCTACTAGCAAGAAATACTCTCTCATCATCCTCTACATTCTAGGCCATAATTTGATAATTTTTTTTTGCAAATTTTCTTCAGTTATGTATGTGTTTCTATCATGCAGAAGCTGCCCAAGCTTAACTCACTTCTCTTGAGGAATCTCCATATACTCAAAAAAAATTATCCACCTGTGATATCCAATCTAAAAAGTTTTCAACATGCATCCCACCAAAATAATCTGAAATGTTAATATTAATCTTGTAATCTGAACTCTTTTTGTGCCCCTATCATCCTCCACAGATTCTTCTTCTTCTGAATCGTTTCTTAGCTCCTTACACAAGTGTATTGGTATTCATCATGCAGGGCCTAAATTTTGAGGTACTACTTCACGATTGATGCCTTGAGGTTTTATTTCATGACCGACCCTTAAGGTATCTCCATGTAGTTGTAATCTTCAGGTTGTTCACCACAATTGACTCTTTGAAGTTCTTCCTCGTGATTAACTTTTTTTTATTGACTTCTCTTTCTGTTTTTGTTCAAGCAAAACTTAAGACTCATGATTGTCTCGCTCGATCGCCGCCAATCCCCAGTTATAAGCTTCCTCAATTGCTTTTAAGGTTGCTTCTCTAGCCACCCGTCTGACAGCCTCCATAGTCCTTGTCGTCATCCCTTTGTTAACATGTATGTGTCTATAATGATGATTTTGATGATAACAAACAAGATTAAGAATGATTAAGTTTTTAAAAGCTCAAATTATTTTTCATACATTTTAAATAAATCATTATTTTCATATAATAAAGGTTTTATATTCAAAGGAAAAGTGATTTCATGAAATTGGTTGTTTTTCAAGTTCATGGTCTAATTGAAAAAATTTTGAGAGCTTTGAAATGAACAAGTATTGTTTAAAATTCTAGAAATCGACTTGTTTGAAAAGTATCATGACGTTTTGGGTCATAGTATAATTATAAAAAGTTTTACGGTAAAAATATAATTTTAAAAAATAGTTTAATGTAGCAAACACAACCGTTTGGAATTTAACGACTAACCAAAATCGAACAAAATTGAAGATTAGCCTCTGGACACTAACACAAAACCAACTTCTTGAAAATGGTAAGCTGACATTTTCTTTGCAAGTCACTAGATGATAACAGCGATCCGATATTTCAATAACAGTGATCCAAAAGTTTGAAATTTTGTCTAACGGTAACTTGCTCAAGTCAAAACGGCAATCCGACTTCGAACAAATTATCTATAACGACTATTTTTCAGCTCAAACTATAAAAAAGACTCATTTAAACGCAAACAATGGTGATTGGGGATAATCTCATTTACTTACATATCACTGAGCAAACTATTGAGCATAAACTGAAATATTATCTAAGCAACCCAAGAGGGGGGTGAATTGAGATATGAAAAATTAAGCTAAGCAAAACAAGCCGCACAACAATTCAATCTAATGCCTTAATAGAATTGAAAACAATAAATTCAATCAAGCACAATAATAAAAGAGTAAGGGAAGAGAAAACAAACACAAGGATTTTTATGTGGTTCAGCAATCCCCGCCTACGTCCACGCCTCCAAGCACACCGAGCTTGAGGATTTCACTATCCAAGCCTCCCAAGGCTTTAAACGCCTACAATTGACTTCCAAGGTGTCAATGGACCTTTGCAACAAGAGATTATCCCCAATCTCTTAACCCAAGTGTATCCCAACACTTACAACCTCTCAAAGATAAAGATTATAAATGAATTTTCTCTCACACAATGTATTTTATTACAAATGAATGCTCAATGTGTGAATCAAAGAAACAAAAACAAGTTCAAAGCTCAACAATGACAATATCCTTAATAGCAAGCTCAATGATAACTCTTAGATCTTGTATTGTTTGAATTTGATTGAGTCATTTTATAGTTGGAGTTGAAAACTAGTCGTTATTGACTTTCTGCTCGAAGTCGGATCACCGTTAACACTAAGTCGGATCACCATTTTGACAAGTTACCGTTGGACAAAATTTCAAATTGTCGGATCGCCGTTTTCAAGATGTCGGATTGCAGTTAGTGTCCAGAGGCTACCCTTCAATTCTGTTAGATGTCACTAACCGTTATCAAGATGTCGGTTAGCCGTTTGCTACAATGCTACAGTGAAATATTTTTACAAAATTACATTTTGGCCCCAAAACTTTATAAAATTATACTATGTCCTAAAACTTTATAAAACTTGGCAAATATATCCATTTCTAGAATTTTAAGCAATATTTGATAATTTCAAAATTTTCAAAACCTTTTTTAATTTAAACCATAAACTTGAAAAACAACCAATTTCATAAAATCATTTTTCCATTAAATATAAAACCTTTATAATGTGAAAATAATAATTTATTTAAAATGTATAAAAATAATTTGAGCTTCTAAAAGCTTAATAATTCTTAATTTTGTTTGTTATCATCAAAATCAACATTATGGATATATAAATGCTAACACATACAACTTTCATTGTGCTTTAAATTCTTATATTCATCTTATTTACTCACATATTAGGATTTCATTTATATTCAAACATCTTGTGTGAGAGAGATTTATTTGTAATCCTTTTTGTAAAATCAAGTTGAGAGGTTGTAAGTGTTGGGATACACTTAGGTTAAGAGATTGGGAATAATTTCTTATTGTAAAGGTCTATCGGTACCTTGGAAGTCAATTGTGAGAAGCTGTTGAAGCCTTGGAAGCTTCTTTAGTGAAATCTTCAAGTCCGATTAGCTTGAAGGCGTGGACATAGGCACTGATTGGCGAACCACGTAAAAATCACATGTTTACTTTCTCTTACCATATCTTCGATTTTTTATGGCACGTTAATTTGTTTATTTCAAATTTGATTGCCTTGTTTAAATTGCATTAAGTCTCTTAGTTGCTTGATTTTTAGAAACCTAATTCACCTCTTTTTTGGGTTGTCTAGTTAGTATTTCATCCTTGATCGTCGTCTTCGGGACAATTGCTCCTATGATCGTGTGGTCATACCATAATGTAAGCGAACTTGCTTTGATACTAATTAACGATGCAGAAATGTTTAAATTTGATTGATAGAATAAACAAAAGTTTCTAAGTAATGAAGTTTATTGGAATGTCTGAAAATTAATAAAACTATAGTTTTGGGCCCCCTTATATAATTATCCTAAATATTTTGAATTTACCAAAATAGGTAAATCTAAAAAATTATTTTATAATAAAATTCTCCTAATCTGAATAAAAAAATCTAAAACAAATGGTGCCCAAATCTACGATCTTAAAAAAGATAAAAATCATAAAAAAAATAGAAAAAATAAGAAAATATCTTTAAAAAAACGACAAGGAAAGAAATGGATTTTTAGGCTCGAACACTGCCCAAAACTATGCAACAATTCCAGTTTTGATTCATCTCGTCATAAGCTTCAAAACAGTATATAATAGGCCTAAAACAGACACCCATAGCCTAAGTTATACCTTTCGGAAAGTATCTCATTCGTCCTATGCATCCATCTTACATCATAACAGCTTGAAAACTTGGGAGGGCCAACTTAATTCAAAGTCAAGACTAGCTTATTACCTTGCAGGATTTTTAATTGTGAGGGAAAAAAATTGTTGAAAGATGCTAGGTATAAAGTTTATAAAATTTTAATTATTTCATAAAATTGTTTTATTTTTATTCGTCATCATGTTGGGATTATCCCTAATGGCCAATTTTATTTTCATATTTGTATAGGTCAATAAATGTTACTAAAAATTGATTATTACCTCTTTTTTTTCTCATTTATTGAGGACTATGAAGAATTAGACAAAACTCATAAATGACCTAAAATATATAATGAATATTTAGATATTTTTTCATATCCATACGATATCTGGGAGTACGATATAGTCTCCAAAAATAGCCAAATATTTCACATCTATCACAAGTGTTTCTTGAATATTATGTTGTGGCAGGTGTTTCATCCTCATTTTTTTCCTTTTGTATGGTTCTTATAACCACCACGAGGTCGACAATAATTTTTTTTCATGACCTCAATCTTAATAATAGCCATGACCACAACCAGGACTACATCTACGGGCATGGTTATGCCCACGACCATACTTATTTTCATCATGATCACATAGACAACATTTGCTCCAAGAACTTGTTTTGTACCAATAGGATGGGCTTAATAATTCACTATTCTTTTCTATCAAAAGAAGGCATGGAATTAAGTCATAATATTTTGTATACCGACGGGCTCTATATTGTTGTTGTGAACCGTATTGGAAGCATTAAATTTTATAAATATTTTTTTTCAACATATCCCCATCAGTAATATTTTCCCCATACGATTTTAATTATTAAATGATTTTGTACAATGAAAAATTATATGTTGGATCATAAACTTGATCCATACGACTTTGAAACCCAAATGATTATTGATCTAGTTCATGGAAGCTTCTTTAGGTAGTTAAGATTTGTGGTGTTAAATGTGGTAACATGGTAAGCAGAATTTTTGGTGTTGAGTATGTTGTTAGGTTTGGTGTAGGGGTGGGCATTTTCCATTTTGGTTCCGTTGAGCCAAAACCAAACCAAACAAAACCGATCAATTCTTAAGAATTCAAACCGAATAGAAACCAAATTTTAAAAACGAACCGAACCGAAATATTTCAATTCGGTTCGATTTTTTAAATTTGGTTTGATTCGTTCGTTGATTCGATTTATACATCTTCTCGGATTTTCATTCACTTGTTTCTCTTGCAAATGGGTTTCTAACTATAGATAATTACACACCAATTTCACACTTATAGTGGCCATAACCCACAAGATTCAAACACTAGCAGAGCACCAAAGCAATATACACCAACACAAAAGCAATACAACCCACGAAATTCAAACACCAAAGAAAAGAGCAATATACACTAGCACAAAAGCAATACAACCACAAAGTTCAAACACTATCACCAAAAAGCAATACAACCCACGAAGTTCAAACGCCCTCACCACAAAAGCAATATATAAATCGATTTCACACTTGCAATAGCCGCAATCCACAAGATTCAAACGACCAACACAAAAGCAATCCTCACAAGATTCAAAGAGAAGTAAAACAAACCTACAAAGCATAAATTAAAAAAAAAAACCCACTTGCAACAGGGAAGATGACGGACTAAGCGTGGTGCGATTTAGAGTGAGACAAGCGGTGTGAATGAAGCATGAGTGATGATGTGACGGTGAGACCGGCGGTGAGTGACGAAGGCTAAAGATGACTATTGAGTCGGTGACGGCAGACTAGTGAGATCACAAGATGATTGTGCTTGAGAGAGCTGCGTCCATAGCGGTGTCATTGTTGTGCAAATTTTATTGTACTCGCAAGTGCACGAATCTATTATATAATAGATCAATGGTGTCAAGTGTCGATCCATGAGGAGGTTGATTTTAATTGTGTGTAGAGTTAATTTTCTAAGTGGGTGGTTGGATTTGTGGTGAAAGTGATTTAAACTATCCTAAAATTTAAATTAAAATGGCCTGAATAAATTGAAATAAAAACTATTATAATTAAATCGCTTGTATCTGGATTCACATCAACATGCTCCATAGGCTTAATATTCTTTATTGGTGCCAATTAAATCATGAGGGGGGTTTCCACTCCTCATGAACTTCACTCTAAGCAATATGGTGCTAAGGGTTTATTGTGCCAAATGTAATAACTTTGTACTAGGAGCCTAGGTTAAACTAGTGCGATACTAAACAAGATTAGTACTATATGTCGACGAAAAGTCAAAACAACCACATAAATCGAGAGGAAAGAAAGTAAATTTACCAAATCAAGCCGATGGAACATGTTGAGACTTCACCTTCAATCCAAGCTTGAAAGAAAATTAGCTACTCATAATTGAACTAGGGTAAAATGAAAATTTATTAAAATACGTAGAAAATACAAGATGCGAAGGAATAATAGAAAATGGAGCTAAAAAATGAGTTCAGGGGTGTCGAATTAGAGGGGGCCCTTTTTATAGATACAATGAGTAAATAATGGCCATCGGATTAAAACAATTTGAAGGCCCAAGATTGCGCCACGTGGCAAAATCAGATTGGATAGAACACATCATCGGGGCTGTCATTTCATGTAATGCATGTATTATACACGATTTTGGTCCACTAACATCGCCACGTCATCGGTCAATTCCACATCAATTTTTAGTCAATAGAATTATGACACATCATCAGTCAACGCCACATCATCAGTCAACGCAACATAAGTGATCAATACCACATCATTTGTCAAATCGCATCTTTGCCACGTTATCGATCAATGCCACGTCATCGGATCGTATATTTGAAAGCGATTTTGTGAATAGTACTATAAATGATGATCGTATATGTGAGCAGTACCGTATATGTAAACACTGTCGTTTATCCTTTTATGCTGCTCCTAAGGTTTTCGACTGTCTAAGTCTAAATATCATGTCCGTTTTGCTATCCGATCTCTCATTCATTGTGAAATGACCATGATGCCCCTAAAATACATAAAATGATAAATCAAACACACAATTAAATTATGAGGGACTTAAATATATAAAAGTGGGGAATGTTAGTGAGACTTGCAGTGTAAAATAATGATTTTCTCCTTTATAAATATACACTTTCTGTTACTCAACACCCCCAAACAACCTTATTTATAGTCCCTAGCAAATTAAGCGAAAACAAAATTCAAACCATTTTTTTTAAACAGTTGTGTTCATTCAATCAGACTAATGATGGCACTCAAATAAAAGTATAAGCATAATCTACAGTCTAAAGAAACATCACCCCACATCAACCATCCACACGCATCAGTCCAGCAGACTTTGTCACAGATATAGTAATCAAGCCACTTTCAAGAATGATTTTTCAAACCCTAAAATTTTACTAGTAGGAGTGACACTCTCACAAAGAAATTAAATCCAATAAAATAGTCACTCCAATGAATGGTAAATTGAGAGAAAATAATAAAGAAGCACTATCACACACTCTCACCAAGATGAAAGGAATATGCCCACAGCTTAGAAATGACACGATCTTAAGTTAAACAAAATACTAGTCAACCCAATGTTTTCATTTTATTTATTTATTATTTTTTAATGCACAACTATATCTTTTTAGCCCATATAACTAGCTTCTACTTCGGACTATAGATTCCTAAAATCAAGGAATTTTATTAGGACGTAACGTTGGCTAGAGACATGGCTAACAAAAGAAGGGAAATAAGAAAAACAAAATATATGTTTGAGAAAAAGTATAAATCTTTTGGAAATCACAAGGTGCATTTTGCTTATTTATTATTATTGTGTATCCTCTTTCTTTTCTTTTTCAACAAATTTTTCTTTTTCTTTTTTTCCTTTTTTAACCATTTTTTTTTTGCATGACACAATTTCTGAACAAAATAATTATTGACATTTTTCTCAAACATGAATAGGTGGTGGAACTTGTAAAATATCGGGTAATACTCCAAATCGGAGTGGGTCAAGATGATAAATTGACAAAAAAGTTTTTTTTTAATAAAAGGCTCAAAAGGGTTAACTATGAATATTTGACAATAGGGATGGCTAGAAAGGCTCAAACGGGTCAAATATGGCCTTTTCATCGTCTTTTAGGGTTCTAAATAATTTTCCATATCTACAAGTTAGATGGACCTAGATTGACTCAAAGGAAATCTATAGATCATGTATAAAATAATAAACTGCTAAGATGCATGAAGAATGGGCAAAAAGGGTTACTCTCGAAGAAAAATAACAAGCTCAAAACCTCACTTGGATTTTATTATGACATGTGATTCCTTCAAGCAACTAATATTTGTCTTAGACATCAACATGTAGAATAGCAAACATGGTATAACATCACTCAAGACCAAAGATAATACAAATACTAAGATTCAAAAGTCATCATGTCATCTAATGTTAAAAGATCACACAAAATTGCCAAATTTTTTTTTCGAAATTCTACCCCCCAATTTATTCTAAACATAAAAAGAAATATATGCATGCAGGAAGATGGAAATGATGCAGAAAAACTAATTAGAATGATTGAAAAAGAAAATGTCTGGAATTTTTTTACTAAAAGGTACGTTTTAGAGTCACTACACTCCATATTCGGCCATCTTCGACTCAAAAATTTGGAAATGTATATTTATAAAAGAGAAATTAGAAAGAAACTTTTTTAAATCAAGAAGATGCATTTCTACAATCACTACACTTCATATTCATCCATCTTCAACACAAAAAGTTATCCACAGTTAGTCTCTACAACAAAAAAATCAGTAAAAGCTTAACCAAGATTGAAACATTCCATAATTGTCAACTACTCCCTCCTCCTATCAAAACGAAACATTGTCCTCAATGTTTAAAGGAAGTAGAATTTAGCAGACATCAACCTGGATGGTGCAACACAAAAGAAAATATTTACAATTGTCACGGTTAGTCTCTACAACAAAAATCCAATAAAAACTTAACAAACATTCCACAATTGTCAACTATTCCCTCCCCCCAACCAGAACGAAACATTGTCCTCAATGTTTTAGAAGAAAGAAGTAGAGTTTAGAAGACATCACCTCGATGGTGCAACACAGAGGAAAATATTTACAAGCGGAGAGTTAAATCTAATTTGCACTTCTTACGTAGCTCTTATTACCATCATGATTTAGAGACTCCAACAAAAAGGTCTTGGGTCGACTGCAGTCTGTAAGCTTGTAACAGATCAAGTAGCTCATTAGCAATGTGAGCACAAATAAAAAATTTTTTCGTTGTGGAAGGAATTAAATAGTTTTTTATTGCATGGTTAAGAAATGCGATAAAGACATCATAAAAGTTATTGACATTTAACAAACCGATGGGTTTTACGGTAAATGTTCAGATGGGCCTAAGATGCTAACATGATAAGTGCCTCAGAGTTGAAAGATTTCCTAGTAGGAAAACAAAAGCATTAACATGATTCAACAATTCGGTTATTCTTTCTTGCATACCTCGGACGACTAATTCCTCTCTAGTTGGTGACTTAGACAAACAACCCAAAGGTTTTAAGGTTGTTAGGATGATACCTAACACTTAGCTCCATCTGACATAAGCAACTTCCCGAGACTAGTTTTGATAACCTCGGTCACCTCCTCCATACACCAAATGTAATTTTTCTCTGCTATGCTTCAACCAAGATCTATGGTCTGCCTCAAAGAACTCTTTATGTTTACCATAGTTAAATCTAAAAAGCACACAAATGTTCTTGAATAACTTATTGGAACTAGTCTGCTATGGGATACTTCTCAAAAACAATTTATGAGTACTAACAAAAAAATCATATTTAAGGATCTTGGAGACAATGATTCACAATTGTGTATGAGGTAGCATGTCAATGTCAATTAACGTGTGAAGCATATGGCTCGAGAGTAAAAATAAATAAAAAAGAAAAAGCAAACAATGATAAAATAAAATTATTAAACACAATAGTGCAAATGATAAAACAACGGTGAAATAAAATAACAAAGTAAAGTAAAAGAATATTTACGGGTAGTTGCATCGTGGCTCACATCTTCCTCAGTTTTACGTCAGAAACGGCTTGAACACCCTCATGGGTTGAGGATAGCCTTCCCATCCAGTTTTCTTATAAACCGACAAACAGAGGTCATTTATAGTCGATTCCCAAGATCGTATCGTGCATGCTCTTTCGGAATAATGGTTATAAGCTGAGAATTGCTCCTTGTACATATCCACTGGGATGCGTTTCAAGAGACAAAATGATATCATCCAATGACTCTTTATTCAAGCCATCCCTAATGAATTGAATCTTGTCTTCCCTGTTATCAGACACCATTCCTAAAGAACATGGTTTTTTATCGCATCTCATTCTAGAACACTTATGACAAGCAACAGAAAGTCTTCGAGCTCTTTGCTTTGTTGCGTATTTTCCTTCACCACAACCAGACATGTATGCAATAAATTTGGGAGGCAACTCACTTGCCAAGCGTACTTTGACCTCGATTATCCAGCGGATATCAGTAGGTATGTTATTCCTCATGAGCAATCACATGCGTTCGAACCGAGCTTTATAGATTGTAAGGAGGGCATTCTGAGGAAGTGAAAGGAATCGATTATGAAGCTTTGCTAAGATCTCGTTTTTGTCCGTACCTTCGCCTCAGAATATCAGTTATTATGGGAAACTGAAGTAACCGATTTAATTGTCACGAGTACCGTTATCCGCCACTTAATTGGGGTATCAAACTAAAACACACAAAGAAAATTACAATCTTCCTTTTATGGAATTTACCTCAAGCTCTAACTAGATGTCGAAGATACCTCTCTTAATTCCAAATATGAAGTGTTTTATAAAACCAAATCAGACTTCGAGATGAGATTTTATACGTTGAAGTCGTCTAAGATGGTCTAAGAGGATCTTTTTAGCTATGGTAATCATGATTAACAATAAAAAAACTTAATGGTTAAATAAACACACTTATGCAAAAAAATTCAATTATCAAAAAAATAGTAAAAAGAAAGAAAAATCAAATCACTTTGAAGTGAAAGAAAAATCTCAATTCAAATCTAATGGGTCACACAATTTATTTTGGTGTCCTCTCCATGTGGTTTGTACTCTATATATGACTTTAATTTTTGACCATTAACTTTAAAAGTGACAGGTCTTTGGGTTCTTAATTTCAATTGCCCCATGTGGAAAAACAGTAGAAGAATAAAGGGGTCAGACTATCGAGAGCGTAACTTACCTGGGAATAGGTGCAAGCGAGAATTGAATAAAAGTACTTTTGACCTCAAAATTTGCTTGTCATAAAAGACTTTCATTATTTGTTTGTAAATCTTGGCATTTTCATATGCATCATTGCGAATTTCTTCAAGTTCATCATCGTAATATTCTTTTCGAGCCAGCTTGCTGCATGTCAAAGTTGAATTTCTTGATGGCCCAAGACGCACGATGCTCGAGTTCCACGGGTAGGTGACAAGCTTTCCATACACTAGCCGTAGGGTGACATCCCAATCGGGGTCTTGAAGGCCGTTCTATATGCCCATAATGCATCATTAAGTCTAAATGACCAATCTTTTCTATCTGGCCTCACCATCTTTTCCAATATGTGCTTTATTTCTCAATTGGAGATCTTAACCTTGCCACTGGTTTGCGGATGATATGGGGTCGCCACTTTATGAGTGATGGAATATTTTGTCAAAAGAGCTTTGAATGATTTGTTGTAAAAGTGAGTGCCATCATCACTGATTATTGCTCGAGGGAATCCAAAGCGTGAAACAATGTTACTTTTAAAAAATCCTATCACCACCTTATGATCATTGGTTTTGCATGGAATTGCTTCTACCCATTTCGATACGTAGTCAACAGCAACCAATATGTATTGATGGCCAAAAGAAGGGGGAAAGGGTCTCATAAAGTCGATACCCCATACATCAAAAATCTTGACCACTAAAATTGAATTTAGTGGCATCATATTCCTTCGTGTAATGCTCCCCATTCGTTGACACCTCTCACATGAAGAGCAAAAAGTGTAAGCATCTCGAAATATAGTTGGCCAATAGAAACCACATTGTAAAACTTTAGTCATCTTTGTTTTCTTAACTTATTTGAAATGGCCTCCATAAGCTTGTTCATGGCGTAACGAAATGATATTCTGAATTTCATTTTCTGGGACACATTGACTAACAATTTGATCTGCACAATACTTGAACAGATAAGGGTCATCCCAAAAGAAATTCTTTATTTCAAGTAAAAAACTTGGCCTTTTCTTGTTTGGTCCACTACTCGGAAGTTGACTGTAACAAGATAATTAACGATATCAAAGATACCAATGTAATACTTCTACACTCATCAAGTGTTCATCTGAAAATAACTCATTCAAAGTTAAGGATTGATAATTGTGTCAAAATGGAGACGAGAGAGATGGTCACCATATTTTACGTGCCTCTCTTAACTTTAAATTCCAAATCAAATTCCTATAAAAATAACACCCAACGAATTAGTCTAACTTTTGTATCTTTCTTTGTGAGAAGATATTTCAAAGGTATGATGTGAACACAATTATTTTATAACCAATGAGATAAGATCGAAATTTCTCTAATGTAAACATTACTACTAGTATTTCTTTTCGGTGGTTGAATAGTTCAATTGTGTATTATTCAATGCCATACTAGCATAGTAAATGACATGGGGAATTCGATCTACTCTTTGTCCTAATATCTGCTCCTCTTGTATAATCGGATGCATCACACATGAGTTAAAATGATAAGTTCCAGTTTGGTGGTGAATGATCGGTGATGACGTCAACAACTACTTTAATTTTTCAAATGACACAAGACATCAATCATCAAAGACAAAAGATATATCCTTAGCAAGTAGATTGCTTAAGGGTCTAGAAACTTTATTAAAGTCTTTAATAAAATGTTTATAAAAGCCAGCATGTCCAAGGAAAGATCTTACTTCTCTAACTGTTTTGGGTGGAGGAAGATTAGAAATGAGATCTACCTGGATTTTATCAACCTCACTCCAAATGATGTGGCCGAGAACAATACCTTGATTTACCATAAAATGACACTTCTCTCAATTCAAAACTAAATTCTTCTCGATACATCTCTGCAGAACTAGTGTTAGATGGTGTAAACATTGATAAAATGAATCACCAAAAACAGAAAAATCATCCATAAAGACCTCAAGGAATCGTTCAACCATATAAAAAAAAATGCTTAACATGCATCGTTGAAATGTAGCAGGTGCATTACATAATCCAAACGACATCCTCCTATATTCAAAAGTACTAAAAGGGCACGTGAAATTGGTCTTCTCTTGATCTTTTGGTGCTATTGGAATCGATTATATCCTGAGTAGCCATCTAGAAAGCAATAAAACTCATGGCCTACTAATCTATCAAGCATTTGATCGATGAATGGTAAAGGAAAATGGTCTTTATGTGTGACAGAATTCAACTTTCTATAATCAATGCATACACGTCATCCTGTAGTCACTCTGGTGGGTATCAATTCATTATCAGTATTGGTAACTCTTTGTGACCCCGACTTTTTGGGGACAACTTGCACAAGACTAATCCATGAACTATCAGATATGGGGTAAATGATATTTATGACTAATAGATTAAGGACTTGATTCTAACAACTTCTTTCACGTTAGGATTTAATCGGCGTTGCATTTCCCGTAGTAGATTTAGTATTTTCGTCAAGGTGAATGTAATGCATGCGATCTCTTTGGGTTTATACCTTGTATGTCGACTATGGTCCATCCTAATACTCTTTTATCCTCTTTTAAAATATCTAACAACTTATCTTTTTGTTCGTCATTTAGGGATAATGAGATGAGTACTTTGGTAGAGTGCTTTCTTCTCCTAAGAACGCATATTCCAAAGTATTGGGTAATGGTTTGAGCTTGAGTTTTAGTGGTGATTCTGATGATGGGCTGAGTTTCTTCTCTGATGGTGCTAGTTGTTCAACTCTTGACTTCCATTTATTAGTGTCCATGGATGGTGTTGAATCAATTAGGGTAGTGACCTCATCGATTGATCTGTCAATATCAAAATCCAAACCAAAATGAGTTAAACATGTTTGTAAATGGTCATCACTAAGATTTGAAAGAAAAGTTATTATCAACTAGTGCTTCTATTAAATCCACATCAACAATTCCATCATTTGCAGTGGGAGGTTGTTTGGCAATGTTGAAGATATTGAGCTCCATAGTCATATTTCCAAAAGACAATTGTATATTACAGTCTGCATTAAATGTGAGTATCGGCGGTTACCAAGAAAGGTCGGCCTATGATAATTGGGATGTGCTTTCTTGAATCATAGACTAGTTGAGTGTCAATTTCAATAAAATCAACAAGAAAATAAAACTTGTCTACCTGGATAAGCACGTCATCTACAATATCAGGGGGTATTTTCGTGGACCGATTTCAAGTTCAAAAGCACTCTTGGAGTTGGGTGTAATTCTCCCTACCCAAGTTTTACAAATACTTGAGTAAAACAACAGATTTACACTAGCTCATAAATCCAACAAAGTATCCTCAATTGTATGGTTCCCTATACTACATGAGATAGTGGGGGAGCCTAGGTCTTTGTATTTTAAAGGTATTTTGTGTTGGAGTATAGAGCTAACATTCTTTGTTAAAAAGGCCTTCTTCTGTACGTGAATGTTTCTTTTTTTAGCGCAAAGGTCTTTAAGAAACTTGGCATAAGATGACACTTGGTTTATACCATCACGTAAAGGGATGTTAACTTACCTGTTTGAAGATTTTAAAAATCTCACCTGTGGACTTTCCCTTCTTTCCTTTAGCTAACCTTTGAGGAAATAGAGCTTTAGGAGCGTATTCTCATGTGTTAATTTTTTCTCTCTCATCTGATGATGAGTCTTCAGCATTTACAGGTACAATCTGAGTTGCTTTTGTTCCAGCATCTCCACTTTATTGCCGACTTCTTTTCCCTTTTTGCACCGTCATGATGGCTTTGACCTCTCATCTCTTTGAGGTGGTGGTACTTACTTCATGCACTCTTTTAGGGTTAGACACAGGTTGACTTGGAAATTTACCTTTTTCAACAGTCATTGCCAAAGTTTGAACTGAAGAAGCAAGTTGTCCCACCATTTTCTCGAGATTTGAAACTGATTGGGCTTCTGAGTTGAAGCCTGCTCTCATCTCATGTCGTAGTTCATCAATGGTGCGGTTCTGTTGCTCGATCGTAGAATGAGTAAGATTCTTAAAATTCTGGAATGCATCCTCCCATAATCTGAGTTGAGAGTAGTTCTGATTTTGATTGTGTGGTCTAAATGGTGGATGAGAAGCTTGATGAACTTGAGGAATTGATTGCATTGGTGAAGGCTGGAGTGGAGCCATTGGTCCATTTTTGGAATCTTGAGACCATGAAAAATTGGAATGGTCTGTCTATCCAGGATTATATGTGTTGGAGTAAAGGTTGTAATTTGATGGTTTCCCCATTACACCGATGGTATTGGCTTGATCTGAATATGAGTCATGGTCATGTGGGTTTATTGATTTAGCAATCGTCAACGATGCTTTTTGTCGGGCAAGACCTTCAACCATTTCTTTGACTTCTTTAATCTCTGACCTTGACTCGCCAATGTAAACCTCATTCACTCTCTTAATTCTTTTAGTACTCCTGAGCAATCGACTCTGTTGTTGGGAATTATTCGCTCGTCGCTGAAAGAAATCTCAAATCTCTGATGCACTTTTTGACATTAGCTCTCTTCTACTTGTCACCATTAGCCATTCTTGCACATGTGGCAATAATCCCTCCAAAAAGTATTAGCATTGGTGTCATTTCTCGTACCCATGATGTGGACACTTCAAGAGTAGCCCATTAAATCGCTCCCATGCTTCGAAAAGCGCTCGTCATCTCTCTCGGGTAAACGCTGAAATTTCCTTGCGAATAACATTTGTTTTATGCACTGGGAAGTATTTATTCAAAAATTTTACTACTATTTATTCCCATGATGTAAAGCTATTATTAGGCAATGTATTGAACCATGAACAAGCTCTATCCTTTAAAGAAAACGGGAATAATCTAAGTTTAGCATCATCATCGAAAAATTCTCGTATTTAAAAGTTTGACAAAAGCATGAAAATCATTGGATGATTGTATAGTTCCTTATTTTCTAGGCCATAGAATGTTGGGACATAATTTAGCTCAAAACTCATAGTAGCTACATTTGGGTATCTTATGCATAATGTGCTCAAGTTAGTTAAGGGACTGAAGTAGTTCTTAAATGGCCTCTCCTGTGGTTTTGGTTGTTGGTGTTGCAAATCCATTTCAAATTTATCTTTAACGTGTTTGTGTGTGCAAAGTGTTTTTTCTAGTTCAAGGTCTATAGGCTCAAGATTAAGTAATAATGACCTTTGACCATGCATGCAAAGAACACAAAGAGAATGATAACAAAACTAATAAAAATGAAGAATATAGAGAAATTACGATACTAACCTTGTCACGTTATTACAACTTTACTATGAAAATACATTCAAGTGCTATAAGAAAAAAAATTACGTGAAATAAATTAACTAAAATTAAAATAAAATACAAAGAAAAATAACAAGATAAACGAAAAGTTACAAAGAAGAGAAAAAGAGTTGAAAATTAAATTACAAAAATTTAAAAGAAAAGAAAAAGAAAAGAAATTCCTACCTTAAAATATGATTCACTTTCTTTTTTTCTTTTTTAATAAGAAAGAAAAATTACAAAAAATAAAAAATATATATATTATTTACAAAATTAATTTCTACAAATTAAAATACTTACCTCCCAACAACGGCATCAAAAACTTATTGTGCAAATTTTATTGTACTCGCAAGTGCACGAATCTATAGTAAAATAGATCAATGGTGTCGAGTGTCAATCCCACGAGGAGGTAGATTTTAATTGTGTGTAGAGTTAATTTTCTAAGTGAGTGGTTAGATTTGTGGTGAAAGTGATTTAGATTATCCTAAAATTTAAATTAAAATGACAGGAATAAATTGAAATAGAGATTATAATTGTATCGCTTGGGTATCTGAATCCGCATCAACATGCACCATGGGCTTAATATTCCTTACTAGTGCTAATTAAATCATGAGGGAGGTTTTCACTCCCCATGAACCTCACTCTAATCAATATGGTGCTAAGGGCTTATCGTACCAAATAGTAATAACTTTGTACTAGGGAGCCGGTTAAACCAGTGCGGTACTAGACAAGATTAGTACCATCTGTTGACAAAAAGTCAAAACAACCACATAAATTAGAGGCGAACAGAAAGTAATTTACCAAATAAAGCCCATGGAACATGTTGAGACTTCACCTTCAAATCAAGCTTGAAAGAAAATTAGCTACTTATAATTGAACTAGGAATAAAATGAAAATTTATTAAAATACCTAGAAAATACAAGATGGATAGGGAATTACAGAAAATGGGGCTCAAAAATAAGTTCGGATGTGTCGAATTACAGGGAGCCCTCTTTTTATAGATGCAATGAGTAAATTATGGCCATTAGATTAAAACAATTTGACACTCAGATTGCACCACGTGGAAAAATCTAATTGAATAGAACACATCATGAGGGTTGTCATTCCGTGTAATGCATGTATCATACGTACGATTTTTGATCTACTAATATACTGCCACGTCATCGGTCAACTGTACATCACTATTTTGGTCCAATAGGATTGTGACACATCATCGGTCAAGCCACATCATCAGTCAACGCCACATAAGCAGTCAATGCCACATAATTTGTCCAATTGCATTCTGCCACGTCATCGGTCCGTATATGTGAACAGTACCGTACATGTGAACGGTGTCGTTTACCCTTTTATGCTCCTTCTAAAGTTTTCGACTGTCCTGAGTCTAAATTTCATGTCCGTTTTGCTATCCGATCTCTCGTTCATTGTGAAATGACCATAATACCCCAAAAATATATAAAATACTTAATTAAAAATCAAGCACACATAATTAAATTATAAGGGACTTAAATATAAAAAAGTGGGGACGTTAGTGAGACTAACAGTGTAAAATGACGATTTTCTCCTTTATAAATATACACTTTCTATTACTTTGATCCTTGTGAGAGGTTGAGATCGGGAAAAATAGTTGTCTTTTGCCATTGACTGTGAGAGATGGATTTCGATTTAGGGATTTTATCGATTGGGGCTGTTCTTTGTTACAAATTCGCAATTAAGAATGAAAATTGATTTTAGATTTTAGGTTTTTATATTTTAAATTTAATATATTTTTTAATTAAATTCAAATGAACCGATCGGTTTATCGGTTCGGCCCAAAACCGAACCAAACCGAATCGAATACAAACCAATCGGTTCATAAGTTTTCAAACAATTTAGGTTTTTTCATCCGAACCAAATTTTTTCAGTTCGGTTCTGTTCGTTTCGACAAAAACCGAACCGTTTGCCCACCCCTAGTTTGGCGTGTGGTTATGATTTGTGTGGTAGTTAAGTCAATGTATGGTTGTGATTAAGTTGTAACAAATATAAATATCTGCTCTCTCAGTTGGTTTAAGTAACAAGAAGTAGTAAAGCTTATTAATTCTTAAAGAGTCGAAATTAAGGAGTTATATTGAGTTCATAAGAAAAAGAGTATTTTGAGTGTTTGATTATTCAAATTCTCCAATATTATATTCATGAATTGACTTAAAATCCTGGAAGTTAAGGGCATTCCATTCATTACAAGCATTTGGAAGAATCACTTACCTTAAATTACCATATCTCTCATCAAGCTACTTCAAATGATATATGTGTCCTTTATACGAAGATATCTTGTTTTGAGTGGTAGATGGAGACGGTGAAATAGATAAATCATGGTCTTCTCTTGATCTTGAAAGGATGAGTCATTATTATTTTTCATTGTGTCATTAAGCATCAAGATGAATTTCAGCAACATCACTCATTTTTGGAAATCCTTCTTGTTCTTGTTTTTTTCAAGATGACCATTTTTTCCCCAAATGTTATCAAGGGCAAATAAAGTACATATGCTTAACGTTGAATATTTTTTTATAAATAAAAGCTAACACGGACATTGTGCCAAAGAATCTGTTTATAGGTTAACTAGGCCCATTAGGACATTAACGTTGCCGAACGGCGCTTTGGTTTGATTGCTATAAGTATATACCAAATATTTTAAATAGAATTTTTGGTTGGGCTGAATGGTTGAGTAAAATAATTCAAACGGTTTAAGTAAGGATTTTTTTTAATATTTTAAAGAGTGCACATGTTAAAATTTAATTTTTATAATTTAATAGATTAGTATACAAAATAATAGAAGATGGAACTATCGTACTCTTACTCCGAAACTGCAATTAGAGTCAACATTCCTGTAATTTCTTTACACGGTATTATATTGCAACAAGCAATAATAGAGTAATAATATAGTTATAAATTCTTGTACAAATATTTTTGTGTACAAATTAATTTGACATGATTTAATTGGTTGGATTAAATATCTTTTAGTCTGAATGATTTATTTTTATTATTTTCTATTTTCACTTAATCAATGAGTTAATGTCAAATTAATTTAAGTAAAATAAGTTTATATAAAAATTTATAACTGTATCAACACTCGCAATAATATAGCTAGAGAAGTCGAGCTATTATTTTTCCCTGGAGGCATAATAAGTTTACAGCCATAGGTTGTGACAATTACGCAATTAACCTGGAGAATGTTAATGATTCAACTGTGCCTATGTTTGCACTTGGGATCCCACTCAGCAAAGTGGCTGCTACGATTTCCTGTGCTCTATTCCTCCAAATATTAGTAAAATTTTAAATGCAAACTATGAATATTCAACTAAAATTTAGAGTGTGAAAATTCCACCCAAAATTTTATTATCTAACAAATTGTATGAATTTCTATGAAGAATCCGTTGGCATTTCACAGAAGCCCAATAACAAATACATCCGCAAAATATCCATCAAAGATGTTTCAACAAGCTAGTCAAGTACTGGGACAAGGAATGGCACTGTTCCTCAGAATGAATTGACGTCCTGTCCAGTGTCCCTCCTTGGCTTCTCATCACAGAAATGAAAATTGAAATTAGGCCAATTAGATTAAAGGCGAGACGGAATGGAAATATGGAACCGTTAATTATTATACCCATGACCCATGTTTAGGCATGGATCGAGTGCTTTTTGTGTTTCCAAATCGGTATCACCAGCCACACACAACCAGGCCATGGGATTTTATCGGGCTTCCTCAAACAGCCAGAAAAAATCTTAAAATAGAAAGCGATATCGATGTCGGTCTCCTGGATACAGGTTCAAAGAATTTTTTTTCTTTTTTTTTTGCCATTTATTTATTTTCTTGCACAACAATACTCTGCACTGCATGGTGATGTCCAGGGATCACTCCAGAATCAGAGAGCTTTAAGGACAGTGGCTTTGGTCCTCCACCAGCAAAGTGGAAAGGAAAATGCGACCACTTTGCTAATTTCTCAGGATGCAACAAGTAATTAAATAGTCTTATTTATTCGTTCTTAAGAAGAACTTTCGTTTCTATCTGTAAGCATACGTATCCTTTTTTACAAGAGAAACAAACTTTCCAAAAGTTAATGTCTAATTCGATCTACGGAAATTCTTGTTGTCAAGTAATCTTCTTTGGTTTCTTTGGTTAAACAACTGCTTTTCTTGAAAATCAAACCATCCAGCATTTTAAACATACTTGTTTTCCAATCAATTAATTAACATACATATACACTGTATTATTATTATTTTTATTATTATTATTATTATTATTATTATTTTTATTATTAGTAGTAGTAGTAGCAGTAGTAGTAGTTTCATTATCTATTAATTTACAAGTTCGTAGTTCTATATTATATTTTATTACATTATATATATATATATGAATTGCAACATCCGATCAAACATGTGTGTGTTCGATCATCTATATTGCGCTATTTGGGTAATTACAACAAGCTTACAGGGGCAAGATACTTCAAGCTCAATGGCACCCCCGATCCTTGGGACATCTTATCGCCGATAGATGTTGAAGGCCACGGGACTCACACGTCATCAACTCTAGCAGGCAGCGTAGTTGAAAATGAAAGTCTTTATGGACTAGCCCAGGGGCTGCTCAGGTTACTCGGATATAGACATACTTGGTGCATTTGATGCGGCTATTCACGATAGTGTGAACGTTATATCAATCTCTATTGAAGGGCGATTGAGGATTATGCATCGGATACTATATCAATCGGTGCATTTCATGCCTTGAAGAAGGGGATTGTTACTGTTGCTTCAGCTGGTAACGATGGACCCAAGTGGGGTACTGTATCTAACCATGCACCGTGGCTTGTGACAGTAGCAGCTAGTGGCATTGATAGGCAGTTCAAGAGCAAAGTTAAGACAGACAATGGAAGAAGAGTTTCAGTGAGTAGTGTAGTACAATTTTCATATATATGCTGCGGAAAAATCATAATAGTTCTTTTAAATGATCAAGATCGTTCCAGGTCTGAGCCTTTCCTACCGAAATTCAGATAATGCTGTTCACGTTTTTCGGGGAGTTGGAGTCAACACATTTGATCCAAAGGAGAAATTTTACCCACTTGTTAGTGGGGTTGATGTCGCCAAGAACTCTGAAAGCCGGGATAGTGCAAGGTAGTAATTTGATCATCCGAGTTATTTTTAATTGTTATATATATATATAGTCTCGATGGAAAAGAAAAAGAAAAAGAAAACAAAAAATGATTAGGAATATCTGTCCATAATTAATTACAGATTCTGTTTTGATGACTCATTGGACCCTAAAAAGGTGGAGGGAAACCTTGTTTACTGCAAGCTAGGAACATGGGGTGCTGATTCTGTTATTAAAGGAATTGGAGGGGTTGGCATTATAGTTGGAAGTGAACAGTTTCTAGATGTTGCCCAGATCTTTATGGCAGCGGGAACCATGGTTAATGTCACTGATGGTGATAACATTACTGATTATATTCATTCTACAAGGTAAAAGATCAAATTATCTGTTCTGTCCAGTGACAGCCCCTGCAGGCATATGTTGCTAGCTCGAAATTATAGCTTTGATTGTTCAGAATTTTTCAAATGTTTGATAATTTGTCTGAATGAATATTCAACTTTTTTTGTATGAATGCTGATCACCATCGGCAGTGATATACCAATCGCAAGAAGTCAAAGTCCGTGCTCTATTTATAGCTTCGTTTTCTTCTCGGGGCCCAAATCCAGGGTCAAAACAACTTCTTAGGGTATGAATCTACAGTTTCATCCTTAAATCTTTCTCTTTTTGGCTGCTCCTAGTAATAAGACCGGGTACTGACTACTTCTTTTTGTGATTTGCATTATCAGCCTGATATTGCAGCACCAGACATTGATATTTTGGCATCTTACACTCTAATGAACTCACTTACTGGGTTGAAAAGTGACACCCAATATTCAAAATTTACTCTCATGTCCGGAACTTCCATGGCTTGCCCTCATATTGCTGGTGTAGTTGCCTGTGTTAAGTCATTCCATCCAAGTTGGTCTCTGGCCGCAATCAAATCAGCCATCATGACCACAGGTAAAACATAATCTAAGTTTCTCAATTCCTCTTGATAAAGGCATCTCTGGACTCGTTATTTTCACTTTCGTCATTGGCTTATTTTTCTATGAATCTTTATCCAGCAAAACCAATGAGCCAGAGGTTTAACAATGAGGCTGAATTTGCCTATGGCGTCGGCCAAGTGAACCCACAGAAAGCAGTAAGCCCTGGCTTTGTTTATGACGTGGATGACATGAGTTACATCTAATTCCTATGCCACGAGGGTTATAACGGATCATCTCTAGCTGTTTTAGTCGGTTCAAAATCCATAAATTGCACCTCATTGATTCCTGGAGTCGGCTATGATGCTCTTAACTATCCTACAATGCAGTAAGCTTGAAAAGCAATGGAGAGCTAACCACAGCCATTTTCCGAAGGAGAGTCACCAATGTTGGCCCTCGTTTATCAATCCACAACGCCACAATTAAAGCTCCAAAAGGAGTGAATATCACTGTTAAGCCAATGAGTCTCTCCTTCTCTAGAACCTCGTAGAAACAGAGCTTCTCAGTCGTGGTGAAGGCAAAACCAATGTCAAGTACGCAAGTGCTGTCAGGTTCGCTTGAATGGAAAAGCCCTCGTCACGTTGTTAGGAGTCCCAAGACTGATTAATTCATTCATATCAAAGAGTTTAAAAGATATGAAAATTTAATTCAACAGAAAGATGCTATCGCCAAACTGTACCACTTTCTGAATGTATTTGTGCTTGTGCAACGTCGCCACAGTCACCCCATTATCCATAACAAACAAATGAATAAAGTTCCTCAATGAGAAAAAGATTGAAGGTGAAATAGTCTAATTAGTTTCCTTTCAAATGAAGTGAAAAAAAATAGCCTAATTAGTTTTGTCCTGTAAAGGCACTAAAGTTTCATTCGTCTGGCAAAATGATGGGTCAATATAATGAGAAAATATCTAGGTTTACTCATCAAAGGAGTCAGCGCGATAGGATAAATCAATAAGAAAAATCTCCACTGCAACAAGATAAAACAAGGTTCAACACAATAAAAAGTACAAGAGAGTGAGTGTAATTTTGAAAATCAAAAGTAAACTCTTAGCAAGATGGTGAATCATTGTTTTCTTTTTGAATGAACATGATTGTTATACCAGCACATTCATGAAAGTTGTAGTTTCGTAATCAAGTTTCATCCACAGAGTCCACTGATTATAAAAGCCGTCTGTTTTGAGAGTTTCAGTGCAACTATAATCGATACCCACCAAGATAATATTGGGAAACAGAAATCTCCACGTCCTAAGCAAAATGAAAGCTCTTTTGTGCTGCAATTGCTGCATGCCATCTGGCTTACAAACACTTGCATTTCTTTGACATTGTTGTGACGGGTCCACGCTTCTTATCTCTCTAATCATGATCCTCACTTTCAACCGGTGAAAATATATGATGCACGATGTTCGACTTGAAACCTTTCACATTAGAATCAATATCGAAAGACACAATGCAGTGCTGTCGGGTACACCGTACATCACTCCCACCCCTCACTCGAAGTTTTTGTTCATGTCCCTTAACTTATGATAAATTATGAAGATTTAAGGCGTCAGCAGAGGGAAAAAAAAAAGCTGGAGGTTTTCAACAGAGAATAAACAACATTGCGTTATTGATAGAGCCGTCAATATTTCCTTTTTACAGCACCCAATCTCCACTAATTACTTGGCAAGAATCTGGCAATTTAAGCCCTTCTCATATATATTACTGACCATCACTGCATCACATAATCTCTTATATAGCTTGCGTTTTTTTTTAAATAAATAAATTCCTATCAGCAATTGTGCTCCAGGTCATGCCACAAAATTCACACTAGCATTGTCCCCTGCCTTTCACGCTCCACATTTGACTTTGTGGGAAGAATTGCTCTAAATGCTTGCTAGAAATAAAAATAAGAGCAAAAAGAGAGATGATGGTTTTATTCATTTATGCTTTATATTGCTCATGCGCATGTGTGCTCTACTTCATTAACTCTGTTGGCTCCTTGCAGACTTTAACCAGCTACATGCCTTAAAATGAACTCAATTCTCATCAACTGAGCTTTATTATCTATGCACTCTTATAATGGTCCCGAAGGAAATTGAATATCATTTTCCCAACATACTCTCATTCCCTTCAAAAGAAAGCTAAACGAAAAGAGAGAAAGTTCATTATATTTTTATACAAAAGCACTCAATGATGTCGATAAGGATCATTATTCCTCCTCTGCCACATGCCCACTCCCTACCCTAAGTAAAAAGAGTTAGCTTACATAGCTGGACTTCATTAGAATAGCATAGTCTTACAAAATTATCAAAATTGTGTGTGTGTTTGTCCTGATGATCACAAATGCAAAGTAAAGGTACAGATAATCTCTACATTTATTGAGAAGCAATAGAGAAGTTCCTTAGTTACGAAAATCATGAATTTTGAACTTGGATTTTGCATGTCAATACTTGGTATAACACAGCTAAGACAATATTCATTTAACAGCACTTATGCATTATTTATCAAAATCTTCTAAATCGGGGTCCTTTCTCAAATTTATAGTCTTTATGGGCATTTGCCTCTCTCACATCACAAATTTTATGTCTCTAGCGATTAGTAGCCGAGGTCTGGGGCAGCTTTTTGCTTACGCTTTAAGGCAAAGAAAGGTGTGCACGTTAACAGAAAAAGGAACATGGCAACATTACCTTTATTGTAATGACTACTAGACTAGTGATTCTCTGTACTTTGGCTATATAATATCCTCTTCAAGTGCTGATTCATTGTGTTAAACTTGCAAATTCTCATTTTGTTTTCTTGAGGTAAGGAGAGAGGTAAAAATGTCTCTCAAGTTTTCTGACTTTTTAATGCATTGTGCACATCGTTGAGCATTCCACATGTTGTATCCCTAATATGTCTCTATATTTTTGGTGTCTCACTACGGATATTAGGACCTAAAGAGATGTTGTTAGTTGAATCAACTAGTACTCTATGTATAAGTTCCACATTCATTTTTTTCCCCAACTAATTTGAACCAATATTATCTAAGAGGTCCATTGATAGTCTAAAATTTTCAAGTTCATGTTTTAAATCAAGCATTTCGTTTTTCCATTTACTTTTTTGTTTCAAATATAAATTGTTGATGTCAATTGATTTTATTTCTACAGCCATCATGGTCTTGAGGACATTTTTGCTTTTTCTAACCCTTGTTGAGTGTTAGAAAGTATATATTTATAAAGGAGAAAATCGTCATTTTATACTTCAAGTTTTATTAACATTTCTACTTTTATGTATTTAAGCTTCTTGTGATTTAATTATGTATGTTTTATTTTAATTAAGTATTTTATGTATTTTAGGGACATCGTGGTCATTTCATAATGAACGAGAGATCAGACGGCAAAACGGACATCACTTTTGAACTCATGACAGTCGAAAATCTTAGGAGGAGCATAAAAGAAAAAAATATCATCGCTCACACGTATTTGACTATTAACAAGTACAGTACTGTCCATATTACTGTTCATGACACTATTCACACATACGGAACGAAGACGTGGCATTGGCCGATGATGTGGTATTGACTGATGAGGTGTCATGATTCTATTGGATAAAATTCTTATGCATTGTTGATCGGTGACGTGACAGCATGTTAGTGAACCAAAAATTGCGCGTATGATACATGCATATACACAGGATTATTTTCAACCAAACCGCGTCATTGTTCAAGCCGGTTGACTGTTCAAACCACGTGGTCAAACCGTGTCACTGTGCAAACCACGTGGTCAAACCGTGTACTATTGAATGACGTGACACAATCCTAAGCGTCCAAACTGTTTTTAATCCAATGGTCATGATTTACCTAATGTATCTATAAAAAGGGGGCTTTTTTCCTCTAATTGGATATCTCTGAACTCATTTTTGAGCTCCATTTTCTGTAATTCCTTCTCCATCTTGTATTTTCAACGTATTTTAATAAATTCTTATTTTATCCCAAGTTCAATTATGAGTAGCTAATTTTCTTTCAAGCTTGAGTTGAAATAGGAATTTATTAAAATACATAAAAAAATACATGATGGAGAAGGAATTACAGAAAATGGAGCTCAAAAATGAGTTCAGAGATATCCAATTAGGGGGGAAAGGCCCCCTTTTTATAGATACATTAAGAAATCACGCCATCGATAAAAAAAGCGGTTTGACGTTTCGTGATCACGCCACGTCATCGATCGCCAACAAGACAGCGGTTTGACCACGCAGTTTACACAGTGACACTGTTTGACCACGCAGTTTGAACAATCAACCGGCTTGAACAATGACGCGGTTTGGTTGAAAATAATCCTGTGTATATGCATGTACCGTACACACAATTTTTGGTCCACTAACATGCTGCCACGTCACCGATCAACAGTGCATAAAAATTTTGTCCAATAGAATCGTGACACCTCATCAGTCAATGTCACATCAGCGGTCAATGTCATGCCTTCGTTCCATATATGTAAATAGTATCATGAACAGTGACATAAACAGTACTGTATCCTCTAAATTAATGGGCCTTTCCATTTTACATATGAATTTATGAAATAATTATTTTTTTAATAAATTCAAAAATAATTCTGAGACAACAAAAAATAAATAAATTATCTAATGATAAAATTTTTATTATAGAAAAATATTTTTAAAATTCTATTAACTATTATATTATTCTGGCCTTGTCTTAATTTTCATTAAAAAAAATGCTATACATATAACAATGGAGAATTTTAAAGGGATTGTTGGGAGGTTAACTCTTTCGAAAAAAAATCTCTTTACCAACTTTTTACGTGGGCCCCAACCCGCTCACCAATTCGGCTCACATATTAAACGGCCCGATAGAACTGGGATCCACTTGAATGCTCAAAAGTCTCTAATAGTTTAATACAAAACAAATCAATAAATGGATTTACGGGTGGAGCTCCTAACACCCCTAAAAATTTCTTTTGAAACCCCTTTTTCAATTGCAGTTGTTTTGATATCAAGTTACGCTTTCTCTTAAGCACCCATCTACTGTGGTAATTGTATTTATTTTTTCAGATTTCTTACACCAAAAACAAAATGAAATTTATATTTTAGTTTAAAAATAGATTTTAAGATAAAATTAATTTTTTTTAAAAATAATGTGAGAATAATGAATACGTAAATAAAGGAAAAGAAATAAAGATTATTCCAGAGTAAAACAATTGGATAGATGAAGATTAAAGAGTCACAAACAAAAGAAATAAATAATGACTTATTGATATATTCAAACAGAGAAAACGAATAATATACGCTTCAATGCTTGCGTTTTGAAGAGAAACGGCAGATGTATGTCATTAGAATTATATATTTGTTTTTGTATGTAGTTATATTAAACAAAAAAAATAAAAAATAAAAAAAGAGATGATCTAAGGAGAATGAAGGAATGTTAATGGATTAGGATGTACTCAATTTCTTTTTCTTTTTTTTTTTTGCTAAGCAATAAATCAATTATCAAGATTTATTTTGAGTTTTTTTTTTCCCTTATCTAACAATTATTAATTTAGTGTTCAGCAAAAATTCAGCTCAACACTAAATCCTTATTTAAAACTTAGGCCTAGGGGTGGGCACGGATATCAACCCGACCCAACTCGCATGTAGAACGGGTTGAAATTTTTCAACCCGACCCAACTCATTACGTATCTCAACCCAACCCGAACCAAACTGCGGGTTGGGTCGGGTTGGGTTGGACTTTTGAAAAAATCAATTTTTATAGTCTAATTAAATAGTGAACAAAAATAAATTAATTAATTAGATAAACTAAAAAAACGTAAATATTAAAATCCATATAACAAATCTAAAATTTCAAAGTTTTCATATTTATATATTTTTTTAATTTTTATATAAAATATCAAAATTTATATTTTATATATATATATAACAACCCAACCCAACCCGCAAAAACTCACACGGGTTGGGCTGGTTGATGCCCACCCCTACTTAGGCCTTTAAAGAACTATTCTCAATATGCATACAGTTATGATTAGGGGTCCAACTAACTAAATAATAGTCAATTAATCTAAAAAATAGGTTTAGCTGCTCAGTGTAATATCTTAATGAAGGTAATTTTTGGTGAATTGATTATCTTTAAATTATTTTCTTATTTTTAAAAACTTCATTTCTTTTTTTTTTTTTTGAAAGGTAAGGAGAAAAATTATTTGAGTTGATGAATTTAATTTTTTCGTCTTCTTAACAAAAAAAATAGAGATAAATTAAAGTTTTAAAAATAAAGAGAATAATTTAAAAATAATCAATTCATGAACAATAATTCGAAATTAACGACTCCCATGAAATGAATTAAAAAAATGCAAAAGATAAGTTTATCTTTTCACTCGTAAAGTTGCAGGCGATTGCTTATCATTTTGTTGAACTATGAGAATGCAAGCCATTATTAATTTATCTCTCCTCCAAATGCCAACTGATATTACTCCTTTTTCTTCTTCTCTCAATTAATTTTTTTTTCTTTAACAAACCCAAAACTCCCAAAATATTTGTTGATTAGAAATGGTTAGATTGGAAGGAGATCAACGCCATATCGGACCTCTCTCTCCCATCTCTAAATCAGCTTAGGTTCCATAGTAGTTAAATTAATATCCAAATTGAAATAGGTTTGATAAGATGCAAATTCAAATCTAATGATGCAATGGATTTTGTGAATATTTTAAATTTTAAGTTAAATAAGATAAAAGTCAGTTTTTGATCAGTTCAAGGGATTTGGGATTGAAGTAGAGTGCTTTTTTCGTTGATCTACAGGATGAATTGAAGGAGCTTTTCTTTGATTCTTGGCCGAATTAAATAAAAGAGGATGGGCTTTCTTATAAAAAATTGTAATCACATTTTACTTTTACAAATTAAACAATTATGAAAAGGAATAAGATAATATTTTCAAATGAATTTTTCTCTGAACTTATCATACTTTTCATTTAAATATCGTCTTCGTACATAAATTTATTATTATTATTATTATTATTATTATTGCAAAAAAATTTTATTAGATGCTCTCTAATATAATCTCTAATATAATTTATTGACTAGGGTATTTATTTCAACCAAATGCAATTGAACGAGTATTTAAGTTTTTCTATTTAGAATACAGATTTCAGAAACTTTTACCAAGTGCATACGCATAATCAGAATACAGGTTTCAAAAACATCGTTTTCGCTTTCGCTTTCGCTTTCATTCGGTGATAACATCAACTGCAAAATACCACCAGTCGTGCTTCGTTTTCTCTGATTGAACAAGATAGGCGCAAGCATCTGATTCTGGTGGTTAAAGGACTTGGATCTAGTTTCTTAAATTGGGGGAAATTACAAGCAGAATATAAACTGTATTCAAGACCTCAATGAGACAACCATAAAATCATCTCATTCTGATTTGCATTAGTTTAACAAGTATTTCTGAATATTGATGAAAATTTTCTTATATTTCTTATTTATCAGAGGTACAGTATTTAAGATTGATACACGTACAGCCTTTTGACATCATATCTGTATCCAGTGCAAAGAATATTGAAATAACAAAATTTCAAATACGTATTCTACAATCTTTAAGACCACCTTTGCCTAAAAAGAGTAGAGCTATCAAGCGTAAAGTTTTCATCACCATCATTTTATTACCCTGACATGTAAGTGTATCACGTCTGCGCACCAACTACAAGCTCCATGATTTTTTCTGCACATTCAAAGAGATTATTATATCAATGTTCTAAGAAACTAATTTGTTAATCAGATAAAAGCTCGTAAGCTGGAAATGTGTCAGAACTAAAACTCAAACCAACCTGTTAAAAACCCAATTATAGGTATGGGTTCCAATTGTTTTCCAGTGCTTTCAAGCCTTTGCCAGAAATAAATAGCGTCATGTTATTTCTTACAAAGTCAGCAGACTAAAATAGGATTCATGGCTGCACAAACAGTTTGAGGGTTATATCTAGAGCTTGTCCAAAAAGAACTTCTGCAGTGTCCGATCTCTTCTATCAAAAGTAAACAGAATTAAACTATGTAATTTCTGAAGTATCTACATACCTGGTGTACTTGCTAAAGAATGGGTCTCTCATGAGGTAAAGTGCCCACAGAAGTTTCCTTCTTTTCAACTGAATCAAACACTAAATATGTTTTAGCATGCAAAAATAAAAGTTTCCAAATACTAAAGTGCCGGGATTTACAGCCAGAATTAATGAATCAGGTGTGAAAAGCATATCTGAGTAATTATCAGAGGAACTCTAACCTCATCCTTTTCAGATGTGGAAAGATGAAACGTTTGTTCTTTTCCACCATGCCTTGACCTAGTAGCTAATGATAGAAAGCCTAACCCTGTAAAATCCACAGCCAAGGAAAGAAACAAGGGAATCCATGATCGAATTCCATATTTTCTGATAAATAATACATAAATAAGGGGTCTTGTGATAAAGAGCACTTCTCCCATATCAAATAAAGCTCCAATAGTGCCCTTTGCAGACAATTGTTTCGAAAGGGTTGGCCTCTCAACCACCGGAGCTGTTAAAAACAAAAGAATGCCAAGTATTAGTGGAATAAACAATGCCAAGTCTTAGTGGAGTTATCTCATGAATTGTGACAAGTTGACATATGCATTATGAAATCTTAAGCAGCTGATTACCAGGAGGCTCCATTATTGCTTTCTGATGCTGAATCCTCTGCAACCACACTGGCTCAGAAACCGTCCTAGCATTTTCCCCAAATCTGTTCAAAGCAGATAATGCCCTTCCTTCTAGATTCCAAGAGTTGTGTCCATAATTATTTTGCAAGTAATCATGCCTCTGATTCCCTCCAGGCTTTCCGCTTTGGACAGCCTCTAATGTTAAGCTGAGATTTGGAATCATCTGAAGGCATTTCAACATTCAATGTCTCCCCTCCATGCAGAAGCATCTTGTATCCACTGTTCTGGAACAGAGCTAACCTAACTAATACCCTGAATTACAATGAATAATACATTGTAAGGCAATAAACAGATGCCAATGGATGTTTATTACCTAATAAAAGAAGACAGAGCCACAAGCACTAGATTACCAATACTGCTTACTTGGTGGCTTCAGTAATAGCAATGAAATTCCATTTTTTCTTATCACCATAGTAATATTGTGCTACAACTTCAACCAATGTTTCCAAGTCCTTCAGAGCAGAAATACACAATGAATAAGGGAATGAATGAGGCTCTGGGGAAACTGAACCCTTTTGACTTGGAGTCGTTTTGATTATATGTTCGTTGATAGCAGTGATTATACCCAAGAAAGTAGTAACTACAAACGATTAACAAATTTTCACACGAGTAAAAGAGCGATGACCCAAAAAAGGGAAAAAGTGTTCATAGTTGGTTGATTGGCAAGAAATATAAGAAATCAATCTAATGCTTTCCGGTAAGAGAGAGAGAGAGAGATGCGGACAATAGCTAAAACTCTAGAAGAAGAAAGAAAGCCCTATGTTCTACCCAGCTAGAAGTAAACAAATGTTACCAAAGTTTCACAAAACCTGCTTCTGGTCCTATCTCTGACTCAGAAAACCGTTCTTGAAGAAGCCATGTCAATCCCTGTACAATAATTCCAATAAAGAATTTAAGCGAGTCCTTGGTACATCCAAGCATAATGAAAACAGTGAAGCAAGACCCATTTGGCAAATTCTCTCGAATCCAGGTCAATAATAATTCCACTAGACAATCAACAAAACAACGATTAAAGCGATAGAAATAGTCAATAAAAGCAACAAATACTAAGTAGAAGCATACACATTGATTAAGTGATAACATCAAAACAAGCAACAGCAATAGTAGCAGCAAATTCATTATTGCCAATAACAATTGAAGAAATAAAGCTAAAGTTCAATTTAAAAATTCATCAAAATTTAGTTTGCTTTAAACCGCGCAAAAAGTACAAGTTCTTAATGAAGAAACAGCACAATCTTACACATAATTGATGAATAAACAGATATAAAAAAAGAGAAAAAAAAAACTTACATTGGCAAGAGACTCTAGGGAGTGAACATAGTCTCTATTTCTTCTTACCCATCTCTTGAAAGCTTCCATAGCTTTACAAACTCCATCAAGACAAAGAAAAAGACTCGGCTTTCGAAAGCGCCGAGTCCAAACCCAAACTCTTAACTTCGTGAAGCTTAAATCCTTGGTGGTTTTGGATCCGACCCAGTGACCAAATACAAAATTTATCTAGCCCTAATTTGGATTTGATTTTGTCGTTTACAAAAGCTCCAGTGAAATGACGAGATACGCAGAGAGAGGGGGGAGAGAGAGAGAGAAAAAAAAACAGAGAGGAGAGAGTGTGAGAGTGTGGTGAGGTGCTCTTAATTTACCTTCGGCTAAAAATGGATAATCAAATCGGAACCGTTGAATGGGCCGAAAGCTTAGTTGTCTCTGACCATTAATGAGCTCGGAGATCAAACGGTGCATGATATCCACGTGGATGGTTTCGATCTTGTCCTATGTTGTCGTGAAGTTTTACAAAAATACTGAAATCTAGCTTTGTAGTCGTGGGGCCTCGGCTCGTGGCCGCTGGCCGCTGCCATCACTTAACAAACACCACATGAAAGGATGGAAAATGAACTAAGAGGAAACGGCGTCGCATCTCTTAATTTATTTCACTTTGTATTTGTTATTTAGGGACAATTTCGTGATTGTCATTTTTGTACCCTTGTGATATATTTGATCTTTTATTATCGGACGGCTACATGTGAAATTTTATTGAGAACAAGCAAAGGGCTATTATTATTTTCGTCAAGTTACCCAACGTTTTCACATCTCTGTTCTTCTAGGGTTTTGCAAATTTCTGAATTTTCTGCCAATCTTGAACCATGCAACTGACTCTAGAATTCGGGTAACTTGTACCTCTCAGACTTTGTCTATTCGCTTATATAGTTTTTGATCTTATAATTCTTTTGGATTCAATGTAATTGACGATTTTTTTTTTTTTTTGCAATTTCTTATTGATGTCACCTTTTTGGTTGGTTTTTATATTTGAAATCATGCTTGGTAGGTATGGAATTTTCGTTCATATTGACTTAGCAAATTCTTATCAACCATATGTGGTGGATTCATGTCCAAACAGTCTTAACCTTGGCCCTTTTATGAAATTTTGAAACTTGGTTGTCTTGTAACATTCATTCCTAATGAAGTAATTTTCAATGCAGTGGAGGGTTAGAGCTTCTTTGTGATTCGGTAAAGGTCCATAATGTTGATGTTGTTCCACCAAAATGATCACAGAAGGTAAATATGTTTTCTTAACAATTTTGCTTGGACTTTGTTCTTCTTTTTTGCACGAATGATTTAATGCTCTCTCTTACTTTTCTGTTGATTATGAAAGATTTGCTTTCTTGTGACGGCACCAATTTGATCAAGGAGAGGCCTGAAATGTTCATGAAAGGAGATTCTGTGTAAGTTATAAGCTGCTCATCGAAATTGATTGGCAAGTTTTGAATTTGTACTTGCACTAATGCGGGTTTTGTTATTCTTAAATCTTAATACAGCCTTCAAGGGAACGAGTGTTACTTAAAATCTAATTTGGGTTGGGTTGTCAATTGTCATGCAGGACCCATCTGAAATTGATTTCTATCCCATTTTTTTGAGCTTCAGATATTGTTTCTTTATAGCCCTCGCAGTTTCTTAATCTTGTATATATCTTTTTGTTCAAATTGACGAGAAAAATTTTTATGTATGTGCAAGCTCTGATCTTTATTTAATCATCGCTTGCATTGTAAAGAAATTGATGGATAATCACCCGTACAATAATAACAACCCATACCCTCATAATGGTTATCAGCCACCTCCTCCAATTTACGGACAGCCTCCACCACCTGGTGGTGCAGATCCATATCACCAATCTCCATATACGTATGGAGGAGGACCAGCTTACCCATACCAACCATCTGCATATCCTCCCCCACAAGCAACACAACCATCTCATTCATTGCCATTAGATTATCAGTACCAGTTGCATTCTCATTCCGGGCCCCTTCTATATCCATATGAACACCCTGCTCCTGTTTCATCATCTATGCCCCAAACCCTCAGCATACTAGTAGCTTTGAATACTTTCCGCACCCTTACCCGTATGCCCAAGCCCAATCTAGTCAGGATCATTACCCCTTTCCTGAAACTACTGCTGAATTGCCATCTGGAGTCAGTACTTTCCTTGATCGTCTTGGCAAGGATAGATTGAGTTCTGGAAGAGTTTTTTCATCAGCACAACCTGCGAATGCTAGAGACGATAATCTATCCGGCCAAGACTCTTTTGTCCAGGATAAGTTGAGTTCTGGAAGAGTTTTTTCCCGTCCACATCATGAGAATGTTGTAGACAATGATCTTTCTGGCTCAGATCAACGCGTCCAGGATAGATTGGACTCTGTAAGAGTTTTCTCGTCATGTCATAGTGAGAATGTTAGGGATAATAGTCCCGCTTACCCACCTTTGTACCCATCTTTGGAGGAGCATTTGGGTAATTTGCATATTTCTTCTAGTAATAAAGAGAATAATTATCAACCAAGTGCCCCAGCAGTACCACCAGCGCCTTCTGTGCCACCATTGTGTGATTCCCCTCTAACTCCTCAGGGTTCAACTTTGAGCAGTCCTGGTGGTTTTTATGGGTACCCCAATGATTCTTCCTCAAGTTATCCTGAAAGAGCTTATTTGGGCATGATTGATTCATCTAATCATCCTGTTTACACCCACTCGGACTCATTTAATGGTCAGAATATGCAGATTGTGTCATCAACTAAAGGGTCTTTGAAGGTTTTGCTCTTACATGGAAATTTAGATATTTGGATATATTCTGCAAAGAATCTTCCCAACATGGATATGTTTCATAAGACTTTGGGGGGTATGTTTAATTCACAAATGAACAACAAGATCACTAGCGATCCATATGTCACAATTGCAGTAGCCAATGCGGTAGTTGGAAGGACTTTTGTGATTAGCAATTCCGAAGATCCTGTTTGGCAGCAACACTTCTATGTCCCTGTTGCACACTATGCTGCGGAAGTCCACTTTTTTGTTAAAGACAGTGATGTTGTGGGGTCAGAATTGATAGGAACTGTGGCAATTCCAGTGGAACAGATATACTCTGGTGGAAAAGTTGAAGGAACTTATCCAGTCCTGAATGGTAGCGGGAAACCATGTAAGCCTGGTGCTACCTTGACACTTTCAATACAGTACACCCCGATGGAGAGGCTGAGCTTTTATCACCGTGGAGTGGGGGAAGGTCCTGATTATATTGGTGTTCCAGGAACATATTTTCCTCTGAGGAAGGGTGGTAAAGTGACTCTTTATCAAGACGCCCATGTTCCTGATGGGTGCCTTCCACACCTAGGGCTTGATAGGGGAATGTCTTATGTACATGGGAAGTGTTGGTATGACATCTGCAATGCAATAAGTCAGGCACAACGTTTAATTTACATTATAGGGTGGTCGGTTTGGCACAAAGTTAAACTGGTTCGGGATGCTGGTCCTGCATTAGATTGCACCCTTGGGGAACTTCTAAGATCAAAGTCCCAGGAAGGAGTGAGAGTGCTGCTTCTTGTTTGGGATGACCCTACTTCGAGGAGCATTTTGGGTTATAAAATGGTAAGCAACACATCTTATTTTTCCATTGGAGTTCTGCATAGCCTATGGGATTATGGTTACCATGTAGACAGTAAACTGTATGTATGATTCACTTGCTTTGAGCCTTATCCTCAATTAAATTTTAACATTTCAAGCATGATTTTACAGTTCTGAATTACAAAATTTCGTGTGAAGGGAAAGAGAATAGCTGCCAATTGTGTAAAGTTTTTTACAAGTGACTGAACACTGGTGACTTTTTTTTGGGGGGGTCAAGGGGTAAAACTTCCATATGTATGTCTGGTGTCTTGTTGGATTGATGTTTGTAGTGACAATGGTAAGACAACTAAAGGAAGCCTAGTATTCATGGCTTTGTGAGGGGATTAAACCTGGGTTGATGAGCAATGAAATGAAATGAAATGTCAATCATCCTAATTTGTTTGATTTAATGTGTAAAGGGTCCTTTTCAGAAAATGGTAATTTCACTTATGCAATTTAGATTACACTTACGTGACATTTTAAAGTGTCTGTCGTAAAATTGTACTGTATCAGGTTTGGACATATGATTTACTTTTACAGAAATAATATGTCCCTAAGCCTGGTCGGAAATAGATGTTTAATATACTAAAGTAAACAGTGATGCATACTTTTTTTTTTTTTTTTTTTAGGTGTGTGTGTGAGTGTGTAAGTTAGGTGCTTATACGGTTAGTCCAGCTGATGCTCAATTAGCTTTATATGTTCAACTTTATCCATGATTGCTGAGATTTCGGTGCCGTGCTCCTCTAAGCATTTCTTGAAGTTTTCTTACGTATTACATGCCATGACTATTATTTTCTATAGATCTTCCTTGGAGATGGTTTTCAAGCACACCCCTTTTCGTTATCTCATGCAGGATGGAGTTATGCAAACCCATGATGAGGAAACACGTCGTTTTTTCAAGCACTCGTCTGTGAAGGTGCTACTTTGTCCCCGCATTGCTGGAAAACGACATAGTTGGGCCAAACAAAAGGTTGGGTGAAAATACCCATTTTCCTTTCTTAAATAATAATTATACTTGCCATTTTCTTGTCAGTGCTATTTTCATCTCCTCAACACATAGTTGCTAGGGTATCAGTCTTGATTTTTATTATATCATTTTGTGGTACTTCTCGATTTTGAAAATAGGAAGAACATGACATGCTCATCAGCCACACACTAAATGTTGGTGGCAAATATAAGCATGAGGTGCTTTGTTATGAAGAATATTTCAGAAAAAGAAATTCATGAGTCATGATGTATATTAAAGCTAGTTGGTGCTTTTCTTCTCCTTCATTCAACTTGTTATGTCTGGCAATCTGATTAATTGCCTTGCTGGAATTTTCCTATGACCCTCCACACAACGCTTAACTGCTAAAAGCATTATCCTATCCAATTATCCTAAATGACTTTGGGAATGAGGAATTTATCAGGCTGCGCTCTCAAATTAAATTTCCGAGAAAGGAAAAAAAAAATATCATCTCTTCAATTTGGTTAAATGAGCTTTAACCATCCCCAACATAACTTTTCCTTGACTTGTTGCCTCAATGAAGTTCTTTGATTGAGTTCTGATCAGGCAAGGAAGAGTTGCACTATAACATGTTAGAGTTATGTAATTGTATTGTTTGCACAGAGCATATTACTTCACCCGGTACCATTTTTTTCATTTTCTATGAAAAATATGCATTTGAGTTTTTCTTTCTTTTTTGTTATCAGGAAGTTGGAACAATCTACACGCACCATCAGAAAACAATAATTGTAGATGCTGATGCTGAGTATAATAGAAGGAAAATCATTGCTTTTGTTGGTGGCCTCGATGTATGTGATGGGCGATACGATAATCCACACCATCCTCTTTTTAGGACATTACAGACACTACATAAGGATGACTATCACAATCCTACTTACACGGTAACTTTAAACCTTTATTTTTCTTGGTAACTTGTATGCAATCAATCTATAACTTTGCATGTCTAGACAACGTAAACAAACTTTTACATTTTGTTTTATGAATAAAGAAAAGAATATATGTATATAGTTTAACAGCTTTCTGGTCATGAAACTGCTAAATTTGGTGGCTAAAAGTCATTTGACCAAGTGATGTATCATGTTCTTTTCTTTTCTTACATTGCAGTCCACCTTTTCACATTCTAAATTAAATTAATCCTTGGTATTCGGAGAATTAAACCAATGACTCCTTGCTTTTACTGAGAGAGGCCAAGCCAACTGGGCTGCCTCCTTCGGGACAAGCCATATATTATCTTCTAACTATCGACCTCTGTTGTTTATTTGAGCAGGGTAATACTACTGGTTGCCCACGAGAAGCATGGCATGACTTGCATTCAAAATTGATGGCCCAGCGGCATATGACGTTTAACGAACTTTGAGGAGCGTTGGCTAAAGGCTTCAAAACCTCACGGGATTAAGAAACTAAAGTCTTGGGATGATGCTTTGCTTAGGATAGAAAGAATTCCAGGCATTATAGGCATCTTTGATGCTCCTTGTGTTAGTGAGAATGATGCTGAATCTTGGCATGTTCAGGTAGTTTGCAACTGATCATTACCCAGATGTAAGATGTCTAAAGGGTGGGGTGGAGCTACTTTGTAGGTTATATGATATCTTGCTTTACATGGTCAAGAATAGTTGAACATAAAATCATAGGTTAAATATAATGTGCTTTTTGTATTCCACGAACGGTAATATGATTGTTTGGTATGGTATTCCTTTGTAGATTTTTCGTTCAATTGATTCAACTTCTGTTGGACGCTTCCCAAAGGATCCTAAGAAAGCTACAAGCAAGGTAAGAAAAGTTTTGGCGATTGATTATACTTTATTTATGGCTTTCAATATATGTTTTTATCGTCTTATTTGTATATTGCTTGTAAGTTGATTGGTTACTCTGTTGGAACAGAATCTGGTGTGCGGTAAGAATGTGCTCATTGACATGAGCATACATACAGCATATGTGAAGGCCATTCGTTCTGCTCAGCATTTTATTTATATAGAAAACCAGTACTTCATTGGGTCCTCATATAATTGGAGTTCATATAAAGACTTAGGTGAGGATATTTATTTTTCATTTGAAGATTTCATCTTGATAACAGTGGCTTGCTTCATAATTGCACTAGACTACAGAAGAAAACTATTATAAGATGTTACCCCTCTACTTTCAATTATATTTTTAATATTTTTGTGGCACCATCTCTTTATATATTCCTTAGTTTGATATTGTATAATTTGTTGATGGTGCCTAGATGGGCATATGGGTAAAAAAATAGTGTTTCTTAATAGTGTTAATATGAAGTTGTCGTTTTGATTTCCTCACTGAATGCAGACCTATAAGCTTGTTTTCCTTTTTCAGGTGCTAATAATTTGATTCCGATGGAAATTGCTCTCAAGATTGCTGATAAGATCAGAGCACATGAGCGATTTGCTGCCTATATAGTTATTCCAATGTGGCCAGAAGGCGTTCCAACTGGTGCTGCTACACAAAGAATTTTATTTTGGCAGGTTTGCTTCAGTTATAAATTTGGCAATTAAATATCATTTTTCAGCCTTGAACTGAGGATTCATATGATGATGCCTTAAATTTAATTGTAATCTAATTCATTTCTGAAAGCTGCAAGGAGGGCAAACTTTTAACAGTCACCAAATTGGTTTACAGTAGTGTGATTAAGCATTTAATCAAGAAATATCTTTTTTAAAGAAAAATTTTGTACCTGCGAAATTGATAATATAGTGGTAGTGCTTATGCATTAGGTTTTCATACTTCCTTCGCAATGCTTTCTTGAGAAAATGTCTTCAACGATGGTGGAAGGTTATCAGATTGGAGCATGATTTAGAAAATAAATACTTTAGTAAAAAATGTATGATTGTCTTTCCTGTCTTAGCATTACTTTGAACACACCTTTATTATTTTTTAACTATCATTTGTTTGTAGAAATTAATAGCCTCTTAGTTTGTAGAAATTAAAAATCATCATAATCCTATTTTAGTCCATTGAAGTTTAGACCTGAGAAATGGGCATTCAAGGGACCGTAACTACCATATAGCTTTTTGTACTGGCAGAGTGCTTCAAGTTATTAATCTTAAATTATCATCGATTGCTGCAGCACAAAACTATGCAAATGATGTATGAGACAATCTACAAGGCATTAGTTGAGGTGGGGCTTGAGGGTGCATTCTCACCGCAGGACTATTTGAACTTTTTCTGTTTGGGCAATCGTGAGGTCATTGATCAAACTGACCTTTCATTGTCTGGAAATCCAACTGCTCCAAACACTCCTGAGGTATTCATAAGTAAAATTTTCTTTGGCACTGATGGGACTTACCCTTTCTGTTTTGATGTGAAAAATCTCTTGGTTTCAAATAACTATATGTATGTATCTTAGCTGTCCATTGAGTGTGGTGATTGCCCTTTTCAGCTTTATTTTTCTGTGAGTAGTTTCAGACATCTGACACCGTAGAACCTTAAAATTCTCTTATTATATAGTATCGTCATTTGTGTGTGTGAACGCTCCAACTGGATATGCGCAAATAAATAAAATGTTTTTGGCATTTTCTAGGCCCTAAGTAGGAAGAGTGGACGATTCATGATTTATGTTCATTCAAAAGGGATGATTGTTGATGATGAGTATGTGATACTGGGGTCTGCAAACATCAATCAGCGCTCTATGGAGGGCACCAGAGACACAGAGATTGCAATGGGAGCCTACCAACCTGAATATACTTGGGCTAGACTGAAACGTCATCCTTATGGACAGGTAATTTATATTTGGATAGAAGTTATTTTTCAGTGTTTTCCAATTATTGAAGGAGCCATTCAATAAAGAAATTAATTTATGTATACCTTTTCTTCCCCAAAATAGTTTAATTCAAGGTCAAAATGTTGGTGATTGATTCACCAATTTATCTAAACTTTAGAAAGACAGATGAACCTTATATAATGTTCTCTGAACAGTATCATTTCTACCTTAAAAGGAAAAAGATAGCAGGAAAATTCATTTTTGCATGTGCTTCCAAAGGAATTGCACCACACTAGTGCAAATTTGTATTTGACATGCACCTCTTTTTTGCTACTTTTCATTTGGTAGATCTATGGATATAGAATGTCGCTATGGGCAGAACATCTTGGATACATTGAGGACTGCTTCGGACAACCCGAGACTCTGGAATGTGTAAAAAAGGTTAGATCAGTAGGCGAGAATAACTGGCAGCAGTTTGCTGCAGATGATCAATCTGAAATGAGGAGCCACCTTATAAAGTACCCAGTTGAAGTGGATCGAAAAGGCAAGGTGAGGCCAATTTCAGGATATGAAACATTCCCAGACGTGGGAGGAAACATAGTTGGCTCATTTTTTGCCATTCAGGAGAATCTTACCATTTGAACAGATACCGGAAGTTACAAGGTAAATAGTAAGAGATACATACAAATTTTGACATGTGTCATCAAAAACCCATGTTGATGTATAGCTGCTGTCTCCCTATGGGTATTAACATAATTTGATAATCCCCTGATTTTGTAAATAAGTAGATATACAGTTAGAAAATCATGTGTGTCTGTTTATTTGATTTTTAACTTTTATTTGCATTTTTGCATCTAATTAATGGCCCTTTGCCTTTCAATATTATTGAAGGTATTTGCAAGGAAACCTCTATCTTTCTTCCAATTAAGACTTCTTGTGTCCAGTTAATGTCGATTCTTTTTGAACGCGTAAAGGACAGCAACTTGAAGACTTGAGAGGGCCAGCGTTTATTCAAAGTCAAGTACAGGGACTGGGAATGGCCCTGTTCTCCCAGGCCCTGTTCTCCCAGTCCCTGTACTTGAAGTATGAACTGACGACCCGTCCGGTGTCCCCTTGCTTACTGATCATGCAAACAAAAATTGAAATTAGGCCATTTAGAGTAAAGATAAGACGGAATGGAAATATGGGATCGTTAATTATTATAGCTATGACCATCTAATTTGCAAATGGTTCTTTCCCTTTCAATATTATTGTACGTATTTGCAAGGAAACATCCTCTCTTTCTTGCAATCAAGACTCTTGCGTATCCAATTACTGTCAACTGTTTTTTGAACGTGTAGAAGAAAATAACTTGAAGACTTGAGGGCGCCAGTGTTTATTCGAGGTCAAGACTTAATTAGCCTGCAGGACTCTTGATGGTGAGGGGAAGAAAAAAAGATGAAAGGCACTGGGTATGGATTTATAAAACTTTAATTATTTCATAAAATTGTTTTATTTTTCATTCGCCATCACGTTAGGGATTACCGCAAATGACCCATTTTATTTTCATCTCTATCTAGGTCAGTAGGGTTATGGAAAATCAACTGTTGTCTCTTTTTTCACACTTATTGAGGAATATGGATGATTAAACAAAACACATCAATGACCTAAAATATATAATGAATATCTGGATTTTTTTGTATCCACATGACGTGTGGAAATACAACACTTATTGAGGAATATGGATGATTAAACAAAACACATCAATGACCTAAAATATATAATGAATATCTGGATTTTTTTGTATCCACATGACGTGTGGAAATACAACATTCTCTCCAAAAATAGCCAGACATTTCACATTTATTACAAATATTTTCTTAAATATTATGTTGGCCAAATGTTTTCTCCTCATTTTTCTCTTTTCCATCGATAATAATTTTTTTCATGACCTCATCCTTGATAAAACCCACGATCATATCTACAACTATGTCTACGGTCAATAATAATCTTGTTGAGAAATTATTTCTAATTATTTTTTTTATCGTGCTTCTAATGACACCACATAATAACCTTTTTTATCTTTATTTTGTTCCCAATAAATCTCAAAACTCCTTACAAATATGCACCATTACACATATGATATATTTTTCTTCCGTTTATTAGCTTTATAGAATTTTGATATAAAACGTGCGTAGCACACATAACATGTGCGGCCTCGCGCATTAGACTATTTTTCTAACTTTATACAATTAAAGTATCTCTCTTATTGTGCAAATATAATTTTATGCGACGTGGTGCTTTAGTCGCACTAGATGAGTGCTCTAACTTTGTTGAAGTAAAAGTGTCTCCCTTACTGTGCGAATATAATTTGTAGTGGTTCGGCACCAAAATGGCAAAATTTATCAGTATTTCCTCAAATTTTAAAATCCGCAACTATTGGGCTGTGTGGCGGGCTCGCCAAGTCACAACCCAACCTTCATCTTCGGCCCTTTCCAAACCTAACTTGCACTCTCCATATTCTTCCTCTATTAAATTAAACCAAATATAATGCATATTAATAAGGAATAAGGATGGCAAGTTGGTCTATCCAAATTGAATATTTGTATATCCAATTCAATTAGATTGGATAATATCCATCCAAATTTTTTTTGGATATTGATATGGATATGCGTATTTTTAAAAATATCCAATTAGAAATTTGATGGATATGGATTTTTGATGGATATCTAAAATTCAATTAATTTATCCGATTTGAAGTTAAAAAAATTAATATTGTAAAAATAAAATGAAAAACAAAAACAAATGTCCTAGATTATCGCTTTAGCAAACCCTAAGATTATCATCAGCTGCTTATTGCTCGCCGGTGCTCATCGTTCGCCGGCCGGTCGTCGCTCACCGGCGCTCATCACTTGCAGCTCATCTCTTCTCTTCTCTTTTCGCTCTATCACTGGAAAAGGAACAAGCAGAGGCGCTGCAAATTAGATCTCTCTCTTTTGACATCTGTGAATGTGACTCAAATCTCTCTCTTTTTTGTCACTTGCGCTCCCCGAATTTTGTTTGATTCATTGCGTTTGATCTGAAGTAATAGCAGACTCTGCTTCACTATTAGTTTTTATTTTTTTCTTCTCTCTCTTCGCTTGTCTTCTTTGTCGGCAGCTCTCACAAGGTCTCACCATGAATTTTTCAATTTTTCCCGTTTAAATTTCAATTTATTATAATTATAATAAAAACTGAGGGGAATATATGCAAAAGAATGTGAAAATGAGACTTTTGAAGTTTGATCTAAAGTAATTGGAGATTGAGTGGAGGATGATGATTTTAGAAAGGAATTTTTAGTGATCGGCCACTGGCCCAAATGGGTGTAATTGGTTGCAGGAGAAATTTCATTGCCTGGTAGGAAGGCAGAAGAGGGTGACAGGGATGATGAGGATACTACAACAAGGGAGGCTAAAGAGGAAATAGGGTTGGATCCATTGCTTGTGGAAGTTGTAACTGTTCTTGAACCATTCTTGTCAAAGGTATAGAAGGATGTTTCTTCTATGCTCCTATTTTGTTTTCATAATCTTAGTTTTTTTTTTCAATAATGATATTTCTGGTTCAAATTTGATGATTCAGATCATAAATATTTTTGCTTAAATTTCAACACTGATACCTTTCATGGTTATGAGTATAAATCTCAATTTTCCTTAGAGATGCTGAAAAATGCTAAAACTTCAACAATTTCAGCATTTGATACCACTGCATTTGATAAAGCACTTGCTAAACAGAAAATAGCAAGAATGATAATCATGCATGAGCTTCATTTGAGGTTTGTTGAGTATGAAGGGTTTAGGGATTTGATGAGGTTTGTTTAGCCTTTACTTGGTAAAATTTCTAGGAACACTGTGAAAAAAGAAGTTTTTAAGCTGTTTGATTTTGAAAAGGACATCTAGCAATAAGAAAAAAGGGATATATGGTCGTGACAATGCATTTTATTGACAATACGTGGACTCTATAGAATCGGATCTTAAGGTACCAGTTTAAAAGTTTAATAAATTTTATTTATATTTTATTATATGTACTTTATTTTATTTATTCTTATTTGTAATTTTGTTTTATTTTTTATGAATTGTCTAGATTTATATATATGCCTTCTCCACATACTGCTAAAACACTTTCTAATGAGTTGGCTGTCTGTTGGATTGGAATGTAGATCGAAGGTTATCTACAATAACCCTTGATAATTGTTCCACTAATGATGCTATGATTCCGCTTTTGTTGCATGTGAGATGTTGTGATCACATTTTAAATTTAATTGTTAAAGATGGGTTAGATACGATAGGAGATGGGATTGAAAAAGTTGGAAATAGTGTTAATTACTGGACATCATCATCTAAAAGGATAGAGTTGTTTGAAAATACGGCTAATCGCCAATTGAAGTTGAATTGTTCTAAGAGTTTAGTACTTGATTGTAAAACTAGGTGGAATTCGACATATTTAATGCTTGAAGTTGCTTTGATTTATAAAGATGTTTTTACTCGTTTGAAGCATCGTGATAACCAATATAAGCACTTGCCTACTAAAGTAGAGTGGGAGTTGGCGAGAGTAGTATGTGAGCATTTGAAACCCTTCTATACCATGACTAAGATGTTTTCTGGCACTAAATACCCAACAACTAACTTATTTTTTCCAATAATTTGTGAAATTAGATTATCATTGAATGTTTGGCTTAATTCTTCATGTGATGTGATAAAAAAATATGGCGAAAAGTATGTTAGAAAAGTTTGGAAAATATTGGGATGAAATCCACGGTGTGATGGTTGTTGCTGTTGTATTGGATCCTAGATACAAAATGGTTCTAGTGGATTATTTCTTTCCTCAGATTTATGATAGTGATGCATCAACTCATATTGATAGAATTCGTACTCTTTGTTCTGACTTATATTCAGAATATTAAAAAAAATGTATGGTTGGATCGAATTTGGCTAAAGGATTCAGTGAGTCTAGTTTTGTTTGTAATTATAGTTCTAGTTCGGTTGTGATGGGCATGTGGGATATGCAAAAATTTAATGCATTCAAAAGCCAACATATTCGTAAATGAGTTAAGTCGGAGTTAGATACTAACTTGGAAGAAGAGGATAAGACTACTCCAGACTTCGTATTTTAATGTAGTGGAAGGTGAATAAAAGTAGATATCTGATATTGTCTGAGATTGCTAAAGATATGCTGGTTGTTTCGGTCTCTACAATTACTTCCGAATCTGCTTTTAGTGCAGGAGGTCGATTTTTAAGCCCACATCGTAGTAGACTTCATCTGAGTATAGTGAAGTCCTTAATGTGTACTCAAAATTGGATATGGGCTCAATTAAAAAATATCAAATTTAGCTCACTTCTACACTTATTTGATTTTGATAGTATTTGTTTTCTTTATACTTTACAAGTTTTTTTTTTTTTTGAAAATTAGGTGAGATTCCTAAAGATAAGGTGATGTATGAGGAATAAATAAATGGAGAAGTGACTGATAATGATGATGAAGAGAAGACACAACCATGTTTTGAATAGTGTTTATTTTTCTTTTTTTGGTATGTGCTTGATGCTTATTGTGATGCTCAATTATGAATGATCATGGTTCTAAATAATACAAATTATTTATTTGTTTAATGCTTTGCTTTGATTTGCAGATTAATGGTGATGCTCTAGTTGGAGATTAATGATGCGTTAGAAGATTGGAGATTAATGATGCATTAGAAGAATGAATTTTTTGTATTTAATTTGAAATTAATTTGTAATTTCATATTATAATTTCTTTTTGTTAATTCATAGTTTTGATATTTGTTATGTTTATTATTTTTTATTTGATATTGGAATCTAATACTGGTTTTAACTATTCTATATTATTATTTTTTATTTTATTTTTTATTTAATAAAAATTAAATATCCATAGATATCCATATCTATATAGATAAAATCCATATCCATGTCCAGTATTAAATATTGGATGTAGTTATATCCATCATGGATAATTATAAACTTATATTTGGATAGATATTATCCATCCATAATTAGATATTTACTATCCCTATATATTAATAAATTCTCACTATTCACGTATTTTATAATGAATCTCGCACCAATTCTAAGTTTTCATTTTTGTCCTACAAAGAAGAAGCTTTGGAGTCTTAATGACTGCCTTTTTTTTTTTTCTTATCTCGAGGGAAAAAAAATGCGAGATAAACCTATCAAATTATCCATTAAACCTATTCATTAAATAAATCACCAATTAAAATTTAAAAATTTAAATTTTCATCTAAACTTACATATTTCATTTCATCAATAAATAAAATTGTGGACTTTTACCTCTAGTGCCTCAATTAAATTGTGAACCAAAAATACAGAGTTTTATGTTCATTTTACAAGGGATAAAGTAGTCATTGGAGAAATGGAACTGGTAGATATACCAACATAGCATGATAAGATGGCAAACACATATATTAAAAGTCCCTAGCAATTGAAAGATTCAAAGATCTCACAAGCAATCTCGTAATCCGACCAACGAACACGCGCTTGAAGGGGGTTGAAAATGAAGAAACACAGGACCTGTATTAGCACTTAGAAGCAGGCAGAGTTTTACACCTGAGGAGATGACGACATGAAAACAAAATCCATCCTTCATATACGAAACTCTGCAACGCGTGCAATGACACAGGTAACTACGATTTCTTCTCATTTTATCCGTGTTCTTCTATTTTATATTTTGTCTTAATTAGAAGGCGAAGGCGTGACGGCCCGTGGGAGCAGCTCAGTTGGTTATATCTTGTCTTATATCTCGTCAAGCTCAGTTTCTGTTTAGTTATTGTGTTTGTTGCAATCTAATGTTACTGTTCAGCTATATTGTTGTTGGTTGTTGTTTCCAATTTTGTTGCACTTATAAAATTATAAAGTTACATGTGTTTCTAATAGATATTTGTTCGTTAGTTAACTTTTTATGCTTTCAGTAACTAGATACGTTCACAACACCGATGAATATATGACATATCAAGCGCTATGGATCAGTTGGGAACAAACACATTTAGCTATAGTAAAAGGAAAGATAATAATCACATAATTTTAGGATATTTGGTCTGCTAGCGCCATTAGAGTCAATCTTGCAGCCGTAAATGACAGGTCATTGTGATTCATGATTATAATTAAAATTTGTTTCATTATCAAGCGATAAAAATGTTATTTTAAGCTTATGTTATAAATTATATATGTGTTTATGCAATATATTAGGAATTATTAATTATGTCTTAACTATATTTAATTTGTGTATATTTGTGTGTTTCTTAAGTAAAATATTAATTTCACGTAATTCGAGACTCCAAACAGATAAACGGATGTCAAATTTAGATTCCAGAGATCTAAAAACCTTGAGATGAGTCAAGACCGACTTATAATTGAGCTTGTGAAAAAAGTTGACTTTTTTTTACTGACATTGATTGGATGATAAAATGAGCTTATAGTAGATATCAGTGCATTGGATAGCTGTCAATTGTAACTAAATCTCAACCATTCATAATTCAATAGCCACGATCATGCCACGTGGTAGTGGTTGGTGAAGCAAGTTTGTAGGATCCAAACCTTTATATTCAGGTCGACCCGATCCACCTATTAACCCGTCAAATCTCAACCGTTCTTTGACCGAATCGGACGCTTCACATTATGCCATTGTAATGTTGACTTTTTTAAGTTTAACTAGCTATTGGATCTTGATCTAATGGCTGTGAGGAGCGCATGCATAAAGCTTATGATGGACCGCGAAACATTGGATTATAAATGTATTTTTCTATAAATAGAGCCTCATTTTTATGGTTTGAGCATCTCTCTTCTTCTCAATTTCTCTCAATTTCCCTGTAATCTTATTTTTCGGGTGTATTTTAATTATTTTATAAATAAATTTAATTTTATTTTCAATTCTAGATGTTTTTATTCTTTTTAATTATGAGTAATTTAATTTTAATAATTATTTTTCTTTCAATTATGCTTAGTTAAATAATAATAGTTAGGGTAAGGTGAAACTCTTAGGAAAAAAAATATGATTTAATCAAATTTTATTTTTAATTATATAAATTAAATTATTTTCTATGTAATTTTATATATTTTTTATATTTTTAAATTTTGATTTATTATAGACAAACAAGAGAGTTTGGCACAATAAATTCTTAATATAAGGTATGGTAAAATAGTATTTTGACTTATTGTAAACACATTAAATTTTGGCACAATAAATACTTAATCCATAATAAAATTAATGGGAAAATAATGATCATTTATATAATTAATCTTTTGGGCAGTAAATCTAAATAAGAAATGGCAAAAATAATTTATTAAATTTTATTTACCACTATAAGTGGATCCATAATCCTAAATAATTCAATTTATTAAATTAAGTTGCATATATTCAAGTTTTATTTTTATTTTTAGATAAAATAAAATAAATAAATTAAATTTTTTCTCTATAGATCGACCTCGAACTTATTGAGTTATAATATAAAAAGACACTCTTATACTATAGAGTTAAAAATCACTTTTAAGATGTATCAATTTACTTGTCGTTATGGTGTTGAAATTTCCATCCAATGTTATGGTGGCTGATCTGCTGCCAAGCTTGGTTATAACCTTATCAATTTACCTATATTAAACAGTTTTGCATCTTCTTTAATTTTCCCTTTAATGTGTCTATATTTTGTGTTGTTTTCACGTTCTCTTTTCTTGCTAAGCAATCAGTCAACAACCTTAGTTGCTTTTTATGTGTGGTGATAGGTTCTTGAGAACATGAGGGGTTGTATAAGGTTTTTCTTGCGTTGGACCTGATGTTCTTTATTGGGATTTATTTGGGAATAGGGATTTCTCTTTGACATCGGCACAAGAGCTTGTTCGCAGGTCAAGATCCAGGACTAAGCGTTTTTTTTTTTTTTTTTCCTTTTTTTGATAGTGGCATATTCCTTCTCGAACTCTTTTTCCTTGTTGTGATTATTACATGGATTTTTGGTCAGGAATGATGTCTTGTGCCCGAGGGGTTCCCTATTATTTCTTGGTGTTTCTAAGGTGGGTTGTTGAGACAGGCATTTATTTCTGGATTGCCCATAGGTTAGACAGGTTTAACAGAGGTTTTGTTTGGCAATGAGTTTGCAGTACCTATCTTTTTTATCTGCTCATGCTGACTTGCCTTTTGGAGATGATGCGCGACTTCTTCACGGTGTTTTTGGGTTCTTCTTCCAAGCTTCATCTTATGGGATGTTTGGAAGGCTTGATTCTGTTGCTTTTGTTGCAGACGTTGTTTATAAAGTGGTTTCTAACCTTAAGCTCTGTTTTTGTGCTTTCGATTTTAAACCATCTTAGTTAAAGGGTGTCCTTGATACTTAGCTTGGGAGGGTTTATGGATTATCCTACCTCCTTACAGGCTTAATCGTTTGGTTTCATAGTTGAGTCTGCTGGCTGGGATAGTGAAGCTTAATGTGAATAGTTGCTCTTGGGGCAATCCTAGTTTGTATTCTATGGGCAGTGTCTTGCATGCGTGATCATCAAGGCTGCTTTTGGCTATTTTCTTGGGCACCAGGCTTTTTTTTTTTTTTTTGTTGCTGAGTTTAGGGTTTTTATACTAAAAAATCCTAACTCAATCCTTGACCCTTAAATTAATTTTTAAAACGAAAATGATATAATACTTAAAAATTAAATCACCCTTGACCTAACTCTAATTCTTAGAGTTTTTAATTGAATTTAAAAGGGTCAAGGATCAGGTTTCGACCCAATTACATTTAGGTCCGGGTTAGAAATTATAACTAAAAATTCTACCTCAACTCTTGACCCTTAAATTAATTTTTAAAATTAAAAATTATAATACTTAAAAAATTAAAACACATACACTGCAAATTTGGTCAGAACTCACTCCACAAATTAATAGTATTTTGTATTTGATTTATTTCCTTGTTAATTTGGTTAGATTTTTACATGTATTTTTGTTAAAGCTAGATAAAAAGTTAATTTATTAAATTCCTTACAACTAAATTTATCATAAAATGGAACAATAATAGTACAATATTATTAATAAAGAATGAAGAGTTGGAGTCCTATTATAAAAAAATATCTAAAAATTAAAAGGATTATTGCAAGGTGTGGATAAAACCCGAACCCGAACCTGACCCGATAAAGGTTGACCTTGGCCCAACCCTCAGTTTTGAGGATCAAAATTTTAAAAGTTAAGACCCTTTATTTTTAATCATAAGAGCAAGGCTAGGGGTTGGCCAAGCCTGAGCTCATCTAGTCGATTGCCAAACTTATTGATAAGAAAATAATTAATAGAGTTGTGATATTTAAACCCCTCCTTATATCTCCCCAGCCCCCACAAATCACTTTTATACTAATATCATATTTTATCTTTTATTGAAATGATTTAAAAGGGTAAATAGCTTTTAAGTGCACCCACATGATAATTTCCACTAATATCTAATTTAACTAATCTATTTTCTTAAATCTTCATTTCTTTAAAATTTTTAAATTATTATTTCTTCTTAAATATTGTATACTCTACTTTTGGAAGAAATTAATTTATAGCACTCAATAGAAGATGATGAAGAAATATTAATTTTTTTTTATGGTTATGGTAATGATGGATAAATCTTTAAAGAGAAAGAGAGAGAGAGGATACAGTGATTTTGAGATTTTTTTCTTTTTAAAATAGATTTTATAAGTTTTATATGGTGGATGTTTAGAAAAAAGATAAAAAATCATAATAAGAATAAGTTTGGGATAAAATGGGATATGTTGATAGATAAAGATTAGTTTAAAATTTTTAATAATGTTAATTGAAAAGGGATTGATAAAATATAATAAGACTAATTAATATCGTTTACTCAAAAGTTTTACTTATAAATTTTGGATTTTGGATTTTGGAATTTGACCAGCTTTAAATGTTAAAATAAAAATTGAGAAAAAGTTACTTTAAAAAATCTATGCATTATCCCACAAAGTTGTACCCAAACGAAAAAAGGACCCGTTCTGGCTAAATTAAAAATGAAAAAACCCGGCCCGTTTCCCTACTCACGACCCTCCTAGCAGTTTTTTTAAAAAAATTTCCAGCGAAGAATAGAAGTGATGGCAAGCTGCTCTAGCTTCCGACGCATCGCAATGGGAATTTAGCCGGTTTTAATTCTCTCTCGTAGCTCTTTCTGTTTCTTTTATTTAACATTGTGATATATATTTATTATGCCAGAGGTTCAACTAAGTCTCACTTGGACTTTTTCTCATCTTGGGAAATGTTAATTTTGCCTTATTTATTCAATATTATTAACTTCCTCTGTCAATATATTTTATGCTTTGGTCGGTTATTCACTGTGGGTTTGCTCCATTTTGTTCTTACGCTGTTTGTATAAATATTAAAGGTTTGGTTTTTGAAAATGGCTTTCAGTCAATTGCCTTCAAAGCTTTATTTCCTAAAATAGGAAAGAAAAATATACCAAAATGTTTAATTTCTACTGCTATATGTTTGCGTTTTTAGCTTCTGCTATGCTTTATGTTGTGTTGTTTGTGTTGGCATTAATGCTAGAAAGATGTTTTCTTTTCTAATTGATTGCTTAGAGTGAATATGAGGTGGTTATTGAGTTGCAATATATTGAATAAATTGAAGACATCTTCTTCATAGGTTTTGATTCTATTAATTGTTTTCATTTCAAGTATGACACGATTGCATGGGTGTTCGAGGAGGCTAACGGTGATTTCTTAGGGTTGAAGCTATAACTTTCTTTTATTATAGTCTAGTATCAAAACTCAAAAACAAAGTTTCAAGATAATGCTTATGATACAAACACAAATGTTTGAAAAGGTAACTTGAACAAAACAGAAGGAAATCAATAAGAATAGGTTAATTCGAGGAAATCTAGACCTTTAAAATAGTATTGGTTATTTGAGAAACCAATAAACTCCCAAAATACAATATACAAGTTGCGAAAATAATAGTACTCAAGACACTTTTTTATTGAATAACATCAAGCTTTAAATAGAGCTTTAGTTCAAAGTGACAAGCATAAAAATAGCAAGCATTAAGCATGTTCTCCATCATTCTCCATGAATCCACAAAATAAGGGACAACTAACAACTTAATTTTGACTTATTAAAAACCAGCTACACTTATATTTTAAGTAAATAATTGAAACCGATATTACAACAGAAAGATTGTATCAGCTTTTCTAATTTTCTGTTATGGAGTTTACTTTAATCAATGGGCCGTGGCACATATTGTTAAATTCTGGATCAGGTAGTTTACTGGGCACGTGAACTAATTTGTAATTTAGTTATAAGTTGTGTGAACCATAAAAATATAAAGTCAGTGGTACTATTATCAGAGTATTGGGATAGTTCTGAAAGATTTTTTAATAAACTGGCATTGAGGAAAATGTACTATTGGAAGTTGAGGGGGTGAACTGTTCTCAGTTCTGTTTGTTGAGGAACAGGACAGAGCATCTGTAATTCCTCTGTTGTTTATGAGTTATCTATTTTTTTTCCCATGACAGTGTAGTGCTCTTTGTCCACCTTTCAGAAATTTTTTAGAGGAACTGTAACTGAAATGTTTTGTTGTTTCTTAGAAAATGGCTTTTCCCATGCAGTGACTTTGAAGTGGATTACGAGTCCAATGAGAATGCATCAATTGTGTATGCAGCATTAGCTATTGATAAGGAGGTGATCCATCACGATCCTATTCCTAAGATCATACTTTGCTCTTTCAACTTTATTGCTTGTTCAATAAATTCTTACTTGAATTCAATTTCCAAGTGCAGTTGCAACCAGACAAAGTGAAAAGGCAGATATCTGTCATTGATGGGAAACTTTTAGTGTAAGTTTCTATTCTCTGATCATTCTTGGTTGGAAACTTGTTACATAACTGATTTTTCATTCTTGTCCAATATTTATTCAATTTGCATCTACCAGTTTATCCTATGAGACAAAATTCATTTGGAACTTTTGTGTGGCCCGTTCAGTAATAATTTTTTCCCCTTTTCCTGCCTAATTTTCAAATAAATTATTTCAGAAAAGTTCTTCCTCTAAAATACCATTGTTCTTTGGTTTATCAACTGTACCTGGACTTTGCAGTTTAAAAGTTTCTTCATTTCGTTTATTTTCTCATCTGATTCAGGCACTTTGAGGCAGTTGATGTGCTTACACTTGAGACAAAAACAATCGAACAGTTTGGTCAAGGAACGGAATTGTGACATCATACTATCTTTGGCAGTTGGAGAATCATTCTTAGTAGGAACTGTATTACTCTAATACGCCTTCTTGTTTCTTATTATTTGACGTTTTTGTAACAAGGGAATCTATTAGTTTTATAATATAAACCTTAAAATTATCGGAAAGCTGTAACAAATTCTTCAAAGCTGTGAATTATAAGTTGTTTTTTGTTTTTTTCAATCACTTGCTTTTATCAAGTGGTTGCAGCTGTAAATGTTATCCTTGAGGATGACGATTTGGGATTGAGGTGTTATATCTTTTAAACTACAGTTTGTTGGAAAAAAAAAAATTGTAACTATGAAACAAAAGTTAGTAATATATAATAAATATAAATTTTAAATAATAATTTTGATAAAATTATTAAAGATATAATAAATTTTTCATTATACAAATGAAAAATCATATTAATATCGCTTTCAAGTTACAACAGTTAGTGTTTACCAAACACTTTAGTATTGTAACTTTTAAGCTACACCTACCTAATCTCAATCTCAAACACACCCTAAATCTTATATTGATTTCGAAAAGTGAATAGAATGAAGAATTCATAAGTGCTAACATTCTTCCGGCCATTGATTCAATTCTTTGCCATTGTGTGACACATGAAGTGCCTACTTGGTTACCAAGTGGCCCTCAGCTTAATGTACCTCGATAGCCTTCATGCTTTGAGAATTAATCTATCCGGTGGAATCCTATCTGGAATCTCTCTATACGTTCGAAAATCAAGATTTTTCTATAGCAAGCATCAATGGGTTCATATCACCCCAAAAGTAACCCAGAAAAGATAAAATCGTAGACAGCACTGTTTCACATGCTGGAACTCTCGGAAGGGTGCTTATCATGTGCTTGTGGCTGTAAACATGCCCCAAAAGAATTGGAAATTGATACTGCAATCCCTCTGCCTGGAGCCCCAAAAAGAAAGGCCCTTGTTTAGCTTTGCTAAGATGACAGATTACAGACTTAGCACGGCTGACATTGAGCAACAATTTTCTACATACATTTTATCTTGGGCAGAATCACCAAAAGTAGATGCATCTTTAAATCTAGAATAAAAGCAGGCTTGACTTGTATTATAAGAAATTCAAATGGGGTGTCACAGCTGCTGCCATCACTACGAAAACTTGCTGAATGCTTAGAAAATGTAGAGACTGCTGAATGCTTTGGCAATCCTTAATGGCATCAAAATGGCAGTTGATTCTGGACTCCACCCGCCACAAACTGTTGAATCTGACTATTTTAATTTACTGAAATCAATCTTAAAGAAGAGAGATTGGATGGATGATCAAAGAAGTGCTCAGTTATGTAAGAAAAGGAAAACAATTTATAGTAGCAATACACTCCTCAATACTCTCAGGTGCCTCTTCTAATTGAAAAATGCGTATTAATTGTTCTCCCTGTTATAGTAACAGAGTGAAGAAAACTTGTGGCAGAATATTGAACTTGGAATCTACTTTTCAACCTTCCTATAACAAATTCCCCAGTATGAACTGGAATAGACAGTCTTACCTAGTAAAACTTGATTATATTGTGGCAAGACATACGGCAAATTAGTACCCAATTTTCAGATAAACACATGCATCACAATCTAGAACAGTCACAACAACAGATTAGAGATGTGCGATTTTTCCATGGCTGGCATGAACAGGCTTGCATGTTAACAATTGATAACTATTCAAGCAAAGGTGATGCATGACATTTTCTGCAACACGACCAGGATACATTGATAGGAAGCATCAACATTTGCACACAATATTACAAGTAATTGATGACTGAAAAGGATAATAAAAGATGACGTCCGTCTACTTCTAGTAATACATTAAAACTATATTAAGGGGGAAAAAAATTCATTCAAACAAAGGGAAAACAGAGTGCAATCTCACAGTCCTTTCCCGTACAGGATGTCTTTCCCTGGTTGCTTGCCTTTTCTTTGCAAGCAGTATTTGTATTTCATCAGTATTCATCCAGATAAGTATATAGCATGTCATCTTTCTTTGATTTACGCCTACTAAGTAATGCCTTAAGGAGCCGTTTACTTTTGCTGGGGTGTTGTTCAAAGTCTTTACAGTTTTCCCTTTCAGCAGGCATACGCATAGAATATGATTTTCGAGGCTCCGAAGGGTACTGACACAATAAAATGAAAATTCCAAGCTTTAAGCATTATAGGTTTTACATTAAATAAAGGAGATCGAGAAAAAAAATTGAATTATTAAGCAAAAACTTAATGCCAGAGAGATTTGCTTGCCTTTTATTTATTTGATAAGAAAGTATGAGTAGCTGTATCAATAAATAATGGACAAAATATGCATAATAGAATAACTGTTTAACAAATTAAACCATATCCTTTACTCACCCGTCGTTTTGCATCAGAAGCATTTGGAGTTGTCGGTCTACTTGAATTTGGGGTCATTGGCCTTCTAGCATTTGGGGTTTTTGGCCTATTTGAGATTGAACCAGAACGCAAAAGTGGAAACCGGTGTGGTGACACTGTACGCTTATCTGATATATGTGAAAAATTATTAGATGAAAGCATAGTAAGGATATGACACAGTTCAACATGCATACAGACCTTGATCTTTTTTGGGCATGGTTGATGTAAAGGAAAATGTGGCTGATCGTTGTGGAGGTCTTGGTGAAGGTGAGGGAGAACGTCCTTTCCTGCAAGGGATATTACTTATCATCAGATTCCATGTCAGTCAATTTCATGCCATTTGACAGCAAAACATAACAATAAATTTACCTAACTGAAGATGCCGGGGTTTCCCTAGGTGTTTCTCTTGGGGTTTCAGTAATTGTAGCTCGAACAGCTTTGCGAAAGCAATCAAATTATAAGAATGGAATTGTATTACACTCTAGCCAGCAACATGATAAAAGAGACAAATGGGAGTTGGAAGTATCCTACCATTCCTAAACTGATGCCAGTCATCTTCATCATCTAGGCTGCATCCAATGTACTTTGACTTGGTACGGATGGCACCATGCATGGTCTCCCCAACTGAGCACAAAATTGAGATGTCAAATCCAAAATACCTTTAGCTCCATAGTTCATTGGAAGGACAAAATCAATACAAAGAAAAGAGAATAACAAAACAGTTTTAAGGGGGAAAAGAAAAGGAGGGGAAATGGAATATCCACTCAATGGTCCTCGCCTCTGGCTCAAGGTAGAGGAAATCAGAGTCAATGCAGCTCAAAGTTAGAGGAAAACAGAGTCAATGATTACCTGGCAGGATGTAGCGCTTATGATATTTTGGAGTATTTATCACCAGTGACTGTTGGGACAGGCCTTCATGATCAATATACTCTTGGCAAGTCCGTAGTCTCTAATGTATCACAATAAGTTAAAAAATAAAATGACAATGTTCAATGTTAATTTTGCTTTCCGTGAATGACAAAATCAGAGATCAATATACTCTTGGCAAGTCCGTAGTCTCTAACGTATCACAATAAGTTAAAAAATAAAATGACAATGTTCAATGTTAATTTTGCTTTCCGTGAATGACAAAATCGGAGAGATACCTATCTATATTAGAAAATTGAATATTTTGTAGAAAGACTGTTACTCTGCCATTTTTAATTAAAATGCAATAATGAGGTCATGGTCACAACTGAAGTTCAAAATTCAAGGATCCGGATTTTCTTTAACCCTATTAAAAGGGATATCACTTATCATCACACTCCACATCAGTGAACTGAAAGCATGTTCTCCCTCATGTTCACCAAGATCAAACGGCAGAGCTTTTAAATGTGAATGTCAGTATATTAAATGTGTTCGTTTGATCCATGTGAGTTTCATTTTTATGTCTTCAGATTCTATGATTTACGTTATTAAAAATATGGCCTGATCACCTAATAGTTCCTAACTAATGCGATGAACGTAAAATTTCCAGGGATAGCCCTCATAAGCAATTGTCCTTTTACCAGAGCAGTTTAGCTTATGCAAGGAAAATATTGCATATTAGAGAAACATACAACAGTGCAACCAATCCAAAAAGATTGACACGTACTCATCCTTCAAATTTCTTAACCAATGATTCCAGCCACATTCAAGTCAATTGAAAATTAAGTGTAGATATTATTACCCATTTTCTTTTTCTAAGTGTAGACCATAATTTCTTTATATTCTCAGAGGAATCAATACGATTACAATTTTTCTAAATCTATTCTAGCATACAAGCATACCTGTTCGATGCAAGATACTCGATGCTCTGTATCCGAAACTTCATCAACCTTTTCATCTAAGAGATCATTAACCTTATAAGTCACAGAACCCAAATGGTCCACAGTATTCACAAGAGCTTTGACGGCATAATCTTTCAATGTTTCTACCACTCTGCATACATGTGATGATGTTTATTTTCTCAATAGAAACTTGAAATTATCAGCTGTAATGAGAGTAACTCACATTTGTTTCTGGTCATCATTGGTGTATGATAGTTCAAAATATTCGGCTGCTGAGTATAACTGCGTTCGTAGGTTTTTCAAATCCTGAAAAGCAAAGTCGCTTGAGTTAAAAAAGACCATACTAAATATTCCCAAAACAACTCAAATCTATCACAAATTGGTGCTTTTGTACTTCTATAAACGGCCGTCTACTACAAGGCTTGTTGAAAACTGAGTAAAATTTTGAAAATGACACACTATCCACCGTTTAAATCAATAAACAAGTATAGCATGATTAAACAAGAATTGGCTTTTAAGACATATGCCCCTATTTGTCAAAATCTTTTTTTTTTTCCTTTTCTTAAAAGTGATTTGGCTTCAAATTCCAACAATGATAAGGTGGGTTGAACTTTTAGTAATAGCTATTAGTAGCATGAAACAAAAATTGGATGCTCTATATAGGGAAACTGGTATAGGCATACAATCCAACATAAAAACTAAGTAGAGAAACAGTAGTACCTTGAGACTATCAGAGAACAGCAAGCTCTGCTGCATAGCGACCTCGTCATAATTAGACACATCTCGAGTCATGGGAATTGTCGAAGATGCAGTCAGTGTACCCATGGAGGAAAAAATTGCACTCAGCAAGCCGTATTCTGCGAAAACTAAGAATGATCTTCAGCCAAATGCTATTGAACTAAAAGTAACCAACAACATTAGTTTATCAGAGCAGAAGTGTCAGATAAGTGGAGCCAAGACTTTATATGACTTCCTAGTTTAGTGCTTATGACTTATAAAACAAAAATACTTAAAAAATCAACAACGATGTGCCAACATAACAGCAAGCACGAAGCAAGATATACAGAGAAAGACAGAAAGAGACACACTTTAACAACAAGTTACAACTATAAGATACCAAAAGCACTTATTCCAATTAAGCATAAGAAGACTGAAAATCTGAAGAATCAATATAGAACAAGCCAAACAGTACATGAACGGTTGTCACGCTTATGCCGCCAACCACTAAACAGAAAGCAACAACAACAGAAGATTAATATACCAAACTAAAAAACTGAAATTTGAATATTTGATACAACTGCAAGTGTCACAGGAAACGGGAAAAGATTAAAAAAAAAAAAAAAAGCCCTTTTTTTGTCACAATCTTCAACAACCCTCCAATTGCTTGCAGCAGAATAAGACATCAAAGTAAAGGCAAGAAATGAAACCTAATCCTTAAAATCATCAAAAAGCTGAAAAATATTCGATAGGCTGAGAAAAAAGAATAAAAAAATGGTTTAGAACAAAAAATAAAAGGAACCAACCAACCTGGCTTCCCTCTGCTACTGGGACTAGAAGCAAAAACTCACTTGGCATTCAAATTGAATGATGAAAAGAAGTGAAACCCAGATGGGGATATAAACAGGCCAAAAGACCAATATTAAAAAGTAAAAAAAGATTTTTTTTGTCCAAGGAAGAGAAAACGACAACACGAATTTGTATCTACAGTTGACAAAGAAGTTACATTAGGAGAGCGCAAATAAAAGTAAAAGGAGCCAGTAGTAAAGGGCAAGAAAGTCAGAAAGATAAAGAAAGTAGTTGTTGTTGAAGAAGAAGAAGAAGAAGTGAAGCGAAATGAACATGGGCCATGAATGTGTATGATTGAGGCAAGCACGTCCGTTTGTTTCTTGGCAGTGAATCACGGAGGATTTCGAATTAAAGTCCTCAACTTTTTGGACGCTTAAACTGGTTTTCGAGTTGAGTTTCCATTTGCAGCCCCATTTTCTCATCATCCTCAGCATTTTGATTGGCCCCACTATTTTTTTTATTTTTTCTTTAAAATTTTAAAAAACAAAATTCTAACAAAAAAAATTATAAAAAAATTAGTGACAAGGGTCCCACTCTGCAAACAGAATTACATGGCCCCACGCCAAACGCTCTCAACCATTTTTTGTTGTTTGCTAAGCGACATAGAATCACTTCACCTTCTTCCTCTTTCATTGGTGTTGCATTTTTTACACTTTTTTTTTTCTTGTGCGGAATTGTCAACTGCTCAGGGTCAGCAATAATAACACTTAATAGCCAATATTTTTGTTTTAATCATTTAAGTCTCTAATAGATTTTCATCATACATCTTTTTTTTTTTTTTGTATTTTTTTGTTTTTTCAGTATTCTATCTTGTAGTTCAAACATAACATAAAATTAAACTTGATAAAAAGAGATTTTTATATCTCTTTATATTTTAAAAGTCACATTTACTCCTACTCGAATGGTGGATTGCTGCTACTCTCACAAAAAATAACAGTTTAAATTTCCGTGTGAAATATGCAGACTCAAATTTTTTTTTCTCGATTAAAAAATAATTAAATAGAAATAATTCTCTTAATGATAGTATATGTGTCGAATTTCATTTTTTATTTATTAACCCACAAATCATTATCTCAATTTTTGTTTAGATCTCTGATAAAATCAATGTAATCAACTTATTCATGTAACATTCCTCCAACTGAGCTTTTCCTCGATGATGGGTCGTAAAGATGAATGGCAGCTCCCTTTTCTCCTTCAACTTTTATAACTACGTCACCATCATCTCCACCCAAATTGATTACATAGTTGCATCACAGAAAACTTTGGATCCGATCCGATCCATATGGTCATTTAAAGTATAAAACCCTTTTCTAGTCGCGGTGACTTTTGCATATGGTCATATTCTGGTATTAAAATTCTGCCCCATGACACATTTCTTGCTTCATAAAAATTCAATAGTGCAAATCCTATTGTTGGACTCCCTCTAATCTCACGTACCACTTTGATGAAGTCTTATTGAAATTTCTCTTTCTTGGGACGAACAATAAATTAGCAAATAGAGAATAAGTTTAATTGAAAGATAAAGTTAGTTTCTTCAAAAGAACTGAGACCTTTTACAAGAATTTAGTTTACATAACACTCCAGCAACATCATTTTATTCACCGTAAGAAGTTTAAATATAAGCTGCACTTATGTTACAAGAAAAATTAAGTTGCAAAGAACTAAAGAACAACTTTAACTTTTAAATTAACTTTTTAACAACAATATTAATTCAAGAAATCTTTTAAAAAAATCACAATGATACAAAATTGACTTAACTCAAAAATAAAACAATCTTATTTCTTCCTAAACAATCGATTATTTAGGCGCAAAATTGATCGGATTTCGTGCCTTATTCCTTTGGAAACGTAATCCCTTTGTTTGAGGGCTTAGCAAGAAGTAGGCTCATGAAATTTTATTATTTAATTTTTTAAAGTGTTGGTCAATAGTTTTAATCTATGCTACAAAAAAAATAAGTTATAAAAAAATTTTTTAAAATTGAAAGTTCAGTTCAAAAAAAAAAACAGTTTTATAACGATCTTTAGAGCGAAAAAAAAAACACAATTTTAAAGATAATGTTGCAGTGCGTAACTTGTATGTCAGTTACCGAATGAGGTAACGTGATCAAAATTAAATTTAAAATTAAAAAAGAAAATTTTGAATTCTGATTGGTGGCGTGATTGGCGGAGAATTGAGTGGACCCCAATTGAGACCGGAATGATTGTTCCTACTACCGTCATGCGATGGTGCCAAGACCCGCCCATTGCGGATTGCAGCTTTCTCATGTCACATTATCCACGAACTTGCTGTGCTTGGGCCTTTCTTTTTTTCATTTAGCATCTGGTGGGCCTGGTCAATTCTGCTCCACTGATTTTTTTATTACAACCATCTTTATTATTTTGAATTCTTGAGTTTTGTTTTATTAAATAAAGACGTATTTTATTACAAAGATTTATTTAATAAATTCCAATTATTAATCTTTTTTTTTTTGCCGTCAATTATGGGAGCAAAAATGGAATTTCGTTGACTAAAATTCAGTGAAAGATAGCTTCCTACTGTCAACAAGTGATTTAGATTTGGGAAAAATATTGATACACTCCAACATGAAGATAGGGGACAAAAAATTTCTTAATGTTTTAAAAAAGACATTCAGACCTTTATGTATTAACGGAAACTGTTTATTTTAACTGAAATTATAATTTTATTGTGTAATTACCGTTATATCATTCTATCACATAAAAAAGTAATTGTTCATTGTTTAATTTGTTCATATATTGTTAATAAAATTATAAATATACCTTCATTACCCGATTTCTCTATTTAAATTTTTATCAAATTTTCTCTTCAAGTCAAATAAATTTAATCCATTACTCAAGAATAAAAATAAATAAAATTGGTTATTAATGTAATAAGAATAATAATTCTCCATAGTCAATCATTTAAGCTTGTATAATCAACAAAATAAAAAAAAAATAAACTGGTTACAACAATAATTACAAAATTTTAATTGTACTAGATAATACATTGAATAGACAGAAAAACCACCAATCTAGTAAACATAATATGTTTATAATATTGTATTTGTATTGACAACAATAATCATAATATTTTTAGAAAAAAAAGCATAATATGTTTATAATTTTGTATGACAACTCTGGCTACTACCTTGTGAGCTTCCTCTCATAGCTTGTGTGGTTGTTGCTTCACGATTAGTGTATAAATATTAGTGTATAAACTTCATTTTTATGTAACAACCTAAAGAAAAAAAAAATTAGGCTTACGTAAGAGGTTTTGAGTGGAATCAACTAGCACATTTTTACATGATCTTTTATTATGGCTGAAAATGATGCAATTGCTACATTTTTACTTGGTCTTTCTTTTCTATTATTCTTCCCCTGGCTCTCTTCTCCTCACTATTTTAGGCCTACCAACTCTTGCTTTGACATATGAAAGTAAGACTATTTGACCTTTAACAACAGCCCATGTACTTTGATCTAGATGTGGGCGTATGATATTTGCATTTGGCCAAATATGCTTGCACTATTAGTTTTTTGTCCACATAAATAGTAGTATCTTCATGTCTTAAAGCAATACATGGCATGATATGTTTACATAGTATCCCACAAATTTGATAGACACCACAATCATAAGTTTTATTATGCAAATTAACTATAAATGTTTTATTATTCCCATCAATTACCTCAAATTCATACTCACTAGCCATAAGCACCCTTACATATCTTCCTTCTTGCCTGGAAGCATTGAACTTTCTCTTTATGGTTGGAGGCAGCTTCCCAATCCATTTTCTTACATCAGAATGCCTTTTATACAGTCTTTTCATAACTTTTTTCCGAATGAATTCCATAAGTGTCAACACTGGCTTGTCTCTACATTCATTTAACCAGCTGTTCCATGACTCAATTAAGTTGTTAGTTACATAATCAACTTTTACATAATCAGGAAATGCATGTTTGGCCCATTGTTTCTTGTGTGTGTTTTGTTCATGTGTGTTAAGGGTATGTGTGTGTTTTGTTCATGTGTGTCAAGTGTGTGGGCTTTTTGGTCAATTTATTTGTTATTAATATGCAATTACGATATTAATCTTTTAATGATTTAACAAAACAGTTTTCGTTAATAAATGGAGGTTTTGATGTCTTTTTTGATTGTCCCTTTGTCTAAACGTTGGGGGTGTATCAGTCCTTTTCCTTTTAGATTTTTAGAAGAGTTAATGTCACTTGGGTGATAAATTTTCGATAAATATAAAAAAAGTGATACATTTTTAAAAAATAGGTAGTGAGGTGACAAACCATTAACTTTTCTGTTAATTTTAACGGAATTTGCTGTCTTTTGATGAAATTACATTTCTACGCCTGTGACTTTCTTTAAAAATATTACAATGATGTCCTTGGTTGCTTATTTATTTACAAGTATATCCTACACAAAAAAGAAAAAAGAAAAAATGAGAATGAAATTCAACTCATACAAAAATAATAATATTGAAATAAATTTAACAATATATACATTTTAAAATAATTCCCATATTTAAAAAAATATTTTAAGACTTTAAAATCTTATATTATATTAAAATAAATTTTATAATAAATAGAAATATAATATCAAATAAATATATAAAATTTAAATTATTTTCAAAATTATAAAATTATTTTAATATTATCAATACATGAGAAATTATTTTAATATTTTTAAAAATATAGAAATTATTTTAAAATGTATATATTGTTAAATTTATTTTAATATTATTATTTTGGTAAGAGTTGAATTTTGTTCTCATTTATTTCAGATGGGATGTAAATAAATAAGCAACCAAGGGCATCATCATAATATTTAAAGAAAGTCACATGGGCAGAAATATAATTTCATCAAAAGGCAACCAATTCCTTTAAAGTTAACAGTATCACCTCACTACCTACTTTTCAAATATCTATCAACTTTTTTATATTTGTCGAAAATATGTCACCCAAGTGACATTAACCCATTTTTAAAAAGTTAATCGTAAATATTTTCCTAATAAAATATGAGAAAATTTATGTTTATGCTTAGTAAAATGTAAAATAAATAAATAAATAAGCTACCAAATAAGTATTTGAGCAAAGAGATCCTACTCATTTCAATGGATTGGACCCAATTCTAAATTAGTAAATATATTTTTTCCATAAATTCTTTAATGTCTTTTGTATTTTCTATGGTTATATTTTTTTACACTAATGTCCATATAATACAAGATGAAGTGCAGGACCGATTTTTGTATGTTTGGCAAAGTATAAGATAACAATTTGTATACATTATAAAATGTACAAGTCAAAGACTTGTATTTATGACAAAATGCAAGAAGGAGGCTTGTACACATTATAGAGTAAATTAAATATGATTTAAATAATACGCCATATAATTTGGAATGACCCAAAAAAAATTGTAATAATATTTAAGAAGTGTAATATTGTTGAAATTAGATGATAAATATTTGTAAATAAAAAAGGTAAAAAATTATTACGTTATAATTTGTATCTATATATGATATGAAGCTTATTTTCAAAAGAATAATAGCAATAATGATAAAGCTTTTAATTGTAGAGTTTAGGTAGTGAAAGTTCATACAATTTTGTTATTAATAAGGGATATTATCATTTTATCATCTTTTCTTTTTATAAATCATTCTACCACCGAAGTTTTTCTAACAATTGCTTTTTCTTACTTAATGTTTCAACTTTTATTATTTTATCACCAAACCGTTAATTCCATTTAAGAAATTGATGATGGCACAAGGCTATTTTTGAGAGTTTCAAAATTATTAAGCCAAATTATTATTATATTTATAATTTCATGAATAGATTATTTTAGATGTATATAATAATTAATTGATAAAAGTGTTATCTCTTTGTATAGATTTAGTTTTGTATTTTTTTTTAGTTCAGAAGGTTAATGGTGCGTTCGGTATTGTTCTCAAATCATGTTTTTTATTTTCTAAATTCAGAAAACACTAAATACGTGTTCGGTAGATCGTTTTTGAAAATATAAAATTCATTCTTCACTTTTAACAAAGGAAATAAAAGACAATTTTTTTTCTTGTTTTCCTTATTTTCCAATACAATGTTAAGTTTCAAAATGAATAATTTCTTCCATCATCTCACAAAATAATAATAATATCATCATCATCATCATCATCTTCATTATTATTATTATTATTATTATTATACCCAAACAAATAAATTTCACTCACAATAATCTTTTCTTTTTATATACATTATAATATTTATGCTTTTATATATTAATTAAATTAAATGTTTAGAGTTTATCATTTTTCTTTAAACAAAAAAATTAACAAGATCACCTAATTTATTCTTAAAATTAAAATAATCAAACTAATTAAATAATAAAAATAATTATTCATTACTTAATTTTAATTTCATGGAAATTATTCCAATGATAATTCTTTAAAATATTCCTACTGAACTTATTTTATTTTTTTCCATTTTGAAGATTATTTTTGAAAATGATACCGAAGACGTTTTTAAATTTTAAAAATAATTTTGAAAATAACATTTTCATTCTCATTTTTTTTCCATGAAAACAATATTTGGAAAACAATGTCGAACAGGACTTAAATTATACTTACACAAATTAGAGGTGAAATAGACTTTTACTATGATTCCTATCAAAAATTTTGTATTTTTAAAGGGTTTGGCAGTAAGATGATAAAAATTGAAACGCTATGTCGTAAAAATTAATTGTCATAAAACTTTGATGGTAAATTGATACGCGAAAAAAAAGAAGTAAAATGATAATATTCCTTTAAATAAATAAGATTTTGATTCAAAATTTTAATAAATAAGATTCAAACAATGATTTTTATTTTAGGTTAGATAAAGAATTTGGGATAATTTATTTACTATTTTTCTATATTTATTATCAATTACGAAAAAGGCATTTTCATTTAATTTTTTACTTAAATTTTTAATACATTTTTCATCCATTAATCCCAAACAAATTTAATGGTAAATATTTAAAGTAAAAAAATAGTATTTGAACTAAAATAACCCCGACCTTAACATTTTATGATATTGTAATCAATATGATAAATAGTTTTATATCACATCTATGTAAATATACCATTCCACATGCATGCATCCCCACAACCTTTCATCTCTTTGCTGACTTTCATTTCCCGATCACCTTCTCCACACTCTCTACTCTCCCCATAATTAAGGAACATTCCCCTTTACATAAAGATTTATTTTCTTTTTTTATTATTGTTATTATTTAGCATAATGATAATTCAATTTTCGTCTTATCATATGAGTGGGGTTTGAATTTTTTTTTAATTACTAGGATTCATTATCTCATTACTACATAAATAATTATATATGTTATTTTTATGCCTCTCTCACTTTGAAATACATGAATAAAAATGCACAAAGTCTGGTTTGGTGCAAATAAGGACATAACTGTCATTTTATATTTTGTAACATTATTGACAACTATAAACAAGGACAAGGATATCTTAATAATTTTAATATTCATTACTTGCCATTTAAATCTTATTGAACATTAAAATGATTAAAATGTCATGTAATTAATTTATTTATTTTTTATAAATACTCGCACACATTGAAGTCTAAATTTAGGACCTGAGTTATAGAAAGATTGCTATATTTTTAATCAGTAGTTAACAAAAATTGTGTTGAATGATACTTTGTATAACTTCTCGTAACTAATAGATATTATGACAAAAAAAAAAGGTGCTTAATTGATAACTACTCTTGATTTTGAAGTCAATAAGTTCTAGTTCTAATAGTAAGGAGCTGTCTTCCTAGTACCCATATTCTAGGTTCCAGCTTTAATGGTTGTGTGAGTTAATAAAAAGAAAAAAAAATCTTGATTTTATCGTTAAATACTCAAATTATAGTTTCAGCTTTAATGCTTGCATAAGTTAATAAAAAAACTGCTCTTGATTTTATCATTAACCTTTGGATTCATTTTTTTTTCTAAAGGTAGCGGGTCGGATAAAGTCTAAAATATATTTTTTTACCTCCTATCCCCTTATAATTCAAGTTTAGATGAATAAAAAATAAAACCACTTGAAAACACTTAGCCGTTGCCAAATCAATGATTTAATCTCTAGATTCAATGTTCACATATTCTTAATGAAAAAAAATGATAATTATAAGAAAATGGAAACAAAAATAGTGACACAAATTCATACAATAAAAACTCGTGCAAATATGATAAATTAATTAAAATAGATTATTTGCCCTTTAATTTTTCTGGTATGTTATTTTAATACTTCTGTCACAATTTTTCTCCCCCAATAATTTGTATACATGTATGATCTACGGATGTCATGTATCCGCATAAGAGTGTGGGGGGAGTCGATAAAGTACAAAGAATATGAAAAAAGATGCTTCAAGATAGTTGCATTGTTTTGACTGGAAGTCATTCGCACTAAATAAAGCAATAAAGAAATGCTCCATAGTGCGATACTTGGGAGTACATATTATAATGGTAATGACCGCATTCATTTTCACATAAACTATAAGCGGTAATAATTCATCCTTTTAATTTATCCCAACAACCCCCTTTTTTCAGTTAACTTCATAAAAAAATTTAAAATGATTTTTCTTCCGTAATACAACCCATATGGTATTTATCATTTTTACTCTTATCAATGTCTTCTGAACTCCATAGATGAGATTGATCCATTTTTATCAGTCTAAAAAATAAGAAAATCATCCATCAAATAATCTTCCTTACCATCATTATCTTTAATCGATATCCAATCATTAACTACATCTAAGATTGGGCATTACTTTTGATGTTTGGTTGATTCAATTTAATTCTAAAAATCGACTATGTTGATAATTGGAAACCAGTTGCGTTTGAATTCGGTTTGGGGTACAACCAAAACCGAAATCTAATCCGATTAGGTTACATTTAAAAGTTAAAAATAAAAAATAAAAACCTAAATCTAATTATAAAATCTCGATTCCTCTCAAATCTCAGCCGTCCTTCCCTCAATTGCATCCTAAACCGAATTTTAACCCGAAATTATAACCTAAACCCAAACTCTAATTTGAATCCAGACTGAACTAAAATTAAATTAACTTTTAAACCTATTTCAGTTGAATTCTTAAACTTGAACGAATAGTAGATAGGGTTGGCAATGGGACAGGATGGGATGGGATTTACCAATCCCAGTCCCATCCCGTATATACAAGTGGGATGAAAAAATGTCTCACTCCCATTCTTATATATTTTTTGGGATAAAAATATATCACAATCTCATCCCAAAAGAGATGAGATCTTGTGCGATCCCATCCCACTTGGAAATTTTTCCTATTCTTAATCGACAATGAGACGGGATAGGACGAGATTTGCCAATCTCAGCCCCGTCCCGTATATGCAAGTGGGATAAAAAAATCATACTCCTGTCCCTATATTTTTTTAATGGGATAAAAAATATGTCACAATCCAGTCCCTACAGGATCCCATCCCATCAGGAAAAATTGACATCCCTAATTGTAGGTCAAAATACTCTAGTTAAATTCACCAAATAGTTCCCCACGTCTTTTACAAAATCTATATTAGCAGATTAGCAGAAGCTGCACAAAAAGCCTATATAATAACGACGTGCGAGACCAAACAGAAAGCTCACTGCTTTGTAAAAAATGCAAATAGTTTAAACTTTGCCACACAGATCAAAACACGTTAATGAGCAAGGCCAAGCATCCATAGATAACAAAGTTACCATGCAAGTCAAGTAACAAAGGAACACAGATCTGCACCATGACTGCCATGCGTCTTCCCAATAATTGATAATTGTAGCAAAATGCGAGGATTCACGCACTTTGGCAACAACGCCACTTCTCTGTCAGGCTACATAAATGAGCCATTTTTTTTTTTGTAATTTTCTAAAAGGGCAGAATAAGAATTCCATTTAAAGTAATTAATTTGGGCTTATGAGATAAATTAAGGGGGTTAAAATATCATCAGCTCTAAATTTGTTGTAGGGATGTGTAAGATCTAATTCAATCTAATCAAGCCAATCAATCCTGATGATGAAGAGAAAATGAAGCATGCAAATCCATGGAGCAACATGAAGCATGAAGGAAATGATAAAAAGACAAAAGTCCAAGAACCAGAAACCAGGAACCAGGAATCGGGAACTAAGAAAAGTAAAACTGAAAAGAAGAAAGAGACAAAAGTCTAAAAATCAGGAACCAGGAACGAGGAACTAGGAACGAGGAATTAAGAACCAAGAACCAAGAAAATAAAAGTGGAAAGACAAAAGTCCAAGAACCAGGAACCAAGAACTATGAATCAGGAGCTAAGAAAAGTAAAAGTGAAAAGATGAAAGAGATAAAAGTCTAAGAATCAGGAACCACGAACTAGGAACCAGGAACCAAGAAAAGTAAAAAATGTACTAGGAAGGCAACAAATAAAAGGAAACATGGTTTGCAGCATTCAAGGAAGCAAAGCGTAATAAAATTCTAATTAATCTAAAAACTTCAGAATCTACTTTGAGAAGGAGACAAAAATAAACTCCAAATAAAATTCTAACTAAGTAGGAAAAATCTATCAAAATAAAGAATTAGTGAAGACTTAGGATACTAAAAATTTGTATTATAAATAAAGAGCTTTAGAGATATAGAAGCAGGCAGAAAAAAAAAAAATTCAGAGGAAAGTAGCAAGAAAGAAAAACTCTGTTGTAATCATGGTTTAATAGTGGAATTTGCTCTCTTGAATCCTATGGACGTAGGTCATTTTCCCCGCCAGTGGAGGAGCAACAACAACATCACTAATATTATGATCTGTATGGTCATGAAAGAGAAAGATCTCAAGATAGCTCACGAGTCAAGAGCCACGCCAATCATGCTAATTATGAAAAAGTCGATCTACGACAAGCATTGAACTTTAGAGACATGCATGAGAGATTAAATGAAAAATGCAAGTTTAAAATCCAATCCAGAGGGTGTGAACATGTTGAGTTTAGTTCTGACTTGACGGGCTTGGAGGCAGAGTTACGAAAGCTTAAGAAAAGAATTGATGATATTGAGAAGACTCTGATTGGACCATACATGGAGGTGATAAAACCTTCTTTCACTAATTACATATTAGATGCACCTTTTGCTCTAAAATTTAAGATGCCCCAGATAAAGTTATATGGAAGGGAAGGAGATCCGACAGAACATCTAGACTTATAGATCCTGGATGAAGCTGTAAGAAGCATCAAGAGTAGCCATGTGTAGGGCTTTCTAGCTGACACTTACTAGAGTAGTGCAAAGGTGGTACAGAAAGCTAAAACTAGGATCGATTTCGTCATTTGCTGAACTAAGTCAAATATTTATTAGCCAATTTTTTGGGGCCAGAGACCATCAACTTCCACCGACTCATCTTCTGTCAGTTAAATAAGAGAAGGATGAATCACTGAAAGATTACATTACTCATTTCAACAAAGAATCTGTAAGGGTATAAAACTATAGTTATGCAATGGCCTTGACTGCCATTATGGTCATATTAAAATTAGGAAAATTTCATTACTTGCTCATAAAAATCCCACCAAGAACTTTCACAGAGTTGTTATCAAGAGCCCAAAAGTATTCTAATACGGATGAGTTAACTACTACAAAAAAAGGGGCTGACTCAGACTCATCAAGAGTTGGAGAAAAGAGGAAGAGGAAGGGGGAACAAATTGAAAACAAAGAAAAAACAAGTAGACCAGAAAACAAAGGTCTAAGGATTGCATAGAGCAGATTTCTAAGGTATACACCGCTTAACTTGCCCAGAGAGCAAGTGCTAATACAAATTAGAAACTTAGATTTACTGCGGAAGCCCAAGAACATCAAGACAACACCCAATCGAAGGGATAGAAGCAAATATTGCCGATACCACCAAGATCACGACAGAAGATTGTTTTGATCTTAAGAAAGAAATAAAATCATTGATCTAAAGAGGATATCTTAAAGAATTTGTGACGAAAGATAATGGAAGAATATGCGACGAGGATCCATCCCATGCTCCACAAAAAATAGCATCATCTATAGCCCTGCAAGCAGAAGCCCAAGACATTGCAGGTGGCACAACCATAAAGACAATATTCAATGGGCTCGCAAGTGGAGGAGATTCTAATAGGGCCTGAAAAGCTCATACTAGAGAGGTCAAAAACACACCAAGAGTTTTCCTTGTAGATTTAGCCAACAGACTTAAAAAAGAAGCTAAAATAAGATATAAAGCCAATACATTTACAGATAAAGAGGCAAGAAGAATACATCAACCCCATGATGATGCCCTGGTCATCTCTATAATCTTGGTAAATAGGAAGGTTTATAGAGTTCTGATAGATAATAGAAGTTCGGCAGATATTCTGTATGCAGCAGCGTTTGACAAAATAGAGATTAGAAGAGAAAAAATAAAACCAACACGCACGCCTTTAATTGGTTTTGAGGGAGAATGTTTGATCCCTTTGGGTATCATAGAGTCGTTAGTGACAATGGGGTAACCACCCCATCAAGTTACTAAGATGGTAAAGTTTTTAGTAGAAAGAGGAGTTAGAGTCTTAAGAGCTTATCAAGAGAAGTCTAGAGATGCTACGTTACAACTTTGAGAGGCAGGATGGACAGACATGAAAACTTACAGATTATGCTTAACCCAAAGGAGGAAAAAGGTAAGCAAAGAGGTTCTCCAATAAAAGAATTAGACACTGTCCAGCTGCAACAAGGAGATCAAAGTAAGTGCACCCTGAGTTGGCCAATTGTTGACTCCAAAGCTACGTGCACAATTGAAAGTTTCCTTAAAGCGAATTCTGACGTATTCGAATGGTCCTATGAAGACATGCCTGGTATAAATCCTGAAGTAATAACCCATCGATTGAATGTCAATCCTGGTTCCAAACCAATACGATAAAAAAAGAGGTCATTTAATCTAGAAAGATATGATACAATTGCTAAGGAAGTTGATAGGCTGCTAAAAGCGGGATTTATTAGAGAACTGCATTATCCTACTTGGCTAGCCAATATAGTAATGGTTGAAAAACCAAATGAAAAGTGGAGAATTTGCATAGACTTTATTAACTTGAATAAAGCATGCCCCAAGAATAGCTTTCCTTGACCCAAAATCGACCAGCTAGTTGATACAACCGCAGGGCGTGAATTACTCATGTTTATGAATGCATACTCGGTTACAACCAAATTCAAATGCATCCTTCAAATAAGGAGAAAATAACATTCATTATAAATAAAGGCTTATACTGTGATAATGTAATAATGCCTTTTGGGTTCAAAAATGTTGGAGCAACTTATCAAAGGTTGGTCAACAAGATATTTGCTGGACAGATTAGAAGTAATATGGAAATTTATGTAGATGACATGCTTGTTAAAAGCAAGAAAATGGAAGATCACATTACAGACCTAATGAAAGCTTTCAAAATTTTGAAACATTTTAATATAAAGCTTAATCTGAGTAAATGTGCTTTTGGAGTCTCTTCCAAAAAATTCATAGGATTTATGGTCAGTTAATGAGGAATAGAAGCTAATCTAGAAAAAAATTAGGTTCTGTTGGATATGGAGTCACCAAGGATGATAAATGAGGTCCAAAAATTAACAAGGAGGGTTGCTGCTTCGTGAGCAACAGATAAATGCTTGTTATTCTTTAAAACTCTTCGTGGGGGAAAGAATCTAGTGTAGACAAATGAATGCGAGAAAGCATTCCAAGAATTGAAAAAGTGCATGGGTAGCCCACCAATTCTTCCTAAACTGGTGCCAGGGGAAACCCTGTATATTTATCTAGTTGTGTCGGACTTAGCGGTAAGCTTAGTATTAATAAGAACGAAGGATATAATGCAAAAACATATCTACTACATGAGCCATGCACTTTTAGATGCTGAAACGAGATATCCGATGATAGAAAAAATGGCTCTAGCATTGGTAATCTCTGCTAGGAAATTAAGGCCCTATTTTCAAGCCCACACAATAGTGGTTCTGACAAATTAGCCCCCCTTAGGCAGGTTATGTAAAAACCAGAAGTGTCAGGAAGATTAGTCCAATGGGCAGTAGAACTAAGAGAGTATGATATTTAGTATCAGCCTAAAATGACAATTAAAGGACAAGCTACCGTAGATTTTTTGGTAGAATTTAATAGTAATCAACTCAGAAAGAAAAGAATTAACTTTGAAGCTTTGCTGATCTAGAAGTTGTATGTGGACGGTTTATCAAACCGACAAGGAAGTGGGGCAGGACTAATTTTAGTGGCTTCAGAACATAAAAACTAAATTCTACCCTCTGATTTAGATTCCAAGCCTCCAATAATAGAGCAGAATATGAAGCATTACTCGTTGGACTCAGATGGGCAAAATAAATAGGAGCAGAAAGACTAGAAATATATAGTGATTCACAATTGATTGTGAACCAGGTTATGTCAGAATACCAGACGAAAGAAGATAAAATGATGGAATACCTTGGGAAAGCGAAGGATCAACTCGAAAGTTTTGTAGAATACACTATAACACAAATCTCAAGGGAACAAAATAGTAAAGCAGATGCTCTTACCAGATTAGCTTCAGCTACTGACACAAGCTTGACCATATTTATTTCTATGGAATTTTGGCCAAGCCCAAATATTAATGAGAATGAGAGTGGTAAGATCAGTCTCATTGCCATAAGTGAGTTGAATGGATCCCATCATTGATTATCTAAAAAGTAAAAGGTTACCACACAATAAATAAGAAGGGTAAAACTGAGGTCAGCATGATACATGATTCTAGAATATTTATTATACAAAAAGGGATACTCATTGTCGTACCTTTGATGCCTGGCTCTGGATGAGGCAAGTTATGTAATGAGAGAAATCTATGAGGGAATCTATGACAACCATTTTGGAGCTAAGTCTCTAGCTTTAAAAGCAGTTCACCAAGGATACTTTTGGCCTGTGATGAATGAAGAAGCATACAAGTTTGTTCATCAATGTGGCAAATATCAGAAATATTCTAATATCCCTCGCCAACCTTTAGAACAACTCACTCTAATCACCAGCCTTTAATCGTTTGCGCAATGGGGTATAGACATTATTGATCCAATGCTAACAGGCAAAGGGCAAACCAAATTCGTCGTGGTGGCAATGGACTATTTTACTAAATGGGTGGAAGTAGAACCTTTGGCGTAAATTACAGAATAAAAGACAACAGCTTTTGTATGAAAATCTATTATATGTAGATTTAGAATCCCTCAAGCTATTGTTACAGATAATGGAAAACAATTTGACAATCTTCGCTTTAGGGGATTATGTCAGAGTTTTGGAATCAAGAATTTCTTTTCTTCACCAACCCACCCTCAAGCCAACGAGCAAGTAGAGGCTATTAATAAAATAATCAAGCACGACTTTAAGATCAAGTTAGAAAAGCACAAGGGAGCTTGAGCAGATCAGCTCACATTTGTATTGTGGTCTTATAGGACAACGCATACTATAACAATTAAAGAAACACCATATTCCCTAGCGTTTGGTATGGAGGCAGTGGTTCCAATTGAAATAAGAATGCCATTATAAAATGTGCAACACTTTCAGCAAGAGCAAAATGAGGAGCATATAAAATTCAATCTTGACTTACTGGAAGAAAAAAGAGAACAGGCCCGACTTAGAGCTGCAACATATAAGCAAAAGGCAACTCAATATTTTAATTCAAAAGTAAATCCAAGAAACTTCTGGGTTGAGACTTGGTTTTTAGAAAAGTATTTCAGAATTCCAGAGAGCAGAATGTTGGAGTGCTAGGGCCGAACTGGAAAGGTCTCTATAAAATAACAGAAATTGTTCGTCCTGGAATCTACAGGATAAAAAGATATGAGTGGAGTCATGCTCCTGTGTCCTTGGAATGCAGAGCATTTAAGGATATACTATCAGTAGAAAATTTATTAATTTTTCAGTAGTAATAATAAAGCCCTCTTTGAGCCATTAGAAAATTTAGTCGTTACCAAAGGACCATTCATGGTCAAACTTATAGCTATTTATTAATAAAGGTGTTTTTTCACAATCTATGTTGTTTTTCTTTTTAGTTTCATGTTCTAACAAAAAAGAAACAGGAAAAGCTAAGAGTAAATTTTAAGCAATTTCTCGAAAAAGTTAAAGCATGCAGGAAAAATTAAAGTAAATTTCTTAGAAAAATTAAAGCAATTTCCTGAAGCATGCAAGAAAAGTTAAAGCATGCAGGAAATTTCCTCAAGCATGCAAGAAAAGCTAAAGCATGTAGAAAAACTTAAAGTAATTGTTAAAGCAAGATTCCTAGTGCAGGAAACAAGTAAAAAAAAAAGTTAAAGCAGGAAAAGTCAAAAAAGAAAAGTTAAGGTAGGGAAAGTTAAAGCAAATTTTAAAGCCTGGTGCAGAAAAGTCAAGCAGATTTCATAAAAATTAAGCGACTTCCCAAAAGTTAAGCATCAAAAGTTGAGTAAATTCTGGTTCAGAAAATGCTTAGTGCACGAAAACATTAAAGAAATTCATGTGAAAAATAAGGAAAAAAAGCAACAACTTCATAAGTCCATTACAAAAGAAGTAGGAAGTAGAGGCATCATATAACCCCACTAGCTTGCTACAAAAAAGAAGGAGGGCTATCATGCCATGATCAGTCCTCATCTTCATCACCATCTAGGAAGCTAAAGTCAAAGTGAGGATAATGACTTTCCATCAACGCTTTCACCTTGGCAGCAACCTTAAAAAATTTCTCATCAATAATGTTGGCAAACTCAGCAGATGTCTTGTATTCCTCCACAGCCGAAGCTTTGGCCGTGGACATTTGAAAATTAAGTTGATTGAGGGAATTGGAAAAATCTTAAATTTCATATTAAGATTAAACCCTCAGGTTATCATACTCAGTTTTCAGGTTATCATAATTTACTTTTAGCTGCGCCACATGAACTTTTTCTTCAGCCAAGTTTTCCTCTATCTCAGTAATCTTCCTTTCAAAAGCTCGCCCAGATTTAATTAGTGTATTCCTTTCTAACATCAAACTTTTAATTCTTTTTTTAGATACTTGGATGGCACAGGAAAACTACAGTGAAATAAATAAAAAATTTTAAAAGATAGAAATCTTGTTGAAATACCAATAGTAAAGAAGTGTAAGGTACCTGATAGATGTTATTTAGCATTATGTCGGCTGGGTTATAATTTTCAATATGCCTCATGTCGTTGGAATAAATGTACTGAGGCCAAAGTTGGCTGAAAGAAATAAGATACGTCTGAGCAGAGTCCTCCCAAGCAAAGCTGGGTAAGCCCTCCACCGTAGGCAAGGTCCCTTGGCTGGCGTTTGATGGGAAAGGAGCAAAATCAGATATCTTGGCAGTGGCAAAAGAGCTAACAGATTGTGGATACACAGCCATGTTAACATTCAGTAGAGGCAAGGTCTCTTGCTGAGGATAATTGGGAAGAGCAACTTCAGAAGATGACCCTCCAACATGAAAGGTAGGCTTGTCCCTTAGCTTTCTACTAATCTTAGCAAGATGAAACTTTTCAATCTTCTTCTTTTTAAGAACTCTGTCGTTCCCAGAAGACATGGCTTCAAAAAAAAATTACATGTTTCCGTGTGTCCAAAAACATAGAAAAAGAACAAAAACTCACCTCTAGAAGAATTTATAAGGTGTGCAGGGGAGATAAAACCAAAAATTGACAAAAAAACCCGATTGAGAAAAATATGTTCAAGATTTGTGTTCTAACAGAACACAAACACTCTGTAACAATTCTTTCTTATTATTAGAAATAGGAGGAGGTGTATTCCAAGTAGCTGAAAAAAAAAGAGAAAAAGTTAATGATGCCGCAGTAACATATTAAAATAGTGTCAAACAGTTACCTGGGGTACAAAAATGGGTTTGAACCCGGCATTCAGGGTTTATATCACTAAATTCCCCAAACTCCCAGTCTTTACCAGCAAAAAATTAGTAGTTTTTTCAAGACCCCCAGAAGATTTCTTTTGAACAATTAAGGGAGGAATCTTAAAGTAGGTACGCACGTAATACCAACCCTTAATGGGAAGGCCCTGATTAAGATTAGCGATGGCCATTAATTGGTAAAAAAATTGAAATTGTTGGAAAGTGGGCTAGGAAGATTTCTCTATTTCCAAAGAATGTACCTTCTTATCATAGCATGCCATATAATTGAACTTAATTAAGTAGGAGCGCACTTGAAGTTGCTAAGCATGTATCTAAGAAAAAGATGAAAAGAGAGTCTCACACCGTGGGTAAAAAAATCATAATGCCAAGAGGACGATGGCTAGGTTTATCATTTTCCCCAGCCCTTTCTAAGGAAATAGAATGAGGTATGCTGTAAGAAACACGGAGGGATTCAAGTGAAATTTCACCCATATGGTTAACCTCTTCATCTATGCTCCACTCTCTAGAGACAGAAGAAGGACCAGTAGAGATAGAATAAGGAAAAAAAAGAAGTAGGGGTAAAGTTTGCGGCAAATGGTTGACTGATTATAGGCTGATAATCATCCTCCTTTAGAGGATAGTCACAAAGTTTAGATTCTGAAAAATCTACAGAATCGAATGACATTGTTGATAAAAAAGAGTAGGAAAAACAATGGCAAATACTCACAAAAAAAGAGTGGATAAATAAGACTTAAAAGAAAAAATTTTGATTGTTGAATGAGAAAGAAGACCAATTTCTATAAGTGAGAGTTAAATTCGTTGATGGATAGAAGAGGTGACAATCAATGTATAAATAGGCAACGAAGTAGCTCTTTTAAGTTTGAACAATAAAGTTCTAAAAGAGCTAGGGGGCAGCTAATGCCAAAGAGAAAATAAAGCATGCAAATCCATGGAGCATGAAGGAAATGATAAAAAAAACAAAAGTCCAAGAACTAGGAACCAAGAACCAAGAAACAAGAAAAGAAAAGTGAAAGGAGACAAAAGTCCAAGAACCATGAACCAGGAACCAGGAACCATGAATCAGGAACCAAGAAAAGTAAAAGTGAAAAGAGAAAAGAGACAAAAGTCTAAGAATCAGGAATCAAGAACCAAGAACCAAGAAAAATAAAAAAATGAACCAGGAAAGCAACAAATAAAAGGAAACATGGCCTGCAGCATTCAAGGAAGCAAAGCATAATAAAATTCTAATTAATCTAAAAGTTTCGGAACCTACTTTGAGAAAGAGACAAAAATAGACTCCAAATAAAATTTAACTAAATAGGAAAAGTCAATCAAAATAAGAAATTAGTGAAAACTTAGGATACTAACAATTCTCTAGAGATATAGAAGCAGGGGAAAAAAAATTCAAATGAGAGTAGCAAGAAAGAAAAACTCTGTTGTAATCATTGTTTAATAGTGGAATTTGCTTTCTTGACTTCCGTAGACGTAGGTCAAGTGCTGAACCACGTAAATCCTCGATGTTTTGCTCTTTATATCATCCCGTTTATTCAATTCTTCAGTTGACAAAAATTACCGTCAACAAATCCAATCCAAATCAATCTAACTTTTGTCAAATTGACCTTTTGATTGGTTATAAAATAAAAAATACAATGCTATAGATTGATTTATGGATCTATATTTTCAAAATTCAATATAACTAATCGAACCAATTAATTTTTATTTTCTTTATTTATATTTTAAAAAGATACATGTCACTTTTATATTTAACTTACTAAAAATTGAAATGAAACTTAATTTTGTATAGAGTGGGGCTGTAACCTATCAAATTTCTCTTCAAAGCCATTTTAAAATATAAACTAATTATTCAAAATTTTAAAAATTAAAATCTCAAAATTATCCTTCACTAATAGCTTTCTCTCTACACCTTATGATTGTATATTCTCTCTCTATTCTCACATTCTGCAATTTAAACACTCAATTTCACTCTCTTTTTAAGTATTTTTTTGGTCATTTTAATTATATCATAATCTTTATTTCATGCAATCTATGTATAGGATTTTTTTTTTCATATTTATTAGCTTTTGTGCTTAGTAAAAATTAATTTCTTGATATTAATTAATTTTGATGATCGATAAAAAATTGTTGATTTTTATTTTAAAATAGTGAGTTTTGTTCCTTTTAGTTAGTAATACCAATTATTTTGCAACTAAAAGAATATATCTGAATTAATTAATGAAATTTTTTTAAATTAAAAAGAGAAAGAGAAGAGAAGGTTAACTAAGTAATTTCTTTTAAAATTATTTAGATAATAAAATTCTTAATTTAAAAGAGAGTGTAGAGAGGAAACTGGTTTATTCAAATAGCCCTACTTTTGTATAATTATAAGCATACAATAATGATACAAAATACAAGTTGCAGGCTAGAACTAGTGTTTGCTTTCAATATTCTTTTAATTTTTTTAAACCATATGATAGTAATGCATAGGATATAGAAACCCACATGTGGAAGAGATACTATTACATTTAGCGTTACTATTATGCACTTAAAGCATTAGTTGTCACTACAAGAAAAATGACCTACTATGACAGGGATAAACTGTTATTGTAGGGGGTAGATGACGGTTATCCTTACTGTCATTATAGCCAGCGTCAAGAAAATATGACAGGTAAAATTACGTCATGAGTTGTGATAAATTTTACGTATCATAATTATGTCATACTACTTAGAAAAGAGAAATTATTTTTTATTTTATATTTTCATTTTGTTAGAAATTTTTGGATTGTATTTTTTTTTGGATATCAATTACGTGTATGACTAGTATTTTCTATCAAAAAAATTTTGAAAAAAAATTGATTATTTATTTTATTTATTAATTTCAAATTAATAATTTATGCAATTTTAGCTTCCTCAATTTTAATTATTAAAATTATATGAAATAAAATAAATTACTAAATGCAATTAAATCCAAAACCAATGAACTAAATTAGTGAACTTTATTAACCATAAAAATATCCAAAGTACTTTTAAATTCCGAAAACATGCAATTCAAACTTTACATTACATTTGTTAATCAATATTCCAAAGTCAAGCCAATAGGCAACAAAGGCCAATCCAAAACCAAGCAAAGTGCTCCGCATTCAGCAACATCTAGCATCAAACCTATGCAAAATGTAATCTTCCAGCAGTAAAATTGCAAAATCTAGACTTCCAGCACCAAAATCTAGCAGCCCCAAAGCCAAGACATGAAAATTCATCCAGCATCAAACCTATGCAAAATGTAGTACTCCGGCTATTCAATCCACAACCCAATTAATTAATTAATCAAGCAAACTAACTTATGTAATTACACTGAAATGAAAGTGGCACGCCAGATTAGCAGCAATGACAGGTGAGGCAGCAGTTAAAGCCCAAACAGCAAGAAAGCCAAAAGCCACACCTTTAAGTTCTTTTGATCTTTTGTAGCTACTACTACTACTACTAATAATAAAAAAAATAATAAAAACCATCATATTAATTTATACAAGTCCCAATACAAGTATATAACTAAACATAGGGTTCAAGAGTTCCATGTCTTAAAAGTTACGATCATTGAGACATTTCCATAATGGAAAAACAAAGAAAAAGCTCATAAAATATAAATATACCTAGTGACAACGCCAATTGAACGGCCTCATAAACCAATCATGGAGATATTTGCATCGGCCCGCAAGTAATCAATCATAGCCTTTAGATTATCTTTCTGAAAAACAAGCCATTAACTTCAGATGGACCTTAATTACAAGAATAAAGTTCAACAAGGTAGATAATTGATCTCATAAGTGATTTTGCTCCCTTTAAAAGTTAAAATTTTAAAAAAATTTACTAGCTGTGTAATTTCTTTCCACTAGTTAATCAGCCACTTACTTTATTCGATCCTAGAATAACATGCTCTCCTATAGAGAGCCCAGATCCTGAAAAATCACGAGTGAAATAATAATATTTGAAGGCAATAATATTATTGGAGCTTCACTGGCAGCAGTCCTGTAACTACTGCCAAAGATCAAGATATACTACTAATTAGTTTTCTATAGCTGATGCTCAAGTGAATCATTTGTAGATAAAAAGCAATGAGGTATGTTGAGTTCTTGAAATTATAATAAAGTTTACAATTCTTCTTCAAAGCACAAAGTTCCAAATTGTCACTGGGAAGAAATATGTGTAATGCCTTTGACATAATTTTAATCCATCCATTTCTTAAAATCACAAAATAAATTTCATTATTCATTCATTATTCAATTGGAAAATAATTTCAATGAGCCAAATTCATATAAAATATTAAAAAATATAGAATTAGATTCTCACGATCCTTAAATCTCCTATAAGTTAACACAACCCAGTTCTTCAAAAAGCAAAGCAACATTATGTCAACATAAATTGAACAATATGTGATAGATGAATTGTACACCTAGACTAAGCATGAGCAAGATTAAATACAACACCTCAGCAGGCTTTGCCATGAATTGTATCAGCTTTGCTTTTCGAATGAATATAATAAGCTTCATATTCCTTCGCTCCTCATAGGTAGAAATGGCCTGCAACAATTAAAGTGCCAAGATTCATTCACACTTTTTATCAAACACTTGGAGGGAATACAAAAATAGTAACTATATCCCCAATTCGAAGATAGTGAGCATACAGCTACATGCAAGTAATTTGTCACTCTCAAGAACAAAGCCTATGTCTGATTTTATAGTTCTAAGGTTTGGTAATTTCAACGAATTAGTAATTTAACCAATGAAATTGACAAAAAAAAGACTTTGCATCATAGTGAATGGATTTGAGAACTATCTATATATATAGTTCCATGCATCCACAAAAAGTGAAAAAAAAATTAGTTATTAGAAAACCCCAATGATAAAGCAGCCTAGACAATATCCCAACACCTATCACGATTAAATTGGCAAGGATATTTATAGCCTAAATGAAATTTAACAATAAAACTATAATAATTAAATTCTAAATAAATCAAATAAATATTTAAAATTCCATAAATAAAGAAACATAGAAGACCAATCAAATAGATCCAAATCTAAAAAGAGCACACCTAGGATTTTCAAGTTTTACATGTACAGGGTTCAAATTTGACAAGACAACATCTAGGGTTTTTAAGTTTTACATATATAGGGTTTTTAAGTCTTAAGTTTGACAAGAAAACATTTAGGTGTGTAGGGTTCGAATTTGACAAGAACACATCTAGGGTTTTTAAGTTTTACATATATAGGGTTCGAGTTTGACAAGAACATTAAAATTGAAATGGAACACAACACTAGAAATATTATTTACCTGTATTGATCAAACAGATACGACAGTGGGTGAGTGAGGGTTCTCAGTTAAGGTATTGAAATCCAATAGCAGCAGCACATGCGTTTGTTGGATATTCTATATAGTTCTCGGTGAGAGCCAAAATTGATAGTGAAATACAAGAGAATGGCGGTAGTGGTTCAATGCCCATGCAAGGATTTTGGGCGAAAAGGGCTTTGTGAGAGTGAGATTGACGAGAGTCACTGAGCGAGAGACGAGAGTGGGAGTGCCAACACTTGGGGGGAAAAAATTTGATAAGTGAAAACTGAAGAGGGTTTTGTTTTTGTTTAGTTTTAATCTAAACGGTGTCGTTTCTTGTTTAAAGAGAAACTTTTAATCCAAACGGTACCGTTTATTATTTATTTATTTATTTCATTCATTTTAAAATTTTCAGTCAACCTTGTGAAATAAAGTCAAAATAAAAGAGTTACTTGATGACCAAAATTATATCACAAACTTGTCATTACTTCTTGATAACCAAATAATTTATCATCAGTGTATCATAAGTGCTTGATAGATGAAATTTCTATCACAAGTATGTCATAAATGAATGATAGAAAAAAAATTTACCATCCATCTGTTGAAGTAGCTATCTAGACCAAAAACTGTCATACAGAGGATTGTCATGATAGGTCATTTTTCTTGTAGTGTGTATTAACTAAAACAATATATCTGAAAGAATTTATGAAAATTTTTTAAATTAAAAAGAGAAAGAGAAGAAAAGGTTAACTAAGTAATTTCTTTTAAAATAATAAAATTATTAATTTAAAAGAGAGTGTAGAAAGGAAATTGGTTTATTCAAATAGCCTTACTTTGATATAATTATAAGTATACAATAATAATACAAAATACAAGCTGCAGGCTAGAACTAATGTTTGCTTTCAATATTCAAATTTCATTTTTTTAACCATATGATAGTAATGCATAGGATATAGAAACCCACATGTGGAAGAGATACTATTACATTTAACGTTACTATTATGCACTTAAAGCATTAGTTGTATTAACTTTTTTTTGAATCAAATAAAATATTATCTATATTAAGCACATTTGTAGGCCCTTATTTATAAAGTATGTGATTTATATATTGGGTATAAAATGTCAATACAAGAATATATAAATCACAAGCTCTTTGTAAATAATAGAATAATGGATCATTCACAATCATTAATGAAATGAGCATTAATTTCATTATATAAGGCACTTTCCTAAGTTTTATAGTGAGTTGTTTTATCTTGATTACTAAAACAAAAACTTCGAGCAGAAAAGCTAGTGTGTTTGTGTGTGTGTGTGTTGAATACTACTCTAATGAATTATGATTTGTTTTATCAAATATTGTTGATCATAATTCAAATGTGCTTTAATGTTTAATTGATTTTATCATTAATCATAATTCAAAAAAACTTTAATAAGTTTAATCGACATTAATTCTAAGTCAGTAATAAAATTATATTTTTGTATTATATCTTTTGAGTTATCACATATAGAGATTAATATAAACGGTCAAAATCTTGATAGCAAAGAGATGTAATCTATGTATTGTAGGAACATATGCTTATAATATAAAAATCTGTAAATATGAATAAATAATGGTTACCAAAGTTGTTTGTAGTACTTGATCATTTAAATTTGTGGTTGCAATCCATTTAATAATTGTTTATTAAATAATAATATTCATTTGTAAAATGTGTATGAAAGTAGATATATTAAAAGTGAGCATTAGTGACTTAGGGGCATATATATAATTCAAGAGGCACACTATTAATTATCATTCTAGTTTTAATTATGAGAATTAGATAGAGGATCAATAAGGTGGTTATTACTGATCTAAAACCTATTTGGACGGAGACAAAGGGGCAAATATCACTTTTGGATTGGCTAAAAGATCTCCCTTGGTAGGATAGGAATGGGCCAAATCAAAAACTCAAACTTGATGGTTTACGATCCCTACAGCCTGGAGAGTGAGGTTATACCCCTGTTGCAACTTTGACTTTTGATTTGCTGAATTGTAGAGATTAGGCCTTTTTTGGAATAGAAAGGGTCCCGTTAAGAGTAGTGTCATGGAAATAGATTATATAAAGAGAATAATGGAGAATATGGTATTGGTTTCCAAGGCTTAATATGACTGCAAGCTATGAAGATCCCTAATTGCGGTCTTGATGTTAGAGATGGTTTTTTAGGGTTTTAATGATTCAAATGGTGCGATTGTGGGATTCTGAATGTGTTTTTGGTATTAGACAATGATTTTGAAAAGGTTTAATGGCTAACTTTACCTAATACTATTGTAACTATATCTTGGTGAAGAAAGTATAATTTGACGGTTTTAATAGACTTTATTCAGAAGAGTAGCTTGTTCTTGATTAGGGAAGACTCTGTGGTTGTAAATGAATAGTAACATGTGATGGTTTAAGGCTTCTTGTGACTTAAGATAAAGTGTCTATGGTGATTTTGGTCAAAACAAAGGTTTTCTCCTTGATTAATGATGATTACAGATTCCTAGATTGCTGCTTTATAACTAATAATTGTAGAGATTAGATTGTTAGGGTGAAGACTTGTGAAGGTTGATGGCGGTTCACGATGACCCCTTTGAATGGTGAATAAAATACCTATTTATAGACCTCTAGGTGAAAAACCCTAATCTTTCAAGAGAGGTGAAATCCTTAGGCAAAAAGGGAATGTGATCAAGATCTTACCCAATCATAATGATATAAAGATTCAACTTTCCTCTTTAGATAAGATCACGACTATTTTAGCCATTGAGTTATATATCCTATTTATCCACCAAGTAATGTGTTTATAAGGGTAAGTTAAACTTAGGGTGAAATTACGATTTTTAGAAGGCTTAATGTGCTCAGTCACAGATTAGGGATGGCAAAATCCAAGTCTGGGCCCAGCACCGAGCTAGGTTTTTTAATTTGGGTTTTCAAGCAAGAATTTTATATCTTATTACATTATATATGTATATTTTTAATTTATTTTATAATTTTTAAATCTATTTTAATGAAATTGGGGCACGAAAATATGAACTTTTAAATGTTAAAAATTTTAAATAATGTAATAGATGGGCCAAATAAATATAATTATTTTAAAATAATATGTATTTTATAATATTTTAATTTATACAATTTGGGTTCCAAGCTGGATCCTACGCTTATCAAGTAATGCCCGAGATTGGCTCGGGGTACCTGGCTTGTATCGTCTGGGTTCGGTCTGAGTTTAGGTTGGGTGAGTATTTTTGACACCTCTACCAGAGATTGTTGCCTGATTAAAGACTTTGATCCTCTTGCAAAGTCAATTATGAGCCTACCCATCATTAGGGTTTATTGGGTTTCTTATGGGTGTTCTATGACTATAGGTTCTTTAAGAGCTTGTTTTACAATATATTACCTTATCGGCCAAATACCCCTAAGTGGGCTTGGCCTAGGTTCAATGTATAATAGGCCTTACTTGTACATATCCTGCCTTCTAAATTACAATCCATAGTGGATTCTACAATATAATGTCTTAAGAGTGCATGCTAAGTGGTTGGCATACTTTATTTTAAGTTTATGTACTTTTCTTAGGTCTATACATTTATTTAAATTTAACAGAATTGAAAATTCAAAACTCAAGTTCATATTTAATAATAATAAATTAATAATAGTAAGAAAATATAATATTAATTACTAAGTTTGACCTTGTATTATTAAAATTTTTTTAATACTTATTATTTTAATAACAACAACAACAATAATTTTTTCTTAAGGTTTAACTTAATTGTTAACATAGACTTACATAGAGTCATAAATCATAATTCACAATAATATTAATGAATATTTATAAAACATGATATTTATAATTTTATTCATTAAAATGATGATATCAATTGTTTATTTAATAAATTATAAATATAAATAAATTATAGTATTTTTTAAACTAAGAATTAAATGAATTTAAAAAATTCAATTTCAATTTATTTGTAAAATCATAAAATTTTAAATTTACTTTCATTAAAAAATAAAACGTGCTTATTGTGAGCTTTTTTATCGTGCCGTGCTTAGCACATCTCTAATCGTGTCGTGCTTTTAAGGTCCACGTGCCTAAAATTCTAAGCTCAGCACGGCACGCACGTCGCATGCCCCATCAAAACGTACTCGTGTTGCGCCGTGTTGTACAGACACGTGCCGTGCCAAGTGCTGTCCAGCCCATTGGGCATCTCTAGTCATGGTTTTAGGTAGCAATAAGACGAAGCCTAATGTTAATGAAAATGAGTTTTAACTAATTGAACTTTTATTTAATCACATGAGTTATTGTAGTGCAACTTTGGACTTTTAATTGAATAACCAGGGATTAATTAACTTAACAGTTTTAATGTATTATGCGATGATTTAGCCTAAACTTTTAAGTTGGAGCATGGATATGCAGTTCTCTACTAGTGAAACTCAAATCCGAATTAGTGTTTATGTAAAGTAAAGGAAAAATGTAAGATAAGAAAGTTTTTCTCCATTGGAAGCTAATTATTTTTCTCTGTAGAAAATAAATTATGTGTTCTTAGTTTTTTCTTTTTTGCTTGACAATTAAAGTTTATCAAGCATCTGCATATGTGAGAGAGAAAATTAAGGATAACAAAGAAAATTGCAACCATCTTCCACAGATTGTTAACAAGAAAATGATGTAATTCTCAAATATTATGCTAGTAAATATAATCAAGAAAAAATCTTGCTTTCTATCAGGGTCGACTTTAGAGCTTGAGGGGTTTTAGGCGAAATTTTTTTATGAGGCCTCTATTTATTTTGCAATTTCAATACTCAAAGACATATAAAAAGGATCAAAATTTATTCTCTCTTTAATTCTTGAATTTCAACAATAATAAACAAAATAAAAAATTTTAAAAATAAAACTTAAAAAATAATCAAGAAGATAGATTTTTTTATTCCATTAATACCGTTAAAAAACAAAAAAACAAAATAAAAACAATATTATTTTCAAATAGAATATTTAGAATGATAGAATATAAAAATTTAAAATGATGAATTGATGTTCAAAATAAAAATGGACTTTATATGTTAAGAAACTAATTATTTTAAATGAACCAATGAATATAATAATTTTCTTTATAGAAGAGAACAAGAAATTTTTTTTATTTACTACTTCTTGAGATTACGAAGTTTTTAATAGAAATTAAAAGAAATATTAAAAGTCAAAAATTCTAACATTGAATAATTGAAAAGGTTATGAGCTAATGGTTAAAGAATATTATTAATTATATTCTTTTAGATTAAAGTTTCCAAATATAGGTTTTTTATAAAAAATAAATCTTAATTATAGGATAATTAAGAATAGAGAGATATCTAATAAAATTTTTGATTTCTTAAAATACGTATTAATTTTTTTATTAATTAAAGAATTAATAAAAAATATTAAAAAAATAAAAATCTTTTAAAATATAAAATCTTAAGTGAGTATCTTATTTGCCTATACCTAAAATCACCTCTACTTTCTATTTTATTTTATATAAAAAATTGTTTTCACTATCTGATTTACCAGCCGCTACTTAATTATGAGACCATTATAAAATTTCACATTGTGATAGGATTCGAATCTGCGTCCTCAAAGCTTGAGACATAGGTGGTTGCTACTTGCCAGTGGCCAAACGCCCGTAGTCTAGGGGCCAGCAAGCGGCGTGTTAATGCAACAAAAGTTGAAGAACTGTCATCATCATCTTCTCAAGCAAATTTTTCTTTTAACTTACAATTTTAGTATTAATATTGAATTGAATTGCAATTAATTTTCACAATTGCGCTAATAAAAAGAAAATTTAAAATTGAAATCATTACCCATAAACATATATGAAATTTTAGTTTATCAATATTTTGAACTTAATAACATGAATATATCAAAATGATAACTAATAACATTCCTTTTTTTTTTTTTCTTTTTTTTTTTTGAGAAGGATAACTAATAACATTTAGGTCGATACTTTCATGAAAAGCAGCACCAACTAGTTAAACGACGACGCATTACCCTAAACAAGCTTTCCATTCAAACGATGTCGCATCGCTGTTTTTTTCTTTTCAATTTCTTTTATTTATTTATTTATTTTTAACTGCCAGCCTTTTCCTCCCCCTGGAGTAAGCAACACTGCCGAGAAAGTAAAGTATCAACCAGCATTGGACTGACGACCAAGTTGAGTGTAATTTGGGTTTCCATCTCTATCTATATATCTGTGCGCAGAACCACAACAGTCTTCCTTCACATTTCCAATTGTTTTTTCGAACATTTCCAGAGAAACAAACAAACAAGCAGAAGACTATCGCGAGACTACTACTTACTTACTAGACCCTCCCGGCAACAGCAGCAGCAGCAGCAGCAGCAGCAGCTCCAGCTTTGGAAGTAGATAAAAAGGGTTTCACAAAACCCTAGAACTTCAACCTCATCAGACAAAATCAGATCGAATTTTCATTCTTGCATAACTAGTCTAGTCGTGTCATTGAATCTGGACCATTGAAATTTCTTAATTAGACTCTCAGACACCATACACACGCGCGATGGACAGATCTAGATCCAAGAGGAACTACTACTACGACCACCAGGACTACGATGGAGATACCATGGGTAGAACCAAACCTCGGTACAACCATTATTACCAACCCAACAATAACTACCGCCACCGTGGCAACAACAACAACAACAACAATACTAATAACATCATGAACAACAACACCAGCATCAACAACAGCAACAACCGTGCAAATTCAAACCCTAAGGATCCTTCTCTGATGGTGACCACGACGTACCGCATTCTGTGCCACGACATGAAAGCCGGTGGCGTGATTGGCAAGTCCGGTAGCATTATCAAGTCGATAAGGCAGCACACCGGCGCGTGGATCAACGTGCACGAGTTGATCCCGGGGGACGAGGAGAGGATTATTGAGATTTCGGATACCAGGAGGAGGGATCCTGAAGGAAGGATGCCTTCGTTTAGTCCCGCGCAGGAGGCCTTGTTTTTGATTCACGATAGGATTCTTGAGAGTGACGGCGGCGGAGGGTTTTATGGGGAGGAGGAGGAGGAGTACGGTGGTGGTGTTGGCGTTGGTGGGGGTGGGTTTAGAGGAGGAGGGAATAGAGTGGCGACGAGAATGGTTGTGTCCAGAATGCATGTCGGGTGTTTGTTGGGGAAAGGAGGTAAAATTATTGAGCAAATGAGGATGGAGACCAAGACTCAGATTAGGATTCTACCTAGAGACCATTCCTTGCCTCGTTGTGTTTCCATGTCCGAAGAGATTGTTCAGGTTGTATTATGTTTAACCATTTTGCTATGAAAATTGGATCCAAATTGATTGAATGCCTTGATGATGAAAATGACTAAACTAGCTGCTCAGATCATTGAAATGTCTGCCCATATGGCTTCTATGCTCACTTTAGATGAAGAGGAACGAGCTCGGAGACTAGTGTATGCTCTGCTTTGGAGATATACATTCATGGACTGGTTTTGCTTTATTGACAGTGGATTTTTTATGCTTTGCTTGTTACTTAATTAAGAGTCAGATGCACAAGGTGACTTGGACTGTTTTAAAGATTGCGGTTCCTTGACAATGAACAATGACTAAACCTATGACTACTACCTTAAGGGTGACCCTTTTACCTTTTATGCTGTTTCACTTCTGAAGATTCAGTTCTAGAGTTTCTTTGGGTGAAGTATCTTAATGACATTGTCCCTAGAACGGATTTCTTTGCTTTCATCTAGAATATGGTTGACAGTAATGTTAGCCTTTTGGAATCTGCCTGCAATATCGATACAACATGGAGTGACTGATGTTTGTATCATGAATTTGCAGTGTGGGCAATCAAATTCTTGACTGCCTACCTTGTCCTTGATTTGATTGAATTTTGTGCATTGCCCATCATGATGCCCGGACGTTAATACTTTTTGAGGATTCGCCCCATCTTGGCATTAGTTAACTCATATTATTGTAGTTTTCCTCTAAAAATTTTCTGAAAATGATACTTTGTTGAGCGATTCAAGGTCTGTTTGAGTTCATCAACCTTGATGTTTATAATATCGCGCGCATTTGTTACCTGCAATATGCTGGTGTATGTTCTTCATACATTATTCTCTAGCAGTTGCTGATATGAACATTGCACTACTAGTTTGACAAGTACTAATTTCCGTCTTCGTTGTGATGCCATTTTGTTAATGAAGTCATTTCCTTCACAATGCTAAAGGAACTGGACCTCTAATGCCACTGGCTTTATTGGGGTGCTGCAAATTGACCGTCCAGATCTGTATATTTCCAAGTTGTGTGTTACATGGCCACTATCTAGAAAGAACATCAATGTCTCTCCTTCTTTCCTAAAAAGAAGATACATTTAATCAAACAGCTTCATCATGTGACATCGTTGTCTTGCAGGTAGTAGGTGATATTAATAATGTGAAGAATGCTGTAGCAATTATTTCATCACGCTTGAGAGAAAGTCAACATCGTGACCGCAGTCATTTCCATGGACGATTACATTCGCCAGACCGCTTTTTCCCTGATGATGATTATGTTCCTCACGTGAACAATACAGCTCGACGACCATCTATGGATGGGGCACGATTTTCTGGCTCCAATTACAGAAGTAATAACTATGGCCCCCGTCCCTCCGGTTATTCCATTGAAGCTGGGGCTGCTCCCATGTCTGACAGTGTGCAGCCATTCTATGGTGAGGACCTTGTCTTCCGAATGCTTTGTCCAATTGACAAGGTTGGCAGAGTTATTGGAGAGTCAGAGGGCATTGTAGAACTGCTTCAAAATGAGATTGGTGTTGATTTGAAGGTTGCTGATCCTGTGGATGGGTCAGATGAGCAGATAATTACAATTTCTTCTGAGGAGGTACTTTTCATGTCTTTTCGTAATTTATCTGGCATCCAGTAATTGAGGTACATCAGTTGCTATTTTTTCATTTATGTGGTATTTTGGCAGTAATACTATGTCTTAACACTGTCCTTTCTGGCTGATTTATGTCTATTTAATTATTTTTGAACTTTCTATCAGCTAAAATGACTGTTCTTTGCTCTTTTCTTTTCTTGCTTCCCTTTGAACTGGAAATTTTTTTTCCTATAAAAAATGTTAACTGCCATTACATCTTTTCTGCTTTTTGTCTTTCTTAGGGCCCTGATGATGAGCTTTTTCCAGCTCAAGAAGCCTTGTTGCATATACAGACTCGCATTGTTGATCTCGGTGCGGATAAAGACAATATAATAACTACTAGGTTACTTGTCCCATCTAGTGAAATTGGCTGTTTAGAGGGAAGAGACGGATCGTTATCTGAAATGAGGAGATCAACTGGTGCAAACATACAGATCCTGCCAAGGGAAGAAGTTCCAGCATGTGTATCTGGGACTGATGAGCTTGTACAGGTTTGTCATTATCTTTCATATTAATTGCTTATGATGCCCTGACAGCTGGGCGTTTGGTGTTCCGAGTATTCTACTAATATTTTTGCAGTGAAATCTGTATCCAAGATGAGTTCTGATAAATGCAATATGACATGAAATGCATACGTACAGGTTTATATGTTCTGTCAGAGTGGTTTTGCATCTGATTTTGCTGTATAATTATGGGCATTCCTGATGCTGCATCAAACTATTCTGTTGTCATTGTAGAATCCTCTTTCACTTGGATATATGCTTTTTTTTCCTGGTGCTTGTGATGAATACTGGCACTGCTTTGATTTGTTGGGGAGGCCCTTATTGACATTTATCAATTGAAATCGTGGTTTTGAAACCTGGCGTTCTGTGTATGAAATTGATCGTTTGAGTTTTGGCTCCTATTTGAACAGATTGTAGGGGAGATAAAAGCAGCTCGAGATGCTCTTGTGGAGGTGACAACAAGACTGCGGAGTTATTTGTATAGGGATTTCTTTCAAAAGGAGACGCCACCGTCTTCTATAGGTCCTACTGGGAGTGCTGTGGGAGTGGAGGCAGCTTCTCCTATTGATATAACTCCTGCTCGTGAAGTTCAGACTGTCACTGACCCTCCTGCTGCAACACATCAGAGTGTGCCAATTCCAGCCACATCACAGCCATCAAAGGTTGGTACTGATGGACTTCTTTTATGAACACTGTAGGTGTAACAGTCAAATTGTGCTTGATATATCTGGTTTCTAGGAAAAGTGGATCTGTGGTTAGCCCAACTTATCCTCAGCACAAATTTTTAATTCAGGATAGAAAAAGGAGCATGGAATAACTGTTTTCCCCTTTAGAAATTTTACAATTCATCTTCCTTGCTGCGTGATGAACTGCCCTTGGAAGATTTATAGCTGGTAAATCAGTTTTGTATTCCATTGTTTATTTTCTGCTAAGTCACCCTTGGTTTTGCAGGAAGCTGCAGGGTCTGTCAGTGAAACTGTGAAGCAGAATGAGAGTGAACGACGTGAAGATGTGCCAACTGTAATTAATAGGTAGCATATTTCTGCTTCGTTTTTCTGATAGGCCTTCTATAAATTAAGTAGCCATACATAAAATCTACGTGAAAATATACTAGAGATCTTTTTGTAAGTATTACATTAATGATCAAAGTCCGTCATACTTATCTTATTTATTTATTTATTTTTTTTATCAGAGTCCCACTACCACTTGTCACTAGGAGCACACTGGAAGTCGTCTTACCGGATTATGCTGTTCCCAAGCTTATTACAAAGTCAAAAACTTTGCTTACTCGTTTCAGTGAGGTGAGCCTACTCTTCCATTTAATCAACCTATTTAATTTTGTCTAAGTTTACCTCAGATGAAGTAGTTGATCTTTTTATCTGTTTATGCAAACAGATGTCTGGTGCCTCCGTGTCCCTTGTAGAAGGTCAACCAGAGGGGACCCAAAAGATCATTCAAATATCTGGCACTCCAGAGCAGGTTGAGAGAGCCCAGAGCGTGCTTCAAGGGTTTATTTTGAGCAGTAAGTCTCTCTATTCATCCCCGTCTGTCGGTGTGTGTGGACATGCAATTCTTTGTTTTGGGTCTCCTTTGGAATAATGCATATTTTCTTTGATTCAGCGCAAGATGCAGACTAGAACTTGGAGCTGGCCACATGAGGACAACTTGTTTATATAAGATAAAGTATGTATTACATATCCGCCGCTCAGCAGCTGTTTTGGGTGACAAGTTTTATAGAGTTCGACTGTAAATGTTACTTAGTGAGCTCTTATCCAAGTTTCCTCTTGGAGCTTAAATTTTCCTGTACCAAATACAACATTGTAGTATTTTGTATTTCCTGTAATCTTGTTACCTCTTTGCTTTTTACATGTCTGCTTTTGCATCTTATAGCAACTCGGACTAGCTTAGTGAACCAGAATTTGATGATTCCCAACAGGGTTTGGTGCCTTTCCTGGAACTTTCTTAGGGTAACTTTAAATTAGATTGTGTACTGTATCTGTCCCTTTTGGTCCTCTTATGATTGTTTTTGATTCGTTTTCTTTCTTTCTTTCTTTCATTTCTTTTGCAAGCTCCGTTTAAATTAGTAACCTGCTACGATTTCCCTTTTTTTTTTTTTGAATGGTTACGAATTTACAATCGAAATTTACTAAGACTAACTCGAAAATTCACACTACTCTAGCCGAGCGGCAGCGCCATGCTTCGTGGGGACTTTATTCTTCTCTTTTGAAATATGAGTTTGAGTAAATTTTTCTTAAATATTAAGGAGTGATAAAATTTGAGTAGTAATTGTCTCTTTGTAAGTATATCAGTATTCATCTCTAAGATAAATTGTAATATGGACAATAAATTCATATAATTTTAAAAAATTAATAATTTACTCCTTGTCATAATATTTAAAAAAATTATCTTTATTTTATATTTCTTTTTAAAAAAGAAAAAGAGCTCCAATAAAGCTGCAATACCAACTCGCCGCGGTTGGGCTACGAATCTAATTACAACTTGACAAGGTGTATTTTATTATTGAGTAAAAATAAATGATGCACTTCAACTTTGATTTTAGCGGCATAATCGTTATGATTAGTAAGGACACGTCGTCCGAGAGGACAGGAACACGATGAAAGCGTCGGTGCTAAAGTTGGCTTAGGGGACGCACCATTTAATATAATAATTGCAAGCTTGAAATATATAAAGTCACCACGAAAGTTGGTTTAAGATGTACACACACACTCCATTTAGAGAACAACAGTAGTGGACAGATGGGAAATTTTCAAGAAGCATGTTTCGCTAACCCACAAAAATGAGTGGTTTAAACGTACACAAGAAATCAAACCTTATTTGCAGGGAAATGAATTCTCATTTACTCGAGGCTAAAATTGTCACACTACGAAGTAAAAAAAAGAAAAAACATAATAATAATGAATGGGGTGGGCTCAGGTAGCTCATGGGTTCAATGCCCATGATAAGCCCAGGCCCAGAAAGGAGAGTTCGTTCATGACTAGTTGAGTCTGTATGTTCTCAACTTCTCATTATACAATTATCTTCTTTTACAATATTGGGCTTCTTCTGAGCTTGGCATTTGGCAACGCGACTCCAACTCCTTCAATGGCAGCTTCCTTGCTTGTGGTTCCCTCTCCATCATTCTGCAACCACCGGTACCCTTTTCTTTCTACTTTTTTTAGTCTGTTTATTGATTAATATTCGTTTGCAGTTTCATTTATTCAATGTCTTTCTGTCTTGCTATTACTTAAATTATGACATTCTTGTTCTATTTTATCCCGTTATCTATTTGTCAAAAGTGATAATTTGTTACTCTTTGATTCTTCCTTTTTTTTTTCTATTTATTTATTATATTTTATGCAGTTTAAGTTTTTAGAGTTCTTCATTTGTTGATTTTTGGTTTAAAAAAAATAAATTCGTGAAGAGGAGCTGTAATTTTATTGAAATGAACTGCAAACAAGCAATTTGGAGTGTCTGCTAGGTGCTGCTTAGCGAATTTCTTGCTGGTAACTTGAAGTGTTGACATTGTTATAAAGAACTTAATGCGGTATATTGGGTTGGATGGTGAATTTGTAAATTTCATTTGTATGTTACGTTGAAATCACCTGGAGATAAGTAATCTTGGTGGACGACATGCGGTAGTCAATGTGGTTACTGGTTAAGAATGCTGAGTCTGTCTTTGTCAAAGAACTATGTATTTTTGAGGATAAAAGCAAGGAAAATACACTTTTCATTTGAAAATGACATATTTAAAATAGGTGCCATTAAGAGGTGTCGTCAATCTGTGATTATTTTGGTGAAGACCTATGTTGCTGTTTAGTAAAGCAATTGTCATTCAGAGATTATTTATTAATCTGTCTTCTCATACTTCTCGGAGTTTATCTTTTGCAACTTTAGTGGGTTTAGAGATTACTTGCTTTATCGAAAACTGTTCCATTCAAAGTGCTAGCCTCTACCTCGTTTCTTTTATCTAAAAATAGTTTCTGAGTATCATATAAGTGTAAACTAAACCCTGCTGTGAGTGGGGCTCGAATTCCAAACCACTTATACCATCCCAAGAGGTTTTACCAGTTGAACCAATCAACATTTACAAGCCCTGTGACTTCATTTAGACTTTTATCCCTTTTCTTATGTACGCATCGATATTTGTTCGAGTTAAATGTTGGAGAGTGTTATAACCTTATTGGAATGTTACTTTCCCTTTGTACCACCTTTATGTTTTAATGTGAACGTTTCAGGAAGAACCAAGTGGGTCTATGCTTGCCTTCAGGAATTTTGCAGAATGGTCGTACACACTTCCCAATTTGTCTTCAAATGCAGAAATGCAAAGTCAAGCTTTACACGATGCCTTGTAAAGCCATTGTCCGCTTTTGGGCATTGAAACGATTTGCTTCAGTTGGTTCATTAGAGGTTGATACAGAAGACCCAAAACATCATGTGTCTTCTGGTTTTTCAGCTCCAAATGACTTTGCGAGGTTAGATCTCGCTATAATATACTTCATTTTCTGGATGTTACCAATGCTTGTTATTTTTTCTTGAACATCTAAAATCTGTACTATGTAGGCATGTAAGTAAGAATTGATAATTATGTCTTGAGAAAAGCATTGGTTTGTTCAGATAATTCTAAATGCTAAAGGCATTGACAATGTGCATAGTTTCACAATAGAAAAAATTACTACCTGAAATCATCAATTAGCAGGTCTAAAACGTTGCATGACCACTCAAGTAACCTTTGGGATGGTATGAATGATTTTGAGAGACAGTTGCAAGAGTTATTTAATGAAGTTAAATCGATGATTATGATGGGGAAAAAAAATGATGCCATTGACTTGCTTCAAGCAAATTACAAAGCTGTGAAAGAACAGATCAAAACAGGCAATAAAGGCATTGAAGAAGTTGCAATTCTTGACATTATAGCTTTGGGATACATGTATATTGGAGACTTGAAGTTTGTACAGTCTCTTCTGGATATGGTAATTTCCTTCCCTTGCATGTTGTATTATTACCTTGAACTCATTTGTTTCGAGCTATTAGATACTGTCAACGTCTGTCAGAGTCACAGACCTACAAAAAGTAAAATTACTTACAGGTAATCTGGTAACTTATTGATGGGGTTCCCTTGGGTTAGGTACAACTTTCATAGGGCAGGAGGTGGAGGTATTGGTTAAAGTTTTACCAATGAAAATGATGAAAAACAAAAGCCCATTTTGATGGTTTATTATCAATCTAGGTGCTCGTGGTGATCACTCTTATAAGTGTCAAAGTTCATTGGCCTTCCTTTCTTTTCTTAAATTTTCATTCTGGTTGATTGTAGGTATGATGCTGAATGGTAGGCATTTATAAAGAAGGTTTTTGCATATAAATTTCTTGTAGGCTGTTTTGGCCATCGTAATTTTATTTTTCAAGAGAAACAAAATGTGTGTATCATGAAACTGAGGAAGCAGTAATGAAACATTCAGTCCTCTGAATCTAGTCTTATGTATCTAGTTTCTTTTAGCATAATGTGGTTATTTGTTAGGGAAGTTTTTCATTTTTGACCTTGAATTTTGTGAAAACTTAGTTTTTTGAGGAACTTTATTTTCATATTCAGAACCATTTTGGTTTTATATTTGTACATGCTGCGTCAACATGGAAGTTCTCATGCTTGTTGCTTGTGAGTTTGAGAGTTTGAGATCCCATGTAAAATTGGGTTTTTAGCTTTTTACTTTTTCTTCATGGCCAGATGAATGGGATTGTTGATAGTCTAAAGGATGACGAACCCCTTCTAGATGCAATACTGATGCATATGGGAAGTATGTATTCAACTTTGGAGAATTATGAGAAATCCATGCTCGTGTATCAGAGGGTTATTAACATTTTAGAGAGTAGATATGGTAAGTGCGACCTTGAAACCTTGATGTCTTTGCAATCTCTTTTAAATTTACTCTTTTGGAGTTGCATAAAAGCTTCAACCTTAGTTGGGTCACTGACTTTTAAGTTCTATGTACCATAGTTGCTAGCTATTTCTCGGATTCTTTGTAATGAACCACAATAATCCAACATTTTTAAATTGGTTAGATTTTAGTGTTTTCAGTTAAAGGTAAAATTTTGTATGGAAGCCAGGAATCAAACTAAACTTGGCACCAGAAAAAAAAAGTTGTCATAAAAAATTTGCTAAAACATTCATTTACAGTTTGAAATGTATGCCTCAAAATGCTAAAATCTTCAAAAATTCCAGTCCAAATTCCTTGCTTTTTCGGAAAATTTAGCATCATTCTGGACTTGTTTTTAGTATTGGAGTTTTGTTTGTACATGTTACTCTAGGTCTGAACACCAAGTTGATGCCTATTCCTCTTTCCTATGATATTATGATCTAACTTGTTTCAAAATGATTTTGAGCTTTATTAGCAAGCATATCACAGAATTTCGCCTGCTTTTGGAAAAAATTTCTAGTTCAGCAGAAACAGTTCTGTTACTCTGCTGCTTTAGATGATATATTTCCATAGGCTTGTAGGATAGAGGTCATATCTTCCTAACGGAGCATTACGTGACTCTTGGGATTGACATTGTTTGTAATTTTGGTTGCTCTTCTTACAACCATGCCATCTTTTGGATTTTCCTTGAACTGTTTAATAGAGCATCAAGTCAGTAAACAATTCTCTTTTGGCCAGGAAAAACTAGTATTCTTCTAGTCACATCATTGTTGGGGATGGCAAAAGTTCTTGGTTCTATAGGGAGAGCCACAAAAGCAGTAGAAATCTACCATCGTGTGATTACCATCTTGGAGTTGAACAGAGGCACTGAAAGTGCTGATTTGGTGCTACCTTTATTCAGTCTTGGCAGTCTTTTTATCAAGGAAGGAAAAGCTGTGGATGCAGAAAGTGTTTTTAGCAGGTTGGTTTCCTTCTTTTTTTTCCTTTTTAGCGTGGGGGTGGGGAGGAGGTATGAAGGGGTTGTAAATTCAGATTTGATTATTCACCTTTATCCATTCCCCTTGCAGAATTTTAAAGATATATACAAAGGTATATGGAGAAAATGATGGGAGAGTTGGAATGGCTATGTGTTCCCTAGCCCATGCAAAATGTGCAAATGGTAAGTTTTGTACTTTCTCTGTCTCTCTCTTGGATAGTGGAATGTTTAGTTGGAAATTCTAGTTTGATGAGTGCATTGTGGTATCATCTGGAACATTAACGCATTTATAATAGGATTCTTAGTTCATTATGTTTCTGTGTTTCGTAAGTTGCTCTAAATAATCTGGAGTAGTTTATTCATTTCCATAGTTAAAGTATGACTTCATGTACCAATCCATGCAGGGAATGCAGAAGAAGCCATTGAATTGTATAAGAAAGCTCTTAGAGTTATCAAGGATTCAAATTATATGTCTTTAGATGACAGCATAATGGAGAATATGAGGATTGACTTGGCGGAGTTACTTTATATTGTAGGAAGGTAAATATTGGATCTACAATGTGAATATGAATGCACAGTTGAATTTTGGCAAGCATCTTTTATGTAATTTCTATTGATTTTTGTGATGGAAACCTTAATGTGCTTTGACTCTCACCTGTCTTCACATTTTAGAGCAAGACTCTGTAGGCTAAGAATGGTTCTAGATGTTGCACATCATTAGATCATGAAGATCACGAGGTCTCTTGATTATCAAATCTGTTTTTCAAGTTTTGAAGTTAGACTTGCAATTATGTGCTTAACGCCTTTCCGTCGTGCCTCCGATGCGCCTTAGACAGCTATCTTAAATTAGTATCTGGAGTCCAGATGATTTTCCTAGATAATGTATGCTTGGTTATCTTTGTTGTAGGAATTGAGAGAGGTAATTATGTTGGAATCTACTATATTTTTTGCACCAAGCAATCATAGGGTCATTTACTAGTTATTGTAGTCAAATTGTTGTGGAGGAATAGAATTGATGTGCTGTGATCTATTTCCTGAAATTTCTTCTCTTGCAGTTTCTTAAGCTTCTTATAACAATCATATATTGCTTTTGTTTTAATTTGGCAACCCCAGAGGACAAGAAGGCCGGGAGCTACTGGAGGAATGCTTGTTGATCACTGAGAAGTATAAAGGAAAAGAACATCCCAGCTTTGTTACTCACCTTTTAAACCTTGCAGCCTCCTATTCACGCTCAAAGAATTTTGTTGAGGCTGAGCGTCTGCTGAGGATATGCTTGGACATCATGACAAAGACTGTTGGGCCTGATGATCAGTCCATATCCTTCCCGATGCTGCATCTTGGCGTCACTCTTTACCATTTAAATCGCGATAAAGAAGCTGAGAAGCTAGTTCTGGAGGCTCTGTACATCAGGGAGATCGCATTTGGGAAGGATTCACTTCCAGTTGGTAAGCTTTTTTGTTTTTTTTGGTTTGGTTTTGTCTGTTGTTATATAAAATTTAGTTATGGTTGGTCATTAGCCATGACATAAAATAATCCGTTCTGGCAGTGTTTTAAGAAGCAAATAGAGCTGGAAAACATTGTTGTGTGTTTTGCGAATGCTTTTGTGTCTACTTAATGTTATTTGATTCAAATGGCAGGGGAAGCTCTTGACTGTCTGGTGTCGATTCAGACCAGATTAGGTGAGGATGACACCAAGTTACTGGAGCTGCTCAAGAGGGTTCTAAGAATTCAAGAGAGAGAATTTGGTAGTGAGAGTGAGGAGGTAATGTTAACCCTGAAAAAAGTTGTTTCCTATTTAGACAAACTAGGGAGAAAAGAGGAGAAATTTCCCTTGCAGAAAAGATTGTCCAACCTTAGGATGAATTACAAACAAAAAGTTCAGTATTAAGGGCATATTTTTTTTTTTTTAATTTTATACCACTTCCTAACTTATAATTGATTATTTTGTGTGCATTTTCCATGATCTGCAAAGCAATCTTTAGCCATAAACTTTTTAGAATAGAGCAAGGCTGAAATCCACTTGCGTATTCTCTGATTATGGACTCCATCTTTGGGTAAAGAGGGTAGATAATTATTCAGTGAGTTAGAAAGGTCCATAATGGGTAGTACATTTAAATCCCTTGTCTTTCTAGAATTTGACTTCTTTACTGAACCAATAATCCAGCGGCAATGACTTGATAAAACACTAGTAACACCAATTTAACATCTGACCATTTCGAAGAACTTGGATGTCGGTAGTAAGAGATATTTTGTGCCTTGCTACGAAGAAAGAATTCCCGGGTGTGTGTTTGTGTAGTTTTCTTTCGGGTGGATGTGGGTAAGTTTGCAAAATTAATTTAGATGGTCAAAACGCTCCAACATTTGTTTCATTTAAGGAATTTAGACTCATAGACTGTATGAAAGGTGATTGGATGAGGAGGCATGCAAGGGAAGAGTCTGATTAGTTTTATTCTTGAAGCAATTTAGTGGATCTATACATTAGGATATTACAATGTGCCTGAATATATGTTAAGAACCGATTATTCTATCATGGAGGCTGCCGTAACTTCGTGAGTAAACTCACAAGTTACGAACGTGTCATTTCTTTTGAATGGTGCTTAAAGAAGTATAGTATTATTCACTGAATAATTAGTCCATATCACAATTTATTGGGTGGTGAAATAGAGTGGCAACAAAATTAATCATCCATTAACTGAGTTACATGTTGGCACATGGACCAGAGCTGACAAAACGCATTCGTGAATTGAGTTCTACGTGGATTGATTCGAAATTCGGTGGGTTGAACTCAACTAGTTTATGAAACATCGGTTCGAATATGGATCTGTTTGCAATAAACAAAAATCGAGCAAAATGGAATAGTAAATAAAACAAAGTTAACATCGTACAAAATCCAAATTTATCATCCTAAATTAAACGTAATAATAGTAAAAGAAGATTACAATAGTCGCATAACACAATAAAAACAACAATATATTCTAAATACAAGAGATTTTGAGTTTATTAATAAACTTACAAATCAAACAAGGATTGCTTCTACCATCTTCACTCCTGATGTGAGAACCTATGAAGACTGACATTTAGGATCAAACGGCATGTTCTTTACGCTCCTTCACTTCAACTCTAGAATTCATATGTTGATAGAATTGAGTTGCTTGGTTGAGATCCTAACAAACCTTGGGCCACACGTTGAGCAAGAGCAATGCAAGTGAATGAGGAGCAGCGGCTTTTGTATTTTAACCTCTAGACGTATTTCATCCACTGATCCTCCAATACAACAACCCATCAAAAATTGGTCCGGCAATTTTTGATAGGCCTGTGCAGTAGAAATTTGCTTCAATTGTGATAATGCCTCTGAGGCATCATCAAATTATGTAGGCCCAAAACCTTAAGTAATGCCCTCGAGAACACTGCCCAATTAGCAGACAGGCCCTTTTTTTTGTTTTTTGTAAATCAACGGTTTCTTTGCATTTACTCCTTCAGGGTAGAATGATATTCAAAGTACTGTTCTGCCCTATAAATCCAACCATTTGAATCATCCATATCAAACTTCAGAAGCCATAACTCAAAAGCATGCAGGAAGTTTGTTGTCCTACTGGTACTAGAAGAGACTGGTACTTTGGATGGTGGGGCATATATTATCACTATTGAAATTTTGAGTGCTGTGGTTTGAAGAAATGGGAAGAGAGGACAGGAAAAGAAAAGAGGAAAGAAATAAGAGAAGAAGAAATGATTCCATTTCAAACCAAATAACTAAAATTGAAAATGGTTCTTTTTTTTTTTTTAATTATTTTCTCTCCCACTCTCTCCTTTCGATTCCTCTCCCCTCCTCCCATTTCTTGCAATCAAACATATACGGTTTAGCTGATTGTAGTTAGCATCCAAATTTTTGAAACCTACTAAGAATTTCTTGCATAGTTGCATCCTGCTTGTCAAAGTAAATCAATACCAACCATTGTAACCAGTCTCTGATACCAAAGTGAACCAACCACCTGCCAGACAAGAAAAGTTGCATTTGAAAATTAAATCCGTTTTATGCGTTTCTTTAGTCTATTTATTGATATAATAATATAACTGCACAAGTCCACTACCGCTAGGTAATTAGTTAATTACCATAGATCACGCACAAGTCTACAACATAATATTTTTTTCCCCTTCTAAGAAAGTATGCCTTTCATTAAGACAAAGAATAGCGAATACTATAATGCCACATAGCTATAATTACACGACCACATTAAGCTTAAGTACAATATATATAGTATAAGATATAATACTCAAGCTTCATTTAGGACAACTCCTGTCGACAAACATAACTACAGATTGAAAAGATTAAAAAAAAAAAATTGCCTATTAAAATTGCTTCAAACCAAAAGGAATTGTACGAAACTGCTGCCAACCTCAACCAATGCAGGTTAGACCCTTTTCTAATCAAAGAAGGAAAATAATAATACTTAAAATTGTACAATAATACTTTTGCACATGAATTTAATTAATAAAGTGGGAATAAAAAGTAGAAGAGTTAAAAATTGAAGGCCACCTGTACCATTACTTTTCCACTTTTAATAATTTTTTGTCTCACTATCAACTATAATAGCATAACTAACCTTCTAACTTAAAAATTATGATTTTTTTTAAAGATTTAATTATAAATAAGTAATTTGATTGAATAAATAGACTCTTATTCAATTTGTTTATGATCAAATTTAAGAAACGAATTCTAATAAATAAGCGAATCAATGAGTTTAATTTGTTTGTTTAACCAATAATTTAATTCACTCGTTTATTTAAAAAAATCAATATTTTTTTCGAAAATCAAATGCAAATCTATTTAACTCGATTATTCGAATGAACCAATGCTAACCCACATTTTCATCCCAAAAGTTGGTGAAATGCTAATGTTGTGTGTGGATATTGTGACTTGCGATTTTGCAAATGTTATCGGGTCGGGTCGGTTAATCGAGACACGGGTCAAGTCAAAAAGCAGGATCACGTTCTGGTTAGTGTTGGTTGATCTGAAATTACGCATTATAGCACAATCGACTTAACCCAGCAATGGCTACTTCCACTTCAGCTTTCATTTCTCTCTCAACCTTGCCAGTAATATAGTCATATTTTTAGAATCCTAATTTTCTTTTTGTGTAAAAAATTTTCCATTATTTAATTCAGCTTAATTTTTTGTTTTCATTTTATGTGCAGAGGATAGATTCAGGAGCAGGAGTTTTCTGCGGTTTAAACCTAAAGGTTTCAGTTTTTAATAATCTTTTCTCATATTCGAAAACTCGTAATTCGTTTCTAATTTTTATTTTATTTTGATTTTTGGTTTTTAGTCGAATTGTTTTCAGATTACGTCGCAGCTCAGAAACGACGGTCGTGGTCGGCGTGTTTGGCGGCGAAGAAAATTGGTACTAAATATTTTAGTTACATAATTCTTCTATATGAATTATTTAATTAGAGAAGTAAATATTTTGTTTCTTTACACTAAAACATTAATAACTATTCAACTAGTTTTAGGGAAATGAAATAAGATCAGTGACTAAGAAATTTCATTAGAGGAAGTTCTTAGAATAATAATATTAAAAAAATTGAATTAAAAAAACAGTAGAAATTTATCTGAAGCTCACCAAATGCTGAAAAAGTTCCTTCCATTTCTAATGACTGCACAGTTGTCAAATAATTTATAATTTTGCTCCAATTTAATATACTGGCTTTGTACAAGTCTTGATGAGCCACCGGAAAATACTGGCAAGTTCTGTTGAGGTTCTGATTGGGGATTTTGCGTGCTATATTTGCGTATTGATAATTGGCAATTAATGATTGCATTTATGATGGATAAAATTTGATTGTATTCAAGCGGTCAATTGGTGCCAAGAGCAGCTCTGCTGATTTCTTGTGCTGTATATAATCATGGAAAAATGCTTACGGAAAAGTTATCTTTGTTTCAGTCAACGAAGGATGACATGTTGAGGTACAGTGTGGAGAGAATTCCTTTCTTGGAGGAGCAAGAGAGAAAGGTAAAAGAAAGGGGAAAGCTATTGACGATGGACATTGAGCGGCTGTTGCTATCAGAGGATAATCGATATGATTTTGTGAATGAGATAGCCGCTGAGGCTACAGCATATGTTAAGAGAAACCGGAATGAATATGGAGGTAAGAAGAAAGCCATCCTTCATGCGCTCAGTAACCGTGTTAATGATTTAGGTTCTACCGGCCGGATGCATACGAGGAAACTGATCCTTTCAAGCCAGGACCTACGTACATAAGGGAAGAATTCACATAAGCAAAGGAAGATATTTTGTACTAGAACGTTAGCTAAAAGCTAAATTTTTTTTTTTTTTTTTATTTCCATTGTCTTGAAGATATTTAGTTAACTGTACTCTGGGTTACTGAAAGTTAAAGCCATTTTAGTGGCTCCGGAATCAACAAGCATATTGCCTTACCGCGTATGAGAGGTTTAAAAGTAAACAGGCTTGTTGATTTGTATTTGAGAATTATGATGGTTTATTAAAGTACAAAGTAAATTCTTAATCTCCTTTTACTTCTTGTCTCCAATCTCCTTTGCTAGTGTATATGATGACTATAGGAGGCAACGACGGAAAAATGAGCCCTCGGAAAACTTACTGGTAACCCCTTTAAAATGTTGGAACTTGGAAGATAATACGCGCTAAATATCGTATAGCTCCTAAAATAAACAATTTTGGCTGCTCAAAAATTTATTTATTTTATTATCAATGCTCTTTCTATTCTAAAGGCAAATTTGATAATGTTTTTCATAATAGTGCAACCTAACTGCTTCTCCTTAGATTTAACTGTTTCTCTTTACGGTACAAGAATAATTGTTTCTCTTTATAGTACAAGAATAATTGTTTTTTTTTTTGTTAAGACATCTTCAATTTATTAAAATTAAAATGTTATTAAAATATAAAAAGTACAAATTAAGATGTATTAATTAAAAAAATATAACAATATTATTTTATTAAGTTTAGATATTTGGTTGGGATATTCAGTGGTGTCTCATCAATTATTTAATATCATATATATGGTGTTAATTGCTTCTATTATTAATTATTGACTTATTATTTTTATAATTCATTCCATAAATGACATATAGAATATCACATTATTAAGTATTGTAGTGAAGTATTTAAAGTGGGTAAGGATAACATTACTCTCTTTTAAAATAACTAGCATTTCTATTGACATATGTTGAAAGTTTAACTCAGATTTTAAGTTAAATACAAACAATCCCCGAGACTTGGTGAAGTGATTTTTAAGAACCTTTCTTGTTGTTTTTTTTTTTTTTATAACAAAAAAGGCTTAGCCAAAATAAGACAGAACCGAACTGGGAATCATTGACCCATACATATCATAACACAGCCAAGGATCAAGGCCTACAGGAGGTTCTTGATAAACATGAAATCCGAGAGAGGAATAGAGCCTGTAGTTTTAGCCAAGTAGTCAGCTGCAAAGTTGGCCTCACGATAGATATGTCTAATGGAAACATGCCAATCCTTCATGAGGAGATTCTTGAGCGATTTTATTAATGGTGTGTGCGTATTAGGATTATGATCTCGGGAGTCCAGCATATGAATGATGCAGAGGCTATCAACCTCTGGTTCTAAAAAGCGAATGCCATTAATCCACAGAAGCTGAAGGCCTTGGTAGAGCCCCAAAAGTTCTGCCATACTAATGGAACAATAGCTAATATTCATTCCAAAGCCCCGGATCCATTTTCCATTTGCATCACGAATTAAACCACCTGCACTAGCAACTCCATTTAAACCTCTTGCTCCATCAGTATTCAAACGGAAGAAAGGCCATCTAGGGGCTGTCCATCTAATTCCTACGGTCACCTTACAGTTCCTCTCATGCAGATTAGCTTTGAGGGACTGCAGTATCTCATGCACCCAAGCTCTTATATCCAACACAACATTAGAGCTGCATGGGGAGAATAGGGATAGGTTGTGCTGAACAATTTGTGGGCAAGGAACCTTTTAATAGAACATGGATAGGTTGTATGATAAAATTTTATAAAATTTTATTTGAAAAGTCTTTTGGAAATGCTCTTATATGAAAGGCTTAAAGCAGAGGTCGGGAGAACAAGGATTGGTGAGGGCAATTAATCGAGGTTTAAAAACGAAAGAAGAAAATGGATACAGAGGAGCTCATTTGTAGATGTAAGTCTATCACTCTGAAAGAGGAGGAAGAGGATGCGGTGGTTTTCATTGGCGGAATGAAAATGGAAGAAGAAAGGATAACAGCTCACTGTCTTGTGAGCAAGACACCCCTTAATAGATATGTGAATAGAGAATATTTTCACCTTTAAGTTTGCTGCGGAACAGGATAAAAAGAGTGTTGATAGAGGAGCCATGGCATTTTGACAATGCTCTGATTGTGCTTGTAGAGCCAGTAGGAATAAAGAGCATAAAATGACAGCTTTTCACATATACATCTTTTGGGTGTAAATTCATGGTGTGCCTATTAAGTGTATGGTCAAAGCAGCTATTGAAAAATTGGGGGAGAAGATTGGATTAGTGGAGGAAGTAGAGATTGATGAAGAAGGAGAGTGTATTGGCCCTCTCGCTCGGATGAGAATCTCAATGGACATCACTAAGCCTTCGAAGAGAATTTTAACATTGAAACTGGAAGGCGAGGAAGATATTTCGATGCTTGCAAAGTATGAGAAGCTTTTAGATTTTTGCTTTTGCAGTGGACTGATTGGACATCAATTTAGAGAATGCATTAAGTATAAGCAACAAAAAAAAGAAACTTATTTATGGGGGATGGATAAAATTGCCAACACCATCTGAACTGGTTAAGCTCCAAAGAGACAAAAACAAAAGGAATAAAAGGAATGATCAACCAAATGTAGCCCATGTAAACTCAGGTGCTCAGATACAACCACAACCAAGACAGAAACTGCAACAAAGCAATCCGGCCCTGAATGAGCATTTTGGATTGGGTTTAACCCAAATGGATAACTCAAACGAGATAGAGCCAATGGAGGTGAACCATGTAGCAAAAGTATAGGAGGAATCATTAATGCAAGAATTTGATGAATCGAGATACAGTATTTAGAACGTGGAAAGTGTAACACCCCAAATCTAACACTTGCGGATCGCGTGAAGAAGGAAGTTACTTATAAATTATAATCTTTATTTATAAATTTCAAACTAAAATACCTCAAATATTTTATTCAAATGACCCACAAGTTCATATGTCTAACACTAAATAATCTCTCCAGAAACAAAAATTCAAAAACAAAAGTCTCAAAACCTAAATTACAAGTTCATAATAGAAATAAACCAAAATGAAACATGAGTCTATTTCTCCTTTTATTCAAATAGCAAACGGAAACGAAAATTACTAACTCTAAAGTTAAGCGCACCCTCAAAAGAAACTTAATCTGCAAAAAGTAATGACGAGGGGTGAGCCGTCAACTCAATAAGTAAAGCCATTCTTAACACACTAAGTCTATCGATACCAAAAATATTGCAAGTCTTCTTTTATTTAAAACATATACCATAATCCATAAATTTCATAAAATGATATATCACGATAAAATAACATAAATTTATTGTAATTCAGAATATCAAAAGCATATTTACTTACAGAAGCAAATCTTATAGCATGTATACAGAAAACAAAAGGTTAGCTCATGTTATATAGTATCACCTATAGCCTTGGTGACCCGGCCAGAAACAGAATCAGAATATCTTGTGCACACTTAGAACAGAAACTCAGTATTGGTCCAGACAGATATATCGTATATTACGATCAGAATCAGAATAACTACAGAAAATGAGCCAAAACATAATGATTTATACGTGGCACTTTGCACTATATGGGGCACTTTGCGGCACTTTGGCCCCCAAGAGGTGGCCCTCATACAATCATAAATAATTGAAATCATAAATGGGCATAAAACATTCATATCAGTTTTATAAATGTTCATAACAACAATTTAGGCTTGCATAACATTTTAAAAATAAAATCATAAAAGGTAGTCATGCATAAAATAATTTACATGTTAAAAAGTATTTATAAAATACTTTGTCAAAAAGAATTTAGGTTTGAAAAAATTTACGTAAAACTAATTTTGTTATCAAAATCAATTAATCATTTAAGTAGTATAAAAACATTTATACTTATAATAATATCAAAATAATTATATATATATTCAGTACATTAGGAGTAAAGTTACTTACCTTGATAAAAGAATTTGAATTAACACACCTCTAAGCTTCTAAGAGCTTCAGTCACCTCCTACACTTTAAACAAATACAAGATATGACAATTAATAACTTATTCTAAGAACTTGGTTTTTCTAACCATACTCATACAAGTCTGATTCTCAGAATTTTAACTCTTAATTTAAAACTCAGAATGACATAACATTCGATGGGACTATTCTGAACATCCATGAGTACCCCATGTAAAAGTTTCAAGAGGATCCCATATCAAAGACATTTTCAAAACTATTTATTTCTCAACAAATTCGAAACTGTTTTCACATAACCTAAACCAAACATAACGGGTTCTGTGATTTTTATAAAATAAAATACTAATCAGAAAATTATGAAATTAAACCTGGGAATCCTAGATACATATATTAACTTACATATAACATTTCATAATTTTCCGAGTTCATTAGGTGGTACAAATAATCTTGTGAATCCAATCGTAATACTAGAATCGCAGTTTTCTAGTGCAGTGGTTTCTATTTCGAAAATACATATAAAATTGAAAACAAAGTCGAATTTAATGAAATAAAATTTATTCAAGAAGCCCTACATGTCTAGTTCTTAGAAATATAAGTTTCTTCAGAAAACTCATTCAGAAAATATAGATTTAAATATTCCTTTTTAATAAGGGTTATAGGCCACGCATGATTCCTAATGAAAGTCTAATTTTCATAATTTAATATTACGAAAATTTGTGGCGTTACAGAAAGCCTGATGCTGTAGCAGCTACAATTGAAGAGCTTCTAGAACAAAGAGTAAGAAGGAGGGAAAAAATTATCTAGGTTCGGGTCATATCTGCGCCTGCATAAGACTGGCCTTGGATTAATAAAACAACTGGCCAAACCCAAATTCACGTCCGGATTTTTCACATGCAGGCCAGTCAAGTCCAGCACCTCTCGGGCATGGGTTTTTAATCTAAGCTTTCCTTGCCCACATATGAACCAAATTAAAAGAGAAAAAAAAAGCCTTGTAACAGATTATTTCAACATCTCAACTAAAATATTTTAATTTACTTTGTAAATTTTACGTAAATAATAAGTAAAAATTGTTTCAATCTATTATCTACTACTTAAATTCATTTAATCTCTAGCATAAATTCATTCAATCTCTATCAAAAATTTAAATTTAACATCATAATAATCACCAAATAAATCTAAATAAATGTAATCATCCAACATTTCATAAGTTAATAACTACAATATCAATTACCAACATAACATATGAAAATCCTAAAATGTCTAACAACCAAAATAATTCATAAAATAGTAAGTAAATAACAACTTCATGTCATCCTAGTCGACAATTGTGCCCCATCATTATCATTTGAAATTCCCTCCTCAACAAAAAATCTCATCTTTCAAAACACCATATAACAACAAAAATAACTCATTAAGATTCAAAAGCATTTTAAGCAAACAAATACTACTATAATATAATTAAAATCACTTTATACCTTGAGTTGTAAAAGCCCAAATCCAATTTTAAGTACACATTAATTATTCCAAAGTGTCAGGATGAAGTTTACTATGATGTGGATTAAAAAATCTGCCATCAGCACTAAAAGTTGGTTTAGAGGCAATAGTGGATACAAGAATGGATATGATATCCTTGGCCAACTTACCCAAAACAGGATATTGGCCTATGTACATCTTCCAAAGAGCTAAAATATTAAAGTTCAGAGTAGCATCTAATAATTCCTCATCTAAATACTTATTCAACTCTGACTTAGTCACCTTAACACGCTTATTTTGGCTTCGGAATGTTTCAAACTCATCTACATCCCAATATTGATTTGGACTCAAAGAAGACTTTGAATGAACAATTTCCGATCCAACATCCTGTCCACCACTCACAACCATAGCCTTCAATTCATATTCTTTTACTAAATCATGACAAGTCTTACGTGCATGCTCAATATGCTTCTCTATTGTATCATCACAGATTTTTGGGAAATAAAAATCAATCAATAACATCTTATATCTTAGGTCAAGTATAATAGCCACAACTAACATCGAATGAGTTTCATTCCAATATTTTTCAAAATTTTCAGCCATTTTTTAGCCGTAATTCTAATAGAAAGTTTATTAGAGGTGCGCCACCCATTAATTGACATTTTCATTTTACATATCAACGGAAAGAACAAATTAGCAGTGGCGAATTTTGTACCCAATAACATCTCCCTTAACATGTAAACTGATTTCAAATGGTCCACCATTCTGGCTACCACAGTTGCACACTCAATCTTAAAGAGTGGAGATACTTGAATAAAAGTTTGAACAAATAACTGTTTTTATGTTAAAATAGGTAAATCATTTACTATTATTATTTTTAAAAAAACTAAAAAAAATAATATAAAGTATATATGCATCAACAATATTAGGTAATATAAAATCATTTTTATTTTACTATCATTTAAATATAGTTACTTTTAATTTTATAGAATCTTGGTAGACCTGATTATGTTATGAGCGCTTATAAATGCACTCCTCGAGTAAATTTCTTTTGTTCCTACCATATCCCATTTCTATAGTTTGTGATAAGTTTTGCTATTTTTTTTTTTGATACTTGTTGTCGCAACAAGAGAGTGGTACAATACATGAAAATCGAAAATGCAAGCTGTCAACTATTGCATTGGTACTCAGATGATATAGTTGAGGTTGTGGCTGAGGGGAAGGTTGCATCAACAGATCCGAAGGTAAGAGTCCATCATATCCCTCTTGGTAGGGATTGTTGGAAAGTTTGGGTGGAGTCAATTACTCTTGGTAAAGAAGATGTGGAATTGTATAAGATGACAGATGAACCTCAAATAATCAATGAAGCTTTGGGGAGTACTGTTGCTTGGCCTCAAAGTTGCATTAAATTGATATAGACAAAGTAATAGTTGTGATTCATCTTGCTATGATATTTTATTGATCAACAAACATATATGTACACATGCACACACATACACACAAACATATAGAGTTAAATTATGTTTTTATAAAATGCTACTTGTTTTTTTTCCTTGAACTTTGTTGTGCAGGAATTAATTTTGTTTTGTTGGAGGTTTCTTTGGCGGTATTGAGCTTTAAAGAAACTTTTTTTTTAAAAGATCAGTCAAAGATGTTATAACTTATGTTTTGGTTGCTCATATCTCATTTTGTTGTTTTATATGTATTTAAGATTTTAGAAACTATTGTGATAGTGATACTTCAAATGTATTAACTTTATGCTTGAATATATTTTTAATGAATTATATTTTGGAAATTTGTTATCACTGTGAATATGTTTGTGTAGGACAAAAGCATATAGTGATAAAACTAATGTATGAAATAGGAAAAAAAGGTGGATTTAACAACTTGAAAATTAACAATAGGCAATGTTTAACTATGTGTCGTCTAAAATATTACAAATAGCAACAAGCATTCATTGTTGTTGAATGTTAGAAACAACAACGGGAATTTATTGTTGTTGAATGTTAAAAACAGTAACGCGCATGTTATTGTTGTCAAATGTTACAAATAACAACAAGCATTTATTGTAGTCGTATAGAAAATGATAACATCAAAAAGTCTGTAGTGAAAAGTGTAGAAACGTGAGACATCAACCACGAAAATAGAGCATAGTTACATGACAAATGACACAAGCAGAGTTGCATTTTGCAACGTGAATTTTCCATTGTCAAAGGTCATGGACATTCAACAACATCAACATCAACATCAACAACGTGCAGGTCCTTATTGTTCTATATAATTGATAATGTATTTAAATTGTTGCCGTATCCTTTTTTTTTTTCTTGTAGTGACGATCCAAGACTTTTGACGAGTTCGAGCAGTGATTTGCTAGTAACTTCACAATGGAGGGTACTATCTAAAGGTCACATTATTTCTTTCAAATACTTTGTGCACATTTTAATGGGATGGCTAAAGAATGAGATAAATGTTGTTAAACATTATTTCTTAAAGTCTTGTTGATTTTGTGTACTGTCTTCAGTCCTAATTTGACACATTTCTATGTTCTCTATACTATATCCTTGAGTACTGTCGCGTGATAAATGAGAAGCAAAGGCAATACCTAACGCTTTATGTTAGTATTTCATTCATACAAACACGTTTTTTGGGTTAATGATTTTACAAAATTTATAATTGTCTATTTAATTTCTTGTCTTCTATGAGATTTATTTTTTATATAATATATCAAGTAACTGTAGAATGACAGTAACTGTGATGTCAATTAATTATAATATGGCAACAACTTGAATAGCTACGTTGATGGTTAGCAAGACCTAATTCGAAACGGTTTATGAAAATTTATCTGGCATGTATTATTGCACAATCCAATGTACTTTATTTTATCTTTTAAGGATTTTAGATATAACAATAATGATAAATTTACGATAGTTTTCATATGAAGGTATTCATTCTACTGAATGTAAGCGGCAATCATTGTATGTTAGCCTAAGCAAACCTATGTAACAAGAAGGTGGGGATTTATGATTTAATGTTAGAAGTTCGTGATTATAAAACATACAGGGATCTATTCAAACTACTTGAAGTTGTTTTTCCTCGGTGGCTAGAAGATGTTAGATTTTACAATATTTGACATGAGTTGCAAGGTACAAACTCTTGGAAAGTCTTAGCAAATAAGTGTGTGCCACAACAAAAGCTTAGTAGTAGTGATTGTGGAGTTTTTAAATTGATACTTATGATGTATTTAATATTCAAGTTCAAACTAGATTTTAGTAGCTGCCACGGGCAGTAATTTAGGAAAACGATTGTTGTAGATATATCTAAAAGCGATATTGGATTGCAAACCATTATAATTATCCAAATGTTGATATATGAAATTTGGTAACTTCAATTTCTAAGTTTTTTGTTGTGAACTTGTTTAAGTAACCTAAATTTTTTGTTATTGTGCTACAAGTAGGTCATATGTTGTAATAAATCTAGAGATTGTGCCCGTATTTTTAGTTTAATTAATAATGGACCTATTTAAGTAATTATTTTATAATATATATAATTATGCAATACACAAAAAATAAGAATTCAAAATACATATTGCTTGGAACTACAAAAAATTAGTAAGGTTGGATTCGGTGCAATGAGATTCTTACATTTTTTGCAGTTGTGGCTAGGTTCCTTGCACTGGCCACATTTCACAATTCTCTGGTTTACGTCCTCACCTGTAGAAGGTATTCTAAGCTTTGGACAATCACTAAGTGATGACGCTTCTATTGGTGGGTTAACTTTCAACTCTTGGATGTTCTCTTAAACCTCCCAAGATGCCACATTACCAATCGATCAAACTAGTATTGCATAAGTCATCGCCAATGATTGCTTGGTGTAAAAATTAAAAAAAAAAAAACTTGTGTAATTAACTTCAATGGTTAGGCCAGCAACAATTTCATGAGCACAGACAAGCTGATTAAGTTCCATACTTTACATTTGTAAGTCTTACTACATATGCTAACTAATCCCTCTTTAATACCATTACCCAAAACTTGGAATTCATGATTAGACAAAGGATGAATGACCATTCTTTTGGCCATATATTTCCTCTCAATTGCTATGTCATCTACCCATGTTGTTAGATAGTCCCTCCTTAATACCATCACCGAAAACTTGGAATTCATGATTAGACAAAGGATGATGGGCTATTCTTTTGGCCATATTTTCCCTCTCAATTACTATATCATCTACCCATATTTTTCTTTTACTGTTGGTTTTGTTTATTATTATATTTTTGAATTATTGGATATTTTAACATGGTTAAAGTTGGTTACTGTCCAAATCTATAACTCTTAAAGCGTAAATCTTAATATTAATGTACAATGAAAGCAAACAGGCAATTAAAAAATATTAGCATAAAATTGTATTTGAACATGCATGTAGTCAAAATAAAACTATTATTTGATTATTCTACTTTATACTTATTTAAGATTTTTACTATATTAAATTATGATGATCTATAAAAGAAAAAAATGTCAAAATTTATTTATTTACATTTGAGATTGTTCAGGATAATGCGATGGGATTAGATATTTAATGGGACGGGACAATGACAAATTTTTGTCCAAAAAAAGAACAAAGGGACCGGAATGAGACATTTTTAATCCCACTTGAATATACGGGACAACACTTAGATTGGTAAATCTAATCCTAACTCATCCTATTGCCAACCCTAGCTGTTGACAAGTACGGTGACAGTTGTATGAAAGGCATCTATCATTGGCGACATTTGCCTATCGCACATAAATATAGAATGTTTGACAACTATTTAATTATGTGTGATAGGCCCCTATTGCTAACGGCAGATGCTTGTCGCACATATTTTGAGTGTTGTCTCCAATCTTCTTTTAACACAAGTTTTTATTGTTTTCAATTTTTTAGTCTCTCAACTCAAATTAAGTGATTCAAGAAGCCATACTGTTGTATGAATGGAAAATAACAACGTTTAACAATATTTTTAATAAAATCTACATTAATTTTGAACATAAACCCTAAACTTAATACCTCAAAATTTACATTGTGTAAAAGCATACATTTAATGAATCTATATTTTAAACTATATTTGTTGATAAATTTGTTAATTTATTGAGAGCGATAATGTTTGGTGATTTACTAAGGTGGTGAGGTTTGATGATTTTTTAAGAGTGCTATTGGTTTGATAATTTATTGAAAGTGATGTAGGGCTATTTGGTCAAAAAAAAAACTTGTATTTTACTAGGTATGATTAAAAGAGTGAGGGGTCAAAATTTGAAAAATCTAAAAACTTTGGTACTATTTTTGACAATTTCCCAATTGTTTTTCTAAACACATTACTAACAAATCAGTTAAAATCAGTTAGCGGCCCGCCTTCACTTCCTTATCCTTCACATAAATTCACCACCACCACTAATAAAATTCTTTCCTCTTGTCTCTCAACACAGTTGAACTCACTCCTTCAAACTCGCTGAGTCAGCCAATTAATGGCGTTGCTGAACCAACAGTTACAGAGGTTTCTCTTAACAAGGCTCAACTGTAACTTCAAGCCCACCGTCAAAAACAACCTTGTTAATACAACAACAGCAAGAGCTAAAAGCCAGTGCTACTGCTCGGCGATTGCAATAGACGCGTCGTCTTCGTTGAGTGGTGTTGCCGGAATCCGATGGGGGTCTGTAAGTTTACAGGGCCTACGTGAGGAAATGGAGGATGGTGCTGTTATTCAATCGGATGGCCTTGATGGGTTCTCTTTTGCAGCTGTTTTTGATGGCCATGGTGGAGTCTCTACTGTCAAGTTTCTTAGGTCGGCCATTATGAGCATTAATGATTTTCACATTAACTACACTGTTATTATTATTATTATTATTATTATTATTATTATTTACATTTACTATGTAATATTTATGATTTTTTAATACTTATGCATCTTATGCAATCACGGGTTAATCACGTTAAGTTACCATTTGATCGTGAGCTTAAGCTGATGCATAAAATGTTGATGTTTAGTGATAACATGTACAAAGGTATTGGTGTTGTCCAAGCGTTATATGCATCCTGGAATGATATTATTGGTTCAAAGTTTCGGAGCTTCCTTTTGTTTTAACCCTTACTGACTAGTTTAAGTTTTTGGGTAAAGTGGTAACTTGACATGGTATCAGAGCGATTTGACCAAGTGGTCTTGCGCTGGAATCTCACTTATAATTGCATTTGTCTATATGACGGTCTTGTGCCTCTATTTGGGTTTGTTAATTTTTTGGGTCAAACATTAACTTAAGACAGATTTGGCACATGTCAATAGGTTTATCTAGTAAAGTAATCTTTCACCAGTTCATAAATCTTAACTAGAATTCTGTATTACTCCTCTTATGAAGTGAGTGAAATCTAAACTGATCCTGTTTATTAATGGTTTCCGAAGTTAGTGTTATTCTTATTAGGATATTTCCAAGTTTTCAACTTCTGAATCAAAGTATCTGCAATTGCAGGGATGAGCTATACAAAGAATGTGTTACAGCTTTACAAGGAGGATTGCTGTTGAGTGGAAAAGATTTTGATGCCATTAAGAAGGCATTACAGGAGGCTTTTGAAAATGTTGATATGAAATTGTTGAATCGGTTAGTTGCTTGGTAGATGCTTTGGGCAAAACTCTTTCTTTTCCTGAAATAATATTCAAATAGTTTTATAGTCTCAATATGATTGTATATTCTATATCATTGCATTGAAGGTTTAGATGGTGTTTCATTTTGTAAAGGCTTGAAATGAATGCGGAGGAGGACGAATCCGGTGCAACCGCTACTGTTATGTTGGTTGGAAGGGATATTTTGTTCATCTCACATATTGGTGACTGCTGTGTGGTATGTACAGACAAAACCTTTTCCTTGTAATTTCTGAGGAATCATGTTGACTGCAAAAAACCTTTAAATATTTGTAAAATTTTCCTATTTCCTGACTGATGTGTTGACACAGGTTCTATCTCGCACTGGAAAAGCAGATGTATTGACTAATCCTCATCGGCCTTATGGAAGCAACCAGGTCTCACTTCAGGAAATTAGAAGAATCAGAGAAGCAGGTGGATGGGTGTGTTTTTCTGTTCTTCAACACACACACACACACACGCACACAATTTGTTTTTAATTATATTTGCTTTCCATCTAACTTCCATTTTGTTCTATGTGAAATGAAACTTTGTAACTGTTGCATAGACAATTGTTGCTGAATCTTCAGATTTGTCTGATGTTTCAGCTTCAGGATCAACAACTTATGCTCTGATTTTTGGTTCAGCAGAAATTCTATTGCCTGTTATTTGTGATCATAGGACTGGAACTAGAGTGCATAAATTAAGTTTAATCCTTACCAAAAAAAAAAAATTCAAACCTTCTGTGATGTTCACAATTTGTCTTGCATTACACAGCTGATGATGATTCTCATGTAAAATGTGTATAGATTTCCAATGGTAGGATATGTGGTGACATTGCTGTATCTCGTGCTTTTGGTGACATCCGGTTCAAGACAAAGAAAAATGAGTAAAGCCTCTTAATGCTTTTCATGTTCTTTCTTAAACCAGGGATTTATTGTTATGTCAGTTTCATATGTTCTTGATACCATGTGGAGATCCTGATGGTTTAGAGATGTTTTACGCATGAACAGGATGCTGAAGAAGGGCGTTAATGAAGGAAGATGGTCAGAAAAATTTGTTTCTAGGTAGGCAATTTGATTCAGTTTTCCGATTATTTGATTATTGGATCACCAACATCACTACAAAAAAACAGATCAGACTAAAAGTATGGTCTCTCACAGGAACCATGAAATCCAATCCATTTTCATATCATATGGCCTAATTTGCTTACTTTTGAGGTTTACAGCTAAAGGAGAAAGCAACTGTTATGCACTTTTTGAAAGTGATCCTGGCCTTTGTACTTGCTACTTAAGAAACATCTTTTAGTGGTTTAAAGCATCATATATTACTCCTCAGAAATGGATGGCCGAGGACCATATCATACTATGTCAGCTAAATTTCCTAGTTTTTAAATAATACATGGCAAATCCAATCATCTCTTATAGTCATCATCAATTAGATCTATCAAGCGAATGGACACATGCAATACAAAATTCCTACAATTTAAATTTCTGGGTCAGAGTGATGTGGCCCATATATATATGCTTGTAACTGCTACGTTGTACATTATCAAGGAAAGTTTTCCGAGTGACATTGTTGAGAGATTACCTTTCTGCATTTTTAATTAATAAGAAAAATTAGTTTATTTAGGTTGCATAACTAGTTAGTATTTTATAGCACATATGATATTCGTTGCACCACTTTGGAAATTACAAAATGTTTTGATAGTAGCATATTTTGTGTTCACAGAGTGCAACTTAACAAGGACCTGGTTATTGCATCACCAGATATTTTTCAAGTATCTCTTGGGTCAGATGCAGAATTTGTACTGTTAGCATCTGATGGACTATGGGATTACATGAATAGGTTTACTTTTCAACCCTCACCGTCTTGCCATTATATGTGTTCCATAAGTGCCTGCAAAGTAACAGGCAGTTTGTTTGTTAGTTCAGGAGAAAACACTGAATTTTTTGCTATCTGTTTCAGCTCAGATGCAGTTAAATTCGTCAGGAATCAGCTCCGACAACATGGAGATGTACAGGTTATCTTTCTGCTTTCTACTGAAATTCAGCTTGAATCTAGTTTCTTTCCTTGAACATAATTTTAGTTAATAAATATCATTGGTATTTAACAATGTCATGACCATTGCTGGTGTTAACTTCCCTCTTGTTCCATTTTCAGCTAGCTTGTGAAGCACTTGCACGAGCTGCTTTGGTAAGGAATTACGTGGATAATATTTTGTCTTTCAGTGGACTAAAGATTCATTATTGTTAGTTACTATAGACAATCAGTATAATTTGGAATCGCATATTTTCTGCAGGACCAACGTTCCCAAGATAATATCAGCATTGTGATTGCCGATTTAGGGTATGCATCTTTTGAACTTGTATGATTTTGCTTTTTGCTGCTTAATCCTGTCTGAGCAGACTATATTTATGAGTTAGCATCTACTGTTAAGCTATAAGTTTTCAGCGTGCTATAATTTCACATTTGATTCCTATAAATTCTCTGCTAGCAGTACAATTACTTGAGGTTATTTCTGCTTGGAGTTGTTTGCTAATATACTGCTACCATTCTACTTGCTCTCTTTGCAGTACAATCAGAATTGCCCATATCAGAAGTAATATTGAAAATATAAACATTCCACAGATGTTTATTCTGAATTAAGGCCTAAGAAGTATTTAAAATAAAAAGAATAAATATCCTTGCATGTGGGCCTTGCCCACTCCATGGATGCAGCTTTGAAAATTTTTACTTGAGCTTTGCTTCAATGATAAAAAATTCTATTTTCAGTTCTTTCTACTTTTCATTGATTGAATGACAACAAGATACCAGGTAGAAAAATGGGTGGGAGAAGTATAAGAAGGGAATGAATTCAGAAAATATATGTTGTTAGAATGGCCCATACTTGGGCTTGTTAAACGATTGTGCTTGTTGAGTCAAAACTAAATATTGTCCACCAGCAAAATGAGAAACCAGAAGATGAGAAGCATTCGCAGAATTTTTGGTTTTTGTTTTTTCAAATTGATTTGAAATTTAAGGAATGAGTTTAACTGAAAATCAAACGCGTCCCTGATGTTTCCAGGTCAGATATATACTCCTGTTTTCCATGAATTCTGTCTTTGACTTTGTAATCAAGTTATGCAACCCTACAGCATCATATATTTTGCCATTCTTCTTCATGCTTCTAAGTTTTGACACATGTTCTTCACCTAATTCTTAAATATACTTTGTGTTAACTCTTGTTCTTTCTTGGTTTTGATTTGCGCTCAGGCAGACAGACTGGAGAAATTTGCCACCCCAGCAACAAAATGTTGTGTACGAATTGGCCCAGGCATTTGCTACAATTGGTATTGTGTCACTTGGAATATGGATATCATCTCTGCTTTTAGTATGAAATGAGATGTCTCTGGAAATGTATATAATTACACAAATTGAAGGCTTTCGTCTATATCATGTAATCACTCTTAGTATAGCACCATAATAGTCAATTAGTTAACTAAGAAGAATCTCCACATAACAATAAACTGGTTCTCATTTTATTCATTTCCTTTTTTCTACGATTTCTGAAATGTTAATTAGCGCAAGGATTGCCTGCATCCGTAAGCACATAAATGTTTTGCTCGCATCATTTCTTTGAACTTCACCGTCATGGTTGCGGCATATACTCAACATTTAGGTGCCTTCAGTACAGATGTGTCAAGGTTTTCTTGCTATAGCATGTAGAAAATATGATGAATGAAGGAGATATTTCGCAGCAACAAACAATTAGTTTGTGTTCTAGTTTCGTGTGTAGCAAGCAAAACCCCAATTTTTTTTTTTTTCAAACTTCCAGGAATGATGTGTACCTATTGGAAAATTGGTCCGCTTTCATTGTATTGTCAAGAACTTTAGTGGGTAGACACCAATTTCTGGTGTAACTGCAATTTTTTAATTTTCTTTCAGCCTACTTCATTCAGGTTCTAGTGCTTTGATGTCCTTGTCAGTACAAAAATTTCATCGGTAGTTTAGGTTTTTTAGTCTTGTAGTTTGGTCCTGTACTTATTACAGTTAGTAATATCGGATTGGAAAATTTTTGTTTATTATTATTGTTGTTGATGATGTTATTATTTAGAGTGCCGCTAACATGCGGACATCCAAAAATTTGGAATTGTGCGGATGTGAGATGCTAGCCGTTAGATGAATTGAATGGATAGGATTTGCTGTCAACATGGGACCTGCGGCCAAAAAAAATAATAACTCAAGTCAAACACCTTACACACTAATGCCACGAATAAAATGAAAAAGAAAAAGCAGATGAATTCAATCACTCCCCTCTCGTCTCTGTCTCTGCACCTTACCACCTGCAGATGGCTTATTCTTTATTTTTCCTATCTAAAGGATGAAGGTTTCGTTAGATCCCTCATAAATTCCATCAAAAAATATATGATTTGCATGTGCAGGCACCCTCTTTGATCTAATTTAATAAATTCCGCGGAGCCATTCATTATCATCCAATTGTGCTTTTTCGATGTCATCGTTCCACCTTGTTTTAAACTCTTCAACAGTCTTTGAATCCCATATAGATTTTTGAGATTTTTTTTAAATTTTTGTTTCAAAGCATTTCTAAGAAAATTTGTCATTCTATATATATTTTAACAAAGTGATAATATCACTAATAAATAAAAAAAAATAACGATTTTAATATATCAACAGACAAAATAACACAACCTCCGATATAATAACATCTGTACTTTTTTTATATTTTAATAATATTATCCTCATTTTAACAAATGAGTATATCTTTATTAGAGAAAAACTTTCTCTCTATATGTATATGTGTGTGTGAAAAAATTATTTAATGAAAACATATTCACTTTATTAAAGTGCATATGTTAGTAAAAAATTGAAAAAAAAATAGATTTGAAAATTTTCAAGCAAGGAAATTTTATCTTTTATAAAATATGGGAATACTATGACAACATTATGAACTCTTCACAATGTTATAAATGCATGAAAAAGCACATTTACAACGTCTGTCACAATGTTGTTAAAGTGGTTCTCCTATGTATAAAGTACGAGATTCTCTTACCAAAAGCTTGCTCGATATATATAGAGTCTCGGCTGCAAATGCTAAAATACAAATTTCATCTATATGGAGCTAAAAAATAAAAAAAATAAAAATAAAAAGAGGAGGAATTTTAGACACTAAAAGATAAAAAATTAATGCGTTGGAGTTTCTTCCCCCCATGCCAAACATGAAATTTGTACTTTTGCGTCTGCACCTAAGAAGATGTGTGGGCGTTTGTGTTTGTGTAGTGAGTTTTTAATTAGGAATATTTGATTATATTAAAGTTAGAAATAAATTTACAAATAAAAATAACACGAAATTTAATATATTATAGGATAAAATATATTATATTAGATTCTTTTTTTAAAATCTTTTAACTTATCTTAATTTTAATATAATTAAAGATCCCTTATTAATACACATGCACCCACACACACACACACATCAATTCACATTCCTAATTGAAGTGGGTATATATATATATTTTTTGTGAGTGTTTTATATTTTATTTTGTCCCTTACAAAATAAGAAATTCCCTTATTACAAAATTATTCTATATACACATACATAAATTAGGCTTTCATCCAGTCTCTCGGATTTAGCCAACTAGCCAAGTATGTTGCCCATTAGATGTTCACGGTTTGATGATTTCAACGGTCAAGATTCGAGGGAACGTATAAAATATAAATTATAGAGTTTAGTAATCTTTGATCTTGGTAATTTGACTGCCCAGTTCCCTTGCAAGGAAAGGAGCATCATCTAATTGGAAGGGAAATTAAAAAAATCCATCCGCTATCGTTTGAATTATGAAATTTACAAACTAATTCTAAACTATATATAAAATAGTTTTCTAGTTTGGGATCTCGGACTATAATTAACTCGGGGAATCGAAATGGAGTTTTGGATTGAAAATCAAACAACCACAATTTGCTGCAAACAACTTCAAAAAAAAAAAAAAAAAAAAGCGATACCGAAATTCAAGGCCCTTCAACTATGAAGTCGGAATTTCCCCAGTGGGAAGGCAAGGACCTAACAGAATTGTTCTCTTACACAAAACGAGTTTGTCAATTTTAACAAACCCTACATGCGTCAAAAGTGGATATGGCTTCCATTAATCTTAGTCGTGATGCAACTCAATGGTAAACTTTTATTAGGGGGTTCAGAATCTAATCTAATCTGTACAATCTGCTTGATCTGTAAAAATTTGATCGGTAAAAATTTGATAGATTGGTGGATTGGATTGAGTTAAAAATTTGAAACTTGCAGTCGGCAGCTTGGATATAGATTTACTTCCTCAAAAAAAATATTTATGTAATTAAAAAATAAAACTTATAAATGTGATATTACTACTTATTAATAAATAAATTAATTAAAATGTAGTTATACTAACACTATTTTTATATCTCATCCGATAATAATATAAAATAAAAATAACTAAATAATTGAATAATTAATAAACAAGTATAGTTTCCAAATACTAAAAATTCTAAAGCAAAACAAAAACCCTAAGCCAAACAAAACACTTTAGCGCATAATACCTAACCTCTATCCCACTGCATGCACAGAGCCATCACCATTTTACCTCACCATTTGAGGTAATTAAGCTTAATTTCTTACTGTCTTTTCAAGATTTTCAAGTTTTTCATGTATTGATCTAAATAAATGAGTTTATTTTTTGTTATATTCTGAAATTTGAAGTATTATTTTATCTTTATTTTAACAATTAATTTTGAATTTGATCAGCAATAAAATTATTTTTATATTAATTTTTTAATTCATTCGTGAATTGGACAAAATTAAAAATTTTCAGTCCATAACATGGTGGATTGGTTATAGATTAAATCAAATCAACATCCGATCCGCATGCATATGGATTAAATTAAATTGAATTTACCAATCCGAGAATTGGATTAGATTGAATTTAAAATTTAAAATTTACAAAATCATGGATTAAATATGCATTGATATCCAATTCATAAAATTCGATCCGCGAACACTCCTAACTTTTATGACATAAACCATAGGTCCTGCCAAGTCAAAACTTGTGATCATTACTGGAAAGGAATTGTGAATGGTGAAAAAATAGTTATGTAAGATATCACATGAATAGTAACATTTTAATTTCTTTGCCATTAATGCTTTAAATGAACCTAGACAAATTAAACTGCAAATGGATACCAACCCCTTTGCCTTTGAAAGTGCGCAAATACTCAGCACTGCAGATTATAATGATCTCACAAATAGAAGATATGGGAAGAGGCTGTACTGTGTACATATAAATATAGTTGATTGAGTGAATATATAAATATAGGGTCATTATTTAATAAGGATTTTCACATTTTATTTAAATATAGAAAAACTTTTATCTCATATGATGTAATAATATAATGTTTATTATACTATTACACTATATGACGTAATAATTTTTCTACATTTTGATACAGTGTGGAAATTGTCAGTGAAAAATTTTTCAATCCGAACTTATAATTCAGGAAAAATTGATAACATGTTAATATATATTTTATAACATTGTAAAAGTATATTCACACCATTGTCAATTGATCCTATGCTTTAATAAAGTCCAAAATCTTAGACTAAATCACCTCTCTCTCTCTATAATAATAATAATGATAATAATTCTCTACTGAGGGTATCTTCATTTTAGTAAAATAAGGATGCTATTAAAATATAAAATATTATATATTTTAATATATGATGTTGTCATTAGAGAAGTGTGTGTGTATTGGTGACTTTATAACCTTTTGCATATTGTCCCACTTTATCAAAATTGACAAAAAAAAAGATATATTGTAGATCTTTTCAAAGCATTTTCTCTGATGTTTGTGGTTCATAATACAATTCAATAATAACATTTTTGCATCTATGACTTTATTTAAATATTAGGGTTAATGTCACCTAGGTGACACATATTTCAACATTTATCGCAAAATTGACAATTATTTTGAAAATATTCTTATAGGTGACAAACCATTGACTTCTACAGTTAACTCTAACAAAAATGGTCAATTAATTAGAAAATGATGTTCCCACCCCTTCTCACTGATTTTTAATTTTCTTTTATAAAAAATATAAATTAAATCTAAATCTAGGCTTTTTGTGGGGTTTAGATCAAACTAATATTTTAAAAAAATTTGTTCAATCAAACTAATTTTTGAACATAAAAGAAGAAGCAAATCTCTCATGAATCGTGAAGCATGATATATATTAATGTCAATTGTATTAATTTTGTAAATATTAGACTCAAATCTTCAAGAATCCAATATGACAGTTTAGTAGACATTTGTTTTTTCAAAATCCTATTCATAGTAAACAAATTATTTGTGCAGTTTAGTAGCAACAGAGATATCCAATACAATTTTTAATAAAGTTCTATCAACATCTTTCCCTTATGTTTTCTATCAATTATAAATTTTTTTTTTTTTTGTCATTAGAATTAATGATAGAAGTTAATGGTTTGTCACTTGTGGGAGTATTTTTGAAACAATTGTCACCTGCGAGATAAAGGTTGATACATGCATAACCCAGGTGACATTAACCCTTTGTTTTCTATTATTTGTATCAATTGTTCCCATTTTGCCTTTGTGTCGTTGCAATTAACGGCAAGAGTTAATGATTTTTCACTTATTTGTCTATTTTTAAAAATTGTATTACCTTTTTTATATTTATTGAAACATGTGTCACTTAGATGACATTAATCCTAAATAAATTGACACTAAGTTATTGTGAATCATAAGCATGCTCATAATTTATAAAATACAGACATTCAATTATGAAAATTGCTGAATGAATGATAAGAGAGAAAATCATTCAAATGTTTTTTTTTAAAAAAAAAAAAACTTTATTTTTTGGGCATTTCTTGACTAGTCGTAAATGTGTCTTGTACTGGTAATCACCTAAATTCAGGCGATAGAAAACAAGGATTGATGTTTAGTGGATAAGATTTTTTTATCACTAGGAGAACTTTTTTAAAGGGAAAGAAATACAATTATCTGATTTTATTTTTTTGTCCTTAATTTCATCTTATTAATAGAATTGCAGCATCTCTTCCCTCAATATATTTTAGGTTACCCTTATCTGTTATTGCAAAATTTTGGGAACTTATTGAGATTTTGGTATACGAGTTATTTTTTATTGATTACTTCTCCTATAGTTGTAATAATTCAAGGGATTAGTGAGCTAGTATTAAAGTACATGTCACATGCGATTATTTTAAGTTCGGAAGAACTTAAAAATTAGGAGAAGGATCCTTACACTAATAGATATATAGAGTACATAAACATCATATAGGATACTTGTATGTAATCAACAGCGAATATTGAGCATGATCACGTTTTTGTGGAGAGGGGAAAAAAGAAAAAACAAAGGAAAGAGCATATATAATCATGCGTAGATTATTTAATTTACAGCCTCAGTCCAAATATACACATTTGTGTGATTGCGTCCTCACACAAGATGTTGTCGGCATGGAGCAATGCAAACATCATTTATTTATTATTATTCATATGGCAGGCAATATAATAGCCAAAGAAAGAAACTACAGAAGATCGATCAGCATTATCTGAAGTACAATAATATTGCGAACTCATATTGAAAATTCTTATAACAATACCCCTGTAAGAACGCAAGCGTTAACACAGTTAATATTATTATTATTACTGTGTAAACTTATTTAAAATGCAATATTATATAAGTTTTCTCATAGATGACCAAAACCTCGTGAGAGAGTAGAGAGAAAGAGTGCTTTCCAGTATTATTTAATGATAAATTAATTAGAATTAAGGGATATGAAATTTGCTGCAATCAAGGCTTGCCACCAGATCCAGATTTTTTTCTGGGGTCGTGCTTTGGATTGGGACCTGTATCATCATAATCCAGCACCACACCAAGCATCAACCTCTTCCTCATACTCATGTCCTTAACACAAACAAAATCAGCTAAATTACTACAAAGTAATCAAAAGCTTTCTATAATATTGCAGGATGTTATAAAGTACAAACGTATATGAACTCCCCATTAGTCTGCTGAATCCTTTATTTTCTAGGGTTGCACCAATTACTCTTGGTTAGTCTTTGTATTATAGAAAAAGAAAAATGATATCCACCCCAGCAATGAATTAGACTTTAACCTCACTAAGACAAATTTTTAAGGTAACTTTGTCATCAATTCAAATTTTAAGAATATCTTAAAATATTTCAAGTTTTATTTATTCTTGTGTAGGTTGAGGTGGAGTTGGAATTAGCTTTCTTTCATTACTATTAAAAGATATCCAAAAGCCCATGTCAGTACTTCTATTATTATTGAATCTAACTTTTGAAAAGTAAAATAATATCTTTATCAGATATAACCTAAGATTAATTCAAATAAATGTAGAAATGTAGACAATAATTAAATAAAATTTGAATAAAAATAGATATGCTATAGGAAATGTTTAAGATAATCTTCAAAAATATAATTGAATAAATTGTAGACCCCAAAAGAGAATTTACCCTTAAATAAATAGTAACTTTTTCTTTTCTAAGATTTGGATGGGCAATATTAAAATTCTCATCCACTAAACAACAAACCAGATCCTTAATATTACTAAAACTCAAGTGACTGCAAACTCGCGAAGTGCATTTCAGTCAACTGAGTTATGCCTATCGGCATGAGTATTAACATTATTCTTCACATGAATATTATATTACATAAGTAATATGCTTTATTTATTTATTTTTTTTAAACTTGATACTATAATATTCATATAGCTTTTATACACATTACCTTGTGCAGTGATTGTTCAGAGTGAATGTTATTGATCTTGAAGCCTTCAACCATCCCTAAAAAATAAAAAGATATGCTGTCACAATTTGAAACTTAAGTATTAAGACAAATTATATTTTATGAGTCGAGATGCAATTTATAACATAAATTCTTACCTGAAGATAATAAGGGAATATTGAATAGGAGATAAAGCAGAATAAAGGTCTTGATCCCAAGAGCAGCCATTGATGATATAGAGTATCTGAGCAATTGATGCCTAATTCACAGAGAGAGGATGAGACAGGGACGAAAGGTCTGCTTTTATTCTCAATTGTGAGGGGTAGGAAATGTGGGTTTATAGCCGTAGTGATGGTGCAACCCCACCAAATAGCAACGGAATTATGATGAAATGCATTAACCCTTTTGCCCACAAACCTAAAGTCAACTGCACTATTTAAATATGTTGCGTATCATCAAAAAACCAAAAAACAAACAGTCAGTTATTGCATGGCTCTAAGTCTTTAAGCCATTTTCAGCTTATTGGCTCTTTTGTGCTCTATCAACGTTTGCGTAAGTCAATCTGCTTTTCTTCTCTCTATTCGCTCTGTGGATCTTAATGCGCCACCAGCACTCATTTGTGAGACTGATGACCATCTCATTTTGTTGATTATTTTAGGTTATATTGCATTATTGCTGTCCAGATGTCACAGTACTTACCTCCTACTTGTATTACTTGCACCCATTGTTAGAGTCATGGAATGATGAAAATTAATTAAAGATGCTTGAACTTGCATCAACTTTAGGTTACAACAAAAAGTTTTGTTTTCCTAAAATGATAATTGTTAAAAGTATATTTAATGGTTGGATATTGGAATTTAAAATTTGGTACATGTAATCATATATATTAGGTCACGTCTAATATGTAAACTTCAGCTCTAATATTGTATTATTTGTACCAATTTTGTCAGAAAAATTGTCAGCAACACCCTGTATTCATATGTATTAGGCCACGTCTTATATATAAATTTTAAGCTCTAACATAATATTGCAGCAAATATTTTAGGATGAAGGATGGTGACAGCCATATTTCGGCAAAGTAGTCATTGAGATTCCTTTATTTTTATAAATATACTTTTTTTTTTTAACTCGTAAATTCTTTTTGGCGTTTAGAAATGGTCAAATAAATTAATTCCTTTTTGAGATACAAACTCTTTTTTGAGTTCAGTAATAGCGTGCAAACCCTCGATGTTTGTCCCAAGAAAAGATTTGAATATCTCCCTATCACCATTCATAAAGATAAGGGGTTTCTATAGCTATTTTACCAAATCATAAAAGCTGTTAGCATCTTTCCATGTTTTATTTGTTTCTCATGAAATGGTAGAGTTAAATTATTTTAGAATCATAAATTTATGATACTCTTTGTATTTATTATTGAGCTTTTAAGAATTTATGACTTATTAATAATTTTTTTCATGGGTTATATTCTTTTTCTTCTATGTACTCTTTTCAAAGATTTACATTAAAAAAAAAACCATATATCTTGTTATTTTTTTATAATTAACTATCATTCACAAATTAGCTAGGTTCATGAATTTTCAACAATAAACGGAAGACACAAAAATTAAAGCAGTTAAAACAGTAATTTGAATACCAATTAAAAAAAAATGATAAGTGCTACTGTAGAAGTACTTCAAAAATACCCTAAATTAGTAAGAAAAGTTATTTTTGGCCTTCTATGGACGGTGATGATATGTGGTCTTCATTTTTCCAAAATCCAAATTATGTACTGAGAGTTATGGATGTTTTAAATCCTTCATTGAGATTTTCTTTTCCGTGGTACCAAACGCCACTTTGACCATGAAGTGAATGAATGATATGAAACTAAATGTCTGAATTCTGTAATTTTCTTAATTACAGGCATTTTTGTAATTTTATTTGCTTTTCTTTTTTTGAAATTTATGTCTGAGTATCAAATATTTACATGAAAATAAAAAATAATTATTTTTTTATTTTTTCTATCTAAATAGAAAGGCCTAAATATATATTATATCCCTAAAATATCCTTATTGAATATACTTATTTCTTATATTATAAAATATAATCTCCTTTTCTTGGTTTTGACTTATAAGAATATAAATACCAAATATCTCAGATTTCAAATTTTTTTATTTATAAAAATAAATAAAATGTCACTTATATTTAAATATACATATACATATACATATACATATACATATACATATACATATATATATATATATATATATATATATATATATATATATTGTCATTTAGATAGTTATATTCAAACTACTCAAACTTCAGTTAAATTCAAATTGATTCTAATTTTAAACAAATAAATAAATAAGCAATACCTAATTTTTATCCTCATATTTCGCTTTCATCGCTTTAGATGGAGACAACCATGGTGGGTGGCCTTAAGATGGAATCAAAGAGCGCATTGTCAAATTCATCGAGAGTTGAATTTTGGTGAGGAAATGGCAATGCATAATTGTTATTATTAGTGGAAAGGAAGCACTGCCAAAAAGGCCATGACACAAACAATACTTTGAACTCGCAACACCTAATCTTTTTATAATCATTTAATTGAGACAACTAAAATTAGATTTAACATCTTTCAGGAGACCATACGTCGGCAATGATGGTGTTAGGGTGGTGATGGTGTTAGGGTGGTGGTGTATGGGTGATTCACTGATAATCTTATTAAAAACATTACTTTTGACAACCTAGAAAGGTTGTCGAGAAACAAAATGATAGAGTTCTAAGAACTGCAAACAAATGAACTTAACACAAAATAGTAAAAATTTGTATACAATTTATCTAGTGGAATTATTTGATAAACCACTTTATTGATTATACAATAAAGTGAATTGTAATTGAGAAGTTTCGAAGGAGTTAAAATGTTGATCTAGAGAAATTGTTTAATGTTCCTTTGAAGTTCAAATCTAAGACTTGAGTCCTACGAAAGTCAATTGCTTGTTATCATTGGAGTTAGACCTTGAAATAGATGTGATCTCTCTTTACATAGTGAGATTTCTAAGAGAAATAATTAACTTCCCTTTAATTGTTCAAATGCATCCACTTTTGAGCCTTTGAATAAATAAAAAAATAAAATTTTATTACTGCACAATTAAATAAACTTGTTAATATAGTTTGTCAACATATCGTATGTTGACTTTAATCAATTGGGGGCCTTAGGCGAAACTTTATTTTAGGTCTTCTGATTTTAAAATATCAATTCTCACAAAAACATTCAATAACTCAAAAAAAAAAAATTTCGCAAGAACATCAAGTAGCTCAAAATTCAACTATATTCAATAATATCTTGAATTACAACAATTATTAACAAGATTCCAAAAAAAAAAAGATAGGAAAGATATCTATTTATTACCACATGAATATTAACTAACTTTGTTTTCCACAAATTCCACCTCCTTAAGACACTCTAAACCTTCATCAGTCACAACCATAATCTTCTTATGAACTTTAAATCATTGCTCCTACCTGCTATGGTCGTTGTCGCAAGCCATCACTAATGCAAATTACTATGCAATTAAATTTTTTTCTTCTTGCTTTTTGAGATGCAAAATTATTAATTAAAATCTTATATTCTAATTTGGCTAACAAATCTTTTCCACTAGCTAATATAGCTAATCCATTTAATTTTTCTTTTGACATTGTAATTCTTAAATAAGATTTTATTAACTTTAATTTAGAAAAACTTCTCTCCACAGAAGCAACAGTTACAAGTACAATAATATTCTATAAGTAACAAATGCATTTGAAAAAGAATATACTTTTTAAATATAATTAAGTGTATCAAATAGAGTATTTCTTTCAATATGTAAAATCTCTTTTAAGACTTTTAACTCCAAAAACAAAGCTAATACATTAATATAAAAAAAAAAATCACATTTCAAGACATTTTCATGATTAATACAATAACTTCTTAACTTTCATCATCTAATGATTTTAATTTTTAAAATTGAAACTGCTCAAATCTATTGCTGATTGAAGAAATAGCTTGATCTATATATATATCTACACACACACACACACAAAGTAATCAATTTAAAAAAATCTTCAGGAGACATAATTCTCTCTTCATTATTATTCTTACCAAATTCATTTTTTCTACGAATTATATGTTTTTCATGAAATTTTGGTACTATTTTCTTTCCATTTGCAATCTCTTTAGCTTAAATAATGGCAGACACAAAACCATTTTCTTTGTGATTCATAAAAAAAGATGAAAGACCTTTCAGTTGATTTATGGCAACATCAATTTGGATATCTTCCTTCTGTAAGGTTTTACTAATAGTATTCACAGCAAATAATATATCATATTAAAGAATCTTAGCTGACAAGAATTCAAAGTTTTCTAATTCATATGTTGCTAAACATTTAGCTTTACTTTTTATTTTAGGATCTTCACTAACTTCTACTAATTGAAGTAAAGCATCTCTAATTTGGGGAGCTTGAAATGTTATCATTTTGTCACTTTCTGTATGACTCTCCAACATGTTTGTGACAATGATTTAATAGTTAAATTAGGTGCATTATCTTGTACAATTTTTTATCTTTTAGGTGAAGAAGAAAATAGTAAATAAACACGTTGAACAACTCCAAAAAACATGAAGTAGATTTAGGACAAGAATTAGCCACATCACAAAGTACTAAGTCAAGACTATGACAGCCACATGGTATATAAAATGCTCTAGGATTTATTTTTAATAATCTTATTTGTACGTCTTGATTTTTTTCCTTTTATATTAGATCCATTATCATATCGTTATCCTATTACGCTATTGATATCAAGTTCAAGAGTTTTAATTATATCCACAAGTTCGTAAAAAAAAACCTTTTTCCAATGGTATTGTCAACTTGTAAAAATGATAAAAAAATATTCTTCTACCCTTAGTAGATTTGTTGAAATATCCACACATCTTAATATGAGAGACATTGGTTCTTAGTGGCTTGCATTTGGAGTACAATCAAATATAACTGAAAAATACTTTGCTTCCTTAACTTTGTTAACAATTGATCTTTTATTTCATGTGCTAGCATCAATATTAGTTTATTTTGTATGTTATGTCCAAGATAATGATCATGAATTTCACTAGTTTTAATACATCGAATATGTTCTTGCATTGTTAGATCAAACTCTGCAATCATTTTAGTTAAACTTAAAAAAGTTTTTGTATCTCTCTTCATAGCTGTTTTCTTTTTTTTTTTTTTTCCACGAAATGATAAATTATTTTTAGCAAGATTCTTTGCAACAACAATAATTCTTATTATTACTTTTTTCCAATCTTCTTTTTCCTTGTTAATTCTTTCTTAAACATCTTTATCAATTGTTTTTCTTTTTCATATTTTGACTTCTAAATCAATCCATGCATTCATATTAGTTATATGGTCATTGGTTGTTTCATGACTTTTAAGTTTAGAACTAAGATTTTTTCAATCTCTTGTTCCTTCATCATTAAGTTGATTTTTGCTACAATTTGTGTTGAATAATTTGCAATAAGAGCAATATACTTTGTCAAAATCTTTTGAATATATCAACCATTTTCTGTCATGCTTTTCTTCATTTGGTAACATTTTAACGTCAAATACAGTAGAAAAATGCCTATAATTTTCCTCTTTTGGGAAAGTTATATCATTCTCTCTAATTGGGCATTTTTCTACTAAAAAATCTCTTAACTTTGTATCAACATTTTTTTATCTTCCTAGATCATAAATATAATTTGGAACAAATATATTTCTTACATCAGCTTTGTCCATATTTTTATTGTTATCATCTTGAATGTTGCTTATTTCATTCAATGTTTCATCATTATTTAATTCATTTGAAATTGGTTGTTCAATAACTAATTCTTCTTTAAATCTATATCTTTTTTATTAGTTGTGACAAAATTTATCAAGAGCTTGTTATTAATATTGGACTAACTTTTCTATTCTCCTTTTTTTTTTGTAGTTTTTCATATCTTAATGCATATTTTCTAGTTCACATGTTTTTCAAATCTGAAAAAAAAAAACAAATAAACAAACACAATTTCTTTCCTAGATTATTCAAGCCATAATCAATACAAAAAAAAAATTAAATAACAAATTTAAAAAGAATAAGAATAGTAATAATTAAAAATAGAAAAAAGTACAATGATAGCACTTGGAATTGAGTTAATTGACTGGTTGAGATGAATATAATGATGACAATGAGTTTCGTAGAGAAAGAGAAGAGAGCACCACGAAAACCTTTTGCTTGGAATTATCATTGAGTTCTTAAATATATTTTAATAGAATACTAAAAGTTAGCTTTCAAAATTTAATGTTACTAATTTTATAAAATTTATTTTGGAAAGGTAAAGCATTGATTTTTTTTGGGGGAAATAGTAATTTCCCAAAAAAAAGTATATAAAGAAATAACATTTAAAATAATTATTGTACCAAAAAATATATCTTACATTTAAGGTAAAGATTATCAAATAAGGGAGATAATTATGAATGAGGATAATAATAGGGTAAAGCCTAAAAATTATGCTTTTTTACTATAGAAAAAAGTATGCACGTAACTTAAATTTTTTTGAATCTTAGAAAATATTAATTATACTTTTGTATTGAATGTAAGGTTGCGTTTGTTTTTATATTTGAAATCTAAATAGATCTGAATTTAACTAAAGTCTGAAAAAGTCTGAATGATATGTTTATTTTTTCTTTTTCAACATTTGAAGAAAAAAACTTAAAAACTAATAGTTTGACACAAATATCCTTTTTAGTAGTGCATATATTTATTCTTCACAATTTATAATTTTCATAAGTTAATTAGTTTGGTAGCATTAAAAAAAATATTGTCATTGTTTATCTTAATTTTATTTTTTAATTCAAGATGTAATTATAACATTAAATTTTATTATAAAGTCAACATTGATATTTTATTTTTTATTCATAGTTAATTTGTTCAGTATTTTGGTTTAGCTAATGTTATCATGTGAATAAAAATTTAAAGCAATTAAAAAAAATAACTTCAAGAATAATACAAAAATATTAGGTTTATACATAATATTGGAAATACATGAATTGTTAAGGATATTTTTGAGATTTGAAATTAAAATTTTCCATTTAGACTTTAGACTTCAGATAAAAATGGACTTTTTTTACTTTTTCTATTTAGATAAAATTATCTGAAAATAAGTAATAAATTAAAAAAAGTAAAATAAATAAATATCTGAAAAAAAATTAAATTCAGATTTCAAACAAAAAAACAAACAACACCTAAGTTAATAGATAATATAACTTAATCACACCTTTATTAAGGTTATATTTAAAATCACGTAACATAATAGGTCTATCATATGTCAGGTCAAGTCTTGATTACTTGTATTATTATTTCTATTTTCAATAATGATTATATGGTAAATAGAACCGAAGGCCGAATAATGCAAAACAAATTTAAGAATGAACTAACGATTGGAAATTCAAATTCACATGGTGAATTGTGCAATCCCAGAGTCAGTCTCAATTAGATGGTAATTTGTTATAACGTTATTTAAATTTGAAATGCTACTTAGTAATAACATTACTTTACTTCCATTACAAATTTATATTTTACATTCACAATATCATTATTATTATCATTATTGTTATTATTATTATTATCATTATTATTATTATTATTATTATTATTATTATTATTATTATTATTATTTTGGTTATGACATTCAATGTTATAAAAAAAAAAAAAGGAAGAATATCACTTTTATATTACGTTAGCCACTAATTTTAATTTCCTTATGTCAGAAACTAATTTTAATTTCCTACGTTTTGCTACATACATTTATGCCCACCAGGGCAATGCATCCAAATTGTACAATATACTCTACTGCTCAATATATTTAGAAATCATTTAAACTAATTAATTTACTTGGCCTTTCATTAGGTGATATTTCTTCTACATAAGGGGTGGTTCCAAAGTAAAATAACTAAATGAAATAAAATCAAAATAAAATTAAAATAAGGAAACATGAACCAAGAAAACAACCTATAAAAGAGGGGAAAAAAAATCACAAAAATCCATGAACTTCATAACATCACTTCGAAAAATAACACTCCCCTACCTGCGGAGATACATAGTATGTATGATATAACACAATTGAAGTTCATAAAAACCTGTACTCTGGTAATAACAAATAAAGACAGAATGGAAAAACCTTTATGAATGAATGCATGTATGTAACATTTGACTTTTAAGACAAACTATTGACGACAAAAATGAAATATGAAAAATGCAAATGCAAAATGTGTACGATTTCAATTGTGTTTTGAACCCCAACCCCACCAAATGTGTATGTATGAAAAATGTTAACATTCAGACAACCAAATGACTATGCAGACATGCTGATGAAGTGATGTAGACTCAAGTTAACAAGAAGATTTAGGGGGAAAAATCAGTAATGAGAACTGGATGAAGATAAAAATTTCTGAAGTGCCGCACTTGGGTGGTCTTTATGTGTCACTAAACTTGAACCAACTCATCAATTATCCATTCCGACCACCAGGATGGCTCTGAAGTTATTTCCAATAAAAGCTTGGTGTCACCCTCAAGGGCCAACAAATTGCCAGTGAAGCTGGACTAGTTTGTATAAGTGGTATGTCACAATTGTGGCCCACTTTCTCCGCACTTCAACCCTCCACCATGATAATGTCTTTTCATTTCTATTAAGTTTTTGTGGAGGGTAGCTTCATCCACTTCAGTGATGCTGCCACTACGCACTGCCTCCACAAACAAAGAACACCCCAATCCCATGGTGCTGATGCAAGAGTTAGTGACAACTTGAAGATTGATAACTTCTGCTGTCTAAATGTGATGATGACCTGACACATGCAACCCTTTACCCTGACTCAACAGACCCAAATGCATGCAGGGACTCGTTAGAAGGACAGACCATGCCCAATAGCCTCAAACAGAAATGGCCTTATTAATCGCCAACCTTGCCCATTCAGCAGATTCTTTAATCATATGATCTTTTGAAGATAAACACTCATTTAAAAAGTCTTTACTTGTAAGCGATTGCTGAATCAAAGAACCTGCATTGCTTCCCAGTGTATCTGCTAGATCTCCAAGAAGCCCGATTGCTGTCTTCATGACCAGTTCATCCCTATGGGTAAAATGAACAAAAAGTTAGTAACCACAAAATACAGATTATTACTTGATCAAACTGCAAGTAATGGAGGAACATCAATCAACAGAACTTACATGTCTTTTTCCATGTACATGCTATCCAAGAACTGGAGGATATGGGGTGCATATGGAATCAAGAGCTGGGTTTTTGGCGAGTTCTTAAACCCTTGGAAAATCCCAGAATATGCCTCCAAAATCCCATTTCTCAGAGAATTAGTGTACTCAGTCATATCATCGTCTACATTTGCTGTGTGCGCTGACAAATCTGCTGCACTCTGGAGCATGGGCATGGCATACATCAAGTACTTTTCAAAGTTCTCTCCAATTGCAAGTGCTATGTCACCAAAGCATGAGAATATAGGTGGCTTCACAGAACGGTGTAGCTGGTTGCTTGATAAATCTTTGAGAAGTTGTGTCATAATCCCATCACAGTAAGGCAGAATTTTTTCCTCCAGTGCTCTGCAAATATCCCCTACCACACCGACCGTAACAGCACACACCTGGTACTCCTCGAAATTCTGAAGACCCATTTCCAAATATTTGTAGAAATCTGGCATGTATTTTGCAAAATCAAGGCCAGCTGCATAGGCAAGGGCTCCAATGGCGAGCATGGCCTCCTCATGAACAGTCGCACTTCTGCAGGCAAAAACCCTCAAGAAGAGTCCCATTATTTGATCTGCATACTGCATGAAGACATACTTAGTTGGCTCTGATGATCCTAGCTTCTGAATAATGACTTGCAAGCACCCACATAGAAGGCCCTGCAACTCCCCCTGCTTTTCTCTCTCATCAGATGAAAGCTTCTGCCCTTCAAGAGTCTTGTGGAGCTCCATCATAATGACAGGGACCAGTTGCAACACCATAGGTGCTGTTTCATCAGTGGAACTCCTCACCACTTCATTCAATGTTTCATATGCAGCAGTCCTTAATCGTGATTCCCAGCATCTTCTCTGTGTGTTACAGTAAGAAGAGACTGAACAATTTCCTGGAAAAATGGTGTTAAAGGAGATGATGGGCCCACATCCTCATAACCCTGGGCAAGAAAATAGAGAGCACCACAGGCCTTCTCAGCAACATTTGAGTGTCCTTCATGCTCTGAAGCAGAACTGTGATTATCTGTTGGCAATTTGCCTGGGTGATAATCGTGTACCTATGGTTGAGCCATGAAGGAATTCAAAAATCCGACCAAGGGTCCAAGCAGTAGTATCTTTCACATGGTTGTTTGGATCCTTTGTTAATGCACTAAGCATGAAGGATAAAGCAACATTAACAATATGCAGCAACTTGTCTGGTGAAGGACCCTCCAAGATTGAACCAAAGGCGTAAGTTGCTGCCTCCCTCCGCCGCCAATCTGGTTTTGCTATGTTTTCTTCAATAAATGGGATGACTAGGGGAACAATATCATCTCCCACTGTTCGTGCAACCAAACCAAGGCAGGTGCCTCCAGCCATGGCAATATTCCAAGCCCCCTCCTCCTGATCTTGATCCTCCTCTTGCTTGAGGAGTATTTCCAACAGCAATGGGACAAGTGCAGAAAGGGCCTGCTTAATAAAGTAAAAGCATGGGATATCAGAGTCCCCGGTGAAATCACTCCCATATTCTTCCAGAATATCAATTTCCTCATCACAAATAGAACTCCAGAATTCAATGGCTTGAAGAGCAACAGGTTCTTCATCTTCATGCACAGCCTTTGCCGTGATGCTATAGATGTCCTGCATATAAGGAGCTAACTTCTCATAGTAAGTTGATGAAATGGAGACCAGACACTCAAAAGCTGCCTGCCTTATCTTCAATTCTGCGGATTGTGTTGCTTCACAGACAACTCTCATGATATAATCACGTTCCATATCATTGCTAAAATTTGCCTGGGAAAAGCTCAAAGCATTATATAAAGCCCGGGTAGCAGCAAGCCTAACATCATTGTTCATCTCAGAAGCATTCATACCCTGAACTACAGCTGTAAGTATTTTATTTACATGATCCTGTTCTACAACATCAGGAGAGACTTCCTCACACAAATACCCAAGAGTCTCTAAAGTGGCTTGCTTAACATGAGCTGGTAGCTGGTGAATGTTTGACAAAAGTGAGACTATCAGCTCAGGCCACTGTTTCTGTGGCAATTCAATGCCAGCAACCTTGGCAATAACTTGAGATGCAGTTGACCTAGCATCGGCTACTGTAGAAATCAGGGTGTTCAACAGACAAGTCTTAATCTGGGTCTTCACATTGGCATCCAATGACAACCATCTTTGCACAAGCTCAAATTTTCTGTGCTGTTCCTTCGCATCCAAGGCATTTTTGAGTATCAAACCTGCCAATTTACGGCTATCAACAGGCTTATCATCATTTGCTAGTTCTCCAGAGAGCGACAGCAAGAAACTGGGAAGGTTTTGCTCCTGAAACTGTTTCAAACTTTCTTCTGCATGCTTCCGCACAGTTCCATCTATTGACTGTGCATTCAGAAGCACCTGGGTAACTTCCATTGCCATATTTTATCTGAAATTGTGAATTGTTGCATTAGCCAGTTATACAGAAATTCAGAACCTAACAAGTGAAAACTGAATCACTCACAAAAGAATTCTCAAACTCAAAGCCAAATCCCTAATCTGATGAAGAATTAAAACAATATAATATAAATAAGACAAACATAAATAAATGTCAGATCACAGTGTATGCAAGACAACAAAGAACCGCCCTCAATGGAATAGAAGACATTGTTTGTCTAGCTGAGACTCTATCTAGTTCACAGTTTTTATTTATTTCAAATTCTTTAATTTATTTCATAATGCGTTGATCATTATTCATTTACTTGCAGAGTTTCACTAAACTTAAACAACATGAATTAAATGCAATCCTTAACTTGGCTTTCTGTTATATAATTCATAACCTTAAGCCGTGACAGAGTCGCATAGGGACCAGTGTAGGCAGCTGCCCTGAGTCTAATTTTTTCAGGAAATTACTTTTAAATTTCAACCATATTTTGAATTTGCCCCCAATGAATTTTTGATTTGCTGCCATAGGCTTTCAATATAATACAAGAAAAAAGGAAAAAAATAATATTTTCATCAACAAAACTACTTCAAATGAGTAAAATATATACAAAATTAAATGGAAAATACTTAAATAACGACCAAATTCTTTCGAGTAAATTAATGTTCCCCACTGCTCCACAAGTCTGACCCCGCCACTGACTCTCTGTGAAGCAATTATCATCAGAAACAGCATAAATTCAAAACAAGCAAACCGAGTCTTCGTCAGTCAATTGTATAACTTATTACTAGAGCACACTGATATTTAAGCATTTGGCTTAAGCCTCAACAAAATTGATTTGAGACACAAACCTAACGAAAAGAGATTAAAAGTAATCCAAATCTGAAACCCATCGACAATCCTAATTTTATCAAACAAGAGTATCAACAGATCGAATCAGACTTGATCCAATTGAGCACACAATTCGATCGAATAATGCACAAAAATTCAATCAAAATCAACAAGCACAATACTAATAACACAGTTAAATTAGCACAGAAATATAGATCGAATCTTAAAATGAAAAAGAATGAATCGATACATGAGACTGAAGATTAAGCAACCAAATGAATTCACAAAAAATAAAATAAAAAACTATCATTAATCGAAAATAAAAGAGGCGGAAAAGATAAAATTACCTGGAGGTCGCTCACTGGCAATGCTGTCACCGATTGAGAAGAGCGAAACGGCGCGTATTGAAACCCTTTGATTGAGAGAGAAGAGGAAGAGAGAGATAGAGAAAGCGAGAGACGCTGTTTGTTTGGGTTTTGTTTGTAAACCTGAGCTTCAATTACACAAATCTGCTATAGTTTTTCAAATATTGAGGGAAATTATTGAGTACGATACGGTCCAGTTTATTTATTTTATTGTAATATTGTAACTTGGCTGCGGGGTTACAGCTGATTTCTAAAAATTTTTAAAGCACGGAGGTAACGCGTGGATCCCACTGTACGATTGTTAGAAAAATAAATAAAAAATAAAAGCGGGTCATAATTTTTCTTTTTCAAAATTAGGAGAAGGGACGATGAGGAGGGCTGCTTGTCACGGACGGCCATCATGACAACCAAATTATGTGCTTGTACGCCAATATCTGTATCGATTATGGATGGGAGATATGCTTTAGGGCGTGCATGTGAGGAGTAGAATAGCGCTGGATACTTCAAAATTTAAGCAGGCCAACTTAATTGAGTTTGAGAGCTTGTTGCTAGTCAAAAATTTAATGTTGAAAAGGGGACTAGGCCAACTTGGGAACTGGAGTTGTTTTCCTGATGAGCCTAAGGTAGGGCAAAACCAGTTGATAATGTATCATTTTCACAAGGTTTACTCTCATGGTATGGGACATGGGAGTGTTGCACGGGGTTGTAACCTTTCGTTCCATGATAAATCGTATCAGAGTCATACTTGCCATCTCCCAAAACTCTTGTTGCGAACTTGCCAAGTGCTCTAATGCTGCACCATGCATTTCCTCACTCTTTTGTCACAACAAAGGTCAACAAGCGGGATGAAAAGGCGGGTTCTCACACCCTCAAGCGTTTACACTAGGCGGAATAGTGTCTGCAAGCGGGTCTTCTCCTTGAAACGAGGAGTAAGTAGGGAGTTCATGAGTGAGATTGTGCAAGGCGATTTTCATGCTTTCACGTGGAAGTGTATACTTGCTATGTGTACTCTTCATGCATGAGGACGTGCGTGGTCATGGCGATGGGATAATGTCATGGACCGCAATTGTGACACCCAAATTACGTGCTTTAGGGCGTGGATGTGCTGATTGTGGGAGATGTGCTTCAAGGCATGAGTGTAGAGAGGACAATGGCGCAAGATCCTTTGGAGTTTGGGCAAGCCGACTTGGTTGACTTTGGGGAGCTCGTCGCTGGTCAAGGACTTAACGTTGGAGAGAGGGCTAAGCCAATCTTATATAGTAGTTGGGAACTAGAGCCATTCTCCTAATGAGCCCAAGGTAAGGTAAAACAAGTCGATAATGTGTTACTTTAACTAGGTTTATTTTCGTAGTATGGGATGCAGGACTGCTGCATGGGGTCATAAACTTTCATCCCATAACATGCTTCTATAATAAAGTGACTTAACATAGTAAAGCATTCACCGTTGGATTCGACGTAAATGAATTCAACAGTCGAGATTTAATATTCAACAAAAATAAAAGAAATTTCCCATAACATGCTTCGATGTGTCATTATTTTACACATTTGACGCTCTCAAATTCTTAATTTTTCTCATTCAAAATTTTTTTCCCATTACCTTTTGTCCAATCCATATTGACTGCTGCTCGTCGTCTTTGTACTTCACTATCATTGCCAGTTAACTCATATAAAGATAATAATCAGACCCTAGTGTTTAGGGGAAAATTTAGGTGCTAATGTGGTTAATAATTTGGTGACACGTGACAATAAAAGTCAACTAAGAGAAGTCAATTTGTTTGACTAGGCATCCAAATAGCTTACAAAAAGATTGGAGATAAGCTCTTTAAAGAAAATGGCAATTTCGGTAAAATAAACAATATTAAAAAGTATTATCAGAAGCTAGATTTTGGGGTTAAGGCCAACATGTGAATAATACATGCCATCATGAGAGAGTACACAAATATCTTCTTTTGACTAAAGATAATGAGCCAATAAAAATAAAGATTGCCTAGCCAAGTAATAAGAGAAGGACATATCAGCTGTCCTTTTAATACCACCAGAAAAGCAATATGACTACAAACGTTGTAATACCACCAAAAAGTTGGAGAGGCTTCTACGTGTCATTTGTTGGAAGCAAAAAGATGGTTGAATGTTTCCTTGCCTTCCAAGCTCATAGGTGTCATAATATCGGGGCCATAAGTCTAATAATATAAATGTCCTCACTTGAAGAAGGACAACCATTAATTAAGCACCACGTGTTTAAAATTATCAAAATGCCCTCAGGAAAACTTGTATATAAGGTCCACATGTTCAATCTTGGGGGGGACTTTCTCTCTTTTTGCTTCTTCCAACCCTTGGCCATTTTTTCCAAATCTAATTTCTTAAAAGGTTGGTTTATCTTTTTCTTGCTCCATTTTTCTAGGTTTCTTCCTCCATTTTCATACCTTCAAAGAATATTTTGGCCACCTCATCTCTCAAATATGATCCTCCATCATTATTCTCCTAGAAAACTCTCTAGTCTCTAAAAGACCACATTTTTGTCGTATTATTATCCACCATAAAAAATCTTTAAAAAAGTTCTATTGACATTGTAAAGTAAATCATGTAATATTTCATCTATATAGTGAATTGAAGATGAACTACTCCCATGGATGTAGGTCAAAAGGTCAAACCACGTAAAATATTATGTATTTCTTATTGTTTATGCTTGTGTTCTGTTTATTATGATGGTTTTGATGCCTAGATTACATTTTTTACATGAGCTCACCTAAATTATCTTACGCGCTCTACTAAGGTCCTTGGATTAGCTCTCTAGAGCTATCCTCAACTTCACTAGAGCTATTCCCTTAGCTTTCTTAAGCTCCTCATGTCAACTCTCGAAATTAACTTTCATGAGATCCATTAAACTCTTAACATTAGTTCACCTCTCAAATCACCTTAGTTCACCTTCCAAATCATCTTTACTCACCTCCCAGATAAACTCAACCATACCTCTTGCCCTAATCATAAAAAAATACACCTAATTCAAACTTAGCCTAATCTCCCTCAAAATATAATTTTTTTAATTGGATTTGACCTAGATCCAGTAAGAACAACTGCTTAATAGTTTGGATCGGATCTTAGCGAAAATCTGGCTAAAACACGTAGGAACCTAATTAAATAGTTATCCTTGTTCCACAGTTAGAGTAGTTGTTTGAATCGCCGAAGTTCACATGCCACCATCCTTTGTTTTGCCTCCATCAGTGCGCGTTCAGTCCCACCACCACCATTGTGTGCCTTTCTTCCATTTCTATCATATCGAAGCATCACTGATCCCTTTCATGGTACCAACAAGGTTAATTATCATTTAATCATCTTCATTATATATCTTTTTTTTTTCATGTTGCTCGTTGGTTTGAGTTTAATATAATAGTGTCTTTGATTTATAGTTGCTGTCAATTTTGGTTTTTTGGCTATTGTTACCTTTGAAATTGCTTTCGGTTGTGTTAGAGATCAGACAAATAACTATTTTGCTACTTTCTTTTTTTGCTATCTATGGGATAATTATTTGTTGTTTTTATGTTTGATTACTTGCTTTTTTTTTGTTGTTGTTGGTCTTGAGTTTATTTTATTGCAGTTACCTTTATTTTAGCTTTTTTCCTATTTTTTTTGGGTTTATTTTTTTGTAACTTTTTATGTTGATTTGCTTCTTTTTTTCAATGGATTTGCTACTGTTTTTGTTGCTTTTCTTTTAACTATTTTATTACAGTTTCTATAACAATTTATTGTTTTTTATGTTTGGTTATCTGCCTTTCTTTAGGCTTTGTTGCTTACTATTTTAGGTTAATTTGCTACAATTTTTTTGTGTTTATTTACTTCTATTTCTAGGTGGATTTTTTTTTCAAATTTCGCTATTTTTTGCTACATTATGGGATAATAATTTATTATTTTTATATTCGATTACCTGTTTTTCTTGGTTCTTTTTAGCTATTTCTAGGTTGATTTTGCTGTAGTTTTTGGTGTGATTTTGTTAAAGAATCGGAATGATAGGATTAGATTTTATTATACAGTTATATGAAATTAATTAGTAAGTTCTATGTATAGAAAGGGGATATGCAATTACTGTTCCTACAACAGTAGTTAATTTTTTTTTTTTTTGGTAATTAGTCAACTTTCCTATAATATGATCTTGAGGATGTATATATTTTCCTTTTTACTGAATTATTTAGTACAATTGAGAGTGAATTTTGCTACGTGGTATCAGAGCAAATGAAGGTTCTTAAAATCCTTGTTTCAGATTTGCTTATTGCCTGAACACTCATCATCCGTCGCTCAGAATTTTTGAATGATGTTTTGTGTTCTCTTCAACTTCATCATATTTGAAATCTCTTATGTATTTGCAAGCCTATGAATTTGAACAAAAACAAGATACTAAAACTTCTTCTTCTTTATGACACGATTTAAAAATATTTAATTTACTCTTAAGTATAAGAGTACCTAATTATATTATATCTAGGTGAGTCTGACGTCAATCCACAGAGAAAGAATTTTACAGAGAAAGGATTTAATTTGTTTATTTAAATTTATCTAAAAATGAAAATAAAATTTAAATATATGAAATTTATTTTGAGAAAAACTATGAAATTAGATTAGTTAGGGATGTGGATCCATTCCTAGTAATAAATACAATTCAATGAATTCTTTTTATTTTTATTTTATTGCCCAAAAGATTAATTGTATAAATTACAATTATTTTCCCATTAATTTTATTATGGATTAAGTACTTAATGTGCCAAAACTTAACTTGTCTACAATAAGTTAAAATATCATTTTACCATACTTTATACTAAGATATTAAGAATTCATTGTACCAAACTCCCATGTTTGTCTACAATAAATCGAAATTTCAAAATATAAAATATGGATAAAATTAAATAGAAAATGATTTAATTTATATAATTAAAAATAGAATTTGATTAAATCATATTTTTACTAGCAATTTCACCTTCCCCTAACTATTAATGTTTAATTAAATATAATTGAAAAAAGAGAATTATTAAAATAAAAATTAATTAAAAATAGTATTTGAAAATTAAAAATAAAACTAATTTTATTTATTGAAAATATATTACAAAGAGAGATGAGAAAAAGAATTTGAGGGGAAAGAAGAGAATGAAAGGTGTGTTCCCCTCGCTCTATTTATACTAATATAAGATTAATCCACACGACACAAATAAATAAAACTAATTACATTTTAGCCTTACATTTGTCCCATTAACAAGACATAAATCTAACTTAATCCATTTAAGCACATTCATCATATTCCACTAACTTACCATACCTAACATGATAAAAACTTATAATTTCATAATTTTTCACATTTACTGTGGTAAAAACTTATAATTTTATAGCAAAAGTTACAAACCCTGCTCGAAAATGAACTAATTTCTCAAACTTTTAGAATCCAAATTTGATATCCGTATATTTGTTTGGAGTCCCAAATTGCATGAAATTATTATTTTTATCTAATAAACACATAAAAATACACAAAATCAAATATTTAGAAAAATAATTAGAAATTCATAATATGTTACATAATTTTAAATGCAAATTATATTATAAATACAAAATAACATTTTTATCCCTTAATAAACATACCATTTTTTACATTAATCACACCCTCTAACTTGCTTATTGCTAGCCCCTAGCAATTAAAGCATTATATTAAATTAAGATTTACAAAATTCACATGCAAGTTAATAGTTGTTCATCTATTCTCTAAACTATCAAATAAATAAACCCTCCCAAAATTTTCAACTCTTTGTCTTTCACTTATTATCCAAAGTATCATACATCTTCTTTTGTGCTCAAATAATTAACACAATACTTATGGTGCTTCATTAAAAGGAAACAACATTTTCGTTCTAAAACTTATTAGAAATTCTATCTTCAAGTAGTAGATTATTCAAACTTTTTTTATAAAAGAAAATTACTTTTTTAACCCATGTAGCGAGCTTTAGGCCAGTAACTCTCAGACAAGTTGGCCTTAGGGCACTAGTTGTTCAGACACTCATATGGACTTAATTACTCAGGTCTTTAATAAATAAGTAAACAATATATTTATAACCCATGTAGCAAGCTTTGGGCTAATGACTCTTAGACCAGTTGGCCTTGGGGCATTAGGAGTTGAAATACCCGTACGGACATAATTACTCAGTTGAAACACATTCAAATTTTTTTCTTTTTTTTTGCAATATACACTTTCTACTACCTTAGACATTATCCTTAATAAATCAAAAGAGCTAAATGCTGCAAAAATTTTAACTTACAACCCATTAGTATGTGTCATAGTGTGTGTGTGTGTGAAGCATAATTTAATAATACCTGTTAAACAAGTAAAGAACAAAATAACTTAATAACTAAATGGAGAGTTCACAAATTTGAGTAATTCAAAGCAAAGCGAACAAAAACAACTTACTATGAATTTTAAAATCAAAATATAATATAATAGAACTATTAGGTTGTATCTCAAAAGTCATGACTCTTTGCACATACATCATAGACATCAAATTTTTATTTTTTTTGGTAAACAAATAAATTAACATAGCTATTTACAATTTACGTCAATTATCCCTTCCCCCAACCTAATCTAAACATTATTAATAATTTAAAGATATGCATGCAAAAAGACAAGAAAGATAAAGAAAACATAAATAGTAAAAGAAGAAATAGGAAAGATCATTCCTAAACAGGTCACCGAAGATGCATTTCTGGAGTCGCTACACCCCATATTCGGCCATTTTCGACATAAATATTACTAGGAAGTCAATAATTTTTAACACTAATCACTTTACCTTATTCTCCAAATATTATTAATACCAATAAACCTATAGCCACTAAGAAAGGTGCAAGAAAGTGTACTGAAAATCCCTTGTACGCTATAACACACTGCACATCCTTAAAAAAATTTTCCCCTTCACATAGAGCCTTTCTTTTTCAGATCACCACCATTCAAGTTCCACAAACCCTTTGCGAGGCACTAGAAAATAATAATTGGGAGGATGTTATGAAAGAAGAGATGAATGCTTTAAAAAGTAACAAGACATAGGATGTAGTTGATTTGACTAAGAGAATGAAAGCTCACAGTGTAAATGGGTATTTGTATTGAACTATAAGGCTGATGGAAGCTTAAAAAGATATAAAGTTAGGTTGGTGGCAAAGGGATATACTTAAATATATAGTGTGGATTATCAAGATACATTTGCCCTAGTTGCTGAACGAACAATATTTGAATTTTGATTTCTTTAGCAGTTAATTTTTTGGATGGTTTATGCAGCAGTATGATGTTAAGAATGCCCTTTTGCATGGTGACTTAGAGGAAGAAGTCTATATGGATCCTGCAGTAGGATTTAATGGCTTTTTTTTTTAATCATGTGTTCTGATTGAAGAAAGCACTATATGGTTTAAAACAATCACCCATAAGCATGGTTTGGCACATTTTCAAAAGTCATATAAGAAATTGGATATTAACAAAGCTAAGGAGATCATGAACTTTTCATAGAGCACTCAACTGGAGAGGGAATTACAACATTGATTGTCTATGTAGACAATATAATTGTGATAAATAATGATATAGTGGAGAAGGAATCACTAAAGTAGAAACTAGATGTAGAATTTGATATTAAAAAGCTTGGTAAGTTAAAATATTTTCTAGGCATAGAGGTACCTTATTGGATGCTGGAGAGAGTATATTTATAAAGGGTAAAATCATCATTTTTTTGCTCTAAGTCTTACTAAAATTTATACTTTTATGAACTTATGTCTTTTAAAATTTGATTGTGTGTGTGTTTTGTTATTATATGAGTATTTTATGTATTTTATGGGTATTTTGGTTATTCTATGATTAACAAGAAATCGAATAGCAAAACTGATAGCATTTTTTAGCCCATAATAGATGAAAACCTTAAGAAGGACATAAAGAGCAAAATCATAATTTTAAAATATTGGCGAGGCTCAACTCATGTGGCATTGCCATGTGGCACAATCCTGAGAGTCCATATTGTTTTCATCTGATGATAGTGATTTACCCGTTGTATCTGTAAATAGGGGACTCCTCCCTAATTCAACAGCTCTAAATTCAAATTTAAGCACCATTCTGTGTAATTTTTTTTTCTCTATCTTGTATTTTCTATGTATTTTAATAAAATTATCATTTTACCTCTAGTTCAATAATGAGTGGCTAATATAATTTCAAGCTTAAGTTGAAGGTAAAGCCTCAGCATGATTCGTGGGTTTAATTTGGTTAGTTTATTTATATGCTATCTCTAATTTATTTGGATTTTTTTAGATTATTATTAATAGACAATAGCATTCTTGTCTAGATTTTGTACGGCATACCGACTCCCTAGTGTAAGCTACACAAATATAACTACTAAGAGTTCAAGTTAAAACCTAGTGTGCTAAATTGTCTACTATCATTCTATGGCCTAGAAAACTAAGAATCATATAATGATTTGAATGATTTTCATGTTGTTTGCCAAACTTTTAATTATGAAAGTTTTTCATATAAAGATCTTAAGCTCTAAGTGTTTCCATTTTCTCTAAAGGGTAGAGCTCGTTCTTGATTCAATAAATTATCTGCTAATAGTATCACATCATAGGAACAAGTGGTAATTAAGTTTTTAAATAAGTAATTTCTAGTACATAAAACTAATGCTATTTGTCCGGAAACTTTGGAGTTTATACAAAGAGAAGATGAGTAATTTTTTGAAGCATAAAAGTGATTCAATGGGCTACTCGTTAATTTCCACATTATGCATTTGAGAAATGGCACTATGTCATGCAAGAATGGCTAATGGTAAGAAGTAGAGGTGAGCTAATGTCTAAAAGTGCATAAAAAATTTAGGATTTCTTCCAGCGACGAGCAAATGATTCCTAACAAAGAAGGTAATCATTAAAAAAATGTGAGAAAATCAAGGGAATAGATTAGGTCCACGTTGGCAAATTAAGATCAAACATCAAAGAAGTCAAAGCAATAGTCTAAGAATTTTCTCACCAAATAGCATTAATAACGGTTACCAAAATCAATAGAGCCATATGCCTACAATTAGTTTGACCATTATTCAAACCCGTATCAAGGCAATTCCATTAATGTGATGAGAAAGCAGTTGAACTACAACCCTTACTCAAATATTTATGATACGAAATGGAGAGACCATCCCAACTTTTCATGGTCTTATGGATTCCAAAAACACAGAATATTAGCTCTAGCTCCATTAGCACCAGTACAACTGGTCACTAAGCTTCTCAAATCTCTCAGCCACCATTAGGCAGTACAATCAGAATTAGAGATACTCATAAACCAAATTATAGACATAGGCACTCTAAAATTTAAAAACAATGGCTCACTCTATACTAGAATAACAAAATTGCACCATTGACGAGTTGTCGAATGAGATGAAAGTTGGTATAAATTCACAAGCCCAAATGATTTTGAACCTCAAAATATAATGGGTCAACTTTCTTCTTTAGTTCAAACCTTGGTAATTGCCACTGAGAAAGGTAAGTTATCAAGCCAGCCAGTGCTCATCCTAAGGGAATACATGAAGTTAGTACTAGTTTGGATCAGCATCATGAAGAAGTTAAAGCCGTCATGACCTTGTAAAAAGGCAAAGAAGTCGATAATAAAGTGGGGATGTCGGTGAAAAGAATAAATCAAGTTGTACCTTTAAACTCTAAAGAATCATCATCAAAAGAGAAAGGAGAAAGTCACCTCTGAGAATATATCCATAAAGCTCCATTCCCTCAGAGATTAAATAAAGTAAACAAGAAAAATTCCACAGGTGAAATTATGGAGATCTTTAAGCAGGTACATGTTAACATTTGTTTGCTTTATGCAATAAAACAAGTGCCCTCTTATGCTAAGTTTCTTAAAAACTTTCGCACTAAAAAAAGAACTATTCATCTTCAAAATAAAGCCTTTTCAATAAAGAACATTGGTTTTATACTCCAAATAGAAAATTCCTCTAAAATGCAAAGATCTAGACTTCCCTACCATCTTTTGTAGTATAGGAAACCAGATAATAGAGAATCTTTATTGGACTTAAGAGCTAGTGTCAATCTTTTACCTTACTCAATATTTGTGAAACTTGGATTGAGAGAATTACACCAAAATCTAGTTATGTTGTAGCTTGTAGATAGATCCATAAAAATATCTTGCGATATTATGGTGGACGTGCTTATCCAAGTAGACAAGTTTTATTTTTACATTGATTTTATTGTAACTGACACTCAACCAATGCAGAATTTGAATAAGCAAATCCCCATTATCTTTAGCCGATCTTCCTTGGCAACTACCTAAGCATACATTTAATATAGGACTGGAAATATAAAGTTGTCTTTTGGTAATATGATTATAGAGTTGAATATTTTTAACATTAGCAAACAACCTCCAAATAGAGATGATGGAATCATTGATGTTGATTTAATCAAAGAATTAGTTTATTATATTTTCCCATCTAACTTTAGTGATGATTCCTTATAAATATGTTTAACTTACTTCAATTTAGATTATTATATTTATAGATCGCTTGACAAGGTCAATGCTTTACTTGAATCATCATCATCAATGGAAATAAATAAATAGAAGTCAAAAATAAAACAATTGACACCATTAAGGGAAAAACTCAGCTCATCATCAGAAGCACCATCGAAACTCGAGCTCAACTATTACTCGACATTTTGGTGTATGCATTCTTGAGAGATGAAAGTACTTTGCCAGTAATCATTTTATCTTCTCTTGATGACAGGAAAAAAAAGTAAGTTGTTGGATATTTTAAGAGAGCATAAATAAGCATTAAGGTGAGTCATAATTGACATAAAAGGTATAAATCCAATAGATTGCATATATTACATTTATCTTAATGAAAATACTAAACCTACAAGGGAAATGTAACGTTGATTAAATGCTAATATGAAAGAAGTCGGAAGAGTTGAAGTTCTTCAACTATTAGATTCAGACATCATTTACCCCAATTCTGATAGTTCATAGGTCAGTTCTGTACAAGTTGTCCCTAAAACGTTAGGAGTCATAGTAGCTACCAGTATCTACAATGAATCAATACCTGTTAGATTGACTACACGATTTCGTATATGCATTTATTATAGGAAATTGAATTTTGTAACACGAAAATAACATTTTCTTTTATCATTTATCTATCAAATGCCTAATAAATTAGCAGGTCATGAACTTATTGCTTTATAAATGGCTACTTAAGATATAACCAAATTCTTATAGCATTAAAAGATCATGAGAAAACCACTTTTACTTTACCTTTTGGCACTTTTGCATGTAGAAGAATACCATTTGGATTATGCAATGCACCTCTTACATTTCAACAATGTATGTTAAGCGTTTTCTTTGACATAGTTGAACATTTTCTTAAAGTCTTTATGGATGAATTTTTTATTTTTGATGATTCATTTAATCAGTGTTTGCATCATCTACTGCAAGTTCTGTAGAGATATATTGAGAAGAATTTGATCTTGAATTGGGAGAAATGTCATTTTATTATAAATTAAGATATTGTTATCGGTCATATCATTTTGAACAAAAGTATTCAGGTTGACAAAGCCAAGCTGAATTTCATTTCCAATCTTCCTCCATTTTAAACAGTCAGAGAAGTAAAATTTTTCCTTGGGATTGCTGGTTTTTATAGGCGTTTCATTAAAGATTTTAGCAAAATATCTAGATCCCTGTACAATTTAATTGTTATGGATATACTTTTTGACTTTGATGATTCATATCTTAAGGCATTTGAAAAATTAAAATAGTTATTCAGCTAATCACTCATCATTTAGCCCCAAATTGGAGGTCACCTTTTGAGCTCATGTGTGACACATTTTGATTATGCAATAGGAGCAGTATTAAGACAAAGAATTGATCTACGTCATTTACTATACTAGTAAATTATGACATTGAGTGATGTACAGTAGAATTATTTAACCACTAAAAAGTTTTACAGAGATGTAAAGAAAAAAACTTGGTTTTAAATTGGCAAAATACTATTTTGTGGTAAAACAGTATAGTGTTCTTGGTCATATAATTTCCAATGGAATTATGAAATTTTACAAAATTAAAATAGATTTAATTTTTAATCTTCCATCTCTTAAATCTGTAAAGAAATAAGATCTTTTCTTGGACATGTCAGTTTTTATAGTAGATTCATAAAGGACTTTAGTAAAATTTCTAAACCCTTATTTAATTTATTTGTTAAGGATACACGTTTTATCTTTGATGATTCTTGTTTTAAAGCTTTTGAAAAGCTTAAGAAATTGTTAACTTCTTCACTTATCATTTAGCCACCTAATTGAGACTTGGCTTTTGAAATTATATGTGATGTATCTGATTATACTGTAAGAGTAGTTTTATAATGAAGATCAGATGATTTATGTTGTGATCCTCAAGTAACTTTGAAATACTTATAGGGTTTTTAGTAAGATGAAGGACACACAAAATATTTTTTAAGTGTAAAGTTAAATCACATGATGTATGAAGGTAAGTGTTTCCAACATGTGATGTATATAACCCTAACCATTACTAACATCTAGCAAATGATTATCTGAGTATTCATTTGCAAGATTCTAGTTTTGCAGATTATTGGTGAGATGATGAGTAGCATCATTGTCTATATACCATCCTTGATCAGCAATATCACCTTCAGAAGCAGCCAAAAAAGTAGCTCTAGGTGCTGAGTTTACATATGAAGGCTATAATGCTGGATATTGATATGAATTATAACCTATTGGTGAATTCAAGAGAACAATGCCTCTGTTGAACCTGTTTCTACACTCATCTACAGTATGCTTAGGCTTAAAACATATCTGACAGATTACACCAACTGTATTAGGATCATGGCCACATTTTCTATTACCATTATTGTAGCTACCGAGTTTAGTAAAATTTCCATTTTTAGTACCAAAACCACCTCTGCTTTGATAGTTTCTCCATTCCAGGCATTGTTCCAATTATATCCTCTATCATTCCAATTTTCTCTCACTTAAACTTATTAAAAGCTTCTACCATAACCTCTTCTGCCTTTATTTCCATTACTATTACCATTTAGGTTTTTGTTCCAATTAGCATTATACTATCTAGTCTTAGTGTTAGGTCTAGTTTGAGCAAAATTAGCTGTAAAATTCAATTTCGCTTCTTTGGTTGACCTTAATTGATTAGCCTCTAACCTAGCCTTATAAGTTAAAAGCATTGAATAGGCTTCATTCACAGTCATTTTAGCAAGATTTACCTCAATATATACAACCACAAGATAATAAGGTTGACCTAATTTAGAGATCGAGTGAGTAAGAAAATCTAGAGAGATAACTGGACTTCCAGCTACAGCCAGCTCATCTGTAATTGTCTTTATTTTTCCAAAGAATTCAGTCACAAACATGAAGCCTTTTCTAAGATTATTAAGCACCATTTTCAAATGAACTTTTTAAGCAAAGGTTTTAGATCTAAACTGTTGCTCAAGGCTAGTGCAAAGTTCAAGAGAAGTTTCAGAGTTTACCACAAGACTGCGAATCTTAAGATTGATTATAGACATCAACCAACTTAGCAGCATTTGATCCTTCGTTTCCAAGTAATAAAGGCTGGATTCTCTCGAGTACCTTCAGTAAAAGAGATCTCAGTTGCATTATGATTTAAGTTTGCAGCTCCATTGGGTAAAAACTTATCTGCACAAAGTTTTGAGCTATTGAGAAAATCTTTAAGACCATTAGATCGAACTGAAGAAAGAATTTAAGATTTCCAGATTGTATAATTTGCTTGATCAAGTTTGATTAGTGAAGTAAAAGTAAATGAAGAAATTGAGGATGTTGTGTTTAGATTTGAGCTGGAAGTAGCCATAAAGTCAAGCTCTGATACTAATTTCAGATTGATGAATTTATTTTGTTTACTGAGAAAATGAAAGAAAATTTAGAGAATAAAAAAAATGAATTCCATGTATTCAGCTCACAAATGATTTGTTTTGTTACATAGGTTTATATACTATGATCATTAAGACCATTAGATCGAACTGAAGAAAGAATTTGAGGTTTCCAGATTGTATAATTTGTTTGATCAAGTTTGATTAGTGAGGTAAAAGTAAATGAAGAAATTGAGGATGTTGTGTTTAGATTTGTGCTGGAAGTAGCCATAAAGTCAACCTCTGATACTAATTTCAGATTGATGAATTTATTTTGTTTACTGAGAAAATGAAAGAAAATTTAGAGAATAAAAAAAATGAATTCCATGTATTCAGCTCACAAATGATTTGTTTTGTTACACAGGTTTATATACTATGATTTGAAACCTTCTTCACTCTGTTAACACATGCTGCATTTGCTAAGCTAATCACCGTAACTAACTTGCCAGATGAGCAGCCACGTTAGCATTGATAATAGACTCTGCTTAACAAACTTCACTAAAGAAACTAATGATAACAAAACCTTTCTTAAATAGTTAGCTCGTGACTAAATAATATTCAATCAATTCACTTATCTTTACATATTCTAAGTAAGAAATAAACTTTGATAGTTACATTAATAAAAAGGCCTTTGTCTACAATGGTTAGGTAGTCTCATTCCCAAGCAAATTAGAGCTATTTCTCTTTTTTAACTCATTTTCCTTCAATTGTTATTGTTAACGCTCTTAATTTCTGACTTAAATGTCGAAGAGTCTTCACGAGTGTTAACCTTGACACCTTTATAATTTTCTTGTTTTATAGACTAAAGTACTTAAATTCTGAAGTCATACAACACTATCTCCGTACAACTTGATCACATTGTTAAGCCAAATTTTGTTATCAATAGTTAGTGCCATCTATGGCTCATGAAATTCTTTTCAACAACCACATCAAGAACTCAACGACATTTAATCTCCTTTGTAATCCTGAAAAGATTGACACGATCCACCACGATGGCGAGATGCATCAAGACTAAGGCAACCAGAACAAGCTAATTCCTCAACTCGAAAAGACTTGTCATTAGCATAAATCATTTGAGCATGATTTTATTGACAATTGACAACTGGTATGTCAGCTTATAGAAGAATTTCGTGCAATAGAGCATCATATACAGAACAATCATGACAAAACCATTAAAAAACATGACCTAAACTCTGACAGAATCTAAACTAGGGAGTCAAAATTGACAAGCGTGATAGAAGGAGATGATAACATAATGGCACCAAATGTCTTACTCATTGACGATACGCGGGAAAAATGTTATTTTGCCCTGATCTAGTATGACAATTCTCTACTTATCGATAAAAAGGACACACTCATCCTAATATACACCAAAGCCTTATTTAGCCCCTATATATTACTGACTAATAATGAGTGTATCATTTACCTCTTCTCATGCTACCATCAATAGTTCTTGGCTAAATCTCGCATGGCATAAAGGAAAAGAAGATTTGGAGAGGGTCGATAAATGCCTACCTTAGTAGGTACAAGACCTCCAAGATATTATAAA